>CM060418.1:78016109-79422098 GCA_030545235.1 Helianthus tuberosus | reverse complement strand
TGGCCATACAATTGTTACAAGCAGGTATAAAGCCTTGGGGAGGTGTTAACTTGGTTAACACCCCACGAATTTACCAAAACAGCCCCTGAATTTGCAAATAGATTGCAAAATCTGACTTTCTGGTCACTGGGCAACTCACACGGCCCGCGTAAGGTATGGGGGAGGGGCTACGCGGCCCGCCTGGCCTTCCCAGATCTGCAACAGTTTCAAATAATTACAGTTCAGGCCCCTGCACTTGTATTAAGCTCATTTCAGCCCCTTTTGACCCCCGTTAAGCCATTTTCAAGGCTCTACAAGGTCAATAAAGTTTAGAGGACTCAAAATGTGCTCAGGAAACTCTCGAATGTCGGCTCGTTTGGTCGTACGGTCGCGTTATTCGTCTAATTACGACGAAACTCAAACGGACGCGAAAACGATCCAAATTAAGCGACGAATGGTATTTTTACATGTCGATCACTAAAATAAAAATATTTTAGTGTGTACAAAAATTTTGGATGTCCAGATGTGGTCTGAACGTAAGATATGCGCGTAAATGCAAACTTACGTGGTTTTTGACACTTTTAGTCCCTGTAAGATCAAACAAGCATATTTTCGCACACCGAACCACTCAAAGCTTATTTCTAAGCTATGTTTAGGTTATTTATGGTATGTTTAGCTTATGATCATGTTACGGACTGTACGTTGCCTTACGAATTGGCAAACTTTTGCAAGTTGACGTAAATAGTCCCTGTGAGCGAATAAACTTGATTTCGCCACACCAAACCTTCAAAAACTTATTTCTAAGTTATGTAAAGGTTATTTAAGGTATGTTAAGCCTATTTCACTATTCCGTAGTGTTTGTTGCATTAAACTGGTTGTATTTACGCATTAGATTGCGTATAACCTTCCAGAAAGCGATTTAAAGCTCGAAATCGAACAAGAATTGATATGTGCAAACGATACACATTTTTATACAAATCCCAAGTATGAAACACAATATTTCATTGGTTTGGTATTTGTATGATGGTTGAAGTGACACAGGTGTCACACCAACCCGGTAATGGTTACCAAAAAAGACGGCACCTGGAGGATGTGTGTTGATTTCTCCGACCTTAATAATGCATGTCCGAAGGATTGTTACCCCCTTCCGGAGATTGACTTAAAAATTGATTCCTTAGCAAGATTTCGCCTTAAATGTTTCTTGGACGCATATAAGGGCTACCATTAGATACAAATGGCTCTGGGAGACGAAGACAAGATGGCATTCGTGACCAACAAGGGGCTCTTTTGTTACACCAAGATGCCGTTTGGAGTTAAGAATGCCGGAGCTACCTACCAGAGACTGATGGATAAAGCATTCAAGGGTCAAATTGGAAGAAAGTTGGAAATATATGTGGATTATCTGGTTATCAAAAGCGAAGCCGAGGATAACATGATTGATGACATACTCGAAACCTTTACCAGGCCTCGGAGTATCAATCTAAAGTTGAACCCGAAGAAATGTTCTTTCGGTCTAGAGGAAGGCAAGTTTCTAGGAGTGTGGATAACTCAATCTGGGATCCAGGCGCATCTGGATAAAATTCAAGCCGTAATCTCCATGCAACCTCCGAAGACGGTGAAAGAAATCCCATCTCTGAATGGTAAGCTTGTGGCTCTTCACTATTTTATTTCCAAAGCGGCTGACTGTACCATACCTTTCATGAACGTGCTAAAAAAGTGAACCGGTAAGGGTCAGATAGAATGCATGACTGAAGCTGATTCGGCATTTCAGGAATTAAAAGTTTATCTTGGGTCCTTACCCACATTAACCGCACCAATCACCGGGGAAGCTATCACCGTATATCTCTTCGCTTCCCATTTTGCCATCAGTGTAGTACTTGTGGCGCACCGAAACCAAGCACAAATACCGGTTTACTATGTGAGCCGCATCCTAAAAGATTATGAAACTCGGTACCCGATGATAGAGAAAATGTCACTCGCTTTGGTGCATGCATCCAGATGACTTCGAAGGTATTTTCAGGCTTTCAACATAGAGGTGCAGACTAACCTTCAAATCCAGCAAATCCTGAGAAAATCGGAGGTTTCCGGGCGGCTCACCAAGTGGGCAATTGAGCTCAGTGCTTTTGACATTACCTACCGAACCAGAGGGCCAGTAAACGGTCAAGCGATGGCAGATTTCCTTACGAAAGTCCCTACCGGAGAAAGTACCAAGGAGAAGCCCAACCTTCCAAAAGTTTGGAATCTATACACAGACGGAGCCTCTAGCAAAGAAGGGTCCGGAGCTGGTTTAATCCTGATAGACTCGGAAGGGATAGAATACACCTACGCACTGCGTTTTGAGTTCAAAACCTCAAACAATGAAGCAGAGTATGAAGCTCTTTTAGCCGGACTCCAAACAGCAGCCAAAGCAGATGCAAGTTCCGTCTTGGCTCACGTCGATTCGTTGCTAGTCGCTAATCAAGTCAACGGAGAATACAAGGCACATGAAGAAAACATGATTCGGTATTTAAACTAAGTAAACAGTTTGATGTCTACATTCGATTCATGCAAGATAGTTCATATCCCAAGAAAAAAGAACAAGAAAGCCGATGCTCTAAGTAAGCTTGCATCCGTCACGTTCTGTCGTTTGTCCAAAGAAGTGCTGGTCGAAACTCTGCAAGCCCCGGCCATCGACCATGTGGAAGCCGTAATGTCAATCTCCGTTCAAGAAAAATCATGGATGACTCCGATCCTAGATTATTTGAAAGATGGCACGCTCCCGGAGGATAAAGCTCAAGCACGAAAGATGAAAGTGAAAGCACTTCAGTACCAAATTCACGATGGAAAGCTTTATCGAAAGACGTTCTTAGGACCGTTCCTGACATGTTTAACTCCGGAGGAGGCCAGCTATGTCATAAGAGAAATCCATTGGGGAATCTGCGGCATCCACTCAGGGCCAAGGATGGTCATAGAAAAAGCAACGAATGTCGGATATTTTTGGCCGGGCATGCATAAGAGTGCTGTAAATGAGTTGTAAGCATGTGAAGATTGTCAGAGGCACGCCCTCATCAGCCATCGAGCAAAAAACGAACTCGTCCATGTAACATCGGCCTGGTCGTTTCAGAAGTGGGGAATTGACATCGTTGGTCCTTTCCCCGTCTCCACGAGAGGAGTGAGGTTCTTGCTGGTAGCAATTGACTACTTTACAAAATGGATTGAAGCCAAACCCCTTCGAACCATCACCGGAGATTAGATATTGAGGTTCTTCTGGGAGAACATAGTATGCAGATACGGAATGCCACTATGCATTGTGAGCGATAATGGCAAGCAATTTGCTGAAAAACCATTAAAAACATGGTGTGAAAGGATGCACATTGAGCAGAACTTCACTTCAGTCGCCCATCCCCAGGCCAACGGACAGGTGGAAAGAGCTAACCGCAGCATTATAGAAGGCATCAAAAAGCGGCTGGGGAAGGAAGGAGTTTCCTAGGAAGACGAACTTCCACACGTCTTGTGGGCACACAGGACGATGCCAAAAACAAGCACAAAGGAAACTCCCTTCAGTCTAACATACGGCTCGGAGGCAGTCATTCACGCTGAAGTTGGCATCCCTACCCCTCGAATGCGCCAAAGCCAAGATGAGAATGAACAACAACTCCGTCTGAACCTCGACCTGGCCAAGGAAAGAAGAGAACTCGCGGCCATCCGAGAAGAAAAATAAAAAAAAGAGCTGGAAAAACATTACAACTCATGTGTCAAAGAGGTCCGGTTCAAAGAAGGAGATTATGTCATGCAGAGAAACGATGCAAGTTTGGCCAAAGGTATAGGAAAGATGGCTCCGAAGTGGGAAGGGCCCTATCAAATCAAAACCGCTGGAAAGAATGGTGCTTACACACTCACCAAGATGGATGGAACTCCCGTTCCTCGTACTTGGAACGGGATGCACCTCAAACGATGTTTCCTTTGAAGAACTTTAGAATATTTAAAAATAAATTTGTAATGTGGAGGCTACGGCCCGCATCATTTTTACTTTCCTTGTACCGCGGAGGGTATTGCCCGCACCTTATTTTATTTTTTCCATGAATTGCGAAGGGTATTACCCGCACTTATTATAACGTTTTTACCAGTATGTGTTAACCGGAGAATATACTCCGGAATGATTAAATGGAATACATGAATTTCCAACATTAAGTTGCAACATAAAATCATCATCGGCCGAATCAGGGACGCTAACCCTAAAAAGTAAGAACGGACTAGGCATCGTTCGTATCTCTACTTTCACTTAAAAATTATCCTAAGTAAACAAGACGGATCCACATACCATAAAGAACGTTCTAAAGAAAAAGAAAAAACTGTAAACGTAAAAAGCATGGACGCATGTAAAGTAGTATGATTATATCAAAAATAACAGGATTAAAATAGCCGGAAGTCATTCAAGTCCTTCACAAAGTAAAGGATAATTGTCAAAATGTACAACGGTAAGAACGAGGTCAATTACAATAGTTCCAAATCAAACAAGGTGCATATCCCAAATGGCCAGATATGTCCACCTTCCTAACAGTTAATCAACTGAAAACTTACAAAGGAGCATACCCCAAGAAACCAGGTATGTCCACCTCATTCTTTAACCCCAGCAAAGAAGAGAGATCTTTAGTCTTGGAGAGTGGCTCACTGATAAGCTTCGGAAGGTCATCTATCACCGGAAAGGTTAAGGAGTCATAGCAAGCCACAATCGTGTTCAAATCAGCTTCAGCATTCCGATTCAACAGAGGAACTTCCGCGTAAGGGGTCTTTTTATTCAACGCATGAACATATCCTTGATGCAGGTCAGTGTTATCCCCTACGGAGCTCATAGCATTATTTACTGCTGCCACGGCTGCAGTCATCTCCGGCCCTCTGTGAACGTTTTTTGCTAACAGGTGTGCTCCTTCAGACAAAAGCCACGCTTTTGTCGCTTGCAAATCCTCGACCTTCGCCTTCAGGTCAGCCTCTCCTGTTTTAAGGGTATCACGCTCTGACCTATGTGTTAGAAAAATTTAAAAGATGAGAAAAATTCAAACAAGTAAAAACGAACCTGCCATCATCTTCTCATAAGCCGAACAAGCATTAGAAACTGATTCTTCCATCTTGGCTAAAACTTCCTTATGCTCCTCATCCTTCTTTCTGGAGGATTCAGCAAAACTCCGCAACTCTGCTGAGATCTTGTCCCACTCTTCCACGGCAGAGGCAGCAGCAGCCTGAGAAGACTGATTCTGAGTAATCAGGGATTTAACTTTCTCCTTCTGAGTCTGAAGGTCTTGGGAGAGTTGAGAAAGCTTCTTCTCCGCATCCGGAGTTCTTTGAATTTTGCGTTTTAGGGAAATAGTTTCTTTCTCCAGATTCCCCCTCACAGACTCTGCCTCAACCCATCTGCGGTAAAGCTCTGTCACATAAAGGTTAGACTGGGCTTGATTGGACAGGACCGCTGCACCCAAATCTTGGTTCTTCATCTTCCGGCTCCGAGCATAGTCCAACGGAGTGCTGATATTAAAAAGGAACGTCCTGGCAACAAGCTCATCCATCACCGAATCTTTATTCCGGATATTCCATTCTGGTACAAACTTCTCATCGGCCGTTGCCGGGTCTATCTCCATGTCATCCGAAAAAACATCCGCATAACTAAAAAAGGACATCAACTCAGGTCCGAACCAAGATGGAGGAAAAGAGGATACTTGATCTTCCTCATCATCCATAAAGCAGTCCGGACCCAAAGATGAGTCCAAAATAGTACCTGAAAAGGTCACCATCTTCGGCTCACTATGAGTTTTTCCATCCCCTTTGCCTGTAACCACCGGATTCTCCACTTCCATGCTTTCGGCTTCATTAACGGGGAGAAATCCCCCGGAGAAAGTGGGGGTGGGTACAGAACTGGCCCGAGCGGCCTCCTCCCTGGATGACATCCCACCAGAAAGGTGTTCAACAAACTCAGTCATCACATCGCCAATGGAATGAGAGGAACTCCTTTTGTTTTTCTTCATCTTAGGTATGGGAAGGGGATCAGAAGGACGAATTTGAAGAGATTCATTTTTTCTTTTGCGAAAAAAGCTTCGGCTCCGCATCAGAAGTAACACTCTTGATTTTTAAGGAAACAGAAGAAGGTTGATATTCCAAGGCTTCATCCAAGCTCCGTATTTCCTGGTCACTATCTACATCATCCAGAATAGATCCTTTTTTGGGCTGAGATCCAGATGATCCAGCAGCCTCTTTCACAGTTTTTTCCGTAGCGGACACAGTAGGAGGAAGGTCGGAAGTGTCTTGACCAGTCGGGGGACAAATCTCCTGGGCCACCGAAGCAACTTTTTTCAGAAACGAAACCTCACCTTCGGCCTGCTCATCAAAGTCAAAATCCAAGACATTAAAGTTTGGGACTTTCAAAGCATCTTTGAGAGACATTTCGGCTCCTGCAATTCAGAAGAAAAACAAAGTCAGAAAAATAAAGAAAGAAAAGTGCCGAAGGGGAGGTAAAGGGCCGGAGACTTACGTTCACGCTTCGTGTGAATAACCGGCCAATCCCTATCCCATTGGCCCCAGGAAAAACAAACCCGTCCCAACAAAAGAAAATGCTCGGGAAGGGGACGGATAGGGGACTTATGCTCAATTAGGGCACGGGCCAGTTCCTTATTGAAAACGAAGTCGTCCCCCAGATCAAAGGACATATCGTCTGATCCCTAAACCTCCATGCCATCTCCGCCGGAAGACAACGGTCGTCCAACCAGAAGAAATTATCTTTCCAGTTCTTTAAGCAGGACCGTTCATCTCCGGAGGGGGATGGAATACCCTTCCGATGAGCGAAGGTATACCAATCCCCGGCAGTAATGAATTCATAAAAGTACCGGAAGACATTTAAGTCCGGCCTCTGATTCTGGGCCCGACAAGAGATTTCAAAATTGTTTATACGGCTAAGATCGAACGGGTTAACCTGACAAATATGAACCCAGAAAAATTGAAGAACCCTAATCAAAAATCTCGAAAACGGAACCCTATAATTCGCAAAGTTACAGACACGAGTGTATAAGGGAAACTTCCCCTGACGAAAGGGATATATGGTTTCGTCTTTTGAGGGGAGTACCGGATGAAGATCTAGAGGGATCCTATACTCTCGAATAAACTTATCCAACTGACGTTGGGTATGGATGCTAAAACTATCGGCAAGATTATCCTTTCCAGGAGCCATGGTTGTAACAAAGAAAATAGCGTACCTTTTGAAGAAGAAGAAGAGGAACGGATAAAAAGAGGGTAACAAGTAGAAAGGAAAACTTAGAGATAAAAAAGTTGAAAAATGAAATGAAAGTGGGGTTTTATAGGGAAAGAGTAAGTCGGTTGAGGGATGTCCAATCAAACCGTCACTTCAATAGATAATCGCCGTTTCCAAGACAGGGCTTCGTAACCGTCACATACGGGTGCTTGACGGTCAAACCACTTACATCACCTACGCCACGCCAGCACCATTTAAATAACACCACGTCATTCGATCAGATATGCTTGCAAAACATTTTATTAAGTCCTTAACAAGAACTTAACAAACTGGGGGGACTTGAAGATACATATCCGAGTCCGGTCATGACACATAAGGACGGACCGAACCACACCTGGACGGACACTCAAAAGATGTTCGTACCACATATCTCCGAGGACGAACCTCCGTTCAAGTGCGTCTGGACGAATGACGTCATCTCAGTTGACCATTATAAATACCCAGTTCAAGTACACTTCCAAGTACCATTTTCTGAACCTTCGTCCTTACTTTTTTCTTTCTCTATTTTCTATCTCTACCCATACTTATCCTCACGCCGGAGGGTGGTCGCAGAGGGTCCCTCCCATCTCTGCGACGAGCCTAACAGTTTACTGTTTTGCAGGTGAAGGTTCCAGCTCTCCCATAAGATCCAAACCATCCACTTTCAGGCTCCGGCCTCTTAGATCTGATCTTTAGATCTTCAATCATCATCATCAATCACCTTAGTCCACCACCGTGAATCTTCATCATCTCCGTTTGGGTATCGAGTTCGGGTTTCCATTATCGTACTACAATCAACGATCATCACAGCCACCATCATTCCTCCACACCGTTCATCTTCATAACCACCGTGCTCGCTGTTCACCACCATATAACCGTCAACAGTCACCGGTCATCGTCATCGTCCTTCACACGTCTCCGGCAGACTACTTCGAACCACCTCACCCGGTATCATCTTCTTCTTTGTCTCCGGTGTTCCACTCTGTAAGATTAAATATATTTTTATGTTATATTTAATCTAGTAGCCATTATAATCATTTACATTATATGGATCAAAATATATAACATCCTATTAAATAATTAGTTGGTAATTGTTGATTGGCCTTATTACCCTTATTAACTAATTAGGGTTTCCTCTTGGGTGCATATATAAGGAGACTTATGTAGAGGTTTTAGGGTTAGACACATAACCTAATTACTCTCATAACATCAATCGACATCCTCTCCTCAACCGATTACCCTTTTCGGTTTTCATCATCACCATCATTAGATTGCACCCTAAGGAGGAACCAGATCAAGCTGATAATCATGTCAAACACTGTTGCTGCGTCTCCATCTGGATTCTCTGTTGGCCTGTTGTCACACCCCGAAATTATCAGAGCATCGGCGTGACTGGACTGGTGTCGTCATTGCACAGCGGAAGCAAATAAGCAAAGACTTCTAGAAACTGAACGCCTGCTAAGTACTCGAATTCTCGATGGTCCTCCTATTCCAACCGTGCCTTGTATTAGAAATGCAACCTGAGAAAGAACATGCGAGAAAAATCAACATAATGTTGAGCGAGTTCATAGTTTGTTCGTAAAAGATTTAAGATAAATCTTTTGAGTTGTGAAAGGTTTGAAATAAATCTTTGGTACTGTGAAAGATTTGAAATAAATCTTTGGAATAACCGGTTTTTGAAGTAGTATTGAGAAAATGAATTTAAAAACCATTTTCTTGCAAAGTTATATGGAAACGTTGTGTTTGTAACACGTTATGTTCATAAAACCATGTTTTTGTAATGTTCGTAAAATCATCAATGCCCACCCTGACTTTGACCCGCATAATCTTATGCCTTAAATTTTGTAGAAAACATGGTATTTAATTTGTATGAACAAGTATGTTTCGTAAGTATAATGTTCCTGGTATGTAGCAGTGTAAGAGGACTTGTGATCACCAATGGTTTGCAAGGCCATTAGCATGTTGTGAAATGCAAGTAAGTAAGACACAACCTAGCCGATTTTTGCGTTGGGCAACCAAGTCACTCCAGGTCCGTTGTGGTTAGCCTCCGAGAGGTCCGTTTGGCCTAGAGCTGGGCTCGCTACACCCAGATAGATCTACCGCTCGAGTCCCTCGGTGTTCTAACTACCCATTCACATGATCTAAACCTCCTTACGTTAATCATACCGTGTATAAAATAAATTCCTGGTCACCCTGACCAGATTCCTGGTTACCCTAACCCAATCCCCGGTCACCCTGGCCGAATATCATTCACATTTCGAACAAGCATTTGTTTTTGTAAAAACCGGTATGTTTAGTATAAACCTTTCGTAAATCATTTGAGTTCCTCGAAATCCCTTCGTAATATGATTTAGAAATACGAGTTTTATATTTGTTCTAAACTTTGTTTGCTTTTGCAAAACGTGCATGTCTTTCCACCCCGAAAACATTTATAAAAATGTAGAGCCGTGAAAAGTGGGGTTATGAACTCACCTGAATATTCCTGTGCAAAGCTAGCTAATTTACGACTTCGTGATGTCGTTTCCAAGACTTGACTCGCTAGCGTGCATTCTACAATATTCCTAACAAGGAATATCTAATAAGTTTCTAAATAAAAGCGGTAACTAGTTTGCGTGTCACCGAGCTCTACCGAATCGTAAATCGAACGATTTAACGGTAAATTAATAACTTAATAGTAACGGCTTAGTTATACTTGTTAAGTCTCGCTTATGTCAGTGGCAGTTTAATAAGTCTTGAAAAAGACTTAGTTTCCGAGAGACTTAAAATAGATAAATATTTATATAAAAATATATAAATATATCGTTATCATCGCGTTAGACGTCTCGAGTAGTCGTACGTGTATAAAGAATATTTATACGAAAATATCATGTATCAAACTCGTATGCGATATTCTATGATTTATCGTGTGCCGTTTAGGCGTATAAAATAAATATGTAAAGTTATATTTATTTTATAAAGAAATCGTCGAGTTGTTTTGTTTGTAAATAAATATAAACCATATTTATTTTTGTAAAAGATTTCGCGTTGTACGACTTTCGGAATAAATATATAACTATATTTTATTTTAGTAAAATAATCGTCGTGCCATAATAATTGGAAATAAATATAAACTATATTTATTTTGATGAAACGAATTCGTGTTACGCGATGCTTGAAATAAATATACTATATATTTATTTATAAAAAGAATTCGAGTTCGTTTGAAATAAATATAATAACTATATTTATTTTGTTATCGAAATATTTTTCGTATCGTTGTTCTCGTAAGTTGTAAGTTGTGGTCGAAAGAAGCTTTACCTTCGCATCTTGTTTTTCAAAAGCGCTTTATTTCAAAAGCACGTTTTATTTTATAATAAAACTCGTTTTATTTTACGGATTTTCTCGAAAAACGGGCAGAGTTTCCTCTGTTTTTTGACGCCCCGGACAACCAAGTTGTCGTAATTTTATCAAGATTCAATCAACAATATACTCGATATCAATATCAATATGTTAATATTCATCTTATGTATAAAATGTAAACCATAATCAATACGAATCAGTTCGAGCTCGTTCACGACACTAATAAAAATCTTAAAATTAGTGCAAATAATATTCGTTCTAAACTTTTACCGAGTCTTTCGCGTCGAGTCGTTGAACCGCCTGACTGAGTTGACCGGTCAACTGAGTTGACCTGAGTTTGACCGAGTCGAACCGAAATGCACCGAGTCATACCGAGTTGAACCGAAATACACCGAGTCGTACCGAGTTGGACCGAGTTTGACCAGCTGAGTTGACCGAGTCACTGGGTTGACTCGGTTTTGGCTTGTTGACCGCGACTGACCCGCACCGAGACCTGACCAGGTCTGACCCGAACCGAAATACCCTGCCGTGCTTGAATATGGGCCCGACACTTGAGCATAACATCATCATTCATCAATATCTTCAGAGAAGATGCAAAATGAAGAAAAGGGAAGGTTCCTTACCGAAACACGTCGGACCGAGACACGGACCGCCGGGTTGAGTCACCGACTGCCGGACCGAGACGTGACTCACCGTCATTACCATCTGATCATCATTTTCGTCTGAATCAGTGTCGGAAACCACTGAAATTCGTCATCAAGGACCGTTGGATAAAATGACCGACCGTCGGATAATGAAACCGACCGCCGGTCCGCCGGTTCTCTTTCTTTCCTTCTGTCTCTACTCTCTATCTCTTTCGGTTTCTCTCTCTCTTCTCTGGTTACCGCCGCCGCACCACCACCGGACGGTGGTGGTGCTCCGATTTATCAATCGAAGAAAAGGGGGGGGGCTGTTACTTGTCGGAATGGTTCACCGGCCGCCGGTCACTAGACCGAGAGGGTGTTTGGCTCGGCTTGAGAGAACCGAGAGATGTGGGGGTGGGTGTCTGTTTGAGGGTATTGGGTGCTGGTGTAGCTGACTTCTTCATGGAGTCTTGTAAGACTTTCAAAGAAAATCAAATAGGCATATGTTGTGTGTATATGCAGTAGAGACGAGAGTGAGGGAGAGAGTATTTGACATTTTCTTTTGTGTGAGTATACAGGCAATTGAGGGTCTTTATATAGAGATTTAAGGGTTAAAGTTTCTTTTGTGTAATTATAATACATTCAGGTCATATAGTTTACATGGTTATATGTTTTAACCATTGGCCTAAAATCTCTTGTAGAGATTTAGTGTAGATATTGTGGATCTTGTGAGGATTTCTAGAGATTTTGCAAATCTCGCAGGATTCTTATGAATCTTGTAGAGATCTTTAGATATCTGATTTATTGTGCAGATTCAGGCTTGTGGGTCTTTGGCTTGGGCCCGGGGCCTACAAGCTCAATCCCCGTGTATAAGTGGCCCGTAATTCCTACGAGACCCGTTGTCGAATCCAGAACTCCGTTTAACGTCAAAATTTAAAATACAAAAATACGGTTGGTAACCGTTGTAGTAGCGTTCGTGCGTCGATTGCGGTAATAATCGCGAAAAAATTGTATCGTTGCCGTCTTTAATCCGTTTTTCGATCCGGTTTCGACTGAAATCACTAAAAGTTAATTACGAAGCTAAAATATATCGTAAAAATTTATTATTTGACGGCGTCATCAGTATCTTGTATGGTTTCAACCCGTTGTCGTTTAACGTTTCACAGGCTTCTCTGTAAACCACCGTTCGCGCATTGTTAAGTCGGATAATCGTTCCTGGGCACTCCAAAGGCCTAATTAGGTTAATTTGCGTTGTAATCACTATTCATTATCGCGTTAATCGCCTGTTAATTACGTAATTAAGGGCCGTAAATTACGGGTTGTCACATTCTCCCCCTGTTACAGAAATTTCGTCCTCGAAATTTAGACTATGTTATCCCCTCAGAATTGTGTTATTCGCAGGTAAGTCCGAATAATAACAAAGTGAATGACCGCGTAATCGAAAAAGACTTATTCGAATCATGTGAATTCAAGGGCATTCCTTCACAATAGGAATCCCAACAGTTTAAAAGAAATGTGTCTCAGTAATTGCTGTCAAAGGAAACGAGACGTATAGGTACAGTCACTAATGTGACTAAGTTAACAGGGATCCAACAGGAACTTCGACCAATCGAATTCCATATGAACGTATAAATGAGTTCTAGAAGCAATAACATCCACTGGATGAACTTAGAATCAACCATCTCAAATGTAATAGTTTGCATGAAACGTTCGATCGTGATCAGCGCAAGCTGCAAGTCATACCGACGCCACAAGGTGTCGCAATGAATGAAACAACTTAATAATAGAGGTGATTGAACAAGTATCACCTGTGTTTTGCATAAAACGCTCGATCATAATTAGCACAAGCTACAAGTTTGTACTGACACCACAAGGTGTCGTAGTGATTCAAATGATTCAATAATAGCGGTGATCAAACAAATTCACCGTGTTTTGAAGTCAAATGAAAGCGCAATAAAGTGAATTTTGAAAGTTTGTTTTAAATGACATCATAGGATTTTCAATTGAAAATGGAACATCAATGAAACAATGTTTTCGATCGAAGGTGAAGAAACAATGGATGTCGCAAAGCATTCGATCGATGTTGAAAGAACCGTTATGAGGTACACCGGAATATGAAATGAATTTGTGTACCATTGTCTTAACACACAATTGTGTTGAGACTGTTGTAATGTGATAATCCAAAGCGGATTTATTCTGAATCAATAAATGAATAATTAAATCCGTGCATGAGGTACGTAAACGAGTTAAGCGCAAGGTTCAAATAAGTGAAAGCACCACCACAAGGTGTCGAAATCAATAATTTAATGGAGTCGAATACCAAACAAGTTTACCACGACTCGGAACAAATGAAGTGTTCGTTAAAAAATTGATTTGAATATGATGCTCCCAATACATCATATGGTGTCTCGAATCGAATAAGTGTAATGAGCAAGTTCAAACAATTGAACTTGGTTTTAGCGTAATCCGGCAATAAGTATATGTATCGACAAGAAAACTTTCGGCATGGTTATAACGAAAAACCATGTATGTAACTTGTAAAGAAATGATCGTAATACAATGACCATTAAGAGGAGTAGAGATACGAAAACCTACTCAGTAAGTGTGAAATTCGAAATTTCAAATAAAGAAATTTGAGGACTTTACCTGGGGTTTCGTGTGACGACCAATTGTTTGGTGACATTACCATAGAATGTCGAACATAGCGTGTTCGTCGTTAGCTAGGTAGGGGGGATGCGTAGACAATCGTCTTCTCCCTGGCGTGATTCGTGTCGTTGCAGGATCGCGTGACAAGTTGTCATTTCCTGATCGTTAGTTCTCCTGCTGACAGGAACCTAGCGTCGTTATTGAATTGCGCCATCGTGTCTTTTCAAAGGCCTCGTCTCGATAGTTGTATTTGTCGCACGTCAACCTCCGTTGATGTATAGCTTAAGTTTCACGTATACCTGTGCACTAGCGTTGTGTGCCGCGTAGAAGGTGATGTACTCCGACATCCGTTGACGTAAAGTTCGAGTTCCATGTATTCTCGTGCGCTAGTGTTTTGTTTTGCGTAGAATGTGATGTACTCCGACATCCGTTGACGTAAAGATTGAGTTGCATATATTCTTGTGCACTCGTTTGTTATGCGTAGGCTGCCTGCTCGGGAAGTTAAAATATCACAGACAATATGGGTAATGTGTGCCCGAGTTAATATTCGCGGTTCCTACGTGATGGCTTTTAATAAACACACACATGCGCAAATAATCAATCATATCACCGAATGCACATGTTAGTCACCAATAAGCAATCAAGTAATTCCCCTAGTCCCACTGGTCTATCCTCCCAGCTTCTCAGACTGAAATTCCTAGTCACACTAGACTATCCTCCCAGCCTCTCAGACTGACTTCCTTTTCCGAAGGTCTTAAATGCATGTTTCCTAAACTCTCAGAGTGTTTGGTACTGTATGTAATTGTTTCGTGTACCGTGTGTAAAACACCACAATAGCGTATGTTTGAAAACAAAATTTCTGACTGTTTGTTTTTCAGCAACGGTTGGAGACCATATTCGAGTACTAGGCGTTCTGTATGTATTCAACGTCTTAATAGTCTAAGTTCCCAGAGGAAAGTGAGGTTAGAGCCTAGGTATCACAACAGGAACCTAATTCGCTGTAACCTATAGCTCTGATACCAATCTGTCACACCCCGAAATTATCAGAGCATCGGCGTGACTGGACTGGTGTCGTCATTGCACAGCGGAAGCAAATAAGCAAAGACTTCTAGAAACTGAACGCCTGCTAAGTACTCGAATTCTCGATGGTCCTCCTATTCCAACCGTGCCTTGTATTAGAAATGCAACCTGAGAAAGAACATGCGAGAAAAATCAACATAATGTTGAGCGAGTTCATAGTTTGTTCGTAAAAGATTTAAGATAAATCTTTTGAGTTGTGAAAGGTTTGAAATAAATCTTTGGTACTGTGAAAGATTTGAAATAAATCTTTGGAATAACCGGTTTTTGAAGTAGTATTGAGAAAATGAATTTAAAAACCATTTTCTTGCAAAGTTATATGGAAACGTTGTGTTTGTAACACGTTATGTTCATAAAACCATGTTTTTGTAATGTTCGTAAAATCATCAATGCCCACCCTGACTTTGACCCGCATAATCTTATGCCTTAAATTTTGTAGAAAACATGGTATTTAATTTGTATGAACAAGTATGTTTCGTAAGTATAATGTTCCTGGTATGTAGCAGTGTAAGAGGACTTGTGATCACCAATGGTTTGCAAGGCCATTAGCATGTTGTGAAATGCAAGTAAGTAAGACACAACCTAGCCGATTTTTGCGTTGGGCAACCAAGTCACTCCAGGTCCGTTGTGGTTAGCCTCCGAGAGGTCCGTTTGGCCTAGAGCTGGGCTCGCTACACCCAGATAGATCTACCGCTCGAGTCCCTCGGTGTTCTAACTACCCATTCACATGATCTAAACCTCCTTACGTTAATCATACCGTGTATAAAATAAATTCCTGGTCACCCTGACCAGATTCCTGGTTACCCTAACCCAATCCCCGGTCACCCTGGCCGAATATCATTCACATTTCGAACAAGCATTTGTTTTTGTAAAAACCGGTATGTTTAGTATAAACCTTTCGTAAATCATTTGAGTTCCTCGAAATCCCTTCGTAATATGATTTAGAAATACGAGTTTTATATTTGTTCTAAACTTTGTTTGCTTTTGCAAAACGTGCATGTCTTTCCACCCCGAAAACATTTATAAAAATGTAGAGCCGTGAAAAGTGGGGTTATGAACTCACCTGAATATTCCTGTGCAAAGCTAGCTAATTTACGACTTCGTGATGTCGTTTCCAAGACTTGACTCGCTAGCGTGCATTCTACAATATTCCTAACAAGGAATATCTAATAAGTTTCTAAATAAAAGCGGTAACTAGTTTGCGTGTCACCGAGCTCTACCGAATCGTAAATCGAACGATTTAACGGTAAATTAATAACTTAATAGTAACGGCTTAGTTATACTTGTTAAGTCTCGCTTATGTCAGTGGCAGTTTAATAAGTCTTGAAAAAGACTTAGTTTCCGAGAGACTTAAAATAGATAAATATTTATATAAAAATATATAAATATATCGTTATCATCGCGTTAGACGTCTCGAGTAGTCGTACGTGTATAAAGAATATTTATACGAAAATATCATGTATCAAACTCGTATGCGATATTCTATGATTTATCGTGTGCCGTTTAGGCGTATAAAATAAATATGTAAAGTTATATTTATTTTATAAAGAAATCGTCGAGTTGTTTTGTTTGTAAATAAATATAAACCATATTTATTTTTGTAAAAGATTTCGCGTTGTACGACTTTCGGAATAAATATATAACTATATTTTATTTTAGTAAAATAATCGTCGTGCCATAATAATTGGAAATAAATATAAACTATATTTATTTTGATGAAACGAATTCGTGTTACGCGATGCTTGAAATAAATATACTATATATTTATTTATAAAAAGAATTCGAGTTCGTTTGAAATAAATATAATAACTATATTTATTTTGTTATCGAAATATTTTTCGTATCGTTGTTCTCGTAAGTTGTAAGTTGTGGTCGAAAGAAGCTTTACCTTCGCATCTTGTTTTTCAAAAGCGCTTTATTTCAAAAGCACGTTTTATTTTATAATAAAACTCGTTTTATTTTACGGATTTTCTCGAAAAACGGGCAGAGTTTCCTCTGTTTTTTGACGCCCCGGACAACCAAGTTGTCGTAATTTTATCAAGATTCAATCAACAATATACTCGATATCAATATCAATATGTTAATATTCATCTTATGTATAAAATGTAAACCATAATCAATACGAATCAGTTCGAGCTCGTTCACGACACTAATAAAAATCTTAAAATTAGTGCAAATAATATTCGTTCTAAACTTTTACCGAGTCTTTCGCGTCGAGTCGTTGAACCGCCTGACTGAGTTGACCGGTCAACTGAGTTGACCTGAGTTTGACCGAGTCGAACCGAAATGCACCGAGTCATACCGAGTTGAACCGAAATACACCGAGTCGTACCGAGTTGGACCGAGTTTGACCAGCTGAGTTGACCGAGTCACTGGGTTGACTCGGTTTTGGCTTGTTGACCGCGACTGACCCGCACCGAGACCTGACCAGGTCTGACCCGAACCGAAATACCCTGCCGTGCTTGAATATGGGCCCGACACTTGAGCATAACATCATCATTCATCAATATCTTCAGAGAAGATGCAAAATGAAGAAAAGGGAAGGTTCCTTACCGAAACACGTCGGACCGAGACACGGACCGCCGGGTTGAGTCACCGACTGCCGGACCGAGACGTGACTCACCGTCATTACCATCTGATCATCATTTTCGTCTGAATCAGTGTCGGAAACCACTGAAATTCGTCATCAAGGACCGTTGGATAAAATGACCGACCGTCGGATAATGAAACCGACCGCCGGTCCGCCGGTTCTCTTTCTTTCCTTCTGTCTCTACTCTCTATCTCTTTCGGTTTCTCTCTCTCTTCTCTGGTTACCGCCGCCGCACCACCACCGGACGGTGGTGGTGCTCCGATTTATCAATCGAAGAAAAGGGGGGGGGCTGTTACTTGTCGGAATGGTTCACCGGCCGCCGGTCACTAGACCGAGAGGGTGTTTGGCTCGGCTTGAGAGAACCGAGAGATGTGGGGGTGGGTGTCTGTTTGAGGGTATTGGGTGCTGGTGTAGCTGACTTCTTCATGGAGTCTTGTAAGACTTTCAAAGAAAATCAAATAGGCATATGTTGTGTGTATATGCAGTAGAGACGAGAGTGAGGGAGAGAGTATTTGACATTTTCTTTTGTGTGAGTATACAGGCAATTGAGGGTCTTTATATAGAGATTTAAGGGTTAAAGTTTCTTTTGTGTAATTATAATACATTCAGGTCATATAGTTTACATGGTTATATGTTTTAACCATTGGCCTAAAATCTCTTGTAGAGATTTAGTGTAGATATTGTGGATCTTGTGAGGATTTCTAGAGATTTTGCAAATCTCGCAGGATTCTTATGAATCTTGTAGAGATCTTTAGATATCTGATTTATTGTGCAGATTCAGGCTTGTGGGTCTTTGGCTTGGGCCCGGGGCCTACAAGCTCAATCCCCGTGTATAAGTGGCCCGTAATTCCTACGAGACCCGTTGTCGAATCCAGAACTCCGTTTAACGTCAAAATTTAAAATACAAAAATACGGTTGGTAACCGTTGTAGTAGCGTTCGTGCGTCGATTGCGGTAATAATCGCGAAAAAATTGTATCGTTGCCGTCTTTAATCCGTTTTTCGATCCGGTTTCGACTGAAATCACTAAAAGTTAATTACGAAGCTAAAATATATCGTAAAAATTTATTATTTGACGGCGTCATCAGTATCTTGTATGGTTTCAACCCGTTGTCGTTTAACGTTTCACAGGCTTCTCTGTAAACCACCGTTCGCGCATTGTTAAGTCGGATAATCGTTCCTGGGCACTCCAAAGGCCTAATTAGGTTAATTTGCGTTGTAATCACTATTCATTATCGCGTTAATCGCCTGTTAATTACGTAATTAAGGGCCGTAAATTACGGGTTGTCACATGTTTGTACTTTCAAAACCTTCATGGATGGCAAGCCTCTCCCTTTCAACGGCACTGAGGGTGCCATAGGCCTTCTGCATTGGATTGAAAAGGCCGAAGCTGTCTTTGCCGTCTGCGAGTGTCCCCCTGCTAACTGGGTTAAGTACGCAACTGGTACGCTTGAAGGGAACGCGCTTTCATGGTGGAAAGCACAGATTCAGATGCTTGGTCTGGAAACTGCTAATGCTACGGCATGGGAAGATTTCAAGGACATGATCAAAGAGGAGTACTGCCACAGGGATGACATCCACAAACTCGAGAACGAGTACTATGCGCTCAAGATGGTCGGATCAGAGATTGAGACCTACACTAAGCAGTCCAACGACTATGCTGCACTTTGCCCAAACATGTCCCAACCTATGTATCGAAGGGTCGAATTGTACATCAAAGGCTTGGTCCCAGAAATCCGGAGCCATGTGACCTCGGCCAACCTCAACACCATACAGCCCGTGGTTCGTCTTGCTCACAAACTTACCAATCAGGCTGTGGAAGAGGGCAAGCTGCCCAAGAGGATCGGTGCTACTGCTGGAACTTCTGGCGATAACAAGCGAAAGTGGGATGGAAGTCAGGGAAAGGATGCTAACCCCACTCAGGCCCCAGTTCAACAAAGGAAGACTGAAAGCAACAAGGGCCCTCAGCAACAGGGTGGCTATCGAGGAAACCACCCTAAGTGTAACAAATGTAACCGACATCACAGTGGGCCATGTGGAAAAGGTCAGTGTCAGCGATGCAACAAGATGGGGCACGAGGCCAAAGACTGCCGAAGCCAGTTCCCAGCTAGGCAGAATCAGCAACAACCACAGCAACAGCAGCAACAAGGAAACAACCGTGGATGCTTCAAGTGTGGAGCAACGGGGCACATGCGAAAGGATTGCCCTGAACTGAATCAAAACAACAACAATCAGGGTGCTGGGAACAATAACAACAATACTGGAAATGGTGCTAGAGGAAAAGCTTTTGTGATTGGAGCTGGGGAAGCAAGGAATGACCCCAACGTTGTAGCGGGTAAGTTCCTACTTAATGATCGTTATGTTTCCATGCTATTTGATTCCGGAGCAGATGCTAGTTATGTATCCCTACGTATTAGTAAGAAACTTAAGCTCACTCTTACGCCGCTAAGCTCTAAGCACACCGTTGAAATAGCTAATGGTAGAAACCTCGAGGCCTCACACATAATTCGTAACTGCAAATTAGAGTTGTCTGGTCAGACCTTCTGTATCGATCTCTTCCCCATCATTCTTGGAAGCTTCGACGTCATCATTGGTATGGATTGGTTATCCAAACATCGAGCTGAAATCCTCTGCCAAGAGAAAGCTATTCGTATTCCCCGTCCCCCCGGCAAACCTCTTATAGTTCAAGGCGACAAGAGCGGAGAAGTCACGGGCATCATTTCATGCTTAAAGGCCCAGAAGTATCTACGAAAAGGGCACACCGCTATCTTAGCACTCATTACCGACACACAGAAAGTGGAAAACAGGATTGAAGATTTTCCAGTTGTACGCGACTATCCTGAGGTATTCCCGGAGGAACTACCTGGACTCCCTCCTCACCGTCAGGTCGAATTTCAAATCGAGCTAGCTCCCGGAGCAGCGCCTATAGCTCGTGCACCTTATCGATTAGCCCCCGCGGAGCTCAAGGAGCTTTCTACTCAACTACAAGAACTTTTGGACAAAGGTTTTATCCGTCCTAGTTCATCACCCTGGGGAGCCCCAGTGCTCTTCGTCAAAAAGAAAGATGGCTCATTCCGAATGTGCATTGACTACCGCGAACTTAACAAGGTTACCATCAAGAATCATTATCCCCTTCCCCGTATCGACGACCTGTTCGACCAGCTGCAAGGGTCGAGCTATTATTCCAAGATCGATCTGCGATCGGGTTATCACCAGTTGAGAGTCCGCGATGAGGACATCTCTAAGACTGCTTTCAGAACCCGCTATGGTCACTACGAATTCCTTGTTATGCCTTTCGGAATGACCAACGCACCTGCAATCTTCATGGATCTCATGAACCGAGTATGCAAACCCTACCTCGATAAGTTCGTAATCGTGTTCATCGACGACATCCTAATCTACTCGAAGAGCCAAGAGGAGCATGAACAACACCTACGTCTTATTCTCGAACTTCTTCGCAATGAGCAACTGTACGCCAAATTCTCGAAATGTGATTTCTGGTTTAGAGAAGTCCATTTCCTTGGACACATCGTCAATCAGGAAGGGATTCATGTTGACCCTGCTAAGATTGAGTCCATTAAGAATTGGCCTGTGCCTAAGACTCCGACCGAAGTTCGCCAATTCTTGGGATTGGCGGGATACTATCGAAGATTTATCAAGGGATTCTCTAAGATCGCTCAACCACTTACGACACTCACTCAGAAGGGTGTTGCTTACAAATGGAGTGATGCTCAGGAATCTGCCTTCCAGGAACTAAAGAAGAACCTTTGTAGTGCTCCTATCCTCTCCTTACCCAAAGGCACCGACGACTTCGTCGTTTACTGCGACGCTTCTATTCAAGGACTTGGCTGCGTATTGATGCAACGCGAGAAAGTTATTGCTTACGCCTCACGACAACTCAAGGTCCACGAACGGAACTATACGACGCATGACTTAGAATTTGGAGCTGTGGTCTTCGCGCTCAAGCTTTGGAGACACTATTTGTACAGCACCAAGTGCACGATTTACACTGACCACAAGAGTCTCCAGCACATAATGGGACAAAAGGAGTTGAATATGCGGCAACGACGATGGGTCGAACTCCTAAATGACTACGAGTGTGCAATTAAATACCATCCAGGCAAGGCTAATGTGGTAGCCGATGCCCTCAGCAGAAAGGAGACCAAACCCAAGCGTGTTCGTGCCTTACAGCTCACTATCCACTCGAACCTCCCTAATCAAATTCGGAATGCTCAGGTTGAAGCATTGAAGGCCGAGAACATCAAGGCTGAGTCCCTACGAGGATCGAGACAACGCATGGAACAGAAAGAAGACGGTGCTTACTACGTAGCCGGACGCATATGGGTTCCGCTTTATGGAAATTTACGTGACCTTGTGATGGATGAAGCCCATAAGTCCCGTTACTCGGTACATCCGGGTTCAGATAAGATGTACCACGACTTGAGGGCTACCTATTGGTGGCCTGGCATGAAAGCCCACATAGCAACCTATGTCAGAAAATGTTTAACTTGTGCAAGAGTCAAGGCCGAGTATCAGAAACCATCAGGCCTGCTCCAACAGCCAGAAATCCCGCAATGGAAATGGGAGCAGATTTCCATGGATTTCGTTACTAGCCTGCCTAGGTCTCAACGCGGAAATGACACCATTTGGGTAATAGTGGATCGCTTAACTAAGTCTGCACACTTTTTGGCTATCAAAGAAACAGACAAGTTCTCTACCTTAGCAGAAGTATACCTAAAAGAAGTGGTTTCAAAGCACGGAGTACCAACCTCTATCATTTCCGATCGAGACGCGCGTTTTACTTCTGAGTTGTGGCAAGCCATGCACAAATCTTTTGGCTCACGTTTAGACATGAGCACCGCTTATCACCCGCAAACGGATGGGCAGTCTGAACGCACCATCCAAACCCTCGAAGACATGCTCAGGGCATGTGTGATCGATTTTGGCAAGAATTGGGAGAAGCACCTACCGTTAGTAGAATTCTCCTACAACAACAGCTACCACACCAGCATTCTGGCGGCACCCTTTGAAGCATTGTACGGTCGTAAATGTCGATCGCCTCTCTGCTGGGCGGAGGTAGGTGACAGCCAAATCACAGGCCCGGAACATGTAGTCGACACCACAGAAAAGATTGCCCAGATTAGGCAACGCATGGCGGCAGCTCGTGACCGTCAAAAGTACTACGCTGATAAAGATAGGAAACCGCAAGAGTTCCAGGTTGGTGAACGGGCTCTACTTAAGGTCTCACCCTGGAAGGGTGTGGTTCGTTTTGGAAAACGGGGCAAGCTTAATCCAAGATATGTCGGACCCTTTGAAGTTACCGAAAAGATCGGCACGGCCGCTTACAGATTGAATCTGCCTGAAGAACTGAGTGCTGTGCACAACGTCTTCCACGTATCTAATCTGAAGAAGTGTCTATCAGACGAAACACTCGTCATTCCTTACAAGGAACTTACTATTGACGAACGGCTACACTTTACTGAGGAACCGGTTGAGATCACGGATCGTGAGATCAAAACCCTCAAACGTAGCCAGATACCTCTCGTGCGAGTTCGTTGGAACTCGCGCCGTGGCCCAGAATTTACCTGGGAGCGGGAAGACCAGATGAAGCGCAAATATCCCCAGTTGTTCCCTAATAAAACTCCCAGCACTGAAGCTACAACCGAATTTCGGGACGAAATTCCAAATTAACGGGGGGATGATGTGACACCCCGTTGAAACGTTCTCACTTACACTAGCTTGACAGTGACTGCCTTAACTTTCGGGACGAAAGTTCCTAAAACTTGGGGATAATGTGACACTCTAGGTTTTCCCGAGCAAATATCTTGTATTAGCATTATGTGTATATACGTTATTAAATGTTAGTGCGTGTTATCTCGATGATTTTATGTGATCCTTGTGCTAAGTGTGATGAATGTATGTATATTATATATATGAATGTGTGTTATATGAGTGGGCCGAGACCCCAAAGGACCCGACTCGAGACCACCCTCGGTCTCGGGTGAACAGTAAACACTCGGGCCGGTTGGGCCATGCAACCTAGAAGCCCACCCGGAAACCCCTAACCCACTCGAGATATATATAACCGGCCAACCCTCACAACTTTTACCATTTCGCAACATCATTCTCACACTCTCTCATCTCACACACTCTCCCTCTCTCTCTCTAAAAACCCCAAAACCCTAAGGTTCTAACATCACCCTCTCCTCCTCTCCTTCTCGGATCCAACCGGCAACAAGAGCACCCTTGGATTGGCTCGGAATCATCACTCGAAGGCTTCAATCCGTCACCTACTTGAACACCCTTGTGTCACTCTTGAACCGGTTAGTGCTTTATGTTCTAGGTGTCACGATACTTGGTTTGTAAAGGCTTTGTTTTGTGATGAGTATTTGATGAATGTTACACATGTATAGTCTAAATGTCTCCTTGCATGATTTTGGTTTGATAAACATGATAAAGGGATGAATGTTGATGGATAACCTTGTGTAAACATGCTGTTTCGGATTGTGTATGCTAGATTTAGGACTTGAAAGTTCATAATTATGATGAACATATGAAGAACAAGTTTGAAGGTGATATGAATATTCAAATATGCTTGTTTTGATCTGATTTTGTTATGATTTAGACAATAAAACATGTTAGTGCAATGTTATTGGTTAGTACAAAATTACATGAAATCAAAATGCTATTGGCTAGTACGTAGGACAGGTTCTAGAAGGATTCAGGTGCACGTAACAGTGGTTGCGAGTCGGAACCCTTGGTTGCGACTCGAGACCAAAACGTGATTCTTCGAGATCTCCCGGTTGCGACTCGCAAGCAGCACACTCGAAACCAAAGCATGATGAACCGAGACCGAGGTTGCGAGTCGGAACCCTTGGTTGCGACTCGAGACCAAAGCATGATGAACCGAGACCGAGGTTGCGAGTCGGAACCCTTGGTTGCGACTCGAGATCGTGTATTCTCGAGTCGAAACCGCCCTTGTCTCGACTGGGCTGCCTAAGTGTTATTAGGCCAAAAGCTTGTTAGACTATCTGTTGACTGGACTGCATGTGTATCTGTACTGTTTGTTTGTGAAATGTGAGGGCAGGCCCAATAACCCAAGTGTTTGTATGAATGCATGCTATGTGTGTCTGTACGTGTTTGCTATACGTGTTTACTTGTACCCCAACTTGACCCATATTCGGTAACCATGCTAGGACGTGGTGACCAACGTGATCGACCGGGTAATTAATCTACCGAGCAACCCAAGGTGAGTTCACAACCTAAAGCATGTATTCCCGGTGGTTTGGGAAACGGAACTAAAAACAACACTATCCCCTTATGAGGGATACAACTTACTTTTCTTCCCTTGTTATTGGGAACCTTGTAGTTAATTACTGTTTATACGGATTGCAACAAACGGCACTAAACGAAACTCTATCACTTAAAGTCCCTACTACATAATACCGATTAGTCGCCGGGGCCAGGCGAACGGGTTATTAGTTGATAGCGCTATTTAGGTCTTACCAACCTCACACCGTGCCAAGGTATGGGATCGGTCGTGAACTAATGTACTCAGGCATCCGTCAATGATGATAGAACATTGACATCGGGGCACTCTGCGGATACGCAACGGTCACCTAGTGTTCGGTATTGGAAAAACAGTTTAGTCGCTAACTTTTGGGGTAGCTCCCCATGGCATGTATAAACGGATAAATTAACTGGTGAAACAAGTTTTGGTAATTAAAACTGGACAACTAGTGAACTCACTCAGCATTATTGTTGACCCCCCTTACTGCATGCTTTGCAGGTAACCAGTGACTGAGGAGCTGCTGCTTGGGGGAAGTGTAGTGGTCGTCTAAACCCGCGTGTTGGGTTCTAAATAACTTGAACTATGAACTTTGTTTAAACTGTTTCGCCTATGCTTCCGCTATTTACTTAAACTGTTATTTGAACCTAACTTTCGAACTTTAAACTATGATGCTTACTAACTATTAAGGTTGGAGATCATCTTTATTATTATCCAAATACTCAGTATAATTAGTGGCTGGATCCTGGTCAGTCACGCCTCCAAGCGGTGGTACTCCGCATGTGGATTTTGGGGGTGTGACAGAAACTGACAACGTGAATGAACCTGTGGTTGATGAACTGGAGTCTACACCTGGAACAGCACCAGTACGTGGGATTGGGTTACGTGTAACTAATATTGAAGGAAATCCATTGCTGCCGAGGAGAGGTATGTATTCTACGTCAAATGCATCGATCTTGGATGGGTTGACAAGTATTTCTAAACCTGTGGAAAATCTGTATGCTGGTAAAACCATTAATCTGAACATGCGGTCATCGGATATGGGGAGTCAGGGTAGTGGTTTGTTTAATACATCTGGGGAGTCTTCATCGAAAACATATATGGGCAGTATGGATGACAAGGGTCAGGAGAATCTCTCTTTTGCTAATGTGGTTCAAAGGAAGAAGGAGGAGGTTAAGGTAAATTTCAGAACTTTGGAATCGGATGAAACGTTAGAAGGGGCTGATGTTGTTATCCCGTTATCATCAGTTAAGCAGGTTTCGGAGAGGTATGTTCATACGTTATATGGGTATTTTCTGGGAAAGAGGCTTGCTTTTCCAGTGGTAGATTATTTCGCTAAAAAGAATTGGGTAAAGTATGGTTTAACGAAAATGATGATGAATGCTAAGGGATTCTTTTTCTTTAAATTCAAAACAAAAAGCGGAATTGATCAATTGTTAGAAGATGGTCCTTGGATGATAAGGAATGTGCCGATAATATTGAAGGAGTGGTCACCTACTGTTACAGTAGAGAAGGAGGATATAACAACGGTTCCGGTTTGGGTAAAGATGCATGATATTCCGTTGGCAGCCTTTACGGAGGATGGTCTAAGTCTTGTAGCTTCGAAACTAGGGACTCCAAAGATGCTGGATTCATACACGGCGACAATGTGTGTTGAATCATGGGGCAGAAGCAGTTTTGCTAGAGCTTTGATAGATATTCATGCGAGTATGGAATTAAAAAAGAGTATTACGATGGCTATTCCATCTCTAGATGGAAAAGGATTCTCAAAGTCAGAAATTAAAGTAGAATATGACTGGGTTCCTTTGAGATGTTCTTCGTGCTGTGTGTTTGGGCATGATGATACCTCATGTCCAAAGAGTATAAAAGGGGGTGCTGAACCGGCTGGTAAGGATCAAGAGGTGTTTCAGGATACAAAAAAAGTTAGGAAAGGAAGTAATCCAGGTGTGCATATTAATAACCAGAAACAGAAGTTTATTTATCGACAGGTTGTAAAGCAGAAAACCAAGCCTGATGTTAGAGTGCAACCTGTAAACCAGGTCTCAACTTCCAATCCATTCCATGTGCTGGGTGAAGAACCGGATGATGGCAAGTTAGAGGCTGGAAATCGTCAACAAAATAGTGCAGCGGAAAAGGTCCAAACGACTAAACACATTCATGATAATTTGAAAAAAACTAATACGGAAGAAGTAATTGCGGATAAAGTGGGTATAGATGATCTTTTGGCTGATATTCCAAATTATTTGGAGAAGAAACAGGTGAACCAGGGGGCTGAGGGTGCAAGCACACCCGGAGATAGTGGTTTCAATGGGTAGCATAGCCTCATGGAATATAAGGGGGTTGAACCGCCCCCTTAAACAGAAGGAGGTTCGACAGGTAATGGTGGATAATCATTTGCATGTTTGTGCGATTATGGAGACTCATGTGGACTCTTCAAAGGTGTATGAGGTTTGTAATAAAGTTTGTCGGTCTTGGAGTTGGGCTTCGAACACGGCTCTTTGTAGTAAGGGTACTAGAATCTTGGTAGGCTGGGATGCTAATGTCGTAGATGTGATGATTCTGGCTCAAACGGATCAAGTGGTGCATACTCAGGTGATGTTTAAGCTGGATCAAAAATCTATTTTCGTTTCTTTTGTATACGCGGATAATTATTACAAGAAAAGAAGGGATTTGGGGCAAAACCTACTTGTTCACCGGTCGTTTATGAGGGATAAACCTTGGGTTATGATGGGAGATTTTAACGCGCATCTCTCTTATGAGGATACAAGTGTAGGGTCTTCCACGTTTCATATCGGAAACAGAGAATTCAAAGAGTGTGTTAATGAGTTAGAGATGTTCGATATCAATAGCTCGGGCCTTCATTATACATGGTCAAATAAGCATCAGGATAGTGGAATTATATTCAAGAAGCTTGATCGTGTCATGTGTAACATCCGTTGTGTAGATGTTTTCCCTAATGTTGCTGCGTATTTTCACCCTTATAGGGTTTCGGACCATGCCCCGTGTATATTAAAGTTGCCTGATATTTCTAGGGAAAAGCCAAAGCCCTTCAAGTTTGTGAATTTAGTAGCTGATAAGCGTGGCTTTTTGGAGGAAGTGCAGCGTATTTGGAATACAAATGTTGATGGGTATCATATGTTTAAGGTTGTTCGGAAGCTGAAGTTACTTAAACCTCCACTTCGGAAAATTTTATATGCTCAAGGGAATCTGCACCAGAATGTGCTAAATTTGCGAAAAGAGTTAGATGATTGTCAGCTGCATATTGATGGGGATCCTCTAAATGGAGATTTGATAAGTCAACATGGCCGATTACTTCAACAATATAAGGATGCGGTTAGAGATGAAGGGTTGTTTCTGAAACAAAAATCCAAGGTTGATTGGCTTGAGGTTGGGGATTCGAACTCTAGATACTTTCATAATGTCGTCAAAAGTAAGAATCATCGAAGCCGTATTTTTTCTATTCGAGACGGAAATGGAACGCTTCATGAGGGGGGATCGGTTTCTAAGGTTATGGTTGAACATTATACAAATTTTTTTGGCACTATGGGAAATGTATCGATTCAGCCGACTCCAGATTTATTTCGGAATATTTTATCTTCGGATAAAGCTATTAGTATGGTCCGTACGGTGACGGAAGATGAGATAAAAAGAGCTATGTTCTCAATTGCTGGGAATAAAGCGCTTGGCCCTGACGGATACACTTCGGTTTTCTTTAAGAGAACGTGGGAAATCACTGGGAAGGATGTTTGTACGGCTGTGCAGGATTTTTTCTCTAATGGAAAACTTCTTCGTGAGCTGAATCATACCATTCTTTCGCTGATTCCGAAAGTGAGTACACCTGATTTGATTTCGGATTATAGACCTATTTCATGCTGTAATACATTATACAAATGTATTAGTAAAATTATTACCAATCGGATTAAAGAGGGTTTGGCGGATATTGTGAATATTAACCAATCGGCTTTTGTTCCGGGGAGGAGGATTTCTGATAATATCCTCCTAACCCAGGAACTAATGCATAATTATCATCGAAATCATGGGCCACCGCGGTGTGCGTTTAAGGTGGATATTCAGAAGGCTTATGATACGGTAGATTGGAATTTCTTGAAGCAGATTCTGTTGGGGTTCGGCTTTCATTCGAAGATGGTTAATTGGATTATGGTTTGTATCTCAACTACCTCGTTTTCTATGGGATTGAATGGTAACCTTTATGGATACTTTAAAGGAAAAAGGGGGTTGAGGCAGGGTGATCCGATATCTCCGTACCTTTTTACATTGGTTATGGAGATTCTAACCTTAATTTTGCAAAAACAAGTTGACTTGTCTTTGGAATTCAGATTTAATAATAAGTGTGAAAAGCAAAGGATTATAAATTTGTGTTTCGCTGATGATCTCTTTATGTTTGCGAGAGGGGATAAGAATTCGGCTATGGTTGTGACAACTCGAAATTTAGAACCTTTTATCTGTATCTCGATGTAACATGCTTAAACGTGTGACTAGTTAACTATGTTGGTTTAATGAGATAAGCGAACATTCTATGTGATTATATATTATGCTTATGTGTATGCTTGTATGTATGCGACCCGAGACAACAAGGACCCGACTCGAGACCATGTGGTCTCGAAGTGAACAGTAGCCATTAGGCCGGTTTGGGCCTTTGGCCGGTTGGGCCATTTGGGCCGTAAACCCTCATCCGAAACCCTTTAGGGTGCACCACTTGAACTAATATATATATATCACACTAGCTAACCTTGTCATTTTTGATCAACACACACCCACACTCTCACTCTTTCCCTCTCTAAAAACCCTTGAAACCCAACATCACCTTCACTCCCTCACTCTCGGATTTTTGGACTCTCGGATTGTTGGAAGCGCACACACATCCTCAAAACCCATCAACCGGTTAGTGTTCTTGATGTTTATTGTTGAATGTTAGTGATTCATGTTGTGTTTTGGTGTTTGGATTGATGGTCATGACATTATGTTTGCTTGCTAAGAGGTTTGCTTGATAGAAAATAGCTATTTGTTGTCAAGTGATGATATTATATGCATGATTGTGATAAATCGGTTAACATGCCTTGATTTCGGATATATTGCATGATGGGTTATGATATCTTGTGTTTAAGTGAAGTTTAAACTACTAGTTGTTGATGTTCATGAAACCGGTTTACATATGTCATGTAATCGGCTTAATATAGGACCGAATTGTGGTGTTAAGTTCAAGTGTTTTGATAGTTGTTCATGTTGTAATTAGGATAATGCATGATGTGCTTGAACAAGGGTTGAATGTGTTATGAATATGTTTTTGAATATATGAAGAACATGATGAATAAGTGAAGAACAACTTGAATATGCAATGAAAGTGTGCTGAATATTTGAAATCTGCACTGTTTGATCCATTTTGGGTAAATATTAGACAACAAAACATGTTTAGTGGATAGTACATAATTCTGCATGATTTTCATTGGATAGTACAAACTGTGAAGGATCAGCAGGTGCTGGGGAGTCGGAACCCCTGGTTGCGACTCGCAATCACAGCCTTACAAGCCGAGACCACCAGTTGCGACACAGGTTGCGAGTCCCGTTGCGACTCGAAACCTTAGCATGATCAGCCGAAACCACGGTTGCGACATAGGTTGCGACTCGCAACCATCCATGATCAACACGAACAGCATAACCCGCAACCACGCTTGCGAGTCCGGTTGCGACTCGAAACCACGCCTATTGGGTTTGCTTAATTATGGGCCTACGATAATGGGCCGGGCTTATGGGCTTCTGTGTTAACTGTTTAATACGTGTTTTGGGCTTAAGAAGTTGGACCGAACTTATGAGCCAAGTGTGCTGTTGTTAATTGAATATGCTGTGCACCGTTGTTGAAACTGCCACGATAAAACTATATGATCGTTACTTGTACGTGCACTGCTTGGTTTGAATCTGATTATAAATGGTATCTATGTTAGGACGTAATTGACTACTTGCGACTTGATTGACCTTTCTGTGTTACTACCGAGCAAACCAAGGTGAGTTCACACCCTCTACAAAGCATGGGATTCCCAGGGGTCGGGAATTGGGGTTAAGGAACTGGGTTCCTCGTCCTCCTTGGGTAGGACAGTAAAGGTTCAGGAATGTAATTCCTCGTCCTCACGGACAGATAACTCGTACTAGACCAAAACTCTATCACGAAGTCCCTCATTTTTATATCGACTTAATCGCCGGGCCAATGGCGAGCGGGTCATTAGTTAGATAGCGCTATTTAGGTCTGACAAACCTCACACCGTGCCGCAGAGGACGGGCGTGAACTAATGGATCTGGGGCACGTCAATGATGATAGACATTGACAGTTTCAGGGCACTTAAACATGACTACAGTCAGCAGTCGATATGGTAACGAGTCTAGTGTATACATGGGGTAGCCCCCACGGCCGAAATGCCAGATAACTACACGGGGTAGCCCCCACGGCTGGATTGCCAGAGTAACCGGGAATAAACAAGTCACGTTTTTAACTATGGGGTAACCCCCACGGCAGGATGCCAGCTAAAGGAAACTGTTTTCGAAACAACTTAAAACGAACACCCAACCGTGAACTCACTCAACTAGTTGTTGACTCGTTACTACATGCTTTGCAGGTCCTTAGGTTCTTAAGCTGGAGCTTGCATGGAGGAGGATCGTTGTGGGATATGGACGACTGTGTGTCCACATTAAACTATGAAACAATTAAACTTATGTTTTGATTTAAGACTTATGCTTCCGCTTGCAACTTAACTATGTTTTGTTTGAACACCAATTGTATTGGTTGGATTTTTAAAACTACTTATATGCTTGTTCAATATGATTGGTGGCTGGATCCTGGTCAGTCACGCCTCCAAGCGGTGGTACTCCGCAGGTGGATTTTGGGGGTGTGACAGATTGGTATCAGAGCCATTGGTTATAGAGAACTTGGTTTTAATAAAGGAGAAAACGTTTTTTATTAAAATCAGACTATAACCTGTACAGTGCTCAACGGTCCACAACGATGCTTCACTCCACATGCAAGGCTCGACATTCTAGGTGATATGGTCTGTATATTACCTACTTGTTAGATACATAGTACATTGCTCATGGTATGCTTGGTTAGTATGACTATTGTTGCTTGAACACGTGTGCACTTACTCGCTTCTGACATCGTACTTTTGCGAACCCCTCTCACTTACGTTCTTCTTGATGTGAAGATCATGTCTGGACGCGTTAACATGACACAAGCCCAGTTGACGGCTTTGATCAACGAACGAGTTGCCGCAGCACTTGCAGCTGCACACGCAGGAGGTATATCCTGCAGTCCGAACTCAATCTAGGACCTTTAGGATCCTACTCTCGTGAACCAACCTTTGTGTTAAACTCTGTCTTTTCTTTCGCCTACGATAGGTCAGCACGTTCAGCCACCCGTGTGCACTTTTAAGACTTTCATGGACTGCCGGCCAACTACTTTTAGCGGCACTGAAGGAGCAGTAGGACTCCTACACTGGTTTGAGAAACTAGAATCTGTCTTCGAAATGTGCGAATGCCCTGAGGCGCGCAGGGTGAAGTATGCTACGGGTACTCTCGAGGGTTTGGCCCTCACATGGTGGAACGCTCAAGTTCAGATGCTAGGGTTGGTTGCTGCCAACGCCACCCCATGGGAAACTTTTAAGGAAATGATCAAGGAAGAATACTGCAGCCGTGATGAGATTCACAAACTCGAGGTGGAGTTCTTCAACCTCAAGATGACGGGGTCGGAGATTGAGGCTTATGTGAAAAGGTCGAACGAACTGGCAATTCTGTGCCCTACTATGGTGGATCCTCCCATCAAACGCATCGAACTGTTTCTTCAGGGCTTAGTGCCAGAGATCCAAAGTCATGTGACTTCAGCGAACCTCGCTACCTACCAGCAAACTGTACAGTTGGCTCACCGTCTCACGGATCAAGCGGTGGAGCAGAACAAGTTACCAAAACGCATTGGCGCTGCAACTACTACTGGTACCTCTAGTGACAACAAACGGAAATGGGATGGAACTTCGAGTAAGGGTTCGACTTCAGTTCAGTCCCAGTCTCAGCAGAGAAAGACTGAGGACTACAAAAGCCCTAATCAACAATCGTCTGGTGGTGGATACAAAGGAAATCATCCCAAATGCAATCGCTGCAGTCTGCACCACAGCGGGCCATGCACCAGGGGCAACTGTCATCGGTGCAACAAGCCTGGTCACGCTGCAAAGGATTGCAGGAGCTTATACCCCGCCAATCAGCATCGTCAGCAAACTCAACAGAACCAGCGCCAGCAACAGCAACAGGGTGATAACAAAGGGTGCTTTCAGTGTGGAGCTGAGGGCCACTTCAAGAGAGACTGTCCCCAACTGAACAGGAACCAGAACAACAACAACAATAACAACAATCAGGGGAATGGTAACAATGGGAACAACAACAACAATGGCGCCAGGGGGCGGATGTTTGTGATCGGCCAAGGTGAAGCAAGGAACGACCCCAATGTTGTGGCGGGTAAGTTCCTTCTCGACGACTTTTATGTTTCAGTTTTATTTGATTCGGGTGCCGATACTAGCTACGTGTCACTAGAAGTTAGTCGAATGCTTAAGCGTATTCCAACACCTTTGAACAACAAGCACACCGTAGAGCTAGCAAATGGTAAGAGTTTAGAGGCCACACACGTAGTCAAAGGTTGTAAACTTATTCTCGCTGACCAAACCTTCTCTATCGACCTCATTCCTATTGTCTTGGGTAGTTTCGACGTTGTCATTGGGATGGATTGGTTATCCCAACACCGAGCAGAGATTCTTTGCAACAAGAAGGTTGTCCGTATTCCAGGTCCCGATGGTGAACCTCTCATAATTCATGGCGACAAGAGGAGTGCTGTTGAGAACGTCATTTCTCTCCTTAAGGCCCAAAAGTACTTGCGAAAGGGCCACACTGCTATTTTGGCTCTTATTACTGACACCACGGAGAAAGAGAAGAAGATAGAAGATTTCCCAGTTGTACGCGATTATCCAGAGGTATTTCCTGAGGAACTACCTGGTCTTCCGCCTCATCGCCAAGTCGAGTTTCAGATCGAACTAGCTCCTGGAGCTGCGCCTATAGCTCGTGCACCTTATCGTTTAGCTCCATCAGAGTTGAAGGAACTCTCCACGCAACTGCAAGAGCTCCTGGATAAGGGTTTTATTCGTCCTAGCTCATCGCCCTGGGGAGCTCCAGTGTTATTTGTGAAGAAGAAAGACGGTACTTTCAGAATGTGCATCGATTACCGGGAACTCAACAAGGTGACGGTGAAGAATCGTTATCCTCTACCGCGTATCGACGACTTATTCGACCAGTTGCAAGGGTCGAGCTACTATTCGAAGATTGACTTGAGGTCGGGTTATCACCAGCTGAGAGTCCGGGAAGAGGACGTCTCTAAAACAGCTTTCAGAACTCGATACGGGCACTATGAGTTTTTGGTCATGCCTTTTGGGATGACAAACGCACCTGCGGTTTTCATGGACTTGATGAACCGAGTGTGCAAGCCTTACCTGGACAAGTTCGTTATAGTCTTCATCGACGACATCCTGATCTATTCCAAGAGTCGGGAGGAACATGAGCAGCATCTGCGACTTATTCTGGAACTCCTTCGAACGGAACAACTTTATGCAAAGTTCTCGAAATGCGACTTCTGGCTTCGAGAAGTCCATTTCCTAGGCCACGTGGTGAACAAGGATGGGATTCACGTTGATCCATCCAAGGTAGACTCGATAAAGAACTGGCCAGCACCTCGTACACCAAAGGAAATACGCCAATTCTTGGGTTTGGCGGGATACTACCGGAGATTCATAAAGGATTTTTCTAAGATTGCACAGCCCCTCACCTCACTAACGCAGAAGGGCGTTATTTATCGCTGGGGAAACGCACAGGAGTTGGCATTTCAGCACCTAAAGGATAGACTTTGTAGCGCACCTATCCTTTCCTTGCCGGAAGGCACGGACGACTTTGTGGTCTACTGCGACGCATCGATTCAAGGTCTTGGTTGCGTGTTGATGCAACGAGATAAAGTTATAGCCTACGCCTCACGTCAACTCAAGGTTCATGAAAAGAACTACACGACGCACGACCTAGAGCTGGGAGCTGTTGTTTTTGCACTTAAGTTATGGCGGCATTACCTGTATGGTACCAAGTGCGCGATCTACACTGACCACAGGAGCCTCGAGCACATCTTCAAGCAGAAGGAACTGAATATGCGACAACGACGATGGGTCGAACTTCTGAATGACTACGAGTGCGCAATCAGATATCACCCGGGCAAAGCCAATGTTGTGGCTGACGCCCTCAGTCGGAAGGACACTGCGCCTAAGCGCGTGCGAGCTTTACAACTCACGATCCATTCTAGTCTTCCCTCCCAGATACGAGCTGCTCAGATAGAAGCACTGAAACCAGAAAACGTCAGGGCTGAAGCCCTACGCGGATCGCGGCAACGCTTAGAACAGAAGGAAGACGGTGCTTACTACGTAACGGGACGCGTTTGGGTCCCACTCTATGGCAACCTACGAGAGCTTGTGATGGATGAAGCACACAAGTCTCGCTACTCGGTACATCCTGGATCAGATAAAATGTACCACGACATCAAAACTACGTACTGGTGGCCTAGCATGAAGGCCCACATAGCGACCTACGTCAGCAAGTGTTTGACTTGTGCGAGAGTCAAGTCGGAATACCAGAAACCATCAGGCCTGCTCCAACAACCAGAGATACCTCAATGGAAATGGGAGCAAATTTCCATGGATTTTGTTACTGGCCTACCTAGATCCCAGCGCGGGAACGATACTATTTGGGTGATCGTGGATCGACTCACAAAATCTGCACACTTCCTGGCCATTAAGGAAACGGATAAGTTCTCCACTCTTGCAGAAATTTACCTCAAGGAAGTTGTTTCGAGGCACGGGGTGCCCACCTCCATCATCTCGGATCGAGATGCACGTTTTACTTCAGAGCTGTGGCAAGCAATGCACAAATCCTTTGGCTCACGATTAGACATGAGCACAGCGTACCATCCTCAGACGGACGGGCAGTCCGAGCGCACTATTCAAACCTTAGAAGACATGCTTCGTGCATGTGTAATCGACTTCGGCAACCGCTGGGAAAAGCATCTGCCACTTGTGGAATTCTCGTACAATAACAGCTACCACACCAGCATTGGAGCTGCTCCGTTTGAGGCATTGTACGGACGTAAATGCCGGTCTCCCCTTTGCTGGGCAGAGGTGGGAGATAGTCAGATTACTGGTCCAGAATATGTGGTAGATACAACCGAGCAGATCGCTCAGATACGAAAACGCATGACGGCCGCTCGCGAACGTCAGAAAGTTTACGCCGACATGGGCAGGAAACCACTTGAGCTCCAGGTTGGGGAACGGGTACTACTCAAAGTCTCACCCTGGAAGGGTGTGGTTCGTTTTGGCAAACGCGGCAAACTCAACCCACGATACGTTGGACCTTTCGAGGTCATTGAGAAAATAGGCAGGGTGGCCTACAGACTAAACTTACCAGCGGAACTCGGTGCAGTTCACAACGTTTTCCACGTGTCGAATCTGAAGAAGTGTCCATCAGATGAGACCCACGTAGTTCCTTTGAAGGAACTCACGATCGACGAACAGTTACGATTCGTCGAGGAACCAGTCGAGATCACGGACCGGGATGTTAAGGTCCTCAAGAGCACTAGAATACCCCTTGTACGAGTTCGTTGGAACTCACGTCGCGGCCCAGAGTTCACCTGGGAGCGCGAAGATCAGATGAAACAAAAGTATCCCCAACTGTTCGCAAACGGTACAACCACTACTGAGGCTGAAGCTACGGAATTTCGGGACGAAATTCCAGATCAACGGGGGGAGGATGTGACACCCCAGGAAAACCGGGAAAACCATACGACTTAACTAGCTTCCTCAGTGAGTGCCACCAAATTTCGGGACGAAATTTCTTTCAACTTGGGGATGATGTGACAACTCGAAATTTAGAACCTTTTATCTGTATCTCGATGTAACATGCTTAAACGTGTGACTAGTTAACTATGTTGGTTTAATGAGATAAGCGAACATTCTATGTGATTATATATTATGCTTATGTGTATGCTTGTATGTATGCGACCCGAGACAACAAGGACCCGACTCGAGACCATGTGGTCTCGAAGTGAACAGTAGCCATTAGGCCGGTTTGGGCCTTTGGCCGGTTGGGCCATTTGGGCCGTAAACCCTCATCCGAAACCCTTTAGGGTGCACCACTTGAACTAATATATATATATCACACTAGCTAACCTTGTCATTTTTGATCAACACACACCCACACTCTCACTCTTTCCCTCTCTAAAAACCCTTGAAACCAAACATCACCTTCACTCCCTCACTCTCGGATTTTTGGACTCTCGGATTGTTGGAAGCGCACACACATCCTCAAAACCCATCAACCGGTTAGTGTTCTTGATGTTTATTGTTGAATGTTAGTGATTCATGTTGTGTTTTGGTGTTTGGATTGATGGTCATGACATTATGTTTGCTTGCTAAGAGGTTTGCTTGATAGAAAATAGCTATTTGTTGTCAAGTGATGATATTATATGCATGATTGTGATAAATCGGTTAACATGCCTTGATTTCGGATATATTGCATGATGGGTTATGATATCTTGTGTTTAAGTGAAGTTTAAACTACTAGTTGTTGATGTTCATGAAACCGGTTTACATATGTCATGTAATCGGCTTAATATAGGACCGAATTGTGGTGTTAAGTTCAAGTGTTTTGATAGTTGTTCATGTTGTAATTAGGATAATGCATGATGTGCTTGAACAAGGGTTGAATGTGTTATGAATATGTTTTTGAATATATGAAGAACATGATGAATAAGTGAAGAACAACTTGAATATGCAATGAAAGTGTGCTGAATATTTGAAATCTGCACTGTTTGATCCATTTTGGGTAAATATTAGACAACAAAACATGTTTAGTGGATAGTACATAATTCTGCATGATTTTCATTGGATAGTACAAACTGTGAAGGATCAGCAGGTGCTGGGGAGTCGGAACCCCTGGTTGCGACTCGCAATCACAGCCTTACAAGCCGAGACCACCAGTTGCGACACAGGTTGCGAGTCCCGTTGCGACTCGAAACCTTAGCATGATCAGCCGAAACCACGGTTGCGACATAGGTTGCGACTCGCAACCATCCATGATCAACACGAACAGCATAACCCGCAACCACGCTTGCGAGTCCGGTTGCGACTCGAAACCACGCCTATTGGGTTTGCTTAATTATGGGCCTACGATAATGGGCCGGGCTTATGGGCTTCTGTGTTAACTGTTTAATACGTGTTTTGGGCTTAAGAAGTTGGACCGAACTTATGAGCCAAGTGTGCTGTTGTTAATTGAATATGCTGTGCACCGTTGTTGAAACTGCCACGATAAAACTATATGATCGTTACTTGTACGTGCACTGCTTGGTTTGAATCTGATTATAAATGGTATCTATGTTAGGACGTAATTGACTACTTGCGACTTGATTGACCTTTCTGTGTTACTACCGAGCAAACCAAGGTGAGTTCACACCCTCTACAAAGCATGGGATTCCCAGGGGTCGGGAATTGGGGTTAAGGAACTGGGTTCCTCGTCCTCCTTGGGTAGGACAGTAAAGGTTCAGGAATGTAATTCCTCGTCCTCACGGACAGATAACTCGTACTAGACCAAAACTCTATCACGAAGTCCCTCATTTTTATATCGACTTAATCGCCGGGCCAATGGCGAGCGGGTCATTAGTTAGATAGCGCTATTTAGGTCTGACAAACCTCACACCGTGCCGCAGAGGACGGGCGTGAACTAATGGATCTGGGGCACGTCAATGATGATAGACATTGACAGTTTCAGGGCACTTAAACATGACTACAGTCAGCAGTCGATATGGTAACGAGTCTAGTGTATACATGGGGTAGCCCCCACGGCCGAAATGCCAGATAACTACACGGGGTAGCCCCCACGGCTGGATTGCCAGAGTAACCGGGAATAAACAAGTCACGTTTTTAACTATGGGGTAACCCCCACGGCAGGATGCCAGCTAAAGGAAACTGTTTTCGAAACAACTTAAAACGAACACCCAACCGTGAACTCACTCAACTAGTTGTTGACTCGTTACTACATGCTTTGCAGGTCCTTAGGTTCTTAAGCTGGAGCTTGCATGGAGGAGGATCGTTGTGGGATATGGACGACTGTGTGTCCACATTAAACTATGAAACAATTAAACTTATGTTTTGATTTAAGACTTATGCTTCCGCTTGCAACTTAACTATGTTTTGTTTGAACACCAATTGTATTGGTTGGATTTTTAAAACTACTTATATGCTTGTTCAATATGATTGGTGGCTGGATCCTGGTCAGTCACGCCTCCAAGCGGTGGTACTCCGCAGGTGGATTTTGGGGGTGTGACAATGGTCATTATGGATTCTTTAACTCTTTTCAAGAACATGTCGGGGTTGGTTCCTAGCATGTCCAAAAGTACTGTTTACTTCGCTAATGTCTCGAATAGTGTGAAGGGTCTCATCCGTAGTTTCATGCCGTTTGAAGAGGGCACCTTACCAGTTCGATATCTAGGGGTTCCTCTTATTACTACAAGGCTCGTCTACAGTGACTGCAAGCGGATTATTGAGAACATGGAGGCAAAAATTACAGATTGGAAAGCGAAGAGTTTGTCCTTTGCAGGGCGGCTCTAGCTAATCCGGTCAGTTTTATCATCTATGCATATTTACTGGGCTTCGGTCTTTATATTACCAAAGCGTGTTATTGTGGAGTTAGAGGAAAAAATGAGACGATTTCTTTGGGCTCAGGGTAATAGTATTAGAGGGAAAGCTAAAGTTAAATGGAGTAAAGTTTGTTTCCCGAAACAGGAAGGAGGTTTGGGTATTCGTAGAGTTTTGGATATGAATAATGTTCTTATGGTCTCGCATGTGTGGAGTATCCTAACATGTAGAGAATCCTTGTGGGTTAAATGGATTCATTCGTATCATTTACGTGAGAGGAGTTTCTGGGATGTCCCGGTCAGAAATAATGTGGCATGGAGCTGGAGGAAAATGTTGCAACTTCGCCCAATTATTAGAAAGCATAAATGGATGGAAATTGGGGATGGGAATAAAACCCTAACGTGGTTTGATATATGGGATGATGTGTGACAACCCGGACTTGAAAGGTTAGTATCTTTTAGTCTCACAATTCTGTTTCTTATTTATTCTCGTGTACGTCCCTTACAATGATATCAATCGTTAAACGCTCGTAACTATAATAAACTTTCTAAACGTAAAATGGATGGGAAAATGTTGAATATGTAATTGGGCTATGTACTTGGGCCGTATGTATTGCATATGAGAATTGGCACACACTTTAATCACCTTATACTATTCTTTGGCCCATAACAGTTGGAGTGCAAACCGAGCCCACACACACCTTGAGCCCACATGTCCTTATGTTATATTACGTAAAATTGATGTGGAGGTGCCCATAACTTTCTGATCACGTATACAAGAATTGCAACCCTAGTTTCTCTCCTATTCTTCTCTGATTCGCGACAGTCATAGGAGACCCCCCCCCCAATCGAAGTCTCATGTTCTTCCCATCCAAGATAACAGAAGCCCTCTACACTCCTTGGTTAGTATATCATCAATGTTTTTGTTTGAATCTAGTTGCATACTTAGTTGTATCAGTATATGAAATTTGTTAATAAAGTGTTGTTTGTGAATACATTATGGTTGTGTCGTGATGATTATTTATTAACAAATGTGTGGCTGAACGATAGGGGTGAATGAACGGATGGTGATAAGATAATTAGGTTGTCTGATGTTTGATCTGAATGACAAGTGAGAACTGCCCATGATTAATGTTTGTGATATTAATGAATTAACTGGATAATTATTTTGATATATATTGTGTCTTGATCTAATCAAATAACCATGTGCATATTCTAGTGAGGTTGTCAGAATAGTGAATTAATTAATGAGCATGAAATCTTTAGGAATAAAGAACTTGATTGGTTGGTGACTTTAAATAAGAAAACCTTAGTTGGCTACATGTTGATCGGATGGTTATTTGTATTGATATGCGAGAACCTGATGCGAGTAATTAAATGATGTATATGGGGTGTTTTGATACTCTCGTGATTAGCTGTTTTGTTAGATCTAAATATATATAGTGGGTATTGACATATGATAAATGATATTGTAAATTGATCACAATAATTAGGATGATGATTTCACATGATAAATGAGATACCCTGATTTATGAAAAACTAGTGTGAGATGTGGCATTTGGATTATCCGATTTGATAGCAATAAACGTGAATAACATGTTGTTTGATTTAATCTTGTCGCACCCTCTTAACATCCGCACATTTATAATAAATTGCACATTGAATGGTGATCGCACATTCACGTTTGGACCGTACACTTTCGTTGTACAAACCACTCAAGCACAGTACAACATTACAGCATGACCGCACACTTGACAAGCAGGCCGCACACCTGACAAGTGGGCCGCACACTCCATTATGACTGGGCTTGGTTCTGGTGGGCCGCACACTAGAATAGCCCAAGCCCTTATAAGGTCACATACTCACTGATCCATATTATTATTTCATGATTAACTGTGTTATACATGAATTATTCATGGTTAAGATGTTATACAATAATCGATGCTTGTGCACTACTTGACAAATACGTGTTAGATACATGTAGCTTATACGTGATTACTTGTTTACCGTCCTAATAAGTGATAACCATAATAGGACATGGTTGACCGACTGTTAAAACAAGTAAATTACATACCGAGCAAACCAAGGTGAGTTCACACTTTCTACAAGGCATGGGATTCCCAGGGGTTGGGAATGGGTAAAGGATTTGAACTGAAACTGCGTGATCTCCTGGTTTGGAACACGTACACACCCTCTTTATTGAAGGGTGACAACACGAACTAAGAACTTAATCGGAACCTGCGTAGTCTCCTGGTTTGGGGATTACGTACACACCCTCTTTACTGAAGGGTGACAGCACAGATACTAGACCAAAACTCTCTATCATGAAGTCCCTCCTATTTTATATCGACTTAATCGCCGGGCCAATGGCGAGCGGGTCATTAGTTAGATAGCGCTATTTAGGTTTGACAAGCCTCACACCGTGCCGCAGAGGACGGGCGTGAACTAATGGATCTGGGCACGTCAATGATGATAGACATTGACATTAGGGCACCAACTTACTTCAGTCAGTGGTCGATATGGTAACGAGTCTAGTGGTTCACATGGGGAAGCCCCCACTGGTTATGGTTTGGGAAAGAAGGAATTGGTTAATCATATTTTCAACTATGGGGTAACCCCCACGGCAAGTAAGCCAGCTAAAGAAAAACTATGTTTTTGAAACACTTAAAACGAACACCCAACTGTGAACTCGCTCAACTTTGTTGTTGATTCGTTGTTACATGCCTTGCAGGTCTTTAGGTGCTTATTGTTGGAACTTGCTGTCTGGGAGGCTGGAGTGGTCATGGGTCGAGATACATGGAATCGCAACACAAGACTAATGGTTTTCATATGTGGTTTATAAACACTTAACGAATGAATTATGCTTCCGCTGTAAACTGTGAATTATTTGTAACGTTGTAACACTTAATGTTAGTAAATGAAAGTTTTATTTAAAATATACTCATGAGTTCAAAATGATTGGTGGCTAGATCCTGGTCAGTCATGCCTCATGCGGTGATACTCCGCTCGTGGATTTTGGGGGTGTGACATGATGCTTGTCCGTTGATATCTTTTCTGACTCCAAGGATGATAGCTAATGCTGGGTTTGGTATGCAAACTAAGGTGGCTGAGTTGTGGGAGTTTGGAGGATGGAGGTGGCCGAATGCTTGGGTTCAGCGATACCCGACTTTACAAAACATCACGGCTATTAACTTGAATCTCAAGCTATCCCTCGGCATTCGTTTATCTTGTGGCTGCTAATAAACAAGAAACTAAAGACACAGGATGTGATGAGGAAATGGTACTCTTCGGGAAATATGAACTTTAATCTCATGTGTTGTTCTTTGTGTACGTCTGGACCAGATTCTCATGAGCATCTTTTCTTTGATTGTTTGTATGCTTCTCGGATATGGTATGGTGTTCGAGATAAAGTGGATATGGGAACTATTAACTCCTCTTGGGACGCGATATATGACCACTTAATTCAGCATGCGGATTCGAAGAAGGTTATTCATATTGTTGAACGTCTAGTGGTTGGTGCGGCAGTATATTTTGTATGGCAAGAGCGAAACCAGCGATTGTTCTCTAATAAAAAGAGAAATGAAAGTCAGCTTATTGAAGTGATTCAGAATACGGTCCGGATGAAGCTTCATTAATAAAATTTAACCGGGGTAACCCTTTATCCAAAAAAAAAGAACATTACAACAAGCGATCGGCCGAAAGTCAGTAACAACCATGGGAGTCGAAACCTTTGGAATAAGAACTATAGAGTATGATTCAATTCCCGAAGCAAGTTACCAGTCTCGAAAAAATCTTTAATTGCATTAAAAATATCATTACCAACCGTTTTTGACACTTTTAGTCCCTATTGATCAAATAAGCGCATTTTCGCACATTGAACCCATCAAAGCATATTTCTAAGCTATGTAAAGAATATTTAGGGTATTCTTAGCTTATGATCTTGTTTCGGAGTGTCTGTTGCTTTACGAATCGGCAGACTTTTGTAGTTTGACGCAAATAGTCCCTATGATTGAATAAACTTGTTTTTGCCTTACCAAACCCTTCAAAACTTATTTCTTAGTTATGTTAAGGTTATTTAAGGTATGTTAAGCTTATGTAATTATTTCGGAGTGTTTGTCGCGTTAAACTGATTATGTTTATGCATCAGTTTGCGTATAACTTTCCAGAAAGCGACTAAGAGCTTGAAATCCAATAAGAATTGATATGTGTAATTATCATATATATTTGTACAAATCCCAAGATTGAAACAAAAGATTTCATTGGATTCGTATTTGTATGATGGTCGTAGAGGCGCAGATGTCACACCGTCTCTCTGAGGGTGAAAGTCAGTGCTAAGATTTAACTGTGATCCAAACGCCTTCTGAAACGTTTGCCAAATCCTTGACACAAAATGACCTTCTCGGTCGGATATGATGGAAACAGTCACTCCATGACGTGCCACAATCTCCTTGAGGTATATTTCTACTAACTTCTTCGTGCTATCTTTTGTCACACCCCGACCACGCAAAACAACAAAGCGTGGCGGAAACGTCGGGGAGTATTGTAACAGAATTATCGTTTCATAACCATGGATACAAAAAGTGTTTCGTTTTATTGATAATATTAAACATTAACATTGTCTTAACATAGAACAAACAAGTTTTATATCGTCTATCATAGTTATATGTCACTAAGGCCTCGTCCAGATCCTATGTGACGCATGCATCCTAGAACGTCAATCAAGCTACAACACCTGAAACATATGTAAAAACAAAGTCTGCAAAGAAATGCTGGCGAGTACATAGGTTTTATAAGAGTATCGGAATCATGGCTTGTTTACTTATATTGCAGTACCTCGAAAACCTTGTTTTTAAAAGTGTATAATATTGCAACATGATTAACCAACTCAAATCAAGATGGTTATAATTTATAAAATTTCGTAGCCATGATTCTTAACCCAAAAGCTTTTTGTTTTAGAAAACCATCTTGTAAAACATCTCGTATAAACTCGTTAATAAAACTCGTATATTATTTTGAAAACATCGTTGAGTGACATCGTGTCAATATCGTTTACCCAAGTGAACTAAATAACGCCACGGTATGTAATATGTTGAAAACACTTATATATAAGAAGTACCAGCAGCGTATCTACCATGTTTTCACCATATTACCCCCGTCCCGTTATCTAAACATTAGCCAAAAAACCAATCGTTTACCCAAATCGTTTAACATTGTCTCCAAATCATTTCCAAATCGTTTACTCGTTTAAATCGTTTAGATCATCATCGTTTTAATTGTGAAAAACTTATATATGGTCATCTCGTTAATAACATTCAAACCTTCGTGACTCGACTACCTCGTTCCTCGCTTCTCGTATTAACAAACCACCAAAGGGTAAGTTAACAATTACAGATTCAGTCGCTACCCACAACACCCACACATAACCATGGGTATAGTGAAATAACGGGATTTGTCGGATCCTATGGTACCATAACCTAATACTGATCGGTTTGATCAATGCTAATGAATGTCATTCGTTATGTAACTACAACCAACAAGTTCGTTCACATTATCGAAATCGTTATTAGTTTAGTATAAATCGTTCTATTTGTTTTTGAAATCATCGTCTAAACCTTGAAAACATTTTGTACATATGAATCACCCCAAAACAATTGAAAGTTGTAAAATAGGGGAACTATGTACTCACATAGTTACCACAAAAACATGTAAAAAGAGGGGAGGTACTCACATGTAGTGCAAGGTATCCTCAATCAATAGTACTTCAACAAACTCGAGTAAACCAGAGAAATCAAGCAGCACCTAATAATTGAATCACTAGTCAAACAATAGACGCCTAAATCGGAAGATCGGACAGAATGAGGTCTTGTAAACCAAATGAGTGTTGGAACTCATGTGATATGGTTTAACAAAGACTACATCCTAAATGAAACCTAACCTAAGTGCTTTCGACCCATCACGACCCATTAAGGTAGCTTACGCTACTTTAACGTGTCGTTCACGTGAAACGCATTCGGAATGTCTAACTAGTCCTATGACAAGTATTATATGCCAATACATGTTTAATCATGTTGTATAATCAGTTATGTGATAAAAGTTTAGGTTACATAAGCTTAATTACCAATTATACATGAAAAGGGTATTTTGGTAATTTGCCTAAGGCATATAAACTACTTATCATACAACTACCTAAACTAGGTGACCATAAGGTATAACCTCGGAAGGTTATTCCCTATGCAACTATGGTCACTAACCATGTTTGGTCGGATCCTAATGATCGACCAAACGGGTCGTGTTCGAAAGTCTAAGCGGGTGTTTAGTCCGCTTGACTTACGACTCTACACAAGCACTAAACTAAAAAGTGACGAGCTAAACATGCTAAAACATGTTTAGTTAAGTTAGAAAACAGGTTTTGATATCAAAACATACGGTTTTGATATCCTAGAGTAGTTTGGTTACAAAATACGCAAGAATACGCATTTTGGCCGAAACTACGACTCGTCACTGAGCCTAGATAACGTGGTAATCAGTAGGTATAGCCACTAGGGACTATAACCATCGTGATTATGCTCACGTTATGAAGTTCAAACGAACTTCACATTGACCATAAGCTGGTCAATGCAGAAAGTCAAACGCAACTTTAACGCTAAAACGAATGAAAAGAACGAAAGAACACTTACAACGGGTCCAAGAATGGAAGTTTTGAATCCGAATATTCTCAGGTATGAAGTGTTAAACACATCAACTTAGAGAACAAATTCAGATTTCAAAGGTGTGGGTTTTTGGGGTTGAGATCATGGGGTATTTATAGATTTCCTTGAACCGTTAAGATCGTTTATAAAAAATCGTGCTTCAATCTCATCCCTACCCTTGTTGCAATACCATGGTACATCAAAATGGCCCCCCATTCTCGGGAACTAACATGTGGAATTGGGTTTTGAGTGCTTAACAGCTGGAAACAGGCTGGAAGTAGGGATGTCAATGGGTCGGGTTTGGGACGGGTTTAGGTAATCCCAAACCCAAACCCGGTTAGATAAGTTTGTCCCAAACCCGTCCCCAAACCCATCGGGTTTCTAGCGGGTAAATACCCATCGGGTATCGGGTATACCCGCGGGTTTCCGGTAAACCCGTTAATTTAAAGAGATTACCCGTTGGGTATACTCATCTCAAAACTCATTGGGTATCTATCGGGTAACTACTAAACGGTTACATTTTGTATTGTCATAAAAATATGTATCAAATAACTACAATGTATACGGAATAGAATATCTGTATGTGTAAAAAATGGATGTATCATATATATACATATTTAATAATATAAAAGAAATTATATCTGGTATACAATCGGGTAAACGGGTACACTTTATCGGGTAATTGGGTCTGGTAAACGGGTATATCACTAAATCCCTAACCCGTCCCAAACCCGCGAAAAAAATAAAAACTATTCCCAAACCCATCCCAAACCCAATTAACCGACCCCAAACCCGTCCCAAATGTGTCGGGTTTCGGGTTTACCCAGCGGGTTCGGGTTTGATTGCCATCCCTAGCTGGAAGGAAGCTTCTGCTGATCTGGGACATGCTTACGGACCGTATGGTCCTCCTCTTACGGTCCGTAAGGACCCTGCAGACCAGCAGTTTCAGTTTTGGCAGTTTTGGTCCCTGTGCGCGTATGGTCGTGTTTTGGCACTTCTAACACCCGTCAAGCCCATTTTTAAGCTTCACAAGGATGTTAAAGCATAGGGAACATGAAACATGCTCAAAAATATGCCGGATGTTGGTTCGTTTGGCTGTACGATCGCGATGTTTGGTTAATTACGACGGAAGTCGTAACGAACGCAAAAACGGTCCAAATTGCGCGACGAATGGATTTTTGACAAGCCAATCATTAAAGCATAATATTTTAATGATCACATAAATTTTTGGAGGTCCGGATGTATTCAGAACGTAAGATATGCGCGAAAATGCAAACTTATGCACTTTTTGACGCTTTTAGTCCCTGAATGAGCATAAAGTTTATTTTAGCTCACCGAACTCCTCAAAGCCAATTTCTAAGCTATGAAAAGGATATTTAGGGTATGTTTAACTTATGGTCATGTTCCAGAATGTTCGTTACAGTTCAAATCGGCATAGTTTCGCAGTTTGACACAAATAGGCCCTGCGATCGAACAAGCTTGGTTTCAACACACCAACCCATTAAAAACTTATTACTAAGTTATGTGGAGGTTATTTAAGGTATGTTTAGCCTATGTCACTATTCCGGAGTGTTTGTCGCGTTATACTGACTGCGTTTACGCACTAGTTTGCGTATAACCTTCCAGAACGAGATTTAAAGCTTGCAATCGGAATCGAATCGTATTGAAAAAAATCACCAACACAAATACACACATAGAACACCAAAACACATATAATAACACCAAAGCACATTGTTTCATTAATAATCATCATTGTTTTACATCGTACATCGATTACCGAACACAGTTGTCACATCTTTCTCACTGATTGGTAGGAAATGCGCGGACTTTGTGAGCCGATCAACAATTACCCAAATCATATCATGACCTCTTTGGGTTCTCGGTAGCTTGGTAATGAAATCCATTGACATTTGTTTCCACTTCCATACGGGAATCTCAGGTTGTTGCAACAACCCTGATGGTTTCTAGTATTCCACCTTAACTTTGGCGCAAGTAAGGCAGTTACTCACATATGTAGCGATGTCGGCTTTCATCTTGGGCCACCAATACCAATCTTTCAAGTCTTGGTACATCTTGTCAGATCCGGGATGTATAGAGTACCTTGAATAATGAGCTTCATCCAAAATTAGTGCTCGTAGATCGCCGCAAAATGGAACCCAAATTCCCTCCATGATGTACAATGTTCCATCTTCCTTAGGCAACAATTGCGCTTCCATTCCACGTAATGACTCAGCTTGTAGGTTATCCGGTTTAAGTGCTTCTTGTTGAGTTTCACGAATCCGAGTAGTGAGATCAGTTTGTATGGTCATCTCTAAGGCTCACCCCCTTAGAGGTTTTGCGCGCTCCTTGCGGCTCAAGGCGTCCGCCACAATGTTCGCGTTGCCCGGGTGATACTTTATCTCACAGTCATAATCATTCAACAGCTTGACCCATCTTCGCTGTCTCATGTTTAAGTCCTTCTGATAAAAAATATGTTGCAAGCTCTTATGGTCTGTAAAGATCGTGCAACGAGTACCATACAAGTAATGACGCCAAATCTTTAACACGAAAATCACAGCTCCTAACTCAAGGTCATGTGTTGTATAGTTCTTCTCATGCACCTTCAATTGACGTGACGCGTACGCGATGACTTTGTCCTGTTGCATCAACACGCAACCAAGACCTTGTCGAGAAGCATCACAATAAACCACAATAAACCACAAAACCATCGGTACCGTCAGGTAAGAATAGAATCGGTGCGTCACAAAGCTTATCCTTCAATGTCTGAAAAGTTGTTTCTTGTGCTTCACCCCAATCGAATCTCTTATCCTTCTGGGTTAAGGTTGTTAATGTTGAGCAATCTTCGAAAAGTTCTCTATGAATCGTCTGTAATAACTTGCTAACCCCAGAAATTGTTGTATCTCGGTTGGCGTCTTTGGGGCTTCCCAGTTTTTGATTGCCTCAATCTTAGGGGGTCGACATGAATTCCATTCTCATTCACCACATGACCTAGGAATTGCACCTCGCGAATCCAAAATTCGCACTTCGACATATTTGCATACAACTGTTCCTTCTTCAAGAGTTCTAAAATAGCTCGCAGGTGTTGCTCATGTTCTTTCTTGGTTCGTGAATATATAAGGATATCATCAACAAACACAATCACGAACTTATCTAGATATGGCTTACACACCCGATTCATGAGGTCCATGAACTCCGCAGGTGCGTTCGTTAAGCCAAACGGCATGACAAGGAACTCCTTAGTCTATAGCGAGTCCTAAAGGCCGTTTTAGGGATACTTTCTTCGTGTATTCGCAGTTGATGGTATCCCGATCTCAAGTCGATCTTGGAGTAGTGGCTAGAGCCTTGCAATTGGTCGAACAAGTCATCAATCCTCGGCAAGGGATACCGATTTTTGATGGTTAACTTATTCAACTCCCTGTAGTCAATACACATACGGAAACTACCATCTTTCTTCTTAACAAACAGCACTGGAGCTCATCAGGGTGAGAAGCTCAGCCTAATAAATCCCTTGTCTAGCAGCTCTTGCAGTTGAGTCGAAAGCTCTTGCATCTCAGATGGAGCTAACCGGTATGGCGCCTTCGCCACTGGTTCCACTTCTTGCACTAGATCTATACGAAACTCCACTCGTCTCTGTGGAGGTAACCTAGGCAAGTCTTCGGGAAAGACTTCTGGAAATTCCTTCACAACAGCGATGTCGACTAGCTTTGGCTCCTTGGTCTCCTTGTCGACGACATGAGCGAGGAAGGCTTTGCAGCCTTTTCGGAGACACTTTTTTTGGGTAGAAGGGTTACCCCGGTGATTCTATATATCAACAAACCAAATAATACAAGTAGCGTGGAAAACCCACACTAGTTCAAACATGGGACACCCCCCATGAGAGTAAGCCCAGACAACAAAAACAAAGATCCAATAACATCAAAAAAAAAAAAAGACAACTAGACTATAATCTAGAAAAAGACAAAGCAAGCTTAATCAGTCTCCATCATCATCCAAACGGTTGGAATAAATCTCCCAAGATTCCAGCAATCTTCGAACATTAGAGCTCTCCTTAAACTTAACCCCAATTAGCTTATATCGAACCGTCTGCAAGATTAAGTCACTCAGAATGTCTGGAGGTCTCGTCTGGTTCTTGAATATTCTGGCATTACGTTCCTGCCAAACAAAATAGATCGCAGCTGCTGCTATGAGCCTACTGATGAAATTAATCGCTGATTTTGAATTAGCACGAGCCGCTAGCCAGTCTACAATAGCTTCCCATTCTGGAGGAACAGTACTCATACCCCCTTGCCACTAACCTTGATCCAAAATTGAGTAGAATAGTTACAATCAAAAAACATATGATTATGAGAATCAGTATCCGCGTAGCACAGTAGACAGCACATCATATTCATATTTTTCCTTCTCGAAAAATCCCACTGCAGAATTTTGTCTTGAGTTAGGAGCTTACGACGTATCACCAGCAACATAAAGAAAGCATGCTTAGGAATACATTGTGAGAACCATACAAGTTTAACCCAGTCTACCTCCGCGGCTCGAACTCTAATAGAATGCCAAACCCGAGAAGAGGAGTGTACAGCTAGGTCATTGCCATCCTTCCACAAGAGCTGATCAGATCGATTAGAATCCGTACGAATGTTATCAAGCTGGATTAAGACAGGAAAAGTATCCCTCCACGCCACAGGCCACCTCCAAACCCCATTAACATGAATCTCCTGAACTGTAGTATTTAGAGAAAATCATGCATTTGAAATGGTTCTGGGAGTCAAAAAATTACCAAGCGGACCTAAGTGGTTCCACCAATCAAACCAAGCTGATGTGTTGCTTCCATCACCCACCTTAGACCAGATAAAATCTCTAATAAGAGGCCTAAGCTGTAATAACTTCCGCCAACTACAACAACTAGTCGCCACTGCCTTGCAAATCCAGAAACTATTCCCTTTGAGCCTATACGAGTGAACCCAAGCCACCCAAAGAGAGTCACGTCTAACCAGAATGCTCCAATTATGAGAAATCATTAGCGCTTTATTGACATCCCCAATTCTGCGAATACCTAAACCACCCTCATATTTTGGAACACAGATTGACTTCCAAGAAGCTTTGGCCTTCCCCTTATGAAACAAACCATCCGACGACCACAAAAAATTACGCAGTTTAGCTTCCAATTCAAGAATGATCCGATTCGGAAGGATAAAAACAGAAGACCAGAAGATATGCATAGACGAAAGAACCGAATTAACAAGCTGTAATCTACCTGCAAAGGAAAAAAGCTTATTCTTCCAGTTGGAAATCTGTTGATCCAACCTTTCAACAAGAACACTGCAATCTTTATATAGAAGACCAGAAGAAATAAGAGGAACTCCCAAGTATTTCACCGGCAAAGACCCTTCAACAAAAGGCATAATGCTCAAAATATGATTTTTAACATGAGAGGGCACATTACAGAAAAACCCCGTGCTCTTTGGAATACTAGGAACTAACCCTGACATATTTGTAAAGTTTGAAAGAGACGTCATAATACATTGAACTGAACTAATGTCTCCTCTAGCAAACAAGAATAAATCATCCGCAAAACATAGATTGATAATCCGCTGCTTCTCACATTTATTATGAAATTTAAAAGACTTATCAATTCGGGCAGCCCGCTGAAGAATGCAAGTCAAAATTTCCATAACCATCGTAAATAGATAAGGAGAAAGAGGATCACCTTGTCGAAGACCACGCTTGCCCTTAAAATAGCCATGCACATTACCATTAACACACAAAGAATAAGATGTTGTTGTGACACACATCATAATCCATTCGACCATCTTAGCGTTGAAACCGAAACCAATCAAAACATTTTTCAAGAAACACCAATCAACCGTATCATACGCTTTCTGAATATCTACCTTAAAAGCACAACGAGGGGGGCCCGTATGTCTATGATAGTTGTGTAGTAACTCTTGGGTGAGAAGGATGTTGTCTGAGATTTTTCTGCCAGGAACAAATGCTGATTGATTTATACTAACCACTTGATTAAGAACATCCTTTATTCGATCCACAATAATCTTACTCACACATTTGAAAAGGACGTTAATCAGTAACTAAAGCAGGAGAGGAATTCTTCGGAATAAGAGCAAGAAGAGTATGATTAATCTGACCAAGCAATCTACCTGTTTTGAAAAAATCAATAATAGCCAAAGAAACATCCACCTCCTACAATCGGCCAGGCAGCTTTAAAAAACGCAGCAGAGTAGCCATCTGGACCTGGGGCCTTGTCATTACCTATAGAATACATGGCTTTCTTTACCTCCTCCACCGTGACCGGACGAGTCATGTGAGAAGCATCAGCCGGGTTCACATGCTTAGTAAAGAGATCAGGAGTAGGATACATAGATAGATTATCTTGGCATCCCAAAAAAATCTCATAGTGTTTAACAAATGCATCTTGAACCGCCTCACCTTCGTACTCCACCCCATTCATGTCCCGAACCACTTGAATTCTACATCTATGGTTCCTGCTGTGACAACCCTCGAATTTACATGTAACCGTACAGTTTATTATTGATAATTAAGGTGTTTGACGACTGTGTGGAATTACTTAACTGCTTTCTGATATCTGTGTTATATTTACATGTGCATGTTAACACACTAGTAGTGTACAGAAAAGTCATTAAATAGTCCGTCATATTTTCCTAAGTGTTAGAAAGTAAAAACGTTACAAAGTATATAAATAGGACACTTTTCGGATTAATTAAGCGCTTTAACGGAACAGTGTCAAACCGAACAACCGGACTATACCCGGAACATGAAAATATTGCCAGTAACGTTGTTTTTCTTTTTCTGAGCCAGTTAGGGTCCCTGAATACCCTAACACCCACTGTAAAGCACAACACACTACTAACCGGGTTAATCACTTAACTAACTAGATTAACCTAACTGCATACTTAGTGTTTGGTTGAGTTTAAACTAGGAACCCCCCCCCCCCCTTAACTAACCGTCCCCAAGAGGGGGGACATACTTTGTCCTCCAAATTATTATTTTAATCTTCATGTTTAGTATCTAGAGAGCATGAAATCCGTTGGGTAATACACTTATGGAATGACTATAAGATCAAGGATTAGCCTAACATATCATTTACCACTTAACACCCCAAAACAACTCCCTCTCTCTCTCTCAAAGGCTTCGGCCAAACACCCCCTTGAGCATCCATCATATTTTCGGTTTTGATTATCCCATTCCAAGATCACACAAGTGTTAAGGATCACCTACAAGGAAGCTTGGTGCAATCAGAAGGCGAAGGACCTCGCTACATTGCTTTTATCCACTCAATTTTCGACTAGAATCTTCCCTAGCCTCGAGCTAGTAGTAAGTTGCTCTAAACACCTTCTTGATCTTGTCTAGAGTGGTTAATAAGAGTTTCGTCGGTTAAAAATCACTAACATATAAGATCACCAACTAAAAGTCTACTAAAGTGATGAACAAGGTGGTTAATGGATGAATATGTGTGTAAATCATGTAGATCTTGTAACAACTGTGCTTGTAATCACTATGAACAGTTCTATTATCAATAAAACAATGTCATTTGATCACAATGTTTGTTTGGTTGTGTTTTACATTTTTCATGTTTTGACTTTTGATCAATTTCAAACTCTACATCGCTTTCTGGAGAGTTATACGCAAACTGGTGCGTAAACGTACTCAGTTTAATGCGAAAAATACTCCGGAACATCAACATATACTCAACATACCTTAAATAACCTTTACATAACTTAGAAATAAGTTTTGAAGGCTTTGGTATGGCAAAAACAAGTTAATTCGCTTACAGGGACTAAATATGACAAACTGCGAAAGTATGTCAATTTGAACTGTAACGAACATTCCGGAACATGACCATAAGTTAAACACACCCTAAATATCCTTTACATAGCTTAGAAATAGGCTTTGAGGGGTTCGGTATGCTAAAATAAACTTTTGGGTAATTCAGGGACTAAAAGTGTCAAAAAGTGCACAAGTTTGCATTTTCGCGCATAACTTACGTTCTGAATACATCTGGACATCCAAAAATTTATGTAAGCATGACTATATTATGTTTTAGTGTTTGGCTTGTCAAAAATCCATTCGTCGCGTCATTTGGATCGTTTTTCGCGCTTGTGCGCATTTCGTCGTAATTAAGCGAACATCGCGTTCGTACGGCCAAACGAACTGACATCAGACATATTTTTGAACATGTTTCAAGTCCACAATGTTTAGGCATCATTTTAGGGCCTTAAAGTTGGCTTTGCGGGCCTTAGAAGTGCCGGAAATGGGCTGAATACACAACAGGGACCAAAACTGTAATTTCTGATCTGCAACTCTCAGGCGGCCCGCCTGAGTTTCTTCACATCCTGACGCGGGCCGCGTCCGCCTGTCTGATCAGATAACAACGAACAGTCAGCATGATCCAGCTGTTTTAATCACAACCACAAGCTTACAACTTGCCTATTCAGCTGATAATGATCAATTTGGGCCACCACAACTTTGCAACATTTGTACGGTTACGATTAAGGTACGGTTTCCATGAAACGATCTTAACGGTGGACCGAAAACTATAAATACCCCACCCCCCATGCTTCATAATCACTAGAATTTTGATTTGAGAAACTCTAAGTTGAAACATTTGTTTCATACCTGAGATTTTTGAATCGAGATTAGCATTCGGGGACCCTTCGTAAGTATTCTTTCGTTCTTTTCCTTATTTTATTGCTTTAGAGTCAGAAAGTCAAACTTAGTTTGACTTTCAGCGTTGACCAGCTTATGGTCAATGCGAAGTTCGTTTGAACTTCGCAACGTGATTGTAATCACGATGGTCATAGTCCCTTGGGACTATGCCTACTGATTACCACGTTGTCTAGGGTCGTAGGGTAAGCGATCTGATCAATCGCTTATACCTTCGAACCCGACCCAGTTTGGTCGTTCATTAGGATCCGACCAAATACATTAGGTGACCATAGTGTAGGGAATAACCTTCCGAGGTTATACCCTATGGTCACATCGTTTAAGTAGTTGTATGATAGGTAGTTTATATGCCTTCGGTAAATTACCAGAATACCCTTTTCATGTATAATTGGTAATTTAGCATATGTAACCTAAATTTTTGTCACATAACTGATTATGTAACATGTTTACGCATATAACACTTGTCATAGGACTAGTTAGGCGGTCCGAACGCGTTTCACGCGCACGACGCGTTAAAGTAGCATAAGCTTCCTAAACGGGTCGTAATGGGTCGTAAACAATTATGTTAGGTTTCATTTAGTATGTAGGCTTTGTTAAACCAAATGACACGAGTCTCTACACTCGTTTGGTTTACGAAACCTCATTCTATCCGATCTTCCGATTTAGGTCCGGTTTATTAACATAGTTACCTATATTAGGTGCCGTTTGATTCCGAGATCTATAGCATTACTTGGTGGTTATCTTTAGACATCTGAGCAATCTCAAGTGAGTACATAGACCCCTCTTTTACTGTTTTCCAAACTGTTTTGGGGTGGAACACATGTGCCTACTTGTTACTTTCATGCTTTCCTGTTTTCACATCATATACCTGCTATGTTCGTTAGTACATTATAGTACATGATTTCATTACATCTTATGCTAGGTGTGCCCATTGTGTGCATTACTTAGTACATCGTTTTACATTACATTTCATGCTAGGTGTGCCCATTGTGTGCATTACTTGGTACATTGTTTTACATTACATTTCATGCTAGGTGTGCCCATTGTGTGCATTACTTGGTACATTGTTTTACATTACATTTCATGCTAGGTGTGCCCATTGTGTGCATTACTTAGTACATCGTTTTACATTACATTTCATGCTAGGTGTGCCCATTGTGTGCATTACTTAGTACATCGTTTTACATTACATTTTCACGCTACGTATGTTCATTTGATTACATACTTAGTGCATCACATGCTTACATTTTTGGTATGACATTTGGTTTGTTTACAATGGAACAATACATTCATTAACATTAATTACGCCGTTCGTTAGTAGGTAGTGGTACCATAGGAATTGACAACTCCCGTTCCGGACATCCCAGGGAAAGGGGATGAAAGGAATGACCGAATTCGATATACATAATTTAGATAAACCTTTAATTTGTTTAAGGGTTTATCGCCACAGTCTCAAGGCTTGGATGTATGCATTTTAACAATACCGCACAAATGTTTGTATCAGTATAGCATGCATTTGTTACACACAACATGACTTTGATTTAAACTGTGTTATACTTCAATACCTTGTTGTTGTGCATTTTACATATGGTTTAAGTTGATACATTTCACTTACCATACATGACATTTCTGGTTACACATTACATGATCTACATTGAACATAAACATTTTGACATTGATATACATATTTGGTGGTTTACATTGGACATAGACATTTAGATATGGTTTACACAATAATACTTGACAATTGGTTTGTACATGAACAAGTTACATTGGTGGTTGATTTGGGTAAGTAATTTGAGTAACGAGGCATGTGTAATATGATACAATCATGGTGGATACGCCGCTGGTACTTCCTATATATAAGTGCTTGTGTGATATTACATGACGTAGCGTTACTTAAATCACTTCAATGTTTGATATATTACATGTTACATAAACAACTTATTTCTTACAAGACATTGTCTTACAAAACAGTTTACTTTATACAACTCATTTTACATGGTTATTCATTTAACCTTACATTTATCAACTGATTTTATCGTTTTTCAAATGATTTACAAGACAAAGCAAATTACAAGGTTCATGACTAAACATTTTCTCAAATACAAGTCATGAATCCTATTTTCACAAACCTATGTATCTCACAGGCATTTTTATGCTGACGTACCTACTTTCACATGTGTTTTCAGGAGCTTTTCCGTAGGATGTTGATCACGATACTAGGGCGGACCTGTGCCTTAGAGACTAAAAACGAAGATAGACTTGTTTAATTATGTTATAAACTCTGTATTTCATGTTTAAGACAATGTAACATCCTTGTTTAATAAATAAAATACAACTTTGTATGCCATGGTTATGAAACAATTTATTCTGTTACGACACGCCCCGATGTTTCCGCCGCGATTTGTTGTTTTACGCGGTCGGGGTGTGACAGAAGAGTTGGTATCAGAGCCAATGGTTATAGGGAATTAGGTTATTAGTAATGCTTTGACCTAGACTATAACTTTTCTAGGACCCTAACACAAGTTATCTTGTGTTTAGATCATAAAACATATACATCACCTATCCTTAGGTGATTATCAAAACAAGAACCAAAATTTTTCCGAAACGATTTTTGAAAAACAATCATCTGTTTTTGAATAAATTATTACAAGGTTTTGAACCCTCTATTGTAAGGTTTTGAACCCTCTTTTATATGGTTTTGAACCCTTTTCAGTTTGGTTTTTGGCCTTGTGCCTTCAAATTTTCAAAATCTCTTCAACGTTTTGGGTTATAAGTAATGTGAACACGTGCAAACTGGAAGGGTGAATGCCTGTATTCTGAGTTTTCTGTCTAGGCAAGCACTTCGTATACATCTCAACCAGACGCGAGACCAGTTGTGCTTACCTGGGAATTCTTGGGATGAGTGTCCACTTATAGGCGAGCATGTCTTCATTATACATTATTTTTGATCCATTTACTTTGATTAGTCACTGTGTGTCATTTGTTTGCTTTGTGATACGGACGAATGACCACCATCTTTGCTTTTGTTGATTTTGTTTCATCTCATTCTTTCATCCAATCATCTCACTCGTTTCTTTTCATGTTTTTCTCTTTTAGAATGCCTCCTCGACGCGACAATCTGATAGCAACTGCCGAACTGGCAGAAATTATTGCGCAGCAGATGGCTGCTCAATTTCCAAATCTCTTTGCTCAATGGAACCAAGCCAACAACAACAACAACAACAATGTTCCATGCAAATACAAGGATTTTAATCAGGCTAAACCACTCAAGTTTAGTGGTCCTGAAGGAGCGACTGGGCTTCTTCAGTGGTTCGAGAGCAGTGAGAATACTTTCCGCCACGTGCAGTGTCCGGATAATCGCAAAGTCGAGTTTGCTTCGAGCGTATTTCAGAAGAGGGCTTTGACATGGTGGAACGGGGTTATGAGAGACAGAGGTGCAGAAGTCGCTCTCGCACAGACTTGGGCTGAACTTAGAGCCCTTATGATGAGGGAATTCTGTCCTCGTCATGAGCAGCGAGCGTTGGAGAAGGAATTTGATGAGTTAAAGCAAGATAGTGATGAGCACAGGGCTTATACTGATCGGTTTGAAGAGTTGAGTTTGCTTTGCCCGACTATGGTTACCCCACTCGACAAGGCTATCGAGAGATACATCGACGGCCTACCTGACTCGGTACAAGACATCCTTACTGGTAGTAACCCTACCACACTCCGTCAGGCAATCGAGTTATCAGCGACACTGACTGAGTCGCAGATCCGGAAGAACAAGTTACACAGGAAGGGTGACAAGGGCAAGAAACAGTCGGCTGATAAGGGTGATAGCAAGAAAGGTCAAAACTTGAATGGAAAGAACTCTGGTTCTTCGAAGAGGTCAAGGAAGCGTAAGGCTTCCCAAAATTTTGCTGTCACTGCCCAAGCTAATCAGGCAGCTCCCAACCAACCCGCACAGCCTCCAGCAAAGAAACCTTATACAGGGAATGCACCTTTGTGCAATAGGTGCAACAGTCACCATCAGCCGCAACATCAGTGCCGTTTCTGTACTAGCTGTGGGAAGTCAGGTCATCTTGCTGATGTTTGTCGGTTTGCTCAGAACCGGGCAGTTCAGTACCTGGCTCAACAAGTTGCTCAGCCTCCTGCTCCGCAACAGGGTCAAGCTGCACGACCACAATACCCACCAGGTGCTTGTTACAATTGTGGGGATCTGACCCACTATAGGAATCAGTGCCCAAGACTGGCGAACCAGAACCAGAACCAGAATCAGGCTCCGGCTCGAGGCCGAGCTTTTAACATGAATGCCCAAGAGGCGCAGGCGGATGATAATGTGGTGAACGGTACGTTCTTTATTAATAATCAGCCTGCATCTGTTCTTTTCGATTCTGGTGCCGATAAGAGTTTCGTGTCTTTGTCTTTTGAGCCTATGATTCGCGTGTCTAGAACAAAACTAGGAAAACCTTTGACAGTAGAAGTTGCTAGTGGTGAACCCATTGTTCTTAATTCTGTTCTACACAACTGCCAGTTGAACCTTAATGATCATCTTTTTCCTATCGATCTCACGCCTATGCAACTTGGAAGCTTCGATGTCATTGTGGGTATGGATTGGTTATCCAAGCATCACGCTGAGGTAGTTTGTTTCGAGAAGATCATTCGTGTGCCGCTTTCAACAGGCGAGATCCTGCAGGTTCAAGGTGAGAAACCGTCTGGTGGTCTCAAGCTCATGTCTTGTTTTAAAGCTCGGAAATATCTGCGGAAGAACTATGTGGCTTTCTTAGCACATGTTACAGAAGATAAAGGCAAGGGTAAGTCTATTTCAGATATTCCTGTCGTTCGAGATTATTCTGAAGTATTCCCTGAAGATTTACCTGGTCTACCTCCAGCACGCCAAGTCGAGTTCCGCATTGATCTCGTACCTGGTGCAAATCCCATTGCCAGAGCTCCATATCGTCTTGCACCGTCTGAGATGCAAGAGTTGTCTAAACAGCTTCAGGAGCTCTCTGACAAAGGTTTTATCCGTCCTAGCTTTTCACCTTGGGGTGCTCCCGTTCTTTTTGTCAAGAAGAAGGATGGATCTTTTAGGATGTGTATCGATTATCGTGAGCTTAACAAGCTTACCATCAAGAATCGATATCCCCTACCTCGCATAGATGATCTCTTTGATCAGCTACAGGGCGCTTCTTATTTTTGGAAGATTGATCTGCGATCTGGATATCATCAACTTCGGGTGCAAGAAGAAGATACTCCCAAGACAGCGTTCCGTACTCGTTATGGGCATTATGAGTTCACAGTCATGCCATTCGGTTTGACTAATGCTCTGGCTGTTTTTATGGACTTAATGAATAGGGTCTGCAAACCTTATTTGGATCAGTTCGTCATTGTTTTTATTAACGACATCTTGATTTACTCTAAGACGCGAGCTGATCACGAGCAGCATCTTCGTCTTACTCTGGAACTCCTGAAGAAAGAGCAACTTTTCGCCAAATTCTCCAAGTGCGAATTTTGGCTTAAAGAAGTTCAATTCTTAGGACATATTATCAACGAACGAGGTATTCAGGTAGATCCCTCCAAGATCAGTGCGATTAAGGATTGGGATACACCCTCTACTCCTACTGAAGTTCGTTCTTTTCTTGGTCTAGCGGGTTATTACCGCCGCTTCATTGAAAACTTCTCAAAGATTGCAGTTCCTCTAACTGCTCTAACTCAGAAGAACAAACCCTTTGATTGGGGATTCAAACAAGAGGAAGCTTTTCAACGCTTGAAGCAGAAGCTTTGCGATGCGCCTGTTCTATCATTGCCTGAGGGTGATGATGATTTTGTCGTGTATTGTGATGCATCGAAATTAGGCCTTGGTTGTGTTCTGATGCAAAGGAACAAAGTCATAGCATATGCATCAAGGCAGTTGAAGATACATGAGAAAAACTACACCACTCATGATCTTGAGTTGGGTGCAGTTGTTTTTGCTCTCAAGATCTGGAGACATTATTTGTATGGTACAAAATGTGTGGTTTTCACGGACCACAAAAGTCTTCAGCATATCTTAAATCAGAAAGAACTCAATATGAGGCAACGACGTTGGGTTGAGCTACTAAACGACTATGACTGCGAAATTCGCTACCATCCTGGTAAGGCGAATGTCGTAGCTGATGCATTGAGTCGTAAGGAAAGTACTAAGCTTCATTGTGTACGTATTCAGTCTGTTATTCAAGCTCGATCCGATTTCCAAGCCCGCATCTCTCAGGCTCAACAATCTTGTGTTTCACAAGGATTGATGGATAAGGAATTTCCCTATCACATAACACCTGCTCTGGAACTGAAGGACTATGGATCATATTACTTCATGGACCGTTTGTGGGTCCCAAGCCAGGATGATCTTCGTACCTTGCTTATGGATGAAGCCCATAAGTCACGTTATTCTATTCATCCGGGCTCAGATAAGATGTATAAGGATCTTCGTATTCACTATTGGTGGCCTGGTATGAAGAAAGACATTGCCTTATACGTATCAAAATGCCTTACTTGTCTTAAGGTTAAGGCTGAACATCAACGTCCTTCAGGTTTATTGGTGCAACCAGAGATCCCAGTTTGGAAATGGGAAAACATTACTATGGATCTTGTTACCAAACTTCCACGCACAAAGAAAGGTCATGATGCCATCTGGGTAGTCGTTGATCGTCTTACTAAGTCAGCACATTTCTTGCCAATCCGTGAGGATTTTCCTACTGACAGACTTGCTCAAATCTATGTGGATGAAATTGTAGCTCGACATGGTGTTCCTTTGAACATCATTTCTGACAGAGATGCTCGTTTCACTTCTCATTTTTGGAGAACCATGCAATCTGCTATGGGGACTCAACTTAATCTGAGCACAGCTTATCATCCGCAAACGGATGGTCAATCTGAGAGAACAATCCAGACTCTGGAGGATATGCTTAGAGTTTGTGTGATCGATTTTGGTGGTAGCTGGGATTCACATCTTAAATTGATTGAATTCTCCTACAACAACAGTTATCACACCAGCATCAAAATGGCTCCTTTCGAGGCTCTCTATGGTCGAAAATGTCGTTCACCAGTCTGCTGGAATGAGATTGGCGAGGCCCAACTTACTGGACCTGCCCTCATTTTAGAGACAACTGACAAGGTCAAGAAAGTTCGCGATAACCTTCAGACAGCTATGAGCCGTCAAAAGAGTTACGCGGATCCAAAACGCAAACCCTTGGAATTTCAAGTCGGTGATCGAGTATTACTTAAGGTCTCACCTTGGAAAGGTGTGATCAGATTTGGAAAGATGCACCTAGATATGTTAGACCATTCAAGATCGTTGAAAGAATCGGCAAGGTAGCCTACAGACTTGAGTTACCTCCTGAACTTGGAAATGTTCATCCAACTTTTCACGTGTCCAATCTCAAGAGGTGTTTAGCTGATGAGAACCTCCACATACCGCTTGACGAAATTCGTGTTGGTAAAACACTGAAATTTGTTGAGAAACCTGTGGAAATCATGGAACGTGAAGTCAAGTGGCTTAAACGCAAGCGCATTCCTTTGGTCAAAGTTCGCTGGGAAGCTAAACGTGGACCTGAGTTTACTTGGGAACACGAAGATCAAATGAAGGCGAAATATCCACATCTTTTTCCTCGAGTTTCCTCTAAATAAATTTCGGGACGAAATTTCCACAAGTAGGGGAGACTGTAACAACTGTGCTTGTAATCACTATGAACAGTTCTATTATCAATAAAACAATGTCATTTGATCACAATGTTTGTTTGGTTGTGTTTTACATTTTTCATGTTTTGACTTTTGATCAATTTCAAACTCTACATCGCTTTCTGGAGAGTTATACGCAAACTGGTGCGTAAACGTACTCAGTTTAATGCGACATTACTCCGGAACATCAACATATACTCAACATACCTTAAATAACCTTTACATAACTTAGAAATAAGTTTTGAAGGCTTTGGTATGGCAAAAAAAAGTTAATTCGCTTACAGGGACTAAATATGACAAACTGCGAAAGTATGTCAATTTGAACTGTAACGAACATTCCGGAACATGACCATAAGTTAAACACACCCTAAATATCCTTTACATAGCTTAGAAATAGGCTTTGAGGGGTTCGGTATGCTAAAATAAACTTTTGGGTAATTCAGGGACTAAAAGTGTCAAAAAGTGCACAAGTTTGCATTTTCGCGCATAACTTACGTTCTGAATACATCTGGACATCCAAAAATTTATGTAAGCATGACTATATTATGTTTTAGTGTTTGGCTTGTCAAAAATCAATTCGTCGCGTCATTTGGATCGTTTTTCGCGCTTGTGCGCATTTCGTCGTAATTAAGCGAACATCGCGTTCGTACGGCCAAACGAACTGACATCAGACATATTTTTGAACATGTTTCAAGTCCACAATGTTTAGGCATCATTTTAGGGCCTTAAAGTTGGCTTTACGGGCCTTAGAAGTGCCGGAAATGGGCTGAATACACAACAGGGACCAAAACTGTAATTTCTGATCTGCAACTCTCAGGCGGCCCGCCTGAGTTTCTTCACATCCTGACGCGGGCCGCGTCCGCCTGTCTGATCAGATAACAACGAACAGTCAGCATGATCCAGCTGTTTTAACCACAACCACAAGCTTACAACTTGCCTATTCAGCTGATAATGATCAATTTGAGCCACACAACTTTGCAACACTTGTACGGTTACGATTAAGGCACGGTTTCCATGAAACGATCTTAACGGTGGACCGAAAACTATAAATACCCCACCCCCCATGCTTCATAATCACTAGAATTTTGATTTGAGAAACTCTAAGTTGAAACATTTGTTTCATACCTGAGATTTTTGAATCGAGATTAGCATTCGGGGACCCTTCGTAAGTATTCTTTCGTTCTTTTCCTTATTTTATTGCTTTAGAGTCAGAAAGTCAAACATAGTTTGACTTTCAGCGTTGACCAGCTTATGGTCAATGCGAAGTTCGTTTGAACTTCGCAACGTGATTGTAATCACGATGGTCATAGTCCCTTGGGACTATGCCTACTGATTACCACGTTGTCTAGGGTCGTAGGGTAAGCGATCTGATCAATCGCTTATACCTTCGAACCCGACCCAGTTTGGTCGATCATTAGGATCCGACCAAATACATTAGGTGACCATAGTGTTGGGAATAACCTTCCGAGGTTATACCCTATGGTCACATCGTTTAAGTAGTTGTATGATAGGTAGTTTATATGCCTTAGGTAAATTACCAGAATACCCTTTTCATGTATAATTGGTAATTTAGCATAAGTAACCTAAATTTTTGTCACATAACTGATTATGTAACATGTTTAGGCATATAACACTTGTCATAGGACTAGTTAGGCGGTCCGAACGCGTTTCACGCGCACGACGCGTTAAAGTAGCATAAGCTTCCTAAACGGGTCGTAATGGGTCGTAAACAATTATGTTAGGTTTCATTTAGTATGTAGGCTTTGTTAAACCAAATGACACGAGTCTCTACACTCGTTTGGTTTACGAAACCTCATTCTATCCGATCTTCCGATTTAGGTCCGGTTTATTAACATAGTTACCTATATTAGGTGCCGTTTGATTCCGAGATCTATAGCATTACTTGGTGGTTATCTTTAGACATCTGAGCAATCTCAAGTGAGTACATAGACCCCTCTTTTACTGTTTTCCAAACTGTTTTGGGGTGGAACACATGTGCCTACTTGTTACTTTCATGCTTTCCTGTTTTCACATCATATACCTGCTATGTTCGTTAGTACATTATAGTACATGATTTCATTACATCTTATGCTAGGTGTGCCCATTGTGTGCATTACTTAGTACATCGTTTTACATTACATTTCATGCTAGGTGTGCCCATTGTGTGCATTACTTGGTACATTGTTTTACATTACATTTCATGCTAGGTGTGCCCATTGTGTGCATTACTTAGTACATCGTTTTACATTACATTTCATGCTAGGTGTGCCCATTGTGTGCATTACTTAGTACATCGTTTTACATTACATTTTCACGCTACGTATGTTCATTTGATTACATACTTAGTGCATCACATGCTTACATTTTTGGTATGACATTTGGTTTGTTTACAATGGAACAATACATTCATTAACATTAATTACGCCGTTCGTTAGTAGGTAGTGGTACCATAGGAATTGACAACTCCCGTTCCGGACATCCCAGGGAAAGGGGATGAAAGGAATGACCGAATTCGATATACATAATTTAGATAAACCTTTAATTTGTTTAAGGGTTTATCGCCACAGTCTCAAGGCTTGGATGTATGCATTTTAACAATACCGCACAAATGTTTGTATCAGTATAGCATGCATTTGTTACACACAACATGACTTTGATTTAAACTGTGTTATACTTCAATACCTTGTTGTTGTGCATTTTACATATGGTTTAAGTTGATACATTTCACTTACCATACATGACATTTCTGGTTACACATTACATGATCTACATTGAACATAAACATTTTGACATTGATATACATATTTGGTGGTTTACATTGGACATAGACATTTAGATATGGTTTACACAATAATACTTGACAATTGGTTTGTACATGAACAAGTTACATTGGTGGTTGATTTGGGTAAGTAATTTGAGTAACGAGGCATGTGTAATATGATACAATCATGGTGGATACGCCGCTGGTACTTCCTATATATAAGTGCTTGTGTGATATTACATGACGTAGCGTTACTTAAATCACTTCAATGTTTGATATATTACATGTTACATAAACAACTTATTTCTTACAAGACATTGTCTTACAAAACAGTTTACTTTATACAACTCATTTTACATGGTTATTCATTTAACCTTACATTTATCAACTGATTTTATCGTTTTTCAAATGATTTACAAGACAAAGCAAATTACAAGGTTCATGACTAAACATTTTCTCAAATACAAGTCATGAATCCTATTTTCACAAACCTATGTATCTCACAGGCATTTTTATGCTGACGTACCTACTTTCACATGTGTTTTCAGGAGCTTTTCCGTAGGATGTTGATCACGATACTAGGGCGGACCTGTGCCTTAGAGACTAAAAACGAAGATAGACTTGTTTAATTATGTTATAAACTCTGTATTTCATGTTTAAGACAATGTAACATCCTTGTTTAATAAATAAAATACAACTTTGTATGCCATGGTTATGAAACAATTTATTCTGTTACGACACGCCCCGATGTTTCCGCCGCGATTTGTTGTTTTACGCGGTCGGGGTGTGACAGATCTTATGTGATTATGATTATTGGTTGATTATCTGATGTTTTACTGATTAATGTTAATGTGTCATGCTGTTGTGGTCACTAAACTTGTCAACGGAATCGATCGAACACGATTTAGAAGGTTAACACTGAAAATCAGAATCTGTCCAACTTTTACAGCCAACTTCAGTTGGCTGTAAACAGGTCTTAAACTCAACGAAAAATCGATATTTTGAATCTAAAATATGTTATTATGAAATACGGTTCTAATGGCACCGGAATCGTAATTTTTGGACTCCGTTTACTATTTTTAAAGTGTTAATTTGTAACAGCAACTTAAGCTGAATTTTGACAGCAATAAATGGGTGTCGTACTTTCAGTCATAACCTGAGTTTTGTGATGAATTGGACCATGAAATTTGTACAGTAGATAACAACCTATGTATTTGTAATTACCCCACTGGAATTTCGTAAATCGGACACTTGATGAATTTTTAATAAATTGTTTCGCGGACTGTGGTCAGAAATACATAAATCTGAGTTCAGTCCCAAATATGAATTTTTATAAAATGTGGGTAATGAACCGGACCCCGATATTTTTACACAATAAAATATGGAATGTTTATGACATTCTATAAAAATTTGGGAATTTTTGGAATAATCTAACTATTTTATTTAAATGTCCGAAAAACAGCCGGTTTTGAGTATTAATGCTGAATTGACATAAGTTGTGACTTGCGTGTCTAAATGTCGAGTGTGCTATCTGTGAATGATTTAGCATGTTATATATGTTATGTGCATTATCGTATGTTTGATTTTGAGTGGGAAATGGACGGGAAACTTAGATGGGCATAAACCGTTACAGTGATGCATGTTGTGTGATAGATACGTGTAGGAACTTTGTGTTCTATTTGAAAACCACTAAATAACTAACTGGTAAATCATACTAGGACGTGATTGACCGACCTTGACTGTTAGCTATATCTGAGAGTCTAACCGAGCAAACCGAGGTGAGTTCACACCCTTACTAAGGCATGGGATTCCCGGTGGTTGGGAATGGGATTGAATAACTACTCGTACTATCACTCTATTTATATTACCAACACTACTAGACTACCTACTACTGTCCTTGGATTGAGAAGGGCACGTACGTAAAACCTACGTACACTCACACTTACTACTGTCCTCGGATGAGAAGGGCACGTACGTAAAACCTACGTACACTCACACTCACTACTGTCCTCAGATGAGAAGGGCACGTACGTAAAACCTACGTACACTCACACTCACTACTGTCCTCGGATGAGAAGGGCACGTACGTAAAACCTACGTACACTCATACTTAACACCGTCCTCGGATTGGGAAGGACACTTATGGATACGCCTAGTCTAGTAACATACATAATGGGAAGCCCCCACTAAATATCGTAAAGGTTTGGGAATCAAGGATAATGGGTAATACTTGGTTATGAAACGAACTTCCGATTCCTGATACGAACTCATTAACTAAACAACCAAACGTGAACTCACTCAACTTTGTTGTTGACTAGTTGTTACATGCCTTGCAGGTCGTTAGAGGCTGTGGAGCTTGCACATGGAGGTGGTCGTTGTGGAATGCGGACTAATATGCCCCGTACTTACTAAATAAACGTTATGAACTTATGAAACTTATGTTGGGGTCTTTAAACTTATGAAACTACAAACTTATGTTTTGGTTTAACGTCTTATGCTTCCGCTGTTTAAAATGAACTTGGTTAACTTCCTTTTGGTCACCAATTGTATTGTGATTGGTTTTATTTACTAAAATACGTTGTTCGATATGATTGGTGGCTCGATCCTGGTCACGTCACGCCTCCAAACGGTGGTACTCCGCATGGTGGATTTTGGGGGTGTGACAGATTGGTATCAGAGCCATTGGTTATAGTGAACTTGGTTTTTAAAAAAGGAAAAAAAAATTTTTTTTTTGAAACCAGACTATAACCAGTACAGTGCCCAACGACGCTACGCTCCACGTGCAAGACCCAACACACTAAGTGGTATGATTTAAGTTTATATTTCTTGCCTGCTAGATTACTTTTGTCCGGTGTGGTGTTTATGGTGTGTTTATTTAGGCTAGTAGCATGCTGTCTATTAGCCCTACTGCGTTCCTTATGATATGCAATTGTTTACTTGAAATTTGACAAGTGGTGGTCAAATTCCTTTCTGATTTCTCGTCACCCTGCTACGACAACTGTTTATGCATTCTATCTATTTACACGCTTAACTCAACATGACGTCACCATCTGACCCTCCGTACATTCGGCTTGTACGTCAACATTCACGAAGACCAGACCTGGCTCAAACGAACTCGGGTTTTGGAGAACTATACCCACGCATCCCTGTTGACGAACCTCATCATCTCCACTGGTCATCGTTACCAGAAACGAAGCAGCCACAGTTACGCGTGTTCGTCGCTTTGCAACTCACAACCCTACCAACCAAACTCTGCTTTGGACAAGTGATATACTTTCGTGATCGTGATGCAACGAACTTCCCTTTTTGTGTGTCGTGCCGCCACACCTCACTACTAGAATTGCTTCTAAGCAACAGATTACTTGGTTAAATTCTTCTGTCGTTGGTGGACCCCTGTTTTCACTCGATTCTTCGCATGAACCTCACCAATCCCCTGTTTCTTTGATTGGAAACCAGTATATCGAAACGCTAACAACCATACCATAATTTCCACCGATCACAAGACTTACCCCCCCCCCATTACCTTGTTGGGTGGTTAATGCTTACTCTACTTGATTTACCCCTTCGTAACCCAACCTAGCGAATGGATGCCCTTATTGATGAGATAGTCTTCAGAACGTTCGAGAGCGGAGATATGGATCACTCAACCTACAGGCGAACACGATAATTTATAAGCTTACCTGATCCACATTACACTATAAGAAATCGTATCATTCCATGACAGTCTTCTTAAGTACGCGGAATCCTTACACTAGCTTTTGTACCTACACATGATTGTTGGTTTATGTTATGTCTAATTTCTACCATTTGCTTAGACCAAACCGTCATTCTCTTACCACAGTGACATTTCGTCCTCGCTTCTCCATGCAAAGACGCTGAAACGAACACCCTCTAGCATAGAGAGTTTGGAAGGCTCGACTCTCGATCCCTGGTGATCACTCCCTGAAACCATGAGGGCGACGCGAGGAACGATCCCAACGTTGTGATGGGTAAGTTTCTTCTGGATGACTTTTTTGTTACTGTTTTATTCGATTCGGGTGCCGATACTAGTTATGTGTCCTTAAAAGTTAGCCAAATGCTTAAGCGCACTCCAACACTCCTGAACACCAAACACGCGGCAGAACTAACAAATGGTAAAAGTCTTGAAGCCACACACGTAGTTAAAGGTTGTAACCTCGTCTTAGCTGGTCAGACTTTCCCTAGCGATCTTGTTCCTATCACCCTTGGTAGTTTCGACGTCGTTATTGGGATGGATTGGCTATCTCATCATCAAGCGGAGATTGTTTGCAAGGAGAAAATCGTCCGCATTCCTCGTTCTGGTAAAGAACCTCTCATGATTCGTGGCGACAAGAGTGGTGCTGTCGAAGGCATCATCTCTTTCCTTAAAGCCCAGAAGTGTTTGCGAAAGGGCCACACTGCCATTTTAGCACTCGTTACTGACACATCAACGGAAGAGAAGAAAATTGAAGACATCCCTATTGTGCGCGATTTTCCCGAGGTATTTCCTGAGGAATTACCTGGTCTTCCGCCTCATCGCCAAGTTGAGTTCCAAATTGAGCTAGCTCCTGGAGCAGCGCCAGTAGCTCGAGCACCATATCGTCTAGCTCCATCAGAACTCGAAGAACTGTCCACACAACTACAAGAACTCTTGGAAAAGGGTTTTATACGTCCTAGCTCTTCGCCCTAGGGAGCTCCAGTCTTGTTCGTAAAGAAGAAGGATGGTACTTTCAGAATGTGTATTGACTATCGCGAGCTCAACAAGGTGACTGTGAAGAATCGTTATCCTCTTCCACGTATTGACGACCTATTCGACCAGCTGCAAGGGTCGAGCTATTACTCCAAGATTGACTTGAGATCGGGATACCATCAGCTGAGGGTCCGAGGTGAGGACGTCACCAAAACAGCATTTAGAACTCGTTACGGCCATTACGAGTTTCTGGTTATGCCATTCGGGCTGACGAATGCACCAGCAGTCTTCATGGATCTCATGAACCGAGTGTGTAAACCTTACCTGGATAAGTTCGTTATTGTGTTCATCGACGATATTCTGATCTATTCGAAGAGTCAGGAGGAACACGAGCAGCATCTACGACTTATGCTGGAACTTCTTCGAAAAGAGCAGTTGTATGCCAAGTTTTCGAAATATGGCTTCTTGCTCCGCGAAGTCCACTTTCTAGGCCATGTGGTAAACAAGGATGGAATTCATGTGGATCCATCTAAGGTTGAATCGATCAAGAACTGGCCTGCACCCCGCACACCAACAGAGATCCGCCAATTCTTGGGTTTGGCAGGATATTACAGAAGGTTTATCAAAGATTTCTCCAAGATTGCGCAACCTCTCACTTCACTGACTCAGAAGGGTGTCACCTATCGTTGGGGTGATGCACAGGAATCCGCATTTCAGCACTTGAAGGATAGACTTTGTAGCGCGCCTATCCTCTCATTGCCTGAGGGCACAGACGATTTTGTGGTTTACCGCGATGCTTCCATCCAAGGACTTGGTTGCATGTTGATGCAACGTGACAAGGTCATTGCCTACGCATCACGCCAACTCAAAGTTCACGAAAGAAATTACACTACTCACAATCTGGAGCTGGGAGCAGTTGTATTCGCGCTTAAGATATGGAGACATTACCTGTACGGTACCAAGTGCACCATTTACACCGATCACAGGAGTCTTGAGCATATCTTCAAGCAAAAGGAGTTAAACATGCGTCAACGCCGATGGGTTGAGCTCTTGAACGATTATGAATGCGCCATCAAGTATCATCCGGGCAAAGCCAATGTTGTGGCCGACGCCCTCAGTCGAAAGGATACCATACCTAGGCGTGTACGTTCTCTACAGCTTACCATCCAGTCTAACCTTCCTGCTCAGATTCGCGATGCTCAGGTTGAAGCATTGAAAGTAGGGAACATCAGAGCTGAATCCCTACGAGGATCGAGGCAGCTGCTAGAACAAAAGGAAGACGGCGCTTACTATGTAACAGGGCGCATCTGGGTTCCACTTTATGGAAACTTACGCGAGCTTGTGATGGACAAAGCGCACAAGTCTCGTTATTCGATACATCCTGGTTCGGATAAAATGTACCACGACCTCAAGACTACGTATTGGTGGCCTGGCATGAAAGCCCACATAGCAACCTACGTCAGCAAGTGCTTGACTTGTGCGAGAGTCAAGTCTGAATATCAGAAACCATCAGGCCTACTTCAACAACCGGAGATCCCTAAATGGAAATGGGAGCAAATTTCCATGGATTTCGTTACTGGTCTGCCTAGATCGCAACGCGGAAATGATACCATTTGGGTGATCGTGGATCGATTGACTAAGTCTGCACACTTCTTGGCCATCAAAGAAACGGATAAGTTTTCTACTCTTGCAGACATTTATCTAAAGGAAGTAGTGTCAAGGCACGGAGTGCCAACCTCTATTATATCTGATCGTGACGCGCGTTTTACTTCCGAACTGTGGCAAGCAATGCACAAGTCTTTTGGCTCACGATTAGATATGAGCACCGCTTATCACCCGCAGACGGATGGGCAATCTGAACGCACCATCCAAACCCTTGAAGACATGCTTAGGGCATGTGTAATCGATTTTGGTAACGGCTGGGAAAAGCACCTCCCGCTAGTGGAGTTCTCATATAACAACAGCTACCACACCAGCATTCAGGCCGCTCCGTTCGAAGCATTGTACGGACGCAAATGCCGATCACCTCTCTGTTGGGTAGAAGTTGGTGACAGCCAAATCACTGGCCCAGAACTTGTGGTAGATACCACCGAGAGAATTGCTCAGATACGACAGCGAATGGCGGCAGCTCGTGACCGTCAGAAAAGCTATGCTGATAAGGGAAGAAAACCACTCGAGCTCCAGGTTGGGGATCGAGTGCTACTCAAGGTCTCACCTTGGAAAGGTGTAGTCCGCTTTGGCAAACGAGGCAAACTCAATCCGCGTTATGTCGGACCATTCGAAGTCACCGAGAAAATTGGCAAAGTCGCCTACAGGTTGAATCTACCTGAAGAACTCAGCGGAGTTCACAACGTTTTCCATGTGTCAAATCTAAAGAAGTGTCTGTCAGATGAGACCCTCATAGTTCCTCTCAAGGAACTCACAATCGACGACCAGCTGCGACTCATCAAGGAACCAGTAGAGATTACGGATCGAGACGTTAAGATCCTCAAGCATACCAGGATACCTCTGGTCCGAGTTCGTTGGAATGCTCGTCGTGGCCCAGAGTATACCTGGGAACGAGAAGACCAAATGAAACTCAAGTATCCCCAGCTGTTTAAGAAAAACGCAACCACTACTGAGGCTGAAGCTACTGCAGAATTTCGGGACGAAATTCCAAATCAACGGGGGGGGGGGTGATGTGACACCCCAGGAAAATCTGGAAAACAACGCAACTTAACTAGCTTCCTCAGTAACCACGCGCTAAATTTCGGGACGAAATTCTCTTAACAGGGGGAGAATGTGACAACCCTCGAATTTACATGTAACCGTACAGTTTATTATTGATAATTAAGGTGTTTGACGACTGTGTGGAATTACTTAACTGCTTTCTGATAACTGTGTTATATTTACATGTGCATGTTAACACACTAGTAGTGTACAGAAAAGTCATTAAATAGTCCGTCATATTTTCCTAAGTGTTAGAAAGTAAAAACGTTACAAAGTATATAAATAGGACACTTTTCGGATTAATTAAGCGCTTTAACAGAACATTGTCAAACCGAACAACCGAACTATACCCGGAACATGAAAATATTGCCAGTAACGTTGTTTTTCTTTTTCTGAGCCAGTTAGGGTCCCTGAATACCCTAACACCCACTGTAAAGCACAACACACTACTAACCGGGTTAATCACTTAACTAACTAGATTAACCTAACTGCATACTTAGTGTTTGGTTGAGTTTGAACTAGGAACCCCCCCCCCCCTAACTAACCGTCCCCAAGAGGGGGGACATACTTTGTCCTCCAAATTATTATTTTAATCTTCATGTTTAGTATCTAGAGAGCATGAAATCCGTTGGGTAATACACTTATGGAATGACTATAAGATCAAGGATTAGCCTAACATATCATTTACCACTTAACACCCCAAAACAACTCCCACTCTCTCTCTCAAAGGCTTCGGCCGAACACCCCCTTGAGCATCCATCATATTTTCGGTTTTGATTATCCCATTCCAAGATCACACAAGTGTTAAGGATCACCTACAAGGAAGCTTGGTGCAATCGGAAGGCGAAGGACCTCGCTACATTGCTTTTATCCACTCAATTTTCGACTAGAATCTTCCCTAGCCTCGAGCTAGTAGTAAGTTGCTCTAAGCGCCTTCTTGATCTTGTCTAGAGTGGTTAATAAGAGTTTCGTCGGTTAAAAATCACTAACATATAAGATCACCAACTAAAAGTCTACTAAAGTGATGAACAAGGTGGTTAATGGATGAATATGTGTGTAAATCATGTAGATCTTGTGTGATTATGATTATTGGTTGATTATCTGATGTTTTACTGATTAATGTTAATGTGTCATGTTGTTGTGGTCACTAAACTTGTCAACGGAATCGATCGAACACGATTTAGAAGGTTAAACACTGAAAATCAGAATCTGTCCAACTTTTACAGCCAACTTCAGTTGGCTGTAAACAGGTCTTAAACTCAACGAAAAATCGATATTTTGAATCTAAAATATGTTATTATGAAATACGGTTCTAATGGCACCGGAATCGTAATTTTTGGACTCCGTTTACTATTTTTAAAGTGTTAATTTGTAACAGCAACTTAAGCTGAATTTTGACAGCAATAAATGGGTGTCGTAGTTTCAGTCATAACCTGAGTTTTGTGATGAATTGGACCATGAAATTTGTACAGTAGATAACAACCTATGTATTTGTAATTACCCCACTAGAATTTCGTAAATCGGACACTCGATGAATTTTTAATAAATTGTTTCGCGGACTGTGGTCAGAAATACATAAATCTGAGTTCAGTCCCAAATATGAATTTTTATAAAATGTGGGTAATGAACCGGACCCCGATATTTTTACACAATAAAATATGGAATGTTTATGACATTCTATAAAAATTTGGGAATTTTTGGAATAATCTAACTATTTTATTTAAATGTCCGAAAAACAGCCGGTTTTGAGTATTAATGCTGAATTGACATAAGTTGTGACTTGCGTGTCTAAATGTCGAGTATGCTATCTGTGAATGATTTAGCATGTTATATATGTTATGTGCATTATCGTATGTTTGATTTTGAGTGGGAAATGGACGGGAAACTTAGATGGGCATAAACCGTTACAGTGATGCATGTTGTGTGATAGATACGTGTAGGAACTTTGTGTTCTATTTGAAAACCACTAAATAACTAACTGGTAAATCATACTAGGACGTGATTGACCGACCTTGACTGTTAGCTATATCTGAGAGTCTAACCGAGCAAACCGAGGTGAGTTCACACCCTTACTAAGGCATGGGATTCCCGGTGGTTGGGAATGGGATTGAATAGCTACTCGTACTATCACTCTATTTATATTACCAACACTACTAGACTACCTACTACTGTCCTCGGATTGAGAAGGGCACGTACGTAAAACCTACGTACACTCACACTTACTACTGTCCTCGGATGAGAAGGGCACGTACGTAAAACCTACGTACACTCACACTCACTACTGTCCTCGGATGAGAAGGGCACGTACGTAAAACCTACGTACACTCATACTTAACACCGTCCTCGGATTGGGAAGGACACTTATGGATACGCCTAGTCTAGTAACATACATAATGGGAAGCCCCCACTAAATATCGTAAAGGTTTGGGAATCAAGGATAATGGGTAATACTTGGTTATGAAACGAACTTCCGATTCCTGATACGAACTCATTAACTAAACAACCAAACGTGAACTCACTCAACTTTGTTGTTGACTAGTTGTTACATGCCTTGCAGGTCGTTAGAGGCTGTGGAGCTTGCACATGGAGGTGGTCGTTGTGGAATGCGGACTAATATGCCCCGTACTTACTAAATAAACGTTATGAACTTATGAAACTTATGTTGGGGTCTTTAAACTTATGAAACTACAAACTTATGTTTTGGTTTAACGTCTTATGCTTCCGCTGTTTAAAATGAACTTGGTTAACTTCCTTTTGGTCACCAATTGTATTGTGATTGGTTTTATTTACTAAAATACATTGTTCGATATGATTGGTGGCTCGATCCTGGTCACGTCACGCCTCCAAACGGTGGTACTCCGCATGGTGGATTTTGGGGGTGTGACACCTGCTTTTAACAGTAGCGTGGAAAAAAGCAGTGTTAGCGTCCCCAGCTCTTAACCACTCCATCTTAGCTTTTTGCTTTAAAAATCTTTCCTCATCAAGAGAAGCAGCGTGAAAATCAGAGTTTAATTTGGTTTCTAGAGCTCTAAGATCCGCATTCATAGGGTCTTTGTCAATTTTAGACTGAATGTCATTTAAACTATCATGGATATCAGCTGCCTTCTTGTGGAGATTACCCTGCTTAAAGAGTAAGGCACGTAATGGGCTCTTTAATAGCCTAAGTTTTTTCACAACCCGAAATTGATGAACTCGACTGACGTTATCCTCCCAAGTATCCTTCACAATTTTAAGGAAATCCGGTTTATGAATCAAGAAATTTGCAAATTTAAAAGGCTTACGCTTGTTAGAATTAGCTCGATTCATAGTTAGGACACACGGTGAGTGGTCCGACAACCCATAAGGGTGAAAGACAGCCATTGAGTTAGGAAATTAAGCTACAAACGAAGTATTTCCCATAATACGATGAATTTTCTTGAGTAAACCAACACCCTTTTTTGGCTTCTGGTTCCATGTAAAATGGAAACCGGACTGATTAATATCCATCACCTCAATATTCGCCACACAAGCCTGAAAATCCCTCATGCCCGTAGAGATGGATGACGCACCCATAGACTTATCCTCTAAATGTAGAGCAGAATTGAAATCACCCATAACAAGCCAAGGCTTATCACCCACCACCTGCTTGTGATAAGATAGATGAGACCAAAGTTCACGACGAGTAACATAGTAATTCGCCGCATACACCACAGAACAATAAAGCCACTTCTTATCCTGTTTAACAAACAATTGAATATGCATTACCTGCGCCGTTTGAGATAAAACCATCAAGTCAAAGATCTCCGGGTACCAACCTATAATTATACGGGTACCTCTATCACACATACCCCCATTCGAAGTCCAATCCCAGTGACGAAAAACCGAGTTACACACCTTACTAAGGTTATCAACTTCAACGTGGGACTCAAGAATAGCACAAAAACTCAACTTACTATCTTTAACTACGGAACGAACCTCTTTTTGTTTTAGTGGGCGGTTCAACCCCCTAATATTCCAGAAAGCAAGACTAACCATTGGAAACCCCCAGATTAGGAGTGCTTGCCCCTTTATTTGCTTTAGGATTAAGAGTACCTTCCATCAGAAATTCATTCGTTTCATTGTAAACCTCCACTACCTCTTCATCATTCGAAGGTTGTTGATCACCTCCTCCATCATTACTACTCTGCCCCTTCTCCATGTTATCAGCAAAGTTTAACACATCAAAAGGATTCGAAGTTATAACCGAGTGAAGCTGATCAGAGTTACTAACTGGTTCCTTCGGCTTAGGTCCAATGGGCCTGTATTTAAATTTCGGCTTCTGCTTGTGAACTGGGAAACCTACCTTCCGGGCTACTTTCTTGACATGCACACCCTTATACCCTTCATCATCTACAACCGGTTTCTAATCATGTCTTCGATCTTGCTCAAGGGGCTTATAGGACTTATCTCCATTAAATTGTTTCCCCATCTTCCTCGGTTGTTTAGGACAAAGATCATCTGTGTGGCCAAACACACAACAATGGCCTCACCTATGCGGGTTCCATTCATATTCAACATACATGGTTTCCTTAACATATCCATCACCTTCCAGCTCCGGGACAGCCATGGTTATATCCTCTTTAAGCTTCTTGTCGGCCGACACTTCAATCAAGGCCCTAGCATAACTGCTTCAGCCCCAGGAATCCAAGCACATCGATGTGGTATAAGAATCAAGAAGCTTTGGCTCACCAATCGCTATAGCAATCAAACTAAGACCATCCTCTGTATAACCCGCTAGAGGAACCTCATGAATTTTCACCCAAATATGCATATTCTTCACCTCCTTTTTAACCAGTTTAGTACTTGGACTCCACTCACATAAAAAGAACGGTTGAGATCTGATTCTCCATGGGCCTCCATTTAGAACAGCCATCATACCCGTGTTATCAGCAAACTTGAAGAAAAAGAATCCATTCGCGTTCATCATAGTTTTTTGCAACCCAAACTTTTTCCAGTTATTCTTGACATAATATTCTACCACTGGATACGCGATCCGATCTCCCAGAAAGTATCCATACAGCGTGTTTGCTAACTTATCTTTTACCACTCGAATAGACTCCTTCGGTAATACCACATCACAATCTTCACATCGATCCGAAGTAGCAAGAGACCTAAAGTTAATTTTTTACCTGTAGCATTCATCACGGATTCAGCATAAGATATTGGTTTGTTTCCCTTATCCTCCTCATGTTGAAACAAGTCAGCCATGGATGACGAATCAGCACTCTTACGATCAGGTTGAACATAATCCTCAGTTATAGGAACAGTAATCTTGGTAAGCTCATCTATCACATTAAACTTATCCGGCTCATGTGTAGCAGAAGAAATAGTACCCCTACGTGGCATTAAAGTTTTACCTTCAATGTCTACCACTCGAGATGCTAAACCCTGGCGCATTGAGGAAGTAAACGGCGGTTTAAATCGACCATCGTGCACATCCCCCTCCGATTTCTTACGATTATCCATACTAGAAATAACACCTCTCTCTATTGACAAAACAGTAATGAACCATGCAAGAAGAAAACCCTGGAACCAGACGAACAAAGAGCACAGAAGACGAAAAACCCTAATCCTTTAAACCCTAGAATCAAACCTCAACCCTTAATCTTTTCGGAGACACTTCTGCGTCTTCATGCAATTAATGACTCGTAGGGGCGTCTCACGTTTCTCCCCGTGGACTACGAGTGTTTTCTCTATTCGGCAACAGGATGCGAATGGTCTTCTCATGACAAATCACTTCCGCTCGGTTGTCGGACAACCAATCCATTTCGACAACCACATCAAAACTACCTAAACCACTAGTAGGAGATTTATAGAAAATTTTTGTTCTCCAAGTTCAAGTGTACAACCCTTAATAACTTCATTCACTTCGACTAATTTCCCATTTGCCGATTCTCTAGAATATGGGACGTCTAGTTTACCCGAATCTAGGTCAAGTATATTCTCAAATTCTATAGATGTAACCACTAAAGTCGGTGACAGTATCAAACAGATGCAAGGTGTTGGTTTATAGAGACGTACCTGTAGCTACGTTCGGGTCCTGGCATGCCTCGCGTGCTTCTATCGTGAAAATACTCCCACGAGCTTGATTTTTTCTTCGGGAGTCCTTCCGACAGTGTCCTTTGTCGCCACATCTGTAGCAACTTTTGCCCTTGCCGTTTCTACTACTGCCCTGAGTTCCATTCCCATGCCTTGTACCAGACCAGCATCCCTCCTTGATATGCCCGGTCTTGCCACCATTACCGCACCTATGAGTCTTGCACGGACCCGTGTGATGGTAACCACACCTACCACACATTGGTAGTTCTCCTTGGTAGTTTTTATCATATGTTTTAGTCGTGGCAACGAATGCCTTGACTTACTTGGTTGCAACGGTTTCCTTATGTTTGTTGCTTGATTTAAAGCCTTGCTTGAGATGCGTATACTTTCTCTTATTCCTATCCGAAGAAGACTCCCCATGTGTCTTCTTGTCATTGGACCTTTATCCGATTTCTCCTTCATTAATCCGCCCTCTACAGAAACTAGGGCAAGAGTTATCGCCTGAGCGATCCCCATTATGATTCCTCTTATTCCACCGTTGTTTGCAATGTTGCTTGCTTCGTATTGGACGATTGCTTTAGCGACTTGTTGGTTCACTAGCGCTTCGAGCTCAGCTCGTGTTGTAGGTAAAGATTCTGATTGGAATTGACCAGTGTTTCCTTCGTTGTGGTTCCATGAGCTTCGCATGTATAAGACTTTATCGACGAAATTAGATATTTATTTTAGAATAAGTATTGTCGTCGATGAGTGAAAGCAAAGCTCATTCGTCGTGCACTATAAGCATAGGGGTAAGGTAGTTCATAATGATGCTTACGCAAATCTTCCCACCATAGTCATCTCATCATTGTAGCGGGGTAAAATGAGTTACAACAAAATCTTGCTAAGGATATATCGACTTCCATATATACCATGTCAACTTTTTATAATTTGTTTTGTGAAGAAAACCTCTTCGGAGTCATCTCACTCCGGTTGATGCAAGTCATCCAATGCTATACAAAATACGGTGAGGTCTTCCCTTCACCTTGTTCCTTGTTTATTCTTCAAGTCTCCGACTCTTCCACAGCCTTTAGTTTTGCAAAAACGGGTATACTTCCCTAAAGATGGGGGTTGTGCATTACTACCACGTAAAAAGAGGGGGGATAGTGTAAACGCAGAATTAAGGTCGTGAGGGTACATGACTTCTTCCTCGGGACTGAATTGTGCCTTGTAGCAACCGTTGAGCGGTTTCCAGGGTGTGAATGCACTAACCAAACGATGGGGTGCACTATGGGATAGAGAGGGTGTAAGTACTGGTGGGGGTTTCGGTGGTGGTGATATGGGTAGTGGGTGATAGGGTGCATATGAGGTGAAGGACAAGAAGAATCTTCTTGCATGTGTCATCCATGTGCCTAAATGGAATGGGAATCTGTTGAGAAGGGGAAAATCGGAGTTGTCGCTTCCGTCCTTATAACATGTGTCCTGTAATTCATGGGCCTCGATTGTCCGACGTAGGGAGGACCCCTTTTCCGCACTGAACTGTGCGACAGATACATTGATTTTGCTCGGGCTCCATGAGTCCCAATATGGTTGGTATGGTCTTCATGAATGCCGAATAGAGTGTGGTAAATGGGTTACACTACAGCTCGCGCCATGCTACCTCCTTCGGGCAATCGGATGTCAAATGTTGAGGTCTATCATAGCAGCTACAATGGGTAAGTTGGGGTGTTGTAGGCTCCACACAAATTTAAACACAAGAATCCTAAAGTGTTGAGGAAAATCTTTCCTGAGTGTTAGCCACCTTCACTGGCTTAGATACCGGGTCCCAAACGACTCGTACTACAGGTAGAAGTGTTAAGTGTGAAGTAGGCAAAGACAGACTTCCTACTTTGTAGAGTGTTATAGTAACTATCTCGGTTAGTGTTCTATTAGATGGAGATTTGACAACTTTAGAAATTTCAAATAGATTGTGATCCTTTGCTTGACCCGCAGAGTCCACCAGGATTTCCATGCATTACAAGTTGTTATTACGTGGGCCCCCGTAATAATAAATTGCCTTGCATGGTCACCCTAATGTTCTCCCGTTCAAGCTGACGATCTGACAGAGAGGGGACACTACTACCTTCATACCTTCAACATGGAAAGGACCGTTATGGTGGTCCACACGCTAATGTCCATTGTCGTTACGCGCGAAATGGCACAATGCTTAGACAAAGTAGGAATAAAGAGTATTTCCTAGCAATGGTAGTTGGAGGGGCACCTTCAAGATGAGTACCTCATCTTACTTTTCTGGACAAGAGTGTCGTCAATCATGTTTCGTAAAAGCCACAGGGACCTCGTCCCACTGATAAGGTTGTTTCCAAGGTTACCTCCTCCGCCTCGCCGTCACTGCCGTAGTCAGGTACCTTCGCATTCGAGAGGGAAGAACAACCATCTTCTACAGAATCAAGCTCAGGGTCTCGTTTGGTAACTACATCAGCCATAAGCTCCGCAATAAACGCGAGGTCGATAGTCTCATTGTGCGAGTCAAGAATAATAATAGGATTCGAAGTCAAAGGTATCTCGTTCCCGGCAATAATTATTCCATACACATATATGCATATATATTAATGAATAATAATGTTACTTAGTATATACAGGCAAATAAATGCAACTTGTCACATATAGCTCTCGTTTGTTCTTTCGTGGTTCATTTCGTCTTCGGCAAGTCTATCTTACATAGGCTATACCTCAATTGGCACATTAGTCGGGGTATTCTCCCTCCCTACTAATGTCCTTGCGTTGTCTTTCCTTTGAAAAGTGTTTGATTCATGGATCTTGGCGCTTTCGGAAATGTAATGAAAAACCTTTTTTTTGTTGTAAAATTGTTTTCGGAAGGAATCCTAGTTCACTACAATCGAAGCTCTGATACCAACCAGTCACACCCTGACTTTTGTGGAAGCGTGTGCGTGTGACTTGATCAGTTTTCATTGCATTCGATTATAATAAACAACTATATGACTAAAATGATGTTCATCCATTCATAAGTTTAAAACATTACAAACACAAGTTGTTTAAGTTAAGTTTACAATCCGTCAAAAGATAAGTAGTTCCATAAAAGGACTTCTTTGACAAAAGACTAGTTTGACAAGGCTCTGCTTCATATATCCCATCAAGGATAGGATATACAAATCAACACTTTCAAAAATGGATGACATCTAATCTTGTAATTCACTTCTTGAAAACAATTCCAACACCGCAAGATCCATTTAGTTTCCTGAAATACATGTAATTTGAAAACATCAACAAAAGTTGAGCGAGTTCATGTCTTTTGTATGAGTTCAAGATAATCTTGTAAACATTTGAGAAATTCTTTTGATAACCGGTATGTAAAGCGTCTATGAACAGATCAATTAATGTTTTACAAGGACATTAATATGTGTTCAATGGTATAGGAAGGCTCAAACCTAGCGAATTTAGTACCGGTCCACCCGGCTGGAACGACATAGTCACTACATGCGGCCACACAAGGAGCCATGAGTGGAGCTCGCTACACCCGATAGATCTACCACTCCTGCCCCTCGGCCTTTAACAAGATTAATGGTCTTAAGTGTGCGCCTACACACATGATCTAACAGTTTATTCCTTAGCAAAACCATACCATTGAAACATGTATTTCACCCCCGAAAGTTATAAATCTGAAAACAGTTAAGAGAAAAGGGGGACATGAACTCACAAATTTGCGTCTGCAGCCTCGTGTACTCAAAATCTCTATCCACGGGTCGTATCACTACCTACACACGTGCTATGTTTTATTAGACACTTAGGTCGTGTAACGACTCTTAGCCTTATTTATTTATTAAGACTTATTTTGGAATTCTGGTATACTTTGAGTTACACTCTTGGTGTATGTTGTATATATAATTTTATGATTATATAAAAAATGTGACAATTGTGCTTTGTAAACAATGTACAATGCAGAACAATATCAATTATCAATGAAATGATGTGTTTTGGTCTCAATGTTTGTGTATTTGTGTTTGAAAATTTCACGATTCAATTTTTGTTTGATTTCAAGCTTTTAATCGCTTTCTGGAAAGTTATATGCAAACTGTTACGTAAATGTAATTAGTTTAACGCGACAAACACTCTGGAATAGTGAAATAAGCTTAACATACCCTAAATATCTTTTACATAACTTAGAGATAAGTTTTGAAGGGATTGGTGTGTCAAAAACAAGATTATTCGATCACAAGGACTATTTGCGACAAACTGCAAAAGTCTGCCAAATCGTATAGCAACGTACACTCCGGAACAAGATCATAAGCTAAACATACCCTAAATATCCTTTACATAGCTTAGAAATAAGTTTTGAGGGGTTCGGTGTACGAAAATACGCTTATTTGATCACAGGGACTAAAAGCGTCAAAACAGTGAAAGTATGCATTTACGTGCATATCTTGCATTCTGACCATATCTGGACATCCAAAAATTTTTGTAATCATTAAAATATTGCATTTTAGTGATTAGGAATGCAAAAATGCCATTCGTTTCGCAAATTTGGGTCGTTTTCGCGTCCATTACGATTTCCGTCGTAATTAACCGAAAAACGCAATCGTACAGCCAAACGAACCGACATCCGTGACATTTTTTAGCATAATTAAAGTTAAATATACCTTTAACTTCATCATGGAGCTTGAAAATGGGCTTGACCGGTGTTAGAAGTGCCGAAACGCGACAAACCTAGCTCAGGGACTAAAACTGCCAAAATACAAAAATGTCTGGTCTGCAGGTCCCATACAGACCGTATGGGATGTTGCTTACGGTCCGTAAGTAGGTGCCAGCACAACAGAATCCAAAATCTGCAATCCCAGCTGTTGCAACCTGTTTTAATCCCTGTTTTTGCATCTTGTGGGCTGGTTGTGTGTTTATCAAGTCCCTCAATCAATGTTTAACAAGTGTAAGGTCAAGATCTTGCTTAAAAACACATGGCTTTGATCCAAAGGCACTTGATTTCCTATAAATAGCAAGGCATTTCAACAACTTCAACTTGCTCATTTGCTATTTTCTTCTTCATCTGCTCTATTGGAGGCTATCACTGTTGTTGAAGGCCTCCTACCTAGTTTTCTTAGTTCTTTTTCCAAGCATTGGACTCTTGTAAGTGTTCCTTCATGATTGTTTAGTTATTTCAAGCAAGAAAGTCAAACAGTGTTTGAATTTCAGCTTTGACCATGAATTGGTCAAGACAAAGTTCGTTTGAACTTTGCAACGTGAGCGTAATCACGATGGTTATAGTCCCTTGTGAGTATACCTACTGATTACCACGTTGATTAGTCGAAGTGACGAGTCAAAGTTTCGGTCAAAATGCATGATTATGTGCATTTTGCGACGAAACTATTTTCGGGTATCAAAACACTTTGTTTTGATATCCAAACAGTTTTCTAACTTAGTTAAACATGTTTTAACATGATTAACTCGTCACTTCTAGTTTAGTGCTTGTTTAGGGTCGTAAGTCAAGCGGTCTAAAGTCTAAACAACCGCTTAGACTTTCAAATCCGACCCGTTTGGTTGATCATTAGGATCCGACGAAACATATATTGTGACCATAGTTGTATAGGGAATAACTGTCACACCCCCAAAATACCACATGCGAAAACCCTCGCAAGGCGTGTGACGTACCAGGATCTAGCCACCAATCACATTGAACTCATAACAAGATTTGAAATAACAGCTTTCATTTATTAATATAAAGCGTTACAAAACATTAAATGTAATTCATCGTGTTCAGCGGAAGCATAAATCGTTTGTTAAGTGTTTCATAAACCATACGTACGAAATCCATTAGACTTGTCTTGCAATTCCATGTATCTCGACCCATGACCACTCCAGCATCCCAGATAGCAAGTTCCCATGTTCCACATATCTATAACCTGCGAGCATGCACACAAGTGTATCAGACAACGCTGGTGAGTTCATAGTTTTACGAAAACGTTAGTTACCAAGTGTTTAGTTCAGTTCATTGATTGCAATGTTGATAATACCTCGAATACAAGACGGCTCCAGATTTATTTTGCCTGTTCCCCAATGCTCCTATCAAAGCATTGGGCATGACTGGGTCATTAATTTACACCCGTCCTCTCAGGTACGGGGTGAGGGTGCCAAACCTATATAGCGCTATCAACTAATACCCCCTTACCTCTCAGGTAACAAACAAGATGGGACTTAAAATCGCCGCCCTAGTTCCTTGTTTTGATCTGATTGTATAGTGGTGTGGGTTTGTTTAATCTTAACATTCTGATTCCTCTATATGATTTCAAAAGATACATGGGGTAGGGTTTTGCTAGGTTAGGGTTTTTTCCTATTTTCGTTCGTTGATTTTTCTGGTCTTGTTGGTCTGTTTTCGTGCATGGTCTTCTGAGATTTTTTGTTTATAGAGAGTTGTCTTTTTTAACATGGATGAACGTAAGAAAGCTGGGGAGAATAACCAAGGTGATCGTGGGAAGCCGCCATTGCCATTCAAGGGTATTGCTAGCCGAGTTGTTAATATTGATGGTAACACGGTACTTCCGAGGAGGGGTATTGTAATCAATGAGCCAAAGCCGATAAATGTTATTGACGAACTCACCAAGATTACGGTGCCTGTTTCTTTGGAGAAGACGGATTGCCAGAATGTTGGGGTAGTAGACAATCAGGTGGTTCATGAAGAGCTTGGAGTTGAGGGTTTTATATCTGGTTTGAACTCAAGGGACTTTCATTCTGTTCAAGGTGAACCCTCGAAAACGTTGTCGTATGCAGATTCGGTCAAGGCTACTGGTTCGAGGAAAGTTAACTTTAGAACTCTTGCAAGTCCTGTTATGCATGATGGATGTGATGTTGTTCTACCGCGGGAGTCTGTTTGAGCTGTGCAAGATAAGTTAGCTAATACTTTGTATGGGTATTTTTTAGGAGATCGTGTGGCGTTCCCGGTTGTGGAGTATTTTGTTCGTAATAACTGGAAGAAATTTGGTTTACAAAAATCCATGATGAACGCAAATGGTTTTTTCTTCTTTAAGTTTTCTAATGAAGCTGGTATGTTGGAAACTCTAAAAGAAGGCCCGTGGATTATTCGCTCTCAACCGTTGTTTCTTTGTATTTGGAATCCGACAGTCAAGCTGGAGAAAAAGGAGGTTAAAAAGGTTCAAGTCTAGCTTAAAATACATGATATTCCTATTGCAACTTACACAGAAGATGGGCTAAGTATGATTGCTACAACAATTGGGGAACCGAAACTTCTGGATTCGTACACTACGTCGATGTGTATGGACATGTGGGGCCGTAGTAGTTATGCTAGAGCTTTAATCGAGGTCTCTGCTGAAAAGGATTTGCGTGAAGAAATTACTTTGGCCATTCCTGAACCTGAGGGGGAGGGTTTTGTCAAAGAAACTATGTATGTTGAGTATGAATGGTACCCGCATAGGTGTTCTAAATGCTGTGTTTTTGGCCACTCAGTTGAAACATGTCCTAAACTTCCAAAGAAGTCTGTTACTTCAAAGAATGTGGATCAGAGAGATAAGCGTCCTGTGCAAGAGAATCGTTATGCTAAGAAGTATCCGGTCATTGATGAGGATGGTTATCAAGGGGTTCTGAGTAAGAAAGTGGCTCGAAAGCAGGGTTTCCAAGTTAATATGCAAAAGCCAAAGTTTGAATATAGGCCGGTGACTTCCAAACCGAAAGGGGAGTTGAATAAAGCTTCGTCGTCGAGTGGGATTGTGTCTAGAAACCCTTTTGCTGTTTTGGACGATGCTGAAGTGGACGGTCCGGAGGTTAAAAAACAATCGGGGGATGGCTATGAGGACTCAGATAATGAGGAGGTAGTGGAGGTGTATAACGAAATGGATGAATTTATTTTACAAGACTCAAAGAAACCGAATGATAAACAAGGGGCAAGCACTCCTTCTACAGTTGGTTCTAATGGTTAGTCTTGCTTCTTGGAACATAAGGGGGTTGAACCGCCCTCTGAAACAAATGGAGGTTCGCCAGGTTGTTAAGGATTCGAATTTAAGTTTATGTGCTATTTTAGAATCACGTGTTGGTATTGATAAACTGGGTAAAGTCTGTAAGCCTGTTTTTCAGTCGTGGGATTGGACTTCCAATGGTGCTTGCTGTGACAAAGGGAGCAGAATTATTGTTGGCTGGAACCCAGCTATTTTTGATGTTATGGTCCTATTTCAGTCTTCTCAGGTTATGCATCTCCAGCTGTGTTTCAAGTTGGATAGGAGGATCGTTTTCTGCTCTATAGTGTATGCTGCTAATTATTATGTTACTCGTAGAGATTTATGGCACCATTTAACCATGCATAAAGTGCTTGTTGGCAATAGTCCTTGGATCATAATGGGTGATTTTAATTCGGCTTTGAACCTGGAGGATAATTCCATGGGTTCTTCATCTCTGTCCATGGGTATGAAAGAATTTCAGGCATGTGTTGATACGTTGGAGATGTTCGATATTAATAAGTCCGGCCTTCATTATACGTGGAGCCAAAAGCCGAAGGAGGGTGTTGGATTACTGAAAAAGATTGATCGAGTACTAGGAAATACCCCGTTTGTCACGGCTTTTCCGAGTTCTTTCGCTATATTCCACCCGTATAGGATTTCGGATCACTGCCCTGGTATTCTAAAGATTCCTAAAGTTGGTAAGTTGAAGCCTAGGTCCTTTAAATTCGCTAATTTTTTGGTGCATAAACCTGAATTTATGGAGATAGTTAAAAAGACGTGGGAGTCTAGAGTGGATGGTGTATTCCAGTTTCAAGTTGTTAAACGGCTCCGGATGCTAAAAAGTCCTCTCAGAGCTCTTTTGTTTAAACAAGGTAATTTGCATAAGAAAGTGGAATCGCTGCGTGAGAGTCTTGATCGTATTCAGCAACGCATCGATCTGGACCCGTTAAATCCGGACCTCCGGGCTGAAGAAGCTATTTTGATCCGTGATTATCAGGAATTTTCCTTGGATGAGGAGCGTTTTCTTAAGCAAAAATCCAAAGTGGCTTGGTTGAGAGCTGGTGATATGAATTCAGCTTATTTCCACTCGTCTTTGAAGGTTAGGAACCATTATAGCCGTATTGATATTATTACGGATTCTGAAGGTGTTGTCCATGAAAATGCTAATGTTCCTCAAGCTTTTGTTCGTCATTACGAAAATTTCTTGGGATGTCAAGGAGATATCTCTCTTAGTCCAGCTCCGGATTTATTCCCTATGGTTTTGAATCCTTTTACGGCTGCTCATATGGTCAGACCAGTTACATAGGAAGAGGTAAAATCTGCTATGTTCTCTATTGGTATTGATAAAGCGCCTGGCCCTGATGGGTTTACGGCGGCATTTTTCAAGAACGCTTGGCCTCTTGTTGGGAATGATATCTCTAATGCAATTATTGATTTTTTGGCTCTGGCAAGTTACTGCGTGAGTTAAATCACACGCTTATTGTTCTTCTTCCCAAAACTCCCACTCCTTTTGCTGTCACTGATTATCGGCCTATTGCTTGTTGTAATGTGCTCTACAAGTGCATTAGTAAGATTGTAGCGGACAGAATTAAAGGGGGGCTGAATGAGATAGTTAGTGTTAACCAGTCTGCTTTTGTGCCAGGTAGGAAAATTTCAGATAATATTCTCTTGACCCAAGAGCTGATGCACAATTATCATAGGAATGTTGGTCCTCCTAGGTGTGCATTCAAAGTTGATATTCAGAAAGCTTATGACACTGTGGATTGGAGGTTTCTTCGAAGTGTTTTGATTGGGTTTGGTTTTAACGCTAAAATGGTTGATTGGATTCTGGTTTGCGTTTCTTCTACCACTTATTCGGTTTGTGTTAATGGAAACGTTCATGGTTTTTTCAAGGGAAAACGAGGCCTTAGACAAGGGGATCCGATTTCAATGTATCTTTTTACTTTGGTTATGGAGGTTTTGACATCCATCTTGCACGAGACGATTCGGATTGATTCCTCATTTAGATTTCACAATAAATGTGTGCGGCAACAAATTGTAAACCTTTGCTTTGCGGATGACCTTTTCCTTTTCGCTAGAGGTGATGTAAATTCAGCAAAGTGCATCATGAGCTCCCTTTCGAAATTCACAAAGATGTCGGGGTTGGTTCCTAGCTCTCATAAAAGCACGGTATTCTTTTGTAATGTGTCCAATCATGTTAAAAATGCAATTTTAAATGTTATGCCTTTTGTGAAGGGTACGTTACCTGTGAGATATTTGGGGTGCCTCTTCTTTGTTCGCGGCTCATGTATAAAGAATGTAGAATCCTTGTGGAGAATCTTGACAAGCGTATCATGCACTGGAGGAATAAACTTCTTTCATTTGCTGGTAGATTGCAGCTGGTTATCTCTGTTTTGTCTTCTATGCATATCTATTGGTCTTCTGTTTTTGTTCTTCCGAGCCGTGTGATTAATGAGTTGGAAGCTAGAATACGTAATTTTTTATGGTCGCAAGATGGCTCGTTTCATAGAGGAAAGGCCAAAGACTCTTGGAGATCTGTTTGTATTCCGAAATTTGAAGGAGGGTTAGGCATTAGACGGATTGGGGACATGAACTTAGCTCTTATGTCATCTTACATAGGAAGTATTCTCTCCAGACGGAACTCGTTGTGGGTCGACTGGGTGCATGACTACAGGTTGAAAGGTAAAAATTTCTGGGTTTGTCAGCTGCCTTCGAACTGTTCTTGGTCTTGGAGGAACCTCTTGCAAATGTGGCCGATATTGAGATCTCATATGTGGTCGGATATTGGGAAGGGGGCAAAAACGTCAGCTTGGTATGACAATTGGTGTAACATAGGGCCGTTGGGTAATTTTCTGACACCTCGTACCATTACCAATGCGGGCTTTCACTTGGATGATAAAGTTGCTGATATTCAAGTTAATGGAGTCTTCTGGTCTTGGCCGGTTGCATGGAGGGATTTATTCCCAGTCCTAAATCAGCTAGATAATACTCACATTGATCCGAATAAACATGACAGGATACTGTGGCGAGATGGGGATGATTTACATGAGCTTACAGCTTCGGGTGTGTGGCATTCGATTCGTTATAGAGAGCCGGAGGTCGAGTGGAGTAGTATTGTTTGGCTTGTGCAATGTATTCCAAGGCATGCTTTCATGATGTGGTTGATTATGAGAGGTAAACTGCTGACTCAGAATAAGATTTTGAAATGGGACTTAGCTCGAAGGAAGAATATGAACATGATGTGCTGCTTATTATGTTATGCGGATAACGACTCTCACAGTCACTTATTTTTTGAGTGCAAATTTTCTTCTCAAGTGTGGTTTTCGGTCAGACAGAAGGTTGGTATGGAGTCTGTCCATCCAAAGTGGACAGATATTGTTGATTGGTTGATTCCTCGTGCTCGGTCAAAGTCTGCGGCCAATTATGTTGCTCGTCTTCTGGTTGCGGCTAGTGCTTATATTATCTGGCAGGAGCGAAATGCTAGAATTTTCAAGAATCAACTGAGGCCACCTGAAGTGATAAGCAAAGTTATTCTTAATACGGTTCGATACAGGCTTATGGGAGCGAAGCTAAGGAACACTGCTAATGTGCAAAGGCTTCTGGCGGAGTGGAAGATCTGCGGCAATAACGTCAGCGACGATGGTGGCTAGTTTGATTTAGTTCTTGTTGCGTTCGGTTTTGTTCTAGATGGTTGTCTAGGTGGTTTTTTCTTTTGGGTTGTATTTTGTTCGCTTGGTTTACTTTCATGAGGCATGTCTCATGTTTGAACTAGTGTAGGTTATCTACACTACTTGTTTTGTTTTGGTTGTGAATATATAGAATCACCGGGGTAACCCTTTACCCCAAAAAAAAAAAAAGATGGGACTTAATGGTGATAGGATGAGTGTATTATCCAACATTCCAGATATTACCCACAAGCCGTATTCCTCTCAGGAATACCCATTTGATTTACCCAAAAACCTATCCCTCTCAGGGATACCCAATGACTGTCCCACCCACCGGGACGCATGCTCAAGAGGAATGAACTCACCTTTGATTGCTTGGATTGTTAAGTGACTTTACCCGTTCCAAGTTGGTCAACCATACCCTACCGTGGTTACCAATCAACATCAGTTTCACAATTAAACAAGTCATTAATTTCACACAGTTTACATCTCTCACCAAATCACAGTATTTCATGTAGCAAATACACATTTCTAACACAAGTTCACATCTCAGGTGAATATCACAATGTAACACATAACATAACAGGTGAGTTTTCTATTCATACTAGTCAAACCAGGTTTCTTATTCTTATTACATGCACATAGCTCTTTTACATACAAATATCCATCATCATCATCATCATCATAAGTGCCTACTGTTCCACCCATACTCTTGCACGGCGAAGTATCCTTGTGACAAAGGATTAACCTTCGTCGAGTTCGCTTTTGACGAAGTCCCTAATTGTTCGTCGGACATCTATCAACGAAGGATCAACCTTCGTCGGGTTGGATTGTGACGAAGATTCATATAGTTCATCAAGAAGTCATAACGACGAAGAATAATATTCGTCGCCCTAGACTCTTCGTCGGGGACTTCCTTCCTTGATTCTCCAATAATCCAAGATGTGTCAGTTACAAAAGTCTACTCTAACTCCTTAATTATTGCTTAAACAGTTTATTTCTATCAATCGTACATTAATCACAATTAACAACGTGCACACATCCAGTCTCGATCAAATCTGTTACATATTTGCAGTTCATAAGAAACCTAGTAATTATTTACTAATTGCACCATCATTCTATATCAAGCAAATCGAACGGTACAATCATGCAATACAATTCATGATTACATCCTTGCTATCAATTCTCGACTAGACATATACAATTAAATACAATCATTCGATCAAATCAGTTACAAATCAAAGCTACCCCAAGCCCTACTCCTCGCCTAGTGGTTTCACCAGAACATAAGTTTCAAACAAATCAAACCACCCTTAAGTTATCATAAGCAATTATCCAGGCCCTAATTATCATTTACCATTTCTAACCAATCTTATTATTTGACAACTTTATACCACACATAACAGATCGATCATTAAGAAATTCACAAACATTATTCCAATCCAACGTGTAAACAAATCTAGATTTAGGCATCGATACCGATCGTAATTGTCTAGACATGTATAGTACCCTAGATTATTGATCATCAATACAGAGACATATATTCAGTTTCATGCCATTCGGCTCATGATTCTTATGTCATATACATACTCTCGCATGCGTATCGATCAAGAGTCTACATTCTAGCACACGATCTAATTAGTAGGGAATGCAATACAAAATGAGGGACATACTTATCGAGGAGGTGTAGAATACATGCAAGATCGAACGAGGAAGGCTCCACCAAAGGATTGGGCAGCCGCCGATATCAAGTGGAGAGGCATGAGGGTGCTAGGGTTGCTATCTCATTCCTTTCTAAGATTATCAAACTCGTCAACAACTGCCTATAAGTGTTTATGTTCGAGTGATGCGGCTGGGCCTGTTTAGGTTCCGTGTCGGGCTCAAAAGAACTGGGCCGAGACCCACTTAACTATGTGTGTGATCCTTTAAGCGATGTGCGACTCGGTAAGATGTGCGACAAGATTTATGGGATCCTTAACTAACATATGATAACTTACATTGTACGAATAAATAACACTCTAAAAGATCAATCTACGATTAGCGTCACAGACACTCGATTATAACGTGTGATGAGACATGAAGTGTAAATATGCGAGCTAGAGATCAAGGAAATCAAGTACCGTTAACCTTGAAGCTTCGGGTTGTCACATCATCCCCAACTTGAAAGAAATTTCATCCCGAAATTTGATAAGCAATATAAAGGAGTGAAGTGATAGATCAGGATGACAGTGGATTTCCTTGGGTGCCATATCATCCCCAACTTGAAAGGGAATTTTGTCCCAAAATTTGATAAGCAATACAAAGGAGTGAAGCGATAGATCAGGATATTGTGAGTGTTACCCGATTCATCCGGTAACTCGGGTTTGTAAGCCACGCTGCTGATTCCTTCTAGAACCTTGAATGGTCCAACGTAACGTAAATTCATCTTGCTACGCTTCCCAATGCACACCGCACCCTCCAAGGTTTGTAAGCCACGCTGCTGATTCCTTCCAGAACCTTTGGAAAGATGGAGATAATGAGGACGTTTTTTCGTCTAGTGTGGTTTGGAATTCTGTTCGAGCGAGGGAGCCGGAGGTGGGTTGGGCTGCTTTCATTTGGTTCTCTCATTGTATTCCTCGTCATGCTTTTTTGATGTGGCTTATTGTACGACGTAAGTTACTTACTCAAGACAAAATTATGCTATGGAATCATACTCGATGTAACAACATGAACATGATGTGTTGCCTGTTGTGTTATGAGAATATTGATTCTCATGACCACTTATTTTTTGAGTGCAAACTATCCACGCGAGTTTGGGAAATGATTCGTGCGAAGGCCGGTATGGAGAGTGTCGATTCAAAGTGGAGTGATGTTTTCGAATGGCTAGGTACTCGATCTCGGTCAAAATCAGCATCAAATATGGTGGCTCGGTTGTTGATTGCAGCGCTAGCTTATACCATATGGCAGGAGAGAAATAACCGATTATTTAGAAACCATGCAAGGCCCCCGGATGTTCTTTGTCAGCTGGTTATAGAAACTGTTAGATATAAGCTAATGGGGCTCAAGTACAAGAACACTGCGCGAGTTCGGGCATTACTGGAGAAGTGGGATATTCATGGAGCTGATTTACTCATGGAAAATGGTTGATTTCGAATAAGTTATGGAGTCTTTTGTTCTAGATTGTGAGTCTAGTAGTCGTTTGGTCTTACAGTTTTTGTGGTTTACTTGGTTTTACTTTCATGGGGGTATGTCCCATGTCTGAACTAGTAAGGATGTTACCTTACTACTTGTTTTATATGTTGTGAATATATAGAATCACCGGGGTAACCCTTTACCCAAAAAAAACTCCCAGCGTTTCCTAAGTTTATCAGCTTTCCTGGCAGTCACACGTTGCCGCTATACTATACGATTCCCAATCTAAACAATCTTCCCAGAGATTCCGAGTACAAGTCCTAGACATGTGATTAGGTTGTCGCCCACCTTAGTCCAACAAGGAGATTGGCATTATCGTCCATGCAATGCCTCAAACAGAGCTGTCTGGATACAAGAATGGTAACTGCTGTAGTAGAACTCAACCAAAGGTATGTGTCCTTCCAATGTTTACTAAGGTCAATCACACACATGCTCGCAGCATGTCTTCGAGTGTCAGGATGGTTCGTTACTCGGACTGTTTGTCCTACGGTGATAAGCAATGCTCATGTCTAGACGTGAGCCACGGGTGTTGAGTATTGCCTGTCATAAATCAGGTATGGATCAAAATTAGAGGTAACAGGAGTTGGCACCCCGTGCCTAGAAACCGCCCTTCACAGGTAATTATTCATAGGATACGAAGACTTGTCAATCTTCCTGGATTGTAAGAAAGTGTACTGGTTACATGAGACAAACAACGATCACCCAGGTGATATTGTCTCCATTTCGAGCCTTAAATAAACCAGTGACAAAATCCATGTTAGTGTGTTCTCGTTTCCATATGGGTGTTTCTGGTTGCTGACACAAACCAGAAGGTTTCTGTTGTTCCACCTAGACTTTTGCACAAGTCAAACGTAGTTTACATACATTGCTACGTGAGCCTTCAAGCCCGGTTGTCAGTACCATATTTATAGATCCTATTATCTCCTACCAAAATCTAGGCGACTAAAATATCAAGGCTGGTGTGCTTCGCTCAACACAAGTTCCCTTGGTTTGCTGTATAGTGAGACTCCTATTCGCTCCATGGAGTAGTGGGTATCGCCCGATTTGCCAGAAGTTGCTCCTCCATGCCCCGCATGGACTCAACTTGAAAATTCTCTTCCTTCAGTGCTGCAGTTCAAACAGGGCGAATCTGATCAGATAGGTTAGAGTCGATGGTGTGCTGCAAGGCTCGTGCACGTTGTGACATCTGTGTATTTTAATCTTTGTACTGTTCCGAACAACTTTGTATTTAATAAAATATGGTGTTTTAATTTCAATATTTGTTTAATTATTTGTGACATTAGTACGTTTTCAATCATTGTTCAATTCCGAACTCTCAAACCTGTTCTGGAAGTGAAATCGTAAATCGTTACGTGAACGTAATCAGTTTAACGCGACGTACACTCCGGAATAATAAACATAAGTCAAACATACCCTAAATACCCTTTACATAACTTAGAAATAAGTTTCGAAGGATTCGGTATGGCAAAAAAAAAACATGTTTATTCGAACTTTAGAACTAATTACGACAAAACTGCGAAACGAACGTTGGTGACCGCCCGGATAATATTTAAATCCTAAAAATATTCTGTTATGATTAAAATTTTATTTTTAATCATGTTCGTGTTGAAAAATAAATTAAAACGCTTAAAAACGTTATTTTTCAAGTTTAAGCGCGTACCGCGTATTACTGCGTAACACAGTGCTTCTACTGCAAAACGCAGACAACGCAGCCAGTCTCGGCAACTGATATTTATTTCAGTAATAATTTGGTGAGTTTATTTTTATAGAATGATAAAAATAATTTAGACCGCCATAAACCGGGATTTAAACGCTAGATAAAATACCCGGTATCCAGTTAAACACCTGTTTTTAACCTACATATATCATTGATGTGTATTTTGTGAATATATATATATATATATATATATATATATATATATATATTTCGTGTATGTATTGTATGAAGACATGTGCCTACTTCTTTTCCTTCCATTTGCCACTTGTTGATGCATGCAATCTCTTTAAATCTTCCATATCTCTACTTATTTCTTTCAAGATCACATAAAATCAAAGCAATCTTCTCCTCTCTCTCCTCCCCCAAACCGTAAACACCACCATCACCTCCATCTCCAACTTTTCAACTTTGTTCTTCAAGATTAAACCCCATTCCAAGCTAGTTTCAAGTTCGTGTGAAGATCCAAAGGAGTTTCCAAGGTGTTTTCAAGTGATTTCAAGCTCCATATCATCAAAATCTCATCCAAAAACTCACTTGAATTTGAAGGTATAAAGTTTATGTTTAAATCATACACTTGATTCTTGGTTGTTCTTGATGATTGGAAGTTTCTCTTGAATCTTGGAATTTTTCACAAACTTGAAATCTAAAAAGAAATGGGTCTTGATACAAAAAAAAATGGTAGTATATATATATATGTGTGTATGAGATTTGAGTTGATTTTTGATAAATACTTGTTTAGGATGTTTGCTTGCATGAACAAGATTATGTGCAAGTATGTTAGAGATATAAAGGGGTGATTGAATCATGAGTTATAATTTGAAATAATGTTAGTATTTTGACATGTAAATGGCCAAAAATTTATTAGACGTATTTGAGAATTTTTAAGTTGTTGCTTGTTCTTGAATGATAGTTAAAATGCAAGTGTTTGATGATTTGTGTATGGTATGATGAATGTTAAATTAAATCAGTAAATAAACATGAATAAATTACATATTTGATGCATTTAAATTCATATGAAATGATGATGATATGATAGTGTGCTTTAGACACTTGTACATAAGATTACATGTTGATTTAAAGCTCAAGAAATGATAAAGAAATGATTGTATGACAAAAATGTTTTAGAACAGATTATAAACACAAAAAAATAACATTATTTGGTATAATATAATGGCATGAAACTTTGTCATAGGTTTGATAGCTTTGCATGTTGTACATATAGCTTAGAAAGTGGTAAAATATGTGAAATTTGCATGATTTATGTGCTTTATGTGAGACCTGCACTATCATGAGTATAACCACTATTTTATTCAGTAAATAACATGGGTTATGTTAAAATATCAAGTCGTTACGATTTGGGATGGTTAGGGTAACGTTTGATGCAAAACTATGCGGTAAAACGGTTAAAAATCGGCTTTTCAAAGAATTTTTATAAAACTGTTTTAGATCGGTAAGTAAACTGATATTTTTGATATAAAAATAAGTATTTTAACTTATATTAAGTTTACTTGGTGTTTGGTTAGTCATACGTGACTTCCGGCGCCCAAAAACGTTACCGAATCGCTAAAATACGTGTTTTTCAACATACACTATAATGGGTTGCTCATGGGTAAATTTTATGTGTTACAATGTGTTATGTGTTTTATAATATGTGTATGATGACATGTTAGTACTTGACAAGATTATGTGTATTACGATATTTATTTTATGTTACAATAAGTATATATATTACGACACGCAAATCGTAGATATATTGCTTATAACATGATGAGGGTCACCAATAAAATCGTTCAAGTCGCAAAACTTCTTAAAATATATATATATGAACTTATATATAAATACACCAACATAATAAAAAATAATGACTTTTCGAGAAAATCTCAAAGTTATGTGAAAATTCTTAAGTATCGGAGAAACTTAGGTATTTTTGTGAGTTTTTTATTATTAAATCGTTCTTATTTAATTTAGGACGAATAAACAAATTGAGGGATTGTGTTAACATATAAAAACGCACCCAAAGGTGAGTACATAGTTCCCCTATTTTACCTTTTCAAATGTTTTGGGTGAAGCATATGTGCATAACTTTACTTTCTGTTTTCATGACATTATACATGTTTTGTTACATATAACATATAATACATTATTTCAAAGACATTTTACTTGGCATATTGACTTAGTATGCCTATTACATGGTTTTACAAAGACATTTTCATGACATGCTTACATTGAAAAAGACATTTGGTATGTTTAACGGAGTAGTACATTCATTAACATTGATCACGCCGCTCGGTAGTATGTAATAGCGTTATAGGACTTGACAAATCCCGTTCCCGCTTTCTAGGTATTTCGGAAGGGGAATGACAGAATCCGAATACATTTTTTTTATAAACCTTGATCCTGATAAGGGTTTATCCGACAGTCTCAATGCTTGAGTGTATGCGATAGACAAACCACATAAATGTTCATATCGATAAAAGCAATGGTTTTCAAAACATAACTTTTGTTTTAAACTTTGGTTTATTCAAAGACTTTGTTTTGTACATGACATTTTGATTACATAAGACATTTGTTTATACATGACATTATGCATTTGGCTTGAGTAAATATTATTTATTCGCCATACAAGACATGGTTTATACTGGACATTTGACATTTGACATTTGGCATTGGACATTAATATTTAAACAAGACATTATTTCATGGTTATTAATAAGTGATTTAAGTAACGAGACGTGTGTAACATGATAAAAGCATGGTGGATACGCCGCCGGTACTTCCTATATAAGTGCTTTTATTGTATTGCATATCGTGGCGTTATCTAAACCACTTCAACAAAGACAACACATGACATATTTTATACATATTATTTTCATTTGGTTATTTACTTAATCATACATCATTCTTTTATATCATTTGATTTTCTTTTTTTGGGTAAAGGGTTACCCCGGTGAATCTATTAAAATGCAACCGCAATGAAGAACAAGTAGTGAGGATGTGTTCCACACTAGTTCATCTAGTAGACCTATATCATTTGATTTTCATATGATTTTATAAAAGAAAATATTTTATAAGGTTCATGACTACTTTTCGTTAAACATTTCTTTTAACATTCAAAGTCATGAATCTTCAACAACACTAAACCTATGTTACTCACAGGCATTTTTATGCTGACGTATTTACTTTCACATATGTTTCAGGAGCGAATGTTTGATGTGAGCGAGCTACACTTAGGGTGACTTGGGCCTTAGCAATCTAAAATCAAGAAAGTTATCGTCTTTTATGTTATGTGTTTTGTTTGAACTAAGACAATGTAATAATTTAAGCTTGTAAAACTTAACTTTAATTATCATGTGTTTTGAAACAATAATTCTGCCACACGACTCCCCGACGTTTCCGCCGCGGTTTGTTGTTTTACGCAGTCGGGGTGTGACACACGTCTAGGTTTCACAGTCGAAATCATTCAAAGGTTCCATCCAGCGATGCCATCACATGTTTAGCCCTTTCGGATCAAAGGTACATGGGAGGCTCTTGTGATCGGTCTAAGTAGTGCTTTTGGTACCGTCCAAGTGATGCCTCCAAATTAAATCCCCAAAGACCATGGCTTCCACCGCAGGTTGTGACTCGTGCAATTCTTCTTGTAAATCCACCACGTAAGCCATCATCTCCTCGTGTTGCGTCGGCGTGTAACTGGGATTCCGATTCGAACCATTATGGTATACCACGAGATCACTCGTACCCTCGGGTGAAGACGATGCCCAGTGCATTGCAGGGAGCTGGAAAGACGTTCTCCTGTTTTATCTCCCATGAATTCACAGCACCCCGCTGTGCTAAAGAAGTTAAGGCCGCGCAATCTTCAAAAATCCCACAATGAATCTGCTATAGTATCTAGCGAAACCAAGGAATTGCTGTATCCCCTAAGGAATCTCTGGTGTCGATCAGTTTCTAACAAAATGGATCTTAGCAAGATCCACGTGTATTCCCACTTCGTTGAGTATATGATCAAAAATGTACCTCTCGTATCCAGATGTTACATTTAACAAGACTTCACGCGTAGTGGCTCCTCCCTCAGGAGCTCTAAAATAAGATACAAATGCCGTCCATGATGTTCCTTTCTCCTGGAAATGATTCAACACGTCATCAATAAGCATAGTCGAGTCATGTGATCCATAAAGCTGGCTGGTGTGATGATTAGCCCAAAGGTCAAGGAATACAACGTCGTAATGGCCACACTGCGTTCGATGTGCCGTTTTTAGGGACATGCTCCTCTTGGACTTCCATCTGATGGAAGTTCGTTTGTTCGTCAATCCTCGAATGGGAGCTTGACCCTCGCAACTGGTCAACAGGTTGTCAATACATGGTCGAGGCAAATGGTTCTTGACTGTCACCTGTTGAGTCCTCGATAGTCAGTACACATGTCCAACGATAAGGCTTATCTTCACGGATATATTCGGGGCTCCCCAGAGCGAAAACTAGGTCCGACAAAACTCCTGTTCAACAGTTCCTGTAGTTGATTTGACAGTTCTTGCAACCCTCCTGGTGCAAGACGGTAAGGAGTACGATATATCAAGGCTGCCTCTGGCGTGAGATCAAACTGAGATTCTACTTAAAAGTTGTGGAAGTAAACCTGAAAGTTCTTCGAGTAGCACTTTGGAAGGAATCACGAACAATTGGTGGATCATCGATCCTCTTTTCCTTAGTCTTATAATCAGTAACGAGTGCTAACATTGCGGGGTAATCCCTCCGTAGGCACTTCTGGGCTTTCATGGCTGAAATGGCGCTAACCTTTGCACCACGCTGACACTTTAGAACAGATAACGATTCTCCACTAGAGAGTGATACACAAAATTTTCTTCTCACAGGGTATATCTGCGCGATATCTTGATAACCAATCTACACCAACTACTGCATCGAAAACATCAAGAATAGTAGAAGGTAGGTCGATGCCGAACACTTTTCCCACAAGGTCGAGTTTGCATCCCTACGAACATATGAGATTTCAATTGACTTGCCATCAGCCGATTCCACAACAGGTTTGGTTTCAAGAAGCATCGGGGTTAATCAGAACAGAGACGAAGCTATTAGTTACCCAGAACGTGCAGGTCACCATGTCGCTATGTCTCTGGCGTCGCCCACGCCAATCCTAAATGCCCTTCCACGAGCAGCATTTCCAGTGTTGTTGTTTTCGTTTCCAGGATTTCCAGTACTGACGTCGTTCCCTTGGTTGTTTTCGTCTTGATTTAACAACGGCTAATCCATGTCGTTGACACTTCCATTTCCATACTGTTGGCTACAATTACGAGTATCTTGATCTTGCCGTGACTGTTACCTCTAATGTCGTTGCTTGAAACGAAGCCCTACGATCTTTCACCGATAAGGTCCATCTTTTCACATTCCGTGTCACGTCCCGTTACTCATTGTGCTAGTGGCTACACATTCCACACCATAGTCCATGGTCATTGTTTATGTCCTGATCAACTCGTAAGAGTTGACTCCCATAAGTCGCTGATTAGGATTAAGGATTCGGTTGACGTCAATTTGATGGTGTTCGTTGCCATTAATCAGGGTCGTTCTAATACTGAGGTCGGTAAGGCACTACGCTCTTCCTCTTTTCCATCGTTCTTGCAAGTTGACCGAGTAATACACGGTATGTTTCTAGAGTGTTGCAGAAGTGATCGCACTTCAGGATCTAAGGCATTGATGCGTTACGTCCCAGCAAACTAAGATAAGTGAGAAAGGTATGGATCAATCGTTCGACGCTGCGACATCCAACTCAGAGATGTTCGTGCTGGCACCTAACATTCTATACAGTTCGATAGACGTTCGGATGAGTGTTCAGATGATACTCGATAGCATCGAGATTCATAATGATTCAGAGGGGAGTGAAAAGATCACGTTCGAGTCGGAGACAATCACTGTTGTGGCTCCTATAGATTTGTTATGTTTCTCACTGATCGAATAACGGAACAGAACCCCTTTTTCACTTCTTAAGCCTCACTGGGACTCACATGCACCCCACATTATTATTATGTGTGGACCCACAATAATATTGTGATTTGCATGCTCATCTCAGTTCCTCCTAACTTATGTCAAATGGTTCTTCAAACTCAGATGTCAACCGGAGGTTATCAAAGGTTATGATCACAGAAATCCAAAGACTATGACATGCCAACAACGCATCATAATGTAAGCAAACTAATCATGTAATCATGCTATAGTGACGAGTGTGTGTTCGTACGCTACATCATAAGCAAATGTGTACTAGTCATATAAGGTATGCAGCAGGTGAAAAAGACGAACCTTGCAATCCGGAGCTGAGTGTCATGGCCGTACTCACGTATTCAGAACTGTTCAGTTATAGTCTGGTTTTATAAAAAAAAAATTTAAAACCAAGTTCACTATAACCAGTGGCTCTGATACCAAACTGTCACACCCTCAAAATACCACATGCAGAAACCCCCGCGAGGCATGTGACGTACCAAGATCTAGCCACCAATCACATTGAACTCATAACAAGATTTGAAATAACAGCTTTCATTTATTAATATAAAGCGTTACAAAAACATTAAATGTAATTCATCGTGTTCAGCGGAAGCATAAATCATTTGTTAAGTGTTTCATAAACCATATGTACGAAATCCATTAGACTTGTCTCGCAATTCCATGTATCTCGACCCATGACTACTCCAGCATCCCAGACAGCAAGTTCCCACGTTCCACAAATCTATAACCTGCGAGCATGCACACAAGTGTATCAGACAATGCTAGTGAGTTCATAGTTTTACGAAAATGTTAGTTACCAAGTGTTTAGTTCAGTTCATTGATTGCAATGTTGATAATACCTTGAATACAAGACGGCTCCAGATTTATTTTGCCCATTCCCCAATGCTCCTATCAAAGCATTGGGCATGACTAGGTCATTAGTTCACACCCGTCCTCTCAGGTACGGGGTGAGGGTGCCAAACCTAATTAGCGCTATCAACCAATACCCCGTTACGTCTCAGGTAACAAACAAGATGGGACTTAATGGTGATAGGATGAGTGTATTATCCAACATTCCAGATATTACCCACAAGACGTATTCCTCTCAGGAATACCCATTTGATTTACACAAAAACCTATCCCTCTCAGGGATACCCAATGACTGTCCCACCCACCGGGACGCATGCTCAAAAGGAATGAACTCACCTTTGATTGCTCGGATTGTTAAGTTACTTTACCCATTCCAAGTTGGACAACCATACCCTACCGTGGTTGCCAATCAACATCAGTTTCACAATTAAACAAGTCATTAATTTCACACAGTTTACATCTCTCACCAAATCACAGTATTTCATGTAGCAAATACACATTTCTAACACAAGTTCACATCTCATGTGAATATCACAAAGTAACAAATAACATAATAGGTGAGTTTGCTATTCATACAAGTCAAACCAGGTTTCTTATTCTTATTACATGCACATAGCTCTTTTACATACAAATATCCATCATCATCATCATCATCATCATCATCATAAGTGCCTACTGTTCCACCCATACTCTTGCACAGCGAAGTATCCTTGTGATGAAGGATTAACCTTCGTCGAGTTTGCTTTTGACGAAGTCCCTAATGGTTCGTCGGACATCTATCAACGAAGGATCAACCTTCGTCGGGTTGGATTGTGACGAAGATTCATATAGTTCATCAAGAAGTCATGACGACGAAGAATAATGTTCGTCGCCCTAGACTCTTTGTCGGGGACTTCCTTCCTTGATTCTCCAATAATCCAAGATGTGTCAGTTACAAAAGTCTACTCTAACTCCTTAATTATTGCTTAAACAGTTTATTTCTATCAATCGTACATTAATCACAATTAACAACTTGCACACATCCAGTCTCAATCAAATCAGTTACATATTTGCAGTTCATAAGAAACCTAGTAATTATTTACTAATTGCACCATCATTTATATATCAAGCAAATCGAACGGTACAATCATGCAATACAATTCATGAATTCCTCCTTGCTTTCAATTCTCGACTAGACATAGACAATTAAACCCAATCATTCGATCAAATCAGTTACAAATCAAAGCTACCTACTCCTCGCCTAGTGGTTTCACCAGAACATAAGTTTCAAACAAATCAAACCACCCTTAAGTTATCATAAGCAATTATCCAGGCCCCAATTATCATTTACCATTTCTAACCAATCTTATCATTTGACAACTTTATACCACACATAACAGATCGATCATTAAGAAATTCATAAACATTATTCCAATCCAACGTGTAAACAAATCTAGATTTAGGCATCAATACCGATCGTAATTGTCTAGACATGTATAGTACCCTAGATTATTGATCATTAATACAGAGACATATATACAGTTTCATGCCATTCGGCTCATGATTCTTATGTCATATACGTACTCTCGCATGCGTATCGATCATGAGTCTACATTCTAGCACACGATCTAATTAGTAGGAAATGCAATACAAAATGAGGGACGTACTTACCGAGGAGGTGTAGAATACATGCAAGATCGAACGAGGAAGGCTCCACCAAAGGATTGGGCAGCCGCCGATATCAAGAGGAGAGGCATGAGGGTGCTAGGGTTGCTATCTCATTTCTTTTTAAGATTATAAAACTCGTCCACAACTGCCTATAAGTGTTTATGTTCGAGTGATGCGGCTGGGCCTGTTTGGGTTCCGTGTCAGGCTCCAAAGAACTGGGCCGAGACCCACTTAACTATGTGTGTGATCCTTTAAGCGGTGTGCGACTCGGTAAGATGTGCGACAAGATTTATGGGATCCTTAATTAACATATGATAACTTACATTGTACGAATAAATAACACTCTAAAAGATCAATCTACGATTAGCGTCACAGACACTCGATTATAACGTGTGATGAGACATGAAGTGTAAATATGCGAGCTAGAGATCAAGGAAATCAAGTACCGTTAACCTTGAAGGTTCTGGTTGTCACAATAACCTTCCGAGGTTATACCTTATGGTCACTTATTTTGATTAGTTATATGATAGGTTCTTTATATGCCTTAGGAAAATGACCAAAATTCCCTTTTCGTGCATAATTTGAATTTAAGCCTATGTAACTTAAATTTTGACTCTTAAACTGATTATGCAACAATATTAAACATGTTAGGTCATATAATACTTGTCATAGGACTAGTTAGGCTACTCGAATGCACTTTTGCGTAAACGACACGTTAACGTAGTGTAAACTACCTTAACGGGTCATAACGGGTCATAAGCACTTAGGATAGGTTTCAATTCAGAATGTAGGCTTGTTCAAACCATATCATATGAGTTCCAACACTCATTTGGTTTACAAGACCTCATTCTACCCGATCTCCCGATTTAGGTGTCTATTTATTAACTTAAGTGATCCGATACTAGGTGCTACTTGATTCCTTGATTGCCCGAGCTTTGTTAGTTCACCTAATCGAGGATACCTTGCAAATTCAAGTGAGTACATAGTTCCCCTATTTTACTACTTTCAATTGTTTTGGGGTGATTCATATGTGCTAAACAATTTCGAGTTTTCTAAAACAAATGCTATGGTTTATATTAAACACAACGATTTCAATAATGTGGACAAACTTTTTGGTGCGATACATAACATGAATGACATTCATTAGCTTTGGCCGAGCCGACCAGTAGTATGTTATGGTACCCTAGGATCTGACAAATCCCGTTATCGGACTATCACCATGGTTATGGGGGTAATGTGGGTAACGACAGAACCTGATGAATTTTAACAAACCCTTTGATGGTTTGTTAATACGATTGAACGATGAACGAGTCAGAACACAGGTTTGAATGTATTCAACGAGAACGACCGAAAGTTAGTTTTCACAATTAAAACACGAACGATTTGAACAATTTGAACGATTCGAACGATTGAACAATGGTTTATAACACGAACCAGTTGAACGATTTGAACGATTGGTTTTGATAAGATGAATGATTTGAGAACAAGTACAATTGAACAATTGGTTTTTGATATGTGATTAGATAACGAGACGGGTGTAATGTGATAAAAGCATGGTAGATACGCCACTGGTACTTCTTATATATAAGTGCTTTTATCATATTACATTCCGTGGCGTAATTTAGTTCACTTGAATGATTGATTCCAAACGATGATACGCAACGATGTTTATTAATGATATAAACCATACGAGTTTTATTACAAGAACGATTTACAATTTGGTTTACAAAAGCAAATGTTTTTGGGTCAAGATTCATGGCAACGAGGTTTTATAAACTATAACCAACTTGTTTTAAGTTGGTTAATCATATTGCAATACAAAACACTTTTCAAAACAAGGTTTTTAATTATCGACTCTTGTAGTCGTACGAGGTATTGCAACAAGTATACAAGCCATGAATTTGACACACTCACAAAACCTATGTGCTCGCTGGCATTTCTTTGCTGACTTTATTTTCACATATGTTTCAGTTGGTGTTTGATGATGTAGATGATGACTAGGATGCAGGCTCACATAGGATCGGACGAGGCCTTAGTGACTTAATAATAATGATATACAATATGTTTGTGTTTTGCTTTTAAATTCCAAGATAATGTAATAACCAATTCAATAAAACGAAACCTTGATCCATGTGTTGTGAAACAATGATTCTGTTACGATACTCTCCGACGTTTCCGCCGCGGTTTCGTTGTTTTAACGCGGTCGGGGTGTGACAGAAGAGTTGGTATCAGAGCTCATGGTTATAGGGAATTAGGTTATTAGTAATGCTTCGACCTAGACTATAACCTTCCTAGGACCCTAACACAAGATTCTTGTGTTTAGATCTTAAAGCAAAACCGTTACCTATATTTTGGTGACAACCACAACAAGAACACAAATTACAAATCCGTTTTGAAAAGCAATCATCTATTCTTAGATGATTTGTTTTAGGCTTTAAGCCTTCAAAATTTTCAAAATCTCGTCAAAGTTTGGGTCTTATAATGTGAATACGTGCAATCTGGAAGGGTGGCTGCCTGCATCCCGAGTTTTCTGTCTAAGGCTCGAGTGTTCATACAAATCCACATAATCGAACCAGTCACTCTTACCTGGGAACCCTTGGGGTGAGTTTCCACTTATAGGCTAAAGCATGTCTTCACGATACATTATTTTGACCCATTACTGTGTCTCGTTTGTTTGTTCGAGGTAACGAACGAACGATCGCCTTCCTTATGTTTCGTCGATATTTTTATTACCTCTTTTGTTTATCCAATTGTCAATCTCACTCATTTCTCATGTTTCCTTGTTCTTTTTAGAATATGCATCCTAGACGCGATTAAACACAGGATGCTGCACTCGCAGCCCTAGTCACTCAGCAGATTGCTGCTGTGATTCCGAACCTCATAACTCAGATAGATCAAGCGAATAACAATAACAATGCTCAGTGCAGCTTCAAAACGTCCAATTTGGCTAAACCACTGAAACTTTCTGGGTCTCAAGGAGCAACTGCGCTTCTACAATGGTTCGAGAGTCTGGAAAGCACATTTAGACATGTTCAATGTCTGAATGAGCGAAAGGTCGAGTTCGTATCTAGTGTTTTCGAGAAACGTGCTCTAACATGGTGGAACGGAGTGACGAGAGATATGGGTGCCGATGTGGCTATGGCACAGACTTGGGAAGAGCTTTGGGCTCTCATGATGAGAGAATTCTGCCCTCAACACGAAATAAGGGCGTTAGAAAAGGAATTCGATGATTTGAAACAAGATGGGGGAGAACACCGTGCTTACACGGATCGTTATGAGGAACTAAGTTTACTGTGTCATACTATGGTTACCCCGTTGGAGAAAGCAATTGAGAGGTATATTGATGGTTTGCCTGACTCTGTGTAAGACATAGTTACTGGTAGTAACCCTACCACCGTTCTTCAGGCCATCGAGTTGGCTGCAACCCTGACTGAGTCTCAGGTCAGAAAGGGTAAACTAACCCGCATGGGTGACAAGAAACAATCAGCCACTCAAGACAAAGGGAAAGACAAGAAGTAGGGTGAGTCATCGAGGAGGTCAAGGAAGCGTAAGGCTTCCCAAAACTTTGCTGTTACCTCACAACCCAATCAGAACACTTAGAACCCACCAGCATAGCCTCCTGTGAGGAAGCCATATGCTGGTACCACACCATATTGTAATCGGTGCAATGGTCACCATTCAACTCAGTTAGTATGTCGACAGTGCACCTCTTGTGGTAGACTTGGCCACATATGTCGACAGTGCACCTCTTGTGGTAGACTTGGCCACACGACCAATATTTGTCGAGCTGTTCCAAATCAAGCTGCTCAGAACCCAGCTCAAGTTCAAGGAAATGCTGCTAGACCTCCATTCCCACCTGGTTCATGCTATAACTGCGGTGAAATGGGTCACTTTAGGAACAACTGTCCGAAGCTTGCGAACGCGAACGCTATTGCAAATCCCGCTCGTGGACGAGCATACAACATAAATGCTAACGAGGCCCGTGCTGATAACGAAGTTGTTAACGGTACGATCCTTGTTAATCATCAACCTGCATCTGTTCTTCTTGATTCTGGTGCCGATAGAAGTTTTGAATCGTTAGCATTTGAGCCTTTACTTGCGATGCCTAGAACTAAACTAAGGAAGTCCTTATCTGTTGAAGTTACTACTGGTGAACCTCTTGTACTTGATTCTGCCATTCACGATTGTCAATTAAACCTCGATAACCATCTTTTTCCTATTGACCTCACACCGATGCAGCTTGGAAGTTTCGATATTATCGTAGGAATGGATTGGTTAACTAAGTATCTTGCTAAGGTGGTTTGTTTCGATAAGATTGTTCGTATTCTTCTTTCATTTGGTGAAGTTCTAGAAGTTCGTGGCAAGAAACCTTCGAATGGTTTGAAACTCATGTCGTGTACTAACGCCCAAAAATACCTACGAAAAGGATATGTGGCCTTTCTAGCAAGTGTATTCAAGATTTTCCGATTGTTCGAGATTATCCAGAGGTGTTTCCTGATGAACTGCCTCGTTTGCCTCCAGTTCGTCAAGTCGAGTTTCATATCGATCTTTTTTTTTTGGGTAAAGGGTTACCCCGGTGATTTTATAACATATCAAAATCAAACAAGTAGAAGGTTGACAATACCCTCTAGTTCTCTTAGTGGCATACCACTAAAGAGTTCCACAAGAAACAACCAATTACATCAAAAACAAATAAAACAAATAAAACATTGGTCTTCAATCTTCATCCAAGAAGTCTTCCTTATCCATCTTCCACTCTTCCAAAAAGCGCTTAACATTTGAAGTTTGCTTGTACCTGAAAGAGATTAACTTTGTTCTGACAGTGCTGATAATTAGATCGGCCTTCTGCTCTGGAGGTCTCAAACGATTACTAAAAAATCTAGAGTTACGTTCACTCCAAATGGCATATGCAGCGGCCGCCACCACCAATCTACTAGCAACAGAAAAAACTGACTTCGACTTAGCTCTAGAAATCAGCCAAGCAGAGATATCCCCCCATGATTCTATAACCGAATTCATATCTACTTTCTGCCGCACTTTATGTAACATCTGTGCTTGTTATCATTATGAACAGTTCTATTATCAATAAAACAATGTTATTTGATCCCAATGTTTGTTTGGTTGTGTTTTACATTTTTCGTGTTTTGACTTTTATTCAATTCCAAACTCTGTATCGCTTTCTGGAGAGTTATACGCAAACTGGTGCGTAAACGTACTTAGTTTAACGCGACAAATAATCCGGAATATCAACATATACTTAACATACCTTAAATAACCTTTACATAACTTAGAAATAAGTTTTAAAGGCTTTGGTATGGCAAAAACAAGTTAATCCGTGTACAAGGGGTTAAAGCGTCAACATTGAAATTTAGGACTTTTCGGGTAACAATAAAGTTAACCGAGGACTTAGAAAATGAGGTACAAGTCCTAAAGCCCTTGTATGTAATTAGGAAGGGGTCAAATTGCAAAATACAAGCTTAGTTGGCCTTTCAAAGTGCCAAGGGACAAGTTGCAACAACTTAAAACAACTTAAGCCTGATTACAAGGCTGACGCGGCCCGCGTCAGTCTTAAGCAAATCTCAGGCGGGCCGCGTCAGGCCCCCAGATACAGAAAATCGTTTTTTTCTGGGCTTTTCAGCTTAGAACCGACTTAGATCAGTTGTTTCACTTCATGGGCGACCCCTAAACACCTCCTAGACACTTAGGGACACTTGTTAATCAGTTGTGGTCATGTGTAGACTTGTGTGTCAACTTCTTATGGTGATTAAATCACTATATAAAGCCTTTAGTTGCAACAAGTTCTTCACAATTCACTTCTGCATTTCTGGAGCATTTTTGGAGCACAAGCCTTCTCTCAAGTGATCCCTGGTCATTCTTAGGACTCTTGTAAGTTTGCCTAACCTTCCTTAGTTTAGTTTTAGCTTAGTTTTTAGCTTAAAAGTCAACCGTCGTAATTAACGGTTGACTTAACGATTAATCACTAATGGTCCAGTGATTAGTCGAATCAAAAGTAGTTATAAGTTGGTAATTATGTGGGTAATAAACCCTTAAAAAGGTTCCCCCTGATTCCCATTCTAACTAGGTCAAATGTCGGGTCAAACTTGCTTATAAAAGGTCAACAGAATTGTCAATTTCTAATTTATGCATAATTAGCAATGTAGAACATATACAACCTGTTTGATCATTAATATAACTTAGTAATTAGTGTAAAAACATGTCTAAACTTGTTCAACCCGACAATTTCCTGTTTAGACCCGGTTCGAAACCGAAAGTCACATAGTTTGACTTTTGCTTTGACTTTCAGTTCTGACCCGTTTAGGCATGTTTTAGAAATGCCTCAGAGCTTTAATTGGACTAAGTTACATACTAGTATAACCCTCTGTGATTATACACCTTGGTTCATTAGTTATCCAATTAATATGCATATTTCCGTTAAATGCTCATATGTTGACCATTATGCCCTTTTCACTTTAAAACGTGATTTTTGAAAATATAAAAGAGTAGAAACCTTTGTTACTGATATATAAACTTGTATCCAAAATTTGAGATCAATGCGTGGTGTAGATTGAGAGTTATGCTCGTTAGCGCAAAATGAAAGCTTTATGTTAATTAAATGGCGTATTTAGCGTATAGCCTAGTTAAGCCTACTTTTTGATATCAAACTTATTACCTACTGATGTAATATATTATTTTGGGATTTTTGAAGATTTTTAATTAATTTTAGGCTGAGCATAACTTATAGTCGTAGGCTTAATCCGGTAATTGTCGGTTTTTCCCTTACGGGCCATAAAATGAGTTTTACATATCCAAATGACTCCAAACCTTTTTCTACTGATCTTAAATGATAAATAAATTATTTTAAGCCTTCTGGAACAATAAAAATATCAGCTGTATGTATATAACCCGGAAACGGCTCCTAACCGCCTTTCTAAGCGTTTTTAACGCATAGTATGTACTAGAAACTATTTTAGACATACAAGGGTTGATACCTACTGATATTTTAGGTAAATTATAATGTTTTAACAGTAAGCAAAAGTTGTTTAACTCAGACTTCAGTTTTGAGCTTTACGGCTTATGTGAAATTACCAAAATGCCCCTACGGTGCATAGTTTGGTTATATTTGATAAATTTCACATATATACTTTACCCTACTGATATAACTTAGCAAATTGAGTATATTTGCTGATTACATCAGACCTGTATCACGGGTTAACATTTAAACTCTTTTATAAACTTTTAAATGACCAAAATGCCCTTACGGGGCATAGTTTGTGTTTAAATACGTTTCGGGCATAATGAAAGACATCTTACTGATGTCACAACATATTTGAAGCATATTAACTTATGAAACCTGTATATGGCTCTTACGAATACCCGTTACGCTTTTTAGCGTTCAGTTCGGTTTATATAACTAGTTTACATAAATTAGCCGAAGCGGGTCAAACCTTATCGGTTTTATCTAGAAATCCAGGATGTGTATGAAATACCCATATTAAACAAGTCTTCAAACTTGTCGGGTCTAAATCACATTCTATCCGATCTTCCGATTTAGGTCCGGTTTATTAATGTAGTTACCTATATTAGGTGCCGTTTGATATCCGTGATCTCTAGGACTTCTGAGCAATCTCAAGTGAGTACATAGACCCCTCTTTTACTGTTTCAAACTGTTTTGGGGTGAAACACATGTGCCTACTTGTTACTTTCATGCTTTACTGTTTTCACATCATATACTTGTTATGTTCGTTAGTACATTATGGTACATGATTTCATTACATTTCATGCTATGTATGTCCATTGTGTGCATACTTAGTACATTGTTTTACATTACATTTCTGCTATGTATGTTAACTGATAGCATGCTAGCACATTGATTTACATGACTTTTCTGCTTTGTATGTTAACTTAGCATACCTAGTACATTGTTTTCATATGACTTGTATACAATTGCTATAACATTTGGTTTGCACAAACAAGACTTTTATACGTTCATTAACATTAGCTACGCCGCTCGGGAGTAAGTAGTGGTACCATAGGACTTGACAAATCCCATTCCTGACATCCCGGGTATGTTTGGATGTAAGGAATGACTGAATCCGAAAACATTTCTTTTGATAACCTTGACTGAAAGGGTTATCCGACTGTCTCAAGGCTTGAATGTATGCGTTAACTTACCACATAAATGTTTGTATCAATGTAACATGCATTACTTTGCAAAACATAACTTTTTGACATATTCAAAATACTTTGTTTTGTACATTTATACATTTGGACTATGTGACAATACTTTGCTTACAATACATAACATTTGTTACACATTACTTGACTACTTTTGGACTATCAACTTTTGACATGGTTTATACAAGGACTTTTGACAATTTATTTAAACATAGACATTATACATTGTTGGTTGGTTTAAGTGACTTAAGTAACGAGATGTGAGTAATATGATACAAGCATGGTGGATACGCCGCTGGTACTTCCTATATATAAGTGTTTGTATTATATTACATATCATAGCGTTATTTAAATCTTTCATTTTGGACTTATACATTTTACACAAGTAACATGTTTTCACAAGACTTTGGTTTACAATACGGTTTATTTTATACAACTCATTTTACATGGTTATTCATTTAACCATACATTATTCTTTTATTTATACATATCATCTGAACATATTGTTTTTCAAGCGATTTACAAAACAAATCAAATTACAAGGTTCATGACTAAACATTTTCTTAAACTTAAGTCATGAATCTTATTTTCACAAACCTATGTATCTCACAGGCATTTTTATGCTGACGTACCTATTTTCACATGTGTTTTCAGGAGCTTTTCCGTAGGATGATCGTGACACTAGGGCGGACCTGTGCCTTAGAGACTTAAAATGAAGAAAGACTTAGTTTAATTATGTTCCGAACTCTTTAATTTCTGCTTAAGACAATGTAACTCTTATGTTAATAAATAAAATACAACTTTGAATACCATGGTTATGAAACAATTAATTTTGTTACAACACTCCCCGACGTTTTCCGCCACGTCTTGTATGTTATACGTGGTCGGGGTGTGACAGAAGAGTTGGTATCAGAGCCAATGGTTATAGGGAATTAGGTTATTAGTAATTCTTTGACCTAGACTATAACCTTTCTAGGACCCTAACACAAGTTATATTGTGTTTAGATTTTAAAACATGCACTTCACCTATCCTTAGGTGATAACGACAATGAGAACATCGATTCCGAATCCGCTTTGAAAATTAATCATCAGTTCTAGGATGATTGATTACTAGGTTTTGAACCCTCTATTGTAAGGTTTTGAACCCTCTGTTATATGGTTTTGAACCCCTTTGAGTTTTCAAAATCTTGGACGAATGACCACCATCTTTGCTTTTGTTGATTTTGTTTCATCTCATTCTCTTCATCCAATCATCTCACTCGTTTCTTTTCATGTTTCCTCTTTTAGAATGCCTCCTCGACGCGAAAACCAGATAGCAACTGCCGAACTGGCAGAAATTATTGCGCAGCAGATGGCTGCTCAATTCCCAAATCTCTTTGCTCAATGGCACCAAGCCAACAACAACAACAATGCTCCATGCAAATACAAGGATTTTAACTCGGCTAAACCACTGAAGTTTAGTGGTTCTGAAGGAGCGACTGGGCTTCTTCAATGGTTCGAGAGCATTGAGAATACTTTTCGCCACGTGCAGTGTCCTGACAATCGCAAGGTCGAGTTTTCTCTGAGTGTGTTTCAGAAGAGGGCTCTCACATGGTGGAATGGGGTTATGAGAGACCGAGGTGCAGAAGTTGCTCTAGCACAGACATGGGCTGAACTCAGGGCCCTTATGATGAGGGAGTTCTGTCCTCGTCATGAACAGCGAGCGTTGGAGAAAGAGTTTGAGGACTTGAAACAAGACAGTGGCGAGCACAGGGCATATACTGATAGATTTGAGGAGTTGAGTCTGCTTTGCCCAACTATGGTTACCCCACTCGACAAGGCTATCGAAAGGTACATCGACGACCTACCTGACTCAGTACAAGACATCCTTACTGGTAGTAACCCTGCCACACTCCGTCAGGCGATCGAGTTAGCAGCGACATTGACTGAGTCGCAGGTTCGAAAGGGAAAGCTGCATAAAAAGGGTGACAAGGGCAAGAAGCAGGCGTCTGACAAGGGGGATGGCAAGAAAGGTGAAAACAAGAAGGGAAAGAATTCTGGAGGGTCTAGGAAGCGGAAGGCTTCCCAAAACTATGCTGTTACTGCACAGGCCCAAGCTGCACCAAATCAGCCTGCACAACCACTAGCCAAGAAGCCATATCTTGGCACTGCGCCTTTGTGCAACAGGTGTAACGGCCATCACCTACCACACCTCCAGTGTCGTCAGTGCACCAACTGCGGAAGATTTGGTCATCTTGCTGCTACCTGCCGCATTCCTGCTAATCAGAACCAAGCAGTTCTGAACCAAGCTCAACAAGTTGCTCAGCCTCTTGCTCAGCAACAAGGTCAAGCAGCACGACCTCATTTTCCTCCTGGTTCGTGCTACAATTGTGGGGATCTGACCCACTACAGGAACCGGTGCCCAAGGCTAGCCAACCAGAATCAGAATCCAAACCAGAATCAGGCTCAGGCTCGAGGGCGAGCTTTTAACTTGAATGCCTAAGAGGCGCAGGCAGACGATAATGTGGTGAACGGTACGTTCTTTATTAATAATCAGCCTGCATCTGTTCTTTTTGATTCGGGTGCCGACAAGAGTTTTGTGTCATTGTCTTTTGAGCCAATGCTTCGCGTGTCTAGAACAAAACTAGGTAAACCTTTGACAGTGGAAGTTGCTAATGGTGAACCCATTGTTCTTAATTCTGTTCTTCGCAATGGCCAGTTGAACCTTAACGGCCATCTTTTTCCTATTGACCTCACGCCTATGCAACTTGGAAGCTTCGACGTTATTGTGGGTATGGATTGGTTATCCAAGCATCGCGCAGAGGTAGTTTGTTTTGAGAAGATCGTTCGTGTGCCACTTTCGACAGGCGAGATCCTACAGGTTCGTGGTGAGAAACCTGCCGGTGGTCTCAAACTCATGTCTTGTTTTAAAGCTCGAAAATATCTGCGAATGAACTATGTGGCCTTTTTGGCACATGTCACAGCGGATAAGGGCAAGGGTAAGTCTATTCAAGATATTCCTGTTGTTCGAGATTATTCTGAAGTATTCCCTGAAGATTTACCTGGTCTACCCCCAGCACGCCAAGTCGAGTTCCGTATTGATCTCGTACCTGGTGCAAATCCCATTGCCAGAGCTCCATATCATCTTGCACCATCTGAGATGCAAGAGTTGTCTAAGCAGCTTCAAGAACTCTCTGACAAAGGCTTTATCCGTCCTAGCTTTTCACCTTGGGGTGCTCCCGTTCTTTTTGTCAAGAAGAAGGATGGATCTTTTAGGATGTGTATCGATTATCGTGAGCTTAACAAGCTTACCATCAAGAATCGATATCCCCTACCTCGCATTGATGATCTCTTTGATCAACTACAGGGTGCTTCTTATTTTTCAAAGATTGATCTGCGATCAGGATATCATCAACTTCGTGTGCATGAAAAGGATATTCCCAAGACAGCGTTCCGTACTCGTTATGGGCATTATGAATTCACAGTCATGCCATTCGGTTTGACTAATGCTCCTGCTGTTTTCATGGACTTAATGAATAGGGTCTGCCAGCCTTATTTGGATTAGTTCGTCATTGTTTTTATAGATGACATTTTGATTTATTCAAAGACGCGAGCTGATCACGAGCAACATCTTCGTCTTACTCTGGAACTCCTAAAGAAAGAGCAACTTTTCGCCAAATTCTCCAAGTGCGAATTTTAGCTTAAAGAAGTTCAATTTTTGGGGCATATTGTCAACGAACAAGGTATTCATGTAGATCCCTCCAAGATCAGTGCGATTAAGGATTGGAATACGCCTACTACTCCTACTGAAGTTCGTTCTTTTCTTGGTCTAGCGGGTTATTACCGCCGCTTCATTGAGAATTTCTCGAAGATGGCAGGTCCTTTAACTGCTCTAACCCAGAAGAACAAACCCTTTGATTGGGGATTCAAACAAGAGGAAGCTTTTCAACACTTGAAGCAAAAGCTTTGCGACGCGCCTGTTCTGACTTTGCCTGAGGGCAATGATGATTTCGTCGTTTATTGCGATGCATCTAAATTGGGTCTTGGCTGTGTTCTGATGCAAAGGAACAAAGTCATAGCATATGCATCGAGGCAGTTGAAGATACATGAGAAGAACTACACCACTCATGATCTTGAGTTGGGTGCAGTTGTCTTCACTCTTAAGATCTGGAGACACTACTTGTACGGTACAAAATGTGTGGTTTTCACGGACCACAAAAGTCTTCAGCATATCTTCAACCAGAAAGAACTCAACATGAGGCAACGACGTTGGGTGGAGCTTCTAAATGACTATGACTGCGAAATTCGCTACCATCCTGGTAAGGCGAATGTCGTAGCCGATGCATTGAGTCGTAAGGAACGTACTAAGCTTCATTGTGTACGTGTTCAATCTGTTATTCAAGCTCGATCCGATATCCAAGCACGCATTTCTCAGGCTCAACAATCTTGTGTTTCACAAGGTTTAATGGATAAGGAATTTCCTTACCACATAACACCTGATTTGGAACTGAAGGACAATGGATCGTACTACTTCATGGACCGTTTGTGGGTCTCAAGCCAGGATGATCTTCGTACCTTGCTTATGGATGAAGCCCATAAGTCCCGTTATTCTATTCATCCGGGCTCAGATAAGATGTATAAGGATCTTCGTATTCAGTATTGGTGCCCTGGTATGAAGAAAGACATTGCCTTATATGTATCGAAATGCCTTACTTGTCTTAAGGTTAAGGCTGAACATCAACGTCCTTCGGGTTTATTGGTGCAACCAGAGATCCCAGTTTGGAAATGGGAAAACATTACTATGGATCTTGTTACCAAACTTCCGCGCACAAAGAAAGGTCATGATGCCATCTGGGTAGTTGTTGATCGTCTTACTAAGTCAGCACATTTCTTGCCAATCCGTGAGGATTTTCCTGCTGACAGACTTGCAAAGATCTATGTGGATGAAATTGTAGCTCGACATGGTGTTCCTTTGAACATCATTTCTGACAGAGACGCTCGTTTCACTTCTCATTTTTGGAGAACCATGCAATCTGCTATGGGGACCCAACTTAATCTGAGCACAGCTTATCATCCGCAAACAGATGGTCAATCTGAAAGAACAATCCAGACTCTGGAGGATATGCTTAGAGCTTGTGTGATCGATTTTGGTGGTAGTTGGGATTCACATCTCCAGTTAATTGAATTCTCCTACAACAACAGTTATCACACCAGCATCAAAATGGCTCCTTTCGAGGCTCTCTATGGTCGAAAATGTCGTTCACCAGTCTGCTGGAATGAGATCGGCGAGGCTCAACTTACTGGACATGCCCTCATTTTAGAGACAACTGACAAGATCAAGAAAGTTCGTGATAACCTTCAGACAGCTAGAAGCCGTCAAAAGAGTTACGCAGACCCAAAACGCAAGCCCTTGGAATTTCAAGTCGGTGATCGAGTATTACTTAAGGTCTCACCTTGGAAAGGTGTGATCAGATTTGGAAAGAAAGGAAAACTTGCACCTAGATACGTTGGACCATTCAAGATCGTCGAAAGAATCAGAAAGGTAGCCTACAGACTTGAGTTACCTCCTGAACTTGGAAATGTTCATCCGACTTTTCACGTGTCCAATCTCAAGAGGTGTTTAGCTGATGAGAACCACCACATACCGCTTGACGAAATTCGTGTTGGCAAAACACTGAAATTTGTTGAGAAGCCAGTGGGAATCATGGAACGTGAAGTCAAGTGGCTTAAACGCAAGCGCATTCCTTTGGTCAAAGTTCGCTGGGAAGCTAAACGTGGACCCGAGTTTACTTGGGAACGCGAAGATCAAATGAAGGCGAAATATCCGCATCTTTTTCCATGAGTTTCCTCTAAATAAATTTCGGGACGAAATTTCCACAAGTAGGGGAGACTGTAACATCTGTGCTTGTTATCATTATGAACAGTTCTATTATCAATAAAACAATGTTATTTGATCCCAATGTTTGTTTGGTTGTGTTTTACATTTTTCGTGTTTTGACTTTTATTCAATTCCAAACTCTGTATCGCTTTCTTGAGAGTTATACGCAAACTGGTGCGTAAACGTACTTAGTTTAACGCGACAAATAATTCAGAATATCAACATATACTTAACATACCTTAAATAACCTTTACATAACTTAGAAATAAGTTTTAAAGGCTTTGGTATGGCAAAAACAAGTTAATCCGTGTACAAGGGGTTAAAGCGTCAACATTGAAATTTAGGACTTTTCGGGTAACAATAAAGTTAACCAAGTACTTAGAAAATGAGGTACAAGCCCTAAAGCCCTTGTATGTAATTAGGAAGGGGTCAAATTGCAAAATACAAGCTTAGTTGGCCTTTCAAAGTGCCAAGGGACAAGTTGCAACAACTTAAAACAACTTAAGCCTGATTACAAGGCTGACGCGGCCCGCGTCAGTCTTAAGCAAATCTCAGGCGGGCCGCGTCAGGCCCCCAGATGCAGAAAATCGTTTTTTTCTTGGCTTTTCAGCTTAGAACCGACTTAGATCAGTTGTTTCACTTCATGGGCGACCCCTAAACACCTCCTAGACACTTAGGGACACTTGTTAATCAGTTGTGGTCATGTGTAGACTTGTGTGTCAACTTCTTATGGTGATTAAATCACAATATAAAGCCTTTAGTTGCAACAAGTTCTTCACACTTCACTTCTGCATTTCTGGAGCACAAGCCTTCTCTCAAGTGATCCCTGGTCATTCTTAGGACTCTTGTAAGTTTTCCTAACCTTCCTTAGTTTAGTTTTAGCTTAGTTTTTAGCTTAAAAGTCAACCGTCGTAATTAACGGTTGACTTAACGATTAATCACTAATGGTCCAGTGATTAGTCAAATCAAAAGTAGTTATATGTTGGTAATTATGTGGGTAATAAACCCTTAAAAAGGTTCCCCCTGATTCCCATTCTAACTAGGTCAAATGTCGGGTCAAACTTGCTTATAAAAAGTCAACAGAATTGTCAATTTCTAATTTATGCATAATTAGCAATGTAGAACATATACAACCTGTTTGATCATTAATTTAACTTAGTAATTAGTGTAAAAACATGTCTAAACTTGTTCAACCCAACAATTTCCTGTTTAGACCCGGTTCGGAACCGAAAGTCACATTGTTTGACTTTTGCTTTGACTTTCAGTTCTGACCCGTTTAGGCATGTTTTAGAAATGCCTCAGAGCTTTAATTGGACTAAGTTACATACTAGTATAACCCTCTGTGATTATACACCTTGGTTCATTAGTTATCCAATTAATATGCATATTTCCGTTAAATGCTCATATGTTGACCATTATGCCCTTTTCACTTTAAAACGTGATTTTTGAAAATATAAAAGAGTAGAAACCTTTGTTACTGATATATAAACTTGTATCCAAAATTTGAGATCAATGCGTGGTGTAGATTGAGAGTTATGCTCGTTAGCGCAAAATGAAAGCTTTATGTTAATTAAATGGCGTAATTAGCGTATAGCCTAGTTAAGCCTACTTTTTGATATCAAACTTATTACCTACTGATGTAATATATTATTTTTGGATTTTTGAAGATTTTTAATTAATTTTAGGCTGAGCATAACTTATAGTCGTAGGCTTAATCCGGTAATTGTCGGTTTTGCCCTTACGGGCCATAAAATGAGTTTTACATATCCAAATGACTCCAAACCTTTTTCTACTGATCTTAAATGATAAATAAATTATTTTAAGCCTTTTGGAACAATAAAAATATCAGCTTTATGTATATAACCCGGAAACGGCTCCTAACCGCCTTTCTAAGCGTTTTTAACGCATAGTATGTACTAGAAACTATTTTAGACATACAAGGGTTGATACCTACTGATATTTTAGGTAAATTATAATGTTTTAACAGTAAGCAAAAGTTGTTTAACTCAGACTTCAGTTTTGAGCTTTACGGCTTATGTGAAATTACCAAATTGCCCCTACGGTGCATAGTTTGGTTATATTTGATAAATTTCACATATATACTTTACCCTACTGATATAACTTAGCAAATTGAGTATATTTTCTGATTACATCAGACCTGTATCACAGGTTAACATTTAAACTCTCTAATAAACTTTTAAATGACCAAAATGCCCTTACGGGGCATAGTTTGTGTTTAAATACGTTTCGGGCATAATGAAAGACATCTTACTGATGTCACAACATATTTGAAGCATATTAACTTAGGAAACCTGTATATGGCTCTTACGAATACCCGTTACGCTTTTTACGCGTTCGGTTCGGTTTATATAACTAGTTTACATAAATTAGCCGAAGCGGGTCAAACCTTATCGGTTTTATCTAGAAATCCAGGATGTGTATGAAATACCCATATTAAACAAGTCTTCAAACTTGTCGGGTCTAAATCACATTTTATCCGATCTTCCGATTTAGGTCCGGTTTATTAATGTAGTTACCTATATTAGGTGCCGTTTGATATCCGTGATCTCTAGGACTTCTGAGCAATCTCAAGTTCACATAGACCCCTCTTTTACTGTTTCAAACTGTTTTGGGGTGAAACACATGTGCCTACTTGTTACTTCCATGCTTTACTGTTTTCACATCATATACTTGTTATGTTCATTAGTACATTATAGTACATGATTTCATTACATTTCATGCTATGTATGTCCATTGTGTGCATACTTAGTACATTGTTTTACATTACATTTCTGCTATGTATGTTAACTGATAGCATGCTAGCACATTGATTTACATGACTTTTCTGCTTTGTATGTTAACTTAGCATACCTAGTACATTGTTTTCATATGACTTGTATACAATTGCTATAACATTTGGTTTGCACAAACGAGACTTTTATACATTCATTAACATTAGCTACGCCGCTCGGGAGTAAGTAGTGGTACCATAGGACTTGACAAATCCCATTCCTGACATCCCGGGTATGTTTGGATGTAAGGAATGACTGAATCCGAAAACATTTCTTTTGATAACCTTGATTGAAAGGGTTATCCGACTGTCTCAAGGCTTGAATGTATGCGTTAACTTACCACATAAATGTAACATGCATTACTTTGCATGTAACATGCATTACTTTGCAAAACATAACTTTTTGACATATTCAAAATACTTTGTTTTGTACATTTATACATTTGGACTATGTGACAATAATTTGCTTACAATACATAACATTTGTTACACATTACTTGACTACTTTTGGACTATCAACTTTTGACATGGTTTATACAAGGACTTTTGACAATTTGTTTAAACATAGACATTATACATTGTTGGTTGGTTTAAGTGACTTAAGTAACGAGATGTGAGTAATATGATACAAGCATGGTGGATACGCCGCTGGTACTTCCTATATATAAGTGTTTGTATTATATTACATATCATAGCGTTATTTAAATCTTTCATTTTGGACTTATACATTTTACACAAGTAACATGTTTTCACAAGACTTTGGTTTACAATACGGTTTATTTTATACAACTCATTTTACATGGTTATTCATTTAACCATACATTATTCTTTTATTTATACATATCATCTGAACATATTGTTTTTCAAGCGATTTACAAAACAATTTACAAGGTTCATGACTAAACATTTTCTTAAACTTAAGTCATGAATCTTATTTTCACAAACCTATGTATCTCACAGGCATTTTTATGCTGACGTACCTATTTTCACATGTGTTTTCAGGAGCTTTTCCGTAGGATGATGATCGTGACACTAGGGCGGACCTGTGCCTTAGAGACTTAAAATGAAGAAAGACTTAGTTTAATTATGTTCCGAACTCTTTAATTTCTGCTTAAGACAATGTAACTCTTATGTTAATAAGTAAAATACAACTTTGAATACCATGGTTATGAAACAATTAATTCTGTTACAACACTCCTCGACGTTTTCCGCCACGTCTTGTATGTTATACGTGGTCGGGGTGTGACACTTTATGCCATACTGATTTCGAGTATGAGCATTCGAAGAACAAATGCTCATGTGTCTCTAACCCAGAATAGCATAACAAGCAGCACATCAGATTCATAGAACCCGTAACGGAGTGATTCCACCTCATAATCCGGTCTTGAGTCCAAAGTTTATTTTTGAAGATAAGCCAACACATGAACGAAAGTTTCGGAATATTGAACGACGACCACACAACTTTCGACCAAGGTTTTTGTGACACCCCAGGAAAACCCAGTAAACCATGCAAACTTAACTAGCTTCCTCAGTAACCGCATGCTAAATTTCGGGACGAAATTTCTTTTAAGTTGGGGATAATGTGACAACTCGAGTTTCCAAGATTTCCACCTTCGCATTTATTGCACGTTAATTGTTTAAGTTGTTTGTTACACGACTTGTTTGTTTCGTAACTGTGCACGTTTGTAATATGTTAAATCGTATTGTGACTAATATGTTATATATGGTGGGTATTAAGTGTGTTATTAAGTGTGCTTTATATATACATGATGTGCATTATGAGTGTGTAGGTGATATACATACTGACAACCATTAATTCATCCATATCTAAATGGGACTTTATGCAAACATGTTATTGGACCGAAATGTTTGTGATAGTGGCCTAAGAATCTTATCAGATCACATGCTAAGGTGACCGACAATTTTTGAAACATAGAATCTAATTGGACCGAAATTGTTGTAGATATTTAAAATGGAAATTAATAGTGGGCCGGCTATGTTTTGAGATTGGTAAGCACGTGCACACACTATGTATTCGAATTATATTGGGTTTCGGCCCACTCTCATGTCTGGCCGTAATGTTGAAGTTGTTGAACCATGTTATGTTATTTATAAATTATGAAACAGGGTTTGGTATATTGGAATAATTAACAAAACAAAACCCTATTCTCCTCTCAAGACTTTGAACGGCTGTAGCAGGCCCCCATTCCCTCTCGAGGTCCCCATTGTTTTACGTTGAATCTGGTTAGTGTTTCCCTCCATAGTTTAGTCATTGAATCTGATTAAACATGTTATTATTTGATGCATTGTATTTAGTATGATGATTTGATTGTTCTGATGATCGAAAATGACTGCCATGTGATTATATAGTGATTTAATATCATGTGCATGATGTCAGAACATATGCAAGGCTCACATGAAAAATTAATAGGATGTTAAAATTCTGATTTCAATCATGATCATGTGTTTGTGGGGATCGAGATAGTGGGGATGGTTCATGGGGTTTATTAATATAGATGCTAACAGAATTGGTGGTTATGATTGAACACGTCACTATTAGATGAGATTAGGGTATATGATGGATCTGTGAATATGCTCTCATGTAATGATCAACATATATGCTAGAATGTCTCAAGTTAACACATGTTTATGTTATGATTGGCATAATAAATGGTATCGATGATTTGCTGAATGATTACTGTGTGAGTTCTGTATGATGATTGTTGTATGGTGATGACGGTATGATCTTCGTAAGATGTTGATGTCGGCTGTTAGCGGATTAGGGTTTCTGTGTAACCAATTAATGACGTAACTGATATGTTAGACGAAACATAACTCACGACGAAACAGACACGACGAAACAAGTACGTTTCGTCATGGACAATTACGACGAAACAAGGGTGTTTCGTCGAAGGGTGTTAACGACGAAACAAGGGTGTTTCGCCAAATGGGTAATCGGCACAGTAACTTGATTTCTTTCTGTTAAAAGTTAACTGGACTAACTAACTGATGTTAAATGATACGCATGACTAGTACGATCATGGATGCATGCAATGTGTTACTTGGTGATTGTTTGATGTGCCGTCTACTATGATTATACTTACGTGCCAACTTCGTGAATACAAACTGATTATGTATACGTGCGTACTTTAGGACGTGATTGATTAACTGTGAGCATACTTAGCATACCGAGCAAACCAAGGTGAGTTCACACTCTTACCAAGGCATGGGATTCCCGGGGTGGGAATGGGTTGAATGATACTTGTACTTACATGATTAATGGGATTATTCCTCGGGAGAGGAAGGGAATTTGTAGATACTGCTAGACGAGTGATACATATACTTCTCTTCGCACACACGCCGGGATTGGCCGTGATAATAGAACAATCTTCGCATACATGCCTGGAATGGTCGCGAACCATACTCTAATCTTCGCACACATGCCTGGAATGGCCGCGATACAAATACTAATCTTCGCACACATGCCTGGGTTGGCTGCGATACAATTACTTTAATCTTCGCACACATGTCGGGTGGGCCGCGATACAAATATACCTAGTCTAGAAAACATGGGAAGCCCCCACTAAACTTCGCAAACATGCCTAGAGGGCCGCGATACCATTACATACGATACATGATTACTAAACGAGCTTACGATTTACGATACAAACACTATAACTGAATAACCAACAGTGAACTCGCTCAACTAGTTGTTGACTCTCTGTTACATGCCTTGCAGGACCATAGGTACTCTTGGAGCTTGCACGGGAGGCGCGGTCGTTGTGGGCACGGATTGTGGATCTTATGATAAAACATTTAAACGTTTGAACTTATTACTTACGTTGGGTTTACAATTATGCTTCCGCTAGACAATTAACATGCTTTGTTTGAACACCTCTCATATTGTTTGGTTAAATTACATTTAATATTTATTATGTTCAATATGATTGGTGGCTTGATCCTGGTCAGTCACGCCTCCAAGCGGTGATACTCCGCGTGTGGATTTTGGGGGTGTGACAGTTTTGGCTGGTCACGGATCCGGATTGCATCCCACACTTCTTTTGACGTGAAGGGAACAAGCTTTCCATCAGAATTCATCAATAATAATCTATCTTGCATATCAGATAACATAAGAGGCCGAAGCTGGAACAATGTCGGGTACACACTCCTCCAATCTTCCGGCCATACCCATTGGCCATCAATAAACGCTTCCGTTACTTTCGACTTGACTGTAAAACCATACCGAGCCATTTGACGCGGAGTAACTATATGTTGAAGCGGGCACTCATTCGTCCATTTGTCAAACCACAGAGATGTGCTATGGCATTCCCAATCTTACTCCACAAGTGATCCCGAAAAACATCCCTACATTTCATTAATCTTTTCCATCCCCACGGAGAGCTGGCTTGAACCGGAATGTCCCAGAGACTACGGCCACGAAGTCTATGCAAGGATATCCAGTTCGTCCATAACGATTTCCTGCCAGAAACAATACTATAAATATGATAGGCCATCAAGGACTTGTTTACATCCGATATCCGTCTTATGCCTAAACCACCTTCCAACTTTGGAAGGCAAACCTCTCTCCATGCCACTTTGGCTCTACCTTTCGAACCCATGCCCTGGCCCCATAGGAAGCATTTCATCTTGCTTTCCAATTCCTTAATGATACTAACCGGCAAAATGAAAACTGAAGCCCAATACACATGAATAGAGGAGAGAACCGAAAGAACCAGCTGAAGCCTTCCCGCGACTGATAGAAACCTGTTTTTCCAATCATTAATACGTTTAGACATGCGCTCCACCAAAACTTTGCAATCTTTAATCAAAAGGCGCGAAGCAAGCAAAGGAACCCCCAAATATCTAATAGGAAGTCTCCCTTCATCGGATGGCACCAACTCAGCGATCCTGGTCCTAGTGGATACCGGAACATTACAAAAGAATATAGTACTTTTTGCATTGCTAGGAACTAAACCAGAAGCTTCCTCAAACTGTGTCAAGGAACGCATAACAACCTTTACCGAGCCAACGTCACCTCTAGCAAATAAGAAAAGATCATCAGCAAAACATACATTGATTATCATTTGCTTCTCACATTTATTATGGAACCTAAAGGAGGAATCTAGATCAGCAGCTTTGTTGAGAATCAACATTAAAACTTCCATGACCATGGTGAACAAATAGGGAGACATTGGATCCCCTTGTCGCAAACCTCGCTTTCCTTTGAAGTACCCGTGCACATTACCGTTTACACTTAGAGAAAAAGATGTAGAAGTGATACACTCCATAATCCACCCAATAAACCGTTGACGAAATCCAAATCCATGCAGAACGTCACGTAAAAATCTCCAATCCACTGTATCATAAGCTTTTTGAATATCCACTTTCATAGCACATCTAGGAGGCCCTGTTTGACGATGATAATTATGCATTAGCTCTTGAGTCAACATTATATTGTCCGAAATCCTCCTACCTGGAACAAACGCCGATTGGTTCTCACTTATAATGCCCTTTAAGCCTTAAAGAATCCTAGCCGTGAGGATCTTGCTAATGGCTTTATACACCACATTACAACACTATATTGGCTTATAATCAGTGACCACTCCCGGTGTAGAAACCTTAGGAATGAGAGCTATAAACGTGTGCTTTATCTCCTAAAGTAATCTACCTGACTCAAAAAAATCAATAATAGCAGCCGTTACCTCATTTCCAACAACTGACCATGATTTTTTAAAGAACTCAGACGTATAACCATCCGGGCCCGGTGCCTTGGTTTCATTAATCGAAAAAACAGCAGCTTTAACTTCATCCGGGGACACTTGCCTACACATAGAGTCCGCCACAATAGGGTTAAGAGTAACTGAGAAGATGTCTCGGTCAACTCGGTTAACCGTGCTCCCATCCGAACCCAAAAACTCTCGAAAATGATTAACTAATGCCGTGGAAACTTCAGCCCCTTCATAAACATTACCAGAAGTGTCTTTAATAACATTGATTTTATTAATATGATTTCGACATTTCACCACATTATGGAAGAACGCGGTATTCGAATCTCCAACTTCAAGCCACTTCTGTTTTGCCTTTTGTTTCAAGAATCTCTCCTCATCTAATGTAGCCTCCAAATAGTTCTTCACACAAACTGACTCAGCTTCTTTAATTGTCAAGTTGAAAGGATCCGCATCCAACTTACTCTGCAAAGAATCCAGCTCCGCCTTCAAGTCAAGCACCTTTTTGTGAATGTTACCCTGTTTCTTAAGTAACAATCTTAGCGGATGTTTAAGACCTCTTAGCTTCTTGACAACACGAAACATCGGAACCCCCATAACCTCAACAGCCCATCCATTCATGACCACATCTAAGAAATCTTTTTTATGAGACAAGAGATTAGTAAACTTGAAAGGTTTAGGTTTATTCTTGTTGGCCATAAGTATTTTAAGTAAACCCGGACAATGATCTGAAATACCATTTGGCAGAAACACCGCATAAGCATCCACAAACTTATCCACAAAACTGACATTTGCCATAATCATGTCCAATTTCTTTCGAATTCCAATCCCCTTCTTCGGGCACTGGCTCCAAGTGTAGTGCATACCATGAGCTCTGACGTAAAAAACTTCAAGATAATTTACACAGTCATTAAAATCTTTCATAGCAGCATTCACGTTCGAAGACCCCATACACTTATCATCTAAATTCAGCACCACATTAAAATCCCCCATTAGTGTAACATATGTGCTTGTAATCATTGTGAACAGTTCAATTATCAATAAAACAATGTTATTTGATCCCAATGTTTGTTTGGTTATGTTTTACATTTTTCATGTTTTGACTTTTATTCAATTTCAAACTCTATATCACTTTCTGGAGAGTTATACGCAAACTGGTGCGTAAACGTAATCAGTTTAATGCGACAAATACTCCGGAACATCAACATATACTTAACATTCCTTAAATAACCCTTACATAACTTAGAAATAAGTTTTGAAGGCTTTGGTATGGCAAAAACAAGTTAATTCGCTTACAGGGACTAAACTTGACAAACTGCGAAAGTATGCCAATTTGAACAGTAACGAACATTCCAGAACATGACCATAAGTTAAGCATGCCATAAATATCCTCTACATAGCTTAGAAATAGGCTTTGAGGTGTTCGGTGTGCTAAAATAAACTTTTGGGACATTCAGGGACTAAAAGCGTCAAAAAGTGCACAAGTTTACACTTTCGCGCATAACTTACATTCTGAATACATCCGGACATCCAAAAATTTATGTAAGCACTAAAATATTTTATTTTAGTGTTTAGGCTTGAGAAAAATCCATTCGTCATTTGGATCGTTTTTCGCGCTTATGTGCATTCCGTCGTAATTAAGCGAACATCGTGATCGTACGGCCAAACGAACCGACATCTGAGATATTTTTGAGCACATTTTAAGTTCCCTATACTTTAACTTCATTTTAGAGCTTTGAAATGGGGTTAACGGGGCTTAAACGTGTCAAAAAACGCATCGAAAACCAAGTTTTGAGGTTGCAGGGACTGAAACTGTAAATCTGCCAAACTAGGTCCGTAAGCAGGGGCCAGATGCAGGAAAATGTTTTTTTCAGCTGTTAGCAGCCCTTAACACTCTCCAAAGGCCAAGTGCCAAGTGTCAAACTCTTATGGTGGATGGCAAATGAGTTACCACAACTTTCCAACAAGTGTACGGCTTAGATCGTGCCCCCTTTTCCAAGAAATGATCCTAACGGTGACCCGAAAACTATAAATACCCACCTCCACCCTTCACTTTTCCTCACAAGAATCTGATCTAATGTGTTCTAAGTTGAAACCTTTGTTTCATACCTGAGCTATTTTGATCTAGATTAGCATTCGGGGACCCTTCGTAAGTGTTCCTTCGTTCTTTTATTTCTTTTCGAGTCCGAAAGTCAAACTTTGTTTGACTTTCTGCAATGACCAGTTTATGGTCAATGCGAAGTTCGTTTGAACTTCGCAACGTGATTGTAATCACGATGGTTATAGTCCCTTGTGACTATGCCTACTGATTACCACGTTGTCTAGGGTCGTAAGGGTAAGCGATCTGATAAATCGCTTATACCTTCGAACCCGACCCATTTGGTCGATCATTAGGATCCGACCAAACACATTAGGTGACCATAGTATATAGGGAATAACCTTCCGAGGTTATACCTTATGGTCGCTTCGTTTAAGTAGTTGTATGATATGTAGTTTATATGCCTTAGGTAAATTACCAAAATGCCCTTTTGACGCCAAAATTCATTTTAGACATATGTAACATAAATTTTGGTATCTAAACTGTTTTGGTAACAATATTAGATATGTTAAGGCATATTTTACTTGTCATAGGACTAGTTAGGCGGTCCAAACGCGTTTCACGCGAGCGACGCGTTAAAGTAGCATAAGCTACCTAAACGGGTCGTAATGGGTCGTAAGCACTTATGTTAGGTTTCATTTAGTATGTAGGCTTTGTTAAACCATATTACACGAGTCTCTATACTCGTTTGGTTTACGAACCCGCATTCTATCCGATCTTCCGATTTAGGTCCGGTATATTAACATAGTTACCTATATTAGGTGCCGTTTGATTCCGTGATCTCTAGCATTGCTTGGTGGTTATCTTAGGACTTCTGAGCAATCTCAAGTGAGTATATAGACCCCTCTTTTACTGTTTTCCAAACTGTTTTGGGGTGGAACACATGTGCCTACTTGTTACTTTCATGCTTTCCATGTTTTCACATCATATAACTGCTATGTTCGTTAGTACATTATAGTACATTGTTTTACATTACATTTCATGCTATGTATGCCCATTGTGTGCGTACTTAGTACATTGCTTTACATTACATTTCATGCTATGTATGCCCATTGTGTGTGTACTTAGTACATTGCTTTACATTACATTTTATGCTATGTATGCCCATTGTGTGCGTACTTAGTACATTGTTTCACATTACATTTCATGCTATGTATGCCCATTGTGTGCATACTTAGTACATTTGTTTCACGTCACATGCTATGTATGTCCATTTGTTACATACTTAGTACAGTTGTTTTCATCACATGCTTACATTTTGGTATGACATTTGGTTTGTTTCAATGGAACAATACATTCATTAACATTAGCTACGCCATTCGTTAGTAGGTAGTGGTACCATAGGAATTGACAACTCCCGTTCCTGAAATCCTGGGTTTGTTTGGATTGGAAGGAATGACTGAATTCGATATACATAACTTAGATAAACCTTTAATTTGTTTAAGGGTTTATCGCCACAGTCTCAAGGCTTGGATGTATGCATTTTCACAATACCGCATAGTTGTTTATATCAGTATAGCATGCATTTGTTCCACAAAACATAACTTTGATTTAAACCATGTTTTACTTCAATACCTTGTTTTTGTGCATTTTACATATGGTTAGTTGATATATTTCACATACCATACATGACATTTTTGGATACACATCACATGATTTACATTAGACATAAACATTTTGACATTGATATACACAATTCATGATTAACATTAATCACGGATATTTGATATGGGTTACACAATAACATTTTGACATTTGATTATACATAAACAATTTACATTGGTGGTTTGGTTTGAGTAAGTGATTTAAGTAACGAGGCGTGTGTAATATGATACAAGCATGGTGGATACGCCGCTGGTACTTCCTATATATAAGTGTTTGTATGGTGTTACATATCGTAGCGTTATTTAAATCATTTCAATTTATGACACATGACCTTTTATACAAATAACATACTTTTTACAAGACATTGCTTACAAGCAACTTATCTTACACAAACTCATTTTTACATGGTTATTCATTTAACCTTACATTTATTTATACATATCATCTGATCTTATCGTTTTTCAAATAATTTATAAGACAAAGCAAATTACAAGGTTCATGACTAAACATTTTCTTAAACACAAGTCATGAATCATATTTGTACAAAACCTATGTATCTCACAGGCATTTTTATGCTGACGTACCTATTTTCACATGTTGTTTTCAGGAGCTTTTCCATAGGATGATGATCGTGACACTAGGGCGGACCTGTGCCTTAGAGACTAAAAATGAAGACAAACTAGTTTAATTATGTTATGAACACTTTGTTTCCTGTTTAAGACAATATAACACTCTTGTTTAATAAATAAAATATAACTTTGTATGCCATGGTTGTGAAACAATAATTCTGTTACAACACTCCCCGACGTTTTCCGCCACGTTTTGTATGTTATACGTGGTCGGGGTGTGACAGAAGAGTTGGTATCAGAGCCAATGGTTATAGGGAATTAGGTTATTAGTAATTCTTTGACGTAGACTATAACCTTTCTAGGACCCTAACACAAGTTATCTTGTGTTTAGATCTTAAAACATGCACATCACCTATCCTTAGGTGATTATCAAAACAAAAACCAAATTTTCCGAAACGATTTTTGAAAAACAATCATCTGTTTTGAATGATTTATTACAAGGTTTTGAACCCTCTATTGTAAGGTTTTGAACCCTCTGTTATATGGTTTTGAACCCTTCCAGTTTGGTTTTTGGCCTTGTGCCTTCAAATTTTCAAAATCTCGTCAAAGTTTTGGGTTCTAAATAGTGTGAACACGTGCAAACTGGAAGAGTGAATGCCTGTATTCTGGGTTTTCTGTCTAGGCAAGCACTTCGTATATATCTCATCAGACGCGAGACCAGTTGTGCTTACCTGGGAATTCTTGGGATGAGTGTTCACTTATAGGCGAGCATGTCTTCGCGATACATTATTTTTGATCCATTTACTTTGATTAGTCACTGTGTGTCGTTTGTTTGCTTGGTAATGTGGACAAATGACCACCATCTTTTCTTTTGTTAATTTTGTTTCATCTCATTCTCTTCATCCAATCATCTCACTCGTTTCCTTTCATGTTTTCCTCTTTTAGAATGCCTCCTCGACGCGAAAACCAGATAGCGACTGCCGAACTGGCAGAAATCATTACGCAGCAGATGGCTCCATGCAACAACAACAACAACAATGCTCCATGCAAATACAAGGATTTTAACTCGGCTAAACCACTCAAGTTTAGTGGTTCTGAAGGAGCGACTGGGCTTCTTCAATGGTTCGAGAGCATTGAGAACACTTTCCGCCACGTGCAGTGTCCTGACAATCGCAAGGTCGAGTTTTCTTCAAGTGTGTTTCAGAAGAGGGCTCTCACATGGTGGAACGGGGTTATGAGAGATCGTGGTGCAGAAGTTGCGCTAGCACAGACATGGGCTGAACTTAGAGCTCTTATGATGAGGGAATTTTGTCCTCGTCATGAACAGCGAGCTTTGGAGATAGAGTTAGATGATTTGAAGCAAGATAGTGGTGAGCACAGGGCGTATACTGATAGATTTGAGGAGTTGAGTCTGCTTTGCCCGACTATGGTTACCCCACTCGACAAGGCTATCGAAAGGTACATCGACGGCCTACCTGACTCGGTACAAGACATCATTACTGGTAGTAACCCTACCACACTCCGTCAGGCTATCGAGTTAGCAGCGACATTGACTGAGTCGCAGATTCGGAAGAATAAGTTACACAGGAAGGGTGACAAGGGCAAGAAACAGTCGGCTGACAAGGAAGATAGCAAGAAAGGTCAAAACAAGAATGGAAAGAATTCGGGTTCTTCGAGAGGGTCAAGGAAGCGTAAGGCTTCCCAAAATTTTGCTGTCACTGCCCAAGCTAACCAGGCAGCTCCCAACCAACCCGCACAGCCTCCAGCGAAGAAACCCTATTCAGGGAATGCACCTTTGTGCAATAGATGCAACAGTCACCATCAGCCGCAACATCAGTGCCGTTTCTGTACAAACTGTGGGAAGTCAGGTCACCTTGCCGATGTTTGTCGATTTGCTCAGAATCGGGCAATTCAGAACCCGGCTCAACAAGTTGCTCAGCCTCCTGCTCAACAACAGGGCCAAACTGCACGACCACACTACCCACCGGGTGCTTGTTATAACTGTGGGGATCTGACCCACTACCGTAACCAGTGCCCAAGATTGGTGAATGCAAACCAGAATCAGGCTCAGGCTCGAGGGCGAGCTTTTAACTTGAATGCCCAAGAGGCGCAGGCAGACGATAATGTGGTGAACGGTACGTTCTTTATTAATAATCAGCCTGCATCTGTTCTTTTTGATACGGGTGCCGATAAGAGTTTTGTGTCATTGTCTTTTGAGCCAATGCTTCGCGTGTCTAGAACGAAACTAGGAAAACCCTTGACAGTAGAAGTTGCTAGTGGTGAACCCATTATTCTTGATTCTGTTCTTCACAACTGCCAGTTAACCTTAACGACCATCTTTTTCCTATTGACCTCACGCCAATGCAACTTGGAAGCTTCGACGTTATAGTGGGTATGGATTGGTTATCTAAGCATCACGCAGAGATAGTTTGTTCTGAGAAGATTGTTCGTGTGCCGCTTTCGACATGCGAGATCCTACAGGTTCGTGGTGAGAAGCCTGCCGGTGGTCTCAAACTCATGTCTTGTTTTAAAGCTCAGAAATATCTGCGGAAGAACTATGTAGCCTTCTTAGCACATGTTACAGCAGATAAAGGCAAGGGTAAGTCTATTTCAGATATTCCTGTCGTTCGGGATTATTCTGAAGTTTTCCCTGAAGAGTTACCTGGTCTACCCCCAGCACGCCAAGTCGAGTTCCGCATTGATCTCGTACCTGGTGCAAATCCCATTGCCAGAGCTCCATACCGTCTTGCACTGTCTGAGATGCAAGAGTTGTCTAAGCAGCTTCAGGAACTCTCTGACAAAGGTTTTATCCGTCCTAGCTTTTCACCCTGGGGTGCTCCCGTTCTTTTTGTCAAGAAGAAGGATGGATCGTTTAGGATGTGTATCGATTATCGTGAGCTTAACAAGCTTACCATCAAGAATCGATATCCCCTACCGCGCATAGACGACCTCTTTGATCAGTTACAGGGTGCTTCTTATTTTTCGAAGATTGATCTACGTTCTGGGTATCATCAACTTCGGGTGCATGAAGAAGATATTCCCAAGACAGCGTTCCGTACTCGTTATGGACATTATGAATTCACAGTCATGCCATTCGGTCTGACTAATGCTCCTGCTGTTTTCATGGACTTAATGAATAGGGTCTGCAAACCTTATTTGGATCAGTTCGTCATTGTTTTTATTGACGACATCTTGATTTATTCTAAGACGCGAGCTGATCACGAGCAACATCTTCGTCTTACTCTGGAACTCCTAAAGAAAGAGCAACTTTTCGCCAAATTCTCCAAGTGTGAATTCTGGCTTAAAGAGGTTCAATTCTTAGGACATATTGTCAACGAACGAGGCATTCATGTAGATCCCTCCAAGATCAGTGCGATTAAGGATTGGGATACGCCTACTACTCCTACTGAAGTTCGTTCTTTTCTTGGTCTAGCGGGTTATTACCGCCGCTTCATTGAAAACTTCTCAAAGATTGTAGTTCCTCTAACTGCTCTAACTCAGAAGAACAAACCCTTTGATTGGGGATTCAAGCAAGAGGAAGCTTTTCAACACTTGAAGCAGAAACTTTGTGACGCGCCTGTTCTAACTTTGCCTGAGGGCAATGATGATTTCGTCGTTTATTGCGATGCATCTAAATTGGGTCTTGGCTGTGTCCTGATGCAAAGGAACAAAGTCATAGCATACGCATCGAGGCAGTTGAAGATACATGAGAAGAACTACACCACTCATGATCTTGAGTTGGGTGCAGTTGTTTTCGCTCTAAAGATCTGGAGACACTATTTGTACGGTACAAAATGTGTGGTTTTCACAGACCACAAAAGTCTTCAGCATATCTTCAATCAGAAAGAACGCAACATGAGGCAACGACGTTGGGTCGAGCTTCTAAACGAATATGACTGCGAAATTCGCTACCATCCTGGTAAGGCGAATGTCGTAGCCGATGCATTGAGTCATAAGGAACGTACTAAGCTTCATTGTGTTCGTGTTCAATCTGTTATTCAAGCTCGATCCGATATCCAAGCCTGTATTTCTCAGGCTCAACAATCTTGTGTTTCACAAGGTTTGATGGATAAAGAATTTCCCTATCACATAACTCCTGATCTGGAACTGAAGGACAATGGATCGTATTACTTCATGGACCGTTTGTGGGTCCCAAGCCAAGAAAATCTTCGCACCTTGCTTATGGATGAAGCCCATAAATCGCGTTATTCCGTTCATCCTGGCTCAGATAAGATGTATAAGGATCTTCGTATTCACTATTGGTGGCCTGGTATGAAGAAAGACATTGCCTTATATGTATCAAAATGCCTTACTTGTCTCAAAGTTAAGGCTGAACATCAACGTCCTTCGGGTTTATTGGTGCAACCAGAGATCCCAGTTTGGAAATGGGAAAACATTACTATGGATCTTGTTACCAAACTTCCACGCACAAAGAAAGGTCATGATGCCATCTGGGTAGTTGTTGATCGTCTTACTAAGTCAGCACATTTCTTGCCAATCCGTGAGGATTTTTCTGCTGACAAACTTGCTAAAATCTATGTGGATGAAATTGTAGCTCGACATGGTGTTCCTTTGAACATCATTTCTGACAGAGATGCTCGTTTCACTTCTCATTTTTGGAGAACCATGCAATCTGCTATGGGGACCCAACTTAACCTGAGCACAGCTTATCATCCGCAAACGGATGGTCAATCTGAGAGAACAATCCAGACTCTGGAGGATATGCTTAGAGCTTGTGTGATCGATTTTGGTAGTAGTTGGGATTCACATCTTCAGTTAATTGAATTCTCCTACAACAACAGTTATCACACCAGCATCAAAATGGCTCCTTTCGAGGCTCTCTATGGTCGAAAATGTCATTCACCAGTCTGCTGGAATGAGATCGGTGAGGCTCAGCTTACTGGACCTGCCCTCATTTTAGAGACAACTGACAAGATTAAGAAAGTTCGTGATAACCTTCAGACAGCTAGAAGCCGTCAAAAGAGTTACGCGGACCCGAAACACAAGCCTTTGGAATTTCAAGTCGGTGATCGAGTATTACTTAAGGTCTCACCTTGGAAAGGTGTGATCAGATTTGGAAAGAAAGGAAAACTTGCACCTAGATACGTTGGACCATTCAAGATCGTCGAAAGAATCGGAAAGGTAGCCTACAGACTTGAGTTACCTCCTGAACTTGGAAATGTTCATCCAACTTTTCACGTGTCCAATCTCAAGAGGTGTTTAGCTGATGAGAACCTCCACATACCACTTGACGAAATTCGTGTTGATAAAACACTGAAATTTGTTGAGAAACCTGTGGAAATCATGGAACATGAAATCAAATGGCTCAAACGCAAGCGCATTCCTTTGGTCAAAGTTCGCTAGGAAGCTAAACGTGGACCCGAGTTTACTTGGGAATGCGAAGATCAAATGAAGGCGAAGTATCCGCATCTTTTCCCACGAGTTTCCTCTAAATAAATTTCGGGACGAAATTTCCACAAGTAGGGGAGACTGTAACATCTGTGCTTGTAATCATTGTGAACAGTTCAATTATCAATAAAACAATGTTATTTGATCCCAATGTTTGTTTGGTTATGTTTTACATTTTTCATGTTTTGACTTTTATTCAATTTCAAACTCTATATCACTTTCTGGAGAGTTATACGCAAACTGGTGCGTAAACGTAATCAGTTTAATGCGACAAATACTCCGGAACATCAACATATACTTAACATACCTTAAATAACCCTTACATAACTTAGAAATAAGTTTTGAAGGCTTTGGTATGGCAAAAACAAGTTAATTCGCTTACAGGGACTAAACTTGACAAACTGCGAAAGTATGCCAATTTGAACAGTAACGAACATTCTGGAACATGACCATAAGTTAAACATGCCATAAATATCCTCTACATAGCTTAGAAATAGGCTTTGAGGTGTTCGGTGTGCTAAAATAAACTTTTGGGACATTCAGGGACTAAAAGCGTCAAAAAGTGCACAAGTTTACACTTTCGCGCATAACTTACATTCTGAATACATCCGGACATCCAAAAATTTATGTAAGCACTAAAATATTTTATTTTAGTGTTTAGGCTTGAGAAAAATCCATTCGTCGCGTCATTTGGATCGTTTTTCGCGCTTATGCGCATTCCGTCGTAATTAAGCGAACATCGCGATCGTACGGCCAAACGAACCGACATCTGAGATATTTTTGAGCACATTTTAAGTTCCCTATACTTTAACTTCATTTTAGAGCTTTGAAATGGGGTTAACGGGGCTTAAACGTGTCAAAAAACGCATCGAAAACCAAGTTTTGAGGTTGCAGGGACTGAAACTGTAAATCTGCCAAACTAGGTCCGTAAGCAGGGGCCAGATGAAGCAAAAAGTTTTTTTTCAGCTGTTAACAGCCCTTAACACTCTCCAAAGGCCAAGTGCCAAGTGTCAAACTCTTATGGTGGATGGCAAATGAGTTACCACAACTTTCCAACAAGTGTACGGCTTAGATCGTGCCCCCTTTTCCAAGAAATGATCCTAACGGTGAACCGAAAACTATAAATACCCACCTCCACCCTTCACTTTTCCTCACAAGAATCTGATCTAATGTGCTCTAAGTTGAAACCTTTGTTTCATACCTGAGCTATTTTGATCTAGATTAGCATTCGTGGACCCTTCGTAAGTGTTCCTTCGTTCTTTTATTTCTTTTCGAGTCCGAAAGTCAAACTTTGTTTGACTTTCTGCATGACCAGTTTATGGTCAATGCGAAGTTCGTTTGAACTTCGCAATGTGATTGTAATCACGATGGTTATAGTCCCTTGTGACTATGCCTACTGATTACCACGTTGTCTAGGGTCGTAAGGGTAAGCGATCTGATAAATAGCTTATACCTTCGAACCCGACCCATTTGGTCGATCATTAGGATCCGACCAAACACATTAGGTGACCATAGTATATAGGGAATAACCTTCCGAGGTTATACCTTATGGTCGCTTCGTTTAAGTAGTTGTATGATAGGTAGTTTATATGCCTTAGGTAAATTACCAAAATGCCCTTTTGACGCCAAAATTCATTTTAAGCATATGTAACATAAATTTTGGTATCTAAACTGTTTTGGTAACAATATTAGATATGTTAAGGCATATTTTACTTGTCATAGGACTAGTTAGGCGGTCCGAACACGTTTCACGCGAGCGACGCGTTAAAGTAGCATAAGCTACCTAAACGGGTCGTAATGGGTCGTAAGCACTTATGTTAGGTTTCATTTAGTATGTAGGCTTTGTTAAACCATATTACACGAGTCTCCATACTCGTTTGGTTTACGAACCCGCATTCTATCCGATCTTCCGATTTAGGTCCGGTATATTAACATAGTTACCTATATTAGGTGCCCTTTGATTCCGTGATCTCTAGCATTGCTTGGTGGTTATCTTAGGACTTCTGAGCAATCTCAAGTGAGTACATAGACCCCTCTTTTACTGTTTTCCAAACTGTTTTGGGGTGGAACACATGTGCCTACTTGTTACTTTCATGCTTTCCATGTTTTCACATCATATACCTGCTATGTTCGTTAGTACATTATAGTACATTGTTTTACATTACATTTCATGCTATGTATGCCCATTGTGTGCGTACTTAGTACATTGCTTTACATTACATTTCATGCTATGTATGCCCATTGTGTGTGTACTTAGTACATTGCTTTACATTACATTTTATGCTATGTATGCCCATTGTGTGCGTACTTAGTACATTGTTTCACATTACATTTCATGCTATGTATGCCCATTGTGTGCATACTTAGTACATTTGTTTCACGTCACATGCTATGTATGTCCATTTGTCACATACTTAGTATAGTTGTTTTCATCACATGCTTACATTTTGGTATGACATTTGATTTGTTTCAATGGAACAATACATTCATTAACATTAGCTACGCCGTTCGTTAGTAGGTAGTGGTACCATAGGAATTGACAACTCCCGTTCCTGAAATCCTGGGTTTGTTTGGATTGGAAGGAATGACCGAATTCAATATACATAACTTAGATAAACCTTTAATTTGTTTAAGGGTTTATCGCCACAGTCTCAAGGCTTGGATGTATGCATTTTCACAATACCGCATAGTTGTTTATATCAGTATAGCATGCATTTGTTCCACAAAACATAACTTTGATTTAAACCATGTTTTACTTCAATACCTTGTTTTTGTGCATTTTACATATGGTTAGTTGATATATTTCACATACCATACATGACATTTTTGGATACACATCACATGATTTACATTAGACATAAACATTTTGACATTGATATACACAATTCATGATTAACATTAATCACGGATATTTGATATGGGTTACACAATAACATTTTGACATTTGATTATACATAAACAATTTACATTGGTGGTTTGGTTTGAGTAAGTGATTTAAGTAACGAGGCGTGTGTAATATGATACAAGCATGGTGGATACGCCGCTGGTACTTCCTATATATAAGTGTTTGTATGGTGTTACATATCGTAGCGTTATTTAAATCATTTCAATTTATGACACATGACCTTTTATACAAATAACATACTTTTTACAAGACATTGCTTACAAGCAACTTATCTTACACAAACTCATTTTTACATGGTTATTCATTTAACCTTACATTTATTTATACATATCATCTGATCTTATCGTTTTTCAAATAATTTATAAGACAAAGCAAATTACAAGGTTCATGACTAAACATTTTCTTAAACACAAGTCATGAATCATATTTGTACAAAACCTATGTATCTCACAGGCATTTTTACGCTGACGTACCTATTTTCACATGTTGTTTTCAGGTGCTTTTCAATAGGATGATGATCGTGACACTAGGGCGGACCTGTGCCTTAGAGACTAAAAATGAAGACAAACTAGTTTAATTATGTTATGAACACTTTGTTTCCTGTTTAAGACAATATAACACTCTTGTTTAATAAATAAAATATAACTTTGTATGCCATGGTTGTGAAACAATAATTCTGTTACAACACTCCCCGACGTTTTCCGCCATGTTTTGTATGTTATACGTGGTCGGGGTGTGACAATTAGTATCCACGGGTTCGAGTGAACCGCCCCTTTATGCATTTTCAACGACTCCCAAAGCTGTTTCCTTTCTTGATCATTGTTACTAGCTTACACAAAGGAGACATTTATCATTGCATTGTCTTTTTTGAACCGAACTTAAACATGAACAACTTGATTAGTAGCATGCAGAACCACAACATCTACGTTATCCACATTCCAGCCAACAATAACTCGCGTACCTTTGTCACACATACTACCATTTGAAGTCCAATCCCAATTCCGAAACACTTTATTACACACCTTATCCAAATTAGCAACCTGAACATGCTATTCCAAAATAGCTAAAACTTGCAAGCCATTATCCCTTACAAATTTTTGAACCTCCTTTTGTTTGAGGGGGTGGTTTAAGCCCCTAACATTCCAAGCTGCTACACTATCCATTAATAACCTCCTGAGCAGGTGTGCTTGCACCTGTATTATTTGAGTTACTTGGGTTTGTGTCATCCATAAAATCATATCCTCCTACATTCGGATTTAGTCTAACTTCATCCATCTCGGATCCCCATTCATCAGCCATGTCATTTAATGCATCAAAGGTATTCTGTGTTTGTATACCCGGACCCTTAGTAAATCTAGGCCCTTTGGATGAGCTCGGTTTTGAAGACTCCATTTTATCAGTTGGTTTCTTTGGCCTGTAGATAAACCTCTGCTTGTCTTTCATATTAAACTGTTGTTTTGATCCTTTTTTCCGATTATTACCACTCTTAAAACCCTGATCATCAACATTTTCTTTATCATGTGCCCTCTTTTCAGTCGTATCATTAACTCTTGATGGACATTCATCAATTCCATGACCAAACACATTACAAGTTTTGCAATGAGGTGGTTTCCATTCATACTCCACCCGCATGTTACTCTTAAGGTACCCACCTTCTTCTACATTAGGTATTGCCACAATGACACTCTCTTTCAGTTCCTTGTCCGCATCTAGCTCTACTATCGCTCTAGCATATCCACTTCGACCCCACGAATCTAAACACATTTTAGTCGTTTCATTATCATGAATCTTGGGGGTTCCAACCTTCGAAGCAATCAAACTAAGACCATCCTCTGTGTAGGCCACCAATGGAACGTCATGCATCTTGACCCAGCCGGGTATCTTTTTTAGCTCTTCCTTCTTCAACTCAGTATTCGGAGACCATTGTTTCAAGAAAAGCGGAATGTTTCTAATAAGCCATGGTCCATCTTGCATTACTTGCTCCATTCCTTCCTTTGACTTGAACTTAAAGAAGAAAAAACCCTTACCATTCATCATACATTTTTGCAATCCATACTTTTCCCATCTATGGCTGACAAAATACTCAACAACCGGAAAAGCCAACCTTTTTCCCAAAAAGTATCCAAATAAGACATTATTAAATCGGTCCTTTAACCGATGCAATCGGAATAGTGACATCTACATCCACATCGTCAACAGCCTTAGAGTTTTCCATGTAGCGAAAGTTTACCTTCGGCGTTGGTTTAACAATGGATAGCTTCTCCGCATACGTCTGCCCTTTCATGCTATTCCCACTATCCAGATTAGTTGTTTCAGAATCATGATCCTCCGGGTAGACAGGCACGATAATCTTAGTTAGTTCATCAATTACGTTTATTGGTTTCGAATCAGACTTGGACTGTTGGACAACACCCCTTCGTGGAGCAAAAGTATTTCCTTCTATATTCACCACTTTGCTAGCTAAACCCTGGAGCGGTAATGGCGGCTTGAACCTACCATCATGAATGTTTCCTTCAGATTTTTTACGTTCATCCATATTATAGGCAGCAATTCTCTCAAAACTCAAAACAGCAGAACACCATGCACACACCACGAAGACAATACGGCAACAAAAGAACAAACTAAAACCCTAATCTAGCAAAACCCTAATCCAAAAACCATTACGAAATCAAATAGAGTACCCGATCAATCAAGGTTACTGCCTCACCAGTAGGACCGAAAGACCCAATACGCTATTCAATCAGCTCTGATTCTTAGACTAAAGCCGGCGATACGTAGAAAAAATCCAAGAATAGATCGATCAGAGGCTGTTAACGAGTTCGTTACAGAGGTTTGAATAATCAAACTCCGATTACAGACTGTTATACAACCCAATCACGAAGAAATCAAGGATTCGGAAGAGGGAAAAAAATCGCCTGCTAGAGAGAGAGACTTTTTTCATATCGATCTTGTACCTAATGCTAACCCGATTGCTAAAGAACCTTACCGTCTTGCACCATCTGAGATGCAAGAGTTGTCAAAACAGGTTCAAGAATTATCTGACAAAGGATTCATCCGTCCGAGTTATTCACCTTGGGGCGCTCCAGTCTTGTTTGTGAAAAAGAAAGATGGATCTTTCAGTATGTGTATCGATTATCGTGAGCTCAATAAGCTCACCATCAAGAATCAATATCCCCTACCACGAATAGATGATCTCTTTGATCAGCTGCAAGGTGCTACATGTTTTTCCAAGATTGATTTGCATTCTGGGTATCATCAGCTTCGTGTACTCGAAGAAGATATTCCCAAAACTGCTTTCCGCACACGATATGGCCACTACGAGTTCACTGTCATGCCTTTTGGTTTGACAAATTCCGCAGCTGTTTTCATGGACTTAATGAATAGGGTTTGTAAACCTTATTTAGATAAGTTCATTATTGTTTTCATCGATGACATTCTTATTTATTCGAAGTCTCGAGCCGATCACGAACAACACCTTCGTCTGACAATGGAACTCCTGAAGAAAGAACAACTCTTTGCTAAATTCTACAAGTGTGAATTTTGGCTTAAAGAAGTTCAATTTTGGGTCATATTGTCAACGAGCAGGGTATTCATGTGGATCCTTCCAAAATCGCAGCAATTAAGGATTGGAACACACCTACTACACCCATAGAAGTTCGCTCTTTTCTTGGTCTTGCTGGATACTATCGTCGATTCATTGCAAACTTCTCAAAGATCGCGGTCCCTCTCACTGCTTTGACTCAGAAGAATAAGCCTTTTGAGTGGGGACCCAAACAAGAGGAAGCTTTTTGGGTAAAGGGTTACCCCGGTGATTCTATTAAAACAAACGCAAATAAGTACAAGTAGTGAGGATGAATTCCACACTAGTTCATATACAGGACATGCCCCATATATGTAAGCCAAAAACAAATTACCTATGACACCTCATAACCTAGTCTACTTTACATCATGAAAAAATGCGTAGTAGACAAAACAAACATAACCAACAAGAGTCATTATCCTCCATCATCAAAAATAAAATTTCCTCGAAACAGATTATCCATTAGTGAACTTTGTGTAAGAGGTGCTTGCCCCTGCTTTTGAAGACAAAGGATATGAGCCCGAAATCATAAACTCATTTGTTTCATTATAGACTTCAACAACCTCCTCATCATCAGAATCTGCTATATCATCCCTCGTCTCGTTGCTCTTTTGACGGACCGTACCCTGCTCATCCCTTAGGGCATCAAATGGGTTCCGGGATACTACACTAACCGAAGGATCCGATTTTTTAACCCCTCTATTCGTTTTGAACCCAATCGGCCTGTACTCGAATTTCGGCTTAGCTTTATTAACATGAAAACCCGATTTCCTAGCCGCTTTTTTACCATCCACATCCATAAAGCCATCTTCATCCACTCAGGCATCGCTATAACTATTTCCTCTTTAAAGTCATTTTCAGCTGAAACTTCTATCAAAGCTCTTGCATAACTGCTCCTTCCCCAAGCATCCGTACACATAGTGGTGGTATACGAATCCAATAATTTTGGCTCACCAATGGCCGTAGCAATCATACTCAACCCATCTTCCGTATAGGCAGCTATAGGACCATCATGGATTTTAACCCAAACTTAAACAAAATGTTGGGAAGCAACCGCGTGGTCCGGTGAAGACTCCAGTAGTGGATGAAGATGGCTTTATGGATGTGGATGGTAAAAAAGCGGCTAGGAAATCGGGTTTTCATGTTAATAAAGCTAAGCCGAAATTCAAGTACAGGCCGATTGGGTTCAAAACGAATGGAGGGGTTAAAAATCGGATCCTTCGGTTAGTGTAGTATCTCGGAACCCGTTTGATGCCCTAAGGGATGAGCAGGGTACGGTCCGTCAAAAGAGCAACGAGACGAGGGATGATATAGCAGATTCTGATGATGAGGAGGTTGTTGAAGTCTATAATGAAACAAATGAGTTTATGATTTCAGGCTCCTATCCTTTGTCTTCAAAAGCAGGGGCAAGCACCTCTTCCACAAAGTTCACTAATGGATAATCTGTTTCGAGGCAATTTTATTTTTGATGATGGAGGATAATGACTCTTGTTGGTTATGTTTGTTTTGTTTACTACGCATTTTTTCATGATGTAAAGTAGACTAGGTTATGAGGTGTCATAGGTAATTTGTTTTTGGCTTACATATATGGGGCATGTCCTGTATATGAACTAGTGTGGAATTCATCCTCACTACTTGTACTTATTTGCGTTTGTTTTAATAGAATCACCGGGGTAACCCTTTACCCAAAAAATACTATTACCCCTATACTATTACTTCAATCTTCAATCTTACCCCCTAAGCTTCAATCGATCACACTCCCCCACTCCTTCTTCTTCATCAACGGCGACCACACCCACCGGCGATTAACGGCGACCACACCCCTAAGCTTGTCCACCGGAGAATGAGCGAATCAGAGGACACAATGCTTCCACCTCCACCAGCAGAGCCATTAACGGTGACCACACCACCGGCGATGCCCCGGTCCACCGTTGATCCACTTGTCCACCGGCGATCCTCCCTGTTCTCGCACTTGTCAGGTAAAATCGAACAAGTATTGTGATTGTGGTTAATGAACAAGTAATGTCAAGTTACAGAACAAGTAATGTCAGGTTAAAAAACAGGGGTTATTGAACATGGATCTTTCTATGTTTGCAGTGGACATGAGGATTCGTGTTTCACTAGGATTCGATTGTGGTTTCCTTGGTTGTCAAAATGCGAGGCCGCCCTTTCCTGCACTTCCAGTTTCCCCCTCAGCAGGAAATGGTTGTGTAGTTGAACTCTAATATATTATGATCGTTTGGTTTAATATGTATGCTAATTATATATATTAATGTTTTGATACTGATCTAATTGTATATATTAATGTTTTGATACTGATCTAGTTATAATGTGCATTTGCATAAATGTTATAATGTGCCTAGTTATAATGTGCAGCAGGTATGTGTTTGATCAAATATGCCTAGTTATAATGTGTTAATACTGTTATAATGTGCCTAGTTATTTTTTACAGAAACAGATTGATCAAATATGCCTAGTATGTTTACAGTGTGTTAAGTGTATAACAACAACAGATTGATCAAATTGCACTCAGTTAAGTGCAGCAGGTATTTTTACATTCAAGTGCCGCAGGTATGTGTTTGAGTGTATGTGCTTTGCACCAGGTATGTTTACAGCTAATGTTTGAACCTCCACTAAGCAGTTTATGGTATATGCTTGAAGGATGAGATATGACCAATTCATATGAAGATGATTGTTGCAAGCTGTTTACAGGTATGATTGGACTGAGGGGTATAATTGTAAATTTATTTTGATCATACATGGAAACTGACTGAATACATGGAAACATAGAACAGGTATGCTTGATTGTGAGTTAGCAGGTATGCTTGATCAGCCAAACATGTTCTGAATGCTTCTGATCTTGTAATGTTTCTGATTTTGATTTTTGTGAAGGGTTTAATCAGCCAAACATGTTCTGAATGCTGCTGCCAGGTATAACAAATGATAGTTGGTAGTTATAGGTTGGTAATACATGAACAGGTTTGCTTGATTGTGGTTTGAATACAAGTGTTGATAATGCTTATAGGTTTCATGTGCATTTGAGTATACTTATAGGTTTCTGATTTTTTAGTATAGAAACACAGAACAGGTTTTGAAGGTAGGGTACCAATTACCACGACAGGTTTTTTTGTCTCTCCATCCTTTGGCGATTCTGGTTCCTCACGAAACCCTAGATTCTTTTTTGCGATCTTTTGTATAACAGTCTGTGATTAGAGCTTTGATCTTTCAATACTCTATAACGAACTTGTTAGCAATTGTGACCGATTTTGAAGGTAGGGTTTTTTCTTGTTCGTTTCTAATCAATAGCCACCTTAGTGTTTAGTTTGGAACCCTGATTTATTAATCTGGTTGTTGTTGATTGCGGTTAACTGAGATTAATTTAGCTATAACAGTAACACTGGTTTAATCGGTTAAGGGTTGACGATTGCTACTAGGGTTTTAAAGGATTAGGGTTTTTTCTTGGTGGCTGCATGTTTTTGTCGTCTGGTTGAGATCTACGTCAACGTGGTGCATGGAGAGAAATAGGGATCGAAGTTTGGAGGACTTAGGGTTTCAGTCGTTCACTGAAAAGCTGCATGGGGATATTTTTATTACTACGAACAATGCTAAGCCGTCGAATTCACAAGAGGTACGAGGCAACCTGCCGACGTTTGGTAATAGTCATGATGCCAAGTCGTTAAAAATTGATGGAAATCCACTGTTGCCGAGACGGGGAGTTGTCCAAAAGGAGCCGAGATCGATAAACATCATTGACGAGTTGGAAAAGGTGTCAGTTCCAGTCCAAGAGGCAAGTGATGTAGCTGATCGTAAAATGGAGGAGGGAGCTGTAAAGTTGTCTTATGCTGATAGGGTTAAGAATATTTCTCCAGTAAAAAGGGAAGTTAATTTTAGAAAGATGGAATCGGGAGAGACAAAACCTGATGCTGATGTTGTCATTCCTCGTGAGGTAATTCGTAAAGTTCAGGAGAAATTTGTGAATGTTATATATGGATATTTTTTGGGTAATCGGTTACCATACCCTGTTGTCGAATACTATGCTAAGAATGTTTGGGCTAAGTATGGGTTTGTTAAACTCATGATGAACTCAGATGGATTCTTTTTCTTTAAATTTGATTCAAAAGAGGGCATGGCTAAAGTGTTGGAAGGAGGGCCATGGTTGATCAGGAAGGTGCCGTTGTTTCTAAATGTCTGGTCCCCATCAGTTAGTCTTAAGAAGGAAGGTATTAAGTCAGTGCCGGTATGGGTGAAACTCCATAATGTTCCCATTGTGGTCTATACTGACGACGGGTTAAGCTTATTAGCATCTAAGTTAGGTGAGCCGAAACGTCTGGATGGCTATATAGCCGATATGTGCTCGGAGAACTGGGGTAGAAGTAGTTTTGCTCGGGCTTTGATAGAAATAAATGCGGATAACGAACTTAAGGATCATATTGTTGTTGCTATTCCAAAGCTAGAGGAGGAGGGATATATTAATAAAGTAGTGAACGTGGAATTGAGTGGAAGCCGCAAAGATGCTCGTTATGTTGCGTTTTTGGTCACAACGATCAAACGTGTGGGAAGAATGAAACTAAAAAAGCAAAGCAAGTGGTAGTGGATGACGAGGGTTTTACTATGGATAAGAGGAAGATGGCTCGAGTAGGTGTGATACCAAAGAAACAAAAGCCGAAATTTATATATAAGCCAAAGTTTAATAAGTCGGATCCGAGTTCTTCTGGTACAAAGGAGGTAAACGTCAATGGGAAGACAATTGACAATGTCAAAACACGGAACTCTTTTGAGGCTTTATCGAAGATATATGGGCAGGAGTTGAAGGATGACAATGATTTGAGGAAAAACGTTAACAATAATAATGGGAAGCAAACTAAGACCGATGAAGAGGTGGTGGAGAAGATACCAATGGAAACGGCAAAATTTATGAGGAATGATAACCATGAAGAGGTTGCTGAGGGGGCAAGCACTCCCGGTCATATCGGTCTTAATGGATAGTATCCTTACTTGGAATATAAGGGGTTTGAACCGACCCCTGAAACAAAGTGAGGTTCGGGTAATTCTGTCAGAAAATAAAATCTCGGTTTGTGCAATTTTAGACTCATGTGGAAGTCGCTAATCTGGCTAGAGTGTGTAACAATGTCTTTAGAAAGTGCAGTTGGACGTCTAATGGGGGTCTATGTCATCGGGGTACTAGAATAATTCTGGGTTGGAATAGTGAGGTGGTGGATATTATGATTTTGTCACAAACAGAGCAGGTCATTCATGCCCAAATCTGGTCCAAAGTTGATAATACGAGTGTCTATTGCTCGTTTGTTTATGCGAAGAACAGTTATCAAGAGCGAAGGAGTCTGTGGGAGGATTTATGCCGGCATAAGCCTTTGTGTACGGATAAGGCATGGTTCGTCATGGGTGATTTTAATTCAGCACTTCATGCTGATGATTCGCTGTTTGGAGCTTCAATTCAATCAATTGGCATGCGGGAATTTTATGAATGTGTTCAAGAATCGGAGCTTGTTGATGTTAAAGGGCATGGTATTCACTACACTTGGAACCAGAAGCCGAAGGAAGGGATTGGTTTGCTCAGGAAAATTGATCGTGTCATGTGTAACGTTAAGTGTTTAGAGATGTTTCCTGACGCTTATGTTATGTATCACCCGTATCGAGTTTCTGACCACACCCCATGTATATTGAAGCTGACTAATATGACAAAATCATCTCGGCCGAAGCCATTCAAGTTTGAAAACTTTATTACCTCCAAACCTGAATTCAAAGTTTGTGTGGAGCGAGAGTGGACGAAAATGATTGAAGGTTTTACTATGTTCTCGGTTATTAATAAGTTACGAAATCTGAAACCAGGGCTCAGGAAGATCCTTTTTCATCAAGGAAATTTGCATAATAAAGTAATTGAGTTGCGTAAGAAGCTAGATGAAGTTCAAAAAATGGTAGATGCTAACCCGATGGATGTGGAGATTCGTAAAAGAGAGCTAGAGTGTCTTCAGGAATTCCAAGTTGCGGCTTATGATGAGGAATGCTTTTTGAAACAAAAATCGAAGGTGGAATGGCTTTGTGCTGGGGACTCTAATACGGCATTCTTTCATAATTGTGACAACTGTACTCTGTAATCGATGTACGATGTAAAACAATGATGATTATTAATAAAACAATGTGCTTTGGTGTTATTATATGTGTTTTGGTGTTAGTATATGTGTAATTGTGTTTGATGATTTTACAATTCGATTCGACTCCGATTTCAAGCTTTAAATCGCTTTCTGGAAGGTTATACACGCACCGAAGCGTAAATATAACCGTTTAATGCAACGAACACTCCAGAATAATTAAATAGGCTTAACATACCTTAAATAACCTCCACATAACTTAGAAATAAGCTTTGGATGGTTTGGTGTGTTGAAATCAAGATTGTTTGATCACAGGGACTAGTTGTGTCAAACTGCGAAACTATACCGATTTGTATAGAAACGAACATTTCAGAACTTGATCATAAGTTAAACATACCCTAAATATCCTTTACATAGCTTAGAAATAGGCTTTGAGGGGTTTGGTATGCTAAAATAAACTTTATTGATCAATAGGGACTAAAAGCGTCAAAAGTGCACAAGTTTGCATTTTCGCGCATATCTTACGTTCTGAATATATCCGGACATCCAAAAATTTATGTAAGCATTAAAATATTTTATTTTAGTGTTTGGCATAAGAAAATTCCATTCGTCGCTTAATTTGGATCGTTTTTGCGTTCGTTACAACTCCCGTCGTAATTAACCGAACAACGCAACCGTACGACCAAACGAGCCGACATCCGAGATATTTTGAGCACATTTTAAGTTCCCTATACTTTAACTTCATTTTAGAGCTTTGAAATGGGGTTAACGGGGCTTAAACGTGTCAAAAATGCATCAAAAACCAAGTTTGGGGCTTCAGGGACTAAATCTGCCATTTTTGAAAGTTGCTGGTCTGCAAGGTCCTTACGGACCGTATGGACATATGCTTACGGTCCGTAAGCCTTCCCCAGAACCACAGAATTGCAGAAACAATGAATCTGGCCTATTCCACTTGCTCAAATGGTTTTTACCCCTTGAATTACACACTATGGGCTGGTATTTGATGTCCCCATTGTATTCAAAACCTTGTGACCAAGTGTAAGGCCAAGATCATTCCCTCTTCTCCAAGAAATGATCCTAATGGTTGTGAAATTCCTATAAATAGCAACCCCCACTTCACTTCATTCTCACACTTGATCTGAAATCAGCTCTAAGTTGGGGAATTTACACTTCATACCTGAGCTATTTTAGATCAAACATCCTTCTTGGACCCTTTGTAAGTCCTCTTCTTGCTTGTTCTTGAGTTTCAAGCATGAAAGTCAAACAAAGTTTGATTTTCAGCTTTGACCAGTCAATGGTCAACACAAAGTTCCGTAGAACTTTGCAACGTGAGCGTAATCGCGATGGTTATAGTCCCTTGTTGTCACACCCCCAAAATCCACCATGCGGATTACCACCGCTTGGAGGCGTGACGTGACCAGGATCGAGCCACCAATCATATTGAACATCGTAATTAAGTAAATGAGACCAACCTCAATACGACTGGTGACCAAAGCTAGTTAACCATGTTTAGTTTAAACAGCGGAAGCATAAAAGTAAGTTCGAAACATAAGTTCACAGTTCATAAGTTTTAAGTTTCAAAACGCAAATTTAATAAGTTCCTGAGGATTTAAATAATAAGCACGGAACATAACAGTCCGTACGCCACAACGACTCCTTCCTCGTGCAAGCTCCATCTAGCGACCTGCAAAGCATGTAATAACGAGTCAACAACAAAGTTGAGTGAGTTCACGGTTGGTTGTCCATTTTAGAGTTGTTTCCAAAAACATAGTTTAATCTCATTCGGCTATCCAGCCGTGGGGGTTACCCCATAGTTTGAAAACGTTTATTTGTTAACCATCCCATGTCCACCTTCCCTGGCTATCCAGCCCGGCACTTTGGCCGTGGGGAGCTACCCCAGTATTTTAAACTACCAGACTCGTTTATCATATCGACTACTAACAAAAGAAATCAATTGTGCCCTAGCGTCGGTGTTCTATCACCACCGACGTGCCATAGTCCATTAGTACACGCCCGTCCGACTGGCACGGTGTGAGGTTTGTTAAACCTAATAGCGCTATTAACTAATGACCCGCTCGCCATAGCCTTGGCGATTAAGTCGATACAAAAAGGGAGGGACTTCGCTGATAGAGTTCTAGTCCAGTAAGTCTAACACGTCCCAACAGGACGAGGAATTTACATTCCTGAACACGTCTCAAAGGACGAGGAATCCCTATTCCTGTACCCATTCCCATTCCCACCGGGAATTTACCATGCTTTGTAGAAAAGTGTGAACTCACCTCGGTTTGCTCGGTTAGATTCTCAAATATAGCTAACAGTCAAGGTCGGTCAATCACGTCCTAGTATGATTTACCAGTTAGTCATTTAGTGGCTTTCAAATAGAACACAAAGTTCCTACACGTATCTATCACACAACATGCATCACTTTAACGGTTTATGCCCATCTAAGTTTCCCATCCATTCCCCACTCAAAATCAAACATATGATAATGCACATAACATATATAACATGTTAAATCATTCACAGATATCATACTCGACATTTAGACACGCGAGTCACAACTTATGTCATTTCAGCATTTATATTCAAAACCGGCTGTTTTCGGACGTTTTAAATAAAATGGTTAAATTATTCCAAAAATTCCCAAATTTTTACAGGATGTCTTAAACGTTCCATATCTTATTGTGTAAAAATATTGGGGTCCGGTTCCTTACCAATATTTTATAAAAATTCATATTCCGAACTGAACTCAGATTTATATATTTCTGACCACAGTCCACGGAACAATTTATTAAAAATTCATCGAGTGTCCGATTTACGAAATTCCAGTTTGGTAATTACAAATGCATCGGTTGTCATCTACTGTACAAATTTCATGGTCCGATTCATCACAAAACACAGGTTATGACTGAAAGTATGACACCCATTTATTGCTGTCAAAATTCAGCTTAAGTTGCTGTTACAAATTAACACTTTAAAAATAGTAAACGGAGTCCAAAAATTACGATTCCGGTGCCATTAGAACCGTATTTTATAATAACATATTTTAGATTCAAAATATCGGTTTTTCGTTGAATTTACGACCTGTTTACAGCCAAAGTTGGCTGTAAAGTATGGACAGATTGCTGTTTTTAGTCTCTAGCTTACTAGTTTGTGTTCGGTTGATCCCGTTAATTATGTTTAGTGATCGTAACAACATCAAACATCAATATAATCCAGCAACACATCAGATAATCAACCAATAATCATAATCACACAAGATCTACATGCTTTACACTAATATTCATCCATTAACCACCTTGTTCATCACTTTAGTAGACTTTTAGACTTTGATCTTATATGTTCATAATTTTTAACCGACGAATCTCTTATTAACCACTCTAGACAAGATCAAGAAGGCGTTTAGAGTCACTTACTACTAGCTCGAGGCTAGGGAAGAAAATAGACAAAAAATGAGTGGTTAATAGCAACGTAGTGAGGTCCTTGGCAATCCGGGTGCACCGAACTTCCTTATGCGTGATCCTTCACACTTGTGAGTATATAAAATGGCTTGATAGGAATTGGAAGGTGAGTGGATAATGATGGTGGTGATCAGCCGAGATATCAAAGAAGGGAAAAGAGAGAGCCAACTTTGTTTTGTTGAAATGAATGATAGAGTTTAGTCTTATAAGCAATTTCATTTTCCATACAAACCTATTATCCACTAAATAAAAAAAAAAATTGTGGTGTGTTCCCTACATGGGAAAAACCGATCGGGTGGGGTGGCTTATTTAGTTGGAAAGTAACTAGGTAGTTTAGTGACATTTTATTTAGTTAGGGATTTAATTTTGTGTAATAGTGTGTAGTAATATATAACGGGTATTAGGGTATTCGGGGACCCTAACTGGCTCAGAAAAAGAAAACAATGTCGATGTCAATATTTTTATGTCCCGGGTTAAGTCTGGTTGTACGGTTGGATATTGCTCCGTTAAACTGCTTAATTAATCCGTAAAGTGTCCTATTTATATATTTTGTAACGTTTTTACTTTCTAACACTTAGTAAAATATAACGGACTATTTAGTGACCTTTCTGTACACTATTAGTATATTAACAAATACGTGTAAGCATAACACAGATATCAGAAAGCAGTTAAGTGATTCCACACAGTCGTCAAGCACATTAATTATTATTAATAAACTGTACGGTTACATGTAAATTTGAGGGTTGTCACATTCTCCCCCTGTTAAGAGAATTTCGTCCCGAAATTTAGCGCGTGGTTACTGAGGAAGCTAGCTAAGTTGCGTTGTTTTCCTGATTTTCCTGGGGTGTCACATCATCCCCCCGTTGATTTGGAATTTCGTCCTGAAATTCTGCGGTAGCTTCAGCCTCAGTAGTGGTTGCGTTGTTCTTAAACAGTTGGGGATACTTGAGTTTCATTTGGTCTTCTCGTTCCCAGGTATACTCTGGGCCACGACGAGCATTCCAACGAACTCGGACCAGAGGTATCCTGGTATGCTTGAGGATCTTAACATCTCGATCCGTAATCTCTACTGGTTCCTCGACGAATCGCAGCTGGTCGTCGATTGTGAGTTCCTTGAGAGGAACTATGAGGGTCTCATCTGACAGACACTTCTTCAGATTCGACACATGGAAAACATTGTGAACTCCGCTGAGTTCTTCAGGTAGATTCACCCTGTAGGCGACTTTGCCAATTTTCTCAATGACTTCGAATGGTCCGACATAACGCGGATTGAGTTTGCCTCGTTTGCCAAAGCGGACTACACCTTTCCAAGGTGAGACTTTGAGTAGCACTCGATCCCCAACCTGGAGCTCGAGTGGTTTTCTTCCCTTATCAGCATAGCTTTTCTGACGGTCACGAGCTGCCGCCATTCGCGGTCGTATCTGGGCAATTCTCTCGGTGGTATCTACCACAAGTTCTGGGCCAGTGATTTGGCTGTCACCAACTTCTGCCCAACAGAGAGGTGATCGGCATTTGCGTCCGTACAATGCCTCGAACGGAGCGGCTTGGATGCTGGTGTGGTAGCTGTTGTTATATGAAAACTCCACTAACGGGAGGTGCTTTTCCCAGCCATTACCAAAGTCGATCACACATGCCCGAAGCATGTCTTCAAGGGTTTGGATGGTGCGTTCAGATTGCCCATCCGTCTGTGGGTGATAAGCGATGCTCATATCTAAACGTGAGCCAAAGGACTTGTGCATTGCTTGCCACAGTTCTGAAGTAAAACGCGCGTCACGATCAGATATAATAGAGGTTGGCACTCCGTGCCTTGATACCACTTCCTTTAGGTAAATGTCTGCAAGAGTAGAAAACTTATCAGTTTCCTTGATAGCCAGAAAATGTGCAGACTTGGTCAGTCGATCTACGATCACCCAAATGGTATCGTTTCCACGTTGAGATCTGGGCAGGCCGGTAACAAAATCCATGGAAATTTGCTCCCATTTCCATTTCGGGATCTCCGGTTGTTGAAGTAGGCCTGATGGTTTCTGATATTCAGACTTGACTCTCGCACAAGTCAAGCACTTACTGACGTAGGTTGCTATGTGGGCTTTCATGCCAGGCCACCAATACGTAGTCTTGAGGTCGTGGTACATTTTATCCGAACCAGGATGTACCGAATAACGAGACTTGTGCGTTTCGTCCATCACAAGTTCGCGTAATCCCCCATAAAGTGGAACCCAGATGCGTCCGATAACATAGTTGTAACACCTGTGTCACTTCAACCATCAAACAAATGCCAAACCAATGAAATATTGTATTTCATACTTGGGATTTGTAAAAATATGTGTATCGTTTGCACATAACAACTCTTGTTCGATTTCAAGCTCTAAATCGCCTTCTGGAAGGTTATACGCGCACTGATGCGTAAATATAACTAGTTTAATGCAACGATCACTCCGGAATGGTGAAATAGACTTAACATACCTTAAATAACCTTTACATAACTTAGAAATAAGTTTTGAGGGCTTTGGTATGGCAAAATCAAGTTTAATCGCTTACAGGGACTAAACTTGACAAACTGCGAAAGTATGTTAATTTGAACTGTAACAGACCCTCTGGAACATGACCATAAGTTAAACATGCCATAAATATCCTTTACATAGCTTAGAAATAGGCTTTGAGGGGTTCGGTGTGCTAAAATAAACTTTTGGGTCATTCAGGGACTAAAAGTGTCAAAAAGTGCACAAGTTTGCATTTTCGCGCATAACTTACGTTCTGAATACATCCGGACACCCAAAAATTTATGTAAGCATGACTATATTATATTTTAGTGTTCGCCATAAGAAAAATCCATTCGTTTCGTCATTTGGATCGTTTTTCGCGCTTGTGCGCATTCCGTCGTAATTAAGCGAACATCGCGTTCGTACGGCCAAACGAACCAACCTCCGGCATATTTTTGAGCATGTTTTGAGTTCCCTATACTTTAACTTCATTTTAGAGCCTTAAAATGAGGTTAACGGGGTTCAAACGCGTCGAAAAAGGCCTTAAACACGTGCAGGGACCAATTCTGCCAATTTTGAAACATTGCTGAAACATGGGGAGCAGTGGCGTAGCGCGAGCCCTAAGGGCATATGCAGTCGCGCTACGCGACTGCCTATTCTAGACAGAAAACATGCAGAAACATCAGTTTTTCACTTTCGGGACCAGATTCGACGTATCAACAGCTGTTTGATCCTCCACCACATGTTCTAACTTGCTTAGTCAGATGATAAGGATGGAATTTAGTCACCACAACTTGCCAACACTTGTACGGATGCGATTAAGGCACGATATTCGACAAGCGATCTTAACGGTTCGGGTATTCCTATAAATACCCATCCACCCCCATTGCATTTCTCACTAGAATTCTGATTTTGAGAGCTCTAAGTTGAAACCATTGTTTCATACCTGAGCTCTTGATTCGGGATTAGCATTCGGGGACCCTTCGTAAGTATTCTTTCGTTCTTTTCCTTATTTTACTGCTTTTCGAGTCCGAAAGTCAAACTTTGTTTGACTTTCAGCGTTGACCAGTAATGGTCAATGCGAAGTTCGTTTGAACTTCGCAACGTGAGTGTAATCACGTTGGTCATAGTCCCTTGGGACTATGCCCACTGATTACCACGTTGTCTAGGGTCGTAGGGTAGGCGATCTAATAAATCGCCTATACCATTCGAACCCGACCCAGTTTGGTCGATCATTAGGATCCGACCAAATACCTTAGGTGACCATAGTAGGTGGGGAATAACCTTCCGAGGTTATACCTTATGGTCACATCGTTTAAGTAGTTGTATGATAGGTAGTTTATATGCCTTAGGTAAATTACCAGAATACCCTTTTCACGTATAATTGGTAATTAAGCATATGTAACCTAAACTTTTGTCACATAACTGATTATGTAACATGTTTAGGCATATAACACTTGTCGTAGAACTAGTTAGGCGGTCCGAACGCGTTTCACGCGAACGACGCGTTAAAGTAGCATAAGCTACCTAAACGGGTCGTAATGGGTCGAAAGCACTTAGGTTAAGTTTCATTTAGTATGTAGGCTTTGTTAAACCAAATGACACGAGTCTCTACACTCGTTTGGTTTACAAACCCTAATGCTACCCGATCTTCCGATCTAGGTCCGGTTAATTAACATAGTTACCTATATTAGGTGCCGTTTGATATCCGCGATCTCTAGCATTGTTTGGTTGTTACTCAAGGACTTCTGAGCAATCTCAAGTGAGTACATAGACCCCTCTTTTACTGTTTTCCAAACTGTTTTGGGGTGGAACACATGTGCCTACTTGTTACTTTCATGCTTTACATGTTTTCACATCATATACCTGCTATGTTCGTTAGTACATTATAGTACATGATTTTTGACACTTCTACACAGACATTTTAACATGATTGACATTTGATCATGCATTTCCCACAAAACATAACTTTGATTTAAACCAAGTTTTACTTCAATACTTTGTTTTTGTGCATATGGTTTAGTTGAGACATTTCACTTGCCATACATGGATATTTGACATAGACATTTGACATGGATATTTGACATAGACATTTGACATGGATATTTGACATAGACATTTGACATGGATATTTGACATAGACATTTTGACATGATTTACATCTTGACATGAACATTTTACATTGTTTGGTTTGGTTTGATTAAGTGATTAAGTAACGATGCGTGTGTAATATGATACAAGCATGGTGGATACGCCGCTGGTACTTCCTATATATAAGTGTTTGTATGGTATTACATGTCGTAACGTTATTTGAATCATTTCAGTTTGAGACATAGAACATTTCATACAAATAACATACTTTTCACAAGACATTGATTTACAAACAACTTATCTTATACAAACTCATTTTTCATGGTTATTCATTTAACCTGACATTTATTTATACTTATCATCTGACCTTATCGTTTTTCAAATGATTTAAAAGACAAAGCAAATAACAAGGTTCATGACTAAACATTTTCTCAAACATAAGTCATGAAACCTATTTTCACAAAACCTATGTATCTCACAGGCATTTTTATGCTGACGTACCTATTTTCACATGTGTTTTTCAGGAACTGTTGCATAAGATGATCAAGATACACATAGGCAGACTTGGGCTTTAGTGACAATAAAAGATGCAAGACTAGTTAATTATGTTGTATTTCATTGTTTGTTAAGACATTGTAACACTTTTAATCAATAAAACGAAACTTCAATTGCCATGGATTTGAAACAATTAATTCTGTTACAACACTCCCCGATGTTTCCGCCACGTTTTGTATGTTCTACGTGGTCGGGGTGTGACAATAGTAGGCACCGTCTTCTTTTTGTTCTAGTCGCTGCCTCGATCCTCGTAGGGACTCAGCCCTGATGTTCTCTACTTTCAATGCTTCAACCTGAGCATCGCGAATCTGAGCGGGAAGGTTAGATTGGATGGTAAGCTGTAAAGCATGTACACGCTTAGGTAGAGTATCCTTTCGACTGAGGGCGTCGGCCACAACATTGGCCTTGCCCGGATGATATTTGATTGCACATTCATAATCATTCAAGAGCTCAACCCATCAGCGTTGACGCATGTTTAACTCCTTTTGCTTGAAGATATGCTCGAGACTCCTGTGGTCGGTGTAAATGGTGCACTTGGTACCGTACAGGTAATGTCTCCATATCTTAAGCGCGAAAACAACTGCTCCCAGCTCCAGATCGTGAGTAGTGTAATTTCTTTCGTGAACCTTGAGTTGGCGTGATGCGTAGGCAATGACCTTGTCACGTTGCATCAACACGCAACCAAGTCCTTGGATGGAAGCGTCGCAGTAAACCACAAAATCGTATGTGCCCTCAGGCAATGAGAGGATAGGCGCGCTACAAAGTCTATCCTTCAAGTGCTGAAATGCGGACTCCTGTGCATCACCCCAACGATAGATGACACCCTTCTGAGTCAGTGAAGTGAGAGGTTGCGTAATCTTGGAGAAATCTTTGATAAACCTTCTGTAATATCCTGCCAAACCCAAGAATTGGCGGATCTCTGTTGGTGTTCGGGGTGCAGGCCAATTCTTGATCGATTCAACCTTAGATGGATCCACATGAATTCCATCCTTGTTTACCACGTGGCCTAGAAAGTGGACTTCGCGAAGCCAGAAGTCACATTTCGAAAACTTGGCATACAACTGCTCTGTTCGAAGAAGTTCCAGCATAAGCCGTAGATGTTGCTCATGTTCCTCCTGACTTTTCGAATAGATCAGGATGTCATCGATGAAAACAATAACGAACTTATCCAGGTAAGGCTTGCACACTCGGTTCATGAGATCCATGAAGACCGCTGGTGCATTCGTCAGCCCGAATGGCATAACCAGAAACTCGTAATGGCCGTAACGAGTTCTAAATGCTGTTTTGGAGACGTCCTCATCTCGGACTCTCAGTTGATGGTATCCCGATCTCAAATCAATCTTAGAGTAATAGCTCGACCCTTGCAACTGGTCGAACAAGTCGTCAATGCGTGGGAGAGGATAACGATTCTTCACGGTCACCTTGTTAAGTTCGCGGTAGTCAATACACATTCTGAAGGTACCGTCTTTCTTCTTCATGAATAGTACTGGAGCTCCCTAGGGCGAAGAGCTAGGACGTATGAAACCTTTTTCCAAGAGTTCTTGCAGTTGTGTGGACAGTTCTTCAAGTTCTGATGGAGCTAGACGATATGGTGCTCGAGCCACTGGTGCTGCCCCAGGAGCTAGCTCGATTTGAAACTCGACTTGGCGATGAGGCGGAAGACCAGGTAATTCCTCAGGAAATACCTCGGGAAAGTCGCGTACAATAGGAATGTCCTCAATTCTCTTCTCTTCCGCTGATGTGTCAGTAACGAGTGCTAAAATGGCAGTGTGGCCCTTTCGCAAACACTTCTGGGCCTTAAGGAAAGAGATGATGCCTTCGACAGCACCACTCATGTCGCCACAAATCATGAGAGGTTCTTTACCAGAACGAGGAATGCGGATGATTTTCTCCTTGCAAACAATCTCCGCTTGATGATGAGATAGCCAATCCATCCCAATAACAACGTCGAAACTACCAAGTGTGATAGGAATAAGATCGATAGAGAAAGCCTGACCAACTAAGACGAGGTTACAACCTTTAACTATGTGTGTGGCTTCAAGACTTTTACCGTTAGCTAGTTCTACCGCGTGTTTGGTGTTCAAAAGTGTTGGAGTGCGCTTAAGCATTTGGCTAACTTTTAAGGACACATAACTAGTATCGGCACCTGAATCGAATAAAACAGTAACAAAAAAGTCGTCCAGAAGAAACTTACCCATCACAACGTTGGGATCGTTCCTTGCGTCACCCTGACCAATCACAAAGGCACGACCTGGGGCGCCATTGCCATTATTGTTACCCCCATTGTTGCCTCCATTGTTTCCTCCATTATTGTTGTTGTTCTAGTTCTGATTTAACTGGGGGCAATCTTTCTTGAAATGGCCCTCAGCACCACATTGAAAGCACCCTTTGTTGTTACCTTGTTGTTGCCGCTGCTGGCGTTAATTGGGTGGGGCTTGCTGTTGCTGCCGGTTCTGATTTGCCGGATGCTGACTCCTGCAATCCCTTGCCATGTGACCAGGCTTGTTGCATCGATGACAGTTGCCTTTACCACATAGCCCACTGTGGTGCAAGTTACAGCGATTACATTTGGGGTGATTTCCCTTGTATCCACCCTGACCTTGATTCCCAGAAGACTGCTGACTGGGACTCCTGTACTCATCTGTCTTTCGCTGCTGGAACTGAGCTGAAGTAGAACCTTTGCCTGAATTCCCATCCCATTTTCGCTTGTTATCATTGGGTGTGTCAGCAGTAGCGGCACCAATACGCTTAGGCAGTTTGTTTTGTTCCACAGCTTGATCGGTGAGATGATGGGCTAACTTAATGATCTGCTGAATAGTACCCAGGTTAGCCGAAGTCACGTGACTCTGAATCTCGGGTACAAGGCCCTTGAGGTAAAGCTCAATACGTTTGATGGGAGGGTCCACCATAGTAGGGCACAGGATGGCCAGTTCATTCGACCTCTTGGTATACGCCTCAATCTCAGACCCCGTCATCTTCAGATTGAAAAATTCCACCTCCAGTTTGTGGATGTCATCCCGACTGCAGTATTCCTCTTTGATCAGTTCCTTGAAATCGTTCCATGGGGTGGCATTAGCAGCAACCAACCCCAGCAGCTGAACCTGAGCGTTCCACCATGTGAGCGCTACCCCTTCAAGTGTTCCGGTAGCATATTTCACCCTACGGTCTTCGGGGCATTCGCACATCTCGAAAACTGACTCAAGCTTTTCAAACCAGTGAAGAAGGCCCACTGCTCCTTCGGTGCCACTGAAAGTGGTAGGTCGGCAGTCCATGAACGTCTTGAACGTGCACACAGGAGGTTGAGCATGTTGACCTCCTGCAGGAACAGCTGCGAGTGCCTCAGCAACTCGTTCGTTGATCAAAGCCGTCAACTGGGCTTGAGTGAGGTTGATACGTCCTTCGCGTCCGCTCATGATCTTCATAACGAAGCAACGTAAGTGAGAAAAGTGTCGCGAAAGTGCGTAAGTGTGGGACGACATTAGAGAGTAAGCACACAAGGTTCAATTAGCAATTATCACATTATCTAATGCACAGTGAGAACTATCTAACCGACAATATAACATAAATCATACCACTTATGGTGTCGAGTCTTGCACGTGGAGCGAAGCGTCGTTGTGGATCGTTGAGCACTGTACTGGTTATAGTCTGGTTTTTATCAAAAACCTTTCCCTTTAAAAACCAAGTTCACTATAACCAATGGCTCTGATACCAATCTGTCACACCCCCAAAATCCACCATGCGGAGTACCACCGCTTGGAGGCGTGACGTGACCGGGATCGAGCCACCAATCATATTGAACATCGTAATTAAGTAAATGAGACCAACCTCAATACGACTGGTGACCAAAGCTGTAACACCTGTGCCTCCACGGCCATCAAACAAATACCGAACCAATGAAATATTATATTTCATACTTGGGATTTGTAAAAATATGTGTATCTTTTGCACATATCAATTCTTGTTCGATTTCAAGCTCTAAATCGCTTTCTGGAAGGTTATACGCGCACTGATGCGTAGATATAACCAGTTTAATCCAACGAACACTCCGGAATAGTGAAATAGGCTTAACATACCTTAAATAACCTTTACATAACTTAGAAATAAGTTTTGGAGGGTTTGGTGTGGTGAAATCAAAGTTAAATCCCTTACAGGGACTAAAGTTGACAAACTGCGAAAGTATGCCAATTTGAACTGTAACAGACATTCCGGAACATGACCATAAGTTAAACATACCATAAATATCCTTTACATAGCTTAGAAATAGGCTTTGAGGTGTTCGGTGTGCTAAAATAAACTTTTGGGTCATTCAGGGACTAAAAGTGTCAAAAAGTGCACAAGTTTGCATTTTTACGCATATCTTACGTTCTGAATACATCCGGACATCCAAAAATTTATGTAAGCATGACTATATTATATTTTAGTGTTCGCCATAAGAAAAATCCATTCGTCGCGTCATTTGGATCGTTTTTCGCGCTTATGCGCATTCCGTCGTAATTAAGCGAACATCGCGTTCGTACGGCCAAACGAACCAACCTCCGGCATATTTTTGAGCATGTTTTGAGTTCCCTATACTTTAACTTCATTTTAGAGCCTTAAAATGAGGTTAACGGGGTTCAAACGCATCGAAAAAGGCCTTAAACACGTGCAGGGACCATTTCTGCCAATTTTGAAACATTTCTGAAACATGGGGGCAGTGGCGTAGCGCGAGCCCTAAGGGCCTATGCAGTCGCGCTACGCGACTGCCTATTCTGGGCAGAAAACATGCAGAAACTCAGTTTTTCGCATTCGGGACCAGATTCGATGTATTAGCCGTTGTTTAATTCACAACCACACATTCTAACTTGCTTAGTCAGCGGATAAGGATGGAATTTAGGCACCATAACATTCCGACAAGTGTACGGATGTGATTAAGGCACGATATTCGACAAACGATCTTAACGGTTCGGGTATTCCTATAAATACCCCAACACCCCCATTGCTTAAATCACTAGAATTTTGATCTTAGAAACTCTAAGTTGAAACCATTGTTTCATACCTGAGATTCTCGGATCGAGATTAGCATTCGGGGACCCTTCGTAAGTATTCTTTCGTTCTTTTCCTTATTTTATTGCTTTTCGAGTCAGAAAGTCAAACTTTGTTTGACTTTCAGCGTTGACCAGTAATGGTCAATGCGAAGTTCGTTTGAACTTCGCAACGTGAGTGTAATCACGTTGGTTATAGTCCCTTGGGACTATGCCTACTGATTACCACGTTGTCTAGGGTCGTAGGGTAAGCGATCTAATAAATCGCTTATACCTCGAACCCGACCCAGTTTGGTCGATCATTAGGATCCGACCAAATACATTAGGTGACCATAGTAGGTAGGGAATAACCTTCCGAGGTTATACCCTATGGTCACATCGTTTAAGTAGTTGTATGATAGGTAGTTTATATGCCTTAGGTAAATTACCAGAATACCCTTTTCATGTATAATTGGTAATTAAGCATATGTAACCTAAAATTTTGTCACATAACTGATTATGTAACATGTTTAGGCATATAACACTTGTCATAGGACTAGTTAGGCGATCCGAACGCGTTTCACGCGAACGACGCGTTAAAGTAGCATAAGCTACCTAAACGGGTCGTAATGGGTCGTAAAAAATTAGGTTAAGTTTCAGTTAGTATGTAGGCTTTGTTAAACCATATGACGCGAGTCTCTATACTCGTTTGGTTTACGAATCCGCATTCTATCCGATCTTCCGATTTAGGTCCGGTTTATTAACATAGTTACCTATATTAGGTGCCGTTTGATTTCCGTGATCTCTAGCTTTGTTTGGTTGTTGTTCAAGACCTCCAAGCATCCTCAGGCGAGTACATTATTCCCCTATTTTACTGCTTTCAATTGTTTTGGGGTGACTCATATGTGCTAAATGTTTTCGATGTTATAACGATGGTTTCAAAAACGATTAAGACGATTTATACAAAACTAATAACGATTTCGATAAAGTGAACAAACTTGTTGGTTGTAATTACATAACAAATGACATTCATTAGCAATGATCAAGCCGACCAGTATTAGGTTATGGTACCATAGGATCTGACTAATCCCGTTATTTACTACACCCGTGGTTATGTGTGGGTATGGTAGGTAGCGACTGAATCTGTAATTATTAACTTACCCTATGGAGGTTTGTTAATGCGAAAACGAGAAGCGACGAAAACGAGAAGCGACGAGTGATGAGTCATGAAGGTTTGAATGTTATTAGCGAGACGACCATATAAGTAGTTTCACGACCTAAAACGAATTTAACGATTGGGTAAACGATAGGTTTTCACACGATGTTTTAACGATTGGGTAAACGATTGGCTTCAAAGCGATATACGATATTATTTTGGTTACATATTACATGATTTACATTGGGCATGAACATTACTTTGGTGGTTTGGTTTGATTAAGTGATTAAGTAACAATGCGTGTGTAATATGATACAAGCATGGTGGATACGCCGCTGGTACTTCCTATATATAAGTGTTTGTATGGTATTACATATTGTAGTGTTATTTGAATCATTTCAGTTTGAGACATAGAACATTTTTACAAGTAACATACTTTTCACAAGACATTTATTTACAAACAACTTATTTTATACAAACTCATTTTACATGGTTATTCACTTAATCATGCATTATTCTCTTATTATACATATCACCTAAACTTATTATTTTTTTAAATGATTTACAAAGACAAAGCAAATTACAAGGTTCATGACTAAACATTTTCTTAAACTAAAGTCATGAATCTTATTTTCACAAAACCTATGTACTCGCCAGCATTTCTTTGCTGACCTCGTTTTCACATATGTTTCAGGTATTGTTGGATGATATCGATTGATAAGATGCATGCTCACATAGGACTGGACAAGGCCTTAGTGACTCAATAACAATGATAGACTATGTTAAATTGTGTATTTAGATTTCCAGACGATGTAATTATTCAATGTTTAATAAAACGAAACACTTTTTGATATCCATGGTTATGAAACATTAATTCTGTTGCAACACGCCCCGATGTTTCCGCCGCGATTTGTTGTTTCACGCGGTCGGGGTGTGACAGAAAAGATGGTATCAGAGCCAATGGTTATAGGGAATTAGGTTATTAGTAATGCTTTGACCTAGTCTATAACTTTCTTAGGACCCTAACGCGAGTTTACTTGCGTTTAGTCATAAAACAATACCGTCACCTATCCTTAGGCGACGACCACAACAAGAGCATAAATTTCAAAACCGCTTTGAAAACTAATCATCTGTTCTAGGATGATTGATTACAAGGTTTTGAACCCTCTGTTATATGGTTTTGAACCCCTTTTAAATTTTCAAAATCTCAACAAGGTTTTGGGTTTTAAATAATGTGAACACGTGCAAACTAGAAGGGTGAATGCCTGTATTCTGGGTTTTCTGTCTAGGCAAGCACTTCGTATACATCTCATCAGACGCGAGACCAGTTGTGCTTACCTGGGAATTCTTGGGATGAGTGTTCACTTATAGGCGAGCATGTCTTCGCGATACATTATTTTTGACCTATTTACTTTGATTAAATCACCGAGGTCGTTTGTTGCTTTGTAGTAACAAACAAATGACCACTATCCTTGCTTTCATCAGATTTGTTTCATCTCATTCTTTTCGTCTAATTCTCTCACTCGTTTCCTTGTCAGACAATGCCTCCTCGACGCGATACCCGAACCGATACTCGGACTTTTACTATTGAAGAACACGCAGCCCTGATCTCTCAACAGGTGGCTGCTGTGGTTCCCGGTGTTGTAACCCAAGTCCACGAGATGTACAACAACGGCAACAACAACAACAATAATGCACCGTGTAATTTCAAGAACTTCAATTCTGCGAAGCCACATAAGTTTTCTGGGTCTCAAGGAGCAACTGCGCTCCTGCAGTGGTTTGAGAGTATCGAGAGCACATTCAGACATGTGCAGTGTCAGGATGCGCGTAAGGTGGAATTTGCTTCGAGTGTGTTTGAAAAGCGAGCGCTTACTTGGTGGAATGGTGTTATGCGAGATAGGGGTGCCGAAGTGGCGTTGGCACAAACATGGGCAGAGCTTCGGGCTCTCATGATGAAAGAGTTTTGTCCCCGTCACGAGATTCGAGTTTTGGAACGAGAGTTTGACGACTTAAAGCAAGATGGGGCTGAACACCGTGCGTACACGGATCGTTTTGAAGAACTCAGTCTATTGTGTCCCACCATGGTTACCCCTCTGGAGAAAGCGATCGAGAGATACATAGATGGTTTACCCGATTCTATTATGGATATTTTGATCGGTGTTAATCCTACCACCCTTCGTCAAGCAATCGAGTTGTCAGCTACCCTGACTGAGTCTCAAGTCAGAAAGGGTAAACTCACCCGCAAGGGTGATAAAAAGAAGGCAACCGATTCTGGAAAGGACAAGAAGAAGGATAAGGGGAAGGGTAAGGAAGGCGAGACGTCGAAGAAATCGAAGAAGCGGAAGGGTGCCCAAAAAATTTTGCTGTTACAGCACAGACTGCTCAGAACCTGCAGAATCCACCGGCTCAGCCACATGCAAAGAAGGCATATGCTGGTACCGCACCACAATGTGCCCGTTGTAACGGTCATCACGTTGCACAGCAAGATTGCAAGAAATGCACAACGTGTGGTAGACTTGGGCATTTGGCCAATACTTGTCGTCTGAGACAAAATCAGGCTGCTCAGGTTCAAGCTCCGGTTCAAGGGAATGCTGCGAGATTCCCACTGGGTTCATGTTTCAACTGCGGAGAGTTTGGTCATTTCCGCCCCAACTGTCCGAGACTGGTGAATGCAAATGCTAACGCAAACCCGAATGCGAACGTTCACGTCAATGTGAATCCAGCACGTGGTCGAGTGTTTAACATCAATGAGGCAATCGATGATGAAGAAGTGAACTTTTAGTATTTTGTATTTCCTCTGGTTGTTATCTTGTAACATTTAAAGACAATGCGATTGTTATATAAATAAAAATTTGTGGTTTTTATTTTTAACTAATGCAATTGTATGAATGTTTGATCCAACCTTATGATGTTAACACAAAGACAAAACTACTCGTATGGTTCTGTCATTTTTATGATCACTTATGATCTCCCAAAGAACCTCAAACACTTGTTTCTTTTAAATCTAAAGTATCTTATCGTCTTGTACCGTTCGAGATGCAAGAATTATCAAAACAGCTTCAAGAGTTGTCTGATAAAGGATTCATCCGTCCGAACTTTTCACCTTGGAGAAACTCCTGTTCTCCTTGTGAAAAAAACAATGGATCTTTTCGATTATATATCGATTAACGTAAGCCTAGTAAGCTTACCATCAAGAATCGATATTCCCTACCTTAAATCAATGATCCGATCATCTGCAGGGTACTTCATGCTTTTCCAAGATCGATTTGCGTTCTTGGTATCATCAACTTCGTATTCTCGAAGAAGATGTTCCCAAAACGGTTTTCTGCACGAAGTATGGCCATTACGAGTTTATAGTCATACCTTTTGGATTGACAAATGCTCCAGCCATCTTCATGGACTTAATAAATAGGGTCTGCAAGCCTTATTTGGATCAGTTCGTCATTGTTTTATTGATGACATCTTGATCTATTCAAAGTCCCGAGCCGACCACGATCAACACCTTCGTTGATTTCGGATCCTGATTGGATTCCTTGTACACCTTAATATGTACATTACAACTCAAGTAGGACAAGCCGAATTCCTTTTTAGATCTTCCTATTTTCATAGTTAGATTCTTGAAAATATTTAAAGTGCCAAGTGAAATCCACGGATTGGATTCCTAGTATGCTTTAAATACTCATGTCCAAAGATAACAAATTAAACGATTTTGCGATTAAACGATTTTGCGATTAAACAATTTTGCGATTAAACGATTATACAATTATGCGATTATGTGTTTATGAGTTATGTGTTCTCCTCTATGTTTTTGTGTGATCCAATTTTCAAATCCTCATAGAATCTTTCGTATCTTTATATGAGGGATTCATAGTAGGATATTCAAAAGGTACTACTTTAAATCCTTAATGGGCTTCTACGTTGTAGTTAAAGACCCTTGGGATTATATGGTACCATTCCATGATTCGATGAGAGACCCTTGAGTGGTCTAGTTAAAGATTGATTCAAGATCTGGTTAAGAATAGCATGTGATGATACAGCTGAAAGGACCCTATGGTGGTCCAGTCACGCTCATCACAGGTTCATTCATATGGTTTTCCTTTACACATTATGGAATACACTGTGTCAACTATGCAAAGAATTGGGTAATTATGGACGCGTACATAATTATAAAAATTCAGTGCACGGAAACCACAGTAAGATTTATCATGTGTAAGAACCGATAGTGACGACAAATAACGAAACGTGAACAATGTAATGGAGGTACGGTGGACGCACCAATGACACTTCATATACTTGTATATAAGTATCCCTCTTACATTGCAAGCATAAGGTTATTAAGGTTACTAGAAGTTCAAGAACCCTAACCAATGTTGTTCGATCTTTTCAACTTTATGTTTTAAACTCTCACAAGTTTCCTCTAAATAAATTTCGGGACGAAATTTCCTAAAGTAGGGGAGACTGTAACACCTGTGCCTCCACGGCCATCAAACAAATACCGAACCAATGAAATATTATATTTCATACTTGGGATTTGTAAAAATATGTGTATCTTTTGCACATATCAATTCTTGTTCGATTTCAAGCTCTAAATCGCTTTCTGGAAGGTTATACGCGCACTGATGCGTAGATATAACCAGTTTAATCCAACGAACACTCCGGAATAGTGAAATAGGCTTAACATACCTTAAATAACCTTTACATAACTTAGAAATAAGTTTTGGAGGGTTTGGTGTGGTGAAATCAAAGTTAAATCCCTTACAGGGACTAAAGTTGACAAACTGCGAAAGTATGCCAATTTGAACTGTAACAGACATTCCGGAACATGACCATAAGTTAAACATACCATAAATATCCTTTACATAGCTTAGAAATAGGCTTTGAGGTGTTCGGTGTGCTAAAATAAACTTTTGGGTCATTCAGGGACTAAAAGTGTCAAAAAGTGCACAAGTTTGCATTTTTACGCATATCTTACGTTCTGAATACATCCGGACATCCAAAAATTTATGTAAGCATGACTATATTATATTTTAGTGTTCGCCATAAGAAAAATCCATTCGTCGCGTCATTTGGATCGTTTTTCGCGCTTATGCGCATTCCGTCGTAATTAAGCGAACATCGCGTTCGTACGGCCAAACGAACCAACCTCCGGCATATTTTTGAGCATGTTTTGAGTTCCCTATACTTTAACTTCATTTTAGAGCCTTAAAATGAGGTTAACGGGGTTCAAACGCATCGAAAAAGGCCTTAAACACGTGCAGGGACCATTTCTGCCAATTTTGAAACATTTCTGAAACATGGGGGCAGTGGCGTAGCGCGAGCCCTAAGGGCCTATGCAGTCGCGCTACGCGACTGCCTATTCTGGGCAGAAAACATGCAGAAACTCAGTTTTTCGCATTCGGGACCAGATTCGATGTATTAGCCGTTGTTTAATTCACAACCACACATTCTAACTTGCTTAGTCAGCGGATAAGGATGGAATTTAGGCACCATAACATTCCGACAAGTGTACGGATGTGATTAAGGCACGATATTCGACAAACGATCTTAACGGTTCGGGTATTCCTATAAATACCCCAACACCCCCATTGCTTAAATCACTAGAATTTTGATCTTAGAAACTCTAAGTTGAAACCATTGTTTCATACCTGAGATTCTCGGATCGAGATTAGCATTCGGGGACCCTTCGTAAGTATTCTTTCGTTCTTTTCCTTATTTTATTGCTTTTCGAGTCAGAAAGTCAAACTTTGTTTGACTTTCAGCGTTGACCAGTAATGGTCAATGCGAAGTTCGTTTGAACTTCGCAACGTGAGTGTAATCACGTTGGTTATAGTCCCTTGGGACTATGCCTACTGATTACCACGTTGTCTAGGGTCGTAGGGTAAGCGATCTAATAAATCGCTTATACCTCGAACCCGACCCAGTTTGGTCGATCATTAGGATCCGACCAAATACATTAGGTGACCATAGTAGGTAGGGAATAACCTTCCGAGGTTATACCCTATGGTCACATCGTTTAAGTAGTTGTATGATAGGTAGTTTATATGCCTTAGGTAAATTACCAGAATACCCTTTTCATGTATAATTGGTAATTAAGCATATGTAACCTAAAATTTTGTCACATAACTGATTATGTAACATGTTTAGGCATATAACACTTGTCATAGGACTAGTTAGGCGATCCGAACGCGTTTCACGCGAACGACGCGTTAAAGTAGCATAAGCTACCTAAACGGGTCGTAATGGGTCGTAAAAAATTAGGTTAAGTTTCAGTTAGTATGTAGGCTTTGTTAAACCATATGACGCGAGTCTCTATACTCGTTTGGTTTACGAATCCGCATTCTATCCGATCTTCCGATTTAGGTCCGGTTTATTAACATAGTTACCTATATTAGGTGCCGTTTGATTTCCGTGATCTCTAGCTTTGTTTGGTTGTTGTTCAAGACCTCCAAGCATCCTCAGGCGAGTACATTATTCCCCTATTTTACTGCTTTCAATTGTTTTGGGGTGACTCATATGTGCTAAATGTTTTCGATGTTATAACGATGGTTTCAAAAACGATTAAGACGATTTATACAAAACTAATAACGATTTCGATAAAGTGAACAAACTTGTTGGTTGTAATTACATAACAAATGACATTCATTAGCAATGATCAAGCCGACCAGTATTAGGTTATGGTACCATAGGATCTGACTAATCCCGTTATTTACTACACCCGTGGTTATGTGTGGGTATGGTAGGTAGCGACTGAATCTGTAATTATTAACTTACCCTATGGAGGTTTGTTAATGCGAAAACGAGAAGCGACGAAAACGAGAAGCGACGAGTGATGAGTCATGAAGGTTTGAATGTTATTAGCGAGACGACCATATAAGTAGTTTCACGACCTAAAACGAATTTAACGATTGGGTAAACGATAGGTTTTCACACGATGTTTTAACGATTGGGTAAACGATTGGCTTCAAAGCGATATACGATATTATTTTGGTTACATATTACATGATTTACATTGGGCATGAACATTACTTTGGTGGTTTGGTTTGATTAAGTGATTAAGTAACAATGCGTGTGTAATATGATACAAGCATGGTGGATACGCCGCTGGTACTTCCTATATATAAGTGTTTGTATGGTATTACATATTGTAGTGTTATGTGAATCATTTCAGTTTGAGACATAGAACATTTTTACAAGTAACATACTTTTCACAAGACATTTATTTACAAACAACTTATCTTATACAAACTCATTTTACATGGTTATTCACTTAATCATGCATTATTCTCTTATTATACATATCACCTAAACTTATTATTTTTTTAAATGATTTACAAAGACAAAGCAAATTACAAGGTTCATGACTAAACATTTTCTTAAACTGAAGTCATGAATCTTATTTTCACAAAACCTATGTACTCGCCAGCATTTCTTTGCTGACCTCGTTTTCACATATGTTTCAGGTATTGTTGGATGATATCGATTGATAAGATGCATGCTCACATAGGACTGGACAAGGCCTTAGTGACTCAATAACAATGATAGACTATGTTAAATTGTGTATTTAGATTTCCAGACGATGTAATTATTCAATGTTTAATAAAACGAAACACTTTTTGATATCCATGGTTATGAAACATTAATTCTGTTGCAACACGCCCCGATGTTTCCGCCGCGATTTGTTGTTTCACGCGGTCGGGGTGTGACAGAAGCTAGTTAACCATGTTTAGTTTAAACAGCGGAAGCATAAAAGTAAGTTCGAAACATAAGTTCACAGTTCATAAGTTTTAAGTTTCAAAACGCAAATTTAATAAGTTCCTGAGGATTTAAATAATAAGCACGGAACATAACAGTCCGTACGCCACAACGACTCCTTCCTCGTGCAAGCTCCATCTAGCGACCTGCAAAGCATGTAATAACGAGTCAACAACAAAGTTGAGTGAGTTCACGGTTGGTTGTCCATTTTAGAGTTGTTTCCAAAAACATAGTTTAATCTCATTCGGCTATCCTGCCGTGGGGGTTACCCCATAGTTTGAAAACGTTTATTTGTTAACCATCCCATGTCCACCTTCCCTGGCTATCCAGCCCGGCACTTTGGCCGTGGGGAGCTGCCCCAGTATTTTAAACTACCAGACTCGTTTATCATATCGACTACTAACAAAAAAAATCAATTGTGCCCTAGCGTCGGTGTTCTATCACCACCGACGTGCCATAGTCCATTAGTACACGCCTGTCCGACTGGCACGGTGTGAGGTTTGTTAAACCTAATAGCGCTATTAACTAATGACCCGCTCGCCATAGCCTCGGCGATTAAGTCGATACAAAAAGGGAGGGACTCCGCTGATAGAGTTCTAGTCCAGTAAGTCTAACACGTCCCAACAGGACGAGGAATTTACATTCCTGAACACGTCTCAAAGGACGAGGAATCCCTATTCCTGTACCCATTCCCATTCCCACCGGGAATTTACCATGCTTTGTAGAAAAGTGTGAACTCACCTCGGTTTGCTCGGTTAGATTCTCAAATATAGCTAACAGTCAAGGTCGGTCAATCACGTCCTAGTATGATTTACCAGTTAGTCATTTAGTGGCTTTCAAATAGAACACAAAGTTCCTACACGTATCTATCACACAACATGCATCACTTTAACGGTTTATGCCCATCTAAGTTTCCCATCCATTCCCCACTCAAAATCAAACATACGATAATGCACATAACATATATAACATGTTAAATCATTCACAGATATCATACTCGACATTTAGACACGCGAGTCACAACTTATGTCATTTCAGCATTTATATTCAAAACCGGCTGTTTTCGGACGTTTTAAATAAAATGGTTAAATTATTCCAAAAATTCCCAAATTTTTACAGGATGTCTTAAACGTTCCATATTTTATTGTGTAAAAATATCGGGGTCCGGTTCCTTACCAATATTTTATAAAGATTCATATTCCGAACTGAACTCAGATTTATATATTTCTGACCACAGTCCACGGAACAATTTATTAAAAATTCATCGAGTGTCCGATTTACGAAATTCCAGTGGGGTAATTACAAATGCATCGGTTGTCATCTACTGTACAAATTTCATGGTCCGATTCGTCAAAAAACACAGGTTATGACTGAAAGTATGACACCCATTTATTGCTGTCAAAATTCAGCTTAAGTTGCTGTTACAAATTAACACTTTAAAAATAGTAAACGGAGTCCAAAAATTACGATTCTAGTGCCATTAGAACCGTATTTTATAATAACTTATTTTAGATTCAAAATATCGGTTTTTCGTTAAATTTACGACCTGTTTACAGCCAACTGAAGTTGGCTGTAAAGTATGGACAGATTGCTGTTTTTAGTCTCTAGCTTACTAGTTTGTGTTCGGTTGATCCCGTTAATTATGTTTAGTGATCGTAACAACATCAAACATCAATATAATCCAGCAACACATCAGATAATCAACCAATAATCATAATCACACAAGATCTACATGCTTTACACTAATATTCATCCATTAACCACCTTATTCATCACTTTAGTAGACTTTTAGACTTTGATCTTATATGTTCATAATTTTTAACCGACGAATCTCTTATTAACCACTCTAGACAAGATCAAGAAGGCGTTTAGAGTCACTTACTACTAGCTCGAGGCTAGGGAAGAAAATAGACAAAAAATGAGTGGTTAATAGCAACGTAGTGAGGTCCTTGGCAATCCGGGTGCACCGAACTTCCTTATGCGTGATCCTTTACACTTGTGAGTATATAAAATGGCTTGATAGGAATTGGAAGGTGAGTGGATAATGATGGTGGTGATCAGCCGAGATATCAAAGAAGGGAAAAGAGAGAGCCAACTTTGTTTTGTTGAAATGAATGATAGAGTTTAGTCTTATAAGCAATTTCATTTTCCATACAAACCTATTATCCACTAAATAACATGTAGCCTAGATATCAAACTATGAGATTATTATAATCAAAAAAAATTGTGGTGTGTTCCCTACATGGGAAAAACCGATCGGGTGGGGTGGCTTATTTAGTTGGAAAGTAACTAGGTAGTTTAGTGATATTTTATTTAGTTAGGGATTTAATTTAGTGTAATAGTGTGTAGTAATATATAACGGGTATTAGGGTATTCGGGGACCCTAACTGGCTCAGAAAAAGAAAACAATGTCGATGTCAATATTTTTATGTCCCGGGTTAAGTCTGGTTGTACGGTTGGATATTGCTCCGTTAAACTGCTTAATTAATCCGTAAAGCGTCCTATTTATATATTTTGTAACGTTTTTACTTTCTAACACTTAGTAAAATATAACGGACTATTTAGTGACCTTTCTGTACACTATTAGTATATTAACAAATACGTGTAAGCATAACACAGATATCAGAAAGCAGTTAAGTGATTCCACACAGTCGTCAAGCACATTAATTATTATTAATAAACTGTACGGTTACATGTAAATTTGAGGGTTGTCACACTTGTGACTATCCCTACTGATTACCACATTGACTAGGCATAGTGACGAGTCGTAGTTTCGGCCAAAATGCGTGTTTATGCGTATTTTGTAACCAAACTACTCTTGGGTATCAAAACCGTTTGTTTTGATATCAAAAACCTGTTTTCTAACTTGACTAAACATGTTCTAGCATGTTTAGCTCGTCACTTTTAGTTTAGTGCTTGTGTAGAGTCATAAGTCAAGCGGACTAAACACCCGCTTAGACTTTCGAACTCGACCCGTTTGGTCGATTATTAGGATCCGACCAAACATGTTTAGTGACCATAGTTGCATAGGGAATAACCTTCCGAGGTTATACCTTATGGTCACTTAGGTTTAATTAGTTGTATGATAAGTAGTTTATATGCCTTAGGTAAATGACCAAAATGCCCTTTTCATGTATAATTGGTAATTAAGCATATGTAACATAAACTTTTGTCACGTAACTGATTATGCAACATATTTAAACATGTTTAGGTATATAACACTTGTCATAGGACTAGTTAGACGTCTCGAACGCGCTTTTGTGCGCACGACGCGTTAAAGTAGCGTAAGCTACCTTAATGGGTCGCAACGGGTCGAAAGCACTTAGGTTAGGTTCCGATTTAGGATGTAGGCTTTGTTAAACCATATCACATGAGTTCCAACACTCATTTGGTTTACAAGACCTCATTCTATCCGATCTTCCGATTTAGGTGTCTATTGTTGGACTAGTGATTCGATTACTAGGTACTGCTTGATTTCTCTGATTTACTTGAGGTTGTTGAAGTTCTGTTGATTGAGGATACTTTGCACTTCATGTGAGTACATAGTTCCCCTATTTTACTGTTTTAAATTGTTTTGGGGTGATTAATATGTATCAAAACGATTTTCGATATTATAACAATGATTTCAAAAACAATTAAGATGGTTTATACTAAACTAATAACGATTTCAATAAAGTGAATAAACTAGTTGGTTGTAGTTACATAACGAATGGCATTCATTAGCATTGATCAAGCCGACCAGTATTAGGTTATGGTACCATAGGATCTGACAAATCCCGTTATCAGACTACACCCATGGTTATGTGTGGGTTAGGTGGGTAACGACTGAATCTGTGATTGTTAATTTACCCTTTGGTGGTTTATTAATGCGAGAAGCGGGGTAGTCGAGTCACGAAGGTTTGAATGTTATTAGCGAGGCGACCATAAATAGTTTTCACAATTAAAACAAGGATGATATAAACGATTTAAACGAATTAACGATTTGGACAAGATTAAACGAGTTGAATAAACGATTGGTTTTTGGTTAAGTGTTTAGATAACGGGACGGGTGTAATATGGTGAAAACATGGTAGATACGCCGCTGGTACTTCTTATATATAAGTGTTTTCAACATATTACATACCGTGGCGTTATTTAGTTCACTTGGGTAAACGATTTTGAAACAATGTCACTTAACGTTGTTTTCGAAAGGATATAAACCATACGAATTTTATTAACAAGTTTATACGAGATGTTTTACAATTTGGTTTACTAAAACAAATGTTTTTGGGTTAAGAATCATGGCTACGAGGTTTTATAAACTATAATCCGCTTGATTTGAGTTGGTTAATTAAGTTGCAATATTATACTCTTTTCAAAACAAGGTTTTTAAATTAAGTATTGCAACATGTAAACTAGCCATGAATCCGACACTCCTATAAAACCTATGTGCTCGCCAGCATTTCTTTGCTGACTTTGTTTTTACATATGTTTCAGGTGATGTTGCTTGATGTGATTTCTAGGATGCATGCGTCACATAGGATCTGGACGAGGCCTTAGTGACATAAAAACAATGATAGTCGATATGTATTTTATTTGTTCTATGTTAAGACAATGTAATGTTTAATTTTATCAATAAAACGAAACTCTTTTTGTATCCATGGTTATGAAACAATAGCTTCTGTTACAACACTCCCCGACGTTTCCGCCACGGTTTGTTGTCCTACGTGGTCGGGGTGTGACAATAATAGTGTTAAATGCAAAAATCATCAGAGTAAAATCCAGTGCATTCGGGATGTTGCGGGTAATCGGTTTGAAGGAGATGAAGCGGCGGCTGCTCTTGTCAATCATTATTCGTTTTTTTTAGGCACGGAAGACCCTGTTTCTAGTGTTAACATGACTGATGTTTTGGTTAATGTTGTGAACCATAATGAAGCAGATAATATGGTAAGACAGGTGACGCGTGAAGAAGTAAAGAATGCTATGTTCAGCATAAGTGAAAACAAAGCTCCTGGCCCGGATGGCTATACGTCAGCTTTTTTTAAGCATGCTTGGGAGATAGTGGGTAACGAGGTAATGAATGCAGTTCTAGAATTTTTTAACAATGGCCAAATTCTGAAACAGTTAAATCACACAATCTTGGCTCTTATTCCCAAAGTGGATACCCCTGATTCTGTTCTTGATTATCGTCCAATTTCTTGTTGCAATGTTCTCTACAAATGCATCAGCAAGATTATTACGGATAGATTAAAGGGAAGCTTGGAGTCATTGGTTAGCATTAATCAGTCCGCTTTTGTGCCAGGCAGGCGGATTTCTGATAATATTCTCCTAACTCAAGAGTTGATGCATAACTATCAATTGAATAAAGGTCCTCCCAGATGTGCTTTCAAGATCGACATTCAAAAGGCCTACGACACAGTTAGTTGGTCTTTTCTGGAGAAGATTCTTTTTCACTTTGGTTTGCATAGGAAGATGGTGAAATGGATAATGGCATGTGTTACCACGGCCACGTATTCTCTGAGTATTAACGGCAATCTTCACGGATTTTTTAAGGGGAAAAGGGGTCTTCGCCAAGGGGATCCGATGTCCCCGTACTTGTTCACGCTTGTTATGGAGGTGCTCACCTTATTACTCCAAAAGGCAGCTCGCTCAAGCTCATCTTTTAAGTACCATGCTCATTGTGTGAAGCAAAAAATAATAAATGTATCCTTTGCTGATGACCTTTTTATTTTTGTTCATGGGAGTATCAATTCGGTTAGCAAGATCAAGGCCGCTTTGGAGGAGTTCACGAGTATGTCGGGTCTTGTTCCGAGTCCAGCCAAAAGCACGGTTTTCTTTTGTAATGTCCCTCAGCAGGTCCGACAGGAAATTCTAAATGCTATGCCGTTTCATGAAGGCTCCTTGCCAGTTCGATACCTAGGTGTGCCGTTGATCACATCGAAGTTAAGCGCGGGGGATTGTAAGCTTCTAGTGGACCGAATGGATAAGAAAATTAACAACTGGATGACAAAAACGCTATCTTTTGCGGGTAGACTGCAGCTTATCAACTCGGTCCTTTCAGCCATGCATATTTATTGGGCTTCGGTTTTCGTTATTCCGGCTCGTGTTATCAATGATCTGGAGAAGCGTTTACGTCGATTTCTTTGGAATGCTGGCAACGTTGGTAAGGTTAAAAGCCAAGGTAGCGTGGAATGATATTTGTCTTCCTAAAATGGAGGGTGGCCTAGGTATTAGGCGAATTGGAGATGTGAATAGAGCCCTCATCACTAATCATATTTGGAGTATCCTTGTTAAAAGAAACTCCCTTTGGGTGCAATGGATTTACGCTCACAAATTGAAGAATCAGAATTTCTGGGATGTCCAATGTAGGGGTAGTATGAGTTGGGGGTGGAGGAAGATTTTATCCATCCGCAATGTTGTTCGGCCGTTTATTTGGAAAGTTATTCGGAGTGGAATGCAAACAAATGCTTGGAGCGATAACTGGTGTCACCTGAGCCCTCTCAGGGCTTTTATAACTCCGAGACATATTGCAAACGCGGGCTTCAATCTTCAATCTTCTGTTGCGGAATTACTTGATGAGAATGGTCAATGGAAATGGCCTCAAGCATGGTATGATACTTACCCAGTTTTAATTGGTTTGACGCTTGAGCTAACCAGTACCCAGTTACATGATCGCACGGTTTGGAAGGATTTGGAGGGTAATGATCGGCATTATAGCTCATTGGAAGTTTGGCACACCATTCGATCGCGTAATACTCCTATTAATTGGGCTAGCATGCTTTGGTTCAGTTAATGTATTCTGAGGCATTCCTTTCAGTTATGGTTGGTTATAAAGAATAAGTTGAAGACTCAAGATCGGCTGAAAGTTTGGGAAGCGGGTAGTGAAACAAACTTAAGACTAATGTGTTGCCCCTATGTCAGCACGACCGGGACTCGAGAGACCATCTTTTTTTCTCGTGTATATTCGCATCGCAGGTCTGGAAGAATATAAAAACAATGGTGGATATGGATAATGTTAGCGATTCTTGGAACTCTATTTTTTTTTGGGTAAAGGGTTACCCCGGTTAAATTTTATACCAACCAACCAAATAAAACAAGTGAAGGCTATCTGCCTCCAGTTCAAAACTAATCGCTAAACAAATACACCAATTAACTCGAAAATATTATCAACAAAACAGAAGCTCTTCTTAGCCGCAGTCGTCATCCGCTACCAAGAGCCCTCTCGGGAGACTCCAATCCTGTAACACTCGCATCATATTGGCCGTATCCCTGAACCTCATTGTGTGCAGCTTCATTCGAACCGTGGATAACACAATCTCTACCAGCTGATTCTTGTTCCTCCTCTTGTCAGTGAATAGCCTTCTGTTTAGCTCCTCCCAAACAAAATAAGCTGTTGCACCAACTACAAGTTTTGCAATAATGTGTTCGGCCATGTTTGACTTAGCGACATTAACCAAATACTCAAAAATATCGGTCCATGTACTTTGAATCATATCCATACCCGCTTTACCTCGAACCTCATACCAAACTTGTTTGGTGACACGATATGCGGAAATAACATCAATGACGATGGTGGCTAATTTGTCTTAGTTTTATTGGTTTTTGGTTTGTGCTAGAAGTTTGTCTAGGTGGTTTGTTTTGTGGTTGTTTCTTGTATCGTTTGGTTTACATTCATGAGGCATGTCTCATGTTTGAACTAGTGTAGGTTCTCTACACTACTTGTTTTGTTTTGGTTGTGAATATATAGAATCACCGGGGTAACCCTTTACCCAAAAAAAAAAAACTTGTTTGGTGACGTCACACTCAAAAAAGAGATGCTCGTGCGAATCCGGACCTCTCGTACATAAAGAGCAACATAAGAAGTTCAAGTTTGTATTACCCGAATTCCAGCGGCTCATCACATCTTGAGTTTTCAACTTTTTAAGCACAATAAGCCACATGAGAAAAGAATGTCGAGGGATTGCCTGAGGAAACCAAACCAAACTCGACCACTCCACCCCCTGTTGAGAACGACGTAAATCCTCCCAAGCCGAAGAGGTACTGAAGTCCAACTCTCTACCACTTGAAGTACGCCATACCAACTTATCCTGATTAGATGGTAATAACTCTGGAGTTTGTAAATTAAGCAGAGTATGAAAACGATGTATCCAATCCACTGGCCAACTCCATTCTCCATTTATGAAAACATCTGCAACACGAGCATTCATACTAAAACCTGCATTCGCTATCCTTCTGGGAGTAATAAAACTACAAATCGGGCCCATCATATCCCATTTACCATACCAAGCACTTGTGTTCATACCATTCCCCAACTTGACCCAAATATGATCACGGATTCTCGGCCTAATACTTAACATCTTCCGCCAACTCCAAGTTACATTATTTTTAATCGGTACATCCCAAAAATTTCTTCCTCGGAGACGATAAGAATGTATCCACTTCACCCAAAGCGATTCTCGATTAGACAGCAAGCTCCATATGTGCGTGACCATGAGGGCATTATTCATATCTCCAACCCTACGGATACCCAACCCACCTTCACATCTCGGTAGACAAACAACTTTCCAATTTACCTTTGCTTTGCCTCTAATTCTATTCCCTTGAGTCCATAAAAACATCCGCATTCGTTCCTCCAACTCGTGAACAATACGTTTTGGAAGAATAAAAACCGAAGCCCAGTAGACATGTAAAGAAGCCAAAACCGACCTGATCAACTGCAAACTGCCAGCAAAGGATAAACACTTCGTTTTCCAGTCAGTAATTCTAGCATCCATCTTCTCCACCAAACTTTTACAATCTTTGTAATTAAGCCGAGTAGATATTAACGGAACTCCAAGATACTTAACAGGCAACACCCCTTCCTCAAACGGCAGAATTTCTAGAATACGAGCTTTAACTGAATTCACCACATTGCCAAAGAAAACTGTACTCTTCATCATACTAGGCACAAGCCCTGACATGTTTTTGAAGCTGTTGAGGGACTCCATGATAACCCTAGCCGATTTCGGGTCCCCCCTAGCAAATATAAACAGGTTGTCTGCAAAGCATAAATTAATAATTCTTTGGTTTTCACACTTATTATGGAATCTAAACTCCGATGAGACCGACACCTGCTTTTGTAGAATCAAAGTCAAAACCTCCATAACCAAGGTAAAGAGATATGGGGACATTGGATCACCCTGATGTAAACCACGCTTACCTTTGAAAAACCCGTGAAGGCTCCCATTCATCGCAATCGAAAACGTTGTAGAAGTGACACAAGCCATGATCCACATAACCATTTTCGGGTGGAAACCAAAACCCAGTAACACGGTCTCTAGGAATTTCCATTCAACCGTATCGTAAGCTTTCTGAATATCCACCTTAAACACGCATCTCGGCGGACCAATGTTCCGATGATAGTTATGCATAAGTTCCTGAGTTAATAGGATATTATCTGATATTCTTCTACCCGGAACAAAAGCCGATTGATTAATGCTTACTATATCACCTAACCCTTCTTTAATACGATTAGAGATGATCTTACTTATGCACTTATAAATCGTGTTGCAACATGAAATTGGTCTATAATCTGTTATTGAAACAGGCGTAGAAACCTTGGGGATTAAAGAAATAACCGTATGGTTCAATTGCTGAAGCAACTTCCCATTACGAAAGAATTCCCGAATCGCTTGGCACACCTCCGTTCCCACAATATCCCAAGATCTTTTAAAGAAAATAGACGTATACCCATCGGGCCCTGGAGCTTTATTCCCCGAAATAGAGAACATAGCCGATTTGATCTCCTCATCCGAAACATGACGAATCATGTGTTGGGCCTTAGCAGTAGCTAACTTCTGAGAAAATAAGTCGGGAGTAGGCTGCATCGGAGTCTCCACTTCACAGCCGAAGAACTTTGAGTAATGATCCACCAAACTCAGCGGCACTTCATTACCTTCAACCATCCGACCGGTTGAATCCCGAATAGCAAAAATACGACTACGATGATTCTTTGCTTTCAGAACATTATGGAAGAATTTGGTATTCGAATCACCCAAGGACAACCAATCCACCTTCGATTTCTGTTGAAGAAACAACGATTCATCCCGAACTGCCTCTTTATACATTCAAAGCACACTATCGAGTTTAATCATCAATTCATCATTACCCGGACTCCTATCCAACTCGAGCTGGCACTCCTCCATAAGCTTCCTCGAATTTTTAACTTTTTCATGCAAGTTCCCTAGATCAAACAGAAGTTTACGAAGCGGACCCTTCAAGAGCCTAAGTTTCTTGACCACTTTAAACATAGCATATCCCGAAAAATCGGTTTCCCAAACACGCTTAACCTCCTCAAGGAACCCACCCTTCTCCGTATTTAAATTGACAAACTTAAAAGGTTTCGGTTTATTCCGTTCCACATTTTTTTTTTTGGGTAAAGGGTTACCCCGGTGATTCTATATATTCACAACCAATAGAAACCAAGTAGTGTAGAGAGCCTACACTAGTTCAATCATGGGACATGCCCCATGAAAGTAAACCAAAGAACCAAAAATAAAACCAAAGTACTAAACGTCCCACTAGACTGCTATCTAGACCAACAAACACAAATATAAACAAAAACTAATCAGCCACCATCATCAATAATGTCGTTGCCATGAATCTCCCACTCCCTCCAAAGTCTTCGCACATTTTCAGTATTCTTCAGTCTCGCTCCCATCAGCTTGTACCGAACCAAACTAATGATTTTCTCACTAACAATCTCTGGAGGTCTCATCCGATTCTTGAAGATCCTGATGTTACGCTCCTGCCAAACAACATAAGCACTAGCCACCACCAATAGTCTCGTAACATAATCAGACGCTAACTTAGAATTGGATCGAGCAAGAAGCCAATTGATAATATCCTCCCACTTAGGTTGAACCGTATTCATGCCCACTTTCTGTCTCACAATATGCCAAACTTTCGAAGAGAAAACACATTCAAAGAACAAATGGCTATGAGAGTCATGATTAGCATAGCAAAGCAAACAACACATCATATTCATAGTCTTTCTTCGAGAAAAATCCCACGTCAGAATCTTATCTTGCGTGAGCAGCTTACCTCTCATAATCAGCCACATTAAAAATGCATGCCTCGGAATGCATTGGGTAAACCAGACAATAGTGCTCCAATCTATCTCAGTTTCTTTATAACGAACCGAATTCCAAGCCTCAGAAGACGAGAAAACACTTGTGTTATTACCATCACGCCACATAACTCTATCAGGTTTATTCGGAATAATATGAACTTGATCTAGCTGAATCAGAACTGGAAAAAGATCTCTCCAAGCAACCGGCCACTTCCACTCTCCATTGGCCTGGATGTCAGAAACCGAATCCTCTAACCGGAAGCCTGCATTTGAAATAGCTCTAGGCGAAATAAACTCCCCAAGCGGCCCAATATCACTCCATATATCATACCAAGCCGAGGCCAATGTCCCATTACCAATGTCAAACCGAAAGAAATCCCTCAAATACGGACGAAGTTGAAGAAGCTTACGCCACGAGTAACTACAAGTAGAGGGAATTTTAGTAATCCAGAAATTCTTTCCTTTTAACCTGTAAACATGAACCCAATCCACCCACAATGACTTCCTCCTCATAAGAATACTCCAAATGTGATTAGCCATAAGGGCTTTGTTTACATCACCAATACGCCGAATACCCAAACCTCCTTCATATTTAGGGAGACAAACTGCTTTCCAAGAAACCTTAGCTTTGCCTTTCTTGAAACCCGTCTCTTGAGACCACAAAAAATTTCTCATCTTTGCCTCCAACTCTAGAACAACTCTACTCGGAAGCATAAACACAGAGGACCAGAAAATATGCATAGAAGATAAAACAGAAACAATGAGTTGCAATCTACCTGCGAACGAGAGTAACTTATTCCTCCAATGCATGATCCTTTTGTCTAATTTCTCCAACAGAACATTACAGTCTCTATATAACAGACCCGATGAAATTAACGGGACACCAAGATAGCGAACAGGCAAAGAACCCTCCTTAAACGGCATGATATTCAGAATAGCACTTTTAATATAACTTGGAACATTACAAAAGAAAACAGTGCTTTTCTGATTATTAGGCACCAGACCCGACATCAAAGCAAATTTTGAAAGAGAGCTCATAATATACCTAGCCGAAGCAATTTCCCCTCTAGCAAAAAGAAAAAGATCGTCTGCAAAACAAAGATTGATAATTTGGTGCTTCTCACATTTATTATGAAACTTGAAGGATGAATCAATCCTTAACGAATGATGCAGAATGGCCGTTAAAACTTCCATAACAAGAGTAAACAAATACGGGGATAGAGGATCACCCTGACGAAGCCCACGATTACCTTTGAAATACCCATGCACATTACCATTGACACAAACAGAATACGATGTAGTAGAAACACACACCATAATCCAGTTCACCATCGAATCATTGAAACCGAAACCAAGGAGAACATTCTTGAGAAATTTCCAATCAACCGTATCATAGGCCTTTTGGATATCAACTTTAAAAGCACATCTTGGGGGACCGACATTCCTATGGTAATTGTGCATCAACTCTTGGGTTAACAAAATGTTGTCAGAAATCTTCCTGCCTGGGACAAAAGCTGATTGGTTTATACTAACAATATTATTTAATACCACCTTCAGTCTTTCCGCAATGATCTTGCTTATGTACTTGTATATAACATTACAACAAGCAATCGGCCTGTAATCCGTAACAACCGACGGTGAAGGAACCTTAGGCACAAGCACAATAAGGGTGTGATTTAACTCTTGAAGCAAACGACCTGTTTCAAAAAAAATTAATAACAGCCTTTGAAACATCATTCCCAATAATAGGCCAAGCACTCTTGAAAAACGCAGCCGTAAAGCCATCCGGGCCTGGCGCTTTATCTATGCCAATAGAAAACATAGCCTTCTTGACTTCATCTTCAGTCACTTGTCTGATCATATGAGTAGCAATCTGAGGATCCAAAACTTGCGTGAATAAGTCCGGAGCCGGACTAATCGACGTATCTCCACGGCACCCCAAAAATTTCTCATAATGATCCACAAAGGCTTGCTGAACTTTATCACCTTCAAACACGAAACCTCCTGAATCACTAATAACATCAATTCGGCTATGATGATTTTTGCTTTTAACCGAAGAGTGAAAGAAAGCCGTATTACTATCCCCAGCCCTCAACCAATCCACTTTAGATTTTTGTTTCAGAAAACGCTCCTCATCCAACATAGCTTCTTGAAATTCACTAGTAACAGTAGCCTCTTGAATCCGAAGATCTTCATTATTCGGTTCCTGATCAATGATTTTCTGCAGGTTATCTAGCTTATCACGAAGCCTTTCCACTTTTTTATGTAAATTACCCTGCTTAAATAACAGCGCCCGGAGAGGAGTCTTGAGAAGACGAAGCCTTTTAGCAACACAAAACTGATGAACTCCTTGAACTCTAGTCTCCCAACCCCTCTTCACAATTTCTAGAAATTCTGGTTTGTAAACCAAAAAATTAGCAAATTTAAAGGAGCGAGGCTTCAGAATACCAGCATCAGGAATTGATAAGACACAAGGGCAATGGTCTGAAAGCCGATACGGCTGAAAAATAGCAACTGCACTCGGGCATTGGGTCACAAATTGGGTGTTCCCCAGCACTCTATCAATCTTCTTCAGTAAACCAATCCCTTTCTTAGGCTTTTGATTCCATGTAAAATGAAGACCTGACCTATTGATATCAAACATCTCAATCTTATCGACACATTCTTGAAACTCTTTCATACTACTAGACACCGACGAGGATCCCATCGACTTATCTTCAAGATTTAGAGCAGAATTGAAATCCCCCATAACAACCCAAGGATTATTCCCAACAAACCCTTTATGTAAAGCCAGGTGATGCCATAATTCCCTTCGAGTGACATAATAATTCGCGGCATAAACAATCGAGCAAAAAATCATTTTCTTATCCAGCTTGAAAAAGAGTTGTAAATGAATAACCTGATCAGTCTGAGACAACACCATGACGTCAAAAACAGCTGGATTCCAACCAATAATAATCCAAGTACCTTTGTTACACCGAGCCCCATTAGACGTCCAATCCCACGAACGAAAAATAGATTTACAAATTTGACCAAGCCTACGGACATCAACATGCGATTCTAAGATAGCACATAGGCTCAAACGATAATCTTTAACTGCCTGACGAACCTCCGTTTGTTTCAGAGGGCGGTTCAACCCCCTAATATTCAAAGAAGCAATACTAACCATTGTTAACATTTAAAGAAGGAGTGCTTGCCCCTTGTGGTTTATTAGGTTTTATAGTCCCACTAACCAGAAATTCATCGGTTTCATTATAAACTTCTTGGACTTCATCATCATTCGAATCATAAGGATCATCTCCAGCTCCCACCCCTTCGGCCACATTATCTAACTTGGTATCATTAAACACATCAAACGGATTAGACGATAGAAAACTAGTATTCGGATCTGATTTGCTACTACTACCGCTAGCTTTAGAGGTAATAGGACGATATTCAAATTTTTGCTTCGGTTTAGTAACTGGAAATCCTGTTCTTTTGGCCGCTTTTCGAGAATCAACATCCATAAACCCATCCTTGTCTATCATCGGTTTTTTAAAAAACTCTTTATTCTTAGACCCATGTTGAGTTTGTTGGACTTTACCAGGAGCTTTCGTGACCTGCCTGATTTGTTTCGGACAGGTCTGATCATCATGACCAAATATTTTGCAATACGCACATCTATGAGGACACCATTCGTATTCAACATAAACTTTTTCCTTAACAAATCCTTCCCCCTCCAATTCCGGAACAGCAATAACAATTTCCTCTTTAAACTCATGCTCAGCCGAAACCTCCACTAACGCTCTCGCAAAACTACTCCTTCCCCAAGAATCAAGGCACATAGAGGAAGTGTACTTATCCAATTCCATTGGAGTTCCGACAGCCGTAGCAATCATGCTTAAACCATCCTCCGTATAGGCTGCAATTGGGACTTCATGAAGTTTAACCCAAAGTTGTACATTCTTGACTTCTTTCTTTTCCAGTTTCGAAGACGGGGACCATACATTAAGAAACAAAGGTTGTGAACGAATTATCCACGGACCCTCCTTCATAACATTCTTCATACCATTTTCATCAGCAAACTTAAAGAAGAAAAAACCATTAGCGTTCATCATCGTTTTTTGAAGACCAAATCTCTTCCAGTTATTCCTTACAAAGTATTCAACTACCGGGTATGCAACACGATCACCTAGAAAGTATCCATAAAGAGTATTGGCTAGTTTATCTTTAACAGTTCTAACAGATTCTTTCGGTAAAACCACATCACAACCTTCAGGTCCAGTTGGACTTGTAAGTGCTCGAAAATTAACCTTCTTATTATTAGATACCCCCACGGATTCAGCATAAGATAATGGAGATTTACCTAAATCCAATCTGCCACTCTGAATACCTTGAAGCAAACCCTCGGACCCTTGATTCACCGACGGATTAACAGGAATGGTTACCTTAGTTAATTCGTCAATAACATTAAACAACTTCGGATCAGGCTGAACAGTTTGCACCGTACCTCTCCTAGGCAACAACGGATTACCATCTATATTCACCACTCTACTCGCTAAACCCTTAAACGGTAATGGTGGCTTACCTCGATCATCCTTAGCAACAGCATCAGACTTTGAACGATCATCCATTGCACAATAATCGACTCTCTCCTTTAATCAGCAAGTGAGACAACCATGCACGCAGAAAACCATAAAACCAAGAAACCCAGCCAAACGTAAACACAAGAGAAACCCTAATTTAGCTTGACGAAAACAGAAAAGAAACCCTAGATTCAACTCAATCCTTCCGCTAACTAGTTCGAATCAGATGTAATGATAACTCAATACTCCGATGATCAGACTGTTATACGAAAATCATGAAGAAAAATCCAAGGAAGAGAAAGGAACCAAAATCGCCATAGCTAGAGAGAGAAACTAGGGTTTCCGTTCCACATTAGGAAGGACAAGAATACATGGCGTATGATCTGAAACCCGATAGGGCAAAAAACGAGCCGTCGCACCAAGAAACAAATCAATAACATGCACATTCCCTAGAACTCTATCAATCTTTTTAAAGATCGCACTCCCACTCTTTTGTTTGTTCGTCCAGGTGTAATGAAAACCCGAGCTGTTGACATCAAACACATCAATAGCATTCACACACTCCTTAAATTCCCTTGTGCTAATACTTATCGAAGAAGTGCCCGTTAGCGTATCATCCATCTCGAACGTAGCATTAAAGTCCCCCATAATGGTCCACGGTTTATTACGCATAAACAAATGGTGCTGACATAGATCATCCCATAACTCCCTTCTATCCTTGTAATGATTTTCCGCATACATGAAAGAGCAAAACAACGACTTCTTGTCAAGCTTATACACGATCTGCGTATGAACCACCTGATTAGTTTGAGCGAGAATCATCACATCCACTATGTTCTCATCCCATCCCACAATTATCCGAGTACCTCTAGGTCAAAGAGAGGCATTAGAGGCCCATTTCCAGTTACTACACACTTTATTGCAGACATCCGACACATCCGACACATCCACATGAGTTTCCATAATGGCACATACTTGCATATGATTATCATAAATTACCTGACGAACCTCCTTTTGCTTAAGGGAGCGGTTCAACCCCCTAACATTCCAGGCACCGATACTACCCATTAGAAACCCCGTTACTGGGTGTGCTTGCACCTTCAGCTTTGTTACCATCGATCTTTCTGTCCATGAACTTAGGAATATCATCTAACAGGTCATCCACTCCTATATCGTCCATAATAATCTGGCTCTTAGAACTCTTACTTACATTATTAGTAGCCTTCATTTGTTGCACTGGTCGAGCAATAGTAGCAGCCACCTCCTCATTTTGCAGCGCATCAAAAGAGTTAGACACCTTAACCTGAGCATTGGACGAAGAAGCTTTATCCGCTTGATTGTTATTTTTAGAGATCGGCCTATAAACCATCTTCGGCTTCTTATTATTAACCTGAAACCCTTGCTGGCCAGCTTTTTTGTTTTTGCCTTTAAACTCCCTAAAACCGTCAGCATCAGTCTTGGACCTATCCTCCACCACCGTCTTCGGATTCTTCGGACATGAGTTACCCTTGTGACCAAATACACAGCACGTAGCACACCTTAGAGGCTCCCAATCATATTCTACTTTTACCTCAGCCATCGAAAACCCATTGCCACCCAAATCTGGGACCGCCACCTTCACCATTCTTTTTAATTCACATCCAGCATGCACCTCAATCAATGCTATAGCAAAGCTACTTCTACCCCATGATTCAGCACACATCGATGCCGTATATGAATCTAGCATTCTCGGTTCACCTATTTTAGAAGCCAATAGACTCAAACCATCCTCAGTAAAGGCCGCCAATGGCATATCATGCAACTTTACCCACACAGGAATAGCCGTTATATCTTCTTTAACTAGGTTGACTGACGGAGACCACTCATTCAAGATAATCGGTACATTCCTAATCATCCACAGACCATCCTCCATCAATTTCTTCATCCCCTCCTGAGAGTTAAACTTAAAAAAGAAGAAACCCTTCGCATTCATCATTAATCTAGATAATCCATATTTTGCCCACTGATTTTTAGCGAAGTATTCAACAACTGGAAACGCCAGTCGTTTACCCAAAAAATACCCATATAACGTATTTGCAAAACGATCATTTACCTGTTTAACCGATTCAACCGGAATCACAACGTCCACCGCATCCATCTTCTCTAACGTTTCCAGCTTCCTGAAATTCACTTTAACAGGTTCCTTCTGGGTTTGAACAGCCTTCGCATACGAGATAGGCTTGTTTATGGCACTTTCCGAATTATCCATACAACTCTTGTTACTCTCCAAGTTGCCATCAGCCGAAACACTAGGGTTTGCATGGGAATCCTTCATCGCTGCCATGTATTCCCCTCCATATGCCAAATCAGCATTCAAATCCACAGGTTTAGAAATTTCGTACAACCCATCAATGACCGATCTATTGTTGGTTGAGTATATACCCCGTCTAGGTTTCAGATTGTTGCCCTCAATATTTGTCACCCGCAGCCCAATACCACGCACCAGTGGTGTTTTATCATCAGTCCCCGGAGTAACACCCTCCTCCAACGGATTAACACCATCACTTCTTCCCTCCATGCACTCGAAACACCAAGCAAACAAGAAAATCCAGCCAACCAACCAAGAAACAATAGCAAAACCCTAATCTAGCACCTTACGGCATGCAACTAATCAAATCGAGATAGGGACTCAGGTAAATCAAGGTTACTGCCCGACCAGTAGGACCGATAAACCCTAATCACTATTCCAACAGATTCGAAACACACGGTAACAGGAGGCGACAAACAGAAAAAAAACAAAACAAAAACCCTAAATTCAACCGCGATCACTTTGCTAACAAGTTCGAATCAGAGTATTGATGAATCAACACACTAATAATCAGACTGTTATACAAAGATCAAGCAGAAAAATCAAAGGTTACATGAGGCTCCAAAGTCACCATGCTAGAGAGAGAAATTAGGGTTACTCTAGATGGCTTATATATTTGTAACTCTATTTCGGCGTGGATGGACCAGCACTCAAGTTCAAAGAGGTTGGAGCAAGTTGTGTGTAAATTGGTGTTAGCGGCTTCGGTATATTTCATATGGCAAGAACATAATAACCGGTTATTCTCTCGAGTTGAATGTTTGACTACTCAGGTGACCGAGAAGATTAAATATTCTGTTCGGCTTCGGTTGATGGGTTTCAAGTACCAAGGTCATGTAGATTATAACAAAGTTCTAAAGAAGTGTCAGATCCCGTCAAGGGCGCTGAATGAGGACCCGGGTTAAGGCAGTTTCAATGGAGTGCATATAGTTAGAATTGTGTTGGTGTGGCCGTGTTTTTTGGGTTGTGTTTATTTGTTTTAACTGGACGTGTTGTTTTGCTGGTTGTGTTTTTTTTTTCTGGTTTCCTAGTCTTGGTATGCCAAGGCTAGTTTAGTGTGCTATGTCAGGCACACCTTTGTAATTGATCTTTTATAAAATTTACCGGGGTAACCCTTTACCCAAAAAAAAAAAAACATAGAACAGGTTTGATTTTGAGTATACTTATAGGTTTCTGATTTTGGCGGGAAGGGTTTTGGAAGTTGCAGGGGGTAATATTGTTTCTTAACACAAAGTATAGGGGTAATAACAAAGGGCAATTTAGTAATTTACCAGTGGGGGGTAATTGTGCGACACAACAGGAATGTTGGGGGTAATAGTAAAGGGTAAAATAGTCATTTCAAATTAAAGTTAACAGATCTGTTAACAAAATTGACGCCGGGGGGTAAATGTGCGACATAACATCAACGTTGGGGGGTAAAATTGCAATTATTTTGTTAGAGGGGGTCAGAGTGCCAATTGGCCTAAACCCCAGGGGTAAAATTGCAGTTGACTCAACTAAAAGATTGGGAGGCAAAAATTTTAGAAAAAAAAATTTATTAAAGGGTTTTTAAGGAGGGAAAACAGGATGAATGAAAATTTAAGTTTCCAAAATTTTTGAAAATTTAAGTTTTCTTTATGTAATGGTACTTGAAAATTTGAGTGCATATACAAAGTGCCACTAAAAATTTAGTGGCATATATAAAGTGTCATTAAAATGTTAAATTAATTGGATAAACACTAAATGCCATTAAAAATATGTGTTAAGCAAATATGGCATACACAAAGGGCCACTAAAACCAAAATTAATGGCACGAAAGTTAAATACCATAAAAAACGTATGTCGCTAAATAGCATTTTATTTGTAGTGGGAGTTTGATCTAATATGTCCAGCCGTTGTTTGGGTTCTTTCCAATTTGGCTGATATATGTCCAACCCATACGTTAAACTTTTACAGTTTCACTTGTACAAAACCTTACCTAATTTAGTCCATACCTAAAACGAATTTTGGTTAAAATTTGCTTTCATTGTGTAAATGAATACTCATCCACTATGATTTTAACATGTTTGATGTTTGTACAGATGTTTCATAGCTCTATTGTGGTTCTATTGTCTCTCATATCATTGTTTCATGAAAACTGATGTAAAATTAACCAAAACAACAAGGCATATCATAAAAAAAAACTTATATAAGATAACCACTTCATAGTATACAAGATATACATACAAGAGTCTCGAGAACAATACAAGAAAATCACAACTAAACCACTAAAAATAATTATTGTTTTGCGGCCCAATCTCTTTACATCTTCTTTATACTTCTGTCAGTCTTTGGCTCATTTTAGTATCTACTTCAGAAAGTGTTCTTTTAAACTTCTCACACCCTCAATTTCCACATGTGGAGTATTATCGTGAGGCGTGTGACTGACCAGGATCATGCCACCAATCATATTGAACATTAAATATAATAAAGTAAATTTATCACTACCAAATACGATTAGTGACTAAAGTTCAAAGTTCAAAAGCAACGTTAAAGTTAATAGCGGAAGTATAAAGTTTAATAATCCACACAATAGTTTAAAATTTCATGGATATTATTAAGAACCCAACAAGGGTTCAATGCAACCACTACTCTCCTCCGCTGCAAGCTCCATAGTTGTACTTAACGACCTACAAAGCATGCAGTAGGGTGTCAACATAGACTTGGCGAATTCACGATTTCCAGTTTTATTTCCAAAAACGCAAGTTGTTAAATTACTCATTTATAAACATGTCATGGGGAGCTACCCCATCTTTAAGCTAATAAACTGTGTGATACCGAATACTTATGACTGTTGAGTTGTTTGTGCCCCAAGTCAATGTTTATCATCATTGACCATCTGCAAGGCATAATAGTTCATGCCCGTCCTCCCAGGCACGGTGTAAGGTTTGTCAAACCTAATAGCGCTATCACCTAATATCCCGCTCGCCCCCGGTGATCAATCGGTATACTGTGTGGGGACTTTCCTGATAGAGTTTCGTTTAGTCCGCTAATGACATGGAATATAAATAGCATTTTAACAATACTAGGCAATCCCAAACCAGGGAAAGTACGGTTCATTCCCAACCACCGGTAACACATACTTTTAGTAAAAGTGTGAACTCACCTTTGTCTTGCTCGGTAGATTAATTTACTTGTGTTAAGTTGGTCAACCACGTCCTATTACGGTTACCATTATCAATTAGGTTTGTACACAAATAATGCACGTATTCATCTACACGTGTCTAACAAGTCGCATGTGAATAAAAGTCATTACGTAACTGTCACACCCCGACCGCGTAAAACAACGAAACCGTGGCGGAAACGTCGGGGAGTGGAGCGACAGAATTATTGTTTCACAACCATGGATTCAAAAGTTTCGTTTTATTTCAATATTAACCATTTACATTGTCTTGAAATTAAAGTTAAAACACAACCACATTGTCTATCGTTTTTTATTTAGTCACACTAAGGCCTCGTCTGGTCCTAAGTGAGCATGCATCCTAGCCACAGTCAATATCATTCAACACCACCTGAAATATATGTAAAAATAAAGTCAGCAAAGAAATGTCGGCGAGCACAGAGGTTTTGTGAGAGTGTCCGATTCATGGCTCATTTACATGTTGCAATACCTCATTTGACTACAAGAGTCGATAGATGAAAACCTTCTTTTGAAAAGAGTTTGGTATTGCAATATGAAATGACCAGCTCAAAATAAGTTGGTTATAGTTTATAAAATCTCGTTGCCATGAATCTTAACCCAAAACATTTGTTTAAGTAATCCAAATCGTAAATCGTTCTCGTAATAAAACTCGAATGGTTTATATCGTATTGTAAACATCGTTGTGTGTCTTCGTTTAAAAATCGTTCAACCAAGTGAATTAAATAACGCCACGGAATGTAATATGATAAAAGCACTTATATATATGAAGTACCAGCGGTGTATCTACCATGCCTTTATCATGTTACACCCGTCCCGTTATCTAATCACATAACAAAAACCCATCGTTTAAATTGTTTAACTCGTTCTCATTATAGACCATCGTTCATTTGTTTAAATCGTTCAAATCATTCAAATTGTTCATAATCGTTCAAAATCGTTCTTGTTTTAATTGTGAAAACTAACTTTTGGTCGTCTCGCTTATAACATTCAAACCTTCGTAACTCGTCCATCATTCAACTTGTATTAACAAACCACCAAAGGGTAAGTTAACAATTAAAAGGTTCAGTCGTTACCCACATAACCCCCACACATAACCATGGGTGCAGTCCGATAACGGGATTTGTCAGATCCTATGGTACTATAACCTAATACTGGCTGGCTTGATCATTGTTAATGAATGTCATTCGTTATGTAAATACGTCCAACAAGTTCGTTCACATTATCGAAAATCGTTCTTGTTTAATATAAACCATAGTATTCATTTTTGACATCATTGTTGAAAGCATCGAAATCGTTTAACACATATGAATCACCCAAAAACAATTGAAAACAGTAAAATAGGATAACTATGTACTCACTTGAAGTGCAAAGTATCCTCGATCTAATGAACTTAACGAAGCTCAGGCAAACCAAGGAAATCAAGTAGCACCTAGTAATCGGATCGCTAGTTAATAAATCGACACCTAAATCGGGAGATTGGGTAGAATAAGGTCTCGTAAACCAAATGAGTATTGGAACTCATGTGATATGGTTTAACAAAGCCTACATTCTAAATCGGAACCTATCCTAAGTGCTAACGACCCGTTACGACCCATTAAGGTATCTTACGCTACTTTAACGCGTCGTTCGCGCAAATGCGCGTTCGAGACGTCTAACTAGTCCTATGACAAGTATTATATGCCCTAACATGTTTAAATATGTTGCATAATCATTTTAAGTGACAAAAATTAAGTTACATATGCTTAAAATCCAATTATGCATGAAAAGGGCATTTTGGTCATTTCCTAAGGCATATAATCTACCTATCATACAACTAATTAAACTAAGTGACCGTAAGGTATAACCTCGGAAGGTTATTCCTATACAAATATGGTCACAAAATATGCTTGGTCGGATCCTAACGACCAACCAAACGGGTCGGGTTCGAGAGTCTAAGCGGTTGTCAAGACCGCTTGACTTACGACCCTAAACAAGCACTAGACTAAAAGTGACGAGTTAAACATGTTAAAACATGTTTAACTTGTCACACCCTGACTTTTGCGGAAGCGTAATTATGTGTGACTTGCTTAATATCATTGCATTCAATCTCAGAAACACAAGATGAACTGAAATAATAAGTTGAGGGTTCTTTGAATTTATGTACACAGCAAGAAGAACACCTTAAAGGCTCCCAATCATATTCAAATCTTTGGGTTGAGTAAATACTTTTATTCACTATACATTACATTTGTTTAACATAAACATTTCAACATTTGTGTAAACATTACATTTTGGTGGTTTGTTTGGGTAAGTGATTTACATAACGAGGCGACGTGTAACATGATAAAAGCATCACATACGCCGCTGGTACTTCCTATATATAAGTGCTTTTATGATATTACATATCGTAGCGTTATTTAAACCATTTCAATTTAGACATATTACATTTTACACAAGTAACATACTTTCACATAAACATTGTTTTACGAACAACTTATTTAATACAAACTCATTTTACTTGGTAAAATTTTTTAACTATACATCTTTCTTTGATATATCATCTGATTTCCTTATCACTTTTTAAATGATCTGTAAAGGTAAAACACTTAACAAGATTCATGACTAACTTTTTATTAAACATTTCTTTAAACTTAAGTCATGAATCCTATTTTAATAAAAGCTATGTATCTCACAGGCATTTTTATGCTGACGTACCTATTTTCACATGTGTTTTCAGGAGCTGTTGCATAGGATGATCAAGATACACTTAGGCAGACCTGTGCCTTAGTGACATAAAACGAAGCTAGAACTAGTTTAACTTTCGTTATGTACTCTTGTTTCTTTGTTTAAAGACAATGTAATCCTTTCTGTTTATAAATAAAACATAACTTTAATTACCATGGTTGTGAAACAATAATTCTGGGTAAAGGGTTACCCCGGTGATTCTATATATCAACAAAACAAGTAGTATGGAGCATCTATACTAGTTCAAACATGGGACAACCCCCATGAAAGTACATCAAACCGAAAAGCAATAGAAACTACTAGACTAACATCTAGAAAAACGACAACCACACTAAGCCGAATCACTCATCAGTCAAGAGTGTTCCATGAATCCTCCAAGCGCTTAGAAGCTCTCGCACCTTCACAGTGTTCTTGAACTTCACAACCATTAGCTTATACCGAACCGTTTGCAGAATTATGTCACTTAGCACATCTGGAGGTCTTGTTTGGTTCTTGAAAAGTCACGAATTTCGCTCTTGCCAAATGAAATATGAAGCCGCAGCCAGCATCAGTTTACTAACATAAGTAGCAGCTGATTTTGAATGAACCCGGGCCGCCATCCAACCGATAATATCATCCCAAAACGGGCCTACATTCTCCAAACCACCTTTGGACCGAACCATGTTCTAAACTTGTAATGAATAGCTACATTCAAAAAATAGATGATAGTGCGAATCAACATCAGAACCCGGCTCAACAAGTTGCTCAGCCTCCTGCTCAACAACAGGGTCAAGCTGCACAACCACACTACCCACCGGGTGCTTGTTATAACTGTGGGGATCTGACCCACTACCGTAACCAGTGCCCAAGATTGGTGAATGCAAACCAGACTCAGGCTCAGGCTCGAGGGTGAGCTTTTAACTTGAATGCCCAAGAGGCACAGGCGGACGATAATGTGGTGAACGGTACGTTCTTTATTAATAATCAGCCTGTATCTGTTCTTTTTGATACGGGTGCCGATAAGAGTTTTGTGTCATTGTCTTTTGAGCCAATGCTTCGCGTGTCTAGAACGAAACTAGGAAAACCCTTGACAGTAGAAATTGCTAGTGATGAACCCATTGTTCTTGATTCTGTTCTACGCAACTGCCAGTTGAACCTTAACGACCATCTTTTTCCTATCAACATCACACCTATGCAACTTGGAAGCTTCGACGTCATTGTGGGTATGGATTGGTTATCCAAGCATCACGCAGAGGTAGTTTGTTTCGAGAAGATCGTTCGTGTGCCGCTTTCGACAGGCGAGATTCTACAGGTTCAAGGTGAGAAACCGTCTGGTTGTCTCAAGCTCATGTCTTGTTTTAAAGCTCGGAAATATCTGCGGAAGAACTATGTAGCTTTCTTAGCACATGTTACTGCAGATAAAGGCAAGGGTAAGTCTATTTCAGATATTCCTGTCGTTCGGGATTATTCTGAAGTTTTCCCTGAAGAGTTACCTGGTCTACCCCCAGCACGCCAAGTCGAGTTTCGCATTGATCTCGTACCTGGAGCAAATCCCATTGCCCGAGCTCCATATCGTCTTGCACCGTCTGAGTTGCAAGAGTTGTCTAAGCAGCTGCAGGAGCTCTCCGACAAAGGTTTTATCCGACCTAGCTTTTCACCTTGGGGTGCTCCCATTCTTTTTGTCAAGAAGAAGGATGGATCATTTAGGATGTGTATCGATTATCGTGAGCTTAACAAGCTTACCATCAAGAATCGATATCCCCTACCTCGCATAGACGATCTCTTTGATCAATTACAGGGCGCTTCCTATTTTTCAAAGATTGATCTGCGTTCTGGGTATCATCAACTTCGGGTGCATGAAGAAGATATTCCCAAGACAGCGTTCCGTACTCGTTATGGGCATTATGAGTTCACAGTCATGCCATTCGGTTTGACTAATGCTCCTGCTGTTTTCATGGACTTAATGAATAGGGTCTGCAAACCTTATTTGGATCAGTTCGTCATTGTTTTTATTGATGACATCTTGATTTACTCTAAGACGCGAGCTGATCATGAGCAACATCTTCGTCTTACTTTGGAACTCCTAAAGAAAGAGCAACTTTTCGCCAAATTCTCCAAGTGTGAATTCTGGCTTAAAGAAGTTCAATTCTTAGGACATATTATCAACGAACAAGGTATTCATGTAGATCCCTCCAAGATCAGTGCGATTAAGGATTGGGATACGCCTACTACTCCTACTGAAGTTCGTTCTTTTCTTGGTCTACCGGGTTATTACCGCCGCTTCATTGAGAACTTCTCAAAGATTGCAGTTCCTCTAACTGCTCTAACTCAGAAGAACAAGCCCTTTGAGTGGGGATTCAAACAAGAGGAAGCTTTTCAAAACTTGAAGCAGAAGCTTTGCGAAGCGCCTGTTTTATCATTGCCTGAGGGTGATGATGATTTTGTCGTGTATTGTGATGCATCGAAATTGGGCCTTGGTTGCGTTCTGATGCAAAGGAACAAAGTCATAGCCTATGCATCGAGGCAGTTGAAGATACATGAGAAGAACTACACCACTCATGATCTTGAGTTAGGTGCAGTTGTTTTCGCTCTCAAGATCTGGAGACACTATTTGTACGGTACAAAATGTGTGGTTTTCACTGACCACAGAAGTCTTCAACATATCTTCAATCAGAAAGAACTCAACATGAGGCAACGACGTTGGGTTGAGCTTCTAAACGACTATGACTGCGAAATTCGCTACCATCCTGGTAAGGCGAATGTCGTAGCCGATGCATTGAGTCGTAAGGAACGAACTAAGCTTCATTATGTTCGTGTTCAATCTGTTATTCAAGCTCGATCCGATATCCAAGCACGCATTACTCAGGCTCAACAATCTTGTGTTTCACAAGGTTTGATGGATAAGGAATTTCGCTATCACATAACACCTGCTCTGGAACTGAAGGACAATGGATCGTATTACTTCATGGACCGTTTGTGGGTCCCAAGCCAGGATGATCTTCGTACCTTGCTTATGGATGAAGCCCATAAGTCTCGTTATTCTATTCATCCGGGCTCAGATAAGATGTATAAGGATCTTCGTATTCACTATTGGTGGCCTGGTATGAAGAAAGACATTGCCTTATACGTGTCAAAATGCCTTACTTGTCTTAAGGTTAAGGCTGAACATCAGCGTCCTTCTGGTTTATTGGTGCAACCAGAGATCCCAGTTTGGAAATGGGAAAACATTACTATGGATCTTGTTACTAAACTCCCGCGCACAAAGAAAGGTCATGATGCCATTTGGGTAGTCGTTGATCGTCTTACAAAGTCAGCGCATTTCTTGCCAATCCGTGAGGATTTTTCTGCTGACAAACTTGCTAAAATCTATGTGGATGAAATTGTAGCTCGACATGGTGTTCCTTTGAACATCATTTCTGACAGAGACGCTTGTTTCACTTCTCATTTTTGGAGAACCATGCAATCTGCTATGGGGACCCAACTTAATCTGAGCACAACTTATCATCCGCAAACGGATGGTCAATCTGAAAGAACAATCAAGACTCTGGAGGATATTCTTAGAGCTTGTGTGATCGTTTTTGGTGGTACTTGGGATTCACATCTTCAGTTGATTGAATTCTCCTACAACAACAGTTATCACACCAGCATCAAAATGGCTCCTTTCGAGGCTCTCTATGGTCGAAAATGTCGTTCACCAGTCTGCTGGAATGAGATCGGCGAGGCTCAACTTACTGGACCTGCCCTCATTTTAGAGACAACAGATAAGGTTAAGAGAGTTCGTGATAACCTTCAGACAGCTAGAAGCCGTCAAAAGAGTTACGAGGACCCAAAACGCAAGCCCTTGGAATTTCAAGTCGGTGATCGAGTATTACTTAAGGTCTCACCTTGGAAAGGTGTGATCAGATTTGGAAAGAAAGGAAAACTTGCACCTAGATACGTTGGACCATTCAAGATCGTCGAAAGAATCGGTAAGGTAGCCTACAGACTTGAGTTACCTCCTGAACTTGGAAATGTTCATCCAACTTTTCACGTGTCCAATCTCAAGAGGTGTTTAGCTGATGAGAACCTCCACATACCACTTGACGAAATTCGTGTTGATAAAACACTGAAATTTGTTGAGAAGCCTGTGGAAATCATGGAACGTGAAGTCAAGTGGCTTAAACGCAAGCGCATTCCTTTGGTCAAAGTTCGCTGGGAAGCTAAACGTGGACCCGAGTTTACTTGGGAACGCGAAGATCAAAAGAAGGCTAAATATCCGCATCTTTTTCCACGAGTTTCCTCTAAATAAATTTCGGGATGAAATTTCCACAAGTAGGGGAGACTGTAACATCTGTGCTTGTAATCATTGTGAACAGTTCGGTTATCAATAAAACAATGTTATTTGATCCCAATGTTTGTTTGGTTATGTTTTACATTTTTCATGTTTTGACTTTTACTCCGGCACATCAACATATACTTAACATACCTTAAATAACCTTTACATAACTTAGAAATAAGATTTGAAGGCTTTGGTATGGCAAAAACAAGTTAATTCGCTTACAGGGACTAAACTTGACAAACTGCGAAAGTATGCCAATTTGAACTGTAACGAACATTCCGGATTCTCTTCGTTCTAGGGAGCAAGAGATCGATTGGAGTAACATTGTTTGGTTTAATCAATGTATTCCTAGACACGCGTTCTTAATGTGGCTCATTATGCGTCGAAAGCTCCTCACGCAAGATATTATTTTAAGGTGGGATATCTCAAGAAGAAAAAATATGAACATGATGTGTTGTCTCTTGTGTTTCGAAAATGTTGATTCCCATGAGCATCTTTTCTTTGAGTGTAATTTCTCTACTCAAGTTTGGTGTATGGTCCGAGATAAGGCGGGTATGGCTAATGTTGATCAAAAATGGTCTTCGGTTGTCGGTTGGCTAAAGGATCGAGGAAAGTCGCAAAAGGCGGTTGATTATGTTAGTAGGCTCCTGGTTGGGGCGACGGCTTATGTTATTTGGCAAGAGCGTAATGCGAGATTATTCAGAAATCAAACGAGACCCCCGGATACGATACGAGATACAATTCTCAAGACTATTAGATACAAACTAATGGGCGTGAAGTTCAGACAGTGTGCTAATGTGAGGAAGCTGTTGGAAGAGTGGGAGATTGCTGAAGACAAAGTGAACGATGATGGAGGCTAATTATCATGTTTGATAGTTGATTGTGTGTTTTCTAGATGAGAGTCTAGTTGTTTTTTGTTTTTGTTTGTTGGGTGTTTGGCTTACTTACATGGGGCATGTCTCATGTTTGAACTAGTGTGGATGTCTCCTCACCACTTGTTTTTATTTTTTGTGAATATATAAATTCACCGGGGTAACCCTTTACCCAAAAAAAAACATGACCATAAGTTAAACATACCATAAATATCCTTTACCTAGCTTAGAAATAGGCTTTGAGGGGTTCGGTGTGCTAAAATAAACTTTTGGGTCTTTTAGGGACTAAAAGCGTCAAAAAGTGCACAAGTTTGCATTTTCGCGCATAACTTACGTTCTGAATACATCCGGACATCCAAAAATTTATGTAAGCACTAAAATATTTTATTTTAGTGTTTGGCATAAGAAAAATCCATTCGTCACGCATTTTGGATCGTTTTTCGCGCTTATGCGCATTTCGTCGTAATTAAGCGATCATCGCGTTCGTACGACCAAAAGAACCAACGTCAGACATATTTTTGAGCATGTTTCATGTCCACAATGTTTAGACATCATTTTAGGGCCTTAAAGTTGGCTTTACGGGCCTTAGAAGTATCGGAAATGACTTAAATACGTAACAGGGACCAAAACTGTCAATTCAGAAACATATTTCTGATCTGTGCAGGCCAGGCGGCCCGCGTAAGATCAGTGTGTATCTTTACGCGGCCCGCGTCAGTGTCCCAGATCAGATAAGATCGCTTAATCAGCAGATTACAGCTGTTTAACCCACAACCACAAACCCACACTTGCCCTTTCAGCTCATTAGGGGCCATTTTTAGTTACCACAACTTTCCAACAAGTGTACGCACGAGATTCGATCACATTTTCCAAGAAACGATCTTAACGGTTCGGGAAATACTATAAATACCCCACCCCCATTTGCTTCAAACTCACAAGAATCTGATCTAAAAGACTCTAAGTTGGAACCATTGTTTCATACCTGAGTTATTTGATCTAGATTAGCATTCGGGGACCCTTCGTAAGTATTCTTTCGTTCTTTTATTGTTTTTCGAGTCCGAAAGTCAAACTTTGTTTGACTTTCTGCGTTGACCAGTTTATGGTCAATGCGAAGTTCGTTTGAACTTCGCAACGTGATTGTAATCACGATGGTTATAGTCCCTTGGGACTATGCCTACTGATTACCACGTTGTCTAGGGTCGTAAGGGTAAGCGATCAGATAAATCGCTTATACCTTCGAACCCAACCCAGTTGGTCGATCATTAGGATCCGACCAAATACATTAGGTGACCATAGCATATAGGGAATAACCTTCCGAGGTTATACCTTATGGTCACGACGTTTAAGTAGTTGTATGATAGGTAGTTTATATGCCTTAGGTAAATTACCAAAATACCCCTTTGATGCCAAAATTCATTATAAACATATGTGACATAACTTTTGACATCTAAACTGATTTGGTGACAATATTAGGCATGTTAAGGCATATTCTACTTGTCATAGGACTAGTTAGGCGGTCCGAACGCGTTTCACGCGAACGACGCGTTAAAGTAGCATAAGCTACCTAAACGGGTCGTAATGGGTCATAAACACTTAGGGTAGGTTTCATTTAGTATGTAGGCTTTGTTAAACCATATTACACGAGTCTTCATACTCGTTTGGTTTACGAACCCTCATTCTATCCGATCATCCGATTTAGGTCCGGTTTATTAACATAGTTACCTATATTAGGTGCCGTTTGATTCCGTGATCTCTAGCATTGCTTGGTGGTTATCTTAGGACTTCTGAGCAATCTCAAGTGAGTACATAGACCCCTCTTTTACTGTTTTCCAAACTGTTTTGGGGTGAAACACAAGTGCCTACTTGTTACTTTCGTGCTTTCCTGCTTTCACATCATATACTTGCTATGTTCATTAGTACATTTACAATACATGATTTCATTGTGTTCATGCTATATATGCCCATTGTGTGCATATTTAGTACATTGTTTTACATTAAATTTTATGCTATGTATGCCCATTGTGTGCATATTTAGTACATTGTTTTACATTACATTTCATGCTTTATATGACCATTGTGTGCATACTTAGTACATTGTTTCACATTACATTTCATGCTATGTATGCCCATTGTGTGCATACTTAGTACAGTTGTTTTCATAACATGCTTACATTTTGGTATGACATTTGGGTTGTTTACAATGGAACAATACATTCATTAACATTAGCTACGCCGTTCGTTAGTAGGTTGTGGTACCATAGGAATTGACAACTCCCGTTCCTGAAATCCTGGGTTTGTTTGGATTGGAATGAATGACCGAATTCGATACACATAACTTAGATAAACCTTTAATTTGTTTAAGGGTTTATCGCCACAGTCTCAAGGCTTGGATGTATGCATTTTCACAATACCGCATAAATGTTTGTATCAGTATAGCATGCATTTGTTCCACAAAACATAACTTTGATTTAAACCATGTTTTACTTCAATACCTTGTTTTTGTGCATTTTACATATGGTTTAGTTGATATATTTCACTTACCATACATGATATATTTGGGTACACATTACATGATCTACATTAAACATAAACATTTTGACATTGATATACACATTTAGTGGGTTACATTGGACATTGACATTTCGATATGGTTTACACATTAACACATGACAATTCATTTATACATAAACAATTTACATTGGTGGTTGGTTTGAGTAAGTGATTTGAGTAACAAGGCGTGTGTAATATGATACAAGCATGGTGGATACGCCGCAGGTACTTCCTATATTTAAGTGTTTGTATGACATTACATGTCGTAGCGTTACTTAAATCATTTCAATATTGGACATATTACGTTTTACATAAACAACTCAATTTTCACAAGACATTGATTTACAAAACAACTTATCTTATACAAGCTCATTTTACTTGGTTATTCATTTAACCTTACAATATTCTCTTATTAATACATATAATTGCTTTCTAAATGATTTACAAAACAAAACAATTTACAAGGTTCATGACTGACTGTTACTAAACAACTTTTCCTTAAACTTAAGTCATGAATCCTCTTTTCACAAAACCTATGTATCTCACAGGCATTTTTATGCTGACGTACCTATTTTCACATGTGTTTTCAGGAGCTATTGCGTAGGATGATGATCGTGACACTAGGGCGGACCTATGCCTTAGAGACTAAAAATGAAGATAGACTATTTTAATTATGTTATGAACTCTTTGTTTCCTGTTTAAGACAATATAACACTCTTGTTTAATAAATAAAATACAACTTTGAATGCCATGGTTATGAAACAATTAATTCTGTTACAACACTCCCCGACGTTTCCGCCACGTTTTGTATGTTATACGTGGTCGGGGTGTGATATTGAAGCTAATCAGAAATCGGGCACGCAAAACGAAGCAGCTCCCGGTTAGGGAAACGCTTTCATTTCAGGAATAACATAAGGCAATCAAACGTGCAAGGAATGATCGATCAAGCTTAAAAACACTTAAACCACCCTAATACGAGTCTTTTATGATTAAAATGTCAATGGGTTCGGATTTCAAGACGGTTATGCATGATTTTTAAAACCGAGCCTTTTGACACTAAGTACGCGCAAAACGGAGTCCTTCACGCAAATCGAGAACGCGTCCGGGACCCGTAAACGAACCTAAACACTCAATGGAAGATAAACATCATCTTTTAGCGCACTATACGAAGCACAAGGTGGCCCTAGGGGGGCCCGCCCAAACCGCCACCCCCCCCATATATATATATATATATTTCATTTTTTTCTTTTAATTTTCACATGAAAATCCTCCAAAATTCTGCTTCTTTCTCCTTAAACCTAGCTGATCTAACAAGAACAAGCCTCAAATTAAAGGTATCAACCTTAATTTTTATGGTTTTAAGCTTGGTTTCTTGATTAAACATGGTTTAGGCCATGAAAACCCTTTTTAATCCATGATTTTTGGAAGTTTAAACATGTTTATAGGCTGAATATGAACACCATATGGATTCCCTGGTGTTATATGGCAGCCATGGTTACAAATCTTTGAGGTTTGATACCCTAATCAACACCAATTCGACAGAAATCGCTTAACTAGTCGATTAACCGAGAAACAAAGAAATAAGGCTTGATTGATCTAAGTTCTAGCATATTTGGATTGTACTTGATGTGTAGGTACTGAATATAGCCCACACATTCTTCTGGACTCACAAGGAACGCTTGGTCCGTCATACTTGAATTGAGCTGAAATGTGTTGTGGTGATGAAGGGTAGGGTCAGGAAGGTCCACCTAAGATTTTAGAATTTTAGGAATTTTCTACGATTTTTGGTAAAATTTTGACTGTTTTACCAAAAGAATTCTGGAAATAAATAACAAACGGATTCAATAAATCACCAAATTTTACAGAGACACTAAGGAACATATGAGGAATGTTATGGGAAAATTCGGAGTCCATTGGTTGAGTTTGGTTTGGGTTAAAAATCTGCGTTTTTACGAATTTTCGGTAGCCGGAAACGCACAGAAACGAAATCGGAAAAATCTTAAAATCTTTGGAGATGTTTCTGGAAACATAAGGGATGTCCAGGAATTTTTTGGGAATTTTTGGATCACTGATGGTAAGTAATGTTAATTATCTGGTTAAATATGGTTTAATAAAAAATTATTTAGACAAGTAAAATACCAAAATAAATTTCCAGAACATTTTCCCATAATCTACTGATTTTTTCTGAGTTATATAAAAATTTACAGATTTTTATTCGAATTCTAGGTTAAATGGGAATTTTTGGGATTAAAAATGGGTTATTTTAAATCAATTTTGGCAGTTTACCGTCTAACGAACCGGCCGGAACTGGGAACTGACCCAACCCGAAAAATACTATTATTGAAACACGGGGAGTATTCCGGGAGATTCCAGGGCGGATTGGACACTCGGGGTGTGTCCAATACCAGTTCGGGAAATCTCCGACGGTGGAAACGGAAACTCAAAATTGGGCAACCTGGACTCCCCAAACACCCAAACTCCCTTAATGAAAAGTTAATCATTCTTAAATAACAACATGTTGGCACTATTGGTATTCCCGTACCATTGTCCGAACATATTAAACTACTGACATTGGCTGGCCGGAAGCCTAACTGAAACTAATACTACCCTGACATCCATCACCATACCAGTATTGTATAGGCTCAATCTGGAGTGAAAACTCCTGACAGGATCCAAGTTATACCTTTTACCGACTTAGATACTGACGTGAGCCCATATTTGCATACGTGATTCTGGAAGTTGACTCAATTGTTTGTTTACATCCTGTGTGAAACTACGACATACACTGTGAGTTCCCTTCCCCCACTTTTAAACTGTTTTCCTGTTTTCTGGGGTGAAGTGCATGTACAAATTGTGTTACTATTTTGAAGTAATTTGCATGTTACAAACTGTGTTAATTGCACCAACTTATGATGATGTGAAATGGCCTAACCCACGAATTACCTCGATTGATTGTAACACGGACCGACGAACTGGAGGTGTCCGTTGTGACACGGTCCGGCAAGCTGAAGGTGCTGATTGTAACACGGACCGGCGAACTGGAGGTTTCCGTTGTGACACGGTCCGGCCAGCTGAAGGTGTCGATTCTAATACGGGCCGGCGAGCTGAAGGTGTCTGGTGTGACACGGTCCGATGCGCTAAAGGTGTTTGTGACCTCGTGAAATTCCATTTGTGATTGTGCTCTCGTGTAATTCCATCTTTGACTGTGACCAGTGCAATTAAACTAATTAACACATATTGTTTCACAACAACTAAACCGGTGGAACTCACCAGCAGCGTTAGCTGATTTTTTTAAAGCTAACATGCATTTCAGGTAAGACGAAACAGGAATGAGCATGTGCATGTGGGAGAATCTAGTAGGCGGAAAATAGCATAATAAAAGCTCTAATGGCTTTTAGAACCGCTTTTAAACTTCTGGCTTGTAAAATGATAGTTTAACTATGTTGTAACCGATGCTCCTTTTTATGGAATGTTATATTTTTAATTTGTGAGGAATGCCATGTGTCTGCCGTACCCCGCAATTGTCTTCCGCTGCGAGTCGGGGTGTGACAGAAGATGGTATCAGAGCCATCGGTTATAGCGATTTAGGTATCCCTAAGAGAACCTAGACTATAATCCTGAGTTAACTCCTCACCCTGAGAACCTCTTGAGACCGAGTGGCGTGGCTAGTACCGGGATGGCCTGTCACACCCCCAAAATCCACATGCGGAGTACCACCGCTTGGAGGCGTGACTGACCAGGATCCAGCCACCAATTATACTGAGCATTGATTAAAAGTAAAAATGTTCGCTAACCACAATAGTTAGTAAACACCATAGTTCGAAGTTTTAAAAGTTTAAGTTCAAATAACAGTTTAAGTAAACAGCGGAAGCATAAACCAAGCAGTTTCAAAACAAGGTTCATAGTTCAAGATTATTTAAAACCCAACACATGGGTTAGACGACCACTACACGTTCCCAAGCTGCAAGCTCCTGAGTCACTGGGTACCTGCAAAGCATGCAGTAGGGTATCAACAAAAATGTTGGCGGGTCCACGAGTTGTCCAGTTTTAATTACCAAAAACTTGTTTCACTAGTTAATTTATCCGTTTATACATGCGATGGGGAGGTACCCCATAAGTAAGCGACTAAACTGTTTTTCCAATACCGAATACTTACTTAACCGTATGTTTCCGTAGTGCCCCGTTTGTCAATGTTCTATCATCATTGACGGTTTGCCAGAGTTCATTAGTTCACTCCCGTTTCCAGTAACAAGGGTCGGTGTGAGGCTGGTTACACCTAAATAGCGCTATTAACTAATAACCCGTTCGCCAGGCCCCGGCGACTAATCGGTATTAAATGGTAGGGACTTAAGTGATAGAGTTTCGTTTAGTGTTGCTTGTTGCATTCCGTATAAACCGTAATTAACCAAGAGTTCCCAGTAACAAGGGAAGTAAGTAAGTTTGTTCCCAGTAACAAGGGAAGTAAGGCCCTGTTTGTTTGCCACTTAATAGCCTCTTATTACTTCATGTCTGACTGGGTCAGATTTCAGATTGTTTGTTTCATGCCTCTTAACACTTACCCAACCTCTTATTACCCTCTGACCGGGTCATACATTGTGTGGAGTCTGACCCTTCGCTGAATGAACATTAGACTTCAATATCCCTCACATTTGCCCTAATTCTTAACAACAGCTCCATCAAGCTCCACCCACCGGTCACCACTCTTCCCGTCTGCCCTCCACCCATCTTCCACCCACCCGCTGCCCCTCTTCCACTCTTCCCGTCGGCCCTCCAATTCGCCCCTTCAGAACCGCAATCAACTCCTCCACCGACCTGAACAGATATGATTCAACAAATACATCAAATGAAAGAAGAAATTTACGTCAGAGGCTTCAAAGTTCATATGGCTAGATGAGATTTAACGGGCAAGTGGAGATATGTGACTCACTGTGTCAACTGGAATGGAGAATCCAACACCCGATGATGCACCAGATGGAGAGTAAATAGCTGTGTCGGTCGTGCTGGTGATGGCGGCGGCGTCGGACGTGCTGGATGATGACGGTAGAATGTTAGAGAGAGGATTTGGGTTGTGGGTTTATTTGTGTTTGGTATTGATGATAATCCAATGTAGATGTCTGGGTTGTTTTTTTAGAAAATGAATTATAAAAAAGGGTAAATGGGTCATTTTACACATCATTCAGATGTGCAACCAAACAGCATTTTATTGGTTCAGCACTTACTGGTTCAGACCCTCTTACCCATTCAGACCTCTTATTCATTCAGCACTTATTGGTTCAGATGTTGCCAAACAGCCCCTAAGTAAGTTAGTATCCCTCACAAGGGGATAGTGTTGTTTTTAGTTTCGTTTCCCAATCCACCAGGAATGCATGCTTTAAGTTGTGAACTCACCTTGGGTTGCTCGGCAGTTTAGTTTACTTGGTCAAACACGTTGGTCACCACGTCCTAACATGGTTACCAGTATAGGTCAGGTTTGGGTACAAAGAAGTCACGTATATTCTACACGTATCTAACACATAGCATACATATCACATAAAGTTATTGGGCCAGTTCTATCACATGTTCAGTAACACATAATCCATTTAAACAGTAACAAACATGAACAGTTCATACAATTCGGCCCAATAACGTAGACAAGTAGCCTAGACGAGACAAGGTGGTCTCGACTCGAGAACACGCGGTCTCGAGTCGCAACAGGGAGGTCTCGAGTCGTGGGCTTCTGGTCTCGAGTAGTGCAGGTATGAGTCGCAACATCACGGATCTCGAGTCCAGTCTCGAGTCGCAATCAGAAGATCTCGAGTCGAGACCTTGATGGTCTCGAGTCCCTGAAGTCTGTTTTGAGTTGCTTGGTCAAGGTCTCGAGTCGCAACTGCTGTGGTCTCGAGTTGTCATGTGTTGGTTTCGAGTCGCAACCGGGGGTCTCGACTCGCAACCCCGGATACGTGCACATGAAGTTCTTCTAGAACCTGTCCAACTCGTACTATCCAATAGAATTGTGATTTCATGAAACTGTGTACTAACCAATAGGATTTCATAAACATGTTTTCTTGTCTAAATTCTAACTAAATCAGGTCAAACATCACATATTCAAATATTTTCAATGGTCTTCAAATAGTTCATCAAGCACATTCATCACACATTCATGTAGTTCATCCTTTGTTTGCATATTCACAATCCTAAGTCGAAACACAATCTAGACATCATCTTCGGCCCTAAATCTAGCACATAATCACCAGTTTCATCATTAGATTTATACACTCGATATTGTGATCTTGTATACCATCATTCAAGTCAATACATAGCTAATATTCATGCTTCTCATTTACCTAACAGATTTGTGTCAAATCATCAACATACAATCATTGGTTCAATGACAACATATATCTACATTTGCTATATCAACTTGGCATATCATTCTTAAACAACATTATCATTTAATCATTTTTAGCCCACTAAATCATACAAATCATATAAAGAGACATTTAATCTTGGCATGTGTATTATTCATCAAGCACACACACTTTATCATACATTAACATCTATAATGAAGGGAACACTAACCGGTTCAAGTATGGGCAAAAGGGTATGAATTAGTGAAGAATGAAGCTTTCAAATCGGTTTGTACGAGCTGATCCGAGAGCTTGGTTTGCTTATCCTTGATCCGAGACAAGAGGATAAGGTGGTGTTGCTAGGGTTTGAGTGAGAGAGAGTGTGGATGAAGTGAGAGAGAGTGTGGGAGAAGGATGGAAATGTCAAAATGAGAGAAGGTTGGCTTGGGCATGGGTTTTATACGCGTTCTAAGGTCGGTACACCCTAATGGGTTCCGAATGGGCTCAAGTGCACATGGCCCAACCGTTTAATGTTCACTCGAGACCGAGTGGTCTCGAGTCGGGTTCATGGTCTCGGCTTACTATATATATATATATATATATAACTATGTATATCATACTTACACATTGTCAACACATAACTTAGCACGAGGATCACATAGCATATCAAGATCAACACCATATTTTTCATTTAATAATATATACACGCAAGTTTAATACAAGGTGGTTGCTCGGGAAAACCCAGAGTGTCACATTATCCCCAAGTTTTAAGAACTTTCGTCCCGAAAGTTAAGGCAGCCACTGACAAGCTAGTATGAGTAAGAGCGTTTCAACGGGGTGTCACATCATCCCCCCGTTAATTTGGAATTTCGTCCCGAAATTCGGTTGTAGCTTCAGTGCTGGAAGTTTCATTTGGGAACAACTGGGGATACTTGCGCTTCATCTGGTCTTCCCGCTCCCAGGTAAACTCTGGGCCTCGTCGCGAGTTCCAACGGACTCGCACGAGAGGTATCTGGCTACGTTTGAGGGTTTTGATCTCTCGATCCGTGATCTCAATCAGTTCCTCAGTAAAGTGTAGCTGTTCGTCAATAGTTAGTTCCTTGAAAGGAATGATGAGTGTTTCATCTGACAGACACTTCTTCAGATTAGACACGTGGAAGACGTTGTGCACAGCACTCAGTTCTTCAGGTAGATTCAATCTGTAAGCGACCTTACCGATCTTTTCGGTAATTTCGAATGGTCCGACGTATCGCGGATTAAGCTTGCCCCGTTTTCCAAAACGAACCACACCCTTCCAGGGTGAGACTTTAAGTAGAGCCCGGTCACCAACCTGGAACTCTAGCGGTTTCCTATCCTTATCAGCGTAACTCTTCTGACGGTCACGAGCTGCCGCCAGGTGTTGTCTGATCTGGGCAATCTTTTCCGTAGTGTCTACCACAAGTTCTGGACCTGGGATCTGGCTGTCACCAACCTCCGCCCAGCAGAGAGGCGATCGGCATTTTCGACCGTACAATGCCTCAAAGGGTGCTGCCTGAATGCTGGAGTGGTAGCTATTGTTGTAGGAGAATTCTACTAACGGTAGGTGCCTTTCCCAACCCTTGCCAAAATCGATCACACATGCCCTAAGCATGTCTTCGAGGGTTTGGATGGTGCGTTCAGATTGCCCATCTGTTTGTGGATGATAAGCGGTGCTCATGTCTAAACGTGAGCCAAAAGATTTGTGCATAGCCTGCCACAACTCAGAAGTAAAACGCGCGTCTCGATCAGAAATAATAGAGGTTGGCACTCCGTGCTTCGAAACCACTTCCTTTAAGTATACCTCAGCCAAGGTAGAGAACTTGTCTGTTTCTTTAATAGCCAAAAAGTATGCAGATTTAGTTAATCGACCCACTATCACCCAAATGGTGTCATTTCCGCGTTGAGACCTAGGCAGGCCAGTAACAAAATCCATGGAAATTTGCTCCCATTTCCATTGCGGGATCTCTGGTTGTTGGAGTAGGCCCGATGGTTTCTGATACTCGGCCTTGACTCTTGCACAAGTCAAACATTTTCTGACATATGTTGCTATATGGGCTTTCATGCCAGGCCACCAATATGTAGTCCTTAAGTCGTGGTACATCTTATCCGAACCAGGATGTACCGAGTAACGGGACTTATGGGCTTCGTTCATTACAAGCTCGCGTAAATTCCCATAAAGTGGGACCCATATACGCCCGTTTACGTAGTAAGCACCATCTTCTTTTTGTTCTAGCCGTTTCCTTGATCCTCGCAGGGACTCAGCCCTGACGTTCTCGGCTTTCAATGCTTCGATCTGAGCGCTTCGGATTTGCTTAGGGAGGTTCGAGTGGATGGTGAGCTGTAAGGCACGAACGCGCTTAGGTTTGGTTTCCTTTCTGCTGAGGGCGTCGGCTACCACGTTAGCCTTGCCGGGATGATATTTAATTACACACTCGTAGTCATTTAGGAGTTCGACCCATCGGCGTTGCCGCATATTCAACTCCTTTTGTTCCATTATGTGCTGGAGACTCTTGTGATCGGTGTAAATCGTGCACTTGGTACCGTATAAGTAGTGTCTCCAAATCTTGAGCGCGAAAACCACAGCTCCGAATTCTAAGTCGTGTGTCGTGTAGTTCCGTTCGTGGATCTTGAGTTGTCGCGAAGCGTAAGCAATGACCTTCTCGCGTTGCATCAACACGCAACCAAGTCCTTGAATAGAAGCGTCGCAGTAAACAACGAAGTCGTCGGTGCCTTCAGGCAAGGAAAGAATAGGAGCACTACAGAGGTTCTTCTTTAGTTCCTGAAAGGCAGATTCCTGAGCATTACTCCACTTGTAAGCAACACCCTTCTGAGTGAGGGTGGTAAGTGGTTGAGCGATCTTAGAAAATCCCTTGATGAATCTTCGGTAGTATCCTGCCAACCCCAAGAATTGGCGAACTTCGGTCGGAGTCTTAGGTATGGGCCAATTCTTAATGGATTCGATCTTAGCAGGGTCGAGGTGAATCCCATCCTGATTGACTATGTGTCCAAGGAAATGGACTTCTCTAAGCCAGAAATCACATTTCGAGAACTTGGCGTACAGTTGCTCATTGCGAAGGAGTTCGAGAATAAGACGCAGGTGTTGTTCATGCTCCTCTTGACTCTTCGAGTAAATCAGGATGTCGTCAATAAACACAATCACGAATTTGTCGAGGTAGGGTTTGCACACCCGGTTCATGAGATCCATGAAGATCGCAGGTGCGTTGGTCATTCCGAAAGGCATAACAAGGAATTCGTAGTGACCATAGCGGGTTCTGAAAGCAGTCTTAGAGATGTCCTCATCGCAGACTCTCAGTTGGTGATAGCCCGATCGCAGATCGATCTTGGAATAATAGCTCGACCCTTGCAGTTGGTCGAACAGATCATCGATACGGGGAAGTGGATAACGGTTCTTGATGGTAACCTTGTTCAATTCGTGGTAATCAATGCACATTCGGAATGTGCCATCCTTCTTTTTGACAAAGAGCACTGGGGCTCCCCAGGGTGATGAGCTAGGACGGATAAAACCTTTGTCCAAAAGTTCTTGTAGTTGAGTAGAAAGTTCCTTGAGTTCGGCGGGAGCTAGACGATAAGGTGCACGAGCTATAAGTGCTGCTCCGGGAGCTAGCTCGATTCGAAATTCGACCTGACGGTGAGGAAAATCTTCAGGAAATACCTCAGGATAGTCGCGTACAACAGGAAAATCTTCAATCCTGCTTTCCTTTTTCTGCTTGTCGGCAACAAGGGCTAAGATAGCGGTGTGCCCCTTTCGTAAACACTTCTGGGCTTTTAAGAATGAAATGATGCCTGAGACTTCTCCACTTTTGTCGCCTTGAACTATAAGGGGCTTGCCAGGAGGACGGGGAATACGAATAGCTTTCTCTTGGCAGAGGATTTCAGCTCGATGCTTGGATAACCAATCCATACCAATGACGACGTCGAAGCTTCCGAGAATGATGGGGAAGAGGTCGATACGGAAGGTCTGACCAGACAATTCTAGTTTGCAGTTACGAATAACGTATGAGGCCTCGAGGTTTCTACCATTAGCTATTTCAACGATGTGCTTAGAGCTTAGCGGTGTAAGAGTGGACTTAAGCTTCTTACTAATACGTAGGGATACATAACTAGCATCTGCTCCAGAATCAAATAATATGGAAACATAACGGTCATTAAGTAGGAACTTACCCGCCACAACGTTGGGGTCGTTCCTTGCTTCAACAGCCCCAATCATAAATGCCCTTGCATTGTTTCCAGCTCCCTGGTTATTGTCGTTGTTTCCAGCACCTCGATTATTGTTGTTGCGATTCTGGTTCAATTGAGGGCAATCCTTTCGCATGTGCCCTATTGCCCCACATTTGTAGCATTCACGGTTGTTTCCTTGCTGCTGCTGTTGCTGTGGTTGATGCTGATTCTGCCTAGCTGGGAACTGGCTCCTGCAGTCTTTGGCTTCATGCCTCATCTTGTTGCATCGCTGACACTGGCCCTTTCCACATGGCCCATTGTGGTGTCAGTTACATTTGTTACACTTGGGGTGGTTTCCTCGATAGCCACCCTGTTGCTGAGGGCCTTTGTTGTTTTCAGTCTTCCTTTGCTGAACTGGGGCCTGAGTGGGGTTAGCATCCTTACCCTGATTTCCATCCCACTTTCGTTTGTTATCGCTAGAAGTTCCGGCGGTAGCACTGATCCTTTTGGGCAGCTTGCCCTCCTCCACAGCCTGATTGGTGAGTTTGTGAGCAAGACGGACCACGGGCTGTATGGTATTGAGGTTGGCTGAGGTTACATGGCTCCGGATTTCTGGGACCAAACCTTTGATGTACAATTCGATCCTTCGATACATAGGTCGGGACATGTTAGGGCAAAGTGCAGCATAGTCGTTGGACTGCTTGGTGTAGGTCTCAATCTCCGACCCAACCATCTTGAGCTCATAGTATTCGTTTTCGAGTTTTTGGATGTCATCCTTGTGACAATACTCCTCTTTGATCATGTCCTTGAAATCCTCCCACGCAGTAGCATTAGCAGTTTCCAGACCAAGCATCTGAATCTGTGCTTTCCACCATGAAAGCGCGTTTCCTTCAAGCGTACCAGTCGCGAACTTTACCCAGTTAGCAGGGGGACACTCGCAGACAGCAAAGACAGCTTCGGCTTTTTCAATCCAGTGCAGAAGGCCTATGGCACCCTCAGTGCCGTTGAAAGGGAGAGGCTTGCCATCCATGAAGGTCTTGAAAGTACAAACACGTGGCTGTGCAGGCGCAGGCTGACCTGTCGTGAGAAGTGAAGCGAATAGGCTTAGAGGTGAAAAGACGATGCGGGGGTAGGATCTAAACATCCTAAAGTAACGAGTTTACCTCCAGGGTGAGCTGCGAAAGTTGCGGCCACCGTGTTGAGCAAGTTAGTGAACTGAGCCTGAGTCATGTTAACGCTTCCTCTTCCGCGTCCACTCATTGTCTTCATAACCAGAAAACACAGTATGAGTGTGATGTCGTAACGTAGCGAGAATGAGGTAGAAGAGGAATGCATATCTATCTAATTAGGCACACTAGTATGCATAACAGAGTAACAACATAAAGTAAACAAGCAAGTAAACACAAGTCCGAGCTATGAGGTCTAATAAGCTGAGTCTTGCCCTTGGAGTGTAGGGTCATCATGAGTCACGGGTTATAGTCTGGTTTTTCTCAAAAAAAGACTTTCTTTTTAAAACCGAGTTCACTATAACCAATGGCTCTGATACCAATCTGTCACACCCTCAAAATCCACATGCGGAGTACCACCGCTTGGAGGCGTGACTGACCAGGATCCAGCCACCAATTATACTGAGCATTGATTAAAAGTAAAAATGTTCGCTAACCACAATAGTACGTAAACACCATAGTTCGAAGTTTTAAAAGTTTAAGTTCAAATAACAGTTTAAGTAAACAGCGGAAGCATAAACCAAGTAGTTTCAAAACAAGGTTCATAGTTCAAGATTATTTAAAACCCAACACATGGGTTAGACGACCACTACACGTTCCCAAGCTGCAAGCTCCTGAGTCACTTGGTACCTGCAAAGCGTGCAGTAGGGTATCAACAAAAATGTTGGCGAGTCCATGAGTTGTCCAGTTTTAATTACCAAAAACTTGTTTCACTAGTTAATATATCCGTTTATACATGCGATGGGGAGCTACCCCATAAGTAAGCGACTAAACTGTTTTTCCAATACCGAATACTTACTTAACTGTACGTTTCCGTAGTGCCCCATTTGTCAATGTTCTATCATCATTGACGGTTTGCCAGAGTTCATTAGTTCACTCCCGTTCCCAGTAACAATGGTCGGTGTGAGGCTGGTTACACCTAAATAGCGCTATTAACTAATAACCCGTTCGCCAGGCCCCGACGACTAATCGGTATTAAATGGTAGGGACTTAAGTGATACAGTTTCGTTTAGTGTTGCTTGTTGCATTCCGTATAAACCGTAATTAACCAAGAGTTCCCAGTAACAAGGGAAGTAAGTAAGTTTGTTCCCAGTAACAAGGGAAGTAAGTAAGTTAGTATCCCTCACAAGGGGATAGTGTTGTTTTTAGTTTCGTTTCCCAATCCACAGGGAATGCATGCTTTAAGTTGTGAACTCACCTTGGGTTGCTCGGCAGTTTAGTTTACTTGGTCAAACACGTTGGTCACTGTGACACCTGGGTCACTGCGACCATCAAACAAATACCAAGCCAATGAAATATTGTATTTCATACTTGGGATCTGTATAAATATGTGTATCTTTTTCACATATCAACTCTTGTTCGATTTTAAGCTCTAAATCGCTTTCTGGAAGGTTATACGCGCTCGGATGCGTAAATATAACCATTTTAATGCAACGAACACTCCGGAATAGTGAAATAGGCTTAACATACCTTAATTAACCTTTACATAACTTAGAAATAAGTTTTGAAGGCTTTGGTATGGCAAAATCTAGTTTATTCGCTTACAGGGACTAAATTTGACAAACTGTGAAAGTATGCCAATTTGAACTGTAACAGACATTCCGGAACATGACCATAAGTTAAACACACCTTAAATATCCTTTATATAGCTTAGAAATAGGCTTTGAGGGGTTCGGTGTGCTAAAATAAACTTTTGGGTCATTTAGGGACTAAAAGCGTCAAAAAGTGCACAAGTTTGCATTCTCGCGCATAACTCACGTCCTGAATACATCCGGACATCCAAAAATTTATGTAAGCACTATAATATTTTATTTTAATGTTTGGCATGAGAAAAATCCATTCGTCACGCATTTTGGATCGTTTTTCACGCTTGTGCGCATTCCGTCGTAATTAAGCGAACATCGCGTTCGTACGACCAAACGAACCAACATCCGACATATTTTTGAGCATGTTTCATGTCCACAATGTTTAGGCATCATTTTAGGGCCTTAAAGTTGGCTTTACGGGCCTTAGAAGTGTCGGAAATGGCCTTAAACACGTGCAGGGGCTGAAACTGTCACTTTTGAAACTTGGTTTCTGATCAGAAGCTCCAGGCGGCCCTCCTGAGCTTTGTCTGATCCTGAAGCGGGCCGCATCAGCCCTTCAGATCAGCAAAGGTCATTTTAAACATAAGTTAACAGCCCCTAACACTTCCCAAAGGTCAAGTGCCACATGTTAATCTTTTATGGTGGCCAAAATCAGTCACCACAAAATTGCAACAAGTGTACGGGCTAGATCATTCACTCTTTTCCAAGAAACGATCCTAACGGTGGACCGAAAACTATAAATACCCAACCCATTTCACTTCTTTTCTCACTAGAATCTGATCAATTGTGCTCTAAGTTGAAACCTTTGTTTCATACCTGAGCTATTTTGATCTAGATTAGCATTCGGGGACCCTTCGTAAGTGTTCCTTCGTTCTTTTATTGCTTTTCGAGTCCGAAAGTCAAACTTTGTTTGACTTTCTGCATTGACCAGTTTATGGTCGATGCGAAGTTCGTTTGAACTTCATAACGTGAGCGTGATCACGATGGTTATAGTCCCTAGTGACTATACCTACTGATTACCACGTTATCTAGGCTCAGTGACGAGCCGTAGTTTCGGTCAGAATATGTATTCTTGCGTATTTTGTAACCAAACTACTCTTAGGTATCACAACCGTTAGTTGTGATACCAAACCTGTTTTCTAAACTTAGTTAAGCATGTTTTAACATGCTTAGCTCGTCACTTTTAGTTTAGTGCTTATATAGGGTCGTCAGGTAAGCGATCTAAACAATCGCTTATACTTTCGAACCCGATCCGTTTAGTCGATCATTAGGATCCAACCAAACAAATTAGGTGACCATAGTATATAGGGAATAACCTTCCGGGGTTATACCTTATGGTCGCTTCGTTTAAGTAGTTGTATGATAGGTAGTTTATATGCCTTAGGTAAATTACCAAAATACCCCTTTGATGCCAAAATTCGTTTTAATCATATGTAACATAACTTTTGACATCTAAACTGATTTGACAACCATATTAGACATGTTAAGGCATATTTTACTTATCATAGGACTAGTTAGGCGGTCCGAACGCGTTTTACGCAAACGACGCGTTAAAGTAGCATAAGCTACCTAAACGGGTCGTAATGGGTCGTATGCACTTAGGTTAGGTTTCATTTAGTATGTAGGCTTTGTTAAACCATACTACATGAGTTCCCATACTCATTGGGTTTACGAGCCCTCATTCTATCCGATCGTCCGATTTAGGTCCGGTTTATTAATGTAGTTACCTATATTAGGTGCCGTTTGATATTCCGTGATCTCTAGCATTGCTTGGTGGTTATCTTAGGACTTCTGAGCAATCTCAAGTGAGTACATAGACCCCTCTTTTATTGTTTTCCAAACTGTTTTGGGGTGAAACACATGTGCCTACTTGTTACTTTCATGCTTTCCATGTTTTCACATCATATACCTGCTATGTTCGTTAGTACATTATAGTACATGATTTCATTACATTACATGCTATGTATGCCCATTGTGTGCGTACTTAGTACATCATTTTACATTACATGCTATGTATGCCCATTGTGTGCGTACTTAGTACATCGTTTTACATTACATGCTATGTATGCCCATTGTGTGCGTACTTAGTACATCGTTTTACATTACATGCTATGTATGCCCATTGTGTGCGTACTTAGTACATTGTTTTACATTGCATTTCTGTTGCATATGCTCATCCAACATATGAACACATTATACTACATTTTGAACCGTTGTAACCGTTTGACTATGTGAACCGTCGTAACCATTTGATTATGTGAACCGTTTGTAACTATTGAACCGTGTGAACCATTTGTATCTGTTGACATGTATTACATTTGACAATAGACTTTGGACTATACATAAACATTTCTACAATTGTTAAACATTACATCTTGATAGTTTGGTTTGATTAAGTGATTAAGTAACGAGGCGTGTGTAATATGATACAAGTATGGTGGATACGCCGCTGGTACTTCCTATATATAAGTGCTTGTATGGTATTACATATCGTAGCGTTATTTGAATCATTTCAATTTGAGACATATAACATTGTATACAAATAACATACTTTTCACAAGACATTGATTTACAAACAACTTATCTTATACAAACTCATTTTACATGGTTATTCATTTAACCATACATTATTCTCTTATTTATACATATCATCTGATCTCATCGTTTTTCAAATGATTTACAAGACAAAGCAAATTACAAGGTTCATGACTAAACATTTTCTCAAACATAAGTCATGAATTTCTGTTTTCACAAAACCTATGTATCTCACAGGCATTTTTATGCTGACGTACCTATTTTCACATGTGTTTTCAGGAGATGATGCATAGGACTTATCAAGACATACTTAGGCGGACCTGTGCCTTAGTGACTTAAAACGAGACAAGAACTAGTTAATTTATGTTATGTACTCTTTAGTTCTTGTTTAAAACAATGTAAACTCTCATGTTTGATTAATAAAACGAAACTTCATTTGCCAAGGATTTGAAACAATTAATTCTGTTACAACACTCCCCGATGTTTCCGCCACGTTTCGTTGTCTCACGTGGTCGGGGTGTGACAGTCACCACGTCCTAACATGGTTACCAGTATAGGTCAGGTTTGGGTACAAAGAAGTCACGTATATTCTACACGTATCTAACACATAGCATACATATCACATAAAGTTATTAGGCCAGTTCTATCACATGTTCAGTAACACATAATCCATTTAAACAGTAACAAACATGAACAGTTCATACAATTCGGCCCAATAACGTAGACAAGTAGCCTAGACGAGACAAGGTGGTCTCGACTCGAGAACACGCGGTCTCGAGTCGCAATAGGGAGGTCTCGAGTCGTGGGCTTCTGGTCTCGAGTAGTGCAGGTATGAGTCGCAACCTCAGGGATCTCGAGTCCAGTCTCGAGTCGCAATCAGAAGATCTCGAGTCGAGACCTTGATGGTCTCGAGTCCCTGAAGTCTGTTTTGAGTTGCTTGGTCAAGGTCGCGAGTCGCAACTGCTGTGGTCTCGAGTTGTCATGTGTTGGTTTCGAGTCGCAACCGGGGGTCTCGACTCGCAACCCCGGATACGTGCACATGAAGTTCTTCTAGAACCTGTCCAACTCGTACTATCCAATAGAATTGTGATTTCATGAAACTGTGTACTAACCAATAGGATTTCATAAACATGTTTTCTTGTCTAAATTCTATCTAAATCAGATCAAACATCACATATTCAAATATTTTCAATGGTCTTCAAATAGTTCATCAAGCACATTCATCACACATTCATGTAGTTCATCCTTTGTTTGCATATTCACAATCCTAAGTCGAAACACAATCTAGACATCATCTTCGGCCCTAAATCTAGCACATAATCACCAGTTTCATCATTAGATTTATACACTCGATATTGTGATCTTGTATACCATCATTCAAGTCAATACATAGCTAATATTCATGCTTCTCATTTACCTAACAGATTTGTGTCAAATCATCAACATACAATCATTGGTTCAATGACAACATATATCTACATTTGCTATATCAACTTGGCATATCATTCTTAAACAACATTATCATTTAATCATTTTTAGCCCACTAAATCATACAAATCATATAAAGAGACATTTAATCTTGGCATGTATATTATTCATCAAGCACACACACTTTATCATACATTAACATCTATAATGAAGGGAACACTAACCGGTTCAAGTATGGGCAAAAGGGTATGAAGTAGTGAAGAATGAAGCTTTCAAATCGGTGTGTACGAGCTGATCCGAGAGCTTGGTTTGCTTATCCTTGATCCGAGACAAGAGGAGAAGGTGGTGTTGCTAGGGTTTGAGTGAGAGAGAGTGTGGATGAAGTGAGAGAGAGTGTGGGAGAAGGATGGAAATGTCAAAATGAGAGAAGGTTGGCTTGGGCATGGGTTTTATACCCGTTCTAAGGTCGGTACACCCTAATGGGTTCCAAATGGGCTCAAGTGCACACGGCCCAACCGTTTAATGTTCACTCGAGACCGAGTGGTCTCGAGTCGGGTTCATGGTCTCGGCTTACTATATATATATATATATATATATATATATATATATATATATATATATATATATATATATATATATATAACTATGTATATCATACTTACACATTGTCAACACATAACTTAGCACGAGGATCACATAGCATATCAAGATCAACACCATATTTTTCATTTAATAATATATACACGCAAGTTTAATACAAGGTGGTTGCTCGGGAAAACCCAGAGTGTCACATGGCCTTGTTAGGCAATTAAATTATTGTGGTCCGGAACGGGAACGTGAACGTGAATGCTAACTTAACAGTGGTGGAATTTTTTTTTTTCAAAACTAAAATCAAAGTTGTGTGCAATACGTGCTTATGTGTACATCTGTGGATTGTTGATTCTGGGTTATGTCCATGTCGAGGTAGTGATGCAGTCGTAGTACTTCCATATTTTCGTAGTTTGCGCTGTCGTGGTGTGACAACCCTCACTAAACCAGGTATCCGTACGACTTAATTAATAATTAATTACTGCTTAATTACTGTGCTTGTTTGAAATTACTGATGAACTGCTACTTGATTTCTGATACATGCATATACCTGCATCATACTTTACTTACCGTCACTACATTATTTACATGCTGAACCTTAGTGACAAACATGATGCACAAAAAGCACAGTAGCACTATAAACGGATAACATATTGAACATGCTGATAAACCCAGCATCAGGCAGACACTGCCTCTAAGGCCTGTATGAGCCAGAAATATTTTGCTACACCAGTGGTGAGTGTAGGGATATAAGGGTTGTAGAACTGCGTCTCTAGGAATAAGTTACAATGACTGGATGTGCCTAAAACGTGCTCTACAAGCGGTATTTTCAAAGAACCAAGTATCAAAGAAATCATGTTTTCTAAAGACGGATCTTACACTAACACGAATTATTTTTAGAACACACAAGTGTGTAAACACTTGTGTAGCACAAAGTTTCGACAAAATAACTATTTTTGTAAAAGTTGACAAGAAGTTGTAAAGATGGAATTTCTTTAAAAACGGGACTTTTACGAAATCGTATTGCTTTATATAAAGATCCACTAAAAGTAATGGGATTTACTTCATAATATTAGAAAACTACAAGTTCATGAGATTCTTGCCAATTTACATGTTTATTAACTAGTTTGATACGTTGAACATTGTTTTGGTTGAATAAGAAAATTGTTGGTTTGATTTGTAAAAGAAAATGATACGCTTGAAATCGTGGCCACCTCCAGTTACAGAGGAAACTCTGGTGAAATTTTCCCAAAAACCTAACACTTAGAAATATTTCTACCACAAGTGTTAGAAATACATTTTGACTTGTTTTCAAATTATAGATTTCGCCACGACTTTATTTACAAAACATCGGAGGTGGGATTTCACAAAATGAAACGTGATAAATATATGTATTTAGTAAATATATTTTTCACAACCTCACTTGTGTAAATGTTATGATTATTTTGTGAACTACGTAAATATTATTTTTAGAGTAAAAATAATATTACTAAGTATTATTTTGGGAAAATTACATGTATTAAAATATAATATTTTTGGGAAGAATATTTATATTTTGGAATTAGAAATAAAATATATTAAGTGAGACTTAATAGTGTAATTCGAATGTTACGAACACACATGTATTAAATCCCCCATCCTTGGGAAGGAAAATAATTACCAAGTATACAGAATATAAACACGGAATAGTTGTCTAACTATTTCCCAAAAACTTAAACCTTAAAGCTAAGGCACGGCCGCCCGTCTAATAGAATTAGTACGTGTAGGTCGTCACACAGCTGCTTGATTTGGAGGTATACTTGGTAGAGACGCACCACTGTGAGTTCATGTCCCCCTTTTCTCTTAACTGTTTTCAGTTTTATACTTCGGGGGTGAAATACATGTTACATACTGCTAAGGACAATTACGAATGGTATGGCCAGCTAAGGAAGGAACTGTTAGGTTATGTGATTGGGTAGGTGAAATCTTAAGAACATTAGTCCTCGTAGTACGATCGAGGGATACAAGTGATAGGCCTATTTGAGCATAACAAACCCCACCCATGCGCCCTAAGGTTGGACCATGGGGTGACCTTGTCTTAACACCACCCATGCGCCCTCAGGTTGGACCATGTGGTGACCCTGTCGTAACACCACCCATGCGCCCTCAGGTTGGACCATGTGGTGACCTTGTCCTATCCCCTCCCATGCGCCCGCAGGTTGGACCATGTGGTTACACATTAACTGATATGTTTCCTTATTTGCTTTCATACCAGAGTTTACAAAACATTCATACTTACAATGACTATAAAGGTTTATTCGCGCGCACATACTAAACACATGAACTCGCTCAACATTTTTGTTGATTTTTCAACTTACATGTATTTCAGGGAATTAAAGGATCTGGCGCGGTATGAAACGTTTTCCCGCTGCACTAGTTACGAGGTCATCCGGGTTTGGGAATGTGACTCTTTCCTGGACAAGTCACAGTCCTTAAACTGTGTTTATGTCATGTTGATGTTTGTGTTTGTTAAGACAATGTTGTTGTATTTGGTTTTTAAAACTTAATTAAATGGATGATCTTGCATGATTTTATTTTCATATAGCTTTGTTACTATTAAGCTATGGTATTAAGAAGTCACACCAAATTAACCACGCTTCCGCAAAGCCAGGGTGTGACAGCTTGGTATCAGAGCTCTGATCATAGCGAACTAGGATTCCTTCTCGAGTCTAGACTATTATCACTAGGGCTCTCACGAAAACATATTTACTGCATACCACTCAAGTCCAGATCCAAAACTTTTTACAAACAAATGTTGAGCACATTTATTTATTATTTATAGGCTCAGTCTGGGAGGTTGAGGCTCGGTCTGGAGGACCGAGGCTCGGTCTAGGAGACCGAGGTAGTTGCCTAGTAGGACTAGGGAAAGCAGCCTAAGAGGCTGGGAGAATAGGCTAGTGGGACTAGGAAGAGCAGTCTGAGAGGCTGGGAGAGTTTGGCTAGTGGGACTAGGAAGAGCAATCTGAGAGGCTGGGAGGCTAGTGGGACTAGGAGAATCATTTGATTGCTTACTTGGTGACTAATATGTTTATATGATTATATGATTGATTGTTATACGTATGTGTGTTTGTGTTACAAACATCATGCCTTCATCATGTACTAGAAAGATGGACACTACGAATCCCATGGCCATAGTATCAGACGACATAGTTTCATCGGAGCACGAGGTGTACATTTCCGATACTACCGGCACAGACAATGACGACTTTCAGCCCTTTGCGCTGCCTGATGTCGTAGCAGAGCCTGCTGATGGCCATCTTGTTGGGAATTTGCCACTCGCGGTGATCCCTGCTCCTGTGCCCTTGCCGCTTCTCCCGTTGTTGATATGCCCCCCGACGTGGTCTCTGACGACGATAACGATCTATTAGAGGAGGACCCATTTGAGGGCGAGGCCCTATTGCTGTTGGTGATAGCCTGCTGCTTGCTGACGCTCCTGCAAGAAGAGGCTCATGCCCATTCACCTGTCCCAGACCCATTTGAGTCTGTGGCGTCTGCATCTTTGCATACACCGGGAGAGCAACATCACTCACACGACGCCGACCCCGATATGGCGTCATCAGCTGCACCAGCTCTCGCGCACAGCTTTGAGTTTGATCACGATATTAAGGATTATCCTGTTCTTCCACCTGGTTTTGATCCAGACCATGACATTGAGTACATACACTTAGACCAGCCCTTGGAGGATCCTGTAGCCCCTGTGTTTGTTGATCCAGCTAACTTTGAAATAAAGTTTGTTGATCTGGAGCCGGCCATGGCCCCTGAGCCAGGCGTTGCTCCTGACCCCGCATTAGAGCATGACACTGTTCATGACCGATGCACCTGCTATTGCTCCTTGATTGATCATCTGCTTGGACGAGAGAAAATTGGGGTAACTGTGCAAGACAATTTATTATTACGGGGGCCCACGTAATAACGACTTGTAGTGCACAGAAATCCTGGTGGACTCTGCGTGTCAAGCTAGTGAAAACCAATGTAGCAGGAAATAAGTTAAACACGAATGACCAAGGCGTTGTAGCCTCGAATAAGCCAATTTGGCAAGCCTATGTGAAGGCTTAGAAATTATTTCCCCACTCATACATTAAGTATATTTACATGTGAAATTGGGTGATTACATGATGGCTTATGATGCTATATATCTCATAGACAATTGAAACGTTGTCAAACCCGCTTCATACCACTTCGACAGAAGAGAATGTCACCCAGACGTGACACAAACACCAGTATGTTGCCAAGGACAGAAGCCGAGCTGCAAGGACGCATCTCACAGGCAAATGCACGACATGAAGCCCTCCACTCTAAGCACAGCGATGGCACTACTGGGAACAACCCCCCCCCCCCCCAACTGGCTGCACCTATAAGCAGTCCCTGAACTGCAAGTCTTTGAACCTTGACGAAACAGGAGGCGTCGTGGCATTTGTTCGTTGGTCCGAAAAGACCGACTCCATTCTAAGAATGAGTAACTGTTCGCCCCAACAGAGTGTTACCTATATCTCGGGGTTATTTCTAGATGGCACACTCTCATAATGGAACCTCCAGGTTTAGACCCTTGGTACAAGATACTGCTAATACACTGAGCTGGGACGAGCTCAAAGGAATGATGGAGAAGAAATACAATTCTAGGGCTGGAAACCAGAAGCGTGAGGTAGAGTTCCGGAATTGAAAATGGATGGACCAGAGATTCCTGAATACATCCAGCAATCTCATGACTTGTCTAGGGTCGTCTCCTACTTAGTCAAACCGGAGTTCGAAAGGATGGAACGATTCATTTGGGGACTTGCACCCCAGATCAGGGGCATGGTTACTACCTCGAAGCCCTCAACCATTGCAGAGGCTATCAATATGGGTGATTGATTTATAACATGAGATGTTATGTGATTGATTTATTTATAACATGAGATGTTATGTGTTGATATTGTTGTATACTTACGTACACTTTACTTACTATGACCTGACCCATACGATCATCATTTAGGAGATGCCTCCAAGACGGGATGTACGCATACCCACCAACGAGGCGGAACTTCAGGGAATCATTGCTGCAGTCATCGCACAATACGAGGTCCATCACTCCGAGCGCAACGGAGGTACCTCAGGAAATAACCCACCCAACGGCTGCACCTACAAGCAGTTCTTAGGCTGCCAGCCCCTACATTTCGACGGCACTGGGGGTGCCGTAGCCTTCGTACGCTGGATTGAGAAGACGGCCACTGTTTTGCGTGCGAGCAAATGCGCCCCAAGAGATCAGGTCACGTACATTTCCGGGCTATTCCGAGATGGGCTCTGTCATGGTGGAAACTTCAGGTTCAGACAATGGGCGAGGCTGCTGCGTATGCTCTATCATGGGACGAGCTGAAAGAGCTAATGCATAAAAGGTACTGTTCGAGAACAGAAAGCCAGAAGGTAGAAACTGAGTTCTGGAACTTGAAGATGGAAGGTCCAAAAATAGCTGAGTATGTGGAGAAGTTCCAAGTTCTATCGCGTATCGTTCCTTACATGGTAGATCCGGAGTTTAAGCGGATTGAGTGTTTCATTAGGGGATTGGCACCCCAAATCATGAGCATGGTAACGACATCAAAGCCTGCAACAATCACTGAGGCCATCAATCTAAGTGTAGCCCTGACGGAAGAGGCAATCAGGATGAACAAATTTTCAACCTCTGAGGAGAAGAAGGAGACTCATGTAGAGTCATCTGGGGACAACAAGAGGAAGTTGGCGAATTTCAAACAGGGTACCCAGTCGAGTAGCGACGACAAGGCCAAAAAGAGAAAAGAGTACACGGGTATCCTACCAAAGTGCGACAACTGTCGACGTCACCATAACGGGCGGTGTAGATATGGAAAATGTGGTAACTGTGGCAAGGTGGGACATGTCAAGGAAACGTGTCGGCAAGGTACTAAACATGGAAATAGAGGTCAAGATCGTAGCAGAAATCGCGGAGGAAATAACGACGACAACAACTATCAAGGCAGGGATGGTGACGATCAAGGCTGTGGCCAAGCATGTTTTAATTGCGGTGATGTGGGGCATTTCAGGAAGTATTGCCCTAAGAACACCCAGGCACGTGGATGAAAGCTCAACAGCGGGGATAGAATCCAAGCGCGGATATCGGTACGTCTCATAATAGTCAATGTTATGCTCTATTTGACAGTATTGTCAAATTTTAGCTTCAGAAAATATAGTTGTTTTAGTAGTAAGTAACCTAGATACCCAGTTCTCGATAGAACAAGCCTAACGGAAGCTTCGATGTGATAATTGGGATGGACTGGTTGTCGAACAACCCGGCGGAGATTGTCATCCACGCCCCGACGACGAACAGAGAAATGATTGTGATTCATGGAGCAGGATACGCTCCTACGGATTATCAGGCAAAGAAGACACAAAAATTTTCGCACAAAGGATGTGTTGCATTCTTGGCTCATGTCGTGGAAAAAGAAGCCGAAGAACCAAAACTCGAAGATATCCCTGTGATTGGAGAATACCCCGAAGTCTTCCTCGAAGACTTGCCGGAATCGTCTCCTCAACGATTAGTCGAATCCCGCGTCGATTTAATTCCAGGCACTGCACCCGTAGTCGATGCATCGTAGCGACTTACATTTTCGGAGATGCAAGGATTGACAGAGAAGTTTTAGCAATGGAAGAGAAGGAAGATAACAGACCAAAATTCCCTTTTGGGGTAACCCCATTTCTACTCGTCAAAAAGAAGGATGATGATTTTCAAATAAACATCAACTACCGGGAGCTGAACAAGCTGACGATCAAGAATAGATACCCTCTGCCAAGAATTGATGATCTGTTTGATCAACTGCAAGGTTCAAGCTTTTACTCAAAGATCGACTTGCGATCTGGATACCATCAGTTAAGGATACAAGAGGAAAGTATCCCGAAGACAGCCGTCAGAACTCGTTATGGACACTACGAGTTCCTTGTCATGCCGTTTGGTTTGACAAACGCACCTGCAGTGTTTATGGACTTGATGAATAGAGTTTGCAAGCCGTACTTGGACAAGTTCGTGATTGTGTTCATCGACGACATCTTGATTTATTCAAGAACAAAGGCTGAGCACGAACAGCATATAAGAGCTATTTTGGAACTGCTAAAGAAAGAACAGCTGTATGCCAAATCCTCTAAGTGCGAGTTTTGGCTACATGAAGTCCAATTCCTTGGGCACGTGGTAAATGGAGATGGAATCCACGTGGATCCCACCAAGATCGAAGCGATTAAGAATTGGGAAATGCCAAAGACGCCAACCGAGATTCGACAATTCTTGGGTTTGGCTGGCTACTATCGAAGGTTCATTGAGAATTTTTCAAAGATCGCTCAACCATTGACGCTCCTCACACAGAAAGATAAGAAGTTTGATTGGGGAATCAAACAGGAAGAAGCGTTCCAGATATTGAAGGATAAGCTCTGCAATGCGCCAATCTTAGTACTACCAGAAGGTACAGATGATTTCGTGGTATACTGTGACGCCTCACATCAAGGATTGGGTTGTGTGTTGATGCAACGCCAAAAGGTTATTGCTTACACATCGCGTCAATTGAAAGTGCACGAAAAGCACTAGACCACACATGATTTGGAACTTGGCGCAGTGGTTTTTGCATTAAAGATCTGGAGACACTACCTTTATGGTACAAAGTGTACAATTTTTACAGATCACAAGAGCCTACAACACATATTCAACCAGAAGGAGTTGAATATGAGACAAAGACGATGGGTTGAGTTGCTGAACGATTACGACTGCGAGATAAAGTATCATCCAGGGAAGGCGAATGTGGTCGCCGATGCCCTAAGTCGAAAGGAGAGGATCAAGCCCATAAGGGTTAGGGCTTTAGAAATGATTATCCGAACCGATCTTTCCTTGCGCATTCGTGCCGCGCAGAAAGAAGCTCTCAAGGAAGGAAACCTTGAAGAAGAATATCTCCGTGGGATGGAGAAGCTACTGGTACCAAACGAGGAAGGAACGTTATGTTTTGAGAAAAGGATTTGGGTTCCTCTGTTTGGTGGTTTAAGGAAAGTTATTTTTGATGAAGCCCACAAGTCGCGGTACTCTATCCACCCTGGAGAAGATAAGATGTACCAGGATCTCAAGGGTTATTATTGGTGGCCTAGGATGAAAGGCGATGTTGCTGTTTATGTGAGCAAATGTTTAACATGCGCTAAGGTTAAAGCCGAATATCAGAAGCCTTCAGGACTTCTGCAACAACCTGAGATTCCCAAGTGGAAATGGGAACAAATCTCCATGGAGAAGGTGGTGTTGCTAGGGTTTGAGTGAGAGAGAGTGTGGATGAAGTGAGAGAGAGTGTGGGAGAAGGATGCAAATGTCAAAATGAGAGAAGGTTGGCTTGGGCATGGGTTTTATACCCGTTCTAAGGTCGGTACACCCTAATGGGTTCCAAATGGGCTCAAGTGCACACGGCCCAACCGTTTAATGTTCACTCGAGACCGAGTGGTCTCGAGTCGGGTTCATGGTCTCGGCTTACTATATATATATATATATATATAACTATGTATATCATACTTACACATTGTCAACACATAACTTAGCACGAGGATCACATAGCATATCAAGATCAACACCATATTTTTCATTTAATAATATATACACGCAAGTTTAATACAAGGTGGTTGCTCGGGAAAACCCAGAGTGTCACATGGCCTTGTTAGGCAATTAAATTATTGTGGTCCGGAACGGGAACGTGAACGTGAATGCTAACTTAACAGTGGTGGAATTTTTTTTTTCAAAACTAAAATCAAAGTTGTGTGCAATACGTGCTTATGTGTACATCTGTGGATTGTTGATTCTGGGTTATGTCCATGTCGAGGTAGTGATGCAGTCGTAGTACTTCCATATTTTCGTAGTTTGCGCTGTCGTGGTGTGACAACCCTCACTAAACCAGGTATCCGTACGACTTAATTAATAATTAATTACTGCTTAATTACTGTGCTTGTTTGAAATTACTGATGAACTGCTACTTGATTTCTGATACATGCATATACCTGCATCATACTTTACTTACCGTCACTACATTATTTACATGCTGAACCTTAGTGACAAACATGATGCACAAAAAGCACAGTAGCACTATAAACGGATAACCTATTGAACATGCTGATAAAGCCAGCATCAGGCAGACAATGCCTCTAAGGCCTGTATGAGCCAGAATATTTTGCTACACCAGTGGTGAGTGTAGGGATATAAGGGTTGTAGAACTGCGTCTCTAGGAATAAGTTACAATGACTGGATGTGCCTAAAACGTGCTCTAAGCACAAGAATTCAGCACTTTATATAATAAATCAGCATTAAGCTACCTAATAAAGTGCCAAAACATGAGAAAAATATTCCTGACACCTTGGAGGAATAAGTTGTGTCACAAAAAAATAATAATAACGACACTTTAAAGCTTTGTCAAGCACTTTAACGGATCTCTATCCAACCGAACAACCGGACTATACCCGGAACATGAAAATATTGTTAGTAACACTGTTTTCCTTTTTCTGAACCAGTTAGGGTCCCTGAATACCCTAACACCCGACACAATGCACAACATACTAGTAAATGGTTTAACCTCCAACATTTTCTAACTATAACCTAAACACTTAGTTGGAATGGAACCATAGACCCCCCCCTTCCAACGAAACCGTCCCCAAGGGGACACCCTTTGTACCATGTTGATTATTTTAATCAACCATGTCTAATATCTATTAGACACATGATCCTATGGTTAATAACCTTGAGTATTGTCTATAAGTAATGAGCTTAATCCAACATAACACACACTTAACACCACAACTCACACACACTCTCTCCCTCTCCTAGAGCTCTCGGCCGAACACACCCCACCCCCATCCATCATTTTCGAGTTTTGATCTTGCCTTTCCAAGCTCATACAAGTGTTAAGGATCGTGTATAAGGAACCTTGGTGCAATCGGAAGGCGAAGGACCTCACTACATTGCTTTTATCCACGCGTTTTTCGCATAGATTCTTCCCTAGCCTCGAGCTAGTAGTAAGTTGCTTGAATCACCTTCTCGAACCATTTTAAAGTGGTTAATATGATATGTATCGGTTAAAAGACGCAAACATACAAGATGAAGCATAAAAGTCTACTTAAAACACTAAAAATGTTGGTTAAAAGCTCATATGTTGTGTAAATCATGTAGTATTTGATTTGTGTGATTATTTAGACCCGATCTATGTTGTGGTAGCTCGGATCGTCATTTAACCCGGGTTGGTCATGATCATGGATCATGACATAAGGTTGTTTTGGAAGTAACAAGGGTTAAAGGATGAAACTCTACCACACGCGAATCATGAACTTGTGTAAAAGCGAGTTTGCTTGTGAAATAGTGTTTAAAACTAATAGATCTACGTATCTACAAGCGGTATTTTCAAAGAACCAAGTATCAAAGAAATCATGTTTTCTAAAGACGGATCTTACACTAACACGAATGATTTTTAGAACACACAAGTGTGTAAACACTTGTGTAGCACAAAGTTTCGACAAAATAACTATTTTTGTAAAAGTTGACAAGAAGTTGTAAAGATGGAATTTCTTTAAAAACGGGACTTTTACGAAATCGTATTGCTTTATATAAAGATCCACTAAAAGTAATGGGATTTACTTCATAATATTAGAAAACTACAAGTTCATGAGATTTTTGCCAATTTACATGTTTATTAACTAGTTTGATACGTTGAACATTGTTTTGGTTGAATAAGAAAATTGTTGGTTTGATTTGTAAAAGAAAATGATACGCTTGAAAGCGTGGCCACCTCCAGTTACAGAGGAAACTCTGGCAAAATTTTCCCAAAAACCTAACACTTAGAAATATTTCTACCACAAGTGTTAGAAATACATTTTGACTTGTTTTCAAATTATAGATTTCGCCACGACTTTATTTACAAAACATCGGAGGTGGGATTTCACAAAATGAAACGTGATAAATATATGTATTTAGTAAATATATTTTTCACAACCTCACTTGTGTAAATGTTATGATTATTTTGTGAACTACGTAAATATTATTTTTAGAGTAAAAATAATATTACTAAGTATTATTTTGGGAAAATTACATGTATTAAAATATAATATTTTTGGGAAGAATATTTATATTTTGGAATTAGAAATAAAATATATTAAGTGAGACTTAATAGTGTAATTCGAATGTTACGAACACACATGTATTAAATCCCCCATCCTTGGGAAGGAAAATAATTACCAAGTATACAGAATATAAACACGGAATAGTTGTCTAACTATTTCCCAAAAACTTAAACCTTAAAGCTAAGGCACGGCCGCCCGTCTAATAGAATTAGTACGTGTAGGTCGTCACACAGCTGCTTGATTTGGAGGTATACTTGGTAGAGACGCACCACTGTGAGTTCATGTCCCCCTTTTCTCTTAACTGTTTTCAGTTTTATACTTCGGGGGTGAAATACATGTTACATACTGCTACGGACAATTACGAATGGTATGGCCAGCTAAGGAAGGAACTGTTAGGTTATGTGATTGGGTAGGTGAAATCTTAAGAACATTAGTCCTCATAGTACGATCGAGGGATACAAGTGATAGGCCTATTTGAGCATAACAAACCCCACCCATGCGCCCTAAGGTTGGACCATGGGGTGACCTTGTCTTAACACCACCCATGCGCCCTCAGGTTGGACCATGTGGTGACCCTGTCGTAACACCACCCATGCGCCCTCAGGTTGGACCATGTGGTGACCTTGTCCTATCCCCTCCCATGCACCCGCAGGTTGGACCATGTGGTTACACATTAACTGATATGTTTCCTTATTTTCTTTCATACCAGAGTTCACAAAACATTCATACTTACAATGATTATAAAGGTTTATTCGCGCGCACATACTAAACACATGAACTCGCTCAACATTTTTGTTGATTTTTCAACTTACATGTATTTCAGGGAATTAAAGGATCTGGCGCGGTATGACACGTTTTCCCGCTGCACTAGTTACGAGGTCATCCGGGTTTGGGGAATGTGACTCTTTCCTGGACAAGTCACAGTCCTTAAACTGTGTTTATGTCATGTTGATGTTTGTGTTTGTTAAGACAATGTTGTTGTATTTGGTTTTTAAAACTTAAGTAAATGGATGATCTTGCATGATTTTATTTTCATATAGCTTTGTTACGATTAAGCTATGGTATTAAGAAGTCACACCAAATTAACCACGCTTCCGCAAAGCCAGGGTGTGACACGTGGTATGATGCACGTACGTCACTTTGGTTACCAGTTTTGATAACGCATTTAGGCACTAGCCCTTATGGATTAAGTCTATGTGCAAAATTTGATAGATGTTATTTTATATGTGATAATGATGTTGGATATACGTGTTGTGAACCTATGTGTGCGATGAAATTATGTGATGTGCGATGGAATTGTGTGGTATGTGATAACTGAAAATGTGATAAGTGATGATTAACTATGTGACATTGATACATACATATCTATTGTTTATAATAGAATGGCCCCGAAACGTGTACCTTAAATGAAAGAGGCAGAAATTGCCCAACTAATAGCACAACAACTCCAAATAGTTATTCCAACAATCGTGGCGCAGGTTAGCGCCGGTATTGACGCTAACCCCCAACCGAACGCACAGCCGGGACCAATAGGTCAAAACAATAACCAAAACAATGGTAGGCCGGGTTGCACATATAAGCATTTCAAGGAGTGCAAACCGATGGAGTTTAACGGAACTGAAGGACCGAATGGGTTTGTGAAATGGGTTGAGAAGTCTAAATCAGTACTTAACATAAGTAATTGTCCGGGTGATTGCGTGGTTAAGTACACAACTTGTACTTTTACCGATCACGCTTTAAACTGGTGGAATACTATTGTGCAATCTCACGGGCAGGACGTGATTAATGTTATGACTTGGGATGATTTAAAGATACTAATGAGAGAAAGGTTCCGCCCAGCTCACGAAATTCAGAAGCTAGAGCACAAATTTGGAACCTGCAAATGCAAGGTGCGGACTATGCAGGTTACACTAACCGTTTCAATGAACTGGCACGCATACTGCCAGATATGGTTCGACAGGAGTCCAAGAGGATCGAGAGGTATATCTGGGGACTGGCCCCAGAAGTGAGAAGCATCATTAATTCGGTGGAGCACCTGACTATGCACGGGGTGGTAGCCAGATCAGGCACGGTGACGTACGACATGGTTAGACGTAAGATTCTGACAATGCCGGGAGAGCCGGCAGGAAATAAGTGAGAGGCCCCGGAAAGTAGCCGAGTGGGGGCAGCCACACCGAAGAGGGAGAGAGCCACTAGTCAAAACTACGCCATGACTACACCAACGGGAAACTCTGGGGGCTATAAAGGAACGGCCCCAAAGTGCAACAAGTGCACTTTCTACCATTCGGGTCCCTACCGAACAGTGATATGCTCGAGGTGTCGTAAAAATGGGCATTTTGCCAGAAACTGCAAGATGTCCCTGGAACCACAGTCCAGACCAACTCGTTCCCAACTTTTAAGGCCTCGACCCCTGCAACAGCGACCTCAACTTCCTGCGTAGCAGGTTACTTATCCCCGTGCATGCTATGGGTGCGGCAGCATGGAGCACTTCTTAAGAAATTGCTCGCAATTGGCACAACCAACAACAGAAAGGAATGTGCAGGGCCAAGCTTCTACTTCAACTGCAGCTCGAGGTCGTGCCTTCATCATTGGATCCAGTGACGCGCGCTAGGATCCCAATGTGGTTACAGGTACGTTCTTCGTTTTTGATCAATTTGCTTCAGTGTTATTTGATACGGGCGCGGATAGGAGTCATGTTTCTATTGCATTCTTGCCTCTATTGAATATGCCTACTGTTGACTTGAAACGACCGTATTCTGTTGAACTTGCCAATGGGAAATCGATTACTAGTTATCAACTCATTTGTAACTGTCCTATAACCCTTAGCGGGCACCAGTTTTCTATTGACCTTTTGCCCGTAGACCTGGGTAGCTTTGACATCGTCATAGGAATAGACTGGATGTCCAAGCATCGCGCCAAAGTGTTGGGTAAGCAAAGGGTGGTAAAGATTCCGGTGTCCCAGGATAATGTGATCATGATACAGGGAGAGAAGTTAGGCATCAGACTGAACTTTGTGTCACATCTCAAGGCATTAAAATGTATCCTTCAGGGATATGATGTGTTCTTAGCCAGCATCACGACGGAAGAACCAGCTGAAAAATGCATAGAAGACATCCCGGTAGCGCGCGAATACCTCGACGTGTTCCCGGAAGAATTGCCCTGATTGCCGCCCAATAGGCAAGTCGAGTTCCGGATCGACCTCATAACAGGAACGGCACCCGTCGCTAAAGCTCCGTACCGTCTTGCACCATCCGAAATGCAAGAGTTATCCACACAACTACAGGAGTTACTTGATCGTGGCTTTATCCGTCCCAGCTATTCTCCCTGGGGAGCCCTAGTTTTGGTTGTGAAGAAAAAGGATGGTAGCTTCCGAATGTGTATCGAATACCGAGAATTGAATAAAGTCACTATCAAGAATCGATACCCTCTGCCGCGGATCGATGATCTTTTTGATCAGTTGCAAGGAGCCCGATATTTTTCTAAGATAGTTCTTCGATCGGGTTACCATCAAGTAAAGGTCCAAGAGGACGACATCCCTAAAATGGCTTTTCGAACTCGGTATGGCCACTACAAATTCTTGGTTATGCCCTTCGGGCTAACTAATGCACCTGTTGTGTTCATGGATCTCATGAACAGGGTGTGCAAACCATACCTAGATAAGTTCGTCATTGTTTTCATCGACGATATTTTGATCTATTCCAATAGCAAGGGCGAGCACGAGCACCACTTACGGGCTATATTAGAGATACTACGGAACGAACAATTGTATGCTAAGTTGTCTAAGTGCGACTGTTGGTTGCGAGCAGTGCAATTTTTAGGACATGTGGTGGACCAGGATGGAATTCGTGTAGACCCCAGTAAAATAGAAGCGATCAAGAATTGGTCGGCGCCTAAATCTCCGAAGGAGATACGACAATTCTTGGGACTAGCAGGATATTACCGGTGGTTCATCGAAAATTTCTCTAGTATTGCCCAATCATTAACAGCCCTGACACGAAAGGAGAATAAGTATGAATGGGGTGAAGACCAGGAAACAGCGTTCCAGCTGTTAAAGCAAAAATTGTGTGAGGCTCCAATTTTGTCGTTACCCGAAGGCAACGATGACTTCGTCGTATATTGTGACGCATCTCGGCGAGGGCTCGGATGTGTCTTAATGCAAAGAAACAAGGTCATTGCTTATACCTCTAGGCAGCTAAAAGGGCACGAGAAGAACCATACGACGCATGATTTGGAACTGGGCGCGGTTATATTTGCACTAAAGATACGGAGACCTTATTTATATGGTACAAAGTGTACTATATATACGGACCACAAAAGCCTCCAACATATCTTCGACCAAAAAGAGCTGAATATGAGGCAGCGCAGATGAGTGGAATTATTGAATGATTACGACTGTGAGATCAAGTACCACCCAGGAAAAGCGAACGTAGTATTAGACGCTCTTAGTAGAAAGGAGCGAATTAAACCTCTCCGCGTACGAGCTTTGGGAATGATTGTACAAACAAGCCTTACCGAACGAATTCGGAATGCACAGAAGCATGCCTTGGAAGAAAGCCGGTTACCAGGTGAAGGCTTGTACGGAAATGAGATCAACTTTGTGAAGAAAACAGATGAACTGTGGTACTTTAAAGATCTAGTGTGGATCCCTGTGGATCCGGAGCTGAGACAATCAATCATGGACGAGGCCCACAAATCAAAGTATACAATTCACCCGGGTACAGATAAAATGTACCACGACCTTAAAGAATTTTATTGGTGGCCGGGGATGAAGAAGGACGTGGCGAAATATGTAAGCCAATGCTTAACCTGTGCTCGAGTCAAGGCAGCGTACCAAAAAAAAAAAAAAAACCCTCGGGAATGTTACAACAACCCGAGATACCTCAATGGAAATGGGAGCAAATCACGATGGATTTTGTAACCCATATTCCAAAAACGCCACGTGGTCACGATGCAATTTGGGTAATCGTGGATCGATTGACCAAATCCGCACATTTTATTCCGATCCGCACTACTTATAAAACCGACCAGTTGGCCGAAATTTACACCAATGAGATAGTAGCCAGACATGGTGTCCCTGTTGCTATCATTTCAGACCGAGACAGCCACTTCACGTCGCGATATTGGCAGAAGTTACAAGAAGCATTGGGGACGCGGATCGATTTGAGCACTGCTTACCATCCCCAAACTGACGGCCAATCGGAACGTACGATCCAGACATTGGAAAATTTGCTTCGTGCCTGTGTCCTAGACTTCGGAGGAAGTTGGGACAAGCATCTTCCACTGGTGAATTCTCCTACAACAATAGTTACCACAGCAGCATCAAGGCAGCCCCGTATGAGGCACTATATGGTCAGAAGTGCCGATCACCATTTTGCTGGGCTGAGGTAGGAGATACCCAGTTAACGGGATCAGAACTTATACAGGAAACGACAGATAAAGTCCACCAGATACAGAACAGATTGAAAACGGCTCAGAGTCGGCAAAAGAGTTGGGTTGATATACGCTGGAAACCATTATCGTTCGAGGTCGGCGAACGAGTATTGTTAAAGGTCTCGCCACGGAAAGGTGTTATCAGGTTTGGAAAGACCGGAAAGTTAGCACCGAGATACATTGGACTGTCACACCCCCAAAATCCACACGCGGAGTATCACCGCCTGGAGGCGTGACTGACCAGGATCAAGCCACCAATCATATTGAACATAACAAGTAATAAGTAAAATTCAACCACACAATATGAAAGGTGTTTCAAATCAAAAACGTAGTTAAGTGTTTAGCGGAAGCATAATTGTAAAACCCAATGTAAGTATTAAGTATGAAATAAAGTAATGTTTTTAGCATGGCACACACTGCCATGTCCCACAACGACCACGCCTCCCTGTGCATGCTCCATGAGTACCTAACGACCTGTAAGGCATGTAACAACGAGTCAACAACAAAGTTGAGCGAGTTCACAGTTGGTTGTTTAGTTATAGCATTCGTTTTGTAAATCATATGTTCGTTTTGTAAACCATGTATCCTATAAATTCGTATCGCGGTCTCCCAGACATGTTTGCGAAGATTAGTGGGGGCTTCCCATGTGTTACTAGACCGTGCGTATCGACTACTACGAAAATGTAAGTGGTGCCCTAAGTCAATGTCTATCAGCATTGACCCTTTGCCCATAGTCCATTAGTACACGCTCGTTCGAACGACACGGTGTGAGGTTTGTTAAACCTAATAGCGCTATTAACTAATGACCCGCTCGCCATAGGCCTCGGCGATTAAGTCGATATAAATGAGGGACTTCATGATAGAGGTTTGGTCCAGTGTGTAATCTTGGCATTCGTACGTGCCCTTCTTGATCCAAGGACCGTAGCAAGTATGAGTGTACGTAGGTTTTACGTACGTGTCCTTCAATCCGAGGACAGTAGAAAGTAGTTTAATAGTAATGATAGTACGAGTAGTTATTCAATCCCATTCCCAACCCACCAGGAATCCCATGCCTTAGGAGTGTGAACTCACCTTGGTTTGCTCGGCAGATACACGAAAAGGTTACTTGAGCTATATGTGGTCAACCACGTCCTAACATGGTTACCATACAAGTCAGGTTTTGGTTTCAAGTAGTGCACATAAGTTTCACACAAGTTAACAGGTTACGAGCACGTATTGATCATGGCAACACATAAACAGTCAAGTACATAACATATCCGGGCTTGGGCGAGTCAAAAGATTGGGCTCGCACAAGTCTAACAGCCTTGTGCGACTCACCCGTTGAAGCCCAAAGATACTCGGCCCAAAATCATAAGCAATCCAACAAGTATATGACCCAACAAATAAACATGAGTCTTGTGCGATCCGGATAGACTTGTGCGATCCGGATGGCTTGTGCGACTGACCAGTCCTTGTGCGATTGGGATTGGGCTTTGAGGCCCAACTGTCCAAACGTTCGTGTGTGGCCCAAGCCTTGTGCGATCAGGCATAATTAAACAGTATTCTGTGCTCTATGTGTTTGTACCCACTTGTGTGATTGCACCTTGTGCGATTAGATCAGATCTTGTGTGATCTGATCTTGTGCGACTGAGAGGGCTTGTGCGACCGGTTAACTAATTCCTTAAATCATGCAAGTCAGTTACTCTATTATTGACAATTTCCATATTTGCAATTTATCAATCAACAGTTTCTAACCAAACCATATATCGATCAAAACAAGGTTTTATCTAGTGTTTCTTATGAACCCTAATATCATATTAACAGTTTATAACATTAGAGCTTTCAAATACTTCATGTCAATACATACGAATCAATCAAACATCTAACCACATCACAGCCGATTACTTATGTTCTATCCCATTACCCTTTTCATGTGAACCGATTAACTTATTATCACATCATGTTCCCTCTTACAACATATGTTAACAGTGACTAACAAGAACCCTAATCACTATACAAGATCATAGCAATAATCATATCACTTAACATATAGACATAGCAATATACAAACAACAGTAAGACACTGACCGGATTTGATGCTAAAACAAGGATGATCCGAATCAAGAAGGTCTTCGATGGAAAGGAGGGGTGTTTGCCGTCGAGTTTGAGAGAGAGAATGAGAAAGATTTAGGGTTTGCTAAACTTGTGTGAGTTGGTGAAGTGTAGAATTTATACTAACACCCTAGGTAACATAAAGGAGTGGGCCGAACCCTTCATGGGTTGCCCTTTATGGATTTCGAGTACAATAAGTGTAGCCCAAATGAGCTTGTGCGATCGAGTTAAAGTTGTGCGATCGGTTCGTTTTGTGTGATCCAATTACATACATACATGCACATATCATAACAACACAACATCTCATTAATCATCAAAGTTCACATAATCACATAGGGTTCACATACGTTACATTTAACACAAAGATAGGTTCGAAATACGAGTTGTCACATTATCCCCAAGTTGAAAGAAATTTCGTCCCGAAATTTGGTATGTACTCACTGAGGAAGCTAGTTAAGTTGCATGGTTTTCCTGGGGTGTCACATCCTTGTTGTTTTGGAATTTCGTCCCGAAATTCCACAGTAGCTTCAGCCTCAGTAGTGGTTGTACTGTTCTCGAACAATTGGGGATACTTTTGTTTCATTTGGTCTTCGCGTTCCCAGGTGAACTCTGGGCCACGACGGGAGTTCCAACGAAGTCGTACAAGAGGTATTCTAGTGCGCTTGAGAATCTTAACATCTCGGTCAGTAATCTCTAATGGTTCCTCGATGAATCGCAGCTGATCATCGATAGTGAGTTCCTTCAAAGGAACTATGAGGGTCTCATCTGACAGACATTTCTTCAGATTCGACACGTGGAAAACGTTGTGAACTCCACTGAGTTCTGTTGGTAGATTCAGCTTGTAGGCCACCTTGCCTATTTTCTCAATGATTTCGAACGGTCCGATATATCGCGGATTGAGCTTGCCTCGCTTGCCAAAGCGAACTACACTTTTCCAAGGTGAGACTTTGAGTAGCACTCGATCCCCAACCTGGAACTCGAGTGGTTTCCTGCGCTTATTAGCATAGCTTTTCTGACGGTCACGAGCTGCCGCCATTCGTTGTCGTATCTGAGCAATTCTTTCCGTTGCGTCTACTACCAGTTCTGGACCCGTGATCTGACTATCACCCACCTCTGCCCAACATAGAGGTGATCGGCATTTACGCCCGTACAATGCCTCAAATGGAGCGGCTTGAATGCTGGTGTGGTAACTGTTATTATACGAAAACTCCACCAACGGGAGATATTTTTCCCAGCCGTTGTCGAAATCGATTACACATGCACGAAGCATGTCTTCTAGAGTTTGGATGGTGCGTTCAGACTGCCCATCTGTTTGTGGGTGGTAAGCTGTGCTCATGTCTAAACGAGAGCCAAAAGATTTGTGCATTGCTTGCCACAGTTCTGAAGTAAAACGTGCATCACGATCTGATATAATAGAGGTTGGCACCCCGTGCCTCGAGACAACTTCCTTAAGGTAGACGCCTGCTAGAGTGGAGAACTTATCTGTTTCCTTAATAGCCAAAAAGTGCGCAGACTTTGTGAGTCGATCCACGATCACCCAAATAGTATCATTCCCACGTTGAGATCTAGGCAGGCCAGTAACGAAATCCATGGAAATTTGCTCCCATTTCCATTGTGGTATTTCTGGTTGTTGGAGTAGGCCCGATGGTTTCTGATATTCAGTCTTGACTCTCGCATAAGTTAAACATTTGCTAACGTAAGTTGCTATGTGGGCTTTCATGCTAGGTCACCAATACGTAGTCTTTAAGTCATGGTACATCTTATCCGAACCAGGATGTACCGAGTAACAAGACTTATGCGCTTCATCCATCACAAGTTCGCGTAAGTTGCCATAAAGTGGGACCCAGATGCGTCCTGTTACGTAGCAGGCGCCCTCTTCCTTCTGTTCTAACCGTTACCTTGAGCCGCGTAGGGCTTCAGCCCTGACGTTTTCTGGTTTCAATGCTTCTACCTGAGCATCTCGTATCTGTGTAGGAAGACTAGACTGGATAGTGAGTTGTAGTGCTCGCACACGCCTAGGTGTGGTATCTTTTCGGCTGAGGGCGTCGGCCACAACATTGGCTTTGCCCAGATGATACTTGATGGCACATTCGTAATCGTTCAAAAGCTCAACCCATCGTCGTTGACGCATGTTTAACTCCTTTTGTTTGAAGATATGCTCGAGACTCCTGTGATCTGTGTTAATGGTGCACCTGGTACCGTACAGGTAATGTCTCCATATCTTAAGAGCAAAAACCACTGCTCCCAATTCCAAGTCATGCGTAGTGTAGTTCCTTTCATGAACTTTAAGTTGACGTGACGCATAAGCAATGACCTTGTCACGTTGCATCAATACACATCCAAGTCCTTGGATGGATGCGTCGCAATAAACCACAAAATCGTCTGTGCCTTTAGGCAGTGAGAGGATAGGTGCGCTACAAAGTCTATCCTTTAAGTGCTGAAATGCCGTTTCCTGTGCATCACCCCAACGATAGATGACACCCTTCTAAGTTAGCGAAGTGAGAGGTTGCGCGATCTTAGAGAAATCCTTGATAAACCTTCTGTAGTAACCTGCCAAACCCAAGAATTAGCGGATTTCTGTTGGTGTACGGGGCGCAGGCCAGTTCCTGATTGAATCAACCTTGGATGGATCTACATGAATCCCATCCTTTTTTACCACGTGGCCTAGGAAATGGACTTCACGAAGCCAGAAGTCGCATTTCGAAAACTTAGCATAAAGCTGTTCTGTTCGAAGCAGTTCCAAAATAATCCGCAGATGCTGCTCGTGTTCCTCCTGACTCTTAGAATAGATCAGGATGTCGTCGATGAAAACAATCACAAACTTATCCAAGTAAGGCTTGCACACTCTGTTCATAAGATCCATGAAGACTGCAGGCGCGTTTGTTAACCCGAATGGCATGACCAGAAACTCGTAATGGCCGTAGCGTGTTCTGAATGCCGTTTTGGAGAAATCCTCGTCCCGGACTCTCAGTTGATGGTAGCCTGACCTCAGATCAATCTTTGAAGAGTAGCTCGACCCTTGCAGCTGGTCGAACAAGTCGTCAATGCGTGGAAGAGGATAGCGATTCTTTACTTGTTTAGTTCACGGTAATCTATGCACATACAGAAGGTACCGTCTTTCTTCTTCACAAACAACACGGGAGCTCCCCAGGGCGAAGAGCTAGGATGAATGAAACCCTTATCCAAGAGTTCTTGCAATTGCTTGGACAGTTCTTCCAGTTCGGTTGGAGCTAGGCGATAAGGTACTCGAGCTATGGGCGCTGCTCTAGGAGCTAGCTCGATCTGAAATTCGACCTGGCGATGAGGCGGTAGCCCAGGTAAATCTTCAGGAAACACTTGAGGAAAGTCGCGTACTACTGGAATATCCTCTATTCTCTTCTTTCTTGTTGATGCGTCAGTAACAAGTGCTAAGATAGCAGTGTGGCCCTTTCGCAAACACTTCTGGGCCTTAAGGAAGGAGATGATGCCTACTACAGCACCACTCTTGTCGCCAAGAGGTTCATTACCAGCACGTGGAATATGAACAATCTTTTCTTTGTATAGGATCTCTGCTTGCTGTTGGGACAACCAATCCATCCCAATAACGACGTCGAAACTACCCAGAGCTTTAGGAATGAGATCGATAGAGAAAGTCTGACTAGCGAGGATAAGATTACAACCCTGAACTATGTGTGTGGCCTCTAGACTTTTACCATTTGCTAACTCTACGACATGCTTGGTGTTCAAAAGTGTTGGTGTGCGTTTGAGCATTTGACTAACTTTTAGAGACACATAACTGGTATCGGCACCCGAATCAAATAAAACAGTAACATAAAAGTCGTCGAGAAGGAACTTACCCATCACTACGTTAGGATCATTCCTTGCGTCACCCTGACCCAGCACGAACACTCGACCCTTGGCACCGTTGTCATTATTGTTTCCCCCATTGTTGTTCCCATTGCCCTGATTATTGTTGTTGTTGTTGTTCGGATTTTGATTTAACTGGGGGCAGTCCCGCTTGAAGTGGCCTTCAGCACCACACTGAAAGCATCCCCTGTTACCTTGCTGTCGCTGCTGGTTCTGTGGAGCTGGTGGTTGTTGTGGTTGGTTCTGATTCGCAGGTCGTGAGCTCCTGCAATCCTTAGCTTCATGACCCATCTTGAGACATCTCTGACAACGACCCTTGTTGCACTTGCACTGCCCATTGTGGTGTCTGTTGCACCTGTTGCACTTCGGGAGGTTTCCTCGATATCCACCCTGCCCTTGACTACCAGAAGATTGCTGACCAGGGCTCTGGTAGTCATCGATCTTTCGCTGCTGTGCCTGGGACTGAACAGAAGTCGAACCCTTGCTGGAGGTTCCATCCCACTTTCGTTTATTGACACTGGGAATCGCAGAAGTAGTAGCAGTAGTAGTAGCACTAATACGCTTAGGCAGCTTGTTCTGTTCCACTGCCTGGTCCGTGAGACGATGAGCAAGACGAGTAACATCCTGGATGGTAGCAAGGTTGGCAGAAGTCACATGACTTTGAATCTCTGGTACTAAGCCTTTGAGGTACAGCTCAATGCGCTTGATGGGAGGATCCACCATACTTGGACATAACACTGCTAATTCATTGGATCGTTTCGTATACGCCTCTATCTCTGATCCCGTCATTTTCAGGTTAAAGAACTCCACTTCCAGTTTGTGGATGTCATCACGACTACAGTATTCACGTTTGATTAGTTCCTTAAAATCATTCCATGGGGTGGCATTAGCAGCCGCCAGCCCCAGCATCTGAACTTGCGCGTTCCACCAAGTTAGCGCAGTGCCTTCGAGAGTACCAGTGGCGTACTTCACCCTACGAGCCTCAGGGCATTCACACATCTCGAAGACAGACTCGATCTTCTCAAACCAGTGGAGGAGTCCAACGGCTCCTTCAGTGCCACTGAAAGTACTAGGACGACAGTCCATGAACCTCTTGAATGTGCATACAGGTGGCTGAGCGTTCTGACCTCCTGCTTGTGCAGCTGCAAGCGTCGCAGCAACTTGTTGGTTAATCAGAGCCGTCAACTAGGCTTGTGTCATGTTAACGCGTCCGCTCATGATCTTCATATCAAAGGAAACATGAGTAAGAGAGGTTCACGAAAGTCCGATGACAGGAGAGAGTAAGCACACATGTGTTTTCAATCAATAGTTGTTACGTTTATCTAAGCATACCATGAGCAAAGTTCTATGTAACTAGCAAGTAGGCAATGTAAACATAAATCATATCACCTAGAATGTCGAGTCTTGCACGTGGAGCGAAGCGTCGTTGTGGATCGTTGAGCACTGTACAGGTTATAGTCTGGTTTTAATAAAAACATTTTCCCTTATTAAAACCAAGTTCACTATAACCAATGGCTCTGATACCAATCTGTCACACCCCCAAAATCCACACGTGGAGTATCACCGCCTGGAGGCGTGACTGACCAGGATCAAGCCACCAATCATATTGAACATAACAAGTAATAAGTAAAATTCAACCACACAATATGAAAGGTGTTTCAAATCAAAAACGTAGTTAAGTGTTTAGCGGAAGCATAATTGTAAAACCCAATGTAAGTATTAAGTATAAAATAAAGTAAGGTTTTTAGCATGGCACACACTGCCATGTCCCACAACGACCACGCCTCCCTGTGCAAGCTCCATAAGTACCTAACGACCTGTAAGGCATGTAACAACGAGTCAACAACAAAGTTGAGCGAGTTCACAGTTGGTTGTTTAGTTATAGCATTCGTTTCGTAAATCATATGTTCGTTTTGTAAACCATGTATCATATAAATTCGTATCGCGGTCTCCCAGACATGTTTGCGAAGATTAGTGGGGGCTTCCCATGTGTTACTAGACCGTGCGTATCGACTACTATGAAAATGTAAGTGGTGCCCTAAGTCAATGTCTATCAGCATTGACCCTTTGCCCATAGTCCATTAGTACACGCCCGTTCGAACGACACGGTGTGAGGTTTGTTAACCCTAATAGCGCTATTAACTAATGACTCGCTCGCCATAGGCCTCGGCGATTAAGTCGATATAAATGAGGGACTTCATGATAGAGGTTTGGTCCAGTGTGTAATCTTGGCATTCGTACGTGCCCTTCTTGATCCAAGGACCGTAGCAAGTATGAGTGTACGTAGGTTTTACGTACGTGTCCTTCAATCCGAGGACAGTAGAAAGTAGTTTAATAGTAATGATAGTACGAGTAGTTATTAAATCCATACCCAACCCACCGGGAATCCCATGCCTTAGGAGTGTGAGATCACCTTGGTTTGCTCGGTAGATACACGAAAAGGTTACTTGAGCTATATGTGGTCAACCACATCCTAACATGGTTACCATACAAGTCAGGTTTTGGTTTCAAGTAGTGCACATAAGTTTCACACAAGTTAACAGGTTACGAGCACGTATTGATCATGGCAACACATAAACAGTCAAGTACATAACATATCCGGGCTTGGGCGAGTCAAAAGATTGGGCTCGCACAAGTCTAACAGCCTTATGCGACTCACCCATTGAAGCCCAAAGATACTCGGCCCAAAATCATAAGCAATCCAACAAGTATACGGCCCAACAAACAAACATGAGTCTTGTGCGATCCGGATAGACTTGTGCGATCCGGATGGCTTGTGCGACTGACCAGTCCTTGTGCGATTGGGATTGGGCTTTGAGGCCCAACTGTCCAAACGTTCGTGTGTGGCCCAAGCCTTGTGCGATCGGCGCTGTCTTGTGCGATCCACAAGTCTTTTGCGATCAGGCATAATTAAACAGTACTTTGTGCTCTATGTGTTTGTACCCACTTGTGCGATTAGATCATATCTTGTGTGATCTGATCTTGTGTGACCGGTTAACTAATTCCTTAAATCATGCAAGTCAGTTACTCTATTATTGACAATTTCCATATTTGCAATTTATCAATCAACAGTTTCTAACCAAACCATATATCGATCAAAACAAGGTTTTATCTAGTGTTTCATATGAACCCTAATATCATATTAACACTTTATAACATTAGAGCTTTCAAATACTTCATGTCAATACATACGAATCAATCAAACATCTAACCACATCACAGTCGATTACTTATGTTCTATCCCATTACCCTTTTCATGTGAACCGATTAACTTATTATCACATCATGTTCCCTCATACAACATATGTTAACAGTGACTAACAAGAACCCTAATCACTATACAAGATCATAGCAATAATCATATCACTTAACATATAGACATAGCAATATACAAACAACAGTAAGACACTGACCGGATTTGATGCTAAAACAACGATGATCCGAATCAAGAAGGTCTTCGATGGAAAGGAGGGGTGTTTGCCGTCGAGTTTGAGAGAGAGAATGAGAAAGATTTAGGGTTTGCTAAACTTGTGTGAGTTGGTGAAGTGTAGAATTTATACTAACACCCTAGGTAACATAAAGGAGTGGGCCGAGCCCTTCATGGGTTGCCCTTTATGGATTTCGAGTACAATAAGTGTAGCCCAAATGAGCTTGTGCGATCGAGTTAAAGTTGTGCGATCGGTTCGTTTTGTGTGATCCAATTACATACATACATGCACATATCATAACAACACAACATCTCATTAATCATCAAAGTTCACATAATCAATCACATAGGGTTCACATACGTTACATTGAACACAAAGATAGGTTCGAAATACGAGTTGTCACATGGACCTTATGAAATCCTAGCAAAGGTAGGCTCCGTAGCATATCGGCTAAAGCTACCAACGGAACTTAGTGCTATTCACGATGTCTTCCACGTTTCAAACTTGAGGAACTGCCTGTCAGGCGAAGCCACGCAAATACCGTTGGAAGACATACACATTGATGATAAACTCCAATTTGTGGAGGAGCCGGTAGAAATTGTTGATGGTAGGGTTAAACAATTGAGACACAACAAAATTTCACTGGTTAAAGTCCGGTGGAACTCGAGGCATGGGCCTGAATATACCCGGGAACGGAAGGATGAATTCTATAGAAAATACCCACATCTCTTCCCTAACTAGACGAACTGAATTTCGGGGACGAAATTTCTAAACCAGGGGAGACTGTGACACCCATGACGAAACCAGGTACACCCTAAACGGTCTAAAACTATAAAGCACACTTAACACTTTAATGGCACGAAAACCCTAAAAACATGTGTGACTTATATGCTTGATTAAATGATATATGTTATGTCTCGGAGGAATCCGAGAACACGTTATGACTGACATGACACTAATAAGGGCCAACAGCGCGAAGTTGGTGTCCTTAGCCTTGAAACACGTGTTAAACGGGAGTGTTCCGTTTAACAGCACTTTAAACCTTTGACATTGATTATTAGGTTATCGGTAGCATCATTTAAGATTTCGAGTTCCAGGAACAACTTAGTTTTGTGCCTTAGACTGTGACATAAGGTTTGAAGCCAATCAGAGATCGGGCACGCAAAACGAAGCAGCTCCTAGTTAGGGAAACACTTTCGTTTCAGGAATAACAAAAGGCAATCAAACGTGCAAGGAACGATCGATCAAGCTTAAAAACACTTAAACCACCCTAATACGAGTCTTTTACGATTAAAACGTAACTGGGTTCGGATTTCAAGACAGTTATGCATGATTTTTAAAACCGAGTCTTTTGACACTAAGTACGCGCAAAACGGAGTCCTTCACGAAAATCGAGAATGCGTCCGGGACCCGTAAACGAACCTAAACACTCAATGGAAGATAAACATCATCTTTTAGCGCACTATACGAAGCACGAGGTGGCCCTAGGGGGGCCCACCCAAACCGCCACCACCCCCAATATATATATATATATATATATATTTCATTTTTTTTCTTTTAATTTTCACACAAAAATCCTCCAAAATTCTGCTTCTTTCTCCTAAAACCCAGCTGTCTAACAAGAACAAGCCTCAAATTAAAGGTATGAACCTTAATTTTTATGGTTTTAAGCTTGGTTTCTTGATTAAACATGGTTTAGGCCATGAAAACCCTTTTTAATCCATGCTTTTTGGAAGTTTAAACATGTTTATGGGCTGAATATGAACACCATATGGATTCCCTGGTGTTATATGGCAGCCATGATTACAAATCTTTGAGGTTTGATACCCTAATCAACACCTATTCGACAGAAATCGCTTAACTAGTCGATTAACCGAGAAACAATGAAATAAGGCTTGATTGATCTAAGTTCTAGCATATTTGGATTGTACTTGATGTGTAGGTACTGAATGTAGCCCACACATACTTCTGGACTCACAAGGAACGCTTGGAATCGAAGCTTGCGCTAGGCATAACATCCGAAAACCAAATCTAGGATAGGCAGAATTTTGTTTTGGCTATAACTTGGTCTGTGATACTTGGATTGAGCTGAAATCTGGTGTGATGATGAAGGGTAGGATCAGGAAGGTCCAGGTAAAATTTAAATATTTTAGGAATTTTCTACGATTTTTGGTAAAATTTTTACTGTTTTACCAAAAGAATTCTGGAAAAAATACCAAACGGATTCAATAAATCACCAAATTTTACAGAGACACTAAGTAATATATGAGGAATGTTCTGGGAAAATTCAGAGTCCATTGGTTGAGTTTTGATTTGGGATACAAAAATTTACAGATTTTTATTCGAATTCTATGTTAAATGGGAATTTTTGGGATTAAAAATTGGTTATTTTAAATCAATTTTGGCAGTTTACCGTATAATGAAACGGCTAGAACTGGGAACTGACCCAACCCGACAAATACTATAATTGAAACACGGGGAGTATTTCGGGAGATTCTAGGACGGATTGGACACTTGGGGTGTGTCAAATACCAGTTCGGGAAATCCCCGACGGTGGAAACGGAAACTCAAAATTGGGCTACCTGGACTCCCAAACACCCAAACTCCCTTAATGAAAAGTTAATCATTCTTAAATAACAACGTGTTGGCACTATTGGTATTCCCGTACCATTGTCCGAACATATTAAACTACTGACATTGGCTGGCCGGAAGCCAAACTGAAACTAATACTACCCTGACATCCATCACCATACCAGTATCGTATAGGCTCAATCTGGAGTGAAAACTCCTGACAGGATCCAAGTTATACCTTTTACCGACTTAGATACTGACGTAAGCCCATATTTGCATACGTGATTATGGAAGTTGACTCAGTTGCTTGTTTACATCCTGTGTGAAACTACGACATACACTGTGAGTTCCCTTCCCCCACTTTTAAACTGTTTTCCTGTTTTCTTGGGTGAAGTGCATGTACAAACTGTGTTACTATTTTGAAGTAATTTGCATGTTACAAACTGTGTTAATTGCACCATCTTATGATGACGTGAAATTGCCTAACCCACGAACTACCTCGACTGATTGTAACATGGACTGACGAACTGGAGGTGTCCGTTGTGGCACGGTCCGGCAAGCTAAAGGTGCTGATTGTAACACGGACCAGCAAACTGGAGGTGTCCGTTGGGACACGGTCCGGCCAGCTGAAGGTGTCGATTCTAATACGGGCCGGTGAGCTGAAGGTGTCTGTGACCTCGTGAAATTCCATTTGTGATTGTGCTCTCGTGTAATTCCATCTTTGACTGTGACCAGTGCAATTAAACTAATTAACTTATATTGTTTCACAACAACTAAACCGGTGGAACTCACCAGTAGCGTTAGCTGATTTTTTTAAAGCTAACATGCATTTCAGGTAAGACGAAACAGGAATGAGCATGTGCATGTGGGAGAATCTAGTAAGCGGAAAATAGCATAATAAAAGCTCTAATGGCTTGTAGAACCGCTTTTAAAGTTCTGGCTTGTAAAATGATAGTTTAACTATGTTGTAACCAATGCTCCTTTTTATGGAATGTTATATTTTTAAATTGTGAGGAATGCCATGTGTCTGCCGCACCCCGCAATTGTCTTCCGCTGCGAGTCGGGGTGTGACAAGAGAATGTATTATTTTTGGTGAATAAAAATATATATATTTTCTTGGAATTATTAGAAGGTATATTATTTTTGGAAGAAATATATATTTTCTCAAATAAACATGAAATACAAAATTTTTGGGTGAAAAATAAGTTTATATATATTTTCCGAGTTAGACTTGAAAATATATTATTTTTAGGACTTATATGAAATTACAAATATTTTTGACAAAGAAAAATTATAAATAATTTTTCTAAGTAATATTTCTTAAAATATATATATTTTGAAAATATATGATGAAGAATTTTTATTGAAGATATTATTCCGGAAAAATTTATACAAAATTAAGTATAAGAATACTTAATGAATACAATAAAAATTCGTATTTTCGTACGTATAAAAACACACCGGAATATGACACCAATACATGGCAAAAATATACAAGTATAAGAATACGAATACAAATACACCCATCCTTGGGAAGGATATTCATGTGTAAATACATAAAGAGTAACAAGTTAAAATATATTATTTTAACTATTATTCCAAAATTTAATAGATATAGTTTAAGTTAAAATATTTATTATTTTAACAAATATTATATAACTTGGAATATTATTGAAGATACAATGAAACGTAACTCAAAGACACTAATTAACACAAAGTCAAGGCACGACCCGCTCGTCTAATAGATCATAGTGCGTTATAGGTAGTCGTGTATTCCAGAGGAAACTTTGAGTTAACAGTCGGATTGAAGAACGCAAAACTGTGAGTTCATGTCCCCCTTTTCTTTTAACTGTTTTTGGTTTTATAACTTCGGGGGTGAAATACATATTACAAATGATACAATGATTACAAATGGTATGGTTAGCTAAGGAAAATACTGTTAGATCATGTGAATGGGTAGGCGTTATCTTGAGACAATTAATCCTTGTTAAGGACCGAGGGACATGAGTGATAGATCTATTCGGGTGTTGCGAACCCCACCCATGGGTCTGCGAGTTGGCCGCATGTGGTGACTATGTCGTTCCAGCCGGGAGGCCCGGTATGAAATACGCAAAGGTTTGAGCCTTCCTGCACCAGTTCACACATGTTAATGTATTAGCTACACATTAATTGATCTGTTCCTTATTTGCTTTCATACCAGGGTTTACAAAACATACATACAATGATTGTAAAGGTTTATTCGTGCACACATACTAAACACATGAACTCGCTCAACTTTTGTTGATGTTTTCAAACTACATGTATTTCAGGAATCTAAGTATGGATCTGGCGGGCGTTGAAGTTTTCAAATGTTGTTTGGAATAAAAGATGTCATCCGGTGTCGAATGGTTGGGAGTGTGTATCCTATCCTGGATAGGATACATAATTCAAAGCCTGGTTTTCATTAGTGTCTTTTGCCGAGTCCTCGTGGAATGCTAAGAAAATTTGCATGGTTGTAATCCGGATTTGAAGTCTATGTTTGGTTTCTAAAACAATGTTGTTCGTAATGTTTTAAACTAAATCAATGGATGAACATCTTGGTTTTATCATATAGTTGTTTGTTACGGTTGAATGCAATGATATTAAGCAAGTCACACCAAATCATGCTTCCGCAAAAGTCAGGGTGTGACAGTTTGGTATCAGAGCTTCAATTGTAGCGAACTAGGATTCCTTCTCGAGTCTAGACTACAATCATTAGGGCTCTCACGAAAATAATTTACGACATGTTTTCATTGCATACACGAAATGCCCAGATCCAGAGAAACAAACATTTTTACAAAAGGAAAGACAAGAAACACGATTGCAAGGTTTACATGTGTGGTTTAGTCTGGGAGACTAGTTGGTTTAGTCTGGAGACTAGGTGGTTTAATCTGGGAGACTAGGTGGTTTAGTCTGGGAGACTAGGAAGGATACATGATTTCGTGATACATTGTCTTTGATTGCATATTAAATGATAGTGAATAATGCGTGTGCATATGTTATGATTGTTCTGTTACAGACACTATGTCTTCATCCGAGAACGGGTTGTCCGGTACTGATGACCCCATGGCTATTGTGTCCGATGACGAGATCGCACCGGAGCCAGAGATCTTTACATCCGATACTGAGAGCGACCCAGATATGCTGCTGTCAGACGACGACGACGACTTTCAGCCGTTTGCGTTGCCTGATTTTAGAGATGACTTACCGCTTGCTGATGGTATTCCAGACGAGGATCCTTTTGTTGTTCCTATTCCAGTCCATGACCATCTCATCATTGGACATCCTGATGGTGAGCACATCGTGGGTCCGATCCTCGATCCTACTCCTCTTGTGGCTACTCCGCCTAAGGATTGGCCTTTTGACGATCTGTTTGATGTTGACGTTGATTTGTTTGTTGATGGTCCTCCTGATGACGCCCATGGTGATGGAAAGTTAGACGAGAACATTGTTGCTATTCCACTTCTTGAGATCCCTGTTATCGAGTTATCCTCTGATTCTAGTTTGCACTCTGTCTCAGATTCTTTTGAGTCTGTGACATCTTCAGCTTTGCAGGCAGTTGGATTACAGCACTATGCCACTGATTCTGATGATGATACCGCGATGTCAGCTGCACCATCTCCTCTACACGACCCCGAGTTTGATCCTGAGCTAGATTTTGACCCTTTTGATCAGCCTGATGCTGCACCTGCGGATCCGGAGCCGGTACCTGACCCAGACCCTGTACCTTTTGGTTTACCAGACATTGCACCCCTTATACCGGACCTAGTTCCTGCACCTGTTAACCCTCCTGTTGTTGAGCCATTTGTCCCTGCACCCGCACCCGCTGATGTTGCTCCTTTTCTTCCTGTGGAGTCCAACGCCCATCGCACTGGTTTGCCTATTGTTTTCTTTCAGGACATACCCGCACCCCGTCCAGGGGAAGGTACTTCTGGCCAGCACCTGCGTATCAATCCTTTTGTTTCAGCAGCTTTTCCACACATTCCCCAGTCTGCACCTTTTGCTCCATTTACTTATTCACCACTTGATGAGCCATTCCGATGGTCCCCACTGTGTTCCATGCCGACCTCAGACCCCTACCATCCCTCGCATTATGATGGCTATACACAGGATGAGTTACTTTATTCGCTTCAGCTTCGATTTGAAGTTATGAGTCGCAGAGTCTTGGATCGAGTCGACACCGCGTCCTTTACCGTGTCCTTGTCAGTCTACTTCAATTCCCCCTCGTTCATCACCGCCTCCTTTCGCTCGTCCACCTGCTCTTCTTACTCCTTTCCCAGAGTTTGATGCTCGATTTCTCACTGTCTAGCAGCAGGTCCGTTACTTGCTTCGTCATGTGCATAAACTCGAGGAGGAGCTTGCACATGTTCTCAGTTTGATTTTCCTCCCTCCTCCTCCTCTTCCATCAGTACAGTAGGTTATTGGTCCTATGCAGATTGCACTACATGTGATGAGAGCACCACCATCGAGCTGAGCTTGACTTTTGTAGATGGGTAGACTTGATGGACAAGGGTAGTGTGACCCTGTGTTCCTTTTGATATGATACACTTTGTGAAGCATGTAACAATACATTGTGGTCAATGATTAATGAAAGCTCAATCGTCATGTTCTCATAAATTACGTTGTTGATTTATTTGTTTTTGTTGTGATTGTGTTATAGCATGATTGCTTGATATGATGATTGATTATGTGTATGTACATATGACCCGTAGACAACTATATACATTTATTTAGCACATAAGACCTGACCAATCCGATCTCCTTCTTAGAAGATGTCTCATCAAGAGATCATTCAGCCCATGACCGAGGCAGAATTACAAGCGCACATTACACAGGCCATCGCACGGCACGAGGTTCTTCGCTACAGACACAGCGGAAGTACCACAGGGAATAATCCACCTAACGGTAACGTTTAAGTCACGTCACCTAAGACTCATTACAATACGTTTGGACATTTCCGAGTGTGCTTTGTTAATGCCTTCTGTGAATGATGTTGCTTGTACCGGCTGTTCTTACAAGCAGTTTTTGGACTGCAAGCCTCTGAACTTCGACGACACTGGAGGTGCCGTAGCTTTTGTGAGATGGGTCAAGAATACGGATTCTATTTTGCGAATGAGCGGATGTACTCCAGAGCAACAAGTCACATACGTTTCTGGATTGTTTCAAGATGAGGCTCTGTCACGATGGAACCTTCGGGTTCAGAAAATGGGCGAGGCTGCTGCATATGCTTTGACGTGGGATGAGTTGAAAGAAATGATGCATAAGGAGTATTGTTCTCAGATGGAGATCCAGAAGCTGGAAATTGAATTCTGGAACCTGAAGATGGAAGGTCCGAAGGTGGTGGAATATGTGTAGAGACTTCACGATTTGTCACGAGTTGTTCCATATCTGGTGGAACCAGAGTTCAAGTGGATAGAACAATTCATCTGGGGATGTGCGCCTCAGATTATGAGCTTGATGACGGCATCGAAGCCTCCAACAAGTACCGATGCGATTGACTTAAGTGTGGCGCTCACTAAAGAGGCGATTAGATTGGAAAAACTTTCAACCCCTGACGAGAAGAAGGAGACTCATGTGGAGTCATCTGGAAAGAACAAAAGGAAGCTCACTGATTTCCAAAAGGGCGCTCGGATGAAAAACAACAACAATGCCAAAAAGGGGAAAGAATACATGGGTATCCTACCTAAGTACGACAATTGTCGACGTGATCATATCGGGCGATGTAGATATGGAAAATGTGATAACTGTGGCAAAGTGGGGCATGTTAAGGAGACGTGTAGGCACTAGGCAGGGTACTGAACGTGGAAATGGAGGTCCAGATGGTAGCGAAAATCACGGAGGAAACAACAACAACAACTATCAAGGAGGAAATTGTCACACCCCCAAAAATCCACATGCGGAGTATCGCCGCTTGGAGGCGTGACTGACCAGGATCAAGCCACCAATCATATTGAACATAACAAATAATAAGTAAAAATTCAACCACACAATATGAAAGGTGTTTCAAATCAAAAACGTAGTTAAGTGTTTAGCGGAAGCATAATTGTAAAACCCAATGTAAGTATTAAGTACGAAATAAAGGAATGTTTTTGGCATGGCACACACTGCCATGTCCCACAACGACCGCGCCTCCCTGTGCAAGCTCCATGAGTACCTAACGACCTGCAAGGCATGTAACAACGAGTCAACAACAAAGTTGAGCGAGTTCACAGTTGGTTGTTTAGTTATAGCATTCGTTTCGTAAATCATATGTTCGTTTTGTAAACCATGTATCGTATTAATTCGTATCGCGCTCTCCCAGACATGTTTGCGAAGATTAGTGGGGGCTTCCCATGTGTTACTAGACCGTGCGTATTGACTACTACGAAAATGTAAGTGGTGCCCTAAGTCAATGTCTATCAGCATTGACCCTTTGCCCATAGTCCATTAGTACACGCCCGTTCGAACGACACGGTGTGAGGTTTGTTAAACCTAATAGCACTATTAACATGACCCGCTCGCCATAGGCCTCGGCGATTAAGTCGGTATAAATGAGGGACTTCATGATAGAGGTTTGGTCCAGTGTGTAATCTTGGCATCCTACCCACGGAGGATGGTTGTAGTTACCGTTTAAATCATTAACCCCATTCCCAACCCTTGGGAATCCCATGCCTTGGAAAGAGTGTGAACTCACCTTGGTTTGCTCGGTATGCTAAACTATATGCTCATAAGTAATCAGTCAAGTCCTATAGTTATGCACGTATACACAATCAGTTCAAGTTTGTGAAGTTTCACATGCAATCAATAACACAGGGTGTGTTTGGCTATTAACATCATGTAACACATAAGCAGTTAATTGATTCATGCAATTCAAGTTTCACGTTATAGGCTTCCTCAGTTTACTTTAACTCAATTATTCATTAACAGTCTTGGTACACTTAACTGTGCGAACAGCGTTAACTAGGATCAATAGGACAAACATGCATAGTTGAGTTAACACTCTTATCATAGTCACTGTGTCATAACAGAGTTAGATCAAAATTAACAGAGTTATCATACGTAATGAGTTTAACTTTCATAACATAGTTAACATAACCCAGTTAACATACATAACATACTTGACATGCTTAACACAGTTAATACTTAACAGGGTTAACCATCTAACCGATTTAACATACGAGTTACAGAGTTACAGGTCATTAGACGAAAACACCTAGTGGGCGAAAACCCTCATTGGCGAAATCACCACATGGCGAAATCCCTGTTTTGGCGAAAACACCTAGGGACGAAATCACCTTGGACGAAAACCCAAGGGTTTTTCGTCGGACTTAATGCTTGGCGAAAACACTTTGTGTTTTCGTCTGGTTGTGGTGTTTTCGCCTGGGACCTCATCATCAACACTAACAGTTACGTAAACTCAGCAACCCTAATCTCATCTAACAGATACATCTCCTACATTATACAGTCATTCAAACATTACATAATATTAACAGATTGTTAAGATCATTTCAGTAATCAACATACGCATACAATAGAACTCTAATCTGCTGATTATTTAACACCTTATCATCATAACAGGATCATCAATATTAACCAAATTATAAGGACCCCTAACCTACCAATCCATTCGGTCAAACCAATTCATGCAATCATATGAACTATCCAATCATTGTGGAATCAAGATCACCATACCATCATCAGATCATTCATGGAAAACATAACATAATCACATAACATCAGTATTCAATCGGACGTATACATACAGACATGAAATCATGCATAATTCGAACAACAGTGCAACTAACTGAGACAGAAAGAACGATTGATCTCTAGAGGGAGCTTGGAGAAATCGATAATGCCGTCACACAGAGAAAGAAACTCTAGGGTTTGCCGATTGAAAAGAACTTCTCGTAAAAGTTGAGAGCCACCACTTAAAACTAATCGCTTCTGGGCCAAAGCCCATTTGATTTTGTCGACTAGCTCCTGGACGAAAACACCAAAGTGTTTTCACCAGGTAGTGTTTTCGTGGAGGGGGTAGGGGTGTTTAGCAAGAGAAATAATGTTTATTAATTACACAAATCATATTATTGATACAAAGTATATAACACATATACGCATATAATCCACACCACAAGTCTACAGACAATACGTATATTGCACATCAAATAAATATAAAGACACACTTGCAAATAAGTACCGAGTTAAATCGAATAGAGACCTTGCAAACTCGGATTGTCACATTATCCCCAACTTGAAAGAAATTTCGTCCCGAAATTTAGCATTTGGTTACTGAGGAAGCTAGTTGTGTTGTGTTGTTTCCTGGTTTTCCTGGGGTGTCACATCATCCCTCCGTTGGTTTGGAATTTCGTCCCGAAATTCCGCAGTAGCTTCAGCCTCAGTAGTGGTTGCACTGTTTCCGAACAACTGGGGATACTTGAGTTTCATTTGATCTTCTCGTTCCCAGGTAAACTCTGGGCCACGACGGAAGTTCCAATGAACTCGAACAAGAGGTATTCTGGTGTGCTTGAGGACCTTAACGTCTCGGTCCATGACTTCAACTGGTTCCTCGACGAATCGCAACTGATCTGTCACACCCCCAAAATCCACCATGCGGAGTATCACCGCTTGGAGGCGTGACATGACCAGGATCGAGCCACCAATCATATTGAACAACTCAATTAAGTAAATAAAACCAAACATAATACGATTGGTGACCAAAGCTAGTTAACCTTGTTTAGTTTAAACCGCGGAAGCATAAACGTGAGTTCAAAAGCATAAGTCCATAGTTCATAAGTTAAAGTTTCAAAACGCAAGTTTAGTAAGTTCATAAGGATTTAAATATTAAGCACTGGACATAACTGTCCGTACACCACAACGACTCCTTCCTCGTGCAAGCTCCAAGCATTTAGCGACCTGTAAGGCATGTAACAACGAGTCAACAACAAAGTTGAGTGAGTTCACGTTTGGTTGTTTAGTTTTAAGTTGTTTCTGAAAACGTGGTTTGACTTTCGTTGGCTTATTTGCCGTGGGGGTTACCCCATAGTTGAAAGTATGTTTAACCATTTCTCTTTTTCTTTACCCAATCCATAACCATGATCAGTGGGGGTTTTCCCCGTTGGAACTACTAGACGGAATGATATCGACTGCTACGCAAATAAGTTGTGCCCTATATCAGTGTCTATCATCACTGACAATCTGCCATAGTCCATTAGTACACGCCCGTCCGAACGGCACGGTGTGAGGTTTGTTAAACCTAATAGCGCTATTAACTAATGACCCGCTCGCCATTGGCCTCGGCGATTAAGTCGATATGAAGAGGGACTTATTGATAGAGTTTTGTCTAGCTAGTTTTAAGGTTGTTGTCCTGCACCAGGAGGACGAACGTACGTATTCTGCACCAGGAGAATTCGTAGGATTAATAATGGCATCCGCTCTATGGAGGATGGCCGTACATATCCTACCCAAGGAGGATATGTAGATTTAGTTTTAATTCTTTAACCCATTCCCAAACCACCGGGAATCCCATGCCTTAGAAAGTGTGTGAACTCACCTCGGTTTGCTCGGTTAGATTCTCAATATAGCTAACAGTCAAGGTCGGTCAATCACGTCCTAGTATGATTTACCAGTTAGTCATTTAGTGGCTTTCAAATAGAACACAAGGTTCCTACACGTATCTATCACATAACATGCATCACTGTAACGGTTTATGCCCATCTAAGTTTCCCGTCCATTCCCCACTCAAAATCAAACATACCATAATGCACATAACATATATAACATGTCAAATCATTCACAGATAGCATACTCGACATTTAGACACGCAAATCACTACTTATGTCGTTTCAGCATTAATACTCAAAACCGGCTGTTTTCAGACATTTAAATAAAATAGTTAGATTATTCCAAAAATTCCTAAATTTTTATAGAATGTCATAAACATTCAATATTTTATTGTGTAAAAATATCGGGGTCCGGTTCATCACCAATATTTTATAAAAATTTCATATTCGGGACTGAACTCAGATTTATGTATTTCTGACCACAGCCCATGAAACAATTTATTAAAAATTCATCGTAAGTCCGATTTGCGAAATTCCAGTGGGGTAATTACAAATACTTCAGTTATCCTCTACAGTAAAATTTTCATGGTCCGATTCATCACAAAACTCAGGTTATGACTGAAAGTACGACACCCATTTATTGCTGTCAAAATTCAGCTTAAGTAGCTGTTACAAATTAACACTTTAAAAATAGTAAACGGAGTCCAAAAATTACGATTCCGGTGCCATTAGAACCGTATTTCATAATAACATATTTTAGATTCAAAATATCGATTTTTCGTTGAGGTTAAGACCTGTTTACAGCCAACAGAAGTGGGCTGTAAAAGTTAGACAGATTCTGATTTAAAGTGTTTAACCATCTAAATCATGTTCGATCGATTCCGTTAACGAGTTTAGTGACCACAACAACATCATATACTAATATCATTCAGTAAAGCATCAGATAATCACCCAATCATCATAACCACACAAGATCTACATGATTTACACACATATTCATCCATTAACCACCTTGTTCATTACTTTAGTAAACTTTTAGTTGGTGATCTTATATGTTAGTGATTTTCAACCGACGAAACTCTTATTAACCACTCTAGACAAGATCAAGAAGGCGTTTAGAGCAACTTACTACTAGCTCGAGGCTAGGGAAGATTCTAGTCGAAAATCGAGTGGATAAAAGCAATGTAGCGAGGTCCTTTGCAATCCGAGTGCACCGAGCCACCTTATGCGTGATCCTTCACACTTGTAGATGTATAGAATGGCTTGTATGAAATTGAAAGGTGGTGTGGTGAAGATGGTTGTGTTCGGCCGAAGCTTATGGCAAGGGGAGAGAGAGAGTGATTTCTTTCTAAGTGTGGGTTATGTGATGTGAATGTCATGTGGTTATATTTATTAACCATGTTGAGTCTTTATCCACTAAACAACATGCCCCCAAGATATTAAGCACCATGATTTAAATAATCCATCAAGGACAATGTGTGTTCCCTATGGGGGACCGAATTCGGTTACCAGGGAGGGGGTTTGGTTCGATTCCAACTAGCCGGTTAAGCATTAGTTAGTTAGTTAGGAGATTAATTTAGTTACTAGCATGTAGTACGTTGTAACGGGTGTTAGGGTATTCGGGGACCCTAACAGGCTCAGAAAAAAGAAAAACAATGTTAATGACAATATTCTTGTGTTCCGGGTAAGGTCCGGTTGTTCGGTTCGATCCTGTTCCGTTAAACCGCTTAATTAATCCGAAAGGTGTCCTATTTATATATTTTTGTAACGTTTTTAATTTCTAACACTTAGGAAATTACACAGGACTGTTTAGTAACTTTTCTGTACACTATTGGCATATTAACAAATACGTGTAAGCATAACACAGATATCAGAAAGCAGTTAAGTAATTCCACGCAGTCGTCAGACACTTTAATTATCATTAATAAATTGTACGGAATACATGGAATTTTGAGGGTTGTCACATTCTCCCCCTGTTAAGAGAATTTCGTCCCGAAATTTAGCGCGTGGTTACTGAGGAAGCTAGTTAAGTTGTGAGGAAGCTAGTTAAGTTGCGTTGTCTTCCAGATTTTCCTGGGGTGTCACATCATCCCCCCGTTGATTTGGAATTTCGTCCCGAAATTCTGCGGTAGCTTCAGCCTCAGTAGTGGTTGCGTTTTTCTTAAACAGTTGGTGATACTTGAGTTTCATTTGGTCTTCTCGTTCCCAGGTATACTCTGGGCCACGACGAGCATTCCAACGAACTCGGACCAGAGGTATCCTGGTATGCTTGAGGATCTTAACATCTCGATCCGTAATTTCTACTGGTTCCTCGACGAATCGCAGCTGGTCGTCGATGGTGAGTTCCTTGAGAGGAACTATGAAGGTCTCATCTGACAGACACTTCTTCAGATTTGATACGTGGAATACGTTGTGAACTCCGCTGAGTTCTTCAGGTAGATCCAACCTGTAGGCGACTTGGCCAATTTTCTCAATGACCTTGAACGGTCCGATATAACGCGGATTGAGTTTGCCTTGTTTGCCAAAGCGGACTACACCTTTCCAAGGTGAGACTTTGAGTAGCACTCGATCCCCAACCTGGAGCTCGAGTGGTTTTCTTCCCTTATCAGCATAGCTTTTCTGACGGTCACGAGCTGCCGCCATTCGTTGTCGTATCTGAGCAATTTTCTCAGTGGTATCTACCACATGTTCTGGGCCAGTGATTTGGCTGTCACCAACTTCTGCCCAACAGAGAGGTGATCGGCATTTGCGTCCGTACAATGCCTCAAACGGAGCGGCTTGGATGCTGGTGTGGTAGCTGTTGTTATATGAAAACTCCACTAACGGGAGGTGCTTTTCCCAGCCATTGCCGAAGTCGATTACGCATGCCCTAAGCATGTCTTCCAAGGTTTGGATGGTGCGTTCCGATTGCCCATCCGTCTGTGGGTGATAAGCGGTGCTCATATCTAAACGTGAGCCAAAGGACTTGTGCATTGCTTGCCACAGTTCAGAAGTAAAACGTGCGTCACGATCAGATATAATAGAGATTGGCACTCCGTGCCTTGATACCACTTCCTTTAGGTAAATGTCTGCAAGAGTAGAGAACTTGTCCGTTTCTTTGATAGCCAGAAAATGTGCAGACTTGGTTAGTCGATCTACGATCACCCAAATGGTATCGTTTCCGCGTTGAGATCTGGGCAGGCCAGTAACAAAATCCATGGAGATTTGCTCCCATTTCCATTTCGGGATCTCCGGTTGTTGAAGTAGGCCTGATGGTTTCTGATATTCAGACTTGACTCTCGCACAAGTCAAGCACTTACTGACGTAGGTTGCTATGTGGGCTTTCATGCCAGGCCACCAATACGTAGTCTTGAGGTCGTGGTGCATCTTGTCCGAACCAGGGTGTACAGAATAACGAGACTTATGTGCTTCATCCATCACAAGCTCGCGTAAGTTGCCATAAAATGGAACCCAGATGCGTCCGTTAACATAGTAGGCACCGTTTTCCTTTAGTTCCAGCCGCTGCCTCGATCCTCGTAAGGATTCAGCCCTGATGTTCTCTGCCTTCGATGCTTCGACCTGAGCATCACGAATCTGAGAGGGGAGGTTGGATTGGATGGTAAGCTGTAAAGCACGTACACGCCTAGGTATGGTATCCTTTCGACTAAGGGCGTTGGCCACAACATTGGCTTTGCCCGGGTGATACTTGATTGCGCATTCATAGTAATTCAAGAGCTCAACCCATCGGCGTTGTCGCATATTTAACTCCTTTTGCTTGAATATATGCTCGAGACTCTTGTGATCGGTGTAAATGGTGCACTTTGTACCGTACAGGTAATGTCTCCATATCTTAAGTGCGAATACAACTGCTCCCAGCTCCAGATCGTGAGTAGTGTAGTTCCTTTCGTGAACTTTAAGTTGGCGCGATGCGTAGGCAATGACCTTGTCACGTTGCATCAATACGCAACCAAGTCCTTGGATGGAAGCGTCGCAATAAACCACGAAATCATCGGTGCCTTCTGGCAATGAGAGGATAGGCGCGCTACAAAGTCTATCCTTTAGATGTTGAAACGCGGACTCCTGTGCATCACCCCAACGATAGATGATGCCCTTTTGAGTCAGTGAAGTGAGGGGTTGCGCAATCTTGGAGAAATCCTTTATAAACCTTCTGTAATATCCCGCCAAACCCAAATTGGCGGATTTCTGTTGGTGTTCGGGGTGCAGGCCAATTCTTGATCGATTCAACCTTAGATGGATCCACACGGATTCCATCCTTGTTTACCACATGGCCTAGAAAGTGGACTTCGCGAAGCCAGAAGTCACATTTCGAAAACTTGGCATACAACTGCTCTTTTCGAAGAAGTTCCAGCATAAGTCGTAGATGCTGCTCGTGTTCCTCCTGACTCTTAGAATAGATCAGGATATCGTCGATGAACACAATAACGAACTTATCCAGGTAAGGCTTGCACACTCGGTTCATGAGATCCATGAAGACCGCTGGTGCATTCGTCAGCCCGAATGGCATAACCAGAAACTCGTAATGGCCGTAACGAGTTCTAAATGCTGTTTTGGAGACGTCCTCATCTCGGACTCTCAGCTGATGGTATTCCGATCTCAAATCAATCTTGGAGTAATAGCTCGACCCTTGCAGTTGGTCGAATAGGTCGTCAATACGTGGAAGAGGATAACGATTCTTCACCGTTACCTTGTTAAGTTCGCGATAGTCAATACGCATCCTGAAGGTACCGTCTTTCTTCTTCACGAACAAGACTGGAGCTCCCCAGGGCGAAGAGCTAGGACGTATAAAACCCTTTTCCAAGAGTTCTTGTAGTTGTGTGGACAGTTCTTCGAGTTCTGATGGAGCTAGACGATATGGTGCTCGAGCTACTGGCGCTGCTCCAGGAGCTAGCTCGATTTGAAACTCAACTTGGCGATGAGGAGGAAGACCAGGTAATTCCACAGGAAATACCTCGGGAAATTCGCGCACAATAGAGATGTCTTCAATTCTCTTCTCTTCCGTGGATGTGTCAGTAACGAGTGCTAAAATGGCAGTGTGGCCCTTTCGCAAACACTTCTGGGCCTTTAGGAAAGAGATGATGCCTTCGACAGCACCACTCTTGTCGCCCCGTATCATGAGAGGTTCTTCACCAGAACGAGGAATGCGGACGATTTTCTCCTTGCAAACAATCTCCGCTTGATGATGAGATAGCCAATCCATCCCAATAACGACGTCGAAACTACCAAGGGTGATAGGAACAAGATCGATAGGGAAAGTCTGACCAGCTAAGACGAGGTTACAACCTTTAACTATGTGTGTGGCTTCTAGACTTTTACCATTTGCTAGCTCTACCGCGTGTTTGGTGTTCAGGAGTGTTGTAGTGCGCTTAAGCATTTGGCTAACTTTTAAGAATACATAACTAGTATCAGCGCCCGAGTCAAACAAAACAGTAACAAAGAAGTCGTCCAGAGGAAACTTACCCATCACAACGTTGGGATCGTTCATTGCATCGCTCTGAAGATTTCAAGGAGTGATCACCGAGGATCGAGAGTCGAGCTTTCCAACTCTCTATGTTAGAGGGTGTTCATTTCAGTGTCTTTGCATGGTGGAGCGAGAACGAAATGTCACTGTGGTAAGAGAATGACGGTTTGGTCTAAGCAAATGGTAGAAATTAGGCATAACATAAACCAATAATCATGTGTCGGTACAAAAGCTAGTATAAGGATTCCGCGTATTTAAGAAGACTATCATGGAATAGTACGATTTCTTGTAGTGTGAGGCGGGTCAGGTAAGCGTATAGATTATCGTGTTCGCCTGTAGGTTGAGTGATTCCATATTTCCGTCCTTGAGCGTCCTGATGACTATCCTATCAGTAAGGGCATCCATTCGCTAGGTTGGGTTTTCGAAGGAGTAAATCAAGTAGAAGAAGCATTAACCACCCAATAAGGTAATTGGGGGTAAACTTGTGATCGGTGGAAATAGTGATGTGGTTGTTGGCGTTTTGTTAAATCAGTTGCCAATCGAAGAAACAGGGAGTTAATGAGGTTCATGCGAAGAATCGAGCGAAAACAGGGGTCCACCAATAACAGAAGAATCCAACCAAGTAATATGTCGCTTAGAAGCAATTCTAGTAGTGAGGTGTGGCGGCATGACACAAAAAGGGAAGTTTGTTGCATCAGGATTCACGGAAGTATATTACTTGTCCAAAATAGAGTTTGGTTGGTAGAGTTGCGAGTTGCAAAGCGACAAACGCGCGTAACTGTGGCTGCTTCGTTTCCGGTAACGAAGACCAGTGGAGATGATGAGGTCCGTCAACGGGGATGCGTGGGTATAGTTCTCCAAAACCCAAGTTCATTTGAGCCAGGTCGAGTCTTCGTGAATGTTGACGTACAAGCCGAATGCACGGAGGGTCAGATGGTGACGTCATGTCGAGTTAAGCGTGTAAATAGATAGAATGCATAAACAGTTGTCGTAGAGGAGTGACGAGAAATTTAGAATAGAATTTGACCACCATTTGTCAAATTTCAAGTAAACAATTGCATATCATAAAGAATGCAGTAGGGCTAATAGACAACATGCTACTACCCTAAATAAACACACCATAAACACCATACCGGACAAAAGTAATCTAGCAAGTAAGAAATATAAACTTAAATCATACCACCTAGTGTGTTGAGTCTTGCACGTGGAGCGAAGCGTCGTTGTGGATCGTTGAGTACTGTACCGGTTATAGTCTGGTTTTATCAAAAACTTTCCCTTTTTAAAACCAAGTTCACTATAACCAATGGCTCTGATACCAATCTGTCACACCCCCAAAATCCACCATGCGGAGTATCACCGCTTGGAGGCGTGACATGACCAGGATCGAGCCACCAATCATATTGAACAACTCAATTAAGTAAATAAAACCAAACATAATACGATTGGTGACCAAAGCTAGTTAACCTTGTTTAGTTTAAACCGCGGAAGCATAAACGTGAGTTCAAAAGCATAAGTCCATAGTTCATAAGTTAAAGTTTCAAAACGCAAGTTTAGTAAGTTCATAAGGATTTAAATATTAAGCACTGGACATAACTGTCCGTACACCACAACGACTCCTTCCTCGTGCAAGCTCCAAGCATTTAGCGACCTGTAAGGCATGTAACAACGAGTCAACAACAAAGTTGAGTGAGTTCACGTTTGGTTGTTTAGTTTTAAGTTGTTTCTGAAAACGTGGTTTGACTTTCGTTGGCTTATTTGCCGTGGGGGTTACCCCGTAGTTGAAAGTATGTTTAACCATTTCTCTTTTTCTTTACCCAATCCATAACCATGATCAGTGGGGGTTTTCCCCGTTGGAACTACTAGACGGAATGATATCGACTGCTACGCAAATAAGTTGTGCCCTATATCAGTGTCTATCATCACTGACAATCTGCCATAGTCCATTAGTACACGCCCGTCCGAACGGCACGGTGTGAGGTTTGTTAAACCTAATAGCGCTATTAACTAATGACCCGCTCGCCATTGGCCTCGGCGATTAAGTCGATATGAAGAGGGACTTATTGATAGAGTTTTGTCTAGCTAGTTTTAAGGTTGTTGTCCTGCACCAGGAGGACGAACGTACGTATTCTGCACCAGGAGAATTCGTAGGATTAATAATGGCATCCGCTCTATGGAGGATGGCCGTACATATCCTACCCAAGGAGGATATGTAGATTTAGTTTTAATTCTTTAACCCATTCCCAAACCACCGGGAATCCCATGCCTTAGAAAGTGTGTGAACTCACCTCGGTTTGCTCGGTTAGATTCTCAATATAGCTAACAGTCAAGGTCGGTCAATCACGTCCTAGTATGATTTACCAGTTAGTCATTTAGTGGCTTTCAAATAGAACACAAGGTTCCTACACGTATCTATCACATAACATGCATCACTGTAACGGTTTATGCCCATCTAAGTTTCCCGTCCATTCCCCACTCAAAATCAAACATACCATAATGCACATAACATATATAACATGTCAAATCATTCACAGATAGCATACTCGACATTTAGACACGCAAATCACTACTTATGTCGTTTCAGCATTAATACTCAAAACCGGCTGTTTTCGGACATTTAAATAAAATAGTTAGATTATTCCAAAAATTCCTAAATTTTTATAGAATGTCATAAACATTCAATATTTTATTGTGTAAAAATATCGGGGTCCGGTTCATCACCAATATTTTATAAAAATTTCATATTCGGGACTGAACTCAGATTTATGTATTTCTGACCACAGCCCACGAAACAATTTATTAAAAATTCATCGTAAGTCCGATTTGCGAAATTCCAGTGGGGTAATTACAAATACTTCAGTTATCCTCTACAGTAAAATTTTCATGGTCCGATTCATCACAAAACTCAGGTTATGACTGAAAGTACGACACCCATTTATTGCTGTCAAAATTCAGCTTAAGTAGCTGTTACAAATTAACACTTTAAAAATAGTAAACGGAGTCCAAAAATTACGATTCCGGTGCCATTAGAACCGTATTTCATAATAACATATTTTAGATTCAAAATATCGATTTTTCGTTGAGGTTAAGACCTGTTTACAGCCAACAGAAGTGGGCTGTAAAAGTTAGACAGATTCTGATTTAAAGTGTTTAACCATCTAAATCATGTTCGATCGATTCCGTTAACGAGTTTAGTGACCACAACAACATCATATACTAATATCATTCAGTAAAGCATCAGATAATCACCCAATCATCATAACCACACAAGATCTACATGATTTACACACATATTCATCCATTAACCACCTTGTTCATTACTTTAGTAAACTTTTAGTTGGTGATCTTATATGTTAGTGATTTTCAACCGACGAAACTCTTATTAACCACTCTAGACAAGATCAAGAAGGCGTTTAGAGCAACTTACTACTAGCTCGAGGCTAGGGAAGATTCTAGTCGAAAATCGAGTGGATAAAAGCAATGTAGCGAGGTCCTTTGCAATCCGAGTGCACCGAGCCACCTTATGCGTGATCCTTCACACTTGTAGATGTATAGAATGGCTTGTATGAAATTGAAAGGTGGTGTGGTGAAGATGGTTGTGTTCGGCCGAAGCTTATGGCAAGGGGAGAGAGAGAGTGATTTCTTTCTAAGTGTGGGTTATGTGATGTGAATGTCATGTGGTTATATTTATTAACCATGTTGAGTCTTTATCCACTAAACAACATGCCCCCAAGATATTAAGCACCATGATTTAAATAATCCATCAAGGACAATGTGTGTTCCCTATGGGGGACCGAATTCGGTTACCAGGGAGGGGGTTTGGTTCGATTCCAACTAGCCGGTTAAGCATTAGTTAGTTAGTTAGGAGATTAATTTAGTTACTAGCATGTAGTACGTTGTAACGGGTGTTAGGGTATTCGGGGACCCTAACAGGCTCAGAAAAAAGAAAAACAATGTTAATGACAATATTCTTGTGTTCCGGGTAAGGTCCGGTTGTTCGGTTCGATCCTGTTCCGTTAAACCGCTTAATTAATCCGAAAGGTGTCCTATTTATATATTTTTGTAACGTTTTTAATTTCTAACACTTAGGAAATTACACAGGACTGTTTAGTAACTTTTCTGTACACTATTGGCATATTAACAAATACGTGTAAGCATAACACAGATATCAGAAAGCAGTTAAGTAATTCCACGCAGTCGTCAGACACTTTAATTATCATTAATAAATTGTACGGAATACATGGAATTTTGAGGGTTGTCACATCGTCGATAGTGAGCTCCTTCAAAGGAACTATGAGGGTCTCATCTGACAGAAATTTCTTCAGATTTGACACGTGAAACACATTGTGGACTCCACCGAGTTCTGCTGGTAGGTTTAGTTTGTAGGCCACCTTGCCTATTTTCTCAATGATTTCGAACGGTCCGACATATCGCGGAGTGAGCTTGCCTCGTTTGCCAAAACGAACTACACCTTTCCAAGGTGAGACTTTGAGTAGCACTCGATCCCCAACCTGGAACTCGAGTGGTTTCCTGCGCTTATCAGCGTAGCTTTTCTGAAGGTCATGAGCTGCCGCCATTCGTTGTCGTATCTGAGCAATCCTTTCCGTTGCGTCTTCTACAAGTTCTGGACCCGTGATCTGACTGTCACCCACCTCTGCCCAACAAAGAGGTGATCGGCATTTACGCCCGTACAATGCCTCAAATGGAGCGGCTTAGGCGACTTTCTTCTTCATGCAACCCTAGGTTTTGATTCGTGATCTCTTTGTATAACAGTCTGAGATTAGTGATTTTTCAAATGATCATCAATATTAACCAAATTATAAGGACCCCTAACCTACCAATCCATTCGGTCAAACCAATTCATGCAATCATATGAACTATCCAATCATTGTGGAATCAAGATCACCATACCATCATCAGATCATTCATGGAAAACATAACATAATCACATAACATCAGTATTCAATCGGACGTATACATACAGACATGAAATCATGCATAATTCGAACAACAGTGCAACTAACCGAGACAGAAAGAACGATTGATCTCTAGAGGGAGCTTGGAGAAATCGATAATGCCGTCACACAGAGAAAGAAACTCTAGGGTTTGCCGATTGAAAAGAACTTCTCGTAAAAGTTGAGAGCCACCACGCTTCTGGGCCAAAGCCCATTTGATTTCGTCGACTAGCTCCTGGACGAAAACACCAAAGTGTTTTCACCTGGTAGTGTTTTCGTGGAGGGGGTAGGGGTGTTTAGCAAGAGAAATAATGTTTATTAATTACACAAATCATATTATTGATACAAAGTATATAACACATATACGTATATAAACCACACCACAAGTCTACAAACAATACGTATATTGCACATCAAATAAATATAAAGACACACTTGCAAATAAGTACCAAGTTAAATCGAATAGAGACCTTGCAAACTCGGATTGTCACAGAAATGGCGATGATCAAGGACGTGGTCAAAGTTGTTTTGATTGTGGCAGCATAAGGCATTTCAGGAAGTACTGCCCTAAAAACAACCAGACCGGTGGTAAGATTTACCTGGGAACTAAGCCAAAATGTGATGAGTGCAAGTTACACCATGAAGGTCGATGTCTGATGCCTTGGTGCGATAGGTGCAGAAAGGAAGGACACAACAAGGATGCCTGCTGGGTAAAGTACCTCAGACAAGGAGAAAATGATGACGGCAACTAAGACGGAAACGATAATGGTAGAATTCCAGGGTGCTTCAAATGTGGGGACATGGGGCACCTTGGGAAAGATTGCTCTAAGAATAACCAAGCTCATGGAATAGTGTTCAACATCGGAGCTCGCGAAGCATGCCAGGATCAAGACGTGGTTACTGGTACGTTCCCTATTAACCAACACTTTGCATATGTGCTATTTGATACCAGTACCGATTATAGAATCGTATCTCTAAGAGTTTAAGAATATATTTGACTTAGTAGCTAGTCAGTTAGATATCCCGTAGTCGATAGAACTAGCTAATGAGAAGTTAGTAGAAGCTAGTGAAGTTATTAGAGGCTGCGTTATAGAGCTTGGAGAGCATGAGTTTTCGTCAGATCTTCTGCCAGTTGAGTTGGAAAGCTTTGACGTCATAGTTGGAATGGATTGGTTGTTGAGTAATTGAGCTGAGATTGTTTGCCATAAGAAGATTATCCGCATCCCGATGGCGAATGAAGAAACGATTGTGGTACACGGGGAGAAGCAGGATACGCCTCTACGGACTATTAGCTGTTTGAAGGCACGAAAGTTTTTACGTAAATGATGTGTTGCCTTCTTGGCTTATGTCGTGGACAAAGAAGCCAAAGAACCGAAGCTCGAAGATATCCCTGTGGTAAAGGAATATCCTGGAGTTTTCCTCGAAGACTTGCTAGGATTACCTCCTCAATGACGAGTCGAATTTCACATTGACTTGGTTCCAGGCGCCGCGCCTGTAGCCAAGGCACCCTATTGACTTGCGCCTTCAGAAATGCAAGGGTTGTCAGCACAACTCCAGGGTTTGCTAGATAAGGGATTTATAAGGCCAAGCTTCTTGCCTTGGGGAGCTCCAGTACTGTTTGTCAAGAAGAAGGACGGTAGTTTTCGAATGTGCATCGACTACTGGGAGCTGAACAAGCTAACCATCAAGAAGACGGTATCCCTTGCCAAGGATTGATGATTTATTCGACCGACTGCAAGGACCCAACTACTATTCCAAGATCGACCTTCGATCAGGTTATCGCCAGCTGTGGATTCAGGAAGAAAGTATACCGAAGAACAATGAGTCAACAAGTTGCGCTTAGACATACGCTAATATTGTGTTTTCTGCATGATACACAAATTAGTTTTTCACAGAATACAAGACTTTAAAAACCACGCCTATTAACTCAGGCTAACACCATTATTTTGGCCATGCATGCTATTTCAGTTAACCGAACAGATAAAGTACTCAAATTTCTTATATTGAAATTTCCACTTTTGCTCCTAGCGGGTAAATTTTTACATCTCTACTTCTCTTAATGGTAGTTGCATCACGAAGATTTTATTCATTAAAGCGGACACTCCTTTGTCTCGATACTTGATCATTTCTTCATTATAGCGAATACTCATTGTTTAATTTCTTGGAAATTCATATGTTACGCATGCACCAATTGTTATGCATGTGGTTTCGTTTCGAATAAACGCTTCTTCAAAGTTCAAATATTATTTTGCTAAATCTAATTATTGAATTGTGATTCGAATAACCTACATTAATGGTAATGGTTGGCTCCTTTGCCATCGAGTCAACACACTTTCTTGAAACTTCTTTCCTTTCAAGTTACATACATGGTTTATCTTTGTAACCATGCCAAAATTCCCTTGTCGATACATACGTTTATTGTCAAATTTCGCTAAAACCAAGCTCAATTGCTTGAACTTGTCCATTTCGCATCTTCAATTCAAGACACCATATGATGTATTGAGAGCATCATATTCAAATTCATTTTTGCAAGTATTTCTTTTGTCCTGAGTCGTAGTAGACTTGTTTGGTCCACGACTCCATTAAGTCGTCTGTTGATTTCGACACCTTGTGGTGATGTTAAATTAAACTCAGTTAACCGCGATCAATAACAACCTATGTAATGAATCAGGATTACAGAATTATAGACCCATCTCATGTTGCAATACTCTTTACAAGTGCATTAGTAAAATTATTACGAATCGTATTAAAGAGGGCTTGTGTGATATTGTGAATATAAATCAGTCAGCTTTTGTTCCTGGTAGAAGAATTACAGATAACATTCTATTAACTCAGGAGATTATGCATAACTATCATCGTAATCAGGGGCCACCAAAATGTGCTTTTAAGGAAGGTCCGTATTAGAGATATTATGTCATTTGATGAAGGGGTGTTGCCTGTTCGTTATTTGGGTGTGCCTTTAATAACGTCGCGGTTGAGAAGTAATGACTGTAAAAAGTTGGTGGATAGCTTGGAATCTAAGATCACGAATTAGAAGACGAAATCGTTATCTTTTGCGGGAAGGCTTCAACTTATTGAATCGGTTCTATCTTCTATGCATATTTACTGGGCTTCAGTCTTCATCTTACCAAAGCAGGTTATTTATGATCTTGAAGGAAAGATGAGAAGGTTTCTTTGGGCCCATGGAAACAATATTCAGGGGAAGGCTAAGGTCAAATGGAGTCATGTCTGTATGCCGAAACATGAGGGAGGTTTGGGTGTTCGTAGGGTGCAGGATATGAATAATTCGCTGATGATAGCGCACGTTTGGAGTCTCTTAACATTGAGGGAGTCTTTGTGGGTTAAATGGATGCACGCCTATCGTTTGTGGAATAGGAGTTTTTGGGATGTCCCTATTCGTAATAATACAACATGGAGCTGGAGGAAATTGTTAGGTTTGCGGCCCTTTATACAACAACATATATGGACCAAGATCGGTGATGGGACTAGAACTTCAGCTTGGTTCGATCGATGGGATGATGTATGCCCGCTAAACTCGTTTATTACTCCGCGGCTAATTGCTAATGCTGGGTTTTCTCTAACTTCAACAGTCGCGGAGGTTTGGGATCAAGGAGTGTGGAGGTGGCCGACTAATTGGCTACAGCGATTTCCGGTTCTTCTCAACATGCAAAACATTGTATTAAATTGGTCTGCCCAGGATCGTGTGTTTTGGAAAACTCGGTCCGGTCAAGCGGCTGATTATTGTACTTCAATGGTGTGGGATGATATTCGTATTCATCAAAATGAGGTGCCTTGGGTTAACATGGTGTGGTTCAAGCAGTTGATTCCTCGGCACTCGTTCTTCATGTGGCTTCTTGTTAATAAGAAGCTTAAAACGCAGGATGTCATGAGTAAATGGTGCTCCACGGGTAACGCTAACTTTAATCTTTTGTGTTGCTCGCTTTGTGGTTTAGGTCCGGACTCTCATGAACACTTGTTCTTTGAGTGCGGATATGCTTCTCAAGTCTGGAATGGTGTTAAAGCTAAAGCGGGTATGGGTCATATTCCAGCTAATTGGGAGGCAATTTTTGGATATTTGGGTCAAGTTGCGACATCTACGAAGGCGCAACATATCATTGCAAAACTTATAGTTGGAGCTTCAGCTTATTTTGTGTGGCAGGAACGAAACCTAAGACTCTTTTCTAATAAAAAGAGAAGCTCGGCTCAGCTTATAGAAGTGGTCTTGTCTACTGTTCGGCTAAAACTTCATACTATGCGTTTTAAAAGAACGAATCAGATTGAAGGGATTTTGCTGGATTGGAACTTCCCGCGAGGGCTCTTGGTAGCGGACGATGATTGTGGTTAATTTTATTTAGTTTTGGCTGTTGTCCATGTTTATTGACATTGGTTTTTCTTGTTTGCTTGGTTTTCCTTGCTTGTAAAACTCCCGTATGGCATGTCATACGTGAGAACTGTGGGTCATTCTGGTCCACACTTGGTTTTATTGGTTGTTTGAAATAAATTTACCGGGGTAACCCTTTACCCAAAAAAAAAAAATTGAAGCTTGCGCTAATCTTGTTTACATGTGACAACCATGACGAAACCAGGTATACCCTAAACGGTCCAAAACTGTTAAGCACACTTAACACTTTAATTGCGCGAAAACCCTAAAAACATGTGTGAGTTATATGCTTGATTAAATGATATCTGTTATGTCTCAGAGGAATCCGAGAACACGTTATAAGTGACATGACACTAATAAGGGCCCATGGTGTGAAGTCGGTGTCCTTAGACTTTAAACACGTGTTAAACCGGAGCTTTCCGTTTAACAGCGCACTAAACCTTTGACGTTGATTGTTAGGTTATCTGTATCATTATTTAAAATTCCGAGTTCCAGGAACATCTTAATTTTTTGCCATAGACTGTGACATAAGGTTTTAAGCTTGGTTTCTTGATTAAACATGGTTTAGGCCATGAAAACCCTTTTTGATCCATGAATTTTGGAGTTTTAAACAAGTTTAGGGTCTGAATATGAACACCATATGAATACCCTGGTGTTATATGGCAGCCATGGTTATAAATCTTTGGGTTTTGATACCCTAATCAACACCTATTCGACAGAAACCACTTAACTAGTCGATTAACCGAAAAACAAGGAAAGGAAGCTTGATTTTTTTTGGGTAAAGGGTTACCCCGGTGATTCTATATATTCACAACCATCAAAAACAAGTAGTGTAGAAAGCCTACACTAGTTCACTCATGAGACATGCCCCATGAATGTAAACAAAAAACAACCAATCAAGCCAACGAAAGAGAAAACTACTAGACTCTAATCTAGAAAAACACAAAACAATTATCGACTACTCAACCCCCTTCAATCTCATTAGAACGACTTTGAATCTCCCAATCTTCCATAAGCTTCTGAACTCTAGTAGTATTCTTCAGCTTCACTCCCATCAGCTTATACCGAACCATTTGAACAATAGAAGCACTTATAGTTTCTGGAGGTCTTAACTGGTTCTTAAATAACCTAGCATTCCGCTCCTGCCAAATCATGTAACACGAAGCCGCAACTAAAATTCTAGCCACCAGATTTGACGCAGACTTCGACCGGGCACGAACTAGAAGCCACTCCACAATATCCCCCCAAATCGGCTGAACCAAATCCATACCGACCTTTTGTCTAACCATGTGCCAGACTTGAGACGAGAATTTGCACTAAAAAAATAAGTGATTATGGGAGTCAAAATTCTCATAACAAAGCAAGCAGCACATCATGTTCATATTTTTCCTTCGAGACAGATCCCATCCCAATATTTTATCCTGAGTAAGTAACTTACCCCTCATAATTAACCACATTAGGAAAGCATGCTTCGGGATACATTGAGAAAACCACACAATAGAACACCACTGAATTTCAGGTTCTGTATAACGAATCGAATTCCAAACACCTGAAGCCGAAAACTCGCTGATATGATTACCATCAAGCCAAACCATCCTATCTCTTTTATTCGGGTCAAAATTCACATTATCAAGCTGAATAAGAACCGGATAAAGATCCCTCCAAGCTGTAGGCCATCTCCAAACTCCATTATTTCTAATATCAGCAACTGTATCCTCCAAAGTAAAACCCGCATTCGAGATCACTCTAGGTGACAGAACATCACCCAGCGGCCCTAAGGAGCACCATAAATCATACCATGCTGAAGTTGTGGTACCATTACCAACCTCGGTCCAAACATGATTTCGCATTAACGGTCTCAGTTGTAATAATTTCCGCCAAGACCAACAGCAATTGCTAGGCACAGTGCATCTCCAGAAACTTTTACCTTTAGGCCTGTACGAATGAACCCAATCGACCCACAAAGACTTGCGTTTAGTGATAATACTCCAAATGTGAGAAGTCATAAGAGCTTTGTTAATATCACCAATACGTCTAATGCCTAACCCACCTTCATATTTCGGAAAGAAAGCTTGATTGATCTAAGTTCTAGCATATTTGGATTGTACTTGATGTGTAGGTACTGAATATAGCCCACACATACTTCTGGACTCAAGAAAAACATTCGGACTCGAAGGAATCGCTAGGTATATCACCCGAAACTCGAAACTAGCATAGGCAGAATATTGTTTAGACCATATGTCACACCCCCAAAATCCACACGCGGAGTATCACCGCTTGGAGGCGTGACTGACCAGGATCAAGCCACCAATCATATTGAACATTGTAAGTAATAAATAAAAGTCATTCATCAATACGAAAGGTGTTCAAAACCATAGCATAGTTAAGCGTTTAGCGGAAGCAAAAATATGTAAACCCAACATAAGTTTAAATGTTTCAAATGTTTAGCATGGCACACAGCTGTCCATGTCCCACAACGACTCCTCTCCACTCCCATGCAAGCTCTATAGATACCTAACAACCTGCAAGGCATGTAACAGAGAGTCAACAACAAAGTTGAGCGAGTTCACAGTTGGTTGTTCAGTAATAAGTTCGTTTAATAAATCGTAAGTTCGTTTATAACCATGCCGTGTATTACTAGGCCATTTATATGTTCATCTAGTGGGGGCTTCCCATGTTGTAAGTTCAATTAGTGGGGGCTTCCCATACTGTAAGTTACTAGGCTAGTTGTATCCGTAAGTATCCTTCCCAACCCGAGGATAGTAGTAAGTATAAGTTTACGTAGGTTTTACGTAAGTGCCCTTCCCAACCGAGGACAGTACGTAGCGAGTACGTAGGTTTAGCGCTGGTGTCCTTCCCCATCCGAGGACAACGGTATGTAGGATTTACGTAGGTTTTAACACTAGTGTCCTTCCCAAACCGAGGACAGTACGTAGGCTTTACGTAGAGTTTGGCACAGGCATCCTTCCCAATCCGAGTAGTGGTGCTGTGGTAGGCATCATTTCCTTTCTCAAGGCCCAGAAGTGTTTGCGAAAGGGCCATACGGCTATGTTAGCCCTCGTTACTGATGCATCAACGAAAGAGAAGAAGATCGAGGATATCCCAGTAGTACGCGATTTTCCTCAGGTGTTTCCTGAAGATTTACCTGGGCTACCGCCTCATCGCCAGGTCGAATTTCAGATCGAGCTAGCTCCTGGAGTAGCACCCATAGCTCGAGCACCCTATCGCTTAGCTCCAACCGAACTGGAAGAACTGTCCAAGCAATTAAAAGAACTCTTGGATAAGGGTTTCATTCGTCCTAGCTCTTCGCCCTGGGGAGCTCCAGTATTATTTGTGAAGAAGAAAGACGGTACCTTCCGCATGTGCATAGATTACCGCGAACTGAACAAGGTGACCGTGAAGAATCGCTATCCTCTCCCACGCATCGACGACTTGTTCGACCAGCTGCAAGGGTCGAGCTACTATTCAAAGATTGATCTGAGGTCAGGCTACCATCAACTGAGAGTCCGGGACGAGGACGTCTCCAAAACAGCATTCAGAACACGCTACGGCCATTACGAGTTTCTGGTCATGCCATTCGGATTAACAAACGCACCGGCAGTCTTCATGGACCTTATGAACAGAGTGTGCAAACCTTATCTTGACAAGTTCGTTATTGTTTTCATCGACGACATCCTGATCTATTCGAAGAGTCAGGAGGAACACGAGCAGCATTTACGACTCATTTTGGAACTCCTTCGAGCAGAACAGCTGTACGCCAAGTTTTCAAAATGCGACTTCTGGCTTCGTGAAGTCCACTTTCTAGGCCACGTGGTAAACAAGGATGGGATTCATGTTGATCCATCCAAGGTTGATTCGATCAGGAACTGGCCTGCACCTCGTACACCAACAGAAATCCGCCAGTTCTTGGGTTTGGCGGGCTATTATAGAAGGTTCATCAAAGACTTCTCCAAGATTGCACAACCCCTCACCTCACTAACTCAGAAAGGGATCTACCGTTGGGGTAATGCACAGGAATCAGCATTCCAGCACTTAAAGGATAGACTTTGTAGCGCACCTATTCTTTCATTGCTAGAGGGCACAGACGATTTTGTGGTCTATTTCGACGCATCCATTCAGGGTCTTGGATGTGTGTTGATGCAACGGGATAAAGTCATTGCTTATGCTTTGCGCCAACTTAAGATTCACGAACGGAATTACACTACACACGATTTAGAGCTGGGAGCTGTTGTTTTTGCGCTCAAGATATGGAGACATTACCTGTACGGTACCAAGTGCACCATCAACACCGATCACAGGAGTCTCGAGCATATCTTCAGGCAGAAAGAGTTGAACATGCGTCAGCGTCGATGGGTCGAGCTTTTAAACGATTACGAATGTGCTATAAAGTACCATCCGGGCAAAGCCAATGTGGTGGCTGATGCCCTCAGCCGAAAGGATACTACACCTAGGCGTGAACGAGCGTTGCAACTCACTATTCAGTCTAGTCTTCCTTCTCAGATACGAGATGCTCAGGTAGAAGCATTGAAACCAGAAAATGTCAGGGCTGAAGCCCTACGCGGTTCAAGGCAACGGTTGGAACAAAAGGCAGACGGCACCTACTATGTAACGGGACGCATCTGGGTCCCACTCTATGGCAACTTACGCGGGCTTGTAATGGATGAAGCTCATAAGTCTCGCTACTTAGTACATCCTGGTTCGGATAAGATGTACCACGACTTGAAAACTACATATTGGTGGCCTAGCATGAAAGCTCATATAGCAACTTACGTTAGCAAGTGTTTGACTTGTGTGAGTGTCAAAACGGAATATCAGAAACCATCGGGCCTACTCCAACAACCAGAGATACCACAATGGAAATGGGAGCAAATTTCCATGGATTTTGTTACTGGCTTGCCTAGATCTCAACGTGGAAATGATACTATTTGGGTGATCGTGGATCGACTCACTAAGTCTGCACACTTTTTGGCTATTAAGGAAACGGATAAGTTCCCCACTCTAGCAGACGTCTACCTTAAGGAAGTTGTCTCGAGGCACGGGGTGCCAACCTCTATTATCTCAGATCGTGATGCCCGTTTCACTTTAGAACTGTGGCAAGCAATGCACAAATCTTTTGGCTCTCGTTTAGACATGAGCACAGCTTATCACCCTCAGACGGATGGGCAGTCTGAGCGCATTATTCAAACTTTTGAAGACATGCTTCGGGCATGTGTAATTGATTTTGGCAACGGCTGGGAGAAACACCTCCCATTGGTGGAGTTTTCGTATAACAACAGTTACCACACCAGCATTCAAGCCGCTCCATTCGAGGCATTGTACGGGCGTAAATGCCGATCACCTCTTTGTTGGGCAGAGGTGGGTGATAGTCAGATCACGGGTCCAGAACTTGTAGTGGACACAACGGAAAGAATTGCTCAGATACGGCAACGCATGGCGGCAGCTCGCGACCGTCAGAAAGCCTACGCAAACAAGCGCCGGAAACCACTCGAGTTCCAAGTTGGGGATCGAGTGCTACTCAAAGTTTCACCCTGGAAGGGTGTGGTTCGTTTTGGCAAACGGGGCAAGCTCAATCTGCGATATGTCGGACCGTTCGAAATCATTGAGAAGACAGGCAAAGTAGCCTACAAACTAAACCTGCCCGCAGAACTCAGTGCAGTTCACAACGTTTTTCACGTGTCGAATCTGAAGAAGTGTCTGTCAGATGAGACCCTCATAGTTCCTTTGAAGGAGCTCACTATCGACGATCAGTTGCGATTCGTCGAGGAACCAGTTGAAATCACGGACCGGGACGTTAAGGTCCTCAAGCACACCAGAATACCTCTTGTTCTAGTTCGTTGGAACTCCCGTCGCGGCCCAGAGTTTACCTGGGAACTAGAAGACCAAATGAAACTCAAGTATCCCCAGTTGTTCGGAAACAGTGCAACCACTACTGAGGCTGAAGCTACTACAGAATTTCGGGACGAAATTCCAAATCAACGGGGGGATGATGTGACACCCCAGGAAAATCAGTAAACTACACAACACAACTAGCTTCCTCAGTAACCACGTGCTAAATTTCAGGACGAAATTTCTTTCAAGCTGGGGATAATGTGACAACCCGAGTTTTCAAGGTCTCTACTTGACCTAACCTAGTACTTATTTGCAAAGTGTGAATTATATAATTGGTGTGCGGGGTAAAACAGTTCCAGATTGTCAAAAAGTTGCGTTTGATGAAGAGTCCTATGCGTGCATTACTTCATCAGCAAGGTAATTTGCACAAAAAAGTTGAGTTCTTGAGGAATAAGCTGGATGATATTCAGAAAGCGATTGACTTAGATCCGTTGGATGTGAATATCCGAGTTAATGAAGCTAAATGTATCCAAGAGTTTCAAGAGGCCAGTCTTAATGAGGAAAGATTTTTAAAACAGAAGTCAAAGGTTCAATGGTTGGCGGAAGGTGATGCTAATACTTCGTTCTTTCATATATCCCTAAAGTGTAAAAATCATCGTAACAGTATCTATATGATTAAAGATAATAATGGGGTCTTATATGAAGGAGGTGAAGTCCCGAATGCATTTGTGAACCACTTTGAAAATTTTCTGGGAATAAATGAAGTTATGGATGTTCGTCAGTCTCCAGATTTATTTACACATACGCTTGATGATATGTCTGCAGATTATATGGTTCGGCCAGTTCGTAGAGAGGAAGTTAAAAATGCTATGTTTTCTATTGGGGATAACAAGGCTCCGGGGCCTGATGGCTATACTTCAGCGTTTTTCAAGAAAGCATGGAGTGTTATTGGGGATGATGTGATTAAAGCGGTCCAAGATTTCTTTGAAGAGGGGAAGCTTCTGAAGGAGCTGTGTCACACCCTGACCACGTGTAACATACAAAACGTGGCGGAAAACGTCTGGGAGTGTTGTAACAGAATTAATTGTTTCAAATCCATGGCAAACAAAGTTATAATTTATTTAATTAACAAGAGTGTTACATTGTTTTAAACAGGAAATAAAGAGTTCATAACATAATTAAACTAAGTCTATCTTCATTTTAAGTCTCTAAGGCACAGGTCCGCCCTAGTGTCACGATCATCATCCTACGCAAAAGCTCCTGAAAACACATGTGAAAATAGGTACGTCAGCATAAAAATGCCTATGAGATACATAGGTTTGTGAAAATAGGATTCATGACTTAAGTTTAAGAAAAAGTTGTTTAGTAAAAGTCAATCATGAACCTTGTAAATTGTTTTGTTTCGTAAGTCATTTAAAAAGCGATAAGATCAAATGATATGTATAAATAAAAGTATGACGTATGGTTAAATGTATAACCAAGTAAAATGAGTTGTATAAAGTAAATTTGTTTGTAAACCAAAGTCTTGTGAAAATCGTGTTACTTGTGTGAAATGTATAAGTCCAAATTGAATGATTTAAATAACGCTATGATATGTAATATAATACAAACACTTATATATAGGAAGTACCAGCGGCGTATCCACCATGCTTGTATCATATTACTCACATCTCGTTACTTAAATCACTTAAACAACCCACCAATGTAATAAGTCTATGTTTAAACCAATCGTCAAAAAGTCCTCGTATAAATTGTATCAAATGTTAATAGTCCAAAAGTAGTCAAGTAATGTGTAACAAAAGTTATGTATTGTAAGTAAAGTATTGTCACATATTCCAAATGTAGAAATGTACAAAACCAAGTATTTTGAATATATCAAAAAGTTATGTTTTGCAAAGTAATGCATGTTACATTGATACAAACATTTATGTGGTAAGTTAACGCATACATTCAAGCCTTGAGACAGTCGGATAACCCTTTCAGTCAAGGTTATCAAAAGAAATGTTTTCGGATTCAGTCATTCCTTACATCCAAACAAACCCGGGATGTCAGGAATGAGATTTGTCAAGTCCTATGGTACCAGTACTTACTACCGAGCGGCGTAACTAATGTTAATGAACGTATATAAGTCTCGTTTGTGCAAACCAAATGTTATAGCAATTGTATACATGTCACATGAAAACAATGTACTAAGTATGCTAAGTTAACATACAAAGCAGAAAAGTCATGTAAATCAATGTGCTAGCATACAAGGATGATGAGGAGGTAGAAGATTACTATGCTTGAAGATGACACAGGCGCGGGCTAGATGATTTGAGTTGATCTTGTGTAGTCATGGCTGTGTTTGTTCTTGGTTGTCTTTGTTTTTGTTAGTTTCGTTGGTTGAGTTTTTTTTTTCTGGTTGTCCTAGGCTTGGTATGCCAAGTCTAGCTTTGTGTATCCTATCTGATACACTTGTGGTATTCTTTGATTATTTATAAGATTCACCGGGGTAACCCTTTACCCAAAAAAAAACATACATAGCAGAAATGTAATGTAAAACAATGTACTAAGTATGCACACAATGGACATACATAGCATGAAATGTAATGTAAAACGATGTACTAAGTACGCACACAATGGGCATACATAGCATGAAATGTAATGAAATCATGTACTATAATGTACTAACAAACATAGCAGGTACATGATGTGAAAACAGGAAAGCATGAAAGTAACAAGTAGGCACATGTGTTTCACCCCAAAACAGTTTGAAAACAGTAAAAGAGGGGTCTATGTACTCACTTGAGATTGCTCAGAAGTCCTAAGATAACCACCAAGCAATGCTAGAGATCTCGGAATCAAACGGCACCAAATATAGGTAACTATGTTAATAAACCGGACCTAAGTCGGAGGATTTAGATAGAATGAGGGTTCGTAAACCAAACAAGTATGGAGACTCATGTCATATGGTTTAACAAAGCCTACATACTAAATGAAACCTAACCTAAGTGCTTACAACCCATTACGACCCGTTTAGGTAGCTTATGCTACTTTAACACGTCGTTCGCGTGAAACGCGTTCGGACCGCCTAACTAGTCCTATGACAAGTAGAATATGCCTTAATATGTTTAATTATGTTACATAATCAGTTAAGTGACGAAAGTTTAGGTTACATATCCCTAATTACCAATTACACATGAAAAGGGTATTTTGGTAATTTACCTAAGGCATATAAACTACCTATCATACAACTACTTAACGAAGCGACCATAAGGTATAACCTCGGAAGGTTATTCCCTATACACTATGGTCACCTAATGTGCTTGGTCGGATCCTAATGATCGACCAAACGGGTCGGGTTCGAAGGTATAAGCGATTTATTAGATCGCTTACCCTTACGACCCTAGACAACGTGGTAATCAGTAGGCATAGTCACAAGGGACTAAAACCATCGTGATTACAATCACGTTGCGAAGTTCAAACGAACTTCGTATTGACCATAAACTGGTCAATGCAGAAAGTCAAACAAAGTTTGACTTTCGGACTCGAAAAGCAATAAAAGAACGAAGGAATACTTACAAAGGGTCCCCGAATGCTAATCTTGATTCAAGTAGCTCAGGTATGAAACAAAGGTTTCAACTTAGAGCTTCTCAAATCGGATTCTAGTGGGTTTTTGCAAGGCATGGGGTTGGGTATTTATAGTATTCTTCGAACCGTTAAGATCGTTTCTTGAATAACGTGATCGAATCTTGTCCGTACACTTGTTGGAATGTTGTGGTGACTAAAAATGGCCCCTCATGAACTGAAAGGGCAAGTGTGGGTGTGTGGTTGGGAGCTTAACAGCTGTAATCTGCTGTTAAATTGATCTTATCTGATCTGGGAGTCTGACGCGGGCCACGTAAGAGGACTCACTAATCTTACGCGGGCCGCCTGGCCTGACTGGTCAGAAACCAACTTTCATAAATGACAGTTTTGGTCCCTGTTACGTATTTAAGCCATTTCCGACACGTTTAAGGCCCCGTTAAGCCAACGTTAAGGCCCTAAAATGATGCCTAAACATTGTGGACATGAAACATGCTCAAAAATATGCCGGATGTTGGTTCGTTTGGTCGTACGATCGCGATGATCGCTTAATTACGACGGAATGCGCATAAGCGCTAAAAACGATCCAAAATGCGTGACGAATGGATTTTTCTTATGCCAAACACTAAAATAAAATATTTTAGTGCTTACATAAATTTTTGGATGTCCGGATGTATTCAGAACGTAAGTTATGCGCGAAAATGCAAACTTGTGCACTTTTTGACGCTTTTAGTCCCTGAATGACCCAAGAGTTTATTTTAGCATACCGAACCCCTCAAAGCCTATTTCTAAGCTATATAAAGGATATTTAAGGTGTGTTTAACTTATGGTCATGTTCCGGAATGTTCGTTACAGTTCAAATTGGCATACTTCCGCAGTTTGTCAAGTTTAATCCCTGTAAGCGAATTAACTTGTTTTTGCCATACCAAAGCCTTCAAAACTTATTTCTAAGTTATGTAAAGGTTATTTAAGGTATGTTAAGTATATGTTGATGTTCCGGAGTATTTGTCGCATTAAACTGACTACGTTTACTCCCCAGTTTGCGTATAACTCTCCAGAAAGCGATATAGAGTTTGAAATTGAATAAAAGTCAAAACATGAAAAATGTAAAACACAACCAAACAAAATTTGGGATCAAATAACATTGTTTTATTGATAAAAGAACTGTTCACAATGATTACAAGCACAGATGTTACAGTCTCCCCTACTTGTGGAAATTTCGTCCCGAAATTTATTTAGAGGAAACTCGTGGGAAAAGATGCGGATACTTCGCCTTCATTTGATCTTCGCGTTCCCAAGTAAACTCGGGTCCACGTTTAGCTTCCCAGCGAACTTTGACCAAAGGAATGCGCTTGCGTTTAAGCCACTTGACTTCACGTTCCATGATTTCCACAGGTTTCTCGACAAATTTCAGTGTTTTATCAACACGAATTTCGTCAAGTGGTATGTGGAGGTTCTCATCAGCTAAAACCTCTTGAGATTGGACACGTGAAAGGTTGGATGAACATTTCCAAGTTCAGGAGGTAACTCAAGTCTGTAGGGCTACCTTACCGATTCTTTCGACGATCTTGAATGGTCCAACGTATCTAGGTGCAAGTTTTCCTTTCTTTCCAAATCTGATCACACCTTTCCAAGGTGAGACCTTAAGTTATACTCGATCACCGACTTAAAATTCCAAGGGCTTGCGTTTTGGGTCCGCCTAACTCTTTTGACGGCTTCTAGCTGTCTGAAGGTTATCACGAACTTTCTTAATCTTGTCAGTTGTCTCTAAAATGAGGGCAGGTCCAGTAAGCTGAGCCTTGCCGATCTCATTCCAGCAGACTGGTGAACGACATTTTCGACCATAGAGAGCCTCGAAAGGAGCCATGTTGATGCTGGAGTGATAACTGTTGTTGTAGGAGAATTCAATCAACGGAAGATGTGAATCCCAACTACCACCAAAATCGATCACACAAGCTCTAAGCATATCCTCCAGAGTCTGGATTGTTCTTTCAGATTGACCATCCGTTTGCGGATGATAAGCGGTGCTCAGATTAAGTTGGGTCCCCATAGCAGATTGCATGGTTCTCCAAAAATGAGAAGTGAAACGAGCATCTCTGTCAGAAATGATGTTCAAAGGAACACCATGTCGAGCTACAATTTCATCCACATAGATTTTAGCAAGTTTGTCAGCAGAAAAATCCTCACGGATCGGCAAGAAATGCGCTGACTTAGTAAGACGATCAACGACTACCCAGATGGCATCATGACCTTTCTTTGTGCATGGAAGTTTGGTAACAAGATCCATAGTAATGTTTTCCCATTTCCAAACTGGGATCTCTGGTTGCACCAATAAACCCGAAGGACGTGATGTTCAGCCTTAACCTTAAGACAAGTAAGGCATTTTGATACATATAAGGCAATGTCTTTCTTCATACCAGGCCACCAATACTGAATACGAAGATCCTTATACATCTTATCTGAGCCAGGATGAACAGAATAACGTGACTTATGGGCTTCATCCATAAGCAAGGTGCGAAGGTTATCTTGGCTTGGGACCCACAAACGGTCCATGAAGTAATACGATCCATTGTCCTTCAGTTCCAGAGCAGGTTTTATGTGATAGGGAAATTCCTTATCCATCAAACCTTGTGAAACACAAGATTGTTGAGCCTGAGAAATGCGGGCTTGGATATCGGATCGAGCTTGTATAACAGATTGAACACGTACACAATGAAGTTTAGTACGTTCCTTACGACTCAATGCATCGGCTACAACATTCGCCTTACCAGGATGGTAGCGAATTTCGCAGTCATAGTCGTTTAGAAGCTCCACCCAACGTCGTTGCCTCATGTTGAGTTCTTTCTGATTGAAGATATGCTGAAGACTTTTGTGGTCCGTGAAAACCACACATTTTGTACCGTACAAATAGTGTCTCCAGATCTTAAGAGCGAAGACAACTGCACCCAACTCAAGGTCATGAGTGGTGTAGTTTTTCTCATGTATCTTCAACTGCCTCGATGCATATGCTATGACTTTGTTCCTTTGCATCAGAACACAGCCAAGACCCAGTTTAGATGCATCGCAATAAACGACGAAATCATCATTGCCCTCAGGCAAAGTTAGAACAGGCGCGTCACAAAGCTTCTGCTTCAAAGTCAGAAATGCTTCCTCTTGTTTGAATCCCCAATCAAAGGGCTTGTTCTTCTGAGTTAGAGCAGTTAGAGGAACTGCAATCTTTGAGAAGTTCTCAATGAAGCGGCGGTAATAACCCGCCAGACCAAGAAAAGAACGAACTTCAGTAGGAGTAGTAGGCGTATCCCAATCCTTAATCGCACTGATCTTGGAGGGATCTACATGAATACCTTGTTCGTTGATAATATGCCCTAAGAATTGAACCTCTTTAAGCCAGAATTCACACTTGGAGAATTTGGCAAAAAGTTGCTCTTTCTTTAGGAGTTCCAAAGTAAGACGAAGATGTTGCTCATGATCAGCTCGTGTCTTAGAATAAATCAAGATGTCGTCAATAAAAACAATGACGAACTGATCCAAATAAGGCTTGCAGACCCTATTCATTAAGTCCATGAAAACAGCAGGAGCATTAGTCAAGCCGAATGGCATGACTGTGAACTCATAATGCCCATAACGAGTGCGGAACGCTGTCTTGGGAATATCTTCTTCATGCACACGAAGTTGATGATACCCAGAACGTAGATCAATCTTCGAAAAATAAGAAGCGCCCTGTAACTGATCAAAGAGATCATCGATGCGAGGTAGGGGATATCGATTCTTGATGGTAAGCTTGTTGAGCTCACGATAATCGATACACATCCTAAAAGATCCATCCTTCTTCTTAACAAAAAGAACGGGAGCACCCCAAGGTGAAAAGCTAGGACGGATAAAACCTTTGTCAGAGAGTTCCTGAAGCTGCTTAGACAACTCTTGCATCTCAGATGGTGCAAGACGATATGGAGATCTGGCAATGGGATTTGCACCAGGTACCAGATCAATACGGAACTCGACTTGGCGTGCTGGGGGTAGACCAGGTAAATCTTCAGGGAATACTTCAGAATAATCCCGAACAACAGGAATATCTTGGATAGACTTACCTTTGCCTTTATCTGCTGTGACATGTGCCAAGAAGGCCACATAATTCTTTCGCAGATACTTCCGAGCTTTAAAACAAGACATGATTTTGAGACCACCAGCAGGTTTCTCACCACGAACATGTAGGATCTCGCCTGTCGAAAGTGGCACACGAACGATCTTCTCAAAACAAACTACCTCTGCGCGATGCTTGGCTAACCAATCCATACCCACAATAACGCCGAAGCTTCCAAGTTGCATAGGCGTGAGGTCAATAGGAAAAAGATGGTCGTTAAGGTTCAACTGGCAGTTGCGAAGAACAGAATCAAGAACAATGGGTTCACCACTAGCAACCTCTACTGTCAAAGGTTTACCTAGTTTCGTTCTAGACACGCGAAGCATTGGCTCAAAAGACAATGACACAAAACTCTTATCGGCACCCGAATCAAAGAGAACAGATGCAGGCTGATTATTAATAAAGAACGTACCGTTCACCACTTCATTGTCTGCTTGTGCCTCTTGAGCATTCATGTTGAAGACTCGACCTCAAGCCTGAGCTTGATTCTGATTCTGGTTGGCTAGCCTTGGGCACCGGTTTCTGTAGTGGGTCAGATCCCCACAATTATAGCACGAACCAGGAGGAAAATGAGGTCGTGCAGCTTGACCTTGTTGCTGAGCAAGAGGCTGAGCAACTTGTTGGGCTTGGTTCTGAACTGCCTGATTCTGGTTAACAGGAATGCGACAAGTAGCGGCAAGATGGCCAATTCTCCCACAGTTAGTGCAATGACGACATTGGAGATGTGGTAGGTGATGGCCGTTACACCTGTTGCACAAAGGTGCAGTGCCAAGATATGGCTTCTTGGCTAGTGGTTGCGCAGGCTGATTTGGTGCAGCTTGGGCCTGTGCAGTAACGACATAGTTTTGGGAAGCCTTTCGCTTCCTAGACCCTCTTGCGGAACCAGAATTCTTTCCATTCTTATTTTGACCTTTCTTGCTATCCTCCTTGTCAGATGCCTGCTTCTTACCCTTGTCACCCTTTTTGTGCAGCTTTCCCTTTCGAACCTGCGACTCAGTCAATGTCGCTGCTAACTCGATCGCCTGACGGAGTGTGGCAGGGTTACTACCGGTAATGATGTCTTGCACTGAGTCAGGTAGGCCGTCGATGTACTTTTCGATAGCCTTGTCGAGTGGGGTAACCATAGTCGGGCAAAGCAGACTCAACTCCTCAAATCTATTAGTATATGCCCTGTGCTCGCCACTGTCTTGTTTCAAGTCATCAAAGTCTTTCTCCAAAGCTCGCTGTTCATGGCGAGGACAGAACTCCCTCATCATAAGAGCTCTAAGTTCAGCCCATGTCTGTGCTAGAGCAACCTCTGCACCACGGTCTCTCATAACCCCGTTCCACCATGTGAGAGCCCTCTTCTGAAACACACTCGAAGAAAACTCGACCTTGCGATTGTCAGGACACTGCACGTGGCGGAAAGTATTCTCAATGCTCTCGAACCATTGAAGAAGCCCAGTCGCTCCCTCAGAACCACTAAACTTGAGTGGTTTAGCCGAGTTAAAATCCTTGTATTTGCATGGAGCATTGTTGTTGTTGTTGGCTTGGTTCCATTGAGCAAAGAGGTTTGGGAATTGAGCAGCCATCTGCTGCGTAATGATTTCTGCCAGTTCGGCAGTCGCTATCTGGTTTTCGCGTCGAGGAGGCATTCTAAAAGAGGAAAACATGAAAGGAAACAAGTGAGATGATTGGATGAAGAGAATGAGATGAAACAAAATCAACAATAGCAAAGATGGTGGTCATTTGTTCGCATCACAAAGCAAACAAACGACACACAGTGACTAATCAAAGTAAATGGGTCAAAAATAATGTATCGTGAAGACATGCTCGCCTATAAGTGAACACTCACCCCAAGAGTTCCCAGGTAAGAGTGACTGGTCCGATTATGTGGATTTATACGAACACTCTAGCCTTAGACAGAAAACCCAGGGTACAGGCATTCACTCTTCCAGTTTGCACGTGTTCACACTATTTAGAACCAAAACTTTGACGAGATTTTGAAAAATCAAGGTGGTTCAAAACCATATAACAGAGGGTTCAAAACCTTACAATAGAGGGTTCAAAACCTTGTAATAATTCATTCAAAAACAGATGATTGATTTTCAAAAATCGTTTCGAAAAATTGGGTTCTAGTTTTGCTAATCACCTAAGGATAGGTGATGTGTATGTTTTAAGATCTAAACACAAGACAACTTGTGTTAGGGTCCTAGAAAGGTTATAGTCTAGGTCAAAGAATTACTAATAACCTAATTCCCTATAACGATTGGCTCTGATACCAACTCTTCTGTCACACCCCGACCACGTGTAACATACAAAACGTGGCGGAAAACGTCTGGGAGTGTTGTAACAGAATTAATTGTTTCAAATCCATGGCAAACAAAGTTATAATTTATTTAATTAACAAGAGTGTTACATTGTTTTAAACAGGAAATAAAGAGTTCATAACATACTTAAACTAAGTCTATCTTCATTTTAAGTCTCTAAGGCACAGGTCCGCCCTAGTGTCACGATCATCATCCTATGCAAAAGCTCCTGAAAACACATGTGAAAATAGGTACGTCAGCATAAAAATGCCTGTGAGATACATAGGTTTGTGAAAATAGGATTCATGACTTAAGTTTAAGAAAAAGTTGTTTAGTAAAAGTCAGTCATGAACCTTGTAAATTGTTTTGTTTCGTAAGTCATTTAAAAAGCGATAAGATCAAATGATATGTATAAATAAAAGTATAACGTATGGTTAAATGTATAACCAAGTAAAATGAGTTGTATAAAGTAAATTTGTTTGTAAACCAAAGTCTTGTGAAAATCGTGTTACTTGTGTGAAATGTATAAGTCCAAATTGAATGATTTAAATAACGCTATGATATGTAATATAATACAAACACTTATATATAGGAAGTACCAGCGGCGTATCCACCATGCTTGTATCATATTACTCACATCTCGTTACTTAAATCACTTAAACAACCCACCAATGTAATAAGTCTATGTTTAAACCAATCGTCAAAAAGTCCTCGTATAAATTGTATCAAATGTTAATAGTCCAAAAGTAGTCAAGTAATGTGTAACAAAAGTTATGTATTGTAAGTAAAGTATTGTCATATATTCCAAATGTAGAAATGTACAAAACCAAGTATTTTGAATATATCAAAAAGTTATGTTTTGCAAAGTAATGCATGTTACATTGATACAAACATTTATGTGGTAAGTTAACGCATACATTCAAGCCTTGAGACAGTCGGATAACCCTTTCAGTCAAGGTTATCAAAAGAAATGTTTTTGGATTCAGTCATTCCTTACATCCAAACAAACCCGGGATGTCAGGAATGGGATTTGTCAAGTCCTATGGTACCAGTACTTACTACCGAGCGGCGTAGCTAATGTTAATGAACGTATATAAGTCTCGTTTGTGCAAACCAAATGTTATTGCAATTGTATACATGTCACATGAAAACAATGTACTAAGTATGCTAAGTTAACATACAAAGCAGAAAAGTCATGTAAATCAATGTGCTAGCATGCTATCAGTCAACATACATAGCAGAAATGTAATGTAAAACAATGTACTAAGTATGCACACAATGGACATACATAGCATGAAATGTAATGTAAAACGATGTACTAAGTATGCACACAATGGGCATACATAGCATGAAATGTAATGAAATCATGTACTATAATGTACTAACAAACATAGCAGGTATATGATGTGAAAACAGGAAAGCATGAAAGTAACAAGTAGGCACATGTGTTTCACCCCAAAACAGTTTGAAAACAGTAAAAGAGGGGTTTGTACTCACTTGAGATTGCTCAGAAGTCCTAAGATAACCACCAAGCTATGCTAGAGATCTCGGAGTCAAACGGCACCTAATATTGGTAACTATGTTAATAAACCGGACCTAAGTCGGAGGATTTAGATAGAATGAGGGTTCGTAAACCAAACGAGTATGGAGACTCGTGTCATATGGTTTAACAAAGCCTACATACTAAATGAAACCTAACCTAAGTGCTTACGACCCATTACGACCCGTTTAGGTAGCTTATGCTACTTTAACGCGTCGTTCGCGTGAAACGCGTTCGGACCGCCTAACTAGTCCTATGACAAGTAGAATATGCCTTAATATGTTTAATTATGTTACATAATCAGTTAAGTGACGAAAGTTTAGGTTTTTTTTTTGGGTAAAGGGGTTACCCCGGTGATTCTATATATTCACAACCACATAAAAACAAGTAGCGTAGAGGGTCTACACTAGTTCAATCATGAGACATGCCTCATGAAAGTAAGCAAAACAAAAAACCACAAAATACACCAGGTTAACAAAAGACACAACTAGACTAAACTCTAGAACCGAAAAACAAAAAACTAATCAACCGCCATCACCATCATTGTCAGCATCAACAATCTCCCAATCTCCTAGACGCTTTTTTACTCTATCCGACCGCTTCATCTTCACTCCCATAACCTTATATTGTACAGTCTTGACAATCGCCTCATATACTTGTTCCGGAGGTCTCAATTGGTTTTTAAAAAGTCTAGAATTACGTTCCTACCATATGAAATAAGCACTAGCCGCCACCAAAAGTCTACTAACATAATCAGCCGCTAACTTGGAACTATTTCTGACCATCAACCAGGTAACAAAATCCTCCCACTTTGGGTTAACATTCTCCATACCTGCTTTAATTCGAACCATAGTCCAAACCTGCGTAGAGAATTTGCACTCAAATAATAGATGTGTATGTGAGTCATGGTTCTCATAACACAGTAAGCAGCACATCATATTCATATTTTTTCTCCTCGAGAGATCCTGACTAAGAATAACATCTTGAGTGAGTAACTTGTTCCTCATAATCAACCACAATAAAAAAGAATGCCTCGGAATGCAATGAGCGAACCAAACTACTTTACTCCACTCGACCTCCTGCTCTCTATACCGAATAGAATCCCAAATACATGAAGCCGAAACCTCATTAAAAGTATCACCCACCCGCCATTGAAGAATATCTCGTTTACCTGCAACCGGCTGGACCTGATCCAGCTGAATAAGGACAGGAAACAGATCCCTCCAGGCCATGGGAAATCGCCAAACACCCCCTGAATAAATATCCGCAACAGAATCATCCAATCTGAAACCTGCACTCGTAATAGTTCTGGGCGACATGAAATTACCTAGCGGCCCTAAGTCACACCAAGTATCATACCAAGCAGACGTCGAACTCCCATCCCCAAGCTTAGTCCACAAATAACTTCTTATCATCGGCCGAAGCTGGAGAAGTTTTCTCCAGCTCCAACAACAATTGGTAGGAATCTTTACTATCCAGAAACTCTTACCCTTTAATTTATAGTCATGCACCCAATCAACCCAAAGCGACTTCCGTTTAGTAATCACACTCCAAACATGATTTGCCCTAAGCGCTTTATTAACATCACCTAAACGTCTAATACCCAAACCTCCTTCATACTTTGGAGTGCAGACGGAATTCCAAGAAACCTTTGCCCTCCCTTTTTGAAACGAGCTATCTTGACTCCATAGAAAATTACGCATTCTAGCTTCAAGTTCATGAGTCACCCGAGAAGGTAAGATAAATACCGACGACCAGTAAATGTGCATAGAAGAGAGGACCGCCAAAATAAGCTGTAACCGCCCCGCAAAAGAGAGCATCTTGTTCTTCCAGTTCGAAATACGCTTCTCTAATCTTTCAACAAGGACACTACAATCCTTATATAAAAGTCTTGAAGAAATAAGAGGAACTCCCAAATATGTAACCGGGAGGGAGCCTTCCACAAAAGGCATAACATTTAGAATACTATTCTTCACCTGTTGGGGAACATTACAAAAGAAAATAGTGCTCTTCTGAACGCTCGGGACCAAACCTGACATATTAGTGAACTTAGAGAGAGCTGCCATAATACACTTCGCCGAGGCAACATCTCCTCTAGAAAACAAAAAAAGGTCATCTGCAAAACAAAGATTAATAATTTGCTGCTTTTCGCATCTATTATGAAATCTGAATGATGAATCCATCCTAGTTTCATGATGAAGAACACCCGTTAGAACCTCCATAACCAGCGTGAACAGATACGGAGATATTGGATCCCCTTGACGTAACCCGCGTTTACCTCTGAAATATCCATGAACATTGCCATTAACACAGATAGAGTAAGATGGAGTAGATACACAGATCATAATCCAATCCACCATATTAATATCAAACCCAAAACCCAGCAACACACTCCTTAAGAATCTCCAATCAACGGTATCATAAGCTTTCTGAATGTCTACTTTAAACGCACACCTTGGAGGGCCCACATTTCTATGATAGTTGTGCATGAGCTCCTGAGTAAGTAAGATATTATCCGAAATTTTCCGACCCGGGACAAAAGCCGACTGATTAACATTGACAATCATATTCAGCGCCACTTTAAGACGGTCCGCCAGAATCTTACTAATACACTTGTACGAAACATTGCAACATGCTATAGGACGGTAGTCTGTAACACTAGAGGGGGTAGCAATTTTCGGCACTAGAACAATAAGAGTATGATTTAATTCACGCAAAAGTTTACCAGTGGAAAAGAAATCAATAATAGCATTCGATACTTCTTCCCCGATAACCGACCAAGCACCCTTAAAGAAAGTGGAAGAATACCCGTCTGGTCCTGGAGCTTTGTCAGTACCAATCGAAAACATAGCCTTTCGAACCTCATCAGCCGTAACCTGACGAACCATGTGGGTAGCAACTAAGGGATCCAAAGAATTACCAAATAGCTCAGCCGAAGGAAAGCGGGATATATCTTTTTTGGGTAAAGGGTTACCCCGGTGAATTTTATTAATAAAAAGCGGGATATATCTCCCTGACACCCCAAAAATTTTTCATAATGTTGCACTAGCGCCAGTTGCACGTTCTCCCCTTCATACATAACACCACTCGAGTTCTTAATGACATCAATCCTACTTCGGTGATTCCTATTTTTAAGCGACGAATGAAAAAAACGCCGTGTTCATATCACCAGCTTGTAACCAATCCACCTTTGACTTTTTCTTAATAAACCGTTCCTCATCCAGAGAAACTTCCTAGTAGTCACGCGTTAGAGAGGACTCTTCAGCCCGTAAGTCTACATTAGACGGGTCAGCATCTATAAGACTTTGAATACCATCCAATTTAGAACACAGCTCATTAACCTTCCTGTGTAAGTTTCCCTGTTTAAAGAGAAGAGCTCTAAGAGGACCCTTAAGCAACCTGAGTTTCTTTACGACCCAGAACTGGTGCACACCATCAACATTCAACTCCCAAGACCGTTTTACAATATCCAAAAAATCCGGTTTGTGAATTAGAAAATTAGCGAACTTAAAAGATTTACGTTTACCGACCTCCACTTTAGGGATTTCAAGGATGCAAGGGCAGTGATCCGACAACCTGTACGGGTGAAAATAAGCAACCGAGCTAGGATACTCAACCACAAACTGTGTATTCCCCAACACGCTATCAATCTTCTTAAGCAACCCTACGTCCTCCTTTGGTTTTTGATTCCATGTGAAGTGAAGACCCGAACGACTGATATCAAAAACCTCAATATCATCAACACAATTCTGAAACTCCCTCATACCAGCCGAGATTGAAGAAGCTCCCAAGGATTTGTCTTCAATATTAAGAGCTGAATTAAAGTCCCCCATGATTATCCACGGTTGATTACCAACCAACACCTTATGCATAGAAAGTTGTTGCCATAAATCTCTTCTTGAAACATAATAGTTAGCCGCATATACTATCGAACAGAACATCATCTTTTTATCACTTTTGAATCTCATCTGAACATGCATAACCTGAGAAGATTGATTCAGAACCATAACATCAAACACATCCGGGTTCCAACCAATAATAATCCTAGTACCCTTGTCACAAAGGCCTCCATTAGAAGTCCAATCCCAATTACGAAAAACCGACTTACAAACTTTATTAAGGTTACCCACATCAACATGTGACTCTAAAATAGCACAGAAACTCAGATTACTCTCTTTGACAATCTGCCGAACCACCATTTGTTTCAGAGGGCGGTTCAACCCCCTTATATTCCAGGCTGCAAGACTAATCATCAGTAACTACTTGGCTAGGAGTGCTTGCCCCTGTGTTATTTATCGGCTTCTAAGAACCTTTTAGAAGAAAATCATTCGTTTCATTATAAACCTCAGTAACTTCATCATCATCTGAGTTGTAACATCTGTGCTTGTAATCATTGTGAACAGTTCAATTATCAATAAAACAATGTTATTTGATCCCAATGTTTGTTTGGTTATGTTTTACATTTTTTCATGTTTTGACTTCTATTCAATTTCAAACTCTATATCACTTTCTGGAGAGTTATACGCAAACTGGTGCGTAAACGTAATCAGTTTAATGCGACAAATACTCCGGAACATCAACATATACTTAACATACCTTAAATAACCCTTACATAACTTAGAAATAAGTTTTGAAGGCTTTGGTATGGCAAAAACAAGTTAATTCGCTTACAGGGACTAAACTTGACAAATTGCGAAAGTATGCCAATTTGAACAGTAACGAACATTCCGGAACATGACCATAAGTTAAACATGCCATAAATATCCTCTACATAGCTTAGAAATAGGCTTTGAGGTGTTCGATGTGCGAAAATAAACTTTTGGGACATTCAGGGACTAAAAGCGTCAAAAAGTGCACAAGTTTACACTTTCGCGCATAACTTACGTTCTGAATACATCCGGACATCCAAAAATTTATGTAAGCACTAAAATATTTTATTTTAGTGTTTAGGCTTGAGAAAAATCCATTCGTCGCGTCATTTGGATCGTTTTCGCGCTTATGCGCATTCCGTCGTAATTAAGCGAACATCGCGATCGTACGGCCAAACGAACAGACATCTGAGATATTTTTGAGCACATTTTAAGTTCCCTATACTTTAACTTCATTTTAGAGCTTTGAAATGGGGTTAACGGGGCTTAAACGTGTCAAAAAAAACGCATCGAAAACCATGTTTTGAGGTTGCAGGGACTGAAACTGTAAATCTGCCAAACTAGGTCCGTAAACAGGGGCCAGATGCAGCAAAACGTTTTTTTTTCAGCTTTTAACAGCCCTTAACACTCTCCAAAGGCCAAGTGCCAAGTGTCAAACTCTTATGGTGGATGGCAAATGAGTTACCACAACTTTCCAACAAGTGTACGGCTTAGATCGTGCCCCCTTTTCCAAGAAATGATCCTAACGGTGGACCATTTACTATAAATACCCACCTTATGTTCACTCATTCCTCACAAGAATCTGATCTAAAAGACTCTAAGTTGGAACCATTGTTTCATACCTGAGTTATTTTGATCTAGATTAGCATTCGGGGACCCTTCGTAAGTATTCTTTCGTTCTTTTATTGTTTTTCGAGTCCGAAAGTCAAACTTTGTTTGACTTTCTGCATTGACCAGTTTATGGTCAATGCGAAGTTCATTTGAACTTCGCAACGTGATTGTAATCACGATGGTTATAGTCCCTTGTGACTATGCCTACTGATTACCACGTTGTCTAGGGTCGTAAGGGTAAGCGATCTGATAAATCGCTTATACCTTCGAACCCGACCCATTTGGTCGATCATTAGGATCCGACCAAACACATTAGGTGACCATAGTATATAGGGAATAACCTTCCGAGGTTATACCTTATGGTCGCTTCGTTTAAGTAGTTGTATGATAGGTAGTTTATATGCCTTAGGTAAATTACCAAAATGCCCTTTTGACGCCAAAATTCATTAGGCAGTCCGAACGCGTTTCACGCGAGCGACGCGTTAAAGTAGCATAAGCTACCTAAACGGGTCGTAATGGGTCGTAAGCACTTATGTTAGGTTTCATTTAGTATGTAGGCTTTGTTAAACCATATTACACGAGTCTCCATACTCGTTTGGTTTACGAACCCGCATTCTATCCGATCTTCCGATTTAGGTCCGGTTTATTAACATAGTTACCTATATTAGGTGCCGTTTGATTCCGTGATCTCTAGCATTGCTTGGTGGTTATCTTAGGACTTCTGAGCAATCTCAAGTGAGTACATAGACCCCTCTTTTACTGTTTTCCAAACTGTTTTGGGGTGAAACACATGTGCCTACTTGTTACTTTCATGCTTTCCATGTTTTCACATCATATACCTGCTATGTTCGTTAGTACATTATTACATGTTTTACATTACATTTCATACTATGTATGCCCATTGTGTGCGTACTTAGTACATTGTTTTACATTACATTTCATGCTATGTATGCCCATTGTGTGCGTACTTAGTACATTGTTTTACATTACATTTCATGCTATGTATGCCCATTGTGTGCGTACTTAGTACATTGCTTTACATTACATTTCATGCTATGTATGCCCATTGTGTGCGTACTTAGTACAGTTGTTTTCATCACATGCTTACATTTTGGTATGACATTTGGTTTGTTTACATGGAACAATACATTCATTAACATTAGCTACGCCGTTCGTTAGTAGGTAGTGGTACCATAGGAATTGACAACTCCCGTTCCTGAAATCCTGGGTTTGTTTGGATTGGAAGGAATGACCGAATTCGATATACATAACTTAGATAAACCTTTAATTTGTTTAAGGGTTTATCGCCACAGTCTCAAGGCTTGGATGTATGCATTTTCACAATACCACATAGTTGTTTTTTTTTTGGGTAAAGGGTTACCCCGGTGATTCTATTATAGACAACCGCCAAATAAGAACAAGTAGTGAGGATGAGTTCCCCACTAGTTCATATACAGGACATGCCCCGTATATGTAAACAAAAAAGCAAAACAAAACAAGTTACCACCTCAATCTAGCCTACTACAATCATGATAATGACTAACTAGTAGACAAACGAAAAAAAACAAACAAACGACGTCAACCACCATCATCAAAAATGAAATTGCTACCAACCGGCAGCCCCTTCGCATGAAACAGAAGCCACCTATCCATTGGACACCTTTATGTGAGAGGTGCTTGCCCCTGTACTGGAAGACGTAGGATGTGTACCCGATGTCATAAACTCCTTCGTTTCATCATATACATTCTCTACCTCATCATCGTCAGACTCCGCATTTAGCTCATGTCCCCCTTTAGATCTCCCTTGGAAGGAACCCCCGTCCCCCCCAACAAACCCAAGAGCACTAAAAGAATTGTGTGTTTGAACCTTGGACGAGCTAGTCACTGCCTTTTTCTTCTTATCCACAGGTCTATATTCAAACTTGGGCTTTTGATTGTTAACTTGAAAACCGCTCTTCTTTACATTCTTCTTTGTCTTGACTTCCGTATAACCATCCTCATCTACTTTCTGATTGTTTGTAGGAGGTTTCACTGTCGATCGAATGCCTTTAGGACACTCCTCATAAACATGCCCAAAAACACAGCAATGGGCACATCTCGGGGGTTCCCATTCATACTCCACCCTAATAGTCTCAGTAACATATTTATTCCCATCCAATTCAGGAATAGCCATGGTAAGAGTCTCTTTCAAATCCTGATCAGCCGATATTTCAATGAGAGCCCTAGCATAGCTGCTCCTTCCCCAAGCCTCATTACACATATCAATAGTATACGAATCAAGCCGCACAGGATTCCCAATTTTTGAAGCCAGCATGCTTAAACCATCATCAGAATATGCCACTAGAGGGACATCATGCAATTTAACCCAAACTGCAACCTTTTTAACTTCTTCTTTTTTAAGAGTGTTTGTAGGGGACCAAATGTTGAGAAACATAGGTTTGTTACGGATCATCCAGGGACCCCCTTCAAGAACAACATCCATACCCTTTCTGTCTTCAAACTTGAAGAAAAAGAACCCATTCGAATTCATCATAGTTTTCTGAAGACCATGTTTCTTCCAATTCGTTCTCACAAAGTGTTCAACTACTGGATACGCAATTCTATCCCCCAGAAAATAACCATAAAGAGTGTTAGCTAACCTGTTGTTAACCTGGCGAACAGAATCAATCGGAAGCACTACATCCACTCCATCCATTGAGACATCTGAGCTTAGAGAACGAAACTTGACTATAGGAACTTTTTCAGCCGCATCATTGGCCTTCCTAGCAAATTTATCATCATTCTGTTTCTGAATTAAAACACTACCACGCTTAATATCCCCCTGCTCGACCTGTTCATTTAGGACCACATCCGCATAAGATTGGACATGAGCATTATCATCTTGTATCTGATCTTGAACACGAGGAGGACTAACATCCTTCAACGGTAGCACAAATGCTACCTTTCGTTTGTCAAACACCTTCGCATAAATCTGATTAGGAGAATCAGAGCTGCCAATAACATGCTCAGAATCATTAAGCGGCATCATAAAACATACCTTCTTATTCGGCAATTCAGCAACCCTAGCAGGCATAAGTGATATTTGTCTAGGCTCAAATGGTTTACCATCAATGTTTTTAATCTTTGTCGCAAACACATTAGAATTTTCAGCATCTTGGCCATCCATAACGAGATGTTGCTGGAACCCTAACGAGATGTTACTGAATAATCAGCGAACAAAAACAATCAGCGAACGAACCCTAACGAGATGTTGCTGAATAATCAGCGAACAAAAAACAATCAGCGAACGGATGTTGCTGGAACCCTAATGAGAATCGGTCAGCCAACTAAACTTAATCAGCGACAAAGTATGCAGGCTGCCAAAACCCTAGTCGTTGACAAGCAACCACTCCGCAGATGACCCGTCTTCAATCAGAAAACAAATCGCAACAAGAAAAAACGGAACCCTAAAAATCGAATCCCTGACCTGATTACAAATGTTTAACGTCTAAAGGATGAAACCCTTAGATGCTAAGTAAGAACGATCAATACCAGGAGCAGCTTGAATCTTCTAGGGTTTCACGATGTCTCCAAAATCGCCCAGAGCCCCATTGTCACTCTCATACAAGTTGTTAATACCACATAGTTGTTTATATCAGTATAGCATGCATTTGTTCCACAAAACATAACTTTGATTTAAACCATGTTTTACTTCAATACCTTGTTTTTGTGCATTTTACATATGGTTTAGTTGATATATTTCACATACCATACATGACATTTTTGGATACACATTACATGATTTACATTAGACATAAACACTTTGACATTGATATACACAAATCATGATTTGCATTAAACACAGACATTTGATATGGTTTACACAATAACATTTTGACATTTGATTATACATAAACAATTTACATTGGTGGTTTGGTTTGAGTAAGTGATTTAAGTAACGAGGCGTGTGTAATATGATACAAGCATGGTGGATACGCCGCTGGTACTTCCTATATATAAGTGTTTGTATGGTATTACATATCGTAGCGTTATTTAAATCATTTCAATTTATGACACATGACATTTTATACAAATAACATACTTTTTACAAGACATTGTTTACAAACAACTTATCTTACACAAACTCATTTTTTTCATGGTTATTCATTTAACCTTATATTTATTTATACATATCATCTGATCTTATCGTTTTTCAAATGATTTATAAGACAAAGCAAATTACAAGGTTCATGACTAAACATTTTCTTAAACACAAGTCATGAATCATATTTTTACAAAACCTATGTATCTCACAGGCATTTTTATGCTGACGTACCTATTTTCACATGTGTTTTCAGGAGCTTTTCCATAGGATGATGATCGTGACACTAGGGCGGACCTGTGCCTTAGAGACTAAAAATGAAGAAGACTAGTTTAATTATGTTAAGAACTCCATGTTTCCTTTTTAAGACAAAATAACACTCTTGTTTAATAAATAAAATATAACTTTGTATGCCATGGTTGTGAAACAATAATTCTGTTACAACACTCCCCGACGTTTTCGCCACGTTTTTGTATGTTCTACGTGGTCGGGGTGTGACAGAAGAGTTGGTATCAGAGCCAATGGTTATAGGGAATTAGGTTATTAGTAATTCTTTGACCTAGACTATAACTTTCTAGGACCCTAACACAAGTTATCTTGTGTTTAGATCTTAAAACATGCACATCACCTATCCTTAGGTGATTATCAAAACAAAAACCAAATTTTCCGAAACGATTTTTGAAAAACAATCATCTATTTTGAATGATTTATTACAAGGTTTTGAACCCTCTATTGTAAGGTTTTGAACCCTCTGTTATATGGTTTTGAACCCTTCTAGTTTGGTTTTTGGACTTGTGCCTTCAAATTTTCAAAATCTCGTCAAAGTTTTGGGTTCTAAATAGTGTGAACACGTGCAAACTGGAAGAGAGAATGCCTGTATTCTGGGTTTTCTGTCTAGGCATGCACTTCGTATATATCTCATCAGACGCGAGACCAGTTGTGCTTACCTGGGAATTCTTGGGATGAGTGTTCACTTATAGGCGAGCATGTCTTCGCGACACATTATTTTTTATCCATTTACTTTGATTAGTCACTGTGTGTCGTTTGTTTGCTTGGTAATGTGGACAAATGACCACCATCTTTTCTTTTGTTAATTTTGTTTCATCTCATTCTCTTCATCCAATCATCTCACTCGTTTCGTTTCATGTTTTCCTCTTTTAGAATGCCTCCTCGACGCAAAAACCAGATAGCGACTGCCGAACTGGCAGAAATCATTGCGCAGCAGATGGCTGCTCAATTTCCAAACCTCTTTGCTCAATGGAACCAAGCCAACAACAACAACAATGCTCCATGCAAATACAAGGATTTTAACTCGGCTAAACCACTCAAGTTTAGTGGTTCTGAAGGAGCGACTGGGCTTCTTCAATGGTTCGAGAGCATTGAGAACACTTTCCGCCACGTGCAGTGTCCTGACAATCGCAAGGTCGAGTTTTCTTCGAGTGTGTTTCAGAAGAGGGCTCTCACATGGTGGAATGGGGTTATGAGAGACCGTGGTGCAGAAGTTGCTCTAGCACAAACTTGGGCTGAACTTAGGGCTCTTATGATGAGGGAATTTTGTCCTCGTCATGAACAGCGAGCTTTGGAGAGAGAGTTCGATGATTTGAAGCAAGATAGTGGTGAGCACAGGGCGTATACTGATAGATTTGAGGAGTTGAGTCTGCTTTGCCCGACTATGGTTACCCCACTCGACAAGGCTATCGAAAGGTACATCGACGGCCTACCTGACTCGGTACAAGACATCATTACTGGTAGTAACCCTACCACACTACGTCAGGCTATCGAGTTAGCAGCGACATTGACTGAGTCGCAGATTCGGAAGAATAAGTTACACAGGAAGGGTGACAAGGGCAAGAAACAGTCGGCTGACAAGGAAGATAGCAAGAAAGGTCAAAACAAGAATGGAAAGAATTCGGGTTCTTCGAGAGGGCCAAGGAAGAGTAAGGCTTCCCAAAATTTTGCTGTCACTGCCCAAGCTAACCAGGCAGCTCCCAACCAACCCGCACAGCCTCCAGCGAAGAAACCCTATTCAGGGAATGCACCTTTGTGCAATAGATGCAACAGTCACCATCAGCCGCAACATCAGTGCCGTTTCTGTACTAACTGTGGGAAGTCAGGTCACCTTGCCGATGTTTGTCGGTTTGCTCAAAATCGCGCAGTTCAGAACCCGGCTCAACAAGTTGCCCAGCCTCCTGCTCAACAACAGGGTCAAGCTGCACGACCACACTACCCACCGGGTGCTTGTTATAACTGTGGGGATCTGACCCACTACCGCAACCAGTGCCCAAGATTGGTGAATGCAAACCAGAATCAGGCTCAGGCTCGAGGGCGAGCTTTTAACTTGAATGCCCAAGAGGCGCAGGCGGACGATAATGTGGTGAACGATACGTTCTTTATTAATAATCAGCCTGCTTCTGTTCTTTTTTATACGGGTGCCGATAAGAGTTTTGTGTCATTGTCTTTTGAGCCAATGCTTCACGTGTCTAAAACGAAACTAGGAAAACCCTTGACAGTAGAAGTTGCTAGTGGTGAACCCATTGTTCTTGATTCTGTTCTTCACAACTGCCAGTTGAACCTTAACGACCATCTTTTTCCTATTGACCTCACGCCAATGCAACTTGGAAGCTTCGACGTTATAGTGGGTATGGATTGGTTATCTAAGCATCACGCAGAGATAGTTTGTTCTGAGAAGATTGTTCGTGTGCCGCTTTCAACAGGCGAGATCCTACAGGTTCATGGTGAGAAACCTGCCGGTGGTCTCAAACTCATGTCTTGTTTTAAAGCTCGGAAATATCTGCGGAAGAACTATGTAGCCTTCTTAGCACATGTTACAGCAGATAAAGGCAAGGGTAAGTCTATTTCAGATATTCCTGTCGTTCGGGATTATTCTGAAGTTTTCCCTGAAGAGTTACCTGGTCTACCCCCAGCATGCCAAGTCGAGTTCCGCATTGATCTCGTACCTGGTGCAAATCCCATTGCCAGAGCTCCATACCGTCTTGCACCGTCTGAGATGCAAGAGTTGTCTAAGCAGCTTCAGGAACTCTCTGACAAAGGTTTTATCCGTCCTAGCTTTTCACCCTAGGGTGCTCCCGTTATTTTTGTCAAGAGGAAGGATGGATCTTTTAGGATGTGTATCGATTATCGTGAGCTTAACAAGCTTACCATCAAGAATCGATATCCCCTACCGCGCATAGACGACCTCTTTGATCAGTTACAGGGTGCTTCTTATTTTTCGAAGATTGATCTACGTTCTGGGTATCATCAACTTCGGGTGCATGAAGAAGATATTCCCAAGACAGCGTTTCGTACTCGTTATGGGCATTATGAATTCACAGTCATGCCATTCGGTCTGACTAATGCTCCTGCTGTTTTCATGGACTTAATGAATAGGGTCTGCAAACCTTATTTGGATCAGTTCGTCATTGTTTTTATTGACGACATCTTGATTTATTCTAAGACGCGATCTGATCACGAGCAACATCTTTGTCTTACTCTGGAACTCCTAAAGAAAGAGCAACTTTTCGCCAAATTCTCCAAGTGTGAATTCTGGCTTAAAGAGGTTCAATTCTTAGGACATATTGTCAACGAACGAGGCATTCATGTAGATCCCTCCAAGATCAGTGCGATTAAGGATTGGGATACGCCTACTACTCCTACTGAAGTTCGTTCTTTTCTTGGTCTAGCGGGTTATTACCGCCGCTTCATTGAAAACTTCTCAAAGATTGCAGTTCCTCTAACTGCTCTAACTCAGAAGAACAAACCCTTTGATTGGGGATTCAAGCAAGAGGAAGCTTTTCAACACTTGAAGCAGAAACTTTGTGACGCGCCTGTTCTGACCTTGCCTGAGGGCAATGATGATTTCGTCGTTTATTGCGATGCATCTAAATTGGGTCTGGGCTGTGTTCTAATGCAAAGGAACAAAGTCATAGCATATGCATCGAGGCAGTTGAAGATACATGAGAAGAACTACACCACTCATGATCTTGAGTTGGGTGCAGTTGTTTTCGCTCTAAAGATCTGGAGACACTATTTGTACGGTACAAAATGTGTGGTTTTCACGGACCACAAAAGTCTTCAGCATATCTTCAATCAGAAAGAACTCAACATGAGGCAACGACGTTGGGTCGAGCTTCTAAACGACTATGACTGCGAAATTCGCTACCATCCTGGTAAGGCGAATGTCGTAGCCGATGCATTGAGTCGTAAGGAACGTACTAAGCTTCATTGTGTACGTGTTCAATCTGTTATACAAGCTCGATCCGATATCCAAGCCCGCATTTCACAGGCTCAACAATCTTGTGTTTCACAAGGTTTAATGGATGAGGAATTTCCTTATCACATAACACCTACTCTGGAACTGAAGGACAATGGATCATATTACTTCATGGACCGTTTGTGGGTCCCAAACCAAGATAACCTTCGCACCTTGCTTATGGATGAAGCCCATAAATCGCGTTATTCTGTTCATCCTGGCTCAGATAAGATGTATAAGGATCTTCGTATTCACTATTGGTGGCCTGGTAGGAAGAAAGACATTGCCTTATATGTATCAAAATGCCTTACTTGTCTCAAAGTTAAGGCTGAACATCAACGTCCTTCGGGTTTATTGGTGCAACCAGAGATCCCAGTTTGGAAATGGGAAAACATTACTATGGATCTTGTTACCAAACTTCCACGCACAAAGAAAGGTCATGATGCCATCTGGGTAGTTGTTGATCGTCTTACTAAGTCAGCGCATTTCTTGCCAATCCGTGAGGATTTTTCTGCTGACAAACTTGCTAAAATCTATGTGGATGAAATAGTAGCTCGACATGGTGTTCCTTTGAACATCATTTCTGACAGAGATGCTCGCTTCACTTCTCATTTTTGGAGAACCATGCAATCTGCTATGGGGACCCAACTTAATCTGAGCACGGCTTATCATCCGCAAACGGATGGTCAATTTGAGAGAACAATCCAGACTCTGGAGGATATGCTTAGAGCATCCAAATGGTGGGATCACATCTCCAGTTGATTGAATTCTCCTACAACAACAGTTATCACTCCAGCATCCAAATGGCTCCTTTCGAGGCTCTCTATGGTCGAAAATGTCGTTCACCAGTCTGCTGGAATGAGATCGGCGAGGCTCAGCTTACTGGACCTGCCCTCATTTTAGAGACAACTGACAAGATTAAGAAAGTTCGTGATAACCTTCAGACAGCTAGAAGCCGTCAAAAGAGTTACGCAGACCCGAAACGCAAGCCTTTGGAATTTCAAGTCAGTGATCGAGTATTACTTAAGGTCTCACCTTGGAAAGGTGTGATCAGATTTGGAAAGAAAGGAAAACTTGCACCTAGATACGTTGGACCATTCAAGATCGTCGAAAGAATCGGAAAGGTAGCCTACAGACTTGAGTTACCTCCTGAACTTGGAATTGTTCATCCAACTTTTCACGTGTCCAATCTCAAGAGGTGTTTAGCTGATGAGAACCTCCACATACCACTTGACGAAATTCGTGTTGGTAAAACACTGAAATTTGTTGAGAAACCTGTGGAAATCATGGAACGTGAAGTCAAGTGGCTCAAACGCAAGCGCATTCCTTTGGTCAAAGTTTGCTGGGAAGCTAAACGTGGACCCGAGTTTACTTGGGAACGCGAAGATCAAATGAAGGCGAAGTATCCGCATCTTTTCCCACGAGTTTCCTCTAAATAAATTTCAGGACGAAATTTCCACAAGTAGGGGAGACTGTAACATCTGTGCTTGTAATCATTGTGAACAGTTCAATTATCAATAAAACAATGTTATTTGATCCCAATGTTTGTTTGGTTATGTTTTACATTTTTTTCATGTTTTGACTTTCATGTTTGGTTATGCATCCCGAGGCACTCGTTTCATTTGTGGCTGACATTTAGAAATAAATTAAAAACTCAGGATCGATTGGCAGTATGGGAAGCAGGTAGTCTTACGAATTTAAATTTGATGTGTTGCCCGCTGTGTTATTTTGATCGTGATAGTCGGGACCATTTGTTCTTCTGATGTGCTTTTGCGGATCAGGTTTGGAGTAACGTTAAGGAGTTGGCTTCTTTGGGGAATGTGGATAATTCGTGGCATTCGCTTTTAATTTGGGTTGAAAAACATTCTACTTCTAAGAAAGCAGACCATGTTGTGTGTAAGCTGTTGATTGCGGCCTCGTCGTACTACATATGGCAAGAGAGAAACAATAGGCCATTCAAGAATAATAAAAGAACAGTGGAGCAAGTTGCTGAGATAATTAAAAACACGGTTCGGTTGCGCCTGATGGGGTTCAGATTTCGGGTGGCTTCGGTCAAGGATAGGATTTTTAAGTCTTGGAAGATTGAAGAGAACGAGGATAAAATAGCAGATCCGGGCTAGTTATTTTTGTTTTTGGTGTTCGGTTTGGTTGTTAGTGTGGTTGTCCTTTTTGGTTGTTTTGTTTTTGGATTGGTTGTGTTTTTTTGGTTTTCCTAGGCTTGTCATGTCAAGTCTAGTAGGTGTGTCATTTTGACACGCCCTTGTACTTATTTGTCTCATTTATAAAATTCATCGGGGTAACCCTTTACCCAAAAAAAAAAAAAAAAGACTTTTATTCAATTTCAAACTCTATATCACTTTCTGGAGAGTTATACGCAAACTGGTGCGTAAACGTAATCAGTTTAATGCGACAAATACTCCGGAACATCAACATATACTTAACATACCTTAAATAACCCTTACATAACTTAGAAATAAGTTTTGAAGGCTTTGGTATGGCAAAAATAAGTTAATTCGCTTACAGGGACTAAACTTGACAAACTGCGAAAGTATGCCAATTTGAACAGTAACGAACATTCCAGAACATGACCATAAGTTAAACATGCCATAAATATCCTCTACATAGCTCAGAAATAGGCTTTGAGGTGTTCGGTGTGCTAAAATAAACTTTTGGGACATTCAGGGACTAAAAGCGTCAAAAAGTGCACAAGTTTACACTTTCGCGCATAACTTACGTTCTGAATACATTCGGACATCCAAAAATTTATGTAAGCACTAAAATATTTTATTTTAGTGTTTAGGCTTGATAAAAATCCATTCGTCGAGTCATTTGGATCGTTTTCGCGCTTATGCGCATTCCGTTGTAATTAAGCGAACATCGCGATCGTACGGCCAAACGAACCGACATCTGAGATATTTTTGAGCACATTTAAAGTTCCCTATACTTTAACTTCATTTTAGAGCTTTGAAATGGGGTTAACGGGGCTTAAACGTGTCAAAAAAAACGCATCGAAAACCAAGTTTTGAGGTTGCAGGGACTGAAACTGTAAATCTGCCAAACTAGGTCCGTAAACAGGGGCCAGATGCAGCAAAACGTTTTTTTCAGCTTTTAACAGCCCTTAACACTCTCCAAAGGCCAAGTGCCAAGTGTTAAACTCTTATGGTGGATGGCAAATGAGTTACCACAACTTTCCAACAAGTGTACGGCTTAGATCGTGCCCCGTTTTCCAAGAAATGATCCTAACGGTGGACCATTTACTATAAATACCCACCTTATGTTCACTCATTCCTCACAAGAATCTGATCTAAAAGACTCTAAGTTGGAACCATTGTTTCATACCTGAGTTATTTTGATCTAGATTAGCATTCGGGGACCCTTCGTAAGTATTCTTTCGTTCTTTTATTGTTTTTCGAGTCCGAAAGTCAAACTTTGTTTGACTTTCTGCATTGACCAGTTTATGGTCAATGCGAAGTCCGTTTGAACTTCGCAACGTGATTGTAATCACGATGGTTATAGTCCCTTGTGACTATGCCTACTAATTACCACGTTGTCTAGGGTCGTAAGGGTAAGCGATCTGATAAATCGCTTATACCTTCGAACCCGACCCATTTGGTCGATCATTAGGATCCGACCAAACACATTAGGTGACCATAGTATATAGGGAATAACCTTCCGAGGTTATACCTTATGGTCGCTTCGTTTAAGTAGTTGTATGATAGGTAGTTTATATGCCTTAGGTAAATTACCAAAATGCCCTTTTGACGCCAAAATTCATTTTAAGCATATGTAACATAAATTTTGGTATCTAAACTGTTGTGGTAACAATATTAGATATGTTAAGGCATATTTTACTTGTCATAGGACTAGTTAGGCGGTCCGAACGCGTTTCACGCGAGCGACGCGTTAAAGTAGCATAAGCTACCTAAACGGGTCGTAATGGGTCGTAAGCACTTATGTTAGGTTTCATTTAGTATGTAGGCTTTGTTAAACCATATTACACGAGTCTCCATACTCGTTTGGTTTACGAACCCGCATTCTATCCGATCTTCCGATTTAGGTCCGGTTTATTAACATAGTTACCTATATTAGGTGCCGTTTGATTCCGTGATCTCTAGCATTGCTTGGTGGTTATCTTAGGACTTCTGAGCAATCTCAAGTGAGTACATAGACCCCTCTTTTACTGTTTTCCAAACTGTTTTGGGGTGAAACACATGTGCCTACTTGTTACTTTCATGCTTTCCATGTTTTCACATCATATACCTGCTATGTTCATTAGTACATTATAGTACATGTTTTACATTACATTTCATGCTATGTATGCCCATTGTGTGCGTACTTAGTACATTGTTTTACATTTCATGCTATGTATGCCCATTGTGTGCGTACTTAGTACATTGTTTTACATTACATTTCATGCTATGTATGCCCATTGTGTGCGTACTTAGTACATTGCTTTACATTACATTTCATGCTATGTAGGCCCATTGTGTGCGTACTTAGTACAGTTGTTTTCATCACATGCTTACATTTTGGTATGACATTTGGTTTGTTTACATGGAACAATACATTCATTAACATTAGCTACGCCGTTCGTTAGTAGGTAGTGGTACCATACGAATTGACAACTCCCGTTCCTGAAATCCTGGGTTTGTTTGGATTGGAAGGAATGACCGAATTCGATATACATAACTTAGATAAACCTTTAATTTGTTTTAGGGTTTATCGCCACAGTCTCAAGGCTTGGATGTATGCATTTTCACAATACCGCATAGTTGTTTATATCAGTATAGCATGCATTTGTTCCACAAAACATAACTTTGATTTAAACCATGTTTTACTTCAATACCTTGTTTTTGTGCATTTTACATATGGTTTAGTTGATATATTTCACATACCATACATGACATTTTTGGATACACATTACATGATTTACATTAGACATAAACACTTTGACATTGATATACACAATTCATGATTTGCATTAAACACAGACATTTGATATGGTTTACACAATAACATTTTGACATTTGATTATACATAAACAATTTACATTGGTGGTTTGGTTTGAGTAAGTGATTTAAGTAACGAGGCGTGTGTAATATGATACAAGCATGGTGGATACGCCGCTGGTACTTCCTATATATAAGTGTTTGTATGGTATTACATATCGTAGCGTTATTTAAATCATTTCAATTTATGACACATGACATTTTATACAAATAACATACTTTTTACAAGACATTGTTTACAAACAACTTATCTTACACAAACTCATTTTTTTCATGGTTATTCATTTAACCTTACATTTATTTATACATATCATCTGATCTTATCGTTTTTCAAATGATTTATAAGACAAAGCAAATTACAAGGTTCATGACTAAACATTTTCTTAAACACAAGTCATGAATCATATTTTTACAAAACCTATGTATCTCACAGGCATTTTTATGCTGACGTACCTATTTTCACATGTGTTTTCAGGAGCTTTTCCATAGGATGATGATCGTAACACTAGGGCGGACCTGTGCCTTAGAGACTAAAAATGAAGAAGACTAGTTTAATTATGTTAAGAACTCTATGTTTCCTGTTTAAGACAAAATAACACTCTTGTTTAATAAATAAAATATAACTTTGTATGCCATGGTTGTGAAACAATAATTCTGTTACAGCACTCCCCGACGTTTCCACCACGTTTTTGTATGTTCTACGTGGTCGGGGTGTGACATGAATCTTCAAGCCCACCATCATCCCCTGCCTTTTTACTCCCATCCTTATCTTCTGTATTCACATCGTTCAGCACATCAAACGGATTAGAAGATTCAAACCTGTTCACAGTTTTCGCTACTTTGATCTCACCCTTCGGCTTAGTCATCACAGGCCTATACTCAAATTTCAACTTTTGCTTATTAACTTGGATCCCATTCTTCTTAGCTGCCTTTTTACCATATACCCCAATGTATCCATCCTCATCAATAACAGGAGTTTTCTTAACCGAACGCCCTTGATTCATGTTGTTCCGATATTGATTATCATTCATGGGCTTACCTAATTTCTTAGGTTGTTTCGGACAAGATTCACTCGAATGACCAAAAACACAACAAGAAGCACATCGATGGGGACTCCATTCATACTCAACATACATGGTCTCCTTTACAAACCCCTCCCCTTCTGGTTCTGGAATAGCTATAGTGATCTCTTCTTTAAGCTCATTATCAGCAGAAATTTCAATCAACGCCCGGGCATAACTACTTCTACCCCATACCTCATTACACATTGCCATGGTATAAGTGTCTAGCATCTTAGGAACCCAATGGTTGTAGCCACTAAGCTAAGTCCATCTTCGGTATAAGCCGCAAGAGGAACTTCATGTATTTTCACCCAAACTTGAACATTCTTTACCTCCTTTTTTTCCAACTTAGTCGTAGGTGTCCACTCATTAAGAATCAAAGGTTGAGATCTAATAATCCAAGGACCCCCTTTAAGAGCATTCCGCATACCTACTTCATCATTAAACTTGAAGAAGAAAAAGCCGTTTGCATTCATCATTGATTTTTGTAAGCCATATTTTTTCCAATTAATCCGCACAAAATACTCAACCACCGGAAAAGCAACTCGGTCACCCAAAAATTATCCATAAAGTGTGTTAGCCAATTTGTTTTGCACCACCCTAACTGAATCCCTCGGCAACACTACATGACAACCCTCATGCACAATTGAACTAGCCAGGGTGCGAAAATTTACCTTCTTGGTTTTATCTGTTAGAACCGAATCTGCATAAGACATGGACGATGACGTGCTCCCATGTTCTGGCTGACTTCCATGAAGACCTCCCCCTACGTTTAAATTGTTTCCCATATTCAGGCAATCCGATTTCACTTTCTCCACAGAGACTGGAACCGTGATCTTCGAAAGTTTTTTTTTGGGTAAAGGGTTACCCCGGTGATTCTATTATAGACAACCGCCAAATAAGAACAAGTAGTGAGGATGAATTCCCCACTAGTTCATATACAGGACATGCCCCATATATGTAAACAAAAACCAAACAAACCAAGTTACCACATTAATCTAGCCTACTACAATCATGATAATGACTAACTAGTAGACAAACGAAAAAAACAAACAAAAGACGTCAACCGCCATCGTCAAAAATGAAATTGCTACCAACTGGCAGCCCTTTAGCATGAAAAAGACGCCACCTATCCATTAGACAACTTTATGTGAGAGGTGCTTGCCCCTGTACTGGAGGACGTAGGATGAGTACCCGATGTCATAAACTCATTCGTTTCATCATATACAACCTCTACCCCGTCATCATCAGACTCCTCATTTGGCTCACGTCTCCCTTTATCCCCGTTCCCTCCAACAAACCCAAGAGCGCTAAAAGAATTATGTGTTTGAACCTTAGAAGACCTAGTGCTCCTCGCACTCATGTAAGCAGAACTCACTGCCTTTTTCTTTTTATCCACAGGTCTATATTCAAACTTAGGCTTTTGATTGTTAATTTGAAAACCGCTTTTCTTTACATTCTTCTTTGTCTTGACTTCCGTATAACCATCCTCATCTACTTTCGGTCTATATGTAGGAGGTTTCACTGTCGGTCGAATGCGTTTTGGACACTCCTCAGAATCATGCCCAAATACACAGCAGTGGACACATCTCGGAGGTTCCCATTCATACTCCACCCGAATAGTCTCGTTAACATATTTGTTCCCATCCAATTCAGGAATAGCCATGGTTAGAGTCTCTTTCAACTCATGATCAGCTGATATTTCAATGAGAGCCCTAGCATAGCTGCTCCTTCCCCAAGCCTCATTACACATATCACTAGTATACGAATCCAGACGCACAGGGGACCCAATTTTTGAAGCCAACATGCTTAAACCATCATCAGAATATGCCACTAGCGGAACATCATGCAATTTAACCCAAACTGCAACCTTTTTAACCTCTTCTTTTTTCAGGGTGTTTGTAGGAGACCAAATGTTGAGAAACATAGGTTTGTTACGGATCAGCCAAGGTCCCCCTTCAAGAACAGTATCCATGCCCTTTCTGTCTTCAAACTTGAAGAAAAAGAAACCATTTGAATTCATCATAGTTTTCTGAAGACCATGTTTTTTCCAATTTGTTCTGACAAAATATTCAACTACTGGATATGCAATCCTATCCCCCAGGAAATAACCATAAAGAGTGTTTGCTAACCTGTTATTAACCTGGCGAACCGAATCAATCGGAAGCACTACATCCACTCCATCCAATGATACATCTGATTTTAGTTGTCGAAAATTGACTTTAGGAATTTGAACAACCGCATCATTGGCCTTCCTATTGTTTTCATCTTCATTCTGATTCTGAATTGAATCCCCACCCCTCTTAGTATCCCCCTGCTCAATTCGTTCATGTAGGACCACATCCGCATAAGATTGGACATGAGCATTATCATCTTTATTCAGATTTTGAACTCGAGTAGGACTAATATCATTCACCGGTAACACAAATGCTACCTTTCTCTTATCAAAAACTTTCGCATAATTCTGATTAGGAGAATCAGAACAACCAATAACATGTTCAGTATCATTAAGCGGCATCATAAAACATACCTTCTTACTCGGCATTTCAGAAACCCTAGTCGCCAAAGATGATGTTTGTCTTGGCTCAAATGTTTTACCGTCAATGTTCTTAATTTTTTTGTCAAACACATTTGAGTTTTCTGCAGATTGGCTCTCCATTCGGTCAGATTGTGATCAACAAACCAGCCAAAACAAAGAATAAAGAAACCTACTGAAGCCGCAGCACCTTCGCAAACAGAAAACCATGACACAAAACCCTAATCTCGAAATCTGGAAGCACCTCAGAAGCGCCGAAATCAGAACAACAAGCCGAAATCAGCACAACAAGCCGAAATCAGAACAACAAGCCGAAATCAGATGTAAGCCGAAATTAGATGTGAATTCGAAATCAGACTAACGAAATCAGATCCGAAATCAGACGCGCAAATCAGAACAACCAGCTACACCCCCGTTTGCAAACAGAAAATTAAAGCCGAAAACAAAACCCTAACTACAAACCCTAATCCGAGAACAATTGAATATCACCTAAGGATCGATCATAATCCTAAGCTGATAAACAAGAACAATCGATACGAGGATTAGCAAGAGAAGATTAGGGTTTTACCAAAATCGCCAAAATCGCCCATCTCCCCGAAAACGGATGATCCTGGCTAGAGTTTAGTGTGTGATCTTCGAAAGTTCATCAATAACATTAAACATCTTGGGATCAGCTTGGTTCGAGATAACCGTACCTCGGTGAGGACAAGAAATATTGCCATCAATATTCAAAGTACGGCTAGAAATACCCTTGAATTGCAATGGAGGCTTACCACGATCACCCTGGTTGTTATCTCCAGCTTTGTTACGATCATCCATATTAGAAAACACCAACTCTCACACAAAACAAAAAAAAGAACACACCATGCACGTTGAACCCGAGAACCAGAAAACCAAACAGCAAAAAACGGAAAAACCCTAATCTAGCGAAAAACCCTAGTCCATGCTACTACCAAAATCGTATAGAGTTCTTGTTAAATCAAGGTTTCTGCCTAACCAGAAGGACCGATAAAACAATAGATCTATACAACCTGATTGAAAACACAGATTTAGGTGGCGATTAAAAACAGAAAACGAAAGCCAGAATCGCCCAGCTAGGAGAGAGCATTAGGGTTGTTAAACTGGACTTCATTCATTCAAGAGTTTTTTGCTAATGGGTAGCTGCTCCCGAAAGTTTAGGTTACATATGCTTAATTACCAATTACACATGAAAAGGGTATTTTGGTAATTTACCTAAGGCATATAAACTACCTATCATACAACTACTTAACGAAGCGACCATAAGGTATAACCTCGGAAGGTTATTCCCTATACACTATGGTCACCTAATGTGCTTGGTCGGATCCTAATGATCGACCAAACGGGTCGGGTTCAAAGGTATAAGCGATTTATTAGATCGCTTACCCTTACGACCCTAGACAACGTGGTAATCAGTAGGCATAGTCACAAGGGACTATAACCATCGTGATTACAATCACGTTGCGAAGTTCAAACGAACTTCGCATTGACCATAAACTGGTCAATGCAGAAAGTCAAACAAAGTTTGACTTTCGGACTCGAAAAGCAATAAAAGAACGAAGGAATACTTACAAAGGGTCCCCGAATGCTAATCTTGATTCAAGTAGCTCAGGTATGAAACAAAGGTTTCAACTTAGAGCTTCTCAAATCAGATTCTAGTGGGTTTTTGCAAGGCATGGGGTTGGGTATTTATAGTATTCTTCGAACCGTTAAGATCGTTTCTTGAATAACGTGATTGAATCTCGTCCGTACACTTGTTGGAATGTTGTGGTGACTAAAAATGGCCCCTCATGAACTGAAAGGGCAAGTGTGGGTGTGTGGTTGGGAGCTTAACAGCTATAATCTGCTGTTAAATTGATCTTATCTGATCTGGGAGTCTGACGCGGGCTGCGTAAGAGGACTCACTAATCTTACGCGGGCCGCCTGGCCTGACTGGTCAGAAACCAACTTTCATAAATGACAGTTTTGGTCCCTGTTACGTATTTAAGCCATTTCCGACACGTTTAAGGCCCGTTAAGCCAACGTTAAGGCCCTAAAATGATGCCTAAACATTGTGGACATGAAACATGCTCAAAAATATGCCGGATGTTGGTTCGTTTGGTCGTACGATCGCGATGATCGCTTAATTACGATGGAATGCGCATAAGCGCTAAAAACGATCCAAAATGCGTGACGAATGGATTTTTCTTATGCCAAACACTAAAATAAAATATTTTAGTGCTTACATAAATTTTTGGATGTCCGGATGTATTCAGAACGTAAGTTATGCGCGAAAATGCAAACTTGTGCACTTTTTGACGCTTTTAGTCCCTGAATGACCCAAGAGTTTATTTTAGCATACCGAACCCCTCAAAGCCTATTTCTAAGCTATATAAAGGATATTTAAGGTGTGTTTAACTTATGGTCATGTTCCAGAATGTTCGTTACAGTTCAAATTGGCATACTTCCGCAGTTTGTCAAGTTTAATCCCTGTAAGCGAATTAACTTGTTTTTGCCATACCAAAGCCTTCAAAACTTATTTCTAAGTTATGTAAAGGTTATTTAAGGTATGTTAAGTATATGTTGATGTTCCGGAGTATTTGTCGCATTAAACTGACTACGTTTACGCACCAGTTTGCGTATAACTCTCCAGAAAGCGATATAGAGTTTGAAATTGAATAAAAGTCAAAACATGAAAAATGTAAAACACAACCAAACAAACATTGGGATCAAATAACATTGTTTTATTGATAAAAGAACTGTTCACAATGATTACAAGCACAGATGTTACAAGCTGAATCATACAATTATTGCTTTGGTCCCAAAGGTTGCTACGCCGTCTCTGATTATGGAATACAGACCGATTGCCTGTTGCAATGTTGTTTACAAATGTATAAGTAAGATAATGGCTGATCGAATTAAGGACTACCTTCGTATGATTGTAAGCATAAATCAGTCTGCATTTATTCCAGGAAGGAAAATAACTGACAATATATTATTAACCCAAGAATTGATGCATAACTATCATAGGAATGTGGGGCCTCCTAGGTGTGCGTTTAAAATTGACATTCAAAAAGCGTATGACACGGTCAATTGGGAGTTTCTTGAGATGATCCTTTGTGGTTTTCGTTTTCATCCGAAGATGGTTCATTGGATAAAGACATGTATTTCCACATCATCCTTTTCGATTGTTGTGAATGGCAATCTCCATGGGTATTTTAAAGGTAAACGTGGATTGAGGCAGGGTGACCCGTTGTCGCCTTATCTTTTTACTCTAGTTATGGAGATACTTACTCTTGTTCTTCAGCAAACTATGCGGATTGACACGTCATTTAGATTTCATAACAAGTGTGAAAAGCAAAAGATTATAAATCTTTGCTTTGCTGATGATCTATTCATTTTTACAAGAGGAGAGTTTGGGCCCGTGAAGTGTATTATGGATTCGTTGAATAAGTTTACGAAGATGTCAGGTTTAAAGCCAAGTATCGCTAAAAGTATTGTTTATTTTTGCAATGTTCCTGATCACGTAAAAATTCTTATTCTAAGCCATATGCCGTTTACTGAAGGAGTGCTTCCAGTTAAGTACTTGGGTGTTCCCTTAATATCTTCGAGGCTTAGATATGCGGATTGTTGTGTGCTTGTGGAACGAATGTCTGACCGTATTTCCAGCTGGAAAATCGTTATCTTTCTTTTGGGGGTCGGTTGCAACTAGTTATCTCTGTTCTCTCAGCTATGCATGTTTACTGGTCTCTGGTTTTCATATTACCAGCACGGATTATTAAGGAGCTTGAAGCTAAGATGAGAGGTTTTTTATGGTGTCAAGGGCCGATGGCTAGAGGTAAAGCAAAAGTGTCGTGGGATGCTGTTTGTATGCCAAAGTATGAAGGGGGTCTTGGAATTCGGCGGATTAGTGAGATGAATATCGCTCTAATGGCGTCGAACGCTTGGAGTATTGTGATTCATAGAGAGTCTTTATGGGTTGCATGGATACATACTTATCGGTTGAAGGATAGGAACTTCTGGGATTGCCAAATTCCGAACAATTGTTCGTGGAGCTGGCGTAAAATTCTTCAGGTTCGTTCTCTTATCCAGCCGTTTGTTTGGGCTAAGGTGGGTAATGGAGAAAAAATTTCTGCTTGGTATGACAAATGGAATGAAGTGGGTCAGCTTAAAAGCTTCTTATCTTCTCGGGCTATTTCTAATGCTGGGTTTAATCTCAAAACAAAAGTTAAGGATATATGGGCCGATGGTAGATGGTGCTGGCCTAATGAATGGCTTCGGTTATACCCATCTTTGAACGACATTCCTCAGCAGGTTTTGGTAGAAGAGATCCAAGACAAGTTTTATTGGAAATCTGATAATAAAATGCTATATTTTACGTCTTCTGTGGTTTGGCAATCGGTTCGAACGAATGGTAATGAGGTAGCATGGGTGGATATTGTTTGGTTCTCCAAATGTATTCCTAAACATGCGTTCTTGATGTGGCTCATTATGCGGAAGAAGCTGTTAACACAAGACAAGATTTTACGTTGGGAGCATACGAAGGGGTCGAGTATGAATATGATGTGCTGTGTGTTGTGTTACGAAAATGTTGACTCCCATGACCACCTATTTTTTTCATGTAAATACTCTTCGCAGGTGTGGAATTTGATTCGTATTCAGGCAAATATGGAGGGAGTCAATCCGGTTTGGGAGGAGATTATAACCTGGTTATTGGATAGACGATCTCTAAAGAGACTAAATAATGTTGTGGCCCGGTTAATTACTGCTGCTGCGGCTTATTATATATGGAGAGAGAGGAACGCCAGGCTTTTCTGGAACACCACAAGGCCACCGGATGTGTTAGCAAAGCATATTTTAGTTACTGTTCGGTACAAGCTTATGGGAATGAAGTTCAAGAACACATGTCAAGTTGTGGAAACATTGAGGAAATGGAGTATTCATGGGAACCTGATAGTTGATGGTGATACGTAGTATTGTTGGCTTTTAATCTAGTTTGTTAGACTAGTTGGTTGTCTTGTTTTGCTGGGTGTTTGTGTTGGTGTTTTTGTTTTCCATAGTTAGGGGTATGCCCCTTCTATGATCTAGTGTATTACTCTCATGCACTACATGTGCTTTTTGGTTTGAATTTATAAAATCACCGGGGTAACCCTTTACCCAAAAAAAAAAAAAAATTGGTGTGCATTATAGTTTATTTTTTAGTATATGTTATTATGTGGTGGTGTTAACTTATGATTGGTAAATAAACAAATGTTGGAATCTTGCTGAAAACACCCACCCACGAAAACACAAAGGTGTTTTCGTCTATCATGGGTCCAACGAAAACAACAAATGGGCTTTGGCCCAGCAACGATTGAATATAGGACTTGTTTAATCTGTGCGCACGAATTCGATAACTGGCAAACCCTAAAACACGTCTCCTCTCTCTCTCGTTTTCTTTGAAACCCGACGGCAGACGTGAGCATTCGAGTCTCATTCACCGATCGACTTGCTGTCCCCTTTGTTTAGGTTAGTAATCAACTGTTGTTAGTTATTTGTTTTGTTTCATCAGGTACTATCTGTTTGATTATCACGTGTTAACTGTGATTGCGATTTGTTTAGAATGGTAATACTGAATGATGAATTGATCAGTAACTAGATCTGCATGTATTGAATGTTATGTTGAGATTAACTCCGATGGATATATGATCAGTTGATGTTATAGTGATGAATGGATAATACTTTTGAAGGGTTACTAGTGGACCGATTTTAATAAGATAATGCATGTGATCAGTAGCCATGTGATTGTTCATAGGAATGTGTAAATTGATAAAGTTTTGATCAACAGTGTGTCGATATATTGAGTTTTTCGGCTATCATGATTAATCTTGGTCCTATCAAAATAGTAGAGTCAACTATGACATCATAAGAATTCTTGTATCAATTGATTCAGTAACAGTTGTCAGATCCATTATCTCGGTCCAATAAAATGATTATATGATTAGATGGTTGGTCCGATTGAATCTTTATTAGATAACTGTTAGCATGCTTAGGGTTTTCTGTTGTTGATGATGATGTAAATGGCGAAAACCCCCACCTACGAAAACACTACCCGACGAAATCAAAGAGCAGACAAAAACACCCAGTGTTTTCGTCAAAACCCAAGCCTGACAAAATCACTTTGGGATTTCGTCACCCTAGTGATTTCGCCAATAAATGTCTTTGCCAAATAGGGTTTTCGGCTTATGATCGGTAACTAGTATGTTGAACCTGTTACTTGTTAACTCAGTTAGTTATATACTTTGTTAAGTTAAATGTGTAACTCTGTTAAGCAGGTAAACCTCTGTTAAGTTGTTAAGTGGTTAACTCTATTTGTTTACTAATTCAGTTATTTAACTAACACTGTTAGTTTATTATCTCTGCTAGTTTATCAATACTGTTAGGTATGTTATTTCTGTTAAGTCTGTTAACTCAGTCTAGTATGTTAATGAATAACCGTGTTGGAATAAACTATGAATGACACTTATGTGAAGCATGAATTGCGTGTGTTTACGTGATACATGATGTTAACTGCCAAGCACTATGTGATGTTTGATTTGCATGCGAGTCATTACGAACGAAACTGATTGTATATACGTGCATACTTTAGGTCGTGACTGATTATTTGTGAGCGTGTATTTCTTTAGCATACTGAGCAAACCAAGGTGAGTCCACACTCTTACCAAGGCATGGGATTCCCCGGTGGGTTGGGAATGGGATTGAATGATTACTTGTAGTTACATCACTACTAGACTACTTACCACGGTCCTCGGATTGGGAAGGATGCCTGTGCCAAACTCTACGTAAAGCCTACGTACTGTCCTCGGTTTGGGAAGGACACTAGTGTTAAAACCTACGTAAATCCTACATACCGTTGTCCTCGGATGGGGAAGGACACCAGCGCTAAACCTACGTACTCGCTACGTACTGTCCTCGATTGGGAAGGGCACTTACGTAAAACCTACGTAAACTTATACTTACTACTATCCTCGGGTTGGGAAGGATACTTACGGATACAACTAGTCTAGTAACTTACAGTATGGGAAGCCCCCACTAATTGAACTTACAACATGGGAAGCCCCCACTAGATGAACATACAAATGGCCTAGTAATACACGGCAGGGTTATAAACGAACTTATGATTTATTAAACGAACTTATTACTGAACAACCAACTGTGAACTCGCTCAACTTTGTTGTTGACTCTCTGTTAGATGCCTTGCAGGTCGTTAGGTATCTATGGAGCTTGCATGGGAGTGGAGAGGAGTCGTTGTGGGACATGGACAGCTGTGTGCCATGCTAAACATTTGAAACATTTAAACTTATGTTGGGTTTACATATTTATGCTTCCGCTAAACGCTTAACTATGCTATGGTTTTGAACACCTTTCGTATTGATGAATGACTTTTATTTATTACTTACAATGTTCAATATGATTGGTGGCTTGATCCTGGTCAGTCACGCCTCCAAGCGGTGATACTCCGCGTGTGGATTTTGGGGGTGTGACACCATAACTTGGTCCGTTGGTGTTGTATTGAGTTGAAATTTTGTGTGGTGATGAAGGGTAGTGTCAAAAAAGCCCACCCAAAATTTTAGAATTTTTGGAATTTTCTACGATTTTCGGTGAATTTTTTACTGTTTCACAAAAAGAATTCTCGAAAAAATATCAAATGGATTCAATAAATCACCAAATTTTATAGAGACACTAAGGAACATATGAGTAATGTTCTGGGAAAATTAGGAGTCCATTGGTTGAGTTTTGATTTGGGATAAAAATCCGTGTTTTTTGCGAATTTTCAGTAGCCAGAAACGCACCGAAACGAAATCAGAAAAATATTAAATTTTTGGAGATGTTTCTGGAAACATAAGGGATGTCCAGGAATTTTTTGAGAAATTTTGGGTCACTGATGGTAATTAAGGTTAATTATGTGGTTAAATATGGTTTTATAAATAATTTGTTTAGACAAATAAAATGCCAAAATAAATTCCCAGAAATTTTTCCTATATTCTACAGATTTTTACTGAGTTATATAAACATTTTCAGAATTTTATTCAAATTATAGGTAAAACAGGAATTTTTGGGATTAAAAATGGGTTATTTTAAATCAATTTCGGCAGTTTACCGGGTAACGAACCAGCCGGAACTGGGAACTGACCCAACCCGACAAATACTATAATTGAAACACGGGGAGTATTCCGGGAGATTCCAGGGTGGATTGGACACTCGGGGTGTGTCCAATACCAGTTCGGGAAATCCCCGACGGTGGAAACGAAAACTCAAAATTGGGCAACCTGGACTCCCCAAACACCCAAACTCCCTTAATGAAAAATTAATCATTCTTAAATAACAACGTGTTGGCACTATTTGTATTCACATACCATTATCCGAACACGTTAAACTACTGACATTGACTGGCACGCGAACCGGTGCCGGAAGCCAAACTGAAAACTAATACTACCCTGACCTCCATCACCATACCCGTGGCCTATAGACTCAATCCGGGGTGAAAAATCCTGACCAAATCCAAGTTATAACCATTACCGACTTAGATACTGATTTGAGTCCTTACTTGCATGTGTGCTATTAAAGCTGATTTCGTTGATTAAACACTCTTTAGCCGAGACTACTATTTGCATTGTGAGTTCCCTTCCCCCACTTTGAAACTGTTTTCCTGTTTTCTAGGGTGAAGTGCATGTACAAACTGTGTTACTGTTTTGAAGTGATTTGCATGTTTCAAACTGTGTTAATTGCATCAACTTATGACGATGTGAAATTGCCTAACCCACAAACTACCTCGACTGATTGTAACACGGACCGGCGAGCTGAAGGTGTCCGTTGTGACACTGTCTGGCAAGCTGAATGTGCTGATTGTAACACAGACCGACGAACTGTAGGTGTCCGTTGTGACACGATCCGGCAAGCTGAAGGTGTTGATTCTAATACGGGCCGGTGAGTTGAAGGTGTCTGGTGTGACACGGTCCTGCGCGCTGAAGGTGTTTGTGACCTCGTGAAATTCCATTTGTGATTGTGACATTCGTGTAATTCCATCTATGAACCGTAATATGTGCAATTGAACATGTTGATACAATTTGAAACGAAACAACCAAACCAGTGGAACTCACCAGCAGCATTTAGCTGACCCCTTTTAAAACTAACATGCATTTCAGGTAACTTGAGACTGATGTGATCCGTGTATGTTGTTCAAGACGTGTTTATTGGCAAATATTGAGATAGACGCATGCGACTTAGAAGACTTATGTGGTTCATGGGAACACGCAGTTGTAAGATACATGTAGTATGTAATCAACATTTTGTAATTAATAAAATGTAGTGTCTTTATAAACAATGTGCATGTACCAGAGGTGTCTGTTGCATCCCACGTTTTTTCTTCCGCTGGAAATCGGGGTGTGACAGAAGATGGTATCAGAGCCATTGGTTATAGAGAATTAGGTGCCTTTAAGGAAACCTAGACTATAACTCCAGGCTCGAACCTTAGTGGACATCACTGGAAAATTAACCACTACTAAAAGTAGTTAATGAACACTGTAAAGTATCCTATTGGCGAGTACCAGGATGGCCTTGTGGGGCAAGTGGGTTATTATGGTCCGGAACGTAATAACAGACTTGCTCATACGAGGCGGTGTTGGGAAAGTCGTGGTAATAAACATGCTTAAATATGTGGAGTGATATATGCGTGTACCAAGGTGATAGTGTGTGGATGTTTGTGTGTGGATTGATACATGAATTGGGATTGGTGGATTATACGTTACTGCATGTGCCTTCGTGATAGGCAGAAAACTGGTATTACAGTCCATTCCATATTCCTACTGATCACATATTTAATATACACTAGAGTTTGATTCCTATCACTCACACAGTTGTTACTTATACTTTATGATGTGAGAACACAAGACTTTATTATGATACGATCTCACCAACTCTACTCTTATAGCTACTATAACGATGGTTATATACTAGAGTGATACCTCAAAAAGAACATAGATACCCAAAGAACGCTCAGGTCGTTCTGATAGACGGGGAGGACATGTACGGATCCTTACTCCACTTCTCATTGCTTCACATTCGATTGTTATACAGTCGTAGAGTTTAAACATCTTACGAAACTTTTTCGTCCGTGAATCCATGATCCATTTGATTGTCCGCTGGATTCCTCTTCTGTTTACAATATTGGCTTTAGCCTTCACGTCGTGTGATACTAGAATGCTTCTTGGTATTCCTTAGCACATGTTTCGATATATGTTATATCTGAATATGACGATCTCCGGGTTATGGAGATGGCATAGAGTGCGTGAATCAGTTACCCTTCCCGTTGTCATTCGGTTCCCTTGGGTATAAATTTTGTGATGATACAGATTCCTTGGAACGCTTTGCGTTGTGAAATCTCATTTCATGTGACCGTCTGGTACATTGTGTTTTTTTTTTCTTTTCGATTAATGAGTGTTTCGGATTTCAGTTGGTTATTCACGGAAGGTAATATTAGGCCTAAATATTTTGGCGAACGGAACATTGATCATGTATATGGGTGTGGTGGATATGCTGCAGTACTTCCATATATAAACACCCGGCTACATTATCAAGGTACCGTTACTCAGGGCAGACGGGCTTCATATTGCGATCCGTTCGGTTATGTTTTGGGCGATGCAGTGTTGAGACTTCAACCCTGGTTGATGCGAAAGATGAGGCCACAGTTGTTGTAACCACGATATCTATACACGTTTGCGGTAATTCTAAATGAAAGGTAGTTGGGTCGACATATAACGACCTTTGGGTTAATCCTGGGGTTATGTCCATATCGAGGTAGTGATGCAGTCATAGTACTTCCGTATTTTCGTAGTTTGTGCTGTCGTGGGATGATGCACGTACGTCACTTTGGTGACCAGTTTTGATAACGCATTTAGGCACTAGCCCTTATGGGTTAAGTCTGTGTGCAAAATTTGATAGATGATTTTGGATATACGTGTTGTGAACCTATGTGTGCGATGAAATTATGTAATGTGCGATGGAATTGTATGGTATGTGATAACTAAAAATGTGATAAGTGATGATTAACTATGTGACATTGATACATACATGTGTATCTATTGTTTATAATGGAATGGCCCCGAAACGTGTACCTCAAATGACAGAGGCATAAATTGCCCAATTAATAGCACAACAACTTTAAGCCGTTATTCCCACTATCGTGACGAAGGTTAGCGCCGGTATTAACACTAACCCCCAACCGAACCCACAGCCGGGACCGTTAGGTCAAAACAATAACCCAAAACAATGCTAGGTCAGTTTGCACGTATAAACACTTTATGGAGTGCAAACCAATGGAGTTTAATGGAACTGAAGGACCGAACTGGTTTGTGAAATGGATCGAGAAGTCAGAATCGGTCCTTAACATAAGTAATTGTCAGGGTGACCGTGCGGTAAAGTATACAGCTTGCACTTTTACCGACCACGCTTTGAACTGGTGGTATGCTATTGTGCAATCTCGCGGGCAGGATGCGATTAATGCTATGACTTGGGATGATCTTAAGATACTAATGAGAGAAAGGTTCTGCCCAATCCACGAAATTCAGAAACTCGAGCATGAGTTTTGGAACCTGCAGATGCAAGGTGCGGATCATGCAGGTTACACAAATCGCTTCAATGAACTGGCACGCATCTTGCCAGACATGGTTCGACCAGACTCCAAGAGGATCGAGAGGTATATCTGGGGACTGGCCCTGGAAGTAAGGAGTATCATTAATTCAGTGGAGCACCTGACCATGCACGGAGTGGTAGCTAGGTCAGGCACGGTTACGTACGACATGGTTAGACGCAAGATTTTGACAATGACGGGAGAGCCGACAAGAAATAAGCGAGAGGCCCCAGAAAGTAGCAGAGCGGGGGCAACCATACCGAAGAAGGGGAGAGCCACTCGTCAAAGCTACGCCATGACTACACCAACGGGAAACTCTGGTGGCTATAAAGGAACAGCCCCAAAATGCAACAAGTGCACTTTGCACCACTATGGTGCATGTCGAGCAGGGATCTGCTCGAGGTGCCATAAAAGTGGACATTATACCCGAAACTGTAAGACACCAGTGGAACCCAACTCTTTCCAAACCCCAAGGCCTCAGCCTCTTCAGCAACGATCTCAACCACCAATGCAACAGATTACCTACCCCCGTACTTGCTACGGATGTGGCAGTACGGAGCACTTCTGAAGAAGCTGCCCAAAGTTGCTCAACAGCCAGCAGGAAGGGATACGCAGGGCCAAGCTTCTACCTCAAATGCAGCTCGAGGTCGTGCCTTTATACTTGGGGCTGGTGACGCACGGTAGGATCTGAATGTGGTGACAGGTGCCTTTTTCATTTCCGATCAGTATATTTCAGTATTGTTTGATACGGGCGCAGATAGGAGCTACGTTTCCATTAGTTTCTTACCCCTATTAAATATGCCGGCTATTGAATTAACAAGTCCCTATTCCATAGAACTTGCTAACGGTAAACCTATAACTAGTCACCAAATCATTCGTGATTGTCCTTTAATTCTTAACGTCCACCAATTTCTTATTGACCTACTACCGGTAGAGCTCGGAAGTTTCGATATAGTAGTGGGAATGGACTGGTTGTCCAAGTACAAGGCGGAAATTATATGTGAGCAAAAGATTGTTAGGATCCCTTTCCTAATGATGAAGTTATTATGGTACAGGGAGAGAAGTCTGGTACCATATTAAACCTTATATCCCACCTTAAAGTGTGGAAATGTATACATCAAGGATGTGATGTGTTCTTAGCAAGTGTAATGACCACCGCACCAGAAGAACAACGTATTAAGGATATCCCAGTAGTGTGTGATTACCCAGACGTGTTTCCCGATGAATTACCCGGATTGCCACCCAATCGGCAAGTCGAGTTCCGTATCGACTTAATACCGGGAGCAGCTCCAATTGCCAAAGCACCTTACCGTTTAGCACCTTCAGAGTTGCAAGGACTATCATCTCAGTTACAAGAACTGCTAGACCGAGGTTTTATCCATCCCAGTTATTCACCTTGGGGAGCACCAGCGTTAGTTGTGAAGAAAAAGGATGGAAGCTTTGGAGGAAGGCCAACTAAGTAGCGAAAACTTACACGGAAATGAAGGGAATTTTGTGAGGAAACCGGATGAAGTGTTATATTTCAAAAATAGGGTATGGATTCCCACTCTCCATGACCTACGTCAATTGGTTATGGATGAGGCTCATAAATCTAAGTACTCTATTCACCCCTGTACAGACAAGATGTACCACGACCTTAAGGAATTTTATTGGTGGCCAAGTATGAAAAAGGACGTAGCAAAGTAAGTGAGCAAATGATTGACTTGTGCCTGGGTAAAGGCAGAATACCAGAAACCCTCGGGAATGTTACAGCAACCCGAAATACCTCAATGGAAATGGGAACAAATCACGATGGATTTCGTGACCCACCTTCCAAAAACACCTCGAGGCCATGATGCGATTTGGGTAGTAGTAGATAGACTAACCAAATCGGCGCACTTTATTCCGATTTGTACTACCTACAACACCGAGAAATTGGCCGAGATCTCCACGAAGGAAAGTGTAGCTAGACCCGGGGTACCAGTTGCATTCATTTCATACCGTGATAGTCATTTCACTTCACACTATTGGCAACAGTTACAAGAAGCTTTGGGGTCTAGATAGACCTGAGTACGGCTTACCATCCCCAAACCGAGGGCCAATCAGAACGAACTATTCAGACATTAGAGGATCTGCTTCGTGCTTGTACCCTAGACTTTGGAGGAAGCTGGGATAAGCACTTTCCCCTCATTGAATTCTCTTACAATAATAGCTATCATAGTAGCATACAAGCTGCACCGTTTTTTGGGTAAAGGGTTACCCCGGTGATTCTATTATAGACAACCGCCAAATAAGTACAAGTAGTGAGGATGAGTTCCCCACTAGTTCATATACAGGACATGCCCCATATATGTAAGCAAAAAAAAAAAACAAACAAGATACCACCTCAATCTAGCCTACTACAATCATGATAATGACTAACTAGTAGACAAACGAAAAAATAAAAACAAACGACGTCAACCTCCATCATCAAAAATGAAATTGCTACCAACCGGCAGCCCCTTAGCATGAAACAGAAGCCACCTATCCATTGGACAGCTTTATGTGAGAGGTGCTTGCCCCTGTACTAGAAGACATAGGATGTGTACCCGATGTCATAAACTCATTCGTTTCATCATATACAACCTCTACCTCGTCATCGTCAGACTCCTCATTTAGCTCACGTCCCCCTTTATATCTCCCCTGGAAGGAACCCCCATTCCCCCCAACAAACCCAAGAGCACTAAACGAATTGTGTGTTTGAACCTTGGATGAACTAGTGCACCGCGCATTCACGTAGGAAGAACTCACTGCCTTTTTCTTTTTATCCACAGGTTTATATTCAAACTTGGGCTTTTGATTGTTAACTTGAAAACCGCTCTTCCTTACATTCCTTTTTGTCTTAACTTCCGTATAACCATCCTCATCTACTTTCGGACTGTTTGTAAGAGGTTTCACTATCGATCGAATGCATTTTGGACACTCCTCAGAATCATGCCCAAATACACAACAGTGGGCACATCTCGGGGGTTTCCATTCATATTCCACACGAATAGTCTCATTGACATACTTGTTCTCATCCAACTCAGGAATAGCCATGGTTAGGACCTCTTTAAAGTCATGTTCAGCAGAGATATCAATGAGGGCCCTAGCATAGCTGCTTCGTCCCCAAGCCTCGTTGCACATATCAATAGTATACGAATCCAACCGTAGAGGAGAACCAATTTTAGACGCCAACATGCTTAACCCATCATCAGTATACGCCGCTAGAGGAACCTCATGCAATTTCACCCAAACCGCAACCTTTTTAATATCTTCTTTTTTAAGAGTGTTTGTAGGGGACCAAGTGTTGAGAAAAAGAGGTTTGTTCCGAATCAGCCAAGGACCCCCTTCAAGAACGTTATTCATACCCTGACTATCTTCAAACTTGAAGAAGAAAAACCCATTCGAATTCATCATAATTTTCTGAAAACCATGTTTTTTCCAATTTGTTTTCACAAAATATTCAACAACCAGATAAGCAATTCTATCCCCCAGGAAGTAACCATAAAGAGTATTTGCTAACCTGCTGTTAACCTGACGAACATAATCAATTGGTAAAACTACATCCACTCCTTCCAAGGAGACATCCGACTTTAGCGACCTAAAATTAATTTTAGGAGTTTGATCAGCCGACTCATTAGCATTCCTAGCTGAATTTTGAGCATTCGAACCTGAATCCATGTTAACACCACCCTGGTCAGCTTGTTTGTTTAACACAACATTAGCGTACGATTGAGAAGTAGCTCGAGGGATAGGGCTAACATCATTCAACGGGAGCAAAAAAGCTACCTTTCTTTTATCAAGAACCTTAGCATACTGCTGATTAGGAGAATCAGATCGACCATTAACCTGTTCATCATCATCTAATGGCAGCATAAAGGTTACCTTCTTGCTCAGTTCTGAAACCCTCGCAGCTATATTAGACGTTAGTTTTGGCTCAAAGGGTTTTCCGTCAATATTCTTTATCTTCCTCGCAAAGACGTTTGCATTGTCTGTATTTTGAACATCCATTTCAACAGCCTCAATGAATCAGCAGCCGCAATGAAAAACCCTAGTGACGGCTGAAAAGCAATCGTAACAGATTCGCTAAAACAGCCGCCGATTAAGTAAATCAATCAGCGAATGAAACCTGCCAAGTCCCTAGTGCAGATCGGACAGCCAAATCTGCAATTGAATCAGCCAAATATGCAACGGATCAGCCAACTATGTATTTAGAATCAGCCGATTAATCCCCTTATTCAAATCTTCAGCCGAACAAAAACAAACAAAATAGAAACCCTAAAAAGATGAAACCCTAATCTGATTATAACTGATTAGAAACGACGGATTAGTTGCTAACCAGAGTTAATCACGAACAGGATTGGAATGAAAGACCTAGGATCTCACGATTTCTCCCAATTCGCCCAGAGCCTCATCTCCCCCACGTTATCTTTACAAGCTGCACCGTACGAAGCACTATATGGCTAGAAGTGCAGATCGCCACTTTGTTGGGCTGAAGTGGGCGATACTCAACTCACGGGGTCTGAACTAATTCAAGAGACGACAGATAAGGTGCATAAGATCCAAAGTAGACTAAAAGCAGCCCGAGATCGGCAGAAAAGTTACGCCGATATTCGCAGGAAACCGTTGTCGTTTGAAGTAGGTGACAAAGTACTGTTAAAAGTGTCACCGTGGGAAGGAGTAATCAGGTTTGGCAAGACAGGAAAGTTGGCTCCGAGATACATTGGGCCGTATGAAATTAATTCCAAGGTTGGATCTGTAGCATACCGACTGAAATTACCAGATGAACTGAGCACAATTCGCGATGTCTTCCACGTATCCAACTTAAAGAAGTGTCTCATGGATGAAGCAGCTATTATACCATTAGAAGATGTGCACATTGATAACAAACTCCACTTTTTTGGGTAAAGAGTTACCCCGGTGATTCTATTAAAACAACCGCAAATGAGTACAAGTAGTGAGGATGAGTTCCACACTAGTTCATATATAGGACATGCCCCATATATGTAAACCAAATAAAAACAAATGTATCTATGACATCACATAACCTAGTCTACTTTACATCATCATGAAAAATAAAGTAGACAAGATAAGGCATCAAAACAAAAACCCTCATCCTCCATCATCAAAGACGAAATAGTCACAAGCCAAAAACCCCTTAACATGAACCAAAAAACGTCTGTCCATTGTAAAACTTTGTGGAAGAGGTGCTTGCCCTTGCTCTTGAAGAAGAAGAAAGTGTACCCGAAGTCATAAAATCATTATAGACTTCAACAACCTCCTCCTCATCCGAATCCTGCTTGTCACTTGACTGCGAAGCCTTCTTCTCCACTCGACCCACCTTGATATCTCCCTGATCTCCACCATCGTCCTTAAGGACATCGTCCACAAACTCCACTTTGTGGAGGAACCGGTAGAAATAGTAGACGGGAAGACCAAACAACTACGTTATAACAAAATCTCGCTGGTGAAATTCGAAGCAAGGACCTGAGTATACCTGGGAACGGAAGGAAGAGTTCCGTAGAAAGTACCCACATCTCTTCCCTAATTAGACAAATTGAATTTCGGGGACGAAATTTCTAAACCAGGGGAGACTGTGACAACCATGACGAAACCAGGTACACCCTAAACGGTCCAAAACTGTTAAGCACACTTAACACTTTAGTTGCGCGAAAACCCTAAAAACATGTGTGACTTATATGCTTGATTAAATTATATCTATTATGTCTCGGAGGAATCCGAGAACACGTTATAAGTGACATGACACTAATAAGGGCCCATGGTGTGAAGTCCGTGTCCTTAGACTTTAAACACGTGTTAAACCGGAGCTTTCCGTTTAACAGCGCACTAAACCTTTGACGTTGATTGGTAGGTTATCTATAGCATTATTTAAAATTCCGAGTTCCAGGAACATCTTAATTTTTTGCCATAGACTGTGACATAAGGTTTTAAGCTTGGTTTATTGATTAAACATGGTTTCGGCCATGAAAACCCTTTTTGATCCATGAATTTTGGAGTTTTAAACAAGTTTAGGGTCTGAATATGAACACCATATGAATACCTTGGTGTTATATGGCAGCCATGGTTATAAATCTTTGGGTTTTGATACCCTAATCAACACCTATTCGACAGAAATCGCTTAAGTAGTCGATTAACCGAAAAACAAGGAAAGAAAGCTTGATTGATCTAAGTTCTAGCATATTTGGATTGTACTTGATGTGTAGGTACTGAATATAGCCCACACACACTTCTGGACTCAAGAAAAACATTCGGACTCGAAGGAATCGCTAGGTATATCACCCGAAACTCGAAACTAGCATAGGCAGAATATTGTTTAGACCATAACTTGGTCCGTTGGTATTGGATTGAGCTGAAATTTGGTGTGGTGATGAAGGGTAGTGTCAGGAAGGCCACGTAAAATTTTAGAATTTTTGGAATTTTCTACGATTTTTTACTGTTTTACAAAAAGAATTCTGGAAAAAATATCAAACGGATTCAATAAATCACCAAATTTTACAGAGACACTAAGGAACATATGAGGAATGTTCTGGAAAAATTTGGAGTCCATTGGTTGAGTTTTGATTTGGGTTAAAAATCCGTGTTTTTTGCGAATTTTCAGTAGCCAGAAACGCACCGAAACGAAATCAGAAAAATCTTAAAATTTTTGGAGATGTTTCTGGAAACATAAGGAATGTTGTTTGTTTCGTGAAACAAATTGAGAAAACGTGTGGAAAGAAGTGGAGGGACTTGCAAGGGTCACTTACCCAGTCTTCCTAGGATCTCGGAAAAATTGGACTTATAGTTAGGATGTTTTCCGACTTGTTTACTATAAATAGCTTCATCTTAGGAACTACTTTTTGTGCACTATACACACACATTGCAATTGCAACAAGCTCTATAACACTTAGATTCCGATCGATCAAGCTTACTATTGTGATTTCTTTCAAGTTCTTAATAGATTGGAGCTAAGTAGTTGCCAGCTCCAAGGGTTTTTGTGTCATCAATCATCTCTCAAAGAGATCAAGGGATTTTTCCCGTGACAAATCATGAGTGTTCTTGGTTAGTAACAACATTCATACTCTGTTTATCACACTTCAACCATTTAACCAAACCCACTAACTTAAAAATCATGTTTTCTAGACCAAGGATCCTGACGCTAACTCCAGGATCCTCAACAACAAACTTCAACAAAAAACTTAACATTTTCAAGAGCACCTCACCCCACTTTCTCAATTTGGTTACTATTTTGGTTAAAAATCAAACAAAGGATAATGTAACCAAATCTGATTTTGTGAGGTAGTGTGCTTGTATGTATGGCAATTGAATGAACAAATGTGAAATGTAATGAACAATGAACACAAGGATTTGTACGAGGAAAAAGCCCTTGATCACAATATGATCTCTGACACAAAAAACCTCGGATAGTGAAAACTATCACTATCAAATGTATTAAACAAGTAAGAGTTTACAACTTTGGAAGTTGATCAAGTGTTATACAATGTTTGCTAAAATGTGAGTGTGTTTGAGAGCTAATGTTCGCCAGAGAGTGTGTGTTTTCTTCTTATAGCATAATGTGTTATCTAAACTTGATCAACCCCTTAAATTAGAAATAACAAACAAGTCAATCCGATATTCTCGCCATGACTCAGTCCACATTGCCTATGACCTGCATACCATTACAAAAAATATACAAGGAACAACTGTTAGTTAAGTTAAGAAAATAATAAGGATCCATGATCCTCAGACTTCCTGCACCAGACTTTAAGAATCCATGATCCAGGCAGGTCTAAGGATATGTGATCCATAAGTATAAAATTAACCCCTAACAATTGCCCCCAAATATGGTTGATTTTCAACAGGATTGATCAACCATATTTCACATTAAGTCGGACTAGCCGTTACGTGTGACAATTGGCACTTTTTGTGTAAATGCCGTTTAATGTGAACAGTGTTTTATATTATATGGTTGTGTATTTTGAACGTCTGATGTGCATGATTTCATGGCATACACTTAATGAACTCACAAAAACATTTCTTTTTGGGTAAAGGGTTACCCCGGTGATTCTATATATTCACAACCAATAAAACACAAGTAGTGTAGAAAATCTACACTAGTTCAAACATGAGACATGCCTCATGAATGTAGCACCAAAAGAAACAACCAAAACGGAAAGGAAGAAACAAAACGAAACCCACTAGTCTACCAACTAGAAACATGAAATCAAAAACACTACTAATCAGCCATCCTTGTCTGAGCCATCACCATCTTGAATCTCCCATTCACGCAACAGCCTGACCACATTATCAGTCCGCTTCAGCCGAACACCCATAAGCTTATACCGCACAGTATTGAATATTACTTGACATAGTAGATCCGGAGGCCTTACTTGATTTTTGAACAATCTTGCGTTCCGTTCTTGCCAAATGAAGTAAGCCGTAGCCGCAACCAAGATTCTGCTCACATAATTAGTAGCCGATTTGGACTCTACACGCACCAAAAGCCATTCCACTATCTCCTCCCATTTAGGGGCAATATCAATCATACCCGCTTTTTGACTAACATTATGCCAAATCTCTGAAGAATACTTACATTCAAAAAAGAGATGGTCATGAGAATCATGATTTTCATAGCAGAGCAAACAACACATCATATTCATATTTTTTCTTCTCGAGAGATCCCACTGAAGGATAATATCTTGGGTTAAAAGTTTCTTCCTCATAATCAACCAGAAGAGAAAAGCATGCCTCGGAATACAATGCGCAAACCAAACAATCTTGCTCATGCATAGAACTAACTAGCACACTTATCAGATAAACTAGTGGTGTTGTGTAACCCTTGTGCAAAATTTTGGGCCTTCAAAAACTTTTTTCTTTGAAAGCAATTTGATAACCGATGCTTAAACGTAATCCGTTTAACGCAATGTACACACCAGGACGAGGACACGAGCTACACGTACCCTAAATGCCCTTTACATAATTTAGAAATAAGCTTCGAAGGGTTAGGGACGACAAAAACATGTTTATACAGGTACAGGGACCATTTACGACAGACTACGAAAATCTGCTGATTCGCATAGCGACGAACACTCAGGAATAGTAACATAAGCTAAACATACCTTAAATATCCCTTACATAGCTTAGAAATAAGTTTTGAGGGGTTCGGTATGCGAAAATACGCTTATTTGATCATAAGGACTAAAAGCGTCAAAACTGCGAAAGTTTGCATACACGTGCATATCTTGCGTTCTGACCATATCCGGACATCCAAATATTTTTGTAATAATTAAAATATTTCATTTTAATGATGGGAATACAAAAATACCATTCGTTTCGCAATTTGGATCGTTTTCACGTTCGTTCAAGTTTTCGTCGTAGTTAAGAGAAAAACGCGACTGAACAACCGAACGAACCGACATCCATGACATTTCCGGGCACATTTCAAGTCCCCAAAAATTTAACGTCCTTGTAGAACCTGAAAAATGGGTTAACGGGGGTTAAAAGCGTCGAAAACAAGTTTAAATACATGTAGGGACCATTTCTGCCAAACTTCAAAAAATCTGGTCTGAGGGCTCATGGGGCACGACAGCCCTGGTCCTCTGCTGTCACGCGACGTGAGCATGGTATCTGGACAGAAACTTCATTCCAGCTTCCTGCACATGTTTTCTTTCATGGTTTTCAATATTGTGGGCATTTTTTAGTATCCTCCAAGGCTTGAAACCTCAACCACACACTTGTATTGATCTTGTTGATCCATGGTGAGCACACAATCCACATGGCATGATCTTGTGGCTTCAAATTTAGTATAAATAGGCCTCAAAATCTGCCCAAGAACTTGCCCATTTGCTTTCTTCTTCTCTCATCACTCTAAGTGGAGGCTACCATCTCTTGGATGCCTCCTACCTGAGTTTTCGAGTTCATATTTCATTCCAAGAACACTTATAAGTGTTCTATTCAGTCTTGTTATTTATTTTCAGCAATTACAAGCTGAAAGTCAAACAGTTTGACTACCGTTTGACTTTCGGTTTTGACAATTGGTCAAGTCAAAGTTCAATCGAACTTTGCAACGTGATCGTAATCACGATGGTTATAATCCCTTGCGATTATACCTACTGATTACCACGTTTACTAGTCGAAGCGACGAGTCAATGTTTCGGTCAAAATGCACGTTTATGTGCATTTTGCGACGAAACTATTTTCGGGTATCAAAAAACTTTGTTTTGATACCAAATCAGTTTTCTAACTTAGTTAAACGTGTTTTAACATGTTTAACTCGTCACTTCTAGTTTAGTGCTTATTTAGGGTCGTAAGTCAAGCGGTCTTAACAACCTTCCGAGGTTATACCTTATGGTCACTTCGTTTAATTAGTTGTATGATAGGTAGTTTATATGCCTTAGGAAATGACAAAAATGCCCTTTTTGCGCATAGTATCAACTTAAGCCTATGCAACCTAAATTTTAACACTTAAACTGATTATGTAACATTATTAAACATGTTTGGACATATAATACTTATCATAGGGCTAGTTAGTCCATCCGAACGCGCATTTGCGCAAATGACGCGTTAAAGTAGCTTAAACTACCTTAACGGGTCATAACGGGTTAAAAGCACTTAGGATAGGTTTCAAATCAGAATGTAGGCTTTGTTAAACCATTTCATATGAGTTCCAACACTCATTTGGTTTACAATACCTCATTCTATCCGATTTGTAATAACCATAAATTTAAAACCATTATTATTTATTTTAGTTAATAGAAAACCCTAATTAAGACACCCAAGTAATTCTGTACAAACCCTAGAATTTTCAGAATTTTCAGAATCAGGATTAGGGCCCCTAAAACTCAGGGGGGGTATTCCCTACTTGACGATTATCTTAATAACTTGCGGACGAAGTTAAAATTTTAAAATCTGTCGACTCAGCTAGGCTAGTCCCACACGTGTCAACCCTACGCATAAAATAAGTTTTTACGCGGGCCGCGTAAGGATTAACCTAGGGTTACGCGGGCCGCGAGAACATCAAAATTCGACTATAAATACAGGACATTGGCACTTGAATTCTGGCACAAAAACGACGAAGAAACTCCAAATACGCACTGAGATATCATCCAATTACTCTCAAAACACACACGAAACACTAATTAAGTATAGCGGGGTGCTGCAGAACAGGGTAATAACTCGATCGCTATTACGATTCATTGTCCGATCGATCAATATATCCAATGGATGTTTAAGTGCTGCCCACATTAGGGTTATACTTTGTCGTTCGTCATTAATTCGATGAATGAGTTTAAGTATCGTACTTTGTCGTTCGTCGTTAATTCGATGGATGAGTTTAAGTATCGTACTTTGTCGTTCGTCATTAATTCGATGGATGTTTAAGTATCGCACTATGTCGTTCGTTGTGAGAATTTGATCTCGTGAGTTATCGTAAATGCTGTATTAAGTTACTAACCTAGTTGTGTGCATGTTATTTAAATTAGGTTAAAAGACTAATCAGTAGTCTAAACTCTGCCCGTATAAATCTGAAATATTATCACAAGGTAGCTTCACTTTGAAATTATTAAGGTACGGATCCTTACCCTCACTTCTTATTGCTTCATATTCAAATTGTTATAAACCCATTAAATTCGTACACTCTTCACGTCTTTGATTATCGATTCATTTGACAGTCCGTTGAATTTCTATTCTAAAACTTTGAATTTAGCTTTCATGTCATGCGATAGTTTTCTGTTAAGTTGTACTCATTATCGCATGTTCCAAATTAAGTTATGTTTTGTTATGAAAAGTATTTTGATAAGTTATGTAAATAAGACTATTTGTACTCTGTTACCCTGAGTATCGCTTCTCGTGGAGTGTCCCACGAGCATGTTGTTGCGGCATCGACATCATGTGCTCCACCCGTGACGGAGAGATCAGTTCACGGCGTCTCTTAAGTACAAGTGTGGTACATAAGGCTATTAGGAGGCGTATGGATCGATCCTAGGATTTAAGTTAAGGAGGTGGATAGCGGGTATGCCAACTCGCCATCTCGTGTGATAATTATGCAGGAGTAGCTACCTGTGTATTGTCACGTTTTAAGTTTGGCTCATGGGTACATCCGTATGATATGATTATGAAATTACGTTACTTGTATCGTATCATTTTCGCATAAGTTCCATTCGGATAACATTTTTATAAAGCGTTAATTGTTATTTGAGCCTATTATTCCGTACTGAGCATTCGGCTCATTCCGTAAATTTTTGTATATACAGGTCTGCATGTTACTTTGGGCGGGGAAAAGAGAGAAGAATAAAGCCTAGGAATAAATCTGAAGATATTAGTTAATGAAGTCGAATGTTTCTGCTTGTATATTAACCTTAAGTTTCGTTGTTATGTGGTTGTATCCTTGTCAAATAAATAAATGGAATTATGACTTTTGTTTATGATATCACTGTTATTGTGACACGTCAGCCCTTCCGGGTTGGGGTGTTACAGCTATGGTATCAGAGCAAAGGCTCTTTCCTGTAGAAAACTTGAAGATAGTAATTAAAACCTGTGAGGAATGGGTAGATATCTATGATAGGATTCTACTTGATCTCTTATTTGGTTTAACTCCTATGATTATTCGTATAGATGCCTCCTCGTCGTCCGCTACGTAGGAGTACTCGTACTAACCATGTACGTAACAACACTTCTTCGAATGAGACTCCAGTTGATCCAAACGTAATTAATGCTATCAACCAGGCTGTTGCCGGGTTACTTCCAAACCTTGTTGCTCAAATAGCTGAGGCCGTTATTCAACAAACTCGTCCTCCAGAACGTAATAACACGAATCCAATCTCTGGTGAAGAAATTCGTAATAATACCACGAACAATACTACTTATAGTATAGACATATGGATTAGTAAATTCCAAAAACAAAAGCCGAAATCCTTTAGTCACGCTAATAATCCAGTCGAAGCAAGAAACTGGATAGCTCATGTTGAAAAGATCTTTGGAGTTCTTGGAGTTCCGGAGCAATACAAAGTTAGATTGGCTACCTACAAATTTGAAGATGACGCACAAACTTGGTGGGAAGGATATAAGCAAGTCAAAGGAGGGGATGATTTTGACGCTAATCTTTCATGGGTCGACTTTCGTACCATCTTTTACGACAAGTATTTTTCGACCGCTGATAAAGAGGCTTATATCAGGGAGTATGCAGTAATTCGACAGGGGAATGATGAACCAGCCTCTGAGTTCATTACTCGATTTGCAAGGTTGGCTAGTATTGTAGGAGACGTTGCAGGATCAGCAGAAGTCCAGGTAGAAAAATGCAAGTGGGCAGTCAATGATCGAATTCGGAAGTCGATCATGTATATGAAATTTAAGGATATCACCGAAGTTGCTGATGCAATCAAAACTTTTGAGTTCGAAAGGAAAGAATTTTTATCTCGAACTGGGGATAATAAGAAGAGAAATAGGGAAGGACAATTTAAGCAGGAAATCGGCCAATCATCCACTACGCCACAGCATCAAGACCACAAAGTGCAAGGAAATCAAAACTCTGGAAATCAGGCACGTCTATGGCAACCTAGACTGCAAAACCCGAGGCCTGCTCAAAACCAGATTCAGTTGTATGCAGAACCTATTAGAGCTCAACCACTGAATCAACATGTAAACCCGAATCAGATTACATATCCTCTATGTAATACTTGTGGTAAGCGACATCAGGGCGTATGTCACCGAAGTACAGGAGCATGCTTTAGATGTGGACAAACTGGACACATGATTAAGGAGTGTACAAAGAAAGACACTAAGAAGAATAACCGACCAAACGGTGCACCACCCAATGTTGGAGGAAGAGTTTTCACACTTTCTGCAACTGATGCTGCTAATGCCCCAGGTACTGTGTCGGGAACCCTTCAGCTTGGTAAACATAGTATCTATGTGTTATTCGACACAGGAGCGACTCATTCTTTAGTATCCCACTCGTTTACTAAGTATCTTCCGATAAGACCAACTCTCTTAAATCATACTTTAACCATTTCCACTCCCATGAAAAATTCATCCGTAATCACTTACGTATATAAAGATTGTCCGATCCGTATTGAATCTGTTGTGTGTAAGGCAGACCTATTTCCAATACATATGTGTGACTTTGATGTTATTCTAGGAATAGATTGGTTGTCTCGACATCGCGTAACTATAGATTGTCATTCTCGCCGTGTTATTTTCGGTGATCTTCATCATCCTGATATTATATATCAGGGAACTCAAGCTCATAAATTTCTTAAAATTATCTCTGCGCTCAAGGCTCGAAAATTCATATCAAACGGTTGTGCTGGATTCCTAGCATCGATTAGGGATACTTCTGCTAGTGTTAAGAGTATCGATAACCACTCCGTTGTTCGTGAATATCCTGATGTATTTCCGAATGAACTACCAGGATTACCACCCGACCGTCAGGTAGAATTCACCATCGACTTGATCCCTGGTGCCAAACCTATTTCTAAAGCTCCATACCGTATGGCTCCGACGGAACTGAAGGAGTTGAAGGAACAATTGCAGGAATTGTTAGATTTAGGATTCATAAGACCCAGTGTTTCACCTTGGGGTGCTCCGGTCTTATTTGTGAAGAAGAAAGACGGTAGTATGCGTTTATGTATTGACTACCGAGAGCTGAATAAGATTACTATTCGTAATCAGTATCCTCTGCCTCGCATTGATGATCTCTTTGATCAACTTCAGGGGGCTCAGTTCTTTTCAAAAATCGACCTAAGGTCCGGGTATCATCAGCTAAAGATCAAGAATGATGATGTTCCCAAGACCGCCTTTCGTACTTGATATGGTCATTACGAATTTTTGGTTATGCCCTTTGGGCTAACTAATGCACCCGCAGTCTTTATGGATTTGATGAATCGCGTATTTCACAAATTCCTAGACAAATTCGTAATTGTTTTTATCGATGACATTCTGGTATATTCCAAGAGTCATGAAGAGCATGAAGCACATCTACATGCAGTACTTGGAACCTTACGGCATGAGAAATTGTACGCTAAGTTTTCCAAATGTGACTTTTGGCTTAGCCAAGTAGCATTTCTAGGTCATGTCATATCAGCAGAGGGAATTATGGTAGACCCAACAAAGGTTGAAGCTATTACAAAATGGCCAAGACCCACTTCTGTTACCGAAATACGAAGTTTCTTGGGTCTTGCTGGCTATTACCGAAGATTTGTTGAAAGATTCTCGGTAATTGCTTTACCACTCACAAAACTCCTAAGGAAAGGGGTGAAGTACTCATGGAATGAGGAACAAGAGAAAAGCTTTGAAGAATTGAAGAAACGACTCGTATCCTCCCCGATACTTGCTCTTCCTTCTGGATCAGGAGGTTACCAAGTCTATAGTGATGCCTCAAAGAAAGGATTAGGTTGTGTGCTAATGCAACATGGGAAGGTTATCGCTTATGCCTCCCGTCAGTTAAAGCCTTATGAAGTTAGCTACCCTACACATGATTTAGAACTAGCCGCAGTAGTCTTTGCACTTAAGATTTGGCGACACTATCTGTATGGTGAAAGTTGTGACATCTTTACCGACCACAAGAGCCTCAAGTACATATTTACGCAAAAGGAGCTAAATATGATGCAAAGAAGGTGGTTAGAACTTTTAAAAGATTACGACGTAAATATTCAATACCATCCAGGCAAAGCCAATGTTGTAGCTGACGCATTGAGCCGAAAGAATTCCGGGACTATATCTTGCTTACAAATTCAGCCTCGTATTATGAGGGATCTCGAAAGGATGAACATTTGGCTTCAGGTTAGTAAATCTGATGGATATCTAGCTAGAATGCAGATTGAACCCGACCTCATATCACGGATCAAAGATGCACAGAAGCAAGATGGAGAACTTTGGGCAATTGTACAAAATCTTGAGGTGGGTAAGCAATCTGAATTTCGTATAGACCATTATGGGGTGATTTGGTGCGGTAAGAGACTTTGTGTACCCGATGACTCCACCCTTCGTGAGTCATTGTTAGCCGAAGCTCACAGCTCACCATTTTCAATTCACCCAGGATCTACCAAGATGTATCGAGACTTAAGACAGAATTTCTGGTGGAATGGCATGAAGGAAGACGTTGCTCGATACGTAAGTAAATGCCTCACTTGCCAACAAGTGAAAATTGAACACAAACGAGCAAGCGGTCTGTTGCAACCATTGGATATTCCCATATGGAAGTGGGATGAGATCACAATGGATTTTGTTACTGGTTTGCCTAAGACATTCAAGAAGAATGATGTTGTATGGGTTGTTGTCGATAGATTGTCGAAGTCAGCACATTTTCTACCGATTCAGCAAGGATTTTCGGTTAATAAGTTATCCGAAATATTTCTTCAAGAAATTATTCGACTCCATGGCACACCATCTTCCATTGTTTTCGATAGAGACCCACGTTTCACCTCACGATTTTGGAAAGGTTTTCAGGCAGCTTGGGGTACACGACTGAAGTTTAGTATAGCTTTCCATCCACAAACAGATGGGCAGTCGGAACGCACGATTCAGACCTTGGAAGACATGCTCCGAGCATGTGCACTTGAATGGTCTGGAAACTGGGATGAATATCTATGCCTTGTTGAGTTCGCTTACAACAATAGTTGGCAAGCAAGTATTGGCATGGCACCTTTTGAGCTTTTGTATGGTCGGAAATGTCGAGCACCGATATGCTGGGATGAAGTTGGAGAAAAGATTATTGAAGGGCCAGAACTAGTTCAGATTATAAATGAAAAAGTCACTATGGCACGAGAAAAACTGAAAGAAGCTCAGAGCAGACAAAAGAGCTAAGCGGATCAAGATAGACGACCACTCGAATTTAAAATTGGTGATCACGTATTCTTAAAGGTATCACCTTGGCGTGGTATTCGTAGATTTGGAATTAAAGGGAAGCTTAGTCCCCGTTTCATCGGTCCGTTTGAAATCCTTGAAAGAATTGGAGAAGTGCCATATCGACTGGCTTTACCGCCTCAACTCTCTCATGTTCATAACGTTTTTCATGTTTCCTCGTTAAGAGGATATAATTATCATCCACTCCATGTCATTAGTTATCCGTTACTTACAATTCACGAAGATTTGTCCTACGAAGAGGAACCAGAAGTCATCTTAGATCGACAAGAAAGGGTTTTGCGTAGGAAAGTAATTCCGTTTGTTAAAGTCCTCTGGAAAAATCACTCTGAACACGAAGCAACATGGGAATCTGAAGAATCAATTCGATCTCTATACCCTAATCTATTCTCGCAATAGAATTTTTAGTCAAGATAACGGTGAATCTTGCTCTTTGATCTATGTTCAATTGTTTCTGCTTATGGTCATTCATGCTTTGCTTTATGTGAATATATCTTAGCTATAATTAAGCAGGTTTATGTAAGAGATATCAGTACCAATAGTCACTCTTGTTATCTGTAAGTCTATGTTGATTTTCTGCATAATTAAATATGTTATTAAGATACGTAGTGGAAAAACCATTAGGACATGGTAGTAAAGGTAATTGACAATTATAGTCATGAACATATTTATGAATTTCAAATACACATGTGTGTTTAGGAGATTCTGGTTAGTAACTCTGCTATGAAAGTTCCGTCTCTGTTACTTATGTGATAGGTTATATTCTTATTTGAAAAATTTCGAGGACGAAATTTCTTTTAAGGGGGTAATAGTTGTAATAACCATAAATTTAAAACCATTATTATTTATTTTAGTTAATAGAAAACGCTAATTAAGACACCCAAGTAATTCTGTACAAACCCTAGAATTTTCAGAATTTTCAGAATCAGGATTAGGGCCCCTAAAACTCAGGGGGGGTATTCCCTACTTGACGATTATCTTAATAACTTGCGGACGAAGTTAAAATTTTAAAATCTGTCGACTCAGCTAGGCTAGTCCCACACGTGTCAACCCTACGCATAAAATAAGTTTTTACGCGGGCCGCGTAAGGATTAACCTAGGGTTACGCGGGCCGCGAGAACATCAAAATTCGACTATAAATACAGGACATTGGCACTTGAATTCTGGCACAAAAACGACGAAGAAACTCCAAATACGCACTGAGATATCATCCAATTACTCTCAAAACACACACGAAACACTAATTAAGTATAGCGGGGTGCTGCAGAACAGGGTAATAACTCGATCGCTATTACGATTCATTGTCCGATCGATCAATATATCCAATGGATGTTTAAGTGCTGCCCACATTAGGGTTATACTTTGTCGTTCGTCATTAATTCGATGAATGAGTTTAAGTATCGTACTTTGTCGTTCGTCGTTAATTCGATGGATGAGTTTAAGTATCGTACTTTGTCGTTCGTCATTAATTCGATGGATGTTTAAGTATCGCACTATGTCGTTCGTTGTGAGAATTTGATCTCGTGAGTTATCGTAAATGCTGTATTACGTTACTAACCTAGTTGTGTGCATGTTATTTAAATTAGGTTAAAAGACTAATCAGTAGTCTAAACTCTGCCCGTATAAATCTGAAATATTATCACAAGGTAGCTTCACTTTGAAATTATTAAGGTACGGATCCTTACCCTCACTTCTTATTGCTTCATATTCAAATTGTTATAAACCCATTAAATTCGTACACTCTTCACGTCTTTGATTATCGATTCATTTGACAGTCCGTTGAATTTCTATTCTAAAATTTTGAATTTAGCTTTCATGTCATGCGATAGTTTTCTGTTAAGTTGTACTCATTATCGCATGTTCCAAATTAAGTTATGTTTTGTTATGAAAAGTATTTTGATAAGTTATGTAAATAAGACTATTTGTACTCTGTTACCCTGAGTATCGCTTCTCGTGGAGTGTCCCACGAGCATGTTGTTGCGGCATCGACATCATGTGCTCCACCCGTGATGGAGAGATCAGTTCACGGCGTCTCTTAAGTACAAGTGTGGTACATAAGGCTATTAGGAGGCGTATGGATCGATCCTAGGATTTAAGTTAAGGAGGTGGATAGCGGGTATGCCAACTCGCCATCTCGTGTGATAATTATGCAGGAGTAGCTACCTGTGTATTGTCACGTTTTAAGTTTGGCTCATGGGTACATCCGTATGATATGATTATGAAATTACGTTACTTGTATCGTATCATTTTCGCATAAGTTCCATTCGGATAACATTTTTATAAAGCGTTAATTGTTATTTGAGCCTATTATTCCGTACTGAGCATTCGGCTCATTCCGTAAATTTTTGTATATACAGGTCTGCATGTTACTTTGGGCGGGGAAAAGAGAGAAGAATAAAGCCTAGGAATAAATCTGAAGATATTAGTTAATGAAGTCGAATGTTTCCGCTTGTATATTAACCTTAAGTTTCGTTGTTATGTGGTTGTATCCTTGTCAAATAAATAAATGGAATTATGACTTTTGTTTATGATATCACTGTTATTGTGACACGTCAGCCCTTCCGGGTTGGGGTGTTACACGATTCCTCGATTTATGTCCCGTTACACTAACATAGTATCCGATACACTAGGAACCACTTCAACACTTGAACTCTTGATCCTTTGAGCTTTGTTATATCATTTGAACAAGACCTTTACGCAATCCTAAGTGAGTACATAGTTCCCCTCTTTTACACTTTTCAAATGTTTTGAGGTGATTCATATGTGTAACCAATTTATTTTCCAAAGTATGGCATATATGTGTTTACTAAGTGCTTTTATGTGTATTATTCCGATTACGCAAACACGACAATTATCCAAATCCTAATAAGATCTATCTATCTTCATAGTTTGATTCTTATAGGATATTTGAAGTACAGTTTTAGATCTCCCTATCTTCATAGTGAGATTTTTAAGAAGTACTTTACAAGACGATGGTTATGGTTTATGTGTAGAGATTGTTGGTGATTTAGATAACGAAACTAGAGTAATACAATAAGGACATGGTGGATACACCGCTGGTACTTCCTATATGTAAGTGTGCTATTTGTATTACCCTTCGTGGATCCCGAATCACCATTAGGGTATAGGATGTTATGATTCAATGTGACGAAACCAAATCCTTTGAGCATCGATCTATCTTCATAGATTGATTCTTCTAGGATGTTTAAAGTGCTAATATCGAAATCCTTGATTTGATTTAATTGTGTACTTTAAATGCGTATTTGACAAGACAATGTGACAAAACCAAATCCTTAAAGCATCTATCTATCTTCATAGATTGATTATTGTAGGATGTTTAAAGTACAATTGATGTCCTTGTTTGGATTCATTGGGTACTTTAATGCGTGTTTACAAGTTGTTGACGATTTATGTGTTTATGTGTTAGTTGTGATTTAGATAACGAAACGAGTGTAATACGATAAGAACATGGTGGATGTGACGCCCTGCGTCCCTAAACTTTTTACTTCTGGCAAGTCTAGTCCCTATACTCTCTGAAACTTAATTATGTGAAACTATGTGAAACATTTGGGAAACTTTGTGATGCTTGAATTTTATGATACTTTGAATCTAGACTCTTAAATACTTGAGACTTGACTCTTGATACTTGATACTTAAACATTATGAATCTTGATTCTGGTGAAACTTGATACTTGATACTAGATACTTGAAACTAGAAACTTGATTCTTGACTCTTGATGCTTATGGAACAAGAAACTTTGAGACTTTGAAACTTGAAACTTGACACTTACTAGCTAGCTCGTGTAGACTTGAAACATGGAAACTTTTGTGATTATACAATCTTGTCATGTGATGATGTTACACAATAATACGCAACACAACGCTTAATCTAGCTCGCTAAATCGAATCAAAATTTGAAAACTAACCCGCGCGAATCGGCTGTCCGAATGGACAACCGATCGGATGGCAATCCGTCCGGATGACCATCCGATCAGATGGCCATCCGACTGGACCGCCATCCGACCCCGCACACTACACCGCCTCTTTCCTCTACACTATAAGTACCCATGTCACATCACTTGATGTGACAGGCTCGTCCGACCAGTGACTCTCAGCTTGTTCTAAGGCACATTTCCTTCGATTTCAAGCAATTCTTGTAAGTTTTCTCCATAATTCTTGTACAACTTTCATCTTTACACACTTTCTAACTAGATCCTTCATCAAAATCATACTTTTCACCATGAAATCACTAAGTTTTGGGCTCTTGAGGATGCCGTCATCATGGCAGTTTGTAGAAATGACTGTGTGATGTCATTCCGTCAAGATTTAGTTCAGATCTAAGAGATTTCTACAGGTTTTACTACAAATCTTTACATAATCTAATCATTTCCGGTTAAATTCATGCTTTTCTTAACTTATTTACTCAAACACGATGAAATCTGGATACAAACAGGCTGTAGACTTGTTCTTTAGTCTAGAGTCAGCTTGAGAACAGATTATCACCGGAGAGATGACCAAATAACGGCTCAGACATGAAACCCCATCAAGAACAATCATCCGATCGAACGGGGTGATTCCCATCCGATCAAGACAAGCTGAACCTTGGTGAGTTTCTATTGTCTCGATATGTTACCACGTCGTCTCCGTGAAACTCGAAGCTTAAAATTTTACGAAGGTTTCAAAGGAGCAGAATCACCATAGCCGAATGACCATCCGATCGGACGATCCTCCGATTGAACGGTCATCCGACCGAATGACTTGTTCCCTGTAGCCTTTAATACTTAAACTATTTTAATCTGAACCTTGAAACTTACACTCGAACAGCCATCCGACCGAATGGCCATCCTCCCGGATGACCACCTGATCGAACGACTTGAACTTATACTACAAGGAAAACTTCAAAAGTTGGAAACAATTTGCAAATACATCACTGATCGTCTGTCCGGATGGCCATCTGATCAGATGACCATCCGTCCAGAGGGTCTGATCATCATTACACTTGTTTTACAGGGCGCTATGATCTTGACACTTGAAACTTTATCAGTTCACAACATTTAACCACTGACCGTACGACCGTCCGACCGAATGGGCTCCATCCGGAGCGAATGGTCATCCGACCAGATGACCATCCGTCCGGATGACCATCCTTCCGGATGACCATCCGGTCAGGAACCCTGTCAGACGCTTATACACGATTGTTCGCATGGTTCGACATTCCATTCGATACTCACACTGTTATACTATAATCAGGCTAACTCCAACACTCCCTTCAATCCATTTAGTCGGTGTTGATACTTAGCACCCACTGTGAGTATACTCGATCCCTTTTTTTGTTTTTAAACACTTTTGGGATGCAACATGTATTCTATAAACTTGACACTAGACACTTGAAACTTGTTTGAAACTTACTCTATCCGCTGTAAACATGAAACTTGATACTTGGACATGAGACTTTTATGCTATGTGAACGTTTAATCCTTGTGTGTAGTTCCGCCTTAACAATGGTAGCGCTATAGGGGTAATGCACCTCCCCGTTAGTCTTTGGGGTATTGTTAGGAGGAGACCCTTCTTTAGCTTTCCTTGAGTCTTGGGAAAGCGGTTAACACATGGGAAACTTGGGCTATCACTTGGACTGCGTTTAATAGCATGGTGAAACTTATTATGTGTGTTTATTGCTGGATATGAGTTTTTGGAACATTTTAAACTATTATACTATGACGTACTCAAACTTGTATACTCGCCAACATTCTTGTTGATATATTTTAATACATGTTGCAGGTTGATACTGGCTGAGGAATTAAGCATAATTAGGAACTTTTGAACAATGTTTAATGATTTGTATTTTGATACTTAGATTGTGGTTGGCGTTTAATGTTTTGAAAAATTTTGCATGAAATGAATTAATTACTATTGAAACTATAGTGTTATGGAAACTCATGAGCAATCTGAACGCTTAGTGCCGTGCCCCGATGTTTCCGCCATTGGTTGGGGTGTGACAGATTGGTATCAGAGCCATAACTATAGGGAATTAGGAGAAGTAGGAATGCTTTGCCTAGTCTATAGTTCTTGGAAACTTGTCTCTTATCTTTTTTGGGTAAAGGGTTACCCCGGTGATTCTATTAAAACAAACCGCAAATAAGTACAAGTAGTGAGGATGAGTTCCACACTAGTTCATATACAGGACATGCCCCGTATATGTAAACCAAAACACAAATGTATCAATGACACCACATAACCTAGCCTACTTTACATCATGAAAAATAAAGTAGACAAACAATAGACACCAAAACAAAAACCCTCAACCTCCATCATCAAATACGAAATAATCACACACCATCCGCCCCTTTACACGAAACAAAAACCGTCTATCCAATGTAGAATTTTGTGGAAGATGTGCTTGCCCCGGCTCTTGAAGATGAAGAACGTGTACCCGAAATCATAAAATCATTAGTTTCATTATAGACTTCAACAACCTCCTCCTCATCCGAATCCTGCTTGTCACTAGACTGCTTAACCTTCTTCTCCACTCGACCCACAATACTACCTCCCTGATCTCCATTATCTTCCTTAAGGACATCAAATGGGTTAGATGTTGAAACCTGGTTCGAACTCTTCAAGTGCTGTTTAGGTTTAGGTTTGCTAATAGGTCTATAAACTAACTTGGGTTTCTGATTTTTCATGTGGAGACCTTGGTTGTTAGCTTTCTTCTTATTGGAACCCACAACCTGAAAATCATCCCTCATTTTTCCAGCTTCCCCATTCGAAACAACCTGAGGGTTCTTTGGGCATGAGCCATCTTCATGACCAAACACACAGCAAGAAGAACACCTTAAAGGCTCCCAATCATATTTAATTTTAACCTCCACCTTAGAATAACCATTACCATCTAGAGATGGAATTGCAATAGTAACACTCCTCTTTAAATCAGCCCCCGCCTGAACTTCAATAAGAGCCCTAGCATAACTGCTTCTACCCCAAGACTCAGCACACATCGTGGCAGTATACGAATCCAACATCTTGGGCATCCCTATCTTAGAGGCAACCAAACTAACACCATCCTCAGTATATGCCGCTAACGGCACATCATGCATCTTAACCCAAACTGGAATAGCTTTAATATCCTCTTTCTCTAGTTTGACAAAGGTCGACCACTCCTTCAAAATTATCGGAACATTTCTTATCATCCATGACTCATCCTCTAACATTTTGTCCATCCCTTCCTTTGTTTTGAACTTAAAGAAAAAGAATCCATTTGCATTCATCATTAATCTCGACAGACCATACTTAACCCAGTTGCTCTTTGCAAAAAAATCCACCACAGGAAACGCTAGACGTTTACCCAAGAAATACCCATACAGAGTGTTTGCATACCTGTCCATGAGTTGCTTTACCGAAGACAACGGAATGACAACATCAGCTCCATCAACAACTTCGGCAGACTCCAACTCCCTAAAATTCACCTTCACCTTCTCCTTAGTGTTGTTTACAACTTTAGCAAACGATAACGGTACCGTCGTCCTGGACGATTTTGTGTTCCCTAGACCAGCCGATTCAGCAACATCAAAATCAGGAATTGGCGCATATCTCATGCTAGACTGATCAATCCCATCCGTACCATAAACACTATTAACTGGCCGTAGATTTTCAGCCATGGTTGGAACAGAAATCTTTGACAATTCATCAATTATGTTAATCTTACTTGGTTCAATTGGAGACGTCTGAACTGTGCCCCGTTGAGGTAACCACTTATTACCATCAACATCAATGACTCGGCTGGCCAAACCCTCAAACGAGTATGAAGGTCTGCCGCCACCATCAATATGTGTGTTATGCTCATCCATTCAGAAAAAAAAACCACCTCTCTTTAACCTTATGTATAATCAACTCGAAAAAGACAAATCACCAAACAACCCCGTCGAATCAACAAATAACGAAGAAACAGACCGAAACCCTAAACTAGCATAGAAACCCTAACCCATGAATTCGAATAAATCGGATAACTTACTTGGAAAATCAGGCCGATAACCAAAGAAAGAACACAAACTATTCAAAGTATGGATTTGGGCAGCGATTGCAAATAAAATACGGAAACCCCTGATGAAAATCGAAGCAAATCTGCGAACTGACTTCGTATTAGACGTTTGAAACTTCTAAGAACTAATCAGCAACAGAATCATGATGAAAAACTAGGGTTATGGGTGAAGGATCAGAATCGCCATTTGCTAGAGAGAGAATTAGGGTTTTTTCCAATACCGCGAATAGGAGCCGTTAACTTGTCTCTTATCTGCTGTTTAAGACTTATGCATTCTACCGTATTTGCTTCCTAGCAACACATATCCCTGTTAAACTTACATGCGTTTCCTAAAGCTGACACAATATACACTTGGACGCTTTGAAATGCTGAACAACGTTTGTATTTTGCACGGGATTGACCCTCAAGTCAGGAGTGATATCCGAACCTTGACGGGAAATTTCCATATCATATCCTCGTAGGTCTTACCGACACTATTTGGGTACAATGTTGTCAAGTTAGAGGTGAAACTCACATCTTGATAACTAGTCCCACTCTTTGATTTTCAGTCTCGCCAAGGTCTTGAAATTCCTGATCAATTAAGGACGTGTAGTGACCAAAAGGACAAATATCATAGACCTAACATCGATGACGTATTTGTCTGAGTAAGCCAAGACACGTTGCCTCAATTCGAGAAGGGGTTCGAATCGCTTTGGTCAGTCGACGTTCCTCTACCCGGAACAATCTTATGTTTTATAAGCCTATCTTGTTGCAGACAAACAAATACAGAGGTTTTCTCTCTAAGAGTGGCGATTAGGGCGACTTGGCATCTTCGTGCAAACCCTACCAGATTATTGCTGATCCTAATCTTGATTGAACTTGATTATCATCTTATGGATTTTCATTCGATCTTTAGAAGGTAATCATTTGCAATCAGATTCGGTTTTTTAGTTAGGGTTCCGCCGTTTTATTTCCTGATTATCATCTTATGGTTTTCATTCGATCCTTAGAAGGGTGTTAAATCAGATTCTGTTTGAGTTGGGGTTACGCAAGATTAGGGTTTCGGCAGAATCAAGTTTGGCGGATTAGGGTTTGTTGTCGGCACCAATTCCTGGTTTGCGAATTAGGGTTTGGCGGCTGATCACTCACCCAATTTCGGAGTTCTCTCTTTGATCCTGATTGCTGGTGAATTATTTTGAGGGTTGCGGCTACTAGGGTTTTTCAGGCGGCTTCTTTCTTGAACGAAATTCTGGCTACTAGGTTTCAGTTTAATGGAAGAACGCATGAAACCTGGTGGGCGGCCATCACTGTCGTTTAAGGAAATTGCGGATCGTATTCTTGATGTTGATGGGAACAATATTCAGCCAAAACGTGGTATCAACATCATTGATGAACTCACAAAGGCCACAGTTCCGGTTCATTTGGATAAGAGGGATGTCGAAAAGTCAGACAACTTTTGGGATTACCCTAGCAAAGTTTCGCCAAATTCAGATCTGTTTGGTGCTTCTTTCTCGGCTGACAACAGGGCTGCTCAAGGTAAAGCACGTACTTCGGGAACTGCAAGTCCTGTTTCCTTCGCTCACATTGTAAAGAATACAAAGGAAAAGGTTAAAGTGAATTTTCGGGCGATGGAATCTACCGAGAAAGTGGATGGGGCTGATGTTGTTATTCCATTGTCGTCGGTTCAACAAGTTACTGATAGGTATGCTAACACTTTGTTTGGATATTTTCTGGGTAAACGGTTGGCATTTCCTGTGGTCGATTATTTTGCAAAAAACAACTGGGCTAAATATGGTCTTTCCCGCCTCATGATGAATGCAAATGGGTTCTTTTTCTTTAAGTTTACTTCTAAGGAAGGGATGAATCAAATGCTAGAGGATGGGCCTTGGCTAATCAGAAGTGTTCCCATAATTTTGAAGGAGTGGTCGCCCTCTATCAAGATGGAAAAAGAGGATATTAAAGTGGTTCCAGTTTGGGTCAAGATGCATGATGTGCCGTTAGCGGCATTTACTGAGGATGGGCTTAGCTTGGTTGCCTCTATGATTGGGATACCTAAGATGTTGGATACGTATACTGCCAAGATGTGTGCTGAATCTTGGGGAAGGAGCAGCTATGCTAGAGCGCTTATTGAAGTGCAAGCGGGGGCTGAATTAAAAAAGAGTGTTACTGTTGCTATCCCATCTATGGATGGTAGTGGGTATTCAAAGATAGAGGTCAAGATTGAATATGATTGGGAGCCTCTAAGGTGCTCCTCTTGTTGTGTGTTTGGCCCTGATGACAGCTCATGCCCGAAGAACCCTCAGGTAACCCCAAGTGGGGATGCTGAAAAGAAGAATGATGATTTTCAGGTTGTAGAGGGCAAGAAGAAGAAAGTGAACAACCCAGGCATCCATATGAAAAATCAGAAGACTAAGTTAGTGTACAGGCCAGTTGTCAACCCTAAACCAAAATCGTCCTCAAAGAGTCCGATGCAGAATCAGGTTTCAACGTCTAACCCGTTTGACATTCTAAAGGATGATACTGGTAATCAGGGAGGTACCACTGGGGGTCGAGTTGAGAAGAAACCGTCGAGTGACAGGCAGGAATCGGATGAGGAGGAGGTTGAAGAAGTCTACAATGAAACTAGTGCATTCATGACATCGGGTAATCATCCTTTTTCTTCGAAAGCAGGGGCAAGCACCTCTTCTACCAAGTTCTCGAATGGATAGGCTGTCTGCTTTTCGTCTGAAGGGGCTGCTGTTTTGTGGCCACTTTATTTTTGATGATGGTGGTTGAGATTATGTTTTGTGGTTTGCATTGTTTTGTCTACTAGATGTCGTGTCATGATATATAGTAGACTAGGTTATGGGGTGTTATAGGTCTTTGGTTTTTTGTTTTGTTTTACATATATGGGGCATGTCCTGTATATGAACTAGTGTGGAACACATCCTCACTACTTGTTCTTCATTGCGGTTGCATTTTAATAGAATCACCGGGGTAACCCTTTACCCAAAAAAAAAGCCTATCTTTTATGTACCTCGATTTTTATATGTGGTTTTAAACTTCATTCTTACATGAAACGCACGTATCTCCGTAATTCAAAACAATAATCATAACCTCTCAGGATCGAACTAAATTTATGAGGCTTTATTCGTTAAAATAAACTATGTGGAATCTTGATTAGACTATGGGAAACATGATTGAACGTGATTCTATGTGAAACTACTTGCTTAATTTATGTGGAATGTGCTGTTGTGGGTAGCAAAACACTATACGTAACATGGCACCTTATTTCTGAACATATGGTCCCCGAAGGTTACTCTTAAGAAAGATAGTATCAAAACCGTTCCAATATGGGTTAAATTGCACAATGTGCCGATTTCAGTTTATACTGATGATGGGTTGAGCTTGTTGGCTTCGAAGCTAGGGGTTCCTAAAAGGTTAGATTCCTATACAGCTGATATGTGTGTTGAAAACTGGGGTAGGAGTAGTTATGCTCGTGCGATGATTGAGTTAAATGCTGACAACGAGCTAAAGGATCACATTACTGTAGCTATCCCTAAAATGGATGAGGATGGGTTTATTATGGAACGGGTTAAAGTTGAATATGAGTGGAGGCCGTTACGCTGTAGTGCATGCTGTTTATTTGGTCATGATGATAATACGTGTAGCAAGAAACCTAATGGCAAGGATAAGATGGTTACTGTTGACGAGGAGGGTTTTGTTACTGATAAAAGGAAGATGGCGAGGTACTCGTTCCCTCAAAAAAAGCAGAAACCTAAGGTTGTGTACAAACCTAAGACTAATAAATATCATGCAAGTACATCTGGAACGAAGGGGGATAATTCGGCGGCAATGAATTCTAATGTGCAAGTGAAAAACTCCTTTGCGGTGCTTGATAATGATAAGAATGATGAGAATAGGGATCCGACTAGTGCCAAGTCGATGATTGATGAAAATCATGGTACCCGAATACAACAACCTGATGAAGTTAAAGAGTTGAATCCGACAGAGATGGCTGATTTTATGAGTGGTAACCTGAATAATCAAAATTCTGAGGGGGCAAGCACTCCCGGTGACAATGGTTTTAATGGGTAGCTTAGCTGCTTGGAACATAAGGGGTCTAAACCAACCCCTGAAACAAAGTGAGGTTCGCCATTTTATTGCGGAGAATCATTTAAGTGTTTGTGCCATTTTAGAGTCTCATGTGGATGTTAATAAGCTGAATAAGATATGCGAGAAGGTTTTTCGGAATTGGAAGTGGACATCGAATGGAGGTATGTGTCATAGAGGTACGAGGGTGATATTGGGATGGAATGCGGATGATATTGATCTTATGGTTATATCCCAATCAGACCAGGTTATTCATGCTCAGGTATTGTTAAAATCGGTCAAAAAGAAGATATTTTGTTCTTTTGTGTATGCGGAAAACAAATATCAGGATAGGAGAAGCTTGTGGGCTGATTTGTGTAACTTTAAAGGCCTCACTCATGATACCCCTTGGGTTGTAATGGGTGATTTCAATGCCGCTTTGAATATGGAGGATTTTACCATGGGGCCGTCTTCCCACACAATAGCTATGCGAGAATTCTATGAGTGTATTCAACAGGCAGAATTGATTGATGTTAAGAGTCATGGGTTGCATTATACTTGGAATCAAAAACCAAAGGATGGGGTAGGAATGCTAAAGAAGATCGACCGTATTATGGGTAACATCAAACTCTTGGATGTTTTTTCGGACGCTTATGCTATGTTTCAGCCGTTTCGTGTTTCAGATCATGCTCCTGCTATCCTGAAATTATTTTCTATATCTACGGACCGTCCTAAACCTTTTAAGTTCCCAAACTTTATTGTGACAAAGCCTGAGTTCAGCCAAGTTGTTATGTCCGAATGGAATAAAACCGTGGAGGGTGCTGCCATGTTTTCTGTGGTTAAGAAAATGAAGGGTCTGAAATCACACTTTAGGAGGATATTGCGTAATCAAGGTAATCTCCATAAAAGAGTTACTGACTTACGGAATGAGCTGGACCAGATTCAAAAACAGGTGGAAGCTCATCCTTTTGATGCTGCTATTCGGTCTTCTGAAGCTATCTGTTTGCGAGATTTCAAGTCAGCGGTTTATGATGAGGAGTGTTTCTTGAAACAAAAATCTAAAGTGCAATGGTTATGTGCGGGTGATTCAAATACATCCTACTTTCATAATTGTGTGAAAAGTAGGAATGCTAGAAATAAAATCAGTTGCATTAAGGATACGAATGGGAACCAGTATGAGGGAGTTGATGTCGCGGCTGCTTTGCTAAATCATTATTCAGGCTTCATGGGCACCGAAGATCAAGTGACTAGGTTGGATGATGTAGATCTGTTTGTTAATGTATTGCAGCAGAATGTGGCGGAGAATATGGTGAGACAGGTTACCGATGATGAAGTTAAACAGGCCATGTTCAGTATAGGTGAGAATAAGGCTCCAGGTCCGGACGGATACACTTCAGCTTTTTTTAAAAATGCCTGGGATGTTGTGGGCGGTGAAGTTACAAAGGCGGTGTGTGATTTCTTTAATAACGGCCAAATTCTTAAGCAAATTAACCATACGATTTTAGCGTTGGTGCCAAAGATTGATAATCCAAATACAGTTCTTGACTACAGGCCAATATCATGCTGCAATGTGATATATAAGTGTATTAGTAAAATAATCACTGATCGTTTGAAGGGATGTTTGGGGACTCTAGTGAACATCAACCAATCGGCGTTTGTCCCTGGTAGAAAGATATCTGATAATATTCTTATTACGCAGGAGCTTATGCATAATTATCATGTGGATCGTGGTCCTCCGAGGTGTGCTTTGAAGATTGATATCCAGAAAGCTTATGATACTGTAAGCTGGTCGTTTTTAGAAGCTATTTTATACCGGTTCGGTTTTCACCGGAAAATGGTTTCTTGGATTATGGCGTGTGTCACAACGGTATCCTACTCGGTTAGCGTAAATGGCGAGTTGCATGGTTATTTTCCAGGGAAACGGGGTCTACGTCAAGGAGATCCAATGTCCCCGTACCTTTTCACGTTGATTATGGAGGTGCTATCTCTCATGTTTCAAAAGATGGCGTTAAACCCTGCTTTCAAGTTCCATAGTCACTGTTCTAAACAAAAGATTATCAACGTCTCATTTGCTGATGACTTATTTGTTTTTGTTAATGGGGATACTGGATCGGTTCAGCTTATTCGGAATGTATTGGAGAAATTCACTAGTGTTTCGGGCCTGGTTCCTAGCTTGCCTAAGAGTACGATCTTTTTCTGCAATGTTCCAAGTCATGTAAAAGCTGAGATTCTGAGCCTGTTGCCGTTTCATGAGGGTGAACTCCCGGTTCGCTACCTCGGGGTTCCCTTAATCTCTACTAAGTTATCTTTTAGAGATTATCGGGTTCTGGTGGAACGTATGGAGAGGACGGTTGATAATTGGATGTCTAAATTGTTATCTTTTGCAGGTCGATTGCAGCTCCTCAACTCTGTTCTTGCAGCTATGTATACGTATTGGGCTTCGGTATTTATTTTGCCAATGCGTATAGTGAAGGATCTGGAAAAGAGAATGCGAAGGTTTCTATGGAACGGGGGGGGGGGGGGGGGGCTCCTGGGAGTATTCGGTCAAAAGTCGCGTGGAAGGACGTTTGTTTGCCTAAGGAGGAGGGTGGTCTTGGAATCCGAAATATCTCAGATGTGAACAAAGCACTTATGATGTCGCATATTTGGAGCATTATTAGTAACCGGGAATCCCTGTGGGTAAAATGGATCCATTCTTACAAGATAAAAGGTAGAAATTTTTGGGAGATTCAAAGCCGTGGTAATTTGACTTGGAGTTGGCAAAAGATTTTATCTATTCGTCCGTTGGTCAGACCTTATGTTTGGAAGTTGATTGGGAGTGGTTCCCAGACAAATGCGTGGAGTGATAATTGGTGCTCGTGCAGTCCGATCCGAAACTTCATTACGCCAAGGAGAATTGCCCAAGCGGGTTTTAATTTGCAAACTACTGTTGCGGAACTTGTAGACGCTGATGGCAACTGGCGGTGGCCTCAGGCATGGTATGATTTATTTCCAGTACTCATAAATGTCATGGCTCATCCTCTTGTTCCTGATTCGGTTGACAGACTGGGATGGAAATCTGTGGAAGGAAAAATTGTGCATTTTAGCTCTTGGGAAGCTTGGAATAATCTTCGGGTAAGGGATAATAAGGTGGCTTGGGTGAATATGGTGTGGTATGGCCAATGCATTCCAAGACATTCTTTTCATCTTTGGTTAGTTCTAAAGAATAAGCTGAAGACGCAAGATAGGTTGGCAGTTTGGGAAGCGGGGAGTGAAACAAATTTACGTCTTATGTGTTGTCCCCTTTGTAACTATGGACGAGACTCAAGAGATCATTTATTTTTTCAATGCTCCTTTGCGGCCAAGATTTGGAGCATTGTCAAGGAAACAATTGATATGGTAAATCTTAACGACTCGTGGAGCTCAATCATAGCGTGGATAGAGCTGAATGCGAGTTCAAAGAAACTGGAACACATTGTCTGTAAGCTTGTGGTAGCTGCCTCGACATACTTTATATGGCAAGAACGGAATAACCGGCTGTTTTCCGACATACACAGGAAGGAAGAGACGGTGGCTCAGCTTATCTTTGATAAGGTGCGGCTTCGTATAATGGGTTTTAAGATCGGACGAGACGTGAATTATAGGAAGCTTTTGGAAACATGGGGAGTAAAAGAAGACGAACCGGGCTAATTGCGAGTCTAGCTTGCTAGTGTATTGTTGTTAGTTAGCTTTGTTTTTCGGGTTGTTTTGTTTTGTTTTGGCCGTTTGTGAGTTGTGTTGTTTTGTTTTGTCTAGGCTTGGCCTGTCAAGCCTAGTAGTGTGTGTCAAACTCTTGTCGCACCCTGTTCTTTGATTCTTTATAAAATTCACCGGGGTAACCCTTTACCCAAAAAAAAAAAAAACATGGCACCGAATGACGAGACAAAAGTAACATGGACGAAACATGGTGGATACGCTGCTGGTACTTCCTATATATAAGTGTTTCCAACATGTTGCCAACTTTCGTACCACGTGCCATGCGAAATTTAGTGTTTTGCGGACCAATGAGGAGAATGTTGAACGTTGAGTTATGTGAAACTATTGCTTGACCTATGTATGTAACTGATGGAAGCACATGAGAATGATGAAGTGTACTGTTATGGTTAGCAAAACGCGACACATAACATGACGCCGACGACGAGACGGACGTGACATGCCTGAAACATGGTGGATACGCCGCTGGTACTTCCTATATATAAGTGTTTCTGACATGTTACCGAACTTTCGTACCACGTGCCATGCGAAGGTCGTGGGTTTGCGGACTTGTGATAAGAATGTTGAATCTTTGTGAAACTTGTTGAACGTTGGTGAAACTTGAGTTTTTATGCGCCTATGTGTGAAACTAAATACTACGAGACTTTATGATCTAGACTTATACGATCCTTTTTCTTGGATCTTTAGATGTCTTCCCGTAAACTATCCGATTCTCTCAAGAGATCCAGGGCCAATTCTCAGAAGAAGATGATGTCCTTCATGGCCGATCAGATCGCTCGCATCGTGCCTAAGATCATCACTGAGATCCAGGGATCAAACACTCCACCCTCCTCTGTTGACTCTAAGACAAAGAAAGTAAAGCCTACGAAGTTCAACTACAAACACTTTCTCTCTTGCAACCCTAAGCCTTTCACGGGCAGCGATGGGGGTGACTGCTATGCTAGAGTGGTTCGACAACATTGAGGTCACCTTCATCAACAGTGAGTGCCCAGAACACTTAAAGACTAGGAGTGCAACTGGCATGTTTCAAGGAAGAGCTCTAGAGTGGTGGTCTAACGAGAGAAACATCCGCTCCAACGAGGAAGCTTATGCTCTTCCATGGCCTGAGGTGCGAGAATTGATGATGCTCGAATTCTGCCCTCCCCATGAACAGCTAAAGCTTGAGGAAGAGTTTTGGAACCTCAAGCATGTCACACCCCGAACGCGTAAAACAACAACTCGCGGCGGAAACATCGGGGCGTGTTGCAACAGAATTAATGTTTCACAACCATGGAAATTAAAGTTTCGTTTTATTGATTTAAAAGTGTTACAATGTCTAAATAAACAAATAAATACAACATAATTAACTAGTCTTGCATCTTTTATTGTCACTAAAGCCCAAGTCTGTCTATGTGTATCTTGACCATCTTAAGCAAACGTTCCTGAAAAACACATGTGAAAATAGGTACGTCAGCATAAAAATGCATGTGAGATACATAGGTTTTGTGAAAATAAGATTCATGACTTATGTTTGAGAAAATGTTTAGTCATGAACCTTGTTATTTGCTTTGTCTTTTAAATCATTTGAAAAACGATAAGATCAGATGATAAGTATAAATAAATGTAAGGTTAAATGAATAACCAAGTAAAATGCGTTTGCATAAGATAAGTTTGTTTATAAATCAATGTCTTGTGAAAAGTATGTTATTTGTATGAAATGTTCTATGTCTCAAACTGAAATGATTCAAATAACGTTACGACATGTAATACCATACAAACACTTATATATAGGAAGTACCAGCGGCGTATCCACCATGCTTGTATCATATTACACACGCATCGTTACTTAATCACTTAATCAAACCAAACCAAACAATGTAAAATGTTCATGTCAAGATGTAAATCATGTCAAAATGTCTATGTCAAATATCCATGTCAAATGTCTATGTCAAATATCCATGTCAAATGTCTATGTCAAATATCCATGTCAAATGTCTATGTCAAATATCCATGTCAAATGTCTATGTCAAAATGTCATGTATGGCAAGTGAAAGGTCTCAACTAAACCATATGCACAAAAACAAAGTATTGAAGTAAAACTTGGTTTAAATCAAAGCTATGTTTTGTGTGAATGCATGCAAATATTTAATATGAACATCTATGCGGTATTGTGAATATGCATACATCCAAGCCTGGCGACTGTGGTGATAAACCCTTTAAACAAATTAAAGGTCTATCTGTCTTATATCAACGAATTCGGTCATTCCTTTCATCGCCTTTCCCTGGGACGTCCGGAACGGGAGTTGTCAATTCCTATGGTACCACTACCTACTAACGAACGGCATGATCGGTGTTAATGAATGTATTGTCCCATGTAAACAAACCAAATGTCATACCAAAATGTAAGCATGTGATGAAAAACAATGTACTAAGTATGCACGCAATGGACATAAATAGCATAAAATGTAAATGTAAAACGATGTACTAAGTATGAACTAAATGGACATACATAGCATAAAACACAATGAGATCATGTACTATAAGTGTACTATTGAACATAGCAGTATATGATGTGAAAACAGGAAAGCATGAAAGTAACAAGTAGGCACATGTGTTCCACCCCAAAACAGTTTGGAAAACAGTAAAAGAGGGGTCTATGTACTCACTTGAGATTGCTCAGAAGTCCTTGAGTAACAACCAAACAATGCTAGAGATCGCGGATATCAAACGGCACCTAATATAGGTAACTATGTTAATTAACCGGACCTAGATCGGAAGATCGGGTAGCATTAGGGTTTGTAAACCAAACGAGTGTAGAGACTCGTGTCATTTGGTTTAACAAAGCCTACATACTAAATGAAACTTAACCTAAGTGTTTACGACCCATTACGACCCGTTTAGGAAGCTTATGCTACTTTAACGCGTCGTTCGCGTGAAACGCGTTTGGACCGCCTAACTAGTCCTATGACAAGTGTTATATGCCTAAACATGTTACATAATCAGTTATGTGACAAAAGTTTAGGTTACATATGCTTAATTACCAATTATACATGAAAAGGGTATTCTGGTAATTTACCTAAGGCATATAAACTACCTATCATACAACTACTTAAACGATGTGACCATAGGGTATAACCTCGGAAGGTTATTCCCTATACACTATGGTCACCTACTGTGTTTGGTCAGATCCTAATGATCGACCAAATGGGTCGGGTTCGAGGTATAAGCGATTTATTAGATCGCTTATCCTACGACCCTAGACAACGTGGTAATCAGTAGGCATAGTCCCAAGGGACTATGACCATCGTGATCACAATCACGTTGCGAAGTTCAAACGAACTTCGCATTGACCATTACTGGTCAACGCTGAAAGTCAAACAAAGTTTGACTTTCTGACTCGAAAAGCAATAAAATAAGGAAAAGAACGAAAGAATACTTACGAAGGGTCCCCGAATGCTAACCTCGATTCAAAAATCTCAGGTATGAAACAATAGTTTCAACTTAGAGTTTCTCAAATCAAAGTTCTAGTTATTTTAGCAATGGGGGTGGATGGGTATTTATAGGAATACCCGAACCGTTAAGATCGTTTCATGGAAAACGTGCCTTAATCCCATCCGTACATGTGTTGAAATGTCATGGTGTTTAGGTGTTTAAATTCCATCCACACATGTGTTGAAATGTCATGGTGTTTAGGTGTTTAAATTCCATCCACACATGTGTTGAAATGTCATGGTGTTTAGGTGTTTAAATTCCATCCACACATGTGTTGAAATGTCATGGTGTTTAGGTGTTTAAATTCCATCCACACATGTGTTGACTAAGCATTGTTAGAATGTGTGGTTGTGAATTAAACAACGGCTAATACATCGAATCTGGTCCCGAATGCGAAAAACGAACCAAATGACGTGACGAATGGATTTTTCTTATGGCGAACACTAAAATAAAATATTTTAGTGCTTACATAAATTTTTGGATGTCCGGATGTATTCAGAACGTAAGTTATGCGCGAAAATGCAAACTTGTGCACTTTTTTGACACTTTTAGTCCCTGAATGACACAAAAGTTTATTTTAGCACACCGAACCCCTCAAAGCCTATTTCTAAGCTATGTAAAGGATATTTATGGTATGTTTAACTTATGGTCATGTTCCGGAATGTCTGTTACAGTTCAAATTGGCATACTTTCGCAGTTTGTCAACTTTAGTCCCTGTAAGCGAATTAACTTGGTTTTGCCATACCAAAGCCTTCAAAACTTATTTCTAAGTTATGTAAAGGTTATTTAAGGTATGTTAAGCCTATTTCACTATTCCGGAGTGTTTGTTGCATTAAACTGGTTATATCTACGCATCGGTGCGCGTATAACCTTCCAGAAAGTGAATTTAGAGTTTGGAATTGAACGAGAATTGATATGTGAAAAATGATACACATATTTTTACAAATCCCAAGTATGAAATATAATATTTCATTGGTTCGGTATTTGTTTGATGGCCGTGGAGGCACAGGTGTTACAGTCTCCCCTACTTTAGGAAATTTCGTCCCGAAATTTATTTAGAGGAAACTTGTGAGAGTTTAAAACATGAAGTTGAAAAGATCAAATAACATTGGTTAGGGTTCTTGAACTTCTAGTAACCTTAATAACATTATGTTTGCAATGTAAGAGGGACACTTATATACAAGTATATGAAGCGTCATTGGTGCGTCCACCATGCCTCCATTACATCGTTCTCATTTTGTTATTGTTGTCACTATCGGTTCCTTCACATAATAAATCTTACTGGATTTCTGTGCACTAAATTTCATAATTATGTGCGCATCCATAATTAGAGAATTCCTTGCACAGTTCACACAGTCTATTTTATAATGTGTAGGGTAAAACCAAATGAACAATCCTGTGATGAGCGTGACTTAGACCGCCATAGAGTCCTTTAGACTAAATCAATAAATGATTTAAATAGACTATCAAGGAGTCTGTCCAGCTACATCACTAGATGTCGTTCTTTAACCAAATTGTGAATCAATCTTTTTGATTAGACCACTAAAGGGTCTCTAATGAATCATGGAGCAGTACTATATAATCCAAGGGTCTTAACTATTACATAGAAGCCCATTAAGGATTTAAGGTAGTACCTTTTGAATATCCTGCTATGAATCTCTCATATGAAGATATGAAAGATCCTGCGAGGATTTGGATAACGAATATCCAGAGTATTAAAACACAAAAATGCATAAAAGAAAACATAAGATGAATTAACACATAGTCACATAACCACAAAATTGTTTAACTAGAAGTTTGTTCTGCTAACAGAGTACATGTATTTAAAGCACACTAGGAATCCATCTCGTGGATTTCATTTGGTACTTTAAACATTATCAAGAATCTAACTATAAAGATAGAAAGATCTTTAGAAGAAAAATTCGATTTCGATTATAAGGAACCGAAATGTTCGAATTCAGGTACATAAGGAATCCAATTAAGGACTCTGATTTGAATGATGATCATCCACAAGGATCTAATTGTGAAGATAAAAAGATCCCTTATGGATTTCAGAAGTTGAAGATGTTTCGATACCTTGCACTGGACGTGCTTATGTCAAAACATGAAGTAAAAATGCTTATGAAATTGAGATGCTAGATATGCCAAGGCGACATATGAAGCAGAATTTTGAAGGTTAAGTCAATGTATGAGGAAAATATTTTTGAAAACTATGCATGGGGTTCTTTTAAGAAAAAAGGTGTTTAACGTTTTTGAAACCTTATATATAATACTTTTGAAATCATAAAGTAGGTGTATTAGGTAGATATATTTACAAAAATGTTTTAAAAATCATGCGAGATGAATTTTGAAATTATGTATAAGGTTTTTGAAAGACATGAATGATGCTTTTCGAAATCATGCACTTGATAAGAAAATGTATTGTGTTAATATTGTCTTCAGACTATATGAAATATTTTGAAATTAGAAAGGTTGGTTTTGATAACATGGCCAATGTTTTTGAAATAACATAGACAAGGCATTTAGAAAAATTGTTTTCAAATTATATGAAATGTTTTGAAATCATGAAGATTGTTTTGAAATACTTGTACTGTGAATGTTGAAAAATCAAAACGTAATGGGTATGAGATTTGAAAATATCCTTAGTTATCCAACCAAGGATTCAAAAATACAGATGGGCAAAAAGCACGATTACTCATAATTTCACTTTATTTCCTGTACTTTGTTTCTTAGAATGAAACGAGTATTTAGAACTTTCGAGGAAATTATGAGCGATCACTTGAAAGAGAGAACCACAAGAGTAGTTTGTAAGGAACATAGTTCCTTAGTGCAGGTATTATAGGGAAAAGCCATAAACACATGTAATGATACTTGTATAGCAGAATTGTGAACAACAACTTTTATTTATGAACAAGACATATTGTTTCACAATACACGAGAACAAAAGAAACAAAGGCATAAGACAGCAACATCCTTTGTTCAGCCGAATGCTCATCCAAGGGTTGGATTTGCATTAGCAAGCTTTGGGCAATTTCTTCGGAAATGTCCCATCTCACCACACTTGTTGCAAGAACCTGGTGGAAAGCGAGCTCGAGCAGGTTTGTTGTCAGCTCGATTTGGTGCAACAGCTACTACGCAAACTTTTGCTGTATGACCTTTAAGTCCACAAAGTTGGCATTCGCGGCACCTCACATTAGCATGATGATGGAGGCCACATTGGTTGCACAAAGGTGAAGTTCCATTGTATGGCTTCCTAGCTGGTGGCCTTGCCACATGGCTAGGTCCCGCTTGATTAGGTGTAACCGCTGCGGGTTTCCTTGAAGCCTTACGTTTCCTTGATTTTGGTGCTGGCTTGACTTCTGCTTCCTTTAGTGGCTCTTGAGTGGCTTCATTGTCGAGACGAGAGGCTTCATTGTTGAGACGAGCCATGGCAATACCTAAATCCACAGTCCTCTGAATCACTTCGCCAATTTGCTGGACAAATTTGGCTGTTCGCTCGGGCATTTGACCAGTGATGAGAGGAATAGACATTCTAAAAGAAAATGAAAGACAGAGGAAGAAGCAAGTGAAAGGTTATTGGAAAATCAATACAGAATGGTAACGAATGAAAATTGTGATCATTTGTTTGTTACCTAAGGCAAACAAATGAGATGGTGACAAATCAAAGTAAATGGATTAAAAATAATGTATCGCGAAGACATGCTCGCCTATAAGTGAACACTCATCCCAAGAATTCCCAGGTAAGCACAACTGGTCTCGCGTCTGATGAGATGTATACGAAGTGCTTGCCTAGCCAGAAAACCCAGAATACAGGCATTCACCCTTCCAGTTTGCACGTGTTCACATTATTTAAAACCCAAAACCTTGACGAGATTTTGAAAACTCAAAGGGCTTCAAAACCATATAACAGAGAGTTCAAAACCTTACAATAGAGGGTTCAAAACCTAGTAATCAATCATCCTAGAACAGATGATTAGTTTTCAAAGCGGTTTTGAAATTCATGTTCTTGTTGCGGTTGTCGCCTAAGGATAGGCGACAGTATTGTTTTATGACTAAACGCAAGTAAACTCGCGTTAGGGTCCTAAGAAGGTTATAGACTAGGTCAAAGCATTACTAATTACTAATAACCTAATTCCCTATAACCATTGGCTCTGATACCATCTTTTCTATCACACCCCGACCGCGTAAAACAACAACTCGCGGCGGAAACATCGGGGCGTGTTGCAACAGAATTAATGTTTCACAACCATGGAAATTAAAGTTTCGTTTTATTGATTTAAAAGTGTTACAATGTCTAAATAAACAAATAAATACAACATAATTAACTAGTCTTGCATCTTTTATTGTCACTAAAGCCCAAGTCTGTCTATGTGTATCTTGACCATCTTAAGCAAACGTTCCTGAAAAACACATGTGAAAATAGGTACGTCAGCATAAAAATGCCTGTGAGATACATAGGTTTTGTGAAAATAAGATTCATGACTTATGTTTGAGAAAATGTTTAGTCATGAACCTTGTTATTTGCTTTGTCTTTTAAATCATTTGAAAAACGATAAGATCAGATGATAAGTATAAATAAATGTAAGGTTAAATGAATAACCAAGTAAAATGCGTTTGCATAAGATAAGTTTGTTTATAAATCAATGTCTTGTGAAAAGTATGTTATTTGTATGAAATGTTCTATGTCTCAAACTGAAATGATTCAAATAACGTTACGACATGTAATACCATACAAACACTTATATATAGGAAGTACCAGCGGCGTATCCACCATGCTTGTATCATATTACACACGCATCGTTACTTAATCACTTAATCAAACCAAACCAAACAATGTAAAATGTTCATGTCAAGATGTAAATCATGTCAAAATGTCTATGTCAAATATCCATGTCAAATGTCTATGTCAAATATCCATGTCAAATGTCTATGTCAAATATCCATGTCAAATGTCTATGTCAAATATCCATGTCAAATGTCTATGTCAAAATGTCATGTATGGCAAGTGAAAGGTCTCAACTAAACCATATGCACAAAAACAAAGTATTGAAGTAAAACTTGGTTTAAATCAAAGCTATGTTTTGTGTGAATGCATGCAAATATTTAATATGAACATCTATGCGGTATTGTGAATATGCATACATCCAAGCCTGGCGACTGTGGTGATAAACCCTTTAAACAAATTAAAGGTCTATCTGTCTTATATCAACGAATTCGGTCATTCCTTTCATCCCCTTTCCCTGGGACGTCCGGAACGGGAGTTGTCAATTCCTATGGTACCACTACCTACTAACGAACGGCATGATCGGTGTTAATGAATGTATTGTCCCATGTAAACAAACCAAATGTCATACCAAAATGTAAGCATGTGATGAAAAACAATGTACTAAGTATGCACGCAATGGACATAAATAGCATAAAATGTAAATGTAAAACGATGTACTAAGTATGAACTAAATGGACATACATAGCATAAAACACAATGAGATCATGTACTATAAGTGTACTATTGAACATAGCAGTATATGATGTGAAAACAGGAAAGCATGAAAGTAACAAGTAGGCACATGTGTTCCACCCCAAAACAGTTTGGAAAACAGTAAAAGAGGGGTCTATGTACTCACTTGAGATTGCTCAGAAGTCCTTGAGTAACAACCAAACAATGCTAGAGATCGCGGATATCAAACGGCACCTAATATAGGTAACTATGTTAATTAACCGGACCTAGATCGGAAGATCGGGTAGCATTAGGGTTTGTAAACCAAACGAGTGTAGAGACTCGTGTCATTTGGTTTAACAAAGCCTACATACTAAATGAAACTTAACCTAAGTGTTTACGACCCATTACGACCCGTTTAGGAAGCTTATGCTACTTTAACGCGTCGTTCGCGTGAAACGCGTTTGGACCGCCTAACTAGTCCTATGACAAGTGTTATATGCCTAAACATGTTACATAATCAGTTATGTGACAAAAGTTTAGGTTACATATGCTTAATTACCAATTATACATGAAAAGGGTATTCTGGTAATTTACCTAAGGCATATAAACTACCTATCATACAACTACTTAAACGATGTGACCATAGGGTATAACCTCGGAAGGTTATTCCCTATACACTATGGTCACCTACTGTGTTTGGTCAGATCCTAATGATCGACCAAATGGGTCGGGTTCGAGGTATAAGCGATTTATTAGATCGCTTACCCTACGACCCTAGACAACGTGGTAATCAGTAGGCATTGACCCAATGGACTATGACCATCGTGATCACAATCACGTTGCGAAGTTCAAACGAACTTCGCATTGACCATTACTGGTCAACGCTGAAAGTCAAACAAAGTTTGACTTTCTGACTCGAAAAGCAATAAAATAAGGAAAAGAACGAAAGAATACTTACGAAGGGTCCCCGAATGCTAACCTCGATTCAAAAATCTCAGGTATGAAACAATAGTTTCAACTTAGAGTTTCTCAAATCAAAGTTCTAGTTATTTTAGCAATGGGGGTGGATGGGTATTTATAGGAATACCCGAACCGTTAAGATCGTTTCATGGAAAACGTGCCTTAATCCCATCCGTACATGTGTTGAAATGTCATGGTGTTTAGGTGTTTAAATTCCATCCACACATGTGTTGAAATGTCATGGTGTTTAGGTGTTTAAATTCCATCCACACATGTGTTGAAATGTCATGGTGTTTAGGTGTTTAAATTCCATCCACACATGTGTTGAAATGTCATGGTGTTTAGGTGTTTAAATTCCATCCACACATGTGTTGAAATGTCATGGTGTTTAGGTGTTTAAATTCCATCCACACATGTGTTGACTAAGCATTGTTAGAATGTGTGGTTGTGAATTAAACAACGGCTAATACATCGAATCTGGTCCCGAATGCGAAAAACGAACCAAATGACGTGACGAATGGATTTTTCTTATGGCGAACACTAAAATAAAATATTTTAGTGCTTACATAAATTTTTGGATGTCCGGATGTATTCAGAACGTAAGTTATGCGCGAAAATGCAAACTTGTGCACTTTTTTGACACTTTTTGTCCCTGAATGACACAAAAGTTTATTTTAGCACACCGAACCCCTCAAAGCCTATTTCTAAGCTATGTAAAGGATATTTATGGTATGTTTAACTTATGGTCATGGTTCCGGAATGTCTGTTACAGTTCAAATTGGCATACTTTCGCAGTTTGTCAACTTTAGTCCCTGTAAGCGAATTAACTTGGTTTTGCCATACCAAAGCCTTCAAAACTTATTTCTAAGTTATGTAAAGGTTATTTAAGGTATGTTAAGCCTATTTCACTATTCCGGAGTGTTTGTTGCATTAAACTGGTTATATCTACGCATCGGTGCGCGTATAACCTTCCAGAAAGTGAATTTAGAGTTTGGAATTGAACGAGAATTGATATGTGAAAAATGATACACATATTTTTACAAATCCCAAGTATGAAATATAATATTTCATTGGTTCGGTATTTGTTTGATGGCCGTGGAGGCACAGGTGTTACAAAGCAGATTGGAGATGACAACTTGGCTTACACTACCCGTTTTAAACAACTCATCTTAATCGTGCCTTACTTGGTTTCTACTTCGAAGCACATGATAACCAAGTACATTAATGGGTTACCTCCTGCCATGCGAGACTCAATTGAAGCAGCTCGGCTCGAGACTATTGAAGAGGTTTATCGTCTGGCAGCAAGTTTGAACAACAATCGCGTACGTGATAAACAATTTGGAAACTCCGCTCCATCGAAACCTGCTCATCAAATCACTCAGCAGCCAAGTGGCAACAAGAACAGGAAACGAAAGTCTCAAGGTTCGGGTTGCAATGCAATTGTCCCTGCTATGAATGCAAACCCTACGGGCAATGCCACTGTGCCTGCTGCTGCTAATCCTCCTGCTCCAGAGAACAACAAGAAACCGTACACTGGAGTGCATCCCAAGTGTGCGACTTGTAACTATCACCATCCTGTAACCTCTGATTGCCATTTGTGTACCAACTGTAATTGCTATGGTCACACACCCCGTACTGCCTTCAAGCCCAGCAAGCACCGCCAGCTCAGGAAGTTCTACTAGCTCTCCCTGCTCCCCCGCAGAACCCCAGACCAGTCAACAATGTTCGTGCATGCTATAAGTGTAGAGACACTACTCATCTCCGTAACCAGTGTCCCCAGCTGAACCAGGAGCAATAGCCAGCCGCTCGAGGATGAGCATTCAACCTCAATGCTAATCAAGCTCGTAACGATAATGACGTCGTTAATGGTACGTTTCTCGTCAATAATCTTTAAGCTTTGATACTATTTGATACTGGTGCCGACAGAAGCTTTGTGTCCGTAGAATTTGAATCTTTGTTAAACTGTGCACTCTCTAAACTATCTAAGTCATTCTCTGTCGTGATTGCCGATGGTAAGTCTATTCTAGTTGATTCTATTCTCAGTGGTTGTTCCTTGACTCTTTGTCACACCATGCTCGTAGCGGAAGTGCGGGGTGTGATCTGTTCGGTTCTCATTGCATATCGATATAAGTAAACATACTAAATGAATAAAACATACTCCATTGCCATTACCGTACTTGTTCAAAAGATGCGCAACATACATTAAGTTTATAATTTACAAACCATCCAAAGAAAATAAGTTATTTTTGTTTCATACATCCAAAACGAAAGTTTTAAACACTAAGGCTTTGTCCACTATACCACCGCAAGAGACGGTATATAATAGGCAAACCCTTCAAAAGATGGCACGGAGTCTTGACATTTGTTCTTTGAATTGAAATCCCCAACATGGTCCACTAATTCCTTGAAATACATGTTTAAGTGGAAAACATCAACAAAAGTTGAGCGAGTTCATGCAGTTTAGTTGTAAGTGATACATTCCGTAAAAGGTGAATGTATTTGTATTTGTATCAAAAGTAGTATGAAAAGCGTCAATGAAATCGTGATCATTAATGTTTTGCAAGGACATTAATATGTGTGACGAAATAGGAAGCAATCCAACCCTAGACGATTTTAATTGTATCGACACCATGTCATAGGGCAACAAAAGCACTCCTAAGCAAATGAATGGCCATAAGCGGGGCTCGCCAAAACCCATTAGATCTAACCCTTTTGTTCCTTGGTCCAAACTTGGATTAATGGTGCTTTAGTTATGGCCCTAATTTCGCACATGATCTAAGGTGTTTCATTCCTTGACTTATCATACTATTGTACATGTATTTTCCCCGATAGTTGTAAAGCTTGAAAAGTATTTAAGATGAAAAGGGGACATGAACTCACAGAATTGCGTCTGTGAAATATAAGTATCTGAATCCTCACTTGTGGTTGCCTTGTATTGTGTCACGACCTACAAACGTTCTATATTTGTTAGACACATCGGTCTTTGTAATGACTCGTGTACAAGTCTTTGTTATTTGTTGAACTTTGTATTAGATGTACGAATTGTTAAACTTGTTATATATATTTCACCAATATATATATATATATATATATATATATATATATATATATATATATATGTAAGTAATCTTGTATCTTGTATGTTGTATCATCGGATTTCGTCCTCATGATTTCGTGTCTTGTATGAATCAATTGTATACTTGTATTTTCACTAATTGTGTCTTGTATGAGTCCATGTTTTCAAGTCATTGGGCTGAGCCCATGTCTTAATGTTATTGGGCCTAGCCCAAGAATTTATGTTATTGGGCTTAAATAGTATTGGGCCTAAATAAAGGGTTGAAGATTGATTCTAAGGATTTCAAGGATTAGGGTTTACGTATTGATTGTTGCATTAGGCTGCATGTTTTTGCCGTTTGGTTGAGGTTTGGACCTGTTTACGTATCGTTGTGCATGGAGAGAAATAGGGATCAGGGATTGGAGGATTTAGGGTTTCAATCGTTTTCTGAAAAGCTGCATGGGGATATCTTTATTAGCTCGAAGGGTTCTAAGCCGTCGAATGTCCAGGATATGCGAGAGAAACCTTCGTTGTTTGCCAAGCCACTTAATATTGATGGTAATCCACTGTTAGCTAGACGTGGTGTTATTCAGCAGGAGCCTAGGATGATTAATATCATTGATGAATTGGAAAAAGTTATCGTTCCGGTTCAAGAGGTTAACAATATGGCTGATCACACAAAGGGGGAGGAGCGTGTTAACAGTGCTACCATGATGTCATATGCTGATAAGGTCAAGAACACGTCCACAATGAAACGAGAAGTTAATTTCAGAAGATTGGATTCGACAGAGACAAATCCTGATGCTGATGTTGTCATCCCTCGTGAGGTAATTCGTAAGGTTCAGGAAAAGTTTGTGAATGTTTTATATGGTTATTTTCTGGGTAATCGGCTACCTTATCCAGTTGTGGAATATTATGCTAAGAATGTTTGGGCTAAATACGGCTTTGTTAAGCTCATGATGAATTCAGATGGCTTCTTTTTCTTTAAATTTGATTCAAAAGAGGGTATGGCGAAAGTGTTGGAAGGAGGGCCGTGGCTGATTCGGAAAGTGCCCTTGTTTTTAAATGTTTGGTCTCCATCAGTTAGTCTAAAGAAAGAGGGTAAGTCAGTTCCGGTGTGGGTAAAACTCCACAATGTTCCCATTGCGGTTTATACCGATGATGGTCTTAGCTTATTAGCGTCCAAGTTAGGTGTGCCAAAACGTCTGGATGGCTATACAGCCGATATGTGCACGGAAAACTGGGGGAGGAGTAGTTTTGCTCGGGCGTTGATCGAAATAAGTGCGGATAGAGAGCTTAAAGACCATATTGTGGTTGCCATTCCTAAGCTAGATGATGATGGTTACATTACTGAAATAGTAAATGTGGAATACGAATGGAAGCCTCAAAGATGTTCATTGTGTTGTGTGTTTTGGACACAATGATCAAGTGTGTGGAAAGAACGAAAATAAGAAAGCTATTTTTTGGGTAAAGGGTTACCCCGGTGATTCTATTAAAACAACCGCAATAAAGAACAAGTAGTGAGGATGAGTTCCACACTAATTCATATACAGGACATGCCCCGTATATGTAAACCAAACAAAAAACCAAATACTCTACGACAACCCATAACCTAGCCTACTTTACATCAAGAAACAAAGTAGACAAGACCAAAACACGACAACCAAAAAAAACGACTCAACCTCCATCATCAAAAATGAAATTGCCACAAACCGGCAACCCCTTAACTCTAATCACATCATGTATAGCCATTGGAGCCCTTTGTGGATGAGTTGCTTGCCCTTGCTCTAGAAGATGAAGGATGTGTTCCCGAAGTCATAAATTCATTAGTTTCATTGTAGACTTCAACGACCTCCTCATCTGAATCCTGCTTATCCAAAGTCTGCGTGGCCTTCTTCTCCAGACGACCCACAGTACTACCTCCCTGACCACCATCATCGTCCTTAAGGATATCAAAAGGGTTTGACGTTGATACCTGATTGTTCATCGGCATCCTCAAGGACGATTTTGGTTTAGGGTTTACAATTGGTCTATACACTAACTTAGGCTTCTGATTTTTCATATGAATACCTTGGTTAGTAGCTTTCTTCTTCTTGGCACCCACAACCTGAAAATCATCATTTTTCTTCCCAGAATCCCCACACGAAACAACCTGAGGGTTCTTTGGGCACGAGCTATCTTCATGACCAAACACGCAGCAAGATGAGCACCTTAAAGGCTCCCAATCATATTCGATTTTTACCTCCACCTTAGAATGACCACCACCATCTAAAGATGGGATTGCGACAGTTACACTCTTCTTTAAATCAGTCCCCGCCTGCACTTCAATTAGAGCTCTAGCATAGCTGCTTCTTCCCCAAGACTCAGCACACATCGTGGCCGTATACGAATCCAACATCGTTGGAACCCCTATCTTAGATGCAACCAAACTAAGACCATCCTCAGTAAATGCCGCTAACGGCACATCATGCATCTTGACCCAAACTGGAACAACACTAATATCCTCTTTTTCCATCTTGATAGAAGCTGACCACTCCTTCAAAATTATCGGAACATTCCTTATCAACCAAGGGCCATCCTCTAACATTTGATCCATCCCTTCTTTAGTCTTGAACTTAAAGAAAAAGAACCCGTTTGCATTTATCATTAATCTAGATAGACCATATTTAACCCAGTTGTTCTTTGCAAAGAAATCCACGACAGGGTATGCCAATCGTTTACCCAGAAAGTACCCATACAAAGTGTTAGCATACCTGTCTGTGACTTGTTTAACCGATGTCAATGGAATAACTACGTCTGCTCCATCAACAACTTCACTAGATTCCATTGCCCTGAAGTTCACTTAAAGTTTTCCTTAGTGTTCTTCACTACATTAGCAAAGGAGATAGGATCCGCAATTCTGGGCGATTTTTCCAAACCCTGATCAGCCACTGATTTCGCTTTATCCAAACCTAAAATTGGCGTGTATCCCATGCCCGGAGAATCCCAGAAATTCGCATCCAGATTTCCTAGACGGACAGGAGCCGAACCCTTAGAATTCTCGTCAATGATGCTTGAACTAGTCTTATTCAACGGGATTCCACGTCTCGGCTTGAGGGTATACCCATCAACATCAATAACCCGATTCGCCAAATCCTGAAATGACAATGTAGGCTTACCGTGGACATCTTGTGGTTTCCCACCAGATTTCGCTCGATCCTCCATTCAGTGATTAACAACTCTCTTTCAACCCTACGAAACAAGCAATAGTACGCAAACACACAAGCAAACTCGGCCAGACAAACCCAACGAACAAATAACAGAGTCAAACCCTAAACTAGCTGAAGCCCTAACCCATGAATCTTACAAATCAGAAAGAAATACTGAAAAATCAAAGCCGACTAACCAACAATTCAATCCAATATGCTCGAAACAGAAGATGAAGGCGGCGATTATAAAGAATCAGAAAACCCTAGCCGAAAATCAAACAATCCGCAAAGACAGATTATGAATTAGAAGTTAGAACCCCTAATCGCCGATCTGATTTTGACAAATCACGATGAAAGACCTAGGCTTTCGAAGGAATCAGATGTCGCCATAGCTAGAGAGAGAATTAGGGTATAATCTAAAAAAAATAAGAAAGCTAAGCAAGTGGTCGTTGATGAGGAGGGTTTCACTATGGATAAGAGGAAGACGGCTCGTGTAGGAGTGATACAAAAGAAACAGAAACCAAAATTTATCTACAAGCCAAAGATTAACAAGGCCGACCCAAGTACCTCTGGTACAAAGGAGGTTCACGGGAATAAGAAGACAGCGGATAATGTCAAAGTAAGGAACTCGTTTGAGGCTTTATCGAAGATTGATGGGCAGGAGTTGGAACCTGAAATTGATATGAGGAAAAACGTGAACAAGAACCAAGGGAAGCACTCTAATAACAATGAGGAAGTGGTCGATTCTATACCAACTGAAACAGCCAGGTTTATGAGGAATGATAATCATGAAGAGGTTGCTGAGGGGGCAAGCACTCCCGGTCAGATCGGTATTAATGGATAGTATTCTTTCATGGAACATAAGGGGTTTGAACCAACCCCTGAAACAAAGTGAGGTTCGTCTTATCCTTTCGGAAAACAAAGTGTCTGTGTGTGCTATATTAGAATCTCATGTGGATGTTGCTAATCTGGCTATAGTTTGTAAAAATGTGTTTAGAAAGTGGAGTTGGACGTCTAATGGGGGGGCTTTGTGATCGGGGTACAAGAATTATCCTAGGTTGGAACAGTGATATTGTGGATGTCATGATTTTGTCACAATCAGATCAAGTCATTCACGCTCAAATTTGGTCCAAAGCTGATAATACAAGTGTTTTTTGTTCTTTTGTGTATGCGAAGAATAAATATCAAGATCGAAGGAGTCTTTGGGAGGATTAATGTGGTTATGCGAACCTGTGTAGGGATAAGCCATGGTTTGTCATGGGCGACTTTAATTCTGCTCTTCATATGGATGATTCGCTGTTTGGTACGTCAACTCAAACTATAGGCATGCGTGAGTTTTATGATTGTGTCAAAACTACGGAGCTGGTTGATGTTAAGGGTCATGGTATGCAATACACTTGGAACCAGAAGCCGAAGGAGGGGATTGGTTTACTTCGGAAAATTGATCGGGTTATGTGTAATGTTAAGTGTCTTGACTTGTTTCCAGAAGCTTATGTTATGTATCATCAGTATCGTGTCTCTGACCATACTCCTTGTATTCTAAAGCTGGCTAATGATTCTATGTCCTCTCGGCCGAAGCCTTTCAAGTTTGCGAACTTTCTTACTGTCACACCCTGGCTTTGCGGAAGCGTGGTTAATTTGGTGTGACTTCTTAATACCATAGCTTAATCATAACAAAGCTATATGAAATAAAAATCATGCAAGATCATCCATTGAATTAAGTTTTAAAACATAAGTAACACAACATTGTCTTAAGGCGTTAACTCATGCGATAGACACTACAACCTGATAACATAAAAAGAAACGTTGTTTGAAAAGACACAACACCAACGTGAAATAAACGCAGTTTAAGGACTGTGACTCGTCCAGGAAAAAGCCACATTTCCTAAACTTGGATGACCTCATAACCCTTATGCAGCGGGAAAACGTAGCATACCATGCCAGATCCTTAATTACCTGAAATACATGTAAGTTGGAAAAATCAACAAAAATTGTTGAGCAAGTTCATGTGTAGTGAGTTTGTAAGTATAAAATCCTGGTATGTAGCAAATAAGGAAAAAGAGATCACCAATGGTTTGCAAAGCCATTGATATGTATGAAGTGCAAGTAGGAAGACTCAAACCTAGCAGATTTATGCGTTGGGTACAAAGTCACCCCGAGGTCCGTACTGTTTGGGCCTGGGGCTGGGCTCGCTACACCCAGATAGATCTACCGCTCCTGCCCCTCGGTCCTACCATGAGGATTAATAGTCCCAAGTTTCCGCCTACCCACTCACATGATCTAAATAATAACCCTCCTTACGCTAACCATACCATGTAAGAAAATATTCGTAATCATAGTAACATGTATTTCACCCCCGAGAGTCATAAAACCAAAAACAGTTAAGAGAAAAGGGGGACATGAACTCACAGTGGTGCGTCTCTACCAAGTATATCTCCTGATCAAGCAGCTGTGCGACGACCTACACGTACTAAGTCTATTAGACGGACGGCCGTGCCTTAGCTTAAGGTTTAAGTTTTTGGGAAATAGTTAGGCAACTATTTCGTGTTTATATTTTTGTAAGTACTTGGTAATTATTCTCCGTCCCAAGGATGGGGGATTTAATACATGCGTGTTCGTAACATTCGAAATACATTATTAAGTCTCACTTAATATATTTTATTTCTTACTTCAAAATATAATCATTTTTCCCAAAAATATTATATTTTATTTCATACAATTTTCCAAAATAATATTCTTTGACAAATACGCGTTCGTTGGTATTTTCTAAATTGCGTAAGTTACGGATAAAGATCGGGTGGTAATAATTATACCGTTGTAACTTATTATTTATTGTGAAGGCATTCGTATTATTTTGGAATCGTTAACATTCAGTAATATTATTTTTACTCTAAAAATAATATTTGTATAGTTCACAAAAATAATCATAAAAATCTCACAAGTGTTGTTGTGAAAAATATATATATATATATCAAATATATATTTATCAAGTTTTATTTTGTGAAAATCCCACCTCTGATGTTTCGTAAATAAAGTCGTGGCGAAACTTACATCTTGAAAACAAGTCAAAAATAGATTTACAACACTTGTAGTGAAAATATCCCCAAGTGTTAGGTTTTTAGAAAAATTTCGCCAGAGTTTCCCCTGTAACTGGAGGTGGCCACGCTTTCAAGCGTATCATTTTCTTTTAAAATTCAACTCAACAATTTTCTCAATCAACAATAAACAATATTCAAACCATCAAACCATCAAACTAGTCAAAATAGATGTAAATCGCAAAAATGCATGAACTTGTGGTTTATCTAAAATATGAAGTAAATCTCATTACTTTTAGTGGATCTTTTGTATAAATCCATCCGGTTTCGTAAAAGTCTTGTTTTTAATGAAATTCCATCTTTACAACTTCTAGTAAAATTTGACAAAACTAGTTCCTTGTCGAAAATTAGTGTTACACAAGTGTTTACACACTTGTGTGTTTATAAAAAAATCATTCTTGTTCGTGTAAGATCCGGTTTTAGAAAATAAGATTTCCTTGACACTTGGTCCTTTGAAAATACCGCTTGTAGACCCGTAGATCTACTAGTTTTAAACACTATTTCATAAGTAATATTGATTTTACACAAGTTCATGTTTAGTGTGTGGTAGAGTTTCATCATTTAACCCTTTGTACACTTAAACAAACTCTATGCCATGATTCTTGATCATGACTAATCCGGGTTAGATGATGATCCGAGCTACCACATCATAGATCGGCACTAAATAATCACAAAAAACAAATCTTACAAGATTTACACAACCCTTGTGCTATTAACCAACATTTTTAACATTTTAGTAGACTTTTAACATATCATCTTGCATGTTCTTGAGTTTTAACCGTCATATTTCATTTTACCCACTTTAAAATAGATCGAGAGTGTGTTTCAAGCAACTTACTACTAGCTCGAGGCTAGGGAAGAATCTAGTCGAAGATCGGGTGGATAAAAGCAATGTAGCGAGGTCCTTCACGTTCCGAACGCACCAAGCTTCCTTGTATGAGATCCTTAACACTTGTATACCCTTGGAATAGCTTGAACAAGATCGAAAAATGGATGGATGATATAGGGGTGTTCGGCCGTGGGCTATTAGAGAGGAGAGGGAGAGTTTTGTTGTGATGTTTAAGTGTTGAAAGTGAATGATGGATCAAGGTGGATTCTTATAGACAAAGTTATGATCATTGTCCAATGGATTACATGTAAGCTAGATATTAGACAAGAGTGAATATTATAATCAAAATTAGGACAAGGGTGTCCCCTTGGGGACCGAATCCCGTTAGAGGGGGGGGGGGTTCATAGTTCATTTCCAACTAAACATTAGGTATTAGTTAGGTTAATTAGGAGGTTAAACCATTTACTAGCATGTAGTGCGTTGTGACGGGTGTTAGGGTATTCAGGGACCCTAACTGGCTCAGAAAAAGAAAAACTATGTTAATGGCAATATTTTTATGTTCCGGATAAAGTCCGGTTGTTTGGTTGGATAGTGATCCGTTTAAGTGCTTAACAAAGCTTTAAAGTGTCGTTATTAGTATTTTTTAGTGACACAACTTATTCCCGACACTTTGGAAAGTGTCTAGTAATATTTTTCCCCTGTTTTGGCACTTTATTAGGTAGCTTAATGCTGAATTTTAATTAAAGTGCTGAATTTTGCACTTAAAGTATGTTTTAGGCACATCCGGTCACTGTAATCTCATTCCTAGTGACGCAGTTCTACAATCCTCACTTCCCTACACTTTCTATCAGTGTAGTAAACTATCTCTGTCTCATACAGGCCTTAGAGGCAGTGCCTGCCTGGTGCTAGTTATGACAGCACGTTTAATAGGTTATCCGTTCATTGTGCTACTGTGCGTTTGGTGCATCGAGGTTGTCACAAAGGTGCTGTAAGCAAAACATGGGGTGTCAGCAAGTAAAGTATGATGCAAGTAAGTACATGTATCAGCATTCAAGTAGCAGTTTATCCACAATTTCAAGTAAGCACAGTAATTAAGCAGTAATTAATTATTAATTAAGTCGTACGGATACCTGGTTTAGTGAGGGTTGTCACATTCTCCCCCCGTTAAAGAAATTTCGTCCCCGAAATTTGTACTACCTTATCTCCTTATGGTCACGTCACATATGTATACATAATTAATATCAAGGTAGATAGTCATCAAACCGAATCAACCCTTACTCACACTTGGGGGTCCAAGAATACTTAACAATCCGTACCCTAGGGTTAAGAAGGTGGGTGCTCATAGCAGTCGATGTTAGAAGTACAAAACGTACTTCACGTATAGCCTAATATATTCCAGCTAGCAGGGGGTTCGCAAGAGAGGAGTTTCAACTAATAAGATCCTCAAACGACCGATTGCAGTATCCAAGCGAGTTTTCACGAAACAGAGCGCCCGCTATATAAATTCAAAAATTATCAACTTAAATGAAATGGTAAAGTGATCTGTCAACTCCCAAGTAGACGAGTGGCAAGGTTCAGTGCGTTTGAACCTTTTGAACTGTGAGGATACACTGAATGAATACAGACGAACCTGGTGTATCCTTGCTTTGATTTGTAGTTGCATCAGGAATATGTAAATGACAAGTCAACAAAAGTTTATGTATTTTTGCGTGGAACGGTTGACCATGATTAGCACAAGATACAAGTTTGTAAAGACACCACAAGGTATCTCAACGACATGATTTCCATAATAGCGGTGACTAAACAAATTCACCGAGTTTGAGACCAGATGAAGGTGTACCGGATCAAGTCGGAAGATGAAACTAAGTACTGCAAGGCATTTGATTGGAAACGGAAGAATCGTTAGGGGGTACACTATGATATGAAATGAATTTATGTACCTTTGACTCAGCACGCAAGTGTGTTGAGAGTGATTTAATTGTGATAAAGAAACGGATTTAGGGCAAGTTGTCAAATAATCAATTAAATCCGTATACGAAGTGAGTAGTCAAATAAGCGCAAGCTTCTGTTCTATGAAAGTATCACTGTAAGGTATCGAAATCTATCAACGATTTAGTGGAGTCTTAGACCAAATAAGTCTACTACGACCCGAAACAAAAGAATCTGTGCCAAAGTATTAGAATATGATGCTCTCAATGCATCATATGGCGTCTCAAATTAAGCATGTGAACTGGATAAGTTCAAGCAGTTGAACCTAGTTTCAACGTAACCAAACAATAAACGTACATATCAACAAGGAAATCTTGACATGATAGCAAACATGTAACTTGAAAGAAGGTAGTTCCAAGAAGTGTGTTGACTTGATAACAAAAGAGTCAACAATGACAAAAATGTAGGTTATTCGAATCACAACCAGTAATTAGATTTGACAACGTAATATCTGAACATTCATGAAGCGTTTATTCGAAATGAAACCGCATGCGTAGCAAATGGTGCATGGGTTATATATAGGTTTTCAAGTGATGAAGTGATGCGTTCTTACCAAAACGAAGAAGTGACCAAATATACGAAGCAAACGTGCGTTCGCTCTCCGCGAAGGAAAACAACGTGATGCAACTACTTGAGGGGAGTAGAAATGCAAATTCCTACTTATTAGAAGTGAAAGTGAAGGCTTCAACGGAAGAAAATTTAAGTACTTTCGGGTTCGTTAGCTGCAATGACAAGTTGGTCAAGTTAATGGTGTTTGATTGAGTTGACAGATATGGTTCCTAGATGTAAGGCTTCTAGTTTTTCTAGATTCCGCACCTCGTGTGGGTCTGGTTTATTCATTGTGTAGGAAGCAGCATTTTGTTTATATCTAAGCACAATCATTGTCCCACAATTTTACCTTGGTATACTCCCTGAGTTGCTCTGCTAACGATGTTCGATCGTCGATCAGTCGTGTAGTAGTAGTTGAATCATCATAGTCGCTCACGTAAGAAGTCCGCTAATTTTTAGCAAGAGTTACTGACTCTGGTGGGTTAGTTCGTTCGGTTCCTGGTAGCTGACGCTTACTTGAAACTCATCATCCCCCTTTTTGACGAGCAGATATGGGGTCTTCCCCAACAGGGGATTTTTGGTCTGTTATCTTCCTTCTCCATCCACTTCTGAAGCTTCACTGTCAATCCTTGCGTTCCCGAAGATGTAAGTCGTTGAGGGGTATTGACTACAGGTGCGACGCCGGGAATTTATCTGATGTGAACAGGATTAGCCGTGGGAGAGAACATTATGGCAAATCCTCGGGGAAGACCTTAGGGCATTTCGTTGTAATAAGAAGATCTTCGTGCTTAGTTCTTCGGCTCCTCCTGTCCATTGCCTCATGGGTCATGATTGCTTCGTCGTTCGACTCCGGGATGCGGATAATGATTCTCCGCTTGGTTGCTCGACCACGGTTTCATCCTAGTTACTATGACGAGGTCGTTTATTAACCAGCCTCATTAAGAGTGGGTTGTCTAACTTACTCTCTACTAAACTAAGTAGATTCCTAATTCCATGAGATGCGGGGCTATGGTCGGCACTGGTATCAAATAACATGAATGCAAAATTTTGGGTTGGTAAAGAACGTACCAGCAACCATATCTGGGTCCTGGCATGCTTCACTAGCTTCGGTGTTTGATGTTCCTTCATGGTCTTGGTTAATCTCCCTTGGGCAATCCTTCCCAAGCTGCCCCTTACCATCGCTGTTACAACCTTCCTTTCCCCTTTTCGTCTCCTGCCAACACGTTTCCCTGTCGTGTCCCCTTTTACCACAGTTGTCACACTTCCTATTACCACATTTACCGTTATGATGGCGCTGGCATACTTCACACTTAGGTAGATTACCCAGGTACATCTTTCCCTTTTTGGCCTTATTCTTTTCATTTGCCTGATCACCTCCCTGAAATTCACCGAGCTTCCTTTTGTTCTTCCCAGATGTCTCCACTGGTGTTTCCTTCTTCTCGTCCAGGATCGAAAGTTTCACCAATCTAAGTGCTTCCTTAGTGAGCTCCAGTCCTATCACATGGGCAATCGTGGGTGATGGTGGCGTTGATACCATCATCAAGCTCAAGGCTTGAGGTGTCAGTTCCCAAATGGATTGCTCCATTTTCTTCAACTCGGGTTCCACTAGGTACGGAATGACCACGACAAATCGTAAAGCCTTCGCACGTGCTTCACCACATCTGGACCTTCCTTCTGTAGCTCCCAGAACTCTAGTTCCAACCCTTGGATATCCTTCTGAGAACAATACTCCTTCCACATTATTTCTTTCAGCTCGCTCCATGACATCGCATATGCTACAGCCTCGCCCAATTCTCGAAACTTACGGTCCCACCATAATAGAGCTCCATCTTGAAACAATCCGGAAACGTACGGGACTTGCTGCTCTGGCGTGCAACCACTCATTCGCACAACGGCATCCACATTCTCAGCCCATTTTACAAAAGCTATGGCACCTCCCGTGCCACCGAAATTCAGAGGGTTGCATTCTAGGAAATGCTGGTAGGTACAACATGTATCCAAGAATTCATCATCACAAAAGGTATTAGCAAGGCACTTTGGGGACTTTCCAAACGTATCGTAATGTGTCTTAGGTGACTTAAACATTACCGTTAGGTAGGTTTCTCCCCGAGGCACCTTCGCCATGTTGGTAGCGAAGAACCTCGTGCCGAGCTCTGACTCGAGAGGCGTGCGCTAACCATTCTGCCTCAGTCAGTCGGGTGATCTCTTGATGCGACATCTTCTAGGAAGAAGTTCATGTTAGTTAGGTCGCTTCTATTCGGGGAACATAAATAGTCGTTTGGAACACATGTATCACATATGTTTAAGTCATCATATTACACATCACGCAATTTATCAAGCAAGTAATTGGAATCATGTTTACCGAAAGTATATCAAACAAACACGTGTTTCTCAGTCATAGCACATTCCCATTATATTGGTATCACGTCTTATGATTAGGTTTTCATTATACGGGTAAGCACATTGCATCAAACTCATAACATTCGTACGTAATTTGAGGGTTTCGTTTAATGAAAGTATAGCAAGTAAACATGTAGTATTAAAATTTTAGTACGCACATAAGCGTTACTGATCGCATTTAGTAATGACATGGCGACTGTGCTTTCGTTGGTTATTGGCCACAGTGCTTTGGGTGCATGCTTAATGACAATTGGTTCCCATCGTTTTCCAGCTACAACTTCATTGTCTTACAAAATGTATCACATTATCCGGGTCACCGGGTCTCCCTACCCTTGCCCAACAAGTATATCCGCATATCTAAATTACGTAGTCAGACGTGGTCTTCACAAATTTTCACAATCTTGGGGTCTCTACCCAATCATAACGCAGTCTGCGTTATCCAGACACCAACATTTCTGGTGACTAAGGTGGGGGGAAGGAAAGAAAAGTAAACTGTCGACATGCTTGAATTCCTCTGCGAGCTCGTATATTCCTCGAAGTAGTCAACTGATTTGCCGCTTAATGGTAAAAGGAACGAGTATCGAGATCCTGAGGACGGTGAAATTTCAGAGGTCAAGAGCATAAAAGGGATCCTGATGTACGTGGCGGATCAAGGCATGCTGGTGGAGGGCGTGGTGTTTACTTAAAGTTTTCAGACAATATGCTGTCTTGTGATGTAGACACTTAACTCATGTTTTTGGTTATGTAATGTTTTGCATTTGACGTTGCTCTTTGTGGTGTCAGCTCAAGCTTCCACGTTTCGCGACTCATATCCTCAACTGCAGTTGATGTTACAGGAGCAACTTGTGTGGTTTTCATAACGCGAGAAATGGTGAGGGTTTATAGTTAGCATAGTGCGTTTATAGGGACCATCAAATCGGCTTATCGAGCGTTGTAGAGGTGAATACAGCAAGCGGTGCGGCCTGGAGCATCTCTACTAGGCGCGGGTATGTCCTGACAGAAAGTGTTAGGCACGATGGCGCACGGGCGTCGATCTTCACAAGGGAAAACGAACCTCTCCACAGGTGAGGGGGTTGTCTGATGCAGGTAGATGTAAGGGGAGCAACGTCCGGCAGACAAAAAGAAATAGGATCATGACCTCGTAAAGGTGTAGGTTCAGCAGGCGCAACATTAAGCTGACCCAAATGGTGTAGTAGCTGGTTCAAGTGCAGGCTCCGGGTCAAATCCAGGGGGAAAAACAGGGTCTGAATCCTCATCGAGGTCGTGATCGAAAGCAAATCTAGGAGCAGAGACAGCAGATGATGCCCTGTCAGGATCTGAACCGTGTGAATAGTGCTGTGCGCTCCGAGTGTGTGACGGTGCGGAGGCCACAGACTCGAAGGAGTCTGGAGCGGGTGAGTGTGCAGGTGACTCCTCAGCTGGAGCATCTGCGAGTAACAAAAGACCACCGTCAGCTAGAAGGGCCTCGCCCTCAACATCGTCCTCCAGGGGCTCATCATCAAACAGATCGACGTCGTCGTCAGCGACGGTGTCGAGGAGCATATCGTAAGCAGGATAAACGGCCAAAGGTATGGGAGCAGGGATCCCTACGAGTGGTAGGTACCCAGCAAAAGGACCATCAGCGGGCTCATCGACAGCGTCGGGTAGCGCAAAGGGCTAAAAGTCATCCTCGTCTGAGCTGGTAACATCTGATGTGTGGACCTCGTGCTCTGAAGACCCTAAGTCGTCTGTTACTATGGGTCTAGGGTCCGTGGTGTCCGAATCACCTGTGCCGGACGAGTCCATGGTGTCTGTAACACAAACACAAATATGTACAAATAATCAATCATATAATCAGACAAGCACATTAGTCACCAAGTAAGCAATCAAACAATTCTCCTAGTCCCACTAGCCTCCCAGCCTCTCAGACTGCTCTTCCTAGTCCCACTAGCCAAATTCTCCCAGCCTCTCAGACTGCTCTTCCTAGTCCCACTAGCCAAATTCTCCCAGCCTCTCAGACTGCTCTTCCTAGTCCCACTAACCTATTCTCCCAGCCTCTCAGACTGTTCTTCCTAGTCCCACTAGCCAACTACCTCGGTCTCCGAGACCGAGCCTCAGTCTTCCAGACCGAGCCTCGGTCTTCCAGACCGAGCCTCGGTCTTCCAGACCGAGCCTCGGTCTTCCAGACCGAGCCTCGGTCTTCCAGACCGAGCCTCGGTCTTCCAGACCGAGCCTCGGTCTTCCAGACCGAGCCTCGGTCTTCCAGACCGAGCCTCAGCCTCCCAGACTGAGCCTATAAATAATAAATAAATGTGCTCAACATTTGTTTGTAAAAAGTTTTGGATCTGGACTTAAGTGGTATTCAGTGTAAAAATGTTTTCGTGAGAGCCCTAGTGATCATAGTCTAGACTCGAGAAGGAATCTTAGTTCGCTATGATCAAAGCTCAGATACCAAGCTGTCACACCCTGGCTTTGCGGAAGCGTGGTTAATTTGGTGTGACTTCTTAATACCATAGCTTAATCATAACAAAGCTATATGAAATAAAAATCATGCAAGATCATCCATTGAATTAAGTTTTAAAACATAAGTAACACAACATTGTCTTAAGGCGTTAACTCATGCGATAGACACTACAACCTGATAACATAAAAAGAAACGTTGTTTGAAAAGAGACAACACCAACGTGAAATAAACGCAGTTTAAGGACTGTGACTCGTCCAGGAAAAAGCCACATCTCCTAAACTTGGATGACCTCATAACCCTTATGCAGCGGGAAAACGTAGCATACCATGCCAGATCCTTAATTACCTGAAATACATGTAAGTTGGAAAAATCAACAAAAATTGTTGAGCAAGTTCATGTGTAGTGAGTAAGTAAAACCTTTGTAAGTATAAAATCCTGGTATGTAGCAAATAAGGAAAAAGAGATCACCAATGGTTTGCAAAGCCATTGATATGTGTGAAGTGCAAGTAGGAAGACTCAAACCTAGCAGATTTATGCGTTGGGTACAAAGTCACCCCGAGGTCCGTACTGTTTGGGCCTGGGGCTGGGCTCGCTACACCCAGATAGATCTACCGCTCCTGCCCCTCGGTCCTACCATGAGGATTAATAGTCCCAAGTTTCCGCCTACCCACTCACATGATCTAAATAATAACCCTCCTTACGCTAACCATACCATGTAAGAAAATATTCGTAATCATAGTAACATGTATTTCACCCCCGAGAGTCATAAAACCAAAAAACAGTTAAGAGAAAAGGGGGACATGAACTCACAGTGGTGCGTCTCTACCAAGTATATCTCCTGATCAAGCAGCTGTGCGACGACCTACACGTACTAAGTCTATTAGACGGACGGCCGTGCCTTAGCTTAAGGTTTAAGTTTTTGTGAAATAGTTAGGCAACTATTTCGTGTTTATATTTTTGTAAGTACTTGGTAATTATTCTCCTTCCCAAGGATGGGGGATTTAATACATGCGTGTTCGTAACATTCGAAATACATTATTAAGTCTCACTTAATATATTTTATTTCTTACTTCAAAATATAATCATTTTTCCCAAAAATATTATATTTTATTTCATACAATTTTCCAAAATAATATTCTTTGACAAATACGCGTTCGTTGGTATTTTCTAAATTGCGTAAGTTACGGATAAAGATCGGGTGGTAATAATTATACCGTTGTAACTTATTATTTATTGTGAAGGCGTTCGTATTATTTTGGAATCGTTAACATTCGGTAATATTATTTTTACTCTAAAAATAATATTTGTATAGTTCACAAAAATAATCATAAAAATCTCACAAGTGTTGTTGTGAAATATATATATATATATATCAAATATATATTTATCAAGTTTTATTTTGTGAAAATCCCACCTCCAATGTTTCGTAAATAAAGTCGTGGCGAAACTTACATCTTGAAAACAAGTCAAAAATAGATTTACAACACTTGTAGTGAAAATATCCCCAAGTGTTAGGTTTTTAGAAAAATTTCGCCAGAGTTTCCCCTGTAACTGGAGGTGGCCACGCTTTCAAGCGTATCATTTTCTTTTAAAATTCAACTCAACAATTTTCTCAATCAACAATAAACAATATTCAAACCATCAAACCATCAAACTAGTCAAAATAGATGTAAATCGCAAAAATGCATGAACTTGTGGTTTATCTAAAATATGAAGTAAATCTCATTACTTTTAGTGGATCTTTTGTATAAATCCATCCGGTTTCGTAAAAGTCTTGTTTTTAATGAAATTCCATCTTTACAACTTCTAGTAAAATTTGACAAAACTAGTTCCTTGTCGAAAATTAGTGTTACACAAGTGTTTACACACTTGTGTGTTTATAAAAAAATCATTCTTGTTCGTGTAAGATCCGGTTTTAGAAAATAAGATTTCCTTGACACTTGGTCCTTTGAAAATACCGCTTGTAGACCCGTAGATCTACTAGTTTTAAACACTATTTCATAAGTAATATTGATTTTACACAAGTTCATGTTTAGTGTGTGGTAGAGTTTCATCATTTAACCCTTTGTACACTTAAACAAACTCTATGCCATGATTCTTGATCATGACTAATCCGGGTTAGATGATGATCCGAGCTACCACATCATAGATCGGCACTAAATAATCACAAAAAACAAATCTTACAAGATTTACACAACCCTTGTGCTATTAACCAACATTTTTAACATTTTAGTAGACTTTTAACATATCATCTTGCATGTTCTTGAGTTTTAACCGTCATATTTCATTTTACCCACTTTAAAATAGATCGAGAGTGTGTTTCAAGCAACTTACTACTAGCTCGAGGCTAGGGAAGAATCTAGTCGAAGATCGGGTGGATAAAAGCAATGTAGCGAGGTCCTTCACGTTCCGAACGCACCAAGCTTCCTTGTATGAGATCCTTAACACTTGTATACCCTTGGAATAGCTTGAACAAGATCGAAAAATGGATGGATGATATAGGGGTGTTCGGCCGTGAGCTATTAGAGAGGAGAGGGAGAGTTTTGTTGTGATGTTTAAGTGTTGAAAGTGAATGATGGATCAAGGTGGATTCTTATAGACAAAGTTATGATCATTGTCCAATGGATTACATGTAAGCTAGATATTAGACAAGAGTGAATATTATAATCAAAATTAGGACAAGGGTGTCCCCTTGGGGACCGAATCCCGTTAGAGGGGGGGGGGTTCATAGTTCATTTCCAACTAAACATTAGGTATTAGTTAGGTTAATTAGGAGGTTAAACCATTTACTAGCATGTAGTGCGTTGTGACGGGTGTTAGGGTATTCAGGGACCCTAACTGGCTCAGAAAAAGAAAAACTATGTTAATGGCAATATTTTTATGTTCCGGATAAAGTCCGGTTGTTTGGTTGGATAGTGATCCGTTTAAGTGCTTAACAAAGCTTTAAAGTGTCGTTATTAGTATTTTTTAGTGACACAACTTATTCCCGACACTTTGGAAAGTGTCTAGTAATATTTTTCCCCTGTTTTGGCACTTTATTAGGTAGCTTAATGCTAAATTTTAATTAAAGTGCTGAATTTTGCACTTAAAGTATGTTTTAGGCACATCCGGTCACTGTAATCTCATTCCTAGTGACGCAGTTCTACAATCCTCACTTCCCTACACTTTCTATCAGTGTAGTAAACTATCTCTGTCTCATACAGGCCTTAGAGGCAGTGCCTGCCTGGTGCTAGTTATGACAGCACGTTTAATAGGTTATCCGTTCATTGTGCTACTGTGCGTTTGGTGCATCGAGGTTGTCACAAAGGTGTGTAAGCAAAACATGGGTGTCAGCAAGTAAAGTATGATGCAAGTAAGTACATGTATCAGCATTCAAGTAGCAGTTTATCCACAATTTCAAGTAAGCACAGTAATTAAGCAGTAATTAATTATTAATTAAGTCGTACGGATACCTGGTTTAGTGAGGGTTGTCACACTTACTTCAAAACCTGATTTCAGAACTTGTGTAGAGCGAGAGTGGGTGAAGAGGGTTGACGAGGTTTCTATGTTTTCGGTTATAAATAAGCTGAAGAATCTGAAACCGGGTCTTAGGAAGATCCTAAACCAGCAAGGAAATTTGCATATTAAAGTGAGTGAGCTGCGTTAAAAACTTGACGATATTCAAAAAATGTTGGATGGGAACCCTCTCGATGCGGTGCTTCGTAAAACTGGGTCTGAGTGCCTAAAAGAATTCCAAGTTGCGGCGTATGATGAGGAATGTTTCTTGAAACAAAAATCTAAGGTCGAGTGGCTTTGTGCTGGGGATTCTAATACGGTTTTTTTCCATAATAGTCTTAAATGCAAAAACACTAGGAGCAAAATTCATTGCATTCGGGATGTGACTGGAAACCGATACGAAGGAGATGATGCTACGGCTGCCTTAGTTAATCATTATTCGGTTTTTTTAGGCACAGAGGATCAAGTTTCTAGTCTGGACATGACGGACATATGTGTTAATGTTCTTAGTCCGGAAGTGGCAGGTAATATGGTCAGACAAGTTACTCGTGAAGAAGTTAAAAACGCTATGTTCAGCATTGGTGAGAACAAAGCCCCTGGTCCTGATGGTTACACGTCAGCCTTCTTCAAGCATGTGTGGGATATTGTGGGGAATGAGGTAACGAATGCGATCCTAGATTTTTTTTGATAATGGTAAAATTTTGAAGCAGATAAATCATACAATCTTGGCTCTTATTCCCAAAGTTGATACCCCTGATTCTGTCCTTGATTATCGGCCGATTTCGTGTTGCATTGTTCTCTATAAGTGTATCAGCAAGATTATAACGGAGAGATTAAAGGGGTGCTTGGAGATCCTGGTGAGCATTAATCAGTCTGCGTTCGTGCCAGGTAGGAGGATTTCGGATAATATCCTCCTAACGCAAGAATTGATGCATAACTATCACTTGAATAAAGGTCCGCCAAGATGTGCATTCAAGATTGACATTCAAAAGGCTTATGACACTGTGAGTTGGTTGTTTCTGGAAAAGATTCTTTATCAGATTGGCTTGCACAGAAAGATGGTAAAGTGGATTATGGCGTGTGTTACCACGGCCACCTATTCATTGAGTATCAATGGCAATCTTCATGGTTTCTTCAAGGGGAGAAGGGGTCTTCGTCAAGGCGATCCGATGTCACCGTATTTGTTCACTCTTGTTATGGAAGTGCTCACATTATTACTTCAACATAATGCTCGCTCAAGCACGTCATTTAAGTACCATGCTAATTGTGTGAAGCAAAAAATAATTAATGTTTCGTTCGCGGATGACCTATTTATCTTTGTTCATGGGAGTGTCTCTTCGGTAAATAAAATCAAGGAGGCGTTAGAGAAGTTCACGAGTATTTCAGGGCTCGTGCCGATCCCTGCAAAGAGCACGGTGTTTTTCTGTAATGTCAATCAGCAAATAAAGCAGGATATTCTCAATATTATGCCGTTTCAGGAAGGCATCTTGCCTGTTCGTTATCTTGGAGTGCCGCTGATTACCACGAAGCTAGCTGCCAGGGATTGTAAGTTGTTGGTGGACCGAATGGAGAAGAAAATCGATAACTGGATGACAAAGACTCTATCTTTTGCAGGTAGGTTGCAGCTTATAAACTCTGTTCTTTCAGCCATGCATATTTATTGGGCGTCGGTTTTCATTATTCCGGCCCGTGTGACCAATGAGTTGGAAAAGCGCATGCATCGATTTCTTTGGAATGCTGGTAATAATGGGAAAGTTAAAGCGAAGGTGGCGTGGAATGATATATGTCTGCCTAAAGTGGAGGGCGGTCTGGGTATTAGGCGAATTGCGGATGTGAATAGAGCCCTTATCACTAATCATATTTGGAGTATTCTTGTGAAAAGAAAGTCTCTATGGGTGCAGTGGATCTATACTCATAAACTGAAGAATCAGCATTTTTGGGACGTCCAATGTAGAGGTAGCATGACTTGGGGTTGGAGGAAGATTTTATCTATTCGGAATGCTGTTCGGCCGTTTTTTTGGAGCATTATTAGGAGTGGAGAGCAAACTAACGCGTGGAGTGATAATTGGTGTCATTTGAGTCCTCTTAGGTCTTTTGTAACGCCAATACATATTGCAAACGCGGGTTTCAACCTTCAAACTTCTGTGGCAGAGTTAATAGATGAGAATGGGCAATGGAAATGGCCCCAAGCTTGGTATGATATTTACCCGGTTCTGATTGGTTTAACTGTTAACCAACAGAATTCTCAATTAGCGGATCGTATTGTTTGGAAGGATTTGGAGGGTAATGATCAACATTATAGCTCATTGGAAGTGTGGCACTCTTTACGGACGCGTGACACTCCTATCAAGTGGGCTAGCATGGTTTGGTTTAGTCAGTGTATCCCGAGACACTCCTTTCATTTATGGGTTGTAATAAAAAATAAGTTAAAGACTCAAGATCGGCTGGCAGTTTGGGATGTGGGTAGGGAAACAAACCGAAGGCTCATGTGCTTTGTAAGCACGGTCCGGATTCTAGAGATCACATTTTTTTCTTGTGTAGTTTTGCATCACAAGTCTGGTCAAACATAAAGATGATGGTGGATTTGGGTAATGCTAGTGACTCGTGGAACTCTATTTCGGATTGGATGGAGCAAAACTCGGAATCTAAGAGTATTAATCACATTATGTGTAAATTAGTGTTAGCGGCGACGTCTTATTTCATATGTCACGAGCGGAATAATCGGCTATTCTCTACAACTGAGGGTACGGCTAAGCAGGTGACCGAAAAGATCAAAAGCATAGTTCGCCTTCGGCTAATGGGTTTCGATTATAGGGGAGATATTGAACATCATAGAACTCTTAAAAAGTGGCAGATCCCTTGTAGGGCAGCGGATGAAGACCCGGGCTAAGGAAGATTTATAGAGTTGATTTTAATTAGCACTTGTTTGTTGTGGTAGTGTTTTTGGCTGTGTTTTCGTTTTTTCTGAACGTTAGTTTCTGGTCCTGTTTTTTTTCTTGCTGTCCTAGTCTTGGTATGCCAAGTCTAGTTGTGTGTGCTTTGTCAGGCACAGGCTTTGTTCTTATTGATTATTTATAAAATTTACTGGGGTAACCCTTTACCCTAGTATTGGGCCTGAATAGTATTGGGCCTGAATAGTATTGGGCCTAAATAGTATTGGCCTAAATAGTATTGGGCTTAATGTTATTGGGCCTTGGCCCATATGTTTGGTATTGGGCTTAGCCCATGAGTTTTGATATTGGGCTTAGCCTATGTATTTATGTTAAGCCCATTTAGGAAGATAAGCCCATTAGAAAGATAGGCCCATTTGAAAATATAAGCCCATTATGAAGTTAAGCCCATTTGAAAATATAAGCCCATTTTAAAATATAAACCCATTATGAAGTTAAGCCCATTTGAAAATATATTCTTTCATTTTTATAAAAATCATTTTTATAAAAACCACTAAGTAAAGACTTTTTAGTTAAAAAAAAATACATAAGAATTTTGTAAGTTTATAAACCTTCGGATTTCGTTATCGGTAACATATTCATTTTGCACCCCTGTTAACTGAGTTACACTAGATTATATATCTATACATCTCGTGTCCTTTGACATCAATTGCTAGAACACATGCCTTTTAACCATTGGATTCTTGTTGTTGTAATATATCCTTGGATTCACCTGATGTGAATAAAGATTTGACTCGGTTTTGTGATTCCCTACCTCAGTATTATTCATATACATACACGCATAATGTAACCCTAAGGAGTTAAGGTAGCACAAATTTCGAGGACGAAATTTTCTTAACAGGGGGAGAATGTGACAACTGTCAAATTTGCATGCATCCGTACAATTATTAAATGATGATTAGTGCTTAATGACTGTGCTGATTTACAAATTATGACTTGAATTGTTTTCTGATTACTGCATTAGACTTACAAGTGCATCACATATTGCAAATGACACATCATTGACTGCATGCAAATATATTGACATAAATGATGCTCAAAGCACAGTTAGCACAGTTAACAGACAAACCGGGAAAATGCTGACGGGGTTCAGTACATAGACAGACAGTGTTTTGAGACCCAGTACAAGCCAGAAAGCAAGTTCTACACTAGTATAGTGTGTAGGGAAGTAAGGACCACAAAACTGTATTCCTAAGTGATAGTTAAAGTGCCGGAAAGTGCCTAAAACTCACATAAAGTGCAGAATTCTGCAAAATTCTGCAAAATTAAGCATTTAAATACATTGATATTATGCAGAAACATGACTAAATGGCCCTGAGAGCTTTCCTAAGTGTCGGGAATTAAAAGTGTCACAAAAGGGTACATAAAGATCACTAAACATAATAGTTTGACACTTTAACGAATCGGTATCTAACCGAACAACCGGACACTACCCGAAACACCAAAATTACACTAGAAGCATTGTTTTAATGTTTCCAAGCTAGTTATGATCCCTAAACATCATAACACCCACTAAAAATACCTACTAACTAGTACATGTAACAAACACTTGAAATTAAACTATATGGTAACCATTTAGTTTAACCTAAGCTTATACCCCCCCCCCACCTATGTAATCGGCCACATGGCCTAAATAAGGAGATCTTATGTGATTTGCTTTGATTTGCTTAAACGATCTTGTCTTGTACTTCTTGAACACATTACACATGTCACACCCCGACCGCGTAAAACAACAAATCGCGGCGGAAACATCGGGGCGTGTTGCAACAGAATAAATTGTTTCATAACCATGGCATACAAAGTTGTCTTTTATTTATAAACAAAGGTGTTTCATTGTTTCAAACAGGAAATTAAAGAGTTCAGAACATAATTAAACATAGTCTATCTTATTTGAAAGTCTCTAAGGCACAGGTCCGCCCTAGTATCATGATCAACATCCTATGGAAAAGCACCTGAAAACACATGTGAAAATAGGTACGTCAGCATAAAAATGCCTGTGAGATACATAGGTTTGTGAAAATAGGATTCATGACTTGTATTTGAGAAATGTTTAGTCATGAACCTTGTAATTTGCTTTGTCTTGTAAATCATTTGAATAACAATAAGATCAGATGATATGTATAAGTAAATGTCAGGTTAAATAAATAACCATGTAAAAATGTGTTTGTATAAGATAAGTTGTTTGTAAATCAATGTCTTGTAAAAAATATGTTATTTGTATAAAATGTTCTATGTCTCAATATTGAAATGATTCAAATAACGTTACGACATGTAATACCATACAAACACTTATATATAGGAAGTACCAGCGGCGTATCCACCATGCTTGTATCATATTACACACGCATCGTTACTTAATCACTTAATCAAACCAAACCAACCAATGTAAGAAGTCTTATGTTTAAACCAATTGTCAAACATGTTATATGTCAAATGTGAATCATGTCAAATGTCTATGTCAAATATCCATGTCAAATGTCTATGTCAAATATCCATGTCAAATGTCTATGTCAAATGTCTTTGTGTAAAATGTCTATGTCAAAATGTCATGTATGGCAAGTGAAATGTCTCAACTAAACCATATGCACGAAAACAAAATATTGAAGTAAAACATGGTTTAAATCAATCTTATGTCTTTGTGGAAAAATGCATGCAAATATTTAATATGAACATTTATGCGGTATTGTGAAAATGCATACATCCAAGCCTTGTGACTGTGGTGATAAACCCTTAAACAAATTAAAGGTCTATCTGTCTTATATCATCGAATTCCTTTCTGTCCCCTTTCCCTGGGATGTCCGGAACGGGAGTTGTCAATTCCTATGGTACCACTACCTACTAACGAACGGCGTAGCTAATGTTAATGAATGTATTGTCCCATGTAAACAAACCAAATGTCATAACAAAATGTAAGCATGTGATGAAAACAATGCACTAAGTATGTAAACAAATGAACATACATAGCGTGAAATGTCATGTAAAACAATGTACTAAGTAGGCACACAATGGGCATACATAGCATGAAATGTCATGTAAAACAATGTACTAAGTAATGCACACAATGGGCACACCTAGCATGAAATGTAATGAAATCATGTACTATAATGTACTAACAAACATAACCGGTATATGATGTGAAAACAGGAAAGCATGAAAGTAACAAGTAGGCACATGTGTTCCACCCCAAAACAGTTTGGAAAACAGTAAAAGAGGGGTCTATGTACTCACTTGGGATTGCTCAGATGTATAAAGATAATCACCAAGTAATGCTAGAGATCTCGGAATCAAACGGCACCTAATATAGGTAACTATGTTAATAACCGGACCTATATCGGAAGACTGAGTAGCATTAGGGTTTGTAAACCAAATGAGTGTAGGAACTCACGTGACATGGTTTAACAAAGCCTACATACTAAAAGAAACTTAACCTAAGTCTTATTGACCCGTTATGATCCGTTTAGGTAGCTTATGCTACTTTAACGCATCGTGCGCGTGAAACGCGTTCGGACCGCCTAACTAGCCCTATGACAAGTGTTATATGCCTAAACATGTTACATAATCAGTTATGTGACAAAGGTTTAGGTTACATATGCTTAATTACAATTTATACATGAAAAGGGTATTCTGGTAATTTATCTAAGGCATATAAACTACCTATCATACAACTACTTAAACGATGTGACCATAGGGTATAACCTCGGAAGGTTATTCCCTACCTACTATGGTCACCTAATGTGTTTGGTCGGATCCTAATGATCGACCAAACTGGGTCGGGTTCGAAGGTATAGGCGATTTATTAGATCGCCTACCCTACGACCCTAGACAACGTGGTAATCAGTAGGCATAGTCCCAAGGGACTATGACCATCGTGATTACAATCACGTTGCGAAGTTCAAACGAACTTCGCATTGACCATGAGCTGGTCAACGCTGAAAGTCAAACAAAGTTTGACTTTCTGACTCGAAAAGCAGTAAAAATAAGGAAAAGAACGAAAGAATACTTACGAGGGGTCCCCGAATGCTAAACTCGATTCGAAAATCTCAGGTATGAAACTAGTGTTTCAACTTAGAGTTTCTCAAAACAAATTTCTAGTGATTATGAATGAAACATATGGTGGGTATTTATAGTTTTTCCATATAGAATATTCCTAGAATATTCCTAGAATATTCCTAGCATATTCCAAGCATATTCCTAGCATATACCTTAGCATATTCCAAGCATATACCTTAGCATATTCCAAGCATATACCTTAGCATATTCCAAGCATATGCCAAGCATATTCCTAGTATATGGCTAAGACGGGTATTTAACTGGGTACCGGGTATTTTATCTAGCGTTTAAATCCCGGTTTATGGCGTTCTAAATTATTTTTATTACTCTATAAAAATAAACTCGCCAAGTTATTACTGAAATAAATTTCAGTTGCCAGGACTGGCTGCGTTGTCTGCGTTTTGCAGTAGAAGCACTGTGTTGCGCAGAAACACACGGTACGCGCTTAAACTTTGAAAAATAACGTTTTTAGGCGTTTTAATTTATTTTTCAACACGGACCTGATTAAAATAAGATTTTAATCATAACAGAATATTTGTGGGATTTAAATATTATCCGGTCGGTCACCAACGTTCGTTTGGTCGTACGATCGCGATGTTCGGTTAATTACGACGGAATGCGCATAAGCGTGAAAAACGATCCAAATTGCGCGACGAATGGATTTTTCTTATGCCAAACACTAAAATAAAATATTTTAGTGCTTACATAAATTTTTGGATGTCCGGATGTATTCAGAACGTATGTTATGCGCGAAAATGCAAACTTGTGCACTTTTTGACACTTTTAGTCCCTGAATGTCCCAAAAGTTTATTTTAGCACACCGAACCCCTCAAAGCCTATTTCTAAGCTATGTAAAGGATATTTAAGGTGTGTTTAACTTATGGTTATGTTCCGGAATGTTCGTTACAGTTCAAATTGACATACTTTCGCAGTTTGTCATATTTAGTCCCTGTAAGCGAATTAACTTGTTTTTGCCATACCAAAGCCTTCAAAACTTATTTCTAAGTTATGTAAAGGTTATTTAAGGTATGTTGAGTATATGTTGATGTTCCAGAGTATTTCTCGCATTAAACTGGGTACGTTTACGCACTAGTTTGCGTATAACTCTCCAGAAAGTGATATAGAGTTTGGAATTGAACAAAAATCAAAACATGAAAAATGTAAAACACAATCAAACAAACATTGTGATCAAATAACATTGTTTTATTGATAACAGAACTGTTCATAGTGATTACAAGCACAGTTGTTACAGTCTCCCCTACTTGTGGAAATTTCGTCCTGAAATTTATTTAGAGGAAACTCGTGGAAAAAGATGTGGATATTTCGCCTTCATTTGATCTTCGCGTTCCCAAGTAAACTCAGGTCCACGTTTAGCTTCCCAGCGAACTTTGACCAAAGGAATGCGCTTGCGTTTAAGCCACTTGACTTCACGTTCCATGATTTCCACTGGTTTCTCAACAAATTTCAGTGTTTTGCCAACACGAATTTCGTCAAGCGGTATGGAGTAGTTCTCATCAGCTGTACACTTCTTGAGATTTGATATGTGAAAAGTTGGATGAACATTTCCAAGTTCAGGAGGTAACTCTAGTCTGTAGGCTACCTTTCCGATTCTTTCGACGATCTTGAATGGTCCAACGTATCTAGGTGCAAGTTTTCCTTTCTTTCCAAATCTGATCACACCTTTCCAAGGTGAGACCTTAAGTAATACTCGATCACCGACTTGAAATTCCAAGGCTTTGCGTTTTGGGTCCGCGTAAATCTTCTGACGGCTTCTAGCTGCCTGAAGGTTATCACGAACTTTCTTGACCTTGTCAGTTGTCTCTAAAATGAGGGCAGGTCCAGTAAGTTGAGCCTCGCCAATCTCATTCCAGCAGACTGGTGAACGACATTTTCGACCATAGAGAGCTTCGAAAGGAGCCATTTTGATGCTAGTGTGATAACTGTTGTTGTAGGAGAATTCAATCAATTTAAGATGTGAATCCCAGCTACCACCAAAATCGATCACACAAGCTCTTAGCATATCCTCCAGAGTCTGGATTGTTCTCTCAGATTGACCATCCGTTTGCGGATGATAAGCTGTGCTCAGATTAAGTTGGGTCCCCATTGCAGATTGCATGGTTCTCCAAAAATGAGAAGTGAAACGAGCATCTCTGTCAGAAATGATGTTCAACGGAACACCATGTCGAGCTACAATTTCATCTACATAGATTTGAGCAAGTCTGTCAGCAGAAAAATCCTCACGGATTGGCAAGAAATGTGCTGACTTTGTAAGACGATCAACGACTACCCAGATGGCATCATGACCTTTCTTTGTGCGCGGGAGTTTGGTAACAAGATCCATAGTAATGTTTTCCCATTTCCAAACTGGGATCTCTGGTTGTTCCAATAAACCAGAAGGACGCTGATGTTCAGCCTTAACCTTAAGACAAGTAAGGCATTTGGATACGTATAAGGCAATGTCTTTCTTCATACCAGGCCACCAATAGTGAGTACGAAGATCCTTATACATCTTATCTGAGCCCGGATGAATAGAATAGCGAGACTTATGGGCTTCATCCATAAGCAAGGTACGAAGATCATCCTGGCTTGGGACCCACAAACGGTCCATGAAGTAATATGATCCATTGTCCTTCAGTTCCAGTGCAGGTGTTATGTGATAGGGAAATTCCTTATCCATCAAACCTTGTGAAAAACAAGATTGTTGAGCTTGAGAAATGCGTGCTTGGATATCGGATCGAGCTTGAATAACAGATTGAACACGTACACAATGAAGCTTAGTACGTTCCTTACGACTCAATGCATCAGCTACGACATTCGCCTTACCAGGATGGTAGCGAATTTCGCAGTCATAGTCATTTAAAAGCTCAACCCAACGTCGTTGCCTCATGTTGAGTTCTTTCTGGTTGAAGATATGCTGAAGACTTTTGTGGTCAGTGAAAACCACACATTTTGTACCGTACAAATAGTGTCTCCAGATCTTGAGAGTAAAGACAACTGCACCCAACTCAAGATCATGAGTGGTGTAGTTCTTCTCATGTATCTTCAACTGCCTCGATGCATAGGCTATGACTTTGTTCCTTTGCATAAGAACACAGCCAAGACCCAATTTTGATGCATCACAATACACAACAAAATCATCATCACCCTCAGGCAATGATAGAACAGGCGCATCGCAAAGCTTCTGCTTCAGGTGTTGAAAAGCTTCCTCTTGTTTGTATCCCCAATAAAAAGGCATTTTCTTCTGAGTTAGAGCAGTTAGAGGAACTGCAATCTTAGAGAAGTTTTCAATGAAGCGGCGATAATAACCCGCTAGACCAAGAAAAGAACGAACTTCAGTAGGAGTAGTAGGTGTATCCCAATCCTTAATCGCACTGATCTTGGAGGGATCTACATGAATACCTCGTTCGTTGATAACATGCCCCAAAAATTGAACTTCTTTAAGCCAAAATTCGCACTTGGAGAATTTGGCGAAAAGTTGCTCTTTCTTTAGGAGTTCTAGAGTAAGACGAAGATGCTGCTCGTGATCAGCTCGCGTCTTAGAGTAAATCAAGATATCGTCAATAAAAACAATGACGAACTGATCCAAATAAGGTTTACAGACCCTATTCATTAAGTCCATGAAAACAGCAGGAGCATTAGTCACACCGAATGGCATGACTGTGAACTCATAATGCCCATATCGAGTACGGAATGCTGTCTTGGGAATATCTTCTTCTTGTACGCGAAGTTGATGATATCCGGAACGTAGATCAATCTTCGAAAAATAAGAAGCGCCCTGTAGCTGATCAAAGAGATCATCTATGCGAGGTAGGGGATATCGATTCTTGATGGTAAGCTTGTTAAGCTCACGATAATCGATACACATCCTAAAGGATCCATCCTTCTTCTTGACAAAAAGAATGGGAGCACCCCAAGGTGAAAAACTAGGACGTATAAAACCTTTGTCAGAGGGCTCCTGAAGCTGTTTAGACAACTCTTGCATCTCAGACGGTGCAAGACGATATGGAGCTCTGGCAATTGGATTTGCACCAGGTACGAGATCAATGCGGAACTCGACTTGGCGTGCTGGAGGTAGACCAGGTAAATCTTCAGGGAACACTTCAGAATAATCCCGAACGACAGGAATATCTGAAATAGACTTACCCTTGCCTTTATCTTCTGTAACATGTGCTAAGAAAGCCACATAGTTCTTCTGCAGATACTTCCGAGCTTTAAAACAAGACATGAGTTTGAGACCAACGGTAGGCTTCTCACCTTGAACCTGCAGAATCTCGCCTGTCGAAAGCGGCACACGAACAATCTTCTCAGAACAAACTATCTCTGCGTGATGCTTGGATAACCAATCCATTCCCACAATAACGTCGAAGCTTCCGAGTTGCATAGGCGTGAGATCGATAGGGAAAAGATGATCATTTAGGTTCAACTGGCAGTTGCGAAGAACAGAATCAAGAATAATGGGTTCACCATTAGCAACCTCTACTGTCAAAGATTTGCCTAGTTTCGTTCTAGACACGTGAAGCATAGGCTCAAAAGACAAAGACACGAAACTTTTATCGGCACCGGAATCGAAAAGAACATATGCAGGCTGATTATTAATAAAGAACGTACCGTTCACCACATTATCATCAGCCTGTGCCTCTTGGGCATTCATGTTAAAAACTCGGCCTCGAGCCGGAGCTGGATTCTGGTTCTGGTTCTGGTTCGCCAGTCTTGGGCATCGGTTTCTGTAGTGGTTCAGGTCCCCACAATTATAACAAGCACCCGGTGGGTATTGTGGTTGTGCAGCTTGACCCTGTTGCGGAGCAGGAGGCTGAGCAACTTGTTGAGCCGGGTTCTGAACCGCGGGATTCTGAGCAGACCGACAAACATTGGCAAGATGGCCTGATTTCCCACAGTTAGTACAGAAACGGCATGGAAGTTGCGGCTGGTGGTGACTGTTGCATCTATTGCACAAAGGTGCATTCCCTGTATAGGGTTTCTTTGCTGGCGGCTGTGCGGGTTGGTTGAGAGCTGCCTGGTTAGCTTGGGCAGTGACAGCATAGTTTTGGGAAGCCTTACGCTTCTTTGCCCTCTTCGAAGAACCAGAGTTCTTTCCATTCAAGTTTTGACCTTTCTTGCTATCCCCTTTGTCAGCCGATTCTTTCTTGCCCTTGTCACCCTTCCGGTGTAACTTGTTCTTCCGGATCTGCGACTCAGTCAATGTCGCAGATAACTCGATCGCCTGACGAAGTGTGGCAGGGTTACTACCAGTAAGAATGTCTTGTACCGAGTCAGGTAGGCCATCGATGTATCTCTCGATAGCCTTGTCGAGTGGGGTGACCATAGTCGGGCAAAGCAAACTCAGCTCTTCAAACCGATCAGTATAAGCCCTGTGCTCACCACTATCTTGCTTCAAAACATCAAACTCTTTCTCCAACGCTCGCTGCTCATGGCGAGGACAGAATTCCCTCATCATAAGGGCTCTAAGTTCAGCCCATGTCTGTGCGAGAGCAACTTCTGCACCCCTATCCCTCATAACCCCGTTCCACCATGTCAAAGCCCTCTTCTGAAATACGCTCGAAGCAAACTCGACTTTGCGATTTTCGAGACACTGCACGTGGCGAAAAGTATTCTCACTGCTCTCGAACCACTGAAGAAGCCCAGTCGCTCCTTCAGAACCACTAAACTTGAGTGGTTTAGCCTGATTAAAATCCTTGTATTTGCATGGAACATTGTTGTTGTTGTTGTTGTTGGCTTGGTTCCATTGAGCAAAGAGATTTGGAAACTGAGCAGCCATCTGCTGCGCAATAATTTCTGCCAGTTCGGCAGTAGCTATCTGGTTCTCGCGTCGAGGAGGCATTCTAAAAGAGGAAAAACATGAAAAGGAACGAGTGAGACGATTGGATGAAAAGAATGAGATGATAAAAACAAGAATTGCAAACAGCATAGATGGTGGTCATTCGTCCGTATCACAAAGCAAACAAACGACTCACAGTGACTAATCAAAGTAAATGGGTCAAAAATAATGTATTATCGAAGACATGCTCGCCTATAAGTGAACACTCATCCCAAGAATTCCCAGGTAAGCACAACTGGTCTCGCGTCTGGTTGAGATGTATACGAAGTGCTTGCCTAGACAGAAAACTCAGAATACAGGCATTCACCCTTCCAGTTTGCACGTGTTCACATTATTTAAAACCCAAAACGTTTGACGAGATTTTGAAAATTTGAAGGCACAAGGCCAAAAACCAATACTGAAAAGGGTTCAAAACCATATAACAGAGGGTTCAAAACCTTACAATTGAGGGTTCAAAACCTTGTAAAAATTTATTCAAAAACAGATGATTGTTTTTCAAAAATCGTTTCGGAAAAATTTTGGTTCTTGTTTTGTTAATCACCTAAGGATAGGTGATGTATATGTTTTAAGATCTAAACACAAGTAATTTGTGTTAGGGTCCTAGAAAAGTTATAGTCTAGGTCAAAGCATTACTAATAACCTAATTCCCTATAACCATTGGCTCTGATACCAACTCTTCTGTCACACCCCGACCGCGTAAAACAACAAATCGCGGCGGAAACATCGGGGCGTGTTGCAACAGAATAAATTGTTTCATAACCATGGCATACAAAGTTGTCTTTTATTTATAAACAAAGGTGTTTCATTGTTTCAAACAGGAAATTAAAGAGTTCAGAACATAATTAAACATAGTCTATCTTATTTGAAAGTCTCTAAGGCACAGGTCCGCCCTAGTATCATGATCAACATCCTATGGAAAAGCACCTGAAAACACATGTGAAAATAGGTACGTCAGCATAAAAATGCCTGTGAGATACATAGGTTTGTGAAAATAGGATTCATGACTTGTATTTGAGAAATGTTTAGTCATGAACCTTGTAATTTGCTTTGTCTTGTAAATCATTTGAATAACAATAAGATCAGATGATATGTATAAGTAAATGTCAGGTTAAATAAATAACCATGTAAAAATGTGTTTGTATAAGATAAGTTGTTTGTAAATCAATGTCTTGTAAAAAATATGTTATTTGTATAAAATGTTCTATGTCTCAATATTGAAATGATTCAAATAACGTTACGACATGTAATACCATACAAACACTTATATATAGGAAGTACCAGCGGCGTATCCACCATGCTTGTATCATATTACACACGCATCGTTACTTAATCACTTAATCAAACCAAACCAACCAATGTAAGAAGTCTTATGTTTAAACCAATTGTCAAACATGTTATATGTCAAATGTGAATCATGTCAAATGTCTATGTCAAATATCCATGTCAAATGTCTATGTCAAATATCCATGTCAAATGTCTATGTCAAATGTCTTTGTGTAAAATGTCTATGTCAAAATGTCATGTATGGCAAGTGAAATGTCTCAACTAAACCATATGCACGAAAACAAAATATTGAAGTAAAACATGGTTTAAATCAATCTTATGTCTTTGTGGAAAAATGCATGCAAATATTTAATATGAACATTTATGCGGTATTGTGAAAATGCATACATCCAAGCCTTGTGACTGTGGTGATAAACCCTTAAACAAATTAAAGGTCTATCTGTCTTATATCATCGAATTCCTTTCTGTCCCCTTTCCCTGGGATGTCCGGAACGGGAGTTGTCAATTCCTATGGTACCACTACCTACTAACGAACGGCGTAGCTAATGTTAATGAATGTATTGTCCCATGTAAACAAACCAAATGTCATAACAAAATGTAAGCATGTGATGAAAACAATGCACTAAGTATGTAAACAAATGAACATACATAGCGTGAAATGTCATGTAAAACAATGTACTAAGTAGGCACACAATGGGCATACATAGCATGAAATGTCATGTAAAACAATGTACTAAGTAATGCACACAATGGGCACACCTAGCATGAAATGTAATGAAATCATGTACTATAATGTACTAACAAACATAACCGGTATATGATGTGAAAACAGGAAAGCATGAAAGTAACAAGTAGGCACATGTGTTCCACCCCAAAACAGTTTGGAAAACAGTAAAAGAGGGGTCTATGTACTCACTTGGGATTGCTCAGATGTATAAAGATAATCACCAAGTAATGCTAGAGATCTCGGAATCAAACGGCACCTAATATAGGTAACTATGTTAATAACCGGACCTATATCGGAAGACTGAGTAGCATTAGGGTTTGTAAACCAAATGAGTGTAGGAACTCACGTGACATGGTTTAACAAAGCCTACATACTAAAAGAAACTTAACCTAAGTCTTATTGACCCGTTATGATCCGTTTAGGTAGCTTATGCTACTTTAACGCATCGTGCGCGTGAAACGCGTTCGGACCGCCTAACTAGCCCTATGACAAGTGTTATATGCCTAAACATGTTACATAATAAGTTATGTGACAAAGGTTTAGGTTACATATGCTTAATTACAATTTATACATGAAAAGGGTATTCTGGTAATTTATCTAAGGCATATAAACTACCTATCATACAACTACTTAAACGATGTGACCATAGGGTATAACCTCGGAAGGTTATTCCCTACCTACTATGGTCACCTAATGTGTTTGGTCGGATCCTAATGATCGACCAAACTGGGTCGGGTTCGAAGGTATAGGCGATTTATTAGATCGCCTACCCTACGACCCTAGACAACGTGGTAATCAGTAGGCATAGTCCCAAGGGACTATGACCATCGTGATTACAATCACGTTGCGAAGTTCAAACGAACTTCGCATTGACCATGAGCTGGTCAACGCTGAAAGTCAAACAAAGTTTGACTTTCTGACTCGAAAAGCAGTAAAAATAAGGAAAAGAACGAAAGAATATTTACGAGGGGTCCCCGAATGCTAAACTCGATTCGAAAATCTCAGGTATGAAACTAGTGTTTCAACTTAGAGTTTCTCAAAACAAATTTCTAGTGATTATGAATGAAACATATGGTGGGTATTTATAGTTTTTCCATATAGAATATTCCTAGAATATTCCTAGAATATTCCTAGCATATTCCAAGCATATTCCTAGCATATACCTTAGCATATTCCAAGCATATACCTTAGCATATTCCAAGCATATACCTTAGCATATTCCAAGCATATGCCAAGCATATTCCTAGTATATGGCTAAGACGGGTATTTAACTGGGTACCGGGTATTTTATCTAGCGTTTAAATCCCGGTTTATGGCGTTCTAAATTATTTTTATTACTCTATAAAAATAAACTCGCCAAGTTATTACTGAAATAAATTTCAGTTGCCAGGACTGGCTGCGTTGTCTGCGTTTTGCAGTAGAAGCACTGTGTTGCGCAGAAACACACGGTACGCGCTTAAACTTTGAAAAATAACGTTTTTAGGCGTTTTAATTTATTTTTCAACACGGACCTGATTAAAATAAGATTTTAATCATAACAGAATATTTGTGGGATTTAAATATTATCCGGTCGGTCACCAACGTTCGTTTGGTCGTACGATCGCGATGTTCGGTTAATTACGACGGAATGCGCATAAGCGTGAAAAACGATCCAAATTGCGCGACGAATGGATTTTTCTTATGCCAAACACTAAAATAAAATATTTTAGTGCTTACATAAATTTTTGGATGTCCGGATGTATTCAGAACGTATGTTATGCGCGAAAATGCAAACTTGTGCACTTTTTGACACTTTTAGTCCCTGAATGTCCCAAAAGTTTATTTTAGCACACCGAACCCCTCAAAGCCTATTTCTAAGCTATGTAAAGGATATTTAAGGTGTGTTTAACTTATGGTTATGTTCCGGAATGTTCGTTACAGTTCAAATTGACATACTTTCGCAGTTTGTCATATTTAGTCCCTGTAAGCGAATTAACTTGTTTTTGCCATACCAAAGCCTTCAAAACTTATTTCTAAGTTATGTAAAGGTTATTTAAGGTATGTTGAGTATATGTTGATGTTCCAGAGTATTTCTCGCATTAAACTGGGTACGTTTACGCACTAGTTTGCGTATAACTCTCCAGAAAGTGATATAGAGTTTGGAATTGAACAAAAATCAAAACATGAAAAATGTAAAACACAATCAAACAAACATTGTGATCAAATAACATTGTTTTATTGATAACAGAACTGTTCATAGTGATTACAAGCACAGTTGTTACAACACATTGGACCATATGTTGTTGGAAAATAATATAAGAAACCACAAGTGCCATCATCTTCCTTTCATTCACATTTCACTAACACTCCATACTCCCCTCTCCCTCCCCTACCTTCGGCCGAGATCACACACACATACATCCATCATTTTCATTCATCCTCCATTCGATCTCTACATATACAAAGGTGTAAGAAGGCATATTAGGAAGCTTGGAGCTTTCGGAAGTTGAAGGACCCTCACCATTTGCTTTTATCCACTACATTTATCCTCTTGATCATCCCTAGCCTTGAGCTAGTGGTAAGAACACAAATCCTTTCATTTTACATCTATATTGAGTGGTTAAAAGATGCTACATGATGAATACTTGAAGAACACTAAAGAACATAATCATGAAACATGAACATAAGCTTGATAAATGAAGAAGTAATCTTGATGAACTATGTTGTTTAAGTATTGTTTTGCTTCTTGATGGTTGATTCTTGTGTTTATGATGTTAGACATCATGTGGAACTTACTAGATTGTGATTAAACACATGATCTAGCAAGTAGAGGTGGTGATCTTGTGAAAGACCAAGATCATCATTCTTTATGTTTCTCATGAACTTGAAGAATGAAAGTGATTTTATGTTACTAGTCATAAACTTGGATGATTTCAAAACTAGTTTTCTCAAGAAACTAAAGTTATACACAAGAATCACTAAAACATTGTTTTTAAAGAAACTAATCATGTTTCTAGTGGTGAAACAAGTATAAAAGTACATGGTTAACAAGAAAAATACAAGAAGATTAATTTTTGAAAAATCATCATACAAGTTGTAAAGATCTAAAATCTTCAAGAGTGATGTTATTAAATAAATAATCATATTTTTAAAGGTAGTTAGGCTTACTAAAAACACTAGTAAGTTACTACAAGTTTTTATAAAAGTTCAAGTTCATGTTGTTATGCAAAAAGCATTGTTATGGCACTTGGTAAGTGTAGGTTAAGTTGTTGATTGTTGTGATGATTTTAAAAAGAAAATGATATGCTTTAAAAGCATGGACACCTCCATTTTTAAGGGAAACTATGGCGAAATTTTCTAAAAATATAACCACTTAGAAAAATATTTTCAAACAGGTATTTATAAGTGTATTTTAACCATGGATTTTCTACATAAACTTTGCCATAATTTTTGTTACAAAAATACAAGTATTGGAGGTTGGTTTTTATAAATAAAGATGGATAAATATATATTTACATTAAAGACATGATGTGTGAATACTTGTATACTTTGTGTGATAGTTATATTATTTTAGGATTTGAAATAATATAACTTAACAAATACCAAGGAATTACAATCCAAAATATTACCAAAAATCTCATGGAATAAATATACAAGTTACACGCATAATATTGTGAAACCGAACAAGAAATGTAACTTACCAAATATTCCGGAAAATATGTTTATATGTATATTTTTGGTAAATAATATTTTGGACACCGAAAGAATGAAAATGGGATTTTCACAATTATCTCAAAGTTATATCATATTTTGACTAGAAGGAAGTATATAATTTTTGGCGATTAAAAATATATATTTTCTTGGATAAACTTGAAATACATTATTTTTGGGATAAAATAAGTTTAAATACTTTCTAAGTGAGACTTGAAAGTATATCGTTTTGGAATTACAAATATTTTGCCGAAAGAAAAATTATGAATAATTTTTCTAAGTGATATTCCTTAAATTATATATATTGGAAATATATATTGGCAGTGTTTTTATTTGGGATAATACACCAGAATACGACACCGATACATGGCAAAATACAAGAATACGAATGTGACAACTCGAACCCTTAAGGTTAGTAACGTTGAATATTGTGATCTTAACTCTTTATTATCTCTCTTCTTTGCGTTAATATTTTTTTTTTTGGGTAAAGGGTTACCCCGGTTAAATTTCATTCATCAACCAAAAAAATACAAGTGAGGAATAGAGTACACCTCAATTCTCTAGAATGACATGCCATTGCTAGAGTACACTCATCAACTACAAACAAGTAATAAACTTACACGCAAAAACCGCTAAACTAGTCACAAATGACAAAACACGAACCCACACGGCCCCATCGAAACACGCTAACAAGAATCAGCCACATTCATCTTGATCCATCAGTAAATCTCGAGGTAGACTCCAGTCGCTCAACACTTGAAACACGTTACTTGTTCTTTTAAACTTCATAGTGTGTAATTTCATTCTAATAGTCATAAAAATCACCTCTATCGGTTGAGTTGCACTCCTTTTCTTCGACGAGAACAATCTGTTATTTCGTTCTTGCCAAATCAAATAAGCCGACGCCGCCACCACTAACTTACCAATGATGTGAGAGGCTCGCTTTGACTCCGCGTGATGCAGTAGATATTCCATAATATCGTCCCATCTTTGCGTTAATATTCTGCTTTGTGATAACTCCGTTAATCTAATCGTAGAATGACTTGGCTAGATAACGCAGAATAACTCTGTTAGTGTTGGGCCGCTAATCTTGGGCCGCACATATAATGGGCTATGTAGTCGATTACTAAACAACCAAAACTTTGGAGCAAGAACCAATTCACCCGAGCCCAACCTTGTATTTATGGAATTGAGCAGCCCATGTGCCTTGTAGCCCAACATATGTCGTGACTGGCGCACCTATCCACAATGATTTAGGTATTGCATTTTATTTATAACTTGAATAGCATGTGTACGTAATTCCTTTTATACTCCCCAATCATCACATAACAACCTTACCCATTCCTGTTGTGCGACGGCCCAAGTAATTGGGCTTGAGCCCATCTCGGTTGTTACATAAACCGCCCCAATTCATAGCATATATTTTGTACGTGGTATGTTGTTGATTAGTTTGAAACTCAAATAACAACCCTATCTTCCCCATAATTGTGCGACGGCAACAGGAGCCCCCCCCCCCATTCGCAATATTATCTTGATCAATCAAGACTTCCGGTTAGTGAGTTCAGTTCGTGTTTGTTTAATTCTCAACAGTATCTTGATAGTGATATGTACGAATTAGGCTTATCAGATTGCATGCTTATATGAATTAATTGGATCAATCGATAGTTATGTTGTTTATGATTATTTGTGACCTTATATGAATTAATTAAATCAATTGAGTTAAGATGTTGGCCGAGGACATGCTTGTTGTTAGGTTTAATTGATTACATGAATTCTTGATGATGATAACTATGATAAGAATTAGATAATAATCTGCTATTTCGATGGGCTGTTAATCCATAGAGTATTTGTTTAGTGGGCTGCTAGGATTATTAGACAGAATTACTTGTAACTGGACCTTAAGGTTTTAGGCTCGCATGTTAAATTGTTTACACATTAACTAACTGAGATAAACAGAAGGGTATTGGGCCGGTGGTTTGTGACATTAGTTAATTGGAGTGGATATTAAATTTAACTAATAAACTTATATAAATTGGTTTGGGCTGATGTAATCGATAGTTACTGTTTGGGGGGGGGGGGGATCTTGTGAGTGGGCTATGGATTGGGCCTGGGAATGGACAAATTAATTGGGCCACATAAGCACTGTTTGGGCCGCACTTTAAGTTGATTGACGTAATAAACTGCTATGTGTAGTTGGTCGGTTAGGCTTGTGATACGAAGTAACTTGTGACCCGAATGCTTATTATGTAATGTGTGGTTTAGCTTGGGAACCTAACTGTTTGATTGCATGTTATTGAGAAATATGATCTTGTAACATGAGAGTGTTTGTGGTTCGTACACTTGCTATGATAAGTATTAGGGATATGTGCCGTACTTGCTTGCTACTTGTGTAATACGTGACAATCTATGTGATGCAATGTAAACTGATCGTTGTTGGTAAACAATGATAGGACGTGTTGATCAATTACTAAACGTGTTGATCGTTGTTGTCCCCTACTCAAACGTGAACTTTTCATTCATCTCTGGATCCTTTTGAATCGCGATGCTATCGAGTATTACCTGAACACCCATCTGAACGCCTAGCGAAATGTGTAGAATGTTAGGTGCTTATACGAACGTCCCTGAGTTGGATGTCGCAGCGTCGAATGATTGATCGATACCTTTCTTACTCATCTTCGTTTGCTGGAACTCATGTTTTGACGTCTTAAATCCCGAAGTGTGATCACTTCTGCAACACTCCCGCAACATACTGTGTATTACTCAAACAACTTGCAGCGACTCATGGGAGTCCACTCCTACGGAATAATCGGGACATAAACGATGACAACTGACCATGGTGTGGAATGTGTAACTGCCAACACAAGGAGTAGCGCCTTAGGACGTGGCACGGACATGTGACAAGATGGACCCTGTCTCCATTTCAAGTAACGGCATGAGTGGCAACAGTCACGGCGACATCAACGTACTCGTAATCGTAGCCTACAGTATGGAAACAGGGGTGACCTCGACAAGGATCGACTGTCGTTAAGTCAAAATGTCAACAACCAAGGGAACGATAACAGTATTGGGAAATCCACGTGATCGTAACAACACTGGTAGTGGTGCTCATGGAGGGACATTTAGGATTGGCGTGGGCGACGCCAGGATTATAACAACATGGTGGCCTACATGTTCTTGGTAACTAATCACTTAGTCACTGTTCTGCTTAACCCTGATACTTCTTGAAACCAAACCTGTTGTGGAATCAACTAAGGGCAAGACAAATGAAACCTTATATGTCCGTGGGGATGTAAACTCGACCTTGTGGGACAAGTGTTCGACGTCGACCTTCTTTCTGCTATCTTTGGTAGTTTCAATGCAGTAGTTAGAATGGATTGGTTATCCTGACATCGTGCAGATATACTCCGTGAGAAGAAAATTTTGCGTATCCTCCTTCTTAGTAGGGAACCGTCGTCTGTTCTAAAGCGTCAGCATGTGTAAAGGGTAGCATCGTTTCAGCAATGAAGGCCCAGGAGTATCGACGGAAGGGTTACCCTGCTATGTTAGCAACTGTTACTGGTGTTACGATTAAGGAAAAGAGGATCGAGGATCCACCAACTGCCCGTAATTTCTCTCGATGTTCTACCCGTAGAATTTACAGGTCAACTTCCACAATTGTAGAGAAGAATCTCAGTTGATCTCGTGCCAGATGCAGCCCTGATTACTCGTACTTCATACCGTCTTGCACCGGGAGGGTTGCAGGAACTGTTTAATCAACTACAGGAACTGTTGAACATGAGTTTTGACGGGCCCAGTTTTTTCGCTTTGGGGAGCCCCGAGTTATATCCGTGAAGATAAGCCCTTTCTGTATGTGTACTGATTATCCAGAACTTAGCAAGGTGACATTCAAGAACTGTTTGCCTCGACCATTGTATTGACAACCTGTTGACCAGTTGCGAGGGACAAGCTTCCATTCGAGGATTGATTAATGAACAAGCTATTATCAGATGGAAGTCCAAGGGGAGGACGTTCCTAAAACGGCATATCGAACGCAACGCGGCCACTGTTAGGAGACACAGGAAGAATTATTCCATGACCTTTTGGGACAAACAACACACCAGCAACCCTACGGATCACATGAATCGACCGTATTTATTGAGGACATCCTGAATCACTTCCAGGAGAAAGGAACACCATGGGCGGCATTTGTATCCTATCTTAGAGATCCAGAGGGAGGGGCCACTACACGGGAAGTCTCGTTAAGGGAAATTTCTGGATTCAAGAGGTACCTTTTGGTCATATAATCAATGAAGAGGGAATACACGTGGATCTCGCTAAGACTCATTTTGGTTAAAACTAATCGACACCAAAGATTCCTTTGGGGATGCAGCAATTCCTTGGTTTCGCTAGATACTATCACAGCTTCATCACGGGATTATCGAAGATTGTGCCGGTTTAACCTCTTTAACACAGCAGAGTGCTGTGTTCGTGGAAGACAAGACAGGATGACATCTCTTCAGTTGTTGAAACCCAATTCTGCAAAGCACTAAGCATCGTTCCAATCCGAGAGTATTGATGAATCAGTGGTATACCATGATGGTTCGAATCAGAATCCCAGTTACACATCGACGCAACACGAGAGAGTGATGACTTACGTAATTGAGTTACAAAGAGGAACTGCACGACACACAACCGGCGGTGGAAACCGTGGTCTTCGGATTTACTTGGAGGCATTACTTGGACGGTACCGAACGCGTTACTTAGACCGATCACAAGGGCCTCCTGTGTACCCTGGTTTCGAAAGAGCTAAATCAGTTAATGGCATTGCAGGATGGAACTTTTGGGAGGATTACGACTGTGGAACTTGAACGTGCACGAGCTTTGCAGCTCACTATTGACTCTAACCTACTTGATCAGACTCACTCTGTTCAAAACTGGAGAACTTGGGAAAGAGAACTTTCAAGGTAAACCCATGCGGGGCATGGAGAAGCAACCTTTGGAAGGGCGGACGGTATGCGCTACCTCATGGAACGAATGTGGATCTTATTCTATGGCAACTGTAGGGAACTCGGGCCGAGCAGAGCACACTGACCTCGATATCCTAGTCGTCTGGGTTTTAATGAGAGATACTAGGATCTATAAATCTTACATTGGTAATCAGGCATGAAGGCCCACCTAGCTATGTATGTGAGTGATGTTTGAGTTGTGGGAAAGTCAAGGCGAAGAATCAGCAACTAGAAACACACATATGGAAATGAGAACAGACTGCCGTGGATTCTGTCACTAGTCTACTTACAACTCGAAACGGAACCAATATCACCTGGGTGATCGTCGATTGTCTCACTTTACCAGCACGCTTTCTTTTTTTTTTGGGTAAAGGGTTACCCCGGTGATTCTATATATTCACAAAACAAAAACACAAGTAGTATGGAAAACCCATACTAGTTCTAACATGGGACATCCCCCCATGAAAGTAAACAAGAAAAACGAATTCTAAATCACAATTCAACACCCACTAGACCATAATCTAGATAAAACAAATTAAAACAGTTCAGAAAACACTAGCCACCATCGTCAAGCATCGAGTCTTCATGAATATCCCACATCTCTAGAAAGCGTCTCACTTTGTCCGTACTCATGTATTTAGCTCCCATAAGTTTATATCGAACAGTCTGAAAAATCAAAGAGATAATTACTTCTGGAGGTCTTGTCTGATTTTTAAACATACGATCATTCCGCTCCTGCCAAATGAAATACGCTGTAGCTGCCACTATAAGACGACTTGAAATGTTATAAGCTGATTTGGACGCCCCTCTAGTTAAGAGCCAATTCATGATGTCTGACCACTTAGGATCAACCGTATGCATATTCACTTTATCCCTTACCGAACACCAAACCTGAGCCGAGAACTTGCATTCGAAAAACAGATGATCATGCGAATCATTATTCTCGAAGCACAGTAAGCAACACATCATATTCATGTTTTTTCTTCTAGACAAATCCCACTGTAGAATCCTATCCTGAGTCAAAAGCTTCCTACGCATGATAAGCCACATAAGGAATGCATGCCGAGGAATACATTGCGAGAACCATACCACATTCACCCAGTCAACTTCCGTCTCCCTAGATCTGATAGATTGCCACACACACGAAGACGAATAGTCATTCAGTTTGTCACCATCTTTCCAAAAGAATCTATCTCTACTATTCGGGTTAACTTGCAAGTTATCAATCTGAATCAAAACAGGGAACAAATCTCGCCAAGCCGTAGGCCACTTCCAAGAGCCATTCGCCCAAACATCTTTAACCGAATTCTGAAGAGCAAATCCAGCTTCATAAATAATCCGAGGAGATATGAAATTGGCCAATGGACCGCACTCACACCAACGGTCGTACCATGCGGATGTCATCCCACCATCTCCAATCTTTGACCAAACATGATTTCTAATAACTGGCCGTAACTGGAGGATTTTCCTCCAACTCCAGCAACACACCGAAGGAATTCTACATGCCCAAAAATTAGAATTTCTTAATCGGTTAGAGTATATCCATTGAACCCAAAGAGAATCCCTCCTGGTAATAATGTTCCATACATGCGAGGCCATAAGAGCTTTGTTAACATCTTGAATTCTTCGCAACCCAAGGCCTCCTTCATATTTCGGCTTACATATAGAGCTCCATGAAACCTTAGTTTTCCCTCTCTGAAAAGAACCATCTTGAGACCACAAAAAATTCCTCATTCTGTTCTCTAACTCCTTGATAACCCTAGCCGGAAGAATTAAGACAGAAGCCCAAAAAATATGCATAGAGGATAAAACAGATAAAATCAGCTGAACCCTACCCGCAAAGGACAAAAGCCGATTCTTCCAACTTGAAATGCGATTCTCCAATCTATCAATCAAAACGCTACAGTCTTTGTAAAGAAGCCTAGACGAAATCAAAGGGACTCCCAAATACCTGACTGGCAACTCCCCTTCCACAAAAGGAATAATCCCTAAAATGGCCCCCTTGACATGCTGTGGAACATTACAAAAGAAACTGGTACTCTTTTGAACATTCAGAATCAACCCAGACATACGAGAGAATTGAGAGAGCGCATTCATAATACATGTAGCCGATTTGACATCACCTCTAGCAAACAAAAACAAATCATCCGCAAAGCAAAGGTTGATAATACGTTGACGTTGACACTTGTTATGAAATCTGAAAGACGAATCAATCGAAGAAGCTTGTTGTAACTTACACGTCAAAACTTCCATAACCAAAGTGAAAAGGTAAGGAGAAATAGGATCCCCTTACCGGAGCCCTCGTTTGCCCTTGAAAAAACCATAAACATTACCATTCACACAAATAGAATATGACGGAGTAGAAACGCAAAGCATAATCCACTTTATCATCATCTGGTTAAAACCGAAACCCAGTAACACCTCTTCAAGAAACTTCCAATCAACCGTATCATAGGCTTTTTGGATATCAACTTTAAACGCACACCTAGGAGGCCCATAATCTCTATGATAATTATGCATTAATTCCTGTGTAAGAAGAATATTGTCCGATATTTTCCTACCAGGAACAAACGCTGATTGATTTATGCTAACAATATCATTAAGAGCCACCTTTAAACGATCAGACACAATCTTGCTAATACACTTATATATAACATTGCAACAAGCAATAGGACGAAAATCCTTTACCGTAGCAGGGGTAGTCATTTTAGGCAAAAGAACAATAAGAGTATGATTTATCTCCTGAAGCAACCGACCTGTAATAAAGAAATCCATAACAGCATTCGTCACATCAGAACCCACAATCTCCCAAGAACTCTTAAAAAAAGCCGCTGTGTACCCATCCGGACCTGGAGCTTTATCATTACCGATAGCAAACATAGTCGTTTTGATCTCCTCTACTGTAATCGGCCGAACCATACTATCAGCAACATTCTGACTCAGACGATTCGTGAATATCTCCGGCGACAGACTCAAAGAAATATCACCTTCACACCCTAAAAACGTCTCAAAGTGATTGACAAACGCTTCTGGAACGGACTCGCCTTCACAAAAAATCCCATTATTATCGGTAATTCCTTCAATTCTTGTTCGATGATTTCTAGTTTTAAGCGACAAATGAAAAAATTTTGAATTTGCATCCCCCGCTCGTAACCAAGCCACTTTAGATTTTTGCTTTAAAAATCGTTCCTCATCAAGGCATGCTTCTTGAAAAACTCTGGAAGCATTAACTTCTTCACGTCTAGCATCTTCATTAAACGGATCTCTTTCGGCTTCCTTTTGAATCGCATCTAGCTTTCCACGTAATTCTTCAACTTTTTTATGAAGATTACCTTGCTTGAATAAAAGAGATCTAAGAGGAGACTTTAAAGCACGAAGCTTTTTAACCAACCGAAACTGATGAACTCCCGTAATAGCCAGATCCCAATTATTCTTAACAACTTCCAAAAAACCCGGTTTATGGACCAAGAAATTTGCAAACTTGAATGAACTAGGTTTTTTCTTCTCCATCTTGTTAATTCTAAGAATGCACGGGCAATGGTCAGAAATTCGGTACGGTTGAAACATCGCAACCGCTTCTGGAAAATCACTAACAAATTGAATATTGCCCATAGCCCTATCGATCTTCTTTAATAACCCAACCCCTTTCTTTGGCTTTTGAGTCCACGTGTAATGGAACCCTATACTCTTAATATCCGCCACTTGAATCTGGTTAACACATTCTTGAAACTCCCGCATACTAGAAGATATACCTGACAATCCCATAGATTTATCTTCTAACTTCAAAGCAGAGTTAAAATCCCCCATAATAACCCAAGGTTTATTCCCTACCAGAATTTTATGTCTAGCCAAATGATTCCACAACTCTCTTCTAGTGATATAAAAATTTGATGCATAAACAATCGAACAGAAAATAACCTTTTTGTCACTTTTAAACATCATTTGCACATGAATTACTTGAGACGTTTGAGCTAACACCATTATATCAAACACATCTGGGTTCCATCCAATAATGATACGAGTACCTTTCACACATTGGCCACCATTAGACGTCCATTCCCAATTGCGAAAAACTGAATTACACACTTTATCAAGTTTACTAATTTCAACATGAGACTCCAACACCGCACAAAAACTAACACCATTCTCCTGCACTACTTGACGAACCTCCTTTTGCTTAAGAGGGCGGTTCAACCCCCTTATATTCCAAGTAGCAAGACTAACCATCGGTAACAATAGTAGGAGGAGTGCTTGCCCCTTTAGTGTCTTTCGGTTTGTAGGCATCGGCCACCAGAAAATCATTCGTTTCGTTATAAACTTCTGTCACCTCCTCATCATCGGAGTCTTCAAACCCATCCCCCTTCGGCTGTTTACTACTTTGCCCTTCATCCGCTTCAACCGAATGTAAAACATTAAATGGGTTCGTAGATTGAAAAATCGGGCCAGCTGATTTAATTTTTAAATCAGCTTTTCGAATGTTGGAAATAGGTCTATATTCAAATTTTTGTTTCGGTTTGGGAATGTTAATACCCGTTTTCCTGGCCACTTTCTTGTTTTGCACTTCCACATATCCATCATCATCTACCTTAGGATTGGCCTTAGTTTGAGATTTACCTTGATTACCAAGTAACTTACCACCTTTCTGAAAAACAGGTTTCGGATTCTTAGGACAAGTGTCATTAGCATGACCGAACACGCAACATGTTGAGCATCTTAAAGGATTCCATTCATATTCGACATACATCGTTTCCTTCATAAATCCATCACCACTCAGGTTGGGGATAGCCATAGTTATTTTCTCTTTAAGCTCTTTCTCCGCTGTCACTTCAATCGGGCCCTAGCAAAGCTACTCCTACCCCAATTGTCCACACACATAGACGTAGTGTATGAGTCAAGCATCTTCGGTTCACCTATGGCCGTAGCAATCATACTAAGCCCGTCTTCCGTATAGGCAGCAATCGGAACTTCATGAATTTTAACCCAAACTTGAACTTTCTTAACCTCCTTTTTCTCTAACTTCGTATTTGGAGTCCATTCTTGAAGAAAAACGGTTGTGACCTAATAATCCACGGACCAGCAGCTAAAGCATCCAACATTCCTTTCTGGTTCTCGAACTTAAAAAAGAAAAAGCCATTTGCATTCATCATTGACTTCTGCAGCCCAAACTTTTTCCAGTTCACCTTAACAAAATAGTCAACGACAGGATACGCAATACGATCTCCTAAAAAGTATCCATACAACGTATTCGCTAACTTATCCTGAACTACCCGAACAGATTCCACAGGAAGAACAATATCACAATCCTCATGCTGAGCCGAACACGCAAGAGACCTGAAATTCACTTTTTGAACATTATGGTTTTTCACAGAATCTGCATAAGACTTAGGTTTGCTGACATCCGCATCCTTATTAGCAGCTTCATCCATAGCCGACACTCCTTTATCCAGATTATCAACCATCACCGGCTCTGTAATCTTTATTAGTTCATCAATCACATTGATTTTCTTCGGTTCCGATTGCATATTCTGAACAGTACCTCTACGAGGAAGACGAGTATTCCCATCAATATTCAAAACCCTATTCGCAAACCCCTTATGTAACACCTGTGCCTCAACGGCCATCAAACAAATGCCAAACCAATGAAATTTTGTGTTTCATACTTGGGATTTGTAAAAATATGTGTATTATTTACACATATCAAATTTTGTTCGATTTCAAGCTTTAAATCACTTTCTGGATGGTTATACGCGCACTGATGCGTAAATATAACCAGTTTAATGCAACGAACACTCCGGAATAGTGACATTGGCTTAACATACCTTAAATAACCTTTACATAACTTAGAAATAAGTTTTGAAGGCTTTGGTATGGCAAAAACAAGTTAATTCGCTTACAGGGACTAAACTTGACAAACTGCGAAAGTATGCCAATTTGAACTGTAACAGACATTCTGGAACATGACCATAAGTTAAACACACCTTAAATATCCTTTACATAGCTTAGAAATAGGCTTTGAGGGGTTCGGTGTGCTAAAATAAACTTTTGGATCATTCAGGGACTAAAAGTGTCAAAAAGTGCACAAGTTTGCATTTTCGCGCATATCTTACGTTCTGAATACATTCGGACATCCAAAAATTTATGTAAGCATGACTATATTATTCTTTAGTGTTTGGCTTAAGAAAAATCCATTCGTCACGTCATTTGGATCGTTTTTCGCGCTTATGCGCATTCCGTCGTAATTAAGCGAACATCGCGTTCGTACGACCAAACGAACCAACACCCGGCATATTTTTGAGCATGTTTCATGTCCACAATGTTTAGGCATCATTTTAGGGCCTTAAAGTTGGCTTTACGGGCCTTAGAAGTGTCGGAAATGGGCTTAAACAAGTGCAGGGACTGAAACTGTCAAAACAACAACATAGTTCTGATCTGCAACTCTCAGGCGGCCCGCCAGAGATTATTTGCTTGATTCTGACGCGGGCCGCGTACGCCTGTCTGATCAGATAATATCGAACAGTCAGCAACTTCCAGCTGTTTTAACCACCACCACACACTTACAACTTGCATATTCAGCTGATAAACATCATTTTTAGCCACCACAACTTCCCGACACTTGTACGGTTACGATTAAGGCACGATATTCGACAAACGATCTTAACGGTTACCCGAAAACTATAAATACCCCACCCCCATTGCTTCTAAACCCACAAGAATCTGATCTAAGTGACTCTAAGTTGGAACCATTGTTTCATACCTGAGTTATTGTGATCTAGATTAGCATTCGGGGACCCTTCGTAAGTATTCTTTCGTTCTTTTCCTTATTTTACTGCTTTTCGAGTCAGAAAGTCAAACTTTGTTTGACTTTCAGCGTTGACCAGTAATGGTCAATGCGAAGTTCGTTTGAACTTCGCAACGTGAGTGTAATCACGTTGGTTATAGTCCCTTGGGACTATGCCTACTGATTACCACGTTGTCTAGGGTCGTAGGGTAAGCGATCTAATAAATCGCTTATACCTCGAACCCGACCCAATTTGGTCGATCATTAGGATCCGACCAAATACATTAGGTGACCATAGTGTAGGGAATAACCTTCCGAGGTTATACCTTATGGTCACATCGTTTAAGTAGTTGTATGATAGGTAGTTTATATGCCTTAGGTAAATTACCAGAATACCCTTTTCATGTATAATTGGTAATTAAGCATATGTAACCTAAACTTTTGTCACATAACTGATTATGTAACATGTTTAGGCATATAACACTTGTCATAGGACTAGTTAGGCGGTCCGAACGCGCTTTGCGCGCACGACGCGTTAGAGTAGCATAAGCTACCTTAATGGGTCGCGATGGGTCGAGAGCACTTAGGTTAGGTTTCATGTAGTATGTAGGCCTTGTTAAACCATATCATATGAGTTCCAATACTCATTTGGTTTACCAAGCCTCATCCTATCCGATCTCCCGATTTAAGTCCGGTTTATTTATATAGTTTTAGATTGCCGACTGATTCCGTGCTTCCTCTAGCTTTGTTTGGTTGTTGTTCAAGACTTCTAAGCATTCTCAGGCGAGTACATTATTCCCCTCTTTTACTGTTTTCCAAACTGTTTTGGGGTGACTCATATGTGCTAAATGCTTTATCAATGATTTCAATAACAATTACAATGTGGTTTCAAGAACAATAACAAGGGTTTCAAGAACGATTTCAATGGTTCAAAAACTAATTACAAATTTCAATAAAGTGAACAAACTTGTTGGTTGTAGTTACATAATCGATGACATTCATTAGCAATGATCAAGCCGACCAGTATTAGGTTATGGTACCATAGGATCTGACAAATCCCGTTATTCTCTATACCCATTGTTATGTGTGGGTATTTTGGGTAATGACTGAATCTGTAATTATTAATTTACCCTTTGGTAAGGGTTTATTAAGAACGAGAACGAGAGCGAGTTGGAACGAGGAACGCGTCAAGAAGGTTTGAATGTTATTAGAGAATCGACCATAAAGTAGTTTCACAATTAAAACAAGAACGATTTGAACAATTAGAACAAGAACGACTAGAACGATTTTACAAAATGGTTTAACGATTGGGTAAACATTGGGACATGATTTACATTTGATCATGCATTTACATGAAACATAGTATTGATTTAAACCAAGTTTTATTTCAATACTTTGTTTTGTGCTTTTCACCTATGGTTTAGTTGATGCATTTCACTAGCCATACATATCATTTTGATTATACATTCATGATTTACATTGGACATGAACATTACTTTGGTGGTTTGGTTTGATTAAGTGATTAAGTAACGATACGTGTGTAATATGATACAAACATGGTGGATACGCCGCTGGTACTTCCTATATATAAATGTTTGTATGGTATTACATATTGTAGCGTTATTTGAATCATTTTAGTTGAGACAAAGAACATTTTATACAAGTAATATACTTTTCACAAGACATTGATTTACAAACAAGATATCTTATACAAACTCATTTTACATGGTTATTCATTTAATCATGCATTATTCTCTTATTTATACATATCATCTAAACTTATTATTTTTCAAATGTTTTACAAAGACAAAGCAAATTACAAGGTTCATGACTAAACATTTTCTTAAACAGAAGTCATGAATCTTATTTTCAACAAAACCAATGTATTCGCCAGCATTTCTTTGCTGACCTCGTTTTCACATATGTTTCAGGTATTGTTGGAAGATATCGATTGATAGGATGCATGCTCACATAGGATTGGACAAGGCCTTAGTGACTCAATAACAATGATAGACTATGTTTAAATTGTGTATTTAGATTTCCAGACGATGTAATTATTCAATGTTTGATAAAACGAAACACTTATTGTATCCATGGTTATGAAACATTAATTCTGTTACAACACTCCCCGACGTTTCCGCCACGTTTGGTTGTCCTACGTGGTCGGGGTGTGACAGAAAAGATGGTATCAGAGCTAATGGTTATAGGGAATTAGGTTATTAGTAATGCTTTGACCTAGTCTATAACCTTCTTAGGACCCTAACGCGAGTTTACTTGCGTTTAGTCATAAAACAATACCGTCACCTATCCTTAGGCGACGACCACAACAAGAACATAAATTTCAAAACTGCTTTGAAAACTAATAATCTGTTCTAGGATGATTGATTACTAGGTTTTGAACCCTCTGTTATATGGTTTTGAACCCTTTGAATTTTTAAAAATCTCGTCAAGGTTTTGGGTTTTAAATAATGTAAACACGTGCAAACTGGAAGGGTGAATGCCTGTATTCTGAGTTTTCTGTCTAGGCAAGCACTTCGTATACATCTCAACCAGACGCGAGACCAGTTGTGCTTACCTGGGAATTCTTGGGATGAGTGTTCACTTATAGGCGAGCATGTCTTCGTGATACATTATTTTTTTTCCATTTACTTTGATTAGTCACTGTGTGTCGTTTGTTGCTTTGTAGTAACAAACAAATGACCACTATCCTTGCTTTCATCAGATTTGTTTCATCTCATTCTTTTCGTCTAATTCTCTCACTCGTTTCCTTTCATGTTTCCTCTTTTAGAAATGCCTCCTCGACGCGAAAGCCAGATAGAGACTGCCGAGCTGGCAGAAATCATTGCACAGCAGATGGCTGCTCAGTTTCCAAACCTCTTTGCTCAATGGATCCAAGCCAACAACAACAACAATGTTACATGCAAATACAAGGATTTTAACCAGGCTAAACCACTCAAGTTTAGTGGTTCTGAAGGGGCGACTGGGCTTCTTCAATGGTTCGAGAGCATTGAGAATACTTTCCGCCACGTGCAGTGTCCGGATGATCGCAAAGTCGAGTTTGCTTCGAGCGTATTTCAGAAGAGGGCTTTGACATGGTGGAATGGGGTTATGAGAGATAGGGGTGCTGAGATTGCCTTGGCACAGACATGGGCTGAACTAAGAGCTCTTATGATGAGGGAATTCTGTCCTCGTCATGAGCAGCGAGCTTTGGAGAAGGAATTTGATGAGTTGAAGCAAGATAGCGGTGAGCATCGGGCGTATACTGATAGGTTTGAGGAGTTGAGTCTGCTTTGCCCAACAATGGTTACTCCACTCGACAAGGCTATCGAAAGATACATCGACGGCCTACCTGACTCGGTACAAGACATCCTTACTGGTAGTAACCCTGCCACACTCCGTCAGGCGATCGAGTTATCAGCGACATTGACTGAGTCGCAGATTCGGAAGAACAAGTTACACAGAAAAGGTGACAATGGTAAGAAGCAGGGGTCTGACAAGGAGGATTGCAAGAAAGGTCAAAACAAGAAGGGAAAGGAAGGTGAGACTTCGAAGAAATCAAGAAAGCGAAAGGATATTCAGAACTTTACTGTTACAGCACAGACTGCTCAAAACCCGCGGAACCAACCAGCTCAGCCACCTGCAAAGAAAGCATATGCCGGTACCGCACCTTATTGTGCACGCTGCAACGGTCATCACGCAGTACAACAAGTTTGCTGGCAATGCACGACGTGTGGTAAACTTGGGCATTTGGCCAAGGTTTGTCGTTTGGGACAAAATCAGGCTGCTCAGGTTCAAGCTCCGGTTCAAGGGAATGCTGTGAGATTTCCACTGGGTTCATGTTTTAACTGCGGAGAGATTGGTCACTTCCGCCACAACTGCCCAAGACTGGTGAATGCAAATGCTAACGCAAACCCGAATGCGAACGTCAACGTCAATGTGAATCCAGCACGTGGACGAGTGTATAACATCAATGAGGCAATCAATGATGAAGAACAAGTAGAATTTTGAAATTCCTCTGGTTGTTATCTTGTAACATTTAAAGACAATGCGGTTGTTATATAAATAAAAATTTGTGGTTTTATTTTCTAACTAATGCAATTGTATGAATGTTTGATCCAACCTTATGATGTCAACACAAAGACAAAACTACTCGTGTGGTTCTGTCATTTTTACGATCACTTGTGATCTCCCTAAGAACCTCAAACACTTGTTTCTTTTATATCTAAAGTATCTTATCGTCTTGCACCGTTCGAGATGCAAGAATTATCAAAACAGCTTCAAGAGTTGTCTGATAAAGGATTCATCCGTCCGAACTTTTCACCTTGGAAAAACTCTTGTTCTCCTTGTGAAAAGAAAAATGGATCTTTTCGAATATATATATCGATTAACGTAAGCCTAGTAAGCTTACCATCAAGAATCGATATCCCCCTACCTTAAATCAACGATTTCTCCGATCAACTGCTTAGCGTTTCATGCTTTTCCAAGATCGATTTGCGTTTTGGGTATCATCAACTTTGTATTCTCGAAGAAGATATTCCCAGAACGGTTTTCTGCATGAAGTATGGTCATTACGAGTTTACAGTCATGCCTTTTGGGTTGACAAATGCTCTAGTCATCTTCAAGGACTTAATAAATAGAGTCTGCAAGCCTTATTTGGATCAGTTCGTCATTGTTGTTAATGACATCTTGATCTATTCATATCCCGAGCCGATCACGATCAACACCTTCGTTGACATTGGAACCCCTAAAGAAGGAACAAACTTTTCGCTAAATCCTCCAAGAGGAAATTTTGGCTTAAAGAAGTTCAGTTTTTGGGTCAAGTAGTCAACAAGCAGGGTATTCTTGTGGATCCATCCAAATTGCTGCAATTAAGGATTTGATTTCCATTATACTTTAAATACCCGTGTCCAAAGATAACAGTTAAACAATTGAACGATTATGCGATTATGTGATTTGTGTTTATGTGTTCTCCTCTATGTTTTTGTGTGCTACGATTTTCAAATCCTCATAAAATCTTTCATATTTTCATATGAGGGATTCATAGTAGGATATTCAAAAGGTACTACCTTAAATCCTTATGGGCTTCTACGTAGTAGTTAAGACCCTTGGGTTATATAGTACCATTCCATGGTTCAATAAGAGACCCTTTTAGTGGTCTAGTCAAAAAGATTGATTCACAATTTGGTTAAAGAACGACATCTAGTGATGTAGCTGAACAGACTCCTTGATAGTCTATTTAGATCATTTATTGATTTAATTAAAAGGACTCTATGGTGGTCTGGTCACACTTATCACAGGATTGTTCATTTGGTTTTATCCTACCCATTATAAAATAGACTGTGTGAACTGTGCAAGGAATTGTCTGATTATGGACGCGTACATAATTATGAAAATTTAGTGCACAGAAACCCAGTAAGGTTTATTATGTGTAAGAACCGATAGTGACAACAATAACAAAATGAGAACGATGTAATGGAGGTACGGTGGACGCACCAATGGCGCTTCATATACTTGTATATAAGTGTCCCTCTTACGTTGGAAGCATGATGTTATTAAAGTTACTAAAAGTTCAGAAACCTTAATCAATGTTGTTCGATCTTTTCAACTTCATGTTTACAAGCTCTCACAAGTTTCCTCTGAATAAATTTCGGGACGAAATTTCCTAAAGTAGGGGAGACTGTAACACCTGTGCCTCAACGGCCATCAAACAAATGCCAAACCAATGAAATTTTGTGTTTCATACTTGGGATTTGTAAAAATATGTGTATTATTTACACATATCAAATTTTGTTCGATTTCAAGCTTTAAATCACTTTCTGGATGGTTATACGCGCACTGATGCGTAAATATAACCAGTTTAATGCAACGAACACTCCGGAATAGTGAAATTGGCTTAACATACCTTAAATAACCTTTACATAACTTAGAAATAAGTTTTGAAGGCTTTGGTATGGCAAAAACAAGTTAATTCGCTTACAGGGACTAAACTTGACAAACTGCGAAAGTATGCCAATTTGAACTGTAACAGACATTCCGGAACATGACCATAAGTTAAACACACCTTAAATATCCTTTACATAGCTTAGAAATAGGCTTTGAGGGGTTCGGTGTGCTAAAATAAACTTTTGGATCATTCAGGGACTAAAAGTGTCAAAAAGTGCACAAGTTTGCATTTTCGCGCATATCTTACGTTCTGAATACATCCGGACATCCAAAAATTTATGTAAGCATGACTATATTATTCTTTAGTGTTTGGCTTAAGAAAAATCCATTCGTCGCGTCATTTGGATCGTTTTTCGCGCTTATGCGCATTCCGTCGTAATTAAGCGAACATCGCGTTCGTACGACCAAACGAACCAACACCCGGCATATTTTTGAGCATGTTTCATGTCCACAATGTTTAGGCATCATTTTAGGGCCTTAAAGTTGGCTTTACGGGCCTTAGAAGTGTCGGAAATGGGCTTAAACAAGTGCAGGGACTGAAACTGTCAAAACAACAACATAGTTCTGATCTGCAACTCTCAGGCGGCCCGCCTGAGATTTGCTTGATTCTGACGCGGGCCGCGTACGCCTGTCTGATCAGATAATATCGAACAGTCAGCAACTTCCAGCTGTTTTAACCACCACCACACACTTACAACTTGCATATTCAGCTGATAAACATCATTTTTAGCCACCACAACTTCCCGACACTTGTACGGTTACGATTAAGGCACGATATTCGACAAACGATCTTAACGGTTACCCGAAAACTATAAATACCCCACCCCCATTGCTTCTAAACCCACAAGAATCTGATCTAAGTGACTCTAAGTTGGAACCATTGTTTCATACCTGAGTTATTGTGATCTAGATTAGCATTCGGGGACCCTTCGTAAGTATTCTTTCGTTCTTTTCCTTATTTTACTGCTTTTCGAGTCAGAAAGTCAAACTTTGTTTGACTTTCAGCGTTGACCAGTAATGGTCAATGCGAAGTTCGTTTGAACTTCGCAACGTGAGTGTAATCACGTTGGTTATAGTCCCTTGGGACTATGCCTACTGATTACCACGTTGTCTAGGGTCGTAGGGTAAGCGATCTAATAAATCGCTTATACCTCGAACCCGACCCAGTTTGGTCGATCATTAGGATCCGACCAAATACATTAGGTGACCATAGTGTAGGGAATAACCTTCCGAGGTTATACCTTATGGTCACATCGTTTAAGTAGTTGTATGATAGGTAGTTTATATGCCTTAGGTAAATTACCAGAATACCCTTTTCATGTATAATTGGTAATTAAGCATATGTAACCTAAACTTTTGTCACATAACTGATTATGTAACATGTTTAGGCATATAACACTTGTCATAGGACTAGTTAGGCGGTCCGAACGCGCTTTGCGCACACGACGCGTTAGAGTAGCATAAGCTACCTTAATGGGTCGCGATGGGTCGAGAGCACTTAGGTTAGGTTTCATGTAGTATGTAGGCCTTGTTAAACCATATCATATGAGTTCCAATACTCATTTGGTTTACCAAGCCTCATCCTATCCGATCTCCCGATTTAAGTCCGGTTTATTTATATAGTTTTAGATTGCCGACTGATTCCGTGCTTCCTCTAGCTTTGTTTGGTTGTTGTTCAAGACTTCTAAGCATTCTCAGGCGAGTACATTATTCCCCTCTTTTACTGTTTTCCAAACTGTTTTGGGGTGACTCATATGTGCTAAATGCTTTATCAATGATTTCAATAACAATTACAATGTGGTTTCAAGAACAATAACAAGGGTTTCAAGAACGATTTCAATGGTTCAAAAACTAATTACAAATTTCAATAAAGTGAACAAACTTGTTGGTTGTAGTTACATAACCGATGACATTCATTAGCAATGATCAAGCCGACCAGTATTAGGTTATGGTACCATAGGATCTGACAAATCCCGTTATTCTCTATACCCATTGTTATGTGTGGGTATTTTGGGTAATGACTGAATCTGTAATTATTAATTTACCCTTTGGTAAGGGTTTATTAAGAACGAGAACGAGAGCGAGTTGGAACGAGGAACGCGTCAAGAAGGTTTGAATGTTATTAGAGAATCGACCATAAAGTAGTTTCACAATTAAAACAAGAACGATTTGAACAATTAGAACAAGAACGACTAGAACGATTTTACAAAATGGTTTAACGATTGGGTAAACATTGGGACATGATTTACATTTGATCATGCATTTACATGAAACATAGTATTGATTTAAACCAAGTTTTATTTCAATACTTTGTTTTGTGCTTTTCACCTATGGTTTAGTTGATGCATTTCACTAGCCATACATATCATTTTGATTATACATTCATGATTTACATTGGACATGAACATTACTTTGGTGGTTTGGTTTGATTAAGTGATTAAGTAACGATACGTGTGTAATATGATACAAACATGGTGGATACGCCGCTGGTACTTCCTATATATAAATGTTTGTATGGTATTACATATTGTAGCGTTATTTGAATCATTTTAGTTGAGACATAGAACATTTTATACAAGTAATATACTTTTCACAAGACATTGATTTACAAACAAGATATCTTATACAAACTCATTTTACATGGTTATTCATTTAATCATGCATTATTCTCTTATTTATACATATCATCTAAACTTATTATTTTTCAAATGTTTTACAAAGACAAAGCAAATTACAAGGTTCATGACTAAACATTTTCTTAAACAGAAGTCATGAATCTTATTTTCAACAAAACCAATGTATTCGCCAGCATTTCTTTGCTGACCTCGTTTTCACATATGTTTCAGGTATTGTTGGAAGATATCGATTGATAGGATGCATGCTCACATAGGATTGGACAAGGCCTTAGTGACTCAATAACAATGATAGACTATGTTTAAATTGTGTATTTAGATTTCCAGACGATGTAATTATTCAATGTTTGATAAAACGAAACACTTATTGTATCCATGGTTATGAAACATTAATTCTGTTACAACACTCCCCGACGTTTCCGCCACGTTTGGTTGTCCTACGTGGTCGGGGTGTGACACCTTATTCAAATTAGGAGGTTTCCCACGATCATGCACTTCTCCATCATTCACTTTGGGACGATCAGACACATCAGGTGTCACACCCCCAAATTACCACCTAGGGCATGCCCCTAGTTAAGGTGCAACGATCCAACTAAGAGCCACCAATCATGTCAAACATAGGTAACATTGTATTGGAATACTCAAGTAAAGGAATTACATTGTTTGCAAATTAAACCAAAACCAAAGTACTGAGCGGAAGCATAAATGAATAAATGTATCAAAACCAAATCAAAGTAATTGTTTATCATGACCACAACCACTCCAGCAGCATCAGACGGCAAGTTCCCAAGTTCCATCAATGATTACCTACAAGCATGTAAACAAGTGTGTCAGACTACGCTGGTGAGTTCAAAATTTGTGTTTGTTTACCAAGTTGTATTACCAGTCGTGTGAATAAAACAGTTTGCCAAAACGATATGTTGTTTGCTGTTACGATGTTTGTTGTTTCGATGTTGTTATTACTCGATTACCGTATGTGGCGACTAGATGTGAATGCCCAACCCCAATGCCTCCATTTAGGCATTGGTCATGATGTCAAGGTATCAAACAACCTTGAATAGATGTAAGGGGTCTTATATGTACACGATGTGAATGCCCAACCCCAATGCCTCTAACTAGGCATTGGTCATGAAGTCCAGGTAATTAGTTCACGCCCGTCCTTTCGGCCCGGTGTGAGGGTGCCAAACCTAATAGCGCTATCAACTAAATACCTCGTTGCTTCTTCAGCAACACGGTAGATGTATGGGGTCTTACATGATTTATACTGTGTTCAATAACCAACATCCCAAATAAACAGTTTACCCAGTATTCCCTTTAGAAACGTTTACCAGATGTCCCAAACCACCGGGACGCATGCTTAGAAAAGTGCAGTGAACTCACCTTTGATTGCTAGGTAAGATTCGTTACTTGTTATTCAATCAATCAAACACGCCCTAAAAAGGTTACCCGTTACAGTCAGTTCTACATTCATTTTGACTCACACATCTTATCACACATTGCACAGATTGCACTTAGGAAATATGCCCATAATCACACATATTCCAACAGTTAATTCCACATACATTATTCACACAAATTTCGTTTATCTACCCAACAGATATTCGAGTCCAATACATATTATATAGCCCAATGGGAATAAAACCAACTCAACAACTTTGCTTCATCACTAAATAAACACTCAGGCCCCACAAAATTTCATATCATAAACATATAGATCATATAGCAACACAACCGTCCCTTACTATAGTTCTATTATCTACGGCCCAATCACAGCGGCCCAAAGTGATATCACAGGATCCAGTTAACCTTTTGTTTATCAACTCGCACAAACTCAACTCATTCAGCCGATTATTTAATTTCCTATCATGTTGCAATTTACCTAATTCTCACCACATAACCGACAACTATTATTGTTAAATCATTATCTAATTTACTATGAATTATCAACAACCTAATCATTACCTTATGATTACCATGAATTGTCAACAACCTAATCATTACCTAATGATTATCATATCATGCATGCATTCATATTACATATAAATCGATTCCGTGAACTTGCAGTTGTTATGTTAGACACATACAGTTATGGCGATCATATATTCCAAACACCAAATCCTTCACATACAGATTTAGACATTGATTAATTACTAACCGGAGTGGGTGGTGAACAAAAGAACTATAAGAGAGGTGCGGCTGTCATTACTACCGCTCGATTCGGAGCTCGACGGTTCGCCGTTGTCGTCACCGGTATCATCTCTGCTGTTAATAGTCATCTTTCCCGCTCTCGCCTAATCAGGAACACCACCACCATTGTGCCGTCATATTAAAACAGACGGAGTTGAGCTCCCTCAGTATTGTCGCGATCGCCGTGAGACACCACCTCCGTCAGTCTTCCGCTGTTGACGTGTTGATGTCGGCGACCGATTATTGGCCCGGAGATATCTCCGGCGATAGAGGGTAGAGGGGATGTAGGGGTGAGCGGTTGAGTTGTTGTGTGTGGTTAGGGTTTATCGGTTCATAATATTGGTGATGTTATAGATAGTGTACAGATCCTACGTATTCCTCCAAGGTATTATGTTAATCCAACTTTGAGGTGGGCCGGCCAAAGGATTTTGTAACAATTCAAGTGGGCTTAGTTTTCATGCTAATTGGTGTGAAGCTAGGCCGGTTATTTGAAACAATTAAGAGTGAGCTCGATTATTAGATTAGAGATAACTAGCTTGCACGGCCCGGTTCCATTTGATGTACTAACTACGGGTTTCGGCCCACACACTCTAGGCATCTAAACTACTCTCTAACACTCAACGTAATAAACTGGATTTGCTTCATTTATTGTTTAACAAGATTATTAAGGTCATGCGTTTAATCACAAATTATATTGTCGTAGGGGCGTAAAAGAGAAACAACGAGAGAATAGGGATCACATGACTTAAAGGCACAGACCTTACATGCTTGGGTTGTCACATCATCCCCCTCTTGAAAGAAATTTCGCCCCGAAATTTGCCAAGTAAGCACAAAAAAAGTAAGCGAGGAAATCAAGATTGTTGCGGATTTCGCTCAGGTGTGACATCATCCCTAACTTGAAAAGGAATCTCGTCCCGAGATTCACCAGCTTTACTAGATCCGGCCTTGTCTTTAGGGAAGGGGTGAGGGTACTTGAGTGTCATTTGATCCTCGCGCTCCACGGAAACTCCGGTCCACGTCTTGAGTTCCACGGACCCTAACAATAGGGATACGACTATGCTAACAGTGGGTTCCTCATCAAAGGCATCACAAGTGTTGCATCGAATAGACTCTTCTTTAGGTTCAGGACGTAAATGATAGCGTGCATGTTACTTAATGCGTCTGGTAACTCGAGTTTGTGAGTCATACCACCAATCCGTTTCCAGACTCTGAATGGTCAATCATAATGTAGGTTAAGCTTACCACGCTCTCCAGGCGTACCGCCCCCCTCCTAGGGTGAGACTTCCAATATGACACGTTCGCCTGCAGCGAACTCCCGGTGTTTTCGAAGTTATCAGACTTCCTGGCGATCACGCGCTATCGTTACACGATTTCCAATTCAAATAATCATACCCAGTTTTGGTAGAACTCAATCCTAAGTATATGTCCTTCCACTTACGTTAAGTCAATACCACCCATACTTGTATCATACCTTCGTGTGTCGGTGGTTCGTTTACTCTGATCGATTGCTCTAAGGTGATAAATATTGCTCATGTCTAGACGTGTGCCACGAGTCGTGTGTAGTGCTGCCATAAATCGTGCATAGATCAAAATTATAATTACAAAAGTTGATACCTCATGCCAAAATAGCCACTTTTCTGAGAGGAATAACCACAAATTGTGAAGACTCGCCAGTTTCCTTGATTGCAAGAGGGTGTATCGGTTACATGAGGGAATCGACGATCATCTAGAGGGTATTGTTTCCAATTCGAGTTGTAAGTAGACTAGTGACAGAGCCCATGGCAGTCTGTTCTCATTTCCGTACGGGTGTTTCTGGTTATTGATATTCCACCTTGACCTTCCCATGAGTCAACACCATTCACCTGCGTAGTTAGGCGGGCCTTCATGCCCTGTTATCAGTACAAAGTCCTATGGGTTTTAATATCTCTTATCTAAGTCCAGATGACTGGAATATCGGGGTCGGTGTGCTTTGCTCGCCTCAAGTTCCCTACAGTTGCCGCATAATGAGATCCGCATTCATTCCAAGGGGTAGCGTCTATCGTCCGAGTTACCAAAAGTTGCTTCTCCATGCCCCGCGTGGGTTCACTTGAAACTCCCCTTTCTCAGCTCTCCAGCTTGAACCGGGCGAGTCTGGTCAGGTGTGTTAGAATCCATGGTGGGCTATATGCTCGTACGTGCTTAAGGTCCGTAATCATAATCACTTAAGAGTTCCATCCACAATGCCAGTACATGTTTTGCTCTTCTGAAACAAGGATACACGGGAGGCCCTTGTGATTGGTCTAAGTCACGTCTTTGGTACCGTCCAAGTCATGCCTCCAACTCAAATCCCAGGGTCATGTTTTCTACCGTTCTTCTTGTAGCCTACTGCAAAGGTCACCACGTTCTTGGGTTGCATCGGCGCGTGCCTGGGACTTCGATCCGAATCGTCATGGTAGTACACTAAATCACTCATACCCCCAGGTAAAGACGAGGCTTGGTGCATAGCAGAGTTGGTATTCGAAAGTCAAAAAGGCATCCTCCTGCTTTGGTCTCCCACGAATACAGCACCCGGCTGTGTTCAAAAGAGTTAATCTGCGCGATCTTCGAAAGCCCTGTGGCAAGTCTTCATCAGCATCCACCGAACCCAGGAAATTGTTGCACTCCCGAAGGAATCTTTGGTGCCAAGTCGTTTCTAGCAAGATGGATTCCAACATATTCCACACGTATTCCTGCTTCATTGTTTACATGATCCAATACATCTCTCAAACCTAAATGTTACATTCAACAAGTCTTCACCTGCAATGACTCCTCCCTCAGGAGTTCTACGATAAGTTGTAGTCATCGTCCGTGATGTCCCTCCTCCAGAAAGCGACCCGAGACGTCATCAAGAAGCACGGTCGATTCTTAAGTTTCACAAGCTGTCGGCGTGCTGATTATTACGATGGCCGTGATTTACAAGGTTACATTGGTCGTGTCACGTTTCATATACTGCTCCAAGAGCATCCACCACTTGGACTTCCATTTGGTGATGGCTTATTCGTAGATCCCTCCTCGGATAGACTCTCATCCCTGGCATCTAGTTGTCATGGTGTTAATATATGATCGAAGCAAACGGCTCTCAATCGTCGTCTTGATAAGTTTCCTATAGTCGGGACACACAAGGGCTTATTCTCATGAATGCAGCTGGGGCTTGAGTGGAAATTAAGTCCAACCAAAGCGTCTGTCCCACAGTTCCTGTAGTTAATTTCACTGTCCTTGCGACCCTCCTAATGCCCGTTGGTGAGGCGCACGAGTAATTAGAGTTGTCTTGACCTGACACCGTTACGATGTCCCACCAGACGATGTAACGGTAAACCTGATAGTTCCCCTGGTAGTACTTAGGGAGGGTTCATAAACTATGGGTGGATCCTCGATCCTCTTCCCTGTAACTTTAACATCACTAATGAGTGTTAATCTAGCGAGGTAACCTCTCTGTGGACACTCCCGGTCCCCATTGCTGATTTGATGCTAATCTCTGCATCACTGGAATGCTCCATGATAGACAAAAGCTTCCCCTTTATTGGGTATATCGGCGTGACGTCTAAGTAACCTATCCATACTGACTGCCGTCTCAGAACTATCAGAGGTAGTAGAAAGAAGGTCGATTGTCGGACACTTGTCCCACAAGGTCGAGTTTGCATTCCAACGAACATATGAGGTTTAAGTTGTCTAACCATCAGACTACCACATTGGTAGGTTTGGTTTCAAAGTGTATCAGCGTTAAACAAAACAGAGACGAGGCGATTAGTTGCCATACCAGCTACCACGTTGCAAAAATCCTGGCGTTGCCCATGTCAATTCTGAATTCCCTTTCATGGATATCATTTCCGGTGTCATAGTTAGTATCGCGGGGTTTTCCGGTACTGACGTCGTTTCCTTGGTTGTTGCTGTCTCGATTGACCAACGGCCAATCCATGTGGTAAACGTTTTTCATTCCCTATAGTGAGGGCTACTATTACGAGTACCCTGACATTGCCGTAACTGTTACTTCTGCTATTGTTTCATGAAGCGGGGTCCTATGATCCTCCACTGACAGGATCCATCTTCTACTGTTTTGTGCCACGTTCTAAGATGCTACTCATTGTGCTGGCAGTGGTGCATTCCACACCGTAATCGGTTGTCATTGCTTACGCTCCGATTGATTCGTAAAAGCTGACTCCCATGAGTCAATTGTATTCTATTCGTTGGTGTTCGTTGCCGGTCATCTGAGTCGTCCAAATATTGAGGTCGGCGAAGTACGACATTTACCCTCTCATCCATCGATGTTGCAAGTTGTCTATGTATTACACGGTCTGTTGCGAGGGCGTTACAGAAATGGTCGTGATTCGAGATTCGAGACGTCAATATGTTAAGTTCCAACAAACTAAGAAAAAAAATGAGAAAGATAAAGATCGTTCATCATTGCACATCACCCCACTCGGGGATGTTCGTATAAGCACCTAGCACTCTACACAGTCCACTAGGCGTTCAGTTGGGTGTTCAGGTAATACTCAATAGCATCGGAATTCGAAAGGTTTCAAAGGAAAAAGATGGAATGATTACATTCGAGTAGGAGACAATCTCTACTATGTCTCTTATAGGTTATCATATTTCGCATCGATCAAATGATAGTTCAGAATGGAATGAAATCGGGTATCACATTGAAGTCTACAACTATCGAGTTCACATACAGTAGGGGAGATTCCCTCTTGCACTCGTTAAGCCTCATTGGGATTTGCATGCACCACGCGTTATTATTATGTGTGCACCCATGATAATAAGGCGGTTTGCATGCTCCTCTCAATGCTTCTTAATTTATGTTCGAAGTTTCTCCCACCCCAATCAACACAGATATGTAGTAAGACTAGGATTCACAGGATGCGAGTGTTGTGTTATGCTATCGATGTGTCATGATATCTATCTTGTTGTGACGTGCATGCTACGTATATAGATATGTCTACTAATCATGTGATATATAATGTAACGAGGAACGAACCTTGCAATCTGAAGCTGAGTGTCATGGTCATCGTTTGGATCAATTAGGTTATAGTCTGGTTTTATGAAAACGTTTTAAAACCAAGTTCTCTATAACCAGTGGCTCTGATACCAAACTGTCACACCCCCAAATTACCACCTAGGGCATGCCCCTAGTTAAGGTGCAACGATCCAACTAAGAGCCACCAATCATGTCAAACATAGGTAACATTGTATTGGAATACTCAAGTAAAGGAATTACATTGTTTGCAAATTAAACCAAAACCAAAGTACTGAGCGGAAGCATAAATGAATAAATGTATCAAAACCAAATCAAAGTAATTGTTTATCATGACCACAACCACTCCAGCAGCATCAGACGGCAAGTTCCCAAGTTCCATCAATGATTACCTACAAGCATGTAAACAAGTGTGTCAGACTACGCTGGTGAGTTCAAAATTTGTGTTTGTTTACCAAGTTGTATTACCAGTCGTGTGAATAAAACAGTTTGCCAAAACGATATGTTGTTTGCTGTTACGATGTTTGTTGTTTCGATGTTGTTATTACTCGATTACCGTATGTGGCGACTAGATGTGAATGCCCAACCCCAATGCCTCCATTTAGGCATTGGTCATGATGTCAAGGTATCAAACAACCTTGAATAGATGTAAGGGGTCTTATATGTACACGATGTGAATGCCCAACCCCAATGCCTCTAACTAGGCATTGGTCATGAAGTCCAGGTAATTAGTTCACGCCCGTCCTTTCGGCCCGGTGTGAGGGTGCCAAACCTAATAGCGCTATCAACTAAATACCTCGTTGCTTCTTCAGCAACACGGTAGATGTATGGGGTCTTACATGATTTATACTGTGTTCAATAACCAACATCCCAAATAAACAGTTTACCCAGTATTCCCTTTAGAAACGTTTACCAGATGTCCCAAACCACCGGGACGCATGCTTAGAAAAGTGCAGTGAACTCACCTTTGATTGCTAGGTAAGATTCGTTACTTGTTATTCAATCAATCAAACACGCCCTAAAAAGGTTACCCGTTACAGTCAGTTCTACATTCATTTTGACTCACACATCTTATCACACATTGCACAGATTGCACTTAGGAAATATGCCCATAATCACACATATTCCAACAGTTAATTCCACATACATTATTCACACAAATTTCGTTTATCTACCCAACAGATATTCGAGTCCAATACATATTATATAGCCCAATGGGAATAAAACCAACTCAACAACTTTGCTTCATCACTAAATAAACACTCAGGCCCCACAAAATTTCATATCATAAACATATAGATCATATAGCAACACAACCGTCCCTTACTATAGTTCTATTATCTACGGCCCAATCACAGCGGCCCAAAGTGATATCACAGGATCCAGTTAACCTTTTGTTTATCAACTCGCACAAACTCAACTCATTCAGCCGATTATTTAATTTCCTATCATGTTGCAATTTACCTAATTCTCACCACATAACCGACAACTATTATTGTTAAATCATTATCTAATTTACTATGAATTATCAACAACCTAATCATTACCTTATGATTACCATGAATTGTCAACAACCTAATCATTACCTAATGATTATCATATCATGCATGCATTCATATTACATATAAATCGATTCCGTGAACTTGCAGTTGTTATGTTAGACACATACAGTTATGGCGATCATATATTCCAAACACCAAATCCTTCACATACAGATTTAGACATTGATTAATTACTAACCGGAGTGGGTGGTGAACAAAAGAACTATAAGAGAGGTGCGGCTGTCATTACTACCGCTCGATTCGGAGCTCGACGGTTCGCCGTTGTCGTCACCGGTATCATCTCTGCTGTTAATAGTCATCTTTCCCGCTCTCGCCTAATCAGGAACACCACCACCATTGTGCCGTCATATTAAAACAGACGGAGTTGAGCTCCCTCAGTATTGTCGCGATCGCCGTGAGACACCACCTCCGTCAGTCTTCCGCTGTTGACGTGTTGATGTCGGCGACCGATTATTGGCCCGGAGATATCTCCGGCGATAGAGGGTAGAGGGGATGTAGGGGTGAGCGGTTGAGTTGTTGTGTGTGGTTAGGGTTTATCGGTTCATAATATTGGTGATGTTATAGATAGTGTACAGATCCTACGTATTCCTCCAAGGTATTATGTTAATCCAACTTTGAGGTGGGCCGGCCAAAGGATTTTGTAACAATTCAAGTGGGCTTAGTTTTCATGCTAATTGGTGTGAAGCTAGGCCGGTTATTTGAAACAATTAAGAGTGAGCTCGATTATTAGATTAGAGATAACTAGCTTGCACGGCCCGGTTCCATTTGATGTACTAACTACGGGTTTCGGCCCACACACTCTAGGCATCTAAACTACTCTCTAACACTCAACGTAATAAACTGGATTTGCTTCATTTATTGTTTAACAAGATTATTAAGGTCATGCGTTTAATCACAAATTATATTGTCGTAGGGGCGTAAAAGAGAAACAACGAGAGAATAGGGATCACATGACTTAAAGGCACAGACCTTACATGCTTGGATTGTCACATCAGGATACTCAACTCTCTCCATTAATCAAATACACAAACAACCATGCACGCAAACAACGAAGACACCAGAAAACCAACGAGCAAGAAAACAGAAAACCCTAATCCTTTTAAAACCCTATATTCAATCTACTACCTTTAATCGATTAAACCAATGATCTCAATCTAGCTAAGTTAATCTCAGTTAACCGCAATCAAAATCAACCAGCTTAATAAATCAAGATTTCGAATTGAATAACAAGGCCGACGATTTGAGGAAAAAATGAAAAAAACCCTAGTTTTAGATCGATCCCTAATGCTAACTAGTTCGTTATAGAATTTTGAATACACAAGATTCTAATCACAGACTGTTATGCATCAGATCACAAAGAAAAACCAAGGATTCATGGTGAGCAAGAAATCGCCAAAAAGGAGAGAGAGCTAGGGTTCTTCAACCTTTTCAATTTTACTATACCACTTTTAGGGTAGGCTCAGTTACCAGCACGCTTTCTTGCAACCAAGGAAACTAACGAGTCTTCACATCTGTGAATGTCCCTCTGAGAGAGGCGGTTTTTAGACACGAGGTGCCAACTCTTGTTACCTTTGATTTTAATCTATACCTGATTTATTGCTTATCACCGTAGGACAGACGGTCAGAGTAAACGAACCATCCTGACACTCGAAGACATGCTACGAGCATGTGTGTGATTGACTTTAGCAAAATTGGGAGGACACCTGACTTTGCTTGACTGTTATCGCAACAATTATCATTTTAGTATCCAGGCAACGTTGTTTGAGGCATTGCAGGGATGGTAACGATAATCTCCTCGTGGGATTAAGGTGGGTGACAATCTAATCACGGGTCCAGGACTTGTACTCGAAACTCTTGGGAAGATTGCTTAGACCGGAAATTGTTTGACGGCAACGCGTGACTGTCAGGAAAGCTGTTAAGCTTAGGAAACACTGGGAGTCGCTGTAGGCGAACGTGTCATAATCGAAAGTCTCACCCCGGGAGGGTGCGTTACGCTATAGGAAACGTGGCAAGCTTAGTTTACGATGCGTTGGAACATTCGGATTTCTGGAACGAATCGGTGACATGGCTCACAAACTCGAGTTACCCGACAAATTGGGTAACGTTCATGATGTCATTTATGTCGCGAGTCTAGTGTAGTGTTTGTCCGACGAAACGCTTGTGATACCTTCTTAGAGTCTGAGTCTAACGTCAAGTTGCAGTTGTCAAGGTGCCTATTGAAATCATGCCCCAGGAGGTTAAGGTTTGCGAGCACTGTCAAATTCCAGTTAAGAGAGTTCGTTGGAACTTGAGACTAAGTATCCGCAATCGTACGAATCTGCTGAATCAATTCCGATGCAACTGGTGAATTTCGAGGACGAAATTCCCTTTCAAGTTGGGGATGATGTGGCACCTGAGAATAATCCGCAACGATCTTGATTTCTCACTTCACTCCTTTGTGCTTACTTATCAAATTTCGGGACGAAATTTCTTTCAAGTTAGGGATGATGTGACAACTCGAACCCTTAAGGTTAGTAACGTTGAATATTGTGATCTTAACTCTTTATTATCTCTCTTCTTTACGTTAATATTCTGCTTTGTGATAACTCTTTTTTTTTGGGTAAAGGGTTACCCCGGTGAATTTTATATATCAACAATAAAAACAGGGTGTGACAAGAAACTGGCACACACTACTAGACTTGGCATACCAAGCCTAGGCAATCCAACACAAAAACAACCAAAGGCAAACAGCCCAGAACTACAACTGAAAGTAAAAACACAGCCACAACTAAACTAGACACCCAAGAAACAGATTAACAACTATTAGCCTGGATCATTAACTTGATTCTCTGAGGAGATCTTCCATTTCTCTAGTAATCTTCTGTTCACCAGATTGTTATCATCTTTAAACCCCATTAATTTTAGCCGAACCGTATGAATAATCACTTGAGCCACCTGTTCAGGAGTTCAGAAATTTTGGGAGAATAAACGATTGTTTCTCTCTTGCCAAACAAAGTACAAAGACGCCGCAATAAGAAGCTTGCAAATAACATGAACCAGCTTCTTTGAATTAGAGTATTGCTCCATCCATGTCATAATGGAACTCCAAGCATCATTAACACTATCCAGATCCGCCATTGTCTTCACAGTGTTCCAAATTTTAGACGCAAACGAACATTGAAAGAAAAGGTGATCACGCGAGTCCCGATTGTACCTACAAAGAGGACAACACATTAACCTTAAATTAGTTTCACTTCCTGCTTCCCAAGCTGCCAATCTATCTTGAGTCTTTAGCTTATTTTTGAACACAAGCCACATGTGAAACGAATGCCTCGGAATACATTGAGCAAACCACACCATGTTCGCCCACAAAACCATAGTATCCCAGTTACGGATTGTATCCCACACTACTCCGGATCCGAAGCTACATGTGTTACCTTCCAGGTCTTTCCAAATCAGCCTATCCTCCATATTATGATCTAGAATCGGAACAGATAGGTTAATTAAAACCGGATATAAGTCATTCCATGCTTGAGGCCATTTCCATTAAGAATGTTCATCAATCAGATCCGAAACACAAGAATGGAGATTAAATCCCGCATTGGCAATATGTCTCGGAGTAATAAAAGATCTGAGCGGGCTCAAGTCACACCAATTATCACTCCACGCGTTTGATTGAGACCCACTCCGAATAGAAAACCAAATATGAGGATGCACCAGATCGCGAATAGAGAGAATTTTCCTCCATCCCCAGCTCATGCTGCCACGACTCCGGATATCCCAAAAAGACTTTCCTTTCAGCTTATATGAGTGAATCCAATCGACCCATAACGATTTCCGTTTGGTAATAATACTCCATATATGGTTGGTGATCAGAGCTTTGTTAACATCAGCAATACTCCGAATACCTAACCCACCTTCATTTTTTGGTAAACAAACGTCTTTCCAAGCCACTTTCGCTCGCACTCTACCTTCAGTTCCCGCATTCCACAGGAATCTGCGGATTCTTTTCTCAAGATAATTAATAATACGAGCTGGAATTAAAAAGACATACGCCCAGTATATGTGCATAGAGGAAAGAACCGAATTTATAAGTTGAAGCCGACCCGCAAAAGACAAAGATTTATTCATCCAGCTTGCTATCTTATGCTCCATACGGTCAACAAGGATCTTGCAATCCTTAAAATTCAGCTTTGTGGTAATAAGAGGTACCCCAAGATACCGAACGGGGAGAGCACCTTGTTGGAAAGGCATCACACTAAGGATCTCTTGACGAACTGATTGAGAGATGTTACAAAAGAAAACCGTGCTTTTCGAAGGGCTCGGAACCAAACCGGAAATACGAGTGAACACTTCAAGGGCATCCTTAACCTTTTTAACCGGCCTGATGTCACCATTAACAAAAATAAATAAATCATCAGCAAATGAAACGTTAATGATTTTCTGCTTAGCACAATGTGCATGATATTTAAAAGACGTGATGGCCGCCCGTTGAAGCAGTAAAGAGAGCACCTCCTCGGCCACTTTAGAGTAAATCAACAACCCCTCATGTGTTATTTGTCTTAGAGTAATGAACGAGCTTAGAGGACAGTGAACGCTCCAATTATCGAACCATAAAAACGTGCGCTCCCCATTACCTATTTTTGATACAAAGAAACTTCGCACCATCGGCCTCAATTGGAGTAATTTCCTCCAGCTCCAACAAATGTTTTGTTGGTTAGGGATATCCCAAAAACTTCTGTTTTGCAAGTGGTACGAATACACCCATTCAACCCAGAGAGAATTCCTTCGAGAGAGAATGCTGTATACATGAAAAGCCATTAAAGCTTTGTTCACATCAGCCACTCTCCTAATCCCTAACCCACCTTCCTTCTTTGGTAAGCAAACAATTTTCTAAGACACTTTAGCTTTGCCTTTGATCATACGGCCTTGACACCATAAGAAACTCCTTAGCTTTTGCTCAATCTGTTTGACAATACTAACTGGCAAGATGAAAACCGAAGCCCAATATATATAGAAAGCCGACAAGACTGAAATAACCAATTGAAGTCTACCATCAAAAGATAGAAATTTAGCTTTCCAATCCGTAATTCTACTCTCCATTTTATCCACCAGCACCTTGCAATCAGAATAGACTAATCTAGAAGCAATCAAAGGGACACCAAGATACCTTATTGGAAGAGAACCTTCTTCAAACGGCATGATAGACAGAATATTACCCTTAACCAAATTAGTAACATCGCAGAAAAAGGCCGTACTTTTCGGGAGACTAGGAACCAGCCCAGACATGTCTTTGAACGTATTCAGAGTATCCATAATAATCTTCACAGAATTAACCTCACCTCTAGAAAAAATAAAAAGATCATCTGCGAAACACAAATTAACAATCCTTTGCTTTTCACATCTTTTATGAAATCTGAAAGAAGATTCAATAGACGTTGCAAGTTGAAGCATGGATGTTAAGACTTCCATAACCAATGTAAATAGATAAGGAGACATAGGGTCCCCTTGTCTAAGACCCCGCTTCCCCTTGAAGTAACCGAAAATATTACCATTCACACTCACTGAAAACGAAGAGGAAGTAATGCAGTTCATGATCCAATCAATCATAACTTGATGAAAACCGTACCCCTTCAGAATATTACCAAGAAAATCCCAGTCCACCGTATCATAAGCCTTTTGTATATCTACCTTGAAAGCACATCTAGGAGACCCGATATTTCTATGATAATTATGCATAAGTTCTTGCACTAGGAGAATATTATCAGAAATTCTTCTCCCTGGCACAAAAGCTGATTGATTCAAACTCACCACCTTGACCTTCTAAAATTCTTGTTGAAATAATTTTAGTAATACACTTATAAATGACATTGCAACAAGAAATAGGACGGTAATCAGTGACTTTAGAGGGTGTATTCACCTTAGGAATAAGAGCAATGATAGTATGGTTTACCTCTCTTAACATTCGCTTTGAAGTGAAAAAATCTTTTATAGCAACACTAACATCATTACCAACGATCAGCCAAGCCTTCTTGAAGAAAGCAGAAGAGTACCCATCAGGCCCCGTGTCACACCCCGACCACGTAGAACATACAAAACGTGGCGGAAAACGTCGGGGAGTGTTGTAACATAATTAATTGTTTCATAACCATGGCACTCAAAGTTGTATTTTATTTATTAAACAAGAGTGTTATATTGTCTTAAACAGGAAACACAGAGTTCATAAAATAATTAAACTAGTCTTTTTTCATTTTTAGTCTCTAAGGCACAGGTCCGCCCTAGTGTCACGATCATCATCCTACGCAATAGCTCCTGAAAACACATGTGAAAATAGGTACGTCAGCATAAAAATGCCTGTGAGATACATAGGATTTGTGAAAAGAGGATTCATGACTTATAAGTTTAGAAAAAGTTGTTTAACAAAAGTCAGTCATGAACCTTGTAAATTGTTTTGTTTTGTAAATCATTTAGAAAGCGATGATATGTATTAATAAGAGAATAATGTAAGGTTAAATGAATAACCAAGTAAAATGAGCTTGTATAAGATAAGTTGTTTTGTAAATCAATGTCTTGTGAAAATAAGTTGTTTATGTAAAACGTAATATGTCAAATATTGAAATGATTTAAGTAACGCTACGACATGTAATGTCATACAAACACTTATATATAGGAAGTACCAGCGGCGTATCCACCATGCTTGTATCATATTACACACGCCTCGTTACTCAAGTCACTTACTCAAACCAACCACCAATGTAAATTGTTTATGTATAAATGAATGGTCATGTGTTAATGTGTAAACCATATCGAAATGTCTATGTCCAATGTAAACCACTAAATGTGTATATCAATGTCAAAATGTTTATGTTTAATGTAGATCATGTAATGTGTACCCAAAAATATCATGTATGGTAAGTGAAATACATCAACTAGACCATATGTAAAATGCACAAAAACAAGGTATTGAAGTAAAACATGGTTTAAATCAAAGTTATGTTTTGTGGAACAAATGCATGCTATACTGATACAAACATCTATGCGGTATTGTGAAAATGCATACATCCAAGCCTTGAGACTGTGGCGATAAACCCTTAAACAAATTAAAGGTTTAGCTAAGTTATGTATATCGAATTCGGTCATTCCTTCCAATCCAAACAAACCCAGGATTTCAGGAACGGGAGTTGTCAATTCCTATGGTACCACTACCTACTAACGAACGGCGTAGCTAATGTTAATGAATGTATTGTTCCATGTTAAACAACCCAAATGTCATACCAAAATGTAAGCATGTGATGAAAACAACTGTACTAAGTATGCACACAATGGGCATACATAGCATGAAATGTAATGTGAAACAATGTACTAAATACGCACACAATGGGCATACATAGCATGAAATGTAATGAAAAACGATGTACTAAATACGTACACAATGGGCATACATAGCATGAAATGTAATGAAATCATGTACTATAATGTACTAACGAACATAGCAGGTATATGATGTGAAAGCAGGAAAGCATGAAAGTAACAAGTAGGCACATGTGTTTCACCCCAAAACAGTTTGGAAAACAGTAAAAGAGGGGTCTATGTACTCACTTGAGATTGCTCAGAAGTCCTAAGATAACCAAGCAATGCTAGAGATCTCGGAATCAAACGGCACCTAATATAGGTAGTTACCTATATCGGAGGATTTAGATAGAATGAGGGCTCGTAAACCAAATGAGTATGGGAACTCATGTAGTATGGTTTAACAAAGCCTACATACTAAATGAAACCTAGCCTAAGTGTTTACGACCCATTACGACCCGTTTAGGTAGCTTATGCTACTTTAACGCGTCGTTCGTGTGAAACGCGTTCGGACCGCCTAACTAGTCCTATGACAAGTAGAATATGCCTTAACATGCCTAATATTGTCGCCAAATCAGTTTACATGTCAAAAGTTATGTCACATATGTTTATAATGAATTTTGGCATCAAAGGGGTATTTTGGTAATTTACCTAAGGCATATAAACTACCTATCATACAACTACTTAAACGTCGTGACCATAAGGTATAACCTCGGAAGGTTATTCCCTATATACTATGGTCACCTAATGTGTTTGTTCGGATCCTAATGATCGACCAAATGGGTCGGGTTCGAAGGTATAAGCGATTTATTAGATCGCTTACCTTGACGACCCTAGACAACGTGGTAATCAGTAGGCATAGTCCCAAGGGACTATAACCATCGTGATTACAATCACGTTGCGAAGTTCAAACGAACTTCGCATTGACCATAAATTGGTCAACGCAGAAAGTCAAACAAAGTTTGACTTTCGGACTCGAAAAGCAATAAAAGAACGAAGGAATACTTACGAAGGGTCCCCGAATGCTAATCTCGATTCAAGTAGCTCAGGTATGAAACAAAGGTTTCAACTTAGAGCTTCTCAAATCAGGATTCTAGTGGGTTTTGCAATGAAGTGGGTTGGGTATTTATAGTATTTCCCGAACCGTTAAGATCGTTTCTTGGAAAACGTGATCGAATCTCGTGCGTACACTTGTTGGAAAGTTGTGGTAACTAGAAATGGCCTCTCATGGACTGAAAGGGCAAGTGTGAGTGTGTGGATGAGAGTTTAACAGCTGTAATCTGCTGACTAATTGATCTTATCTGATCTGGGAGCCTGACGCGGGCCACGTGAGGATACACCAGGATTTGACGCGGGCCGCATGGCCTGTCTGATCAGTCAACAACTTTCAGAAATGACAGTTTTGGTCCCTGTTGTGTTTTAAGGCCATTTCTGACATGTTTAAGGCCCGTTAAGCCAACTTTAAGGCCCTAAAATGATGCCTAAACATTGTGGACATGAAACATGCTCAAAAATATTCCGGAGGTTGGTTCGTTTGGTCGTACGATCGCGATGTTCGCTTAATTACGACAGAATGCGCACAAGCGCGAAAAACGATTCAAATGACGCGACGAATGGATTTTTCTTATGCCAAACACTAAAATAAATATTTTAGTGCTTACATAAATTTTTGGATGTCCGGATGTATTCAGAACGTAAGTTATGCGCGAAAGTGCAAACTTGTGCACTTTTTGACGCTTTTAGTCCCTGAAAGACCCAAAAGTTTATTTTAGCACACCGAACCCCTCAAAGCCTATTTCTAAGCTATGTAAAGGATATTTATGGTATGTTTAACTTATGGTCATGTTTCGGAATGTTCGTTACAGTACAAATTGGCATACTTTCACAGTTTGTCAAGTTTAGTCCCTGTAAGCGAATTAACTTGTTTTTGCCATACCAAGGCCTTCAAAACTTATTTCTAAGTTATGTAAAGGTTATTTAAGGTATGTTAAGTATATGTTGATGTTCCGGAGTATTGGTCGCATTAAACTGATTACGTTTACGCACCAGTTTGCGTATAATTCTCCAGAAAGCGATGTAGAGTTTGAAATTGAACAAAAGTCAAAACATGAAAAGTGTAAAACACAACCAAACAAACATTGGGATTAAATAACATTGTTTTATTGATAATAGAACTGTTCATAATGATTACAAGCACAGATGTTACAGTCTCCCCTACTTGTGGAAATTTCATCCCGAAATTTATTTAGAGGAAACTCGTGGGAAAAGATGCAGATATTTCGCCTTCATTTGATCTTCGCGTTCCCAAGTAAACTCGGGTCCACGTTTAGCTTCCCAGGGAACTTTGACCAAAGGAATGCGCTTGTGTTTAAGCCACTTGACTTCACGTTCCATGATTTCCACAGGCTTCTCAACAAATTTCAGTGTTTTATCAACACGAATTTCGTCAAGTGGTATGTGGAGGTTCTCATCAGCTAAACACCTCTTGAGATTGGACACGTGAAAGGTTGGATGAACATTTCCAAGTTCAGGAGGTAACTCAAGTCTGTAGGCTACCTTACCGATTCTTTCGACGATCTTGAATGGTCCAACGTATCTAGGTGCAAGTTTTCCTTTCTTTCCAAATCTGATCACACCTTTCCAAGGTGAGACCTTAAGTAATACTCGATCACCGACTTGAAATTCCAAGGGCTTGCGTTTTGGGTCCGCGTAACTCTTTTGACGGCTTCTAGCTGTCTGAAGGTTATCACGAACTTTCTTAACCTTATCTGTTGTCTCTAAAATGAGGGCAGGTCTAATAAGTTGAGCCTCGCCGATCTCATTCCAGCAGACTGGTGAACGGCATTTTCGACCATAGAGAGCCTCGAAAGGAGCCATGTTGATGTTGGTGTGATAACTGTTGTTGTAGGAGAATTCAATCAACGGAAAATGTGAATCCCAACTACCACCAAAGTTGATCACACAAGCTCTAAGCATATCCTCCAAAGTCTGGATTGTTCTTTCAGATTGACCATCCGTTTGCGGATGATAAGCTGTGCTCAGATTAAGTTGGGTCCCCATAGCAGATTGCATGGTTCTCCAAAAATGAGAAGTGAAACGAGCATCTCTGTCAGAAATGATGTTCAAAGGAACACCATGTCGAGCTACAATTTCATCCACATAGATTTTAGCAAGTCTGTCAGCAGAAAAATCCTCACGGATTGGCAAGAAATGTGCTGACTTAGTAAGACGATCAACAACTACCCAGATGGCATCATGACCTTTCTTTGTGCGTGGAAGTTTGGTAACAAGATCCATAGTAATGTTTTCCCATTTCCAAACTGGGATCTCTGGTTGCACCAATAAACCCGAAGGACGCTGATGTTCAGCCTTAACCTTAAGACAAGTAAGGCATTTTGATACGTATAAGGCAATGTCTTTCTTCATACCAGGCCACCAATACTGAATACGAAGATCCTTATACATCTTATTTGAGCCAGGATGAACAGAATAACGAGACTTATGGGCTTCATCCATAAGCAAGGTGCGAAGGTTATCTTGGCTTGGGACCCACAAATGGTCCATAAAGTAATACGATCCATTGTCCTTCAGTTCCAGAGCAGGTGTTATGTGATAGGGAAATTCCTTATCCATCAAACCTTGTGAAACACAAGATTGTTGAGCCTGAGAAATGCGGGCTTGGATATCAGATCGAGCTTGAATAACAGACTGAACACGAACACAATGAAGTTTAGTACGTTCCTTACGACTCAATGCATCGGCTACGACATTCGCCTTGCCAGGATGGTAGCGAATTTCGCAGTCATAGTCGTTTAGGAGCTCGACCCAACGTCGTTGCCTCATGTTGAGTTCTTTCTGATTGAAGATATGCTGAAGACTTTTGTGGTCCGTGAAAACCACACATTTTGTACCGTACAAATAGTGTCTCCAGATCTTTAGAGCGAAAACAACTGCACCCAACTCAAGATCATGAGTGGTGTAGTTCTTCTCATGTATCTTCAACTGCCTCGATGCATATGCTTTGACTTTGTTCTTTTGCATCAGAACACATCCAAGACCCAATTTAGATGCATCGCAATAAACGACGAAATCATCATTGCCCTTAGGCAAAGTTAGAACAGGCGCGTCACAAAGTTTCTGCTTCAAGTGTTGAAAAGCTTCCTCTTGTTTGAATCCCCAGTCAAAGGGTTTGTTCTTCTGAGTTAGAGCAGTTAGAGGAACTGCAATCTTTGAGAAGTTCTCAATGAAGCGGCGGTAATAACCCGCCAGACCAAGAAAAGAACGAACTTCAGTAGGAGTAGTAGGCGTATCCCAATCCTTAATCGCACTGATCTTGGAGGGATCTACATGAATACCTTGTTCGTTGATAATATGTCCTAAGAATTGAACCTCTTTAAGCCAGAATTCACACTTGGAGAATTTGGCGAAAAGTTGCTCTTTCTTTAGGAGTTCCAGGGTAAGAAGAAGATGTTGCTCGTGATCAGCTCGCGTCTTAGAGTATATCAAGATGTCGTCAATAAAAACAATGACTAACTGATCCAAATAGGGTTTGCAAACCCTATTCATTAAGTCCATGAAAACAGCAGGAGCATTAGTCAAACCGAATGGCATGACTGTGAATTCATAATGCCCATAACGAGTACGGAACGCTGTCTTGGGAATATCTTCTTCATGCACCCGAAGTTGGTGATATCCAGATCGCAGATCAATCTTTGAAAAATAAGAAGCGCCCTGTAACTGATCAAAGAGATCGTCTATGCGCGGTAGAGGATATCGATTCTTGATGGTAAGCTTGTTAAGTTCACGATAATCGATACACATCCTAAAACATCCATCCTTTTTCTTGACAAAAAGAACGGGAGCACCCCAAGGTGAAAAGCTAGGACGGATAAAACCTTTGTCAGAGAGCTCCTGAAGCTGCTTAGACAACTCTTGCATCTCAGACGGTGCAAGACGATATGGAGCTCTGGCAATGGGATTTGCACCAGGTACGAGATCAATGCGGAACTCTACTTGGCGTGCTGGGGGTAGACCAAGTAAATCTTCAGGGAAAACTTCAGAATAATCCCGAACGACAGGAATATCTGAAATAGACTTACCCTTGCCTTTATCTGCTGTAACATGTGCTAAGAAGGCAACATAGTTCTTCCGCAGATATTTCCGAGCTTTAAAACAAGACATGAGCTTGAGACCACCAGACAGTTTCTCACCATGGACCTGTAGGATCTCGCCTGTCGAAAGCGGCACACGAACGATCTTCTCGAAACAAACTACCTCGGCGTGATGCTTGGATAACCAATCCATTCCCACAATGACGTCGAAGCTTCCAAGTTGCATAGGCGTGAGGTTGATAGGAAAAAGATGGTCGTTAAGGTTCAACTGGCAGTTGCGTAGAACAGAATCAAGAACAATGGGTTCACCACTAGCAACTTCTACTGTGAAGGGTTTTCCTAGTTTCGTTCTAGACACGCGAAGCATTGGCTCAAAGGACAATGACACAAAACTCTTGTCGGCACCAGAATCGAAAAGAACAGATGCAGGCTGATTATTAATAAAGAACGTATCGTTCACCACATTATCGTCTGCCTGCGCCTCTTGGGCATTCATGTTAAAGACTCGACCCCGAGCCTGAGCCTGATTCTGATTTGCATTCACCAATCTTGGACATTGATTACGGTAGTGGGTCAGATCCCAACAGTTATAACAAGCACCTGGTGGGTAGTGTGGTCGTGCAGCTTGACCCTGTTGCTGAGCAGGAGGCTGAGCAACTTGTTGAGCCGGGTTCTGAACTGCCTGATTCTGAGCAAACCGACAAACATTGGCAAGATGACCCGACTTCCCACAGTTATTACAGAAACGGCACTGATGTTGCGGATGATGGTGACTGTTGCATCTATTGCACAAAGGTGCATTCCCTGAATAGGGTTTCTTCGCTGGAGGTTGTGCGGGTTGGTTGGGAGCTGCCTGGTTAGCTTGGGCAGTGACAGCATAGTTTTGGGAAGCCTTACGCTTCCTTGACCCTCTCGAAGAACCAGAATTCTTTCCATTCTTGTTTTAACCTTTCTTGCTATCTTCCTTGTCAGAAGACTGTTTCTTGCCCTTGTCACCCTTCCTGTGTAACTTATTCTTCCGAATCTGTGACTCAGTCAATGTCGCTGCTAACTCGATAGCCTGACGAAGTGTGGCAGGGTTACTACCAGTAATGATGTCTTGCACTGAGTCAGGTAGGCCGTCGATGTACCTTTCGATAGCCTTGTCTAGTGGGGTAACCATTGTTGGGCAAAGCAGACTCAACTCCTCAAATCTATCAGTATATGCCCTGTGCTCGCCACTGTCTTGTTTCAAGTTATCGAACTCTCTCTCCAAAGCTCGCTGTTCATGACGAGGACAGAACTCCCTCATCATAAGGGCCCTAAGTTCAGCCCAAGTTTGTGCTAGAGCAACTTCTGCACCACGGTCTCTCATAACCCCGTTCCACCATGTGAGAGCCCTCTTCTGAAACACACTCGAAGAAAACTCAACCTTGCGATTGTCAGGACACTGCACGTGGCGAAAAGTATTCTCAATGCTCTCGAACCATTGAAGAAGCCCAATCGCTCCTTCAGAACCACTAAACTTGAGTGGTTTAGCCGAGTTAAAATCCTTGTATTTGCATGGAGCATTGTTGTTGTTGTTGGCTTGGTTCCATTGAGCAAAGAGGTTTGGGAATTGAGCAGCCATCTGCTGCGCAATGATTTCTGCCAGTTCGGCAGTCGCTATCTGGTTTTCGCGTCGAGGAGGCATTCTAAAAGAGGAAACATGAAAGGAAACGAGGGAGATGATTGGATGAGAAGAATGAGATGAAACAAAATCAAAAGCAAAGATGGTGATCATTTGTCCGCATCACAAAGCAAACAAACGACACATAGTGACTAATCAAAGTAAATGGGTCAAAAATAATGTATCACGAAGACATGCTCGCCTATAAGTGAACACTCACCCCAAGAGTTCCCAGGTAAGAGTGACTGGTCCGATTATGTGGATTTATACGAACACTCTAGCCTTAGACAGAAAACCCAGGGTACAGGCATTCACTCTTCCAGTTTGCACGTGTTCACATTATTTAAAACCCAAAACCTTGACGAGATTTTGAAAATTTGAAGGGGTTCAAAACCATATAACAGAGGGTTCAAAACCGTACAATAGAGGGTTCAAAACCTTGTAATAAATCATCCAAAAACAGATGATTGTTTTTTCAAAAATCGTTTCGGAAAAAATTGGTTTTTGTTTTGATAATCACCTAAGGATAGGTGATGTGCATGTTTTAAGATCTAAACACAAGATAACTTGTGTTAGGGTCCTAGAAAGGTTATAGTCTAGGTCAAAGAATTACTAATAACCTAATTCCCTATAACCATTGGCTCTGATACCAACTCTTCTGTCACACCCCGACCACGTAGAACATACAAAACGTGGCGGAAAACGTCGGGGAGTGTTGTAACAGAATTAATTGTTTCATAACCATGGCACTCAAAGTTGTATTTTATTTATTAAACAAGAGTGTTATATTGTCTTAAACAGGAAACACAGAGTTCATAACATAATTAAACTAGTCTATCTTCATTTTTAGTCTCTAAGGCACAGGTCCGCCCTAGTGTCACGATCATCATCCTACGCAATAGCTCCTGAAAACACATGTGAAAATAGGTACGTCAGCATAAAAATGCCTGTGAGATACATAGGATTTGTGAAAAGAGGATTCATGACTTATAAGTTTAGAAAAAAGTTGTTTAACAAAAGTCAGTCATGAACCTTGTAAATTGTTTTGTTTTGTAAATCATTTAGAAAGCGATGATATGTATTAATAAGAGAATAATGTAAGGTTAAATGAATAACCAAGTAAAATGAGCTTGTATAAGATAAGTTGTTTTGTAAATCAATGTCTTGTGAAAATAAGTTGTTTATGTAAAACGTAATATGTCAAATATTGAAATGATTTAAGTAACGCTACGACATGTAATGTCATACAAACACTTATATATAGGAAGTACCAGCGGCGTATCCACCATGCTTGTATCATATTACACACGCCTCGTTACTCAAGTCACTTACTCAAACCAACCACCAATGTAAATTGTTTATGTATAAATGAATGGTCATGTGTTAATGTGTAAACCATATCGAAATGTCTATGTCCAATGTAAACCACTAAATGTGTATATCAATGTCAAAATGTTTATGTTTAATGTAGATCATGTAATGTGTACCCAAAAATATCATGTATGGTAAGTGAAATACATCAACTAGACCATATGTAAAACGCACAAAAACAAGGTTTAAATCAAAGTTATGTTTTGTGGAACAAATGCATGCTATACTGATACAAACATCTATGCGGTATTGTGAAAATGCATACATCCAAGCCTTGAGACTGTGGCGATAAACCCTTAAACAAATTAAAGGTTTAGCTAAGTTATGTATATCGAATTCGGTCATTCTTTCCAATCCAAACAAACCCAGGATTTCAGGAACGGGAGTTGTCAATTCCTATGGTACCACTACCTACTAACGAACGGCGTAGCTAATGTTAATGAATGTATTGTTCCATGTTAAACAACCCAAATGTCATACCAAAATGTAAGCATGTGATGAAAACAACTGTACTAAGTATGCACACAATGGGCATACATAGCATGAAATGTAATGTGAAACAATGTACTAAATACGCACACAATGGGCATACAAAGCATGAAATGTAATGAAAAACGATGTACTAAATACGCACACAATGGGCATACATAGGATGAAATGTAATGAAATCGTGTACTATAATGTACTAACGAACATAGCAGGTATATGATGTGAAAGCAGGAAAGCATGAAGGTAACAAGTAGGCACATGTGTTTCACCCCAAAACAGTTTGGAAAACAGTAAAAGAGGGGTCTATGTACTCACTTGAGATTGCTCAGAAGTCCTAAGATAACCACCAAGCAATGCTAGAGATCTCGGAATCAAACGGCACCTAATATAGGTAACTATGTTAATAAACCGGACCTATATCGGAGGATTTAGATAGAATGAGGGCTCGTAAACCAAATGAGTATGGGAACTCATGTAGTATGGTTTAACAAAGCCTACATACTAAATGAAACCTAGCCTAAGTGTTTACGACCCATTACGACCCGTTTAGGTAGCTTATGCTACGTTAACGCGTCGTTCGCGTGAAACGCGTTCGGACCGCCTAACTAGTCCTATGACAAGTAGAATATGCCTTAACATGCCTAATATTGTCGCCAAATCAGTTTAGATGTCAAAAGTTATGTCACATATGTTTATAATGAATTTTGGCATCAAAGGGGTATTTTGGTAATTTACCTAAGGCATATAAACTACCTATCATACAACTACTTAAACGTCGTGACCATAAGGTATAACCTCGGAAGGTTATTCCCTATATACTATGGTCACCTAATGTGTTTGGTCGGATCCTAATGATCAACCAAATGGGTCGGGTTCGAAGGTATAAGCGATTTATTAGATCGCTTACCCTTACGACCCTAGACAACGTGGTAATCAGTAGGCATAGTCCCAAGGGACTATATCCATCGTGATTACAATCACGTTGCGAAGTTCAAACGAACTTCGCATTGACCATAAACTGGTCAACGCAGAAAGTCAAACAAAGTTTGACTTTCGGACTCGAAAAGCAATAAAAGAACGAAGGAATACTTACGAAGGGTCCCCGAATGCTAATCTCGATTCAAGTAGCTCAGGTATGAAACAAAGGTTTCAACTTAGAGCTTCTCAAATCAGGATTCTAGTGGGTTTTGCAATGAAGTGGGTTGGGTATTTATAGTATTTCCTGAACCGTTAAGATCGTTTCTTGGAAAACGTGATCGAATCTCGTGCGTACACTTGTTGGAAAGTTGTGGTAACTAGAAATGGCCTCTCATGGACTGAAAGGGCAAGTGTGAGTGTGTGGTTGAGAGTTTAACAGCTGTAATCTGCTGACTAATTGATCTTACCTGATCTGGGAACCTGACGCGGGCCACGTGAGGATACACCAGGATTTGACGGGGGCCGCATGGCCTGTCTGATCAGTCAACAACTTTCAGAAATGACAGTTTTGGTCCCTATTGTGTTTTAAGGCCATTTCCGACATGTTTAAGGCCCGTTAAGCCAACTTTAAGGCCCTAAAATGATGCCTAAACATTGTGGACATGAAACATGCTCAAAAATATTCCGGAGGTTGGTTCGTTTGGTCGTACGATCGCGATGTTCGCTTAATTACGACGGAATGCGCACAAGCGCGAAAAACGATTCAAATGACGCGACGAATGGATTTTTCTTATGCCAAACACTAAAATAAAATATTTTAGTGCTTACATAAATTTTTGGATGTCCGGATGTATTCAGAACGTAAGTTATGCGCGAAAGTGCAAACTTGTGCACTTTTTGACGCTTTTAGTCCCTGAAAGACCCAAAAGTTTATTTTAGCACACCGAACCCCTCAAAGCCTATTTCTAAGCTATGTAAAGGATATTTATGGTATGTTTAACTTATGGTCATGTTCCGGAATGTTCGTTACAGTACAAATTGGCATACTTTCGTAGTTTGTCAAGTTTAGTCCCTGTAAGCGAATTAACTTGTTTTTGCCATACCAAGGCCTTCAAAACTTATTTCTAAGTTATGTAAAGGTTATTTAAGGTATGTTAAGTATATGTTGATGTTCCGGAGTATTTGTCGCATTAAACTGATTACGTTTACGCACCAGTTTGCGTATAATTCTCCAGAAAGCGATGTAGAGTTTGAAATTGAACAAAAGTCAAAACATGAAAAGTGTAAAACACAACCAAACAAACATTGGGATTAAATAACATTGTTTTATTGATAATAGAACTGTTCATAATGATTACAAGCACAGATGTTACAGCCCGGAGCTTTATTATCATCAATAGAGAACATGGCTGATATAATTTCTTCATTCATAACATCTCGGATCATATGATCAGCCACGTGAGTGTCTAGCACATTCGGAAAAAGATCCGGGGTAGGCGTACGAGTGGTATCACCTTTTTGACCAAGAAAAGCATTAAAGTGGTTGACAAACGCATCCGGAACCTCCTTACCTTCATAAAGGTGTCCATCAACATTTTTAATAATATCAATACGGCTACGGTGATTTCTACATTTAAGCGAGTTATGGAAATAAGCTGAATTAGCATCGCCCGCCTTCAACCAATCCACCTTTGACTTTTGTTTCAAAAATCGTTCTTCATCAAGTAACGCTTCTTGATATGATGCCAATAGGACCGATTCTCTTTGTCTCAACCCCTCATCAGCCGGGTTTTGATCAATATTTCTTTGTGTTTCATCTAAACCATCGCGTAAATGTTTAACTTTGTTGTGCAGATTGCCCTGTTTGAAAAGGAAGCTACGAAAGGGATGCTTAAGAGCTCGAAGCTTTTTGACCACTTTAAACATAGGAACCCCATAAATGTGCTTCAACCATTCCGCCTTTACAATCTCTCCAAACTCCTGCTTATACACAATAAAATTAGGAAATTTAAAAGGCTTTGGTTTGTTAACTTGAGTGCCTGGCATTTTAAGAAGACACGGTGTGTGATCCGAGATCGTATAAGGATGAAAAACCGCACACGCACTTGGAAACTCATCCGTAAAATACACGTTAGCCAAAACACGATCAATCTTTTTTAGAATACCAACTCCCATCTTCGGTTTTTGAGTCCATGTATAATGCATACCCGAGCTATTCACATCAAACACTTCAAGGCTCTCAACACACTCCTTGAAATCTCGCATTCCTGTAGTTACTTTTGAAGTTCCCGTAGCCATATCCTCAAGAAACAAAGAGGAGTTAAAATCGCCCATAATCACCCACGGCTTATCCTTGACAAACTGTTTGTGTAAACATAAACTATCCCATAATTTTCGTCTTTCTATGTAATAATTGTCCGCATACACAAAAGAACAAAGCAAGGCTTTATTAACATGCTTGAAAACAAGTTGAGCATGCATGACTTGAGGAGTGATAGATATGACCATAACATCCACATAGTCAGCATTCCAACCCAAGAGAATACGAGTACCTTTAGAACAAATGTTTCCATTCGAGGACCATCTCCAAGATCGACATATCCTTTTACAAACATCCACAAGATTCGATACATTAACATGCGATTCTAAGATAGCACACACCTGAATTTTATTATCAATAATAACATTCCGAACCTCTGTTTGTTTCAGGGGACGGTTCAACCCCCTTATATTCCAGCTGGCAATGCTATCCATTGATAACATTATCAGCAGGAGTGCTTGCCCCTGATTTATCATTACCTGCTTGCATAAACTCTGAAGTCTCGTTAATCTCTATAACCTCATCACAATCCGAATTTTCATCATCTTTCGTCATACTACTTGAACCAAGGCATCCAAAAGAATTTCCAAGCTTAACACTATGCATAGAATTATAAGCATCACTCTTCTTGTATGTACGGTTATCTCGAGTAGGAGCTGAACTAGAAGTGCTAGGGCGAATACTCGGCTCTTTAATAACCAAGTTGCCTTGCTTCTTAACAGGCCTATATTCAAATTTCTGCTTATCCTTGAGAACTACTCCTTTTTTAGCCATTTTCTTCTTGTTAACATCCATAAAACCCTCCCTATCCACCTGTTCCTTCCCTTTGTGTTTTTCATTAATATCCAGCTTAAGCTCCTTAGGGCAATTTTCCTTTGTATGACCAAAAATACAACAAGTAGGGCATCTAGGAGGAGACCATTCATACTCTACTTTAACCGAACTTAGTAAGAAACCACCATCTTCAACATTGGGGATAGTAACAGAAATATTTTCCTCTAATTCTTTTGTAGCATCCAACTCGATCACTGCTCGAGCATAGCTGCTCCTGCCCCAAGACTCCAAACACATATTCGACGTTTCGTTATCCAGTAGTTTCGGGGTTCCTATTTTTGAAGCGATCAGACTTAATCCATCTTCAGTATATGCAGCCAAAGGAACATCATGCATTTTTACCCAAACCGGAACCTTTTTCAATTCTTCTTTCTTAATTTCCATCTTAGAAGACCATGGTTTCAGAAATATGGGAATATTACGTATAAGCCACGGTCCATCTTGAAGAACATGGTCCAAACCTTGTTTTGAATCAAACTTAAAAAAGAAAAAGCCCTTTGCATTCATCATACTCTTTTGCAATCCATATTTAACCCAACGGTTCTTTACATAATACTCAACTACTGGGAACGCTAGTCTCTTACCCAGGAAATAGCCAAATAAGACGTTGCTGCATTTTTCTTGAACCTTTTTGACCGATTCTACCGGGATTGTAACATCAGCACCACCATGCTGATTATTGTTTTCAAGAAACCGAAAATTAACCTTGCTAGTCTTTTGTCCTCCTTTGAGTTTTTCAGCAAATGTCATAGTTCCTGGTTTGATAAAATCACTAGCGACAGGTTTATCTGCTATCTTACTCAACTGATCCACATTAACTTCTTCCTGAAGCGGAGTCTTGTTAACATGGATATCTTGAGATACGGTATCCGGTCCCCCTCCCTTATGTTCCAATCTGACAGGTTTTGAAATTGCAATCAACCCATCAATAACCGAAGCATTATTCGTCGAATACATACCTCTCCTCGGCAATAGAGTATTGCCTTCAATATTCGTAACTCTTAGACCAATACCACCTACCGGGGCTGTTCCAGGAGTTGTTTCGACATCTTCATTCAGCGTCTCCACCCTTATGTGTTGTAGATTATCAAGATTGGGGTGTTCCTCCCCACCAGCATCAGCAACTCTCTCCATTAGCACCCCAGAATACGAACCATGCAACTAAAATCAACGTAAAACAAGCAGAAACCAAGAACCAGGCCCAACGAGAAACCCTAAGAAGTAAAACCCTAAACCTTGAAATCCTAGAATCAATCTTCAACCCTTAATCGATTAAATCAGAGTATCAATCTAGCTAAATAAATCTCAGTTAACCGCGATCGATAACAACCAATGTAATAAATCAGGGTTTCGAATTGAACTCTAGGACGGCGATTGGAAAAGAAAACAAGCAAAACCCTAATTTTAGATCGATCACAATTGCTAACAAGTTCGTTATAGACTTTTGAAGAATCAAAACTCTAATCACAGACTGTTATAAAAAAAGATCACAATGAAAAATCTAGGGTTCCATGAGGAACAGGAAATCGCCCAAGGAGAGAGATATCGTTCCAGATCATTCGCCTTGCATTCTTCATTTATTTTTTAACATTAGGATTCCACTCTTGAAGAAACATAGGTTGTGACCTAATGATCCAGGGACCCTCCTTCAAAACATTCAGCATTCCTTCTTGATCTTCAAATTTGAAAAAAAAGAATCCATTGGCATTCATCATGGTTTTTTGCAAACCAAACTTTTTCCAATTATTCCTTACAAAATACTCCACAACCGGATATGCAATACGGTCTCCCAAGAAGTATCCATATAAAGTATTTGCTAGCTTCTGTTGAACTTGTCTAATGGACTCTCGAGGCAAAACCACATCACAGCCTTCATATTTTGTGTTACTGGTCAGATTTCTGAAATTCACTTTTTTAGAATTCTTATTCACCACAGTTTCAGCATAAGAAAAAGGTTTACTATTAGCATTTAATACCGATTCAGCATATGAAGAAGGTTTACTACCCTTATCCCCCTCCTGTTGGATCATACCCTCCATATACGCAGAACCACCATTCTTTTGCTCAGGCTGGACTATATTCTCCGACACAGGAATAGTAATCTTGGTCAGTTCATCGATTACATTAAACTTTCCCAGCTCATGACTAGTAGAAGAAACAAAACCCCTTCGAGGCATTAAGGTTTTCCCTTCGATGTCTACCACTCGTGAAGCCAAACCCTGATACGAAGAAGACGAGAACGGTGGCTTGTAACGACCAGCATGCACATCCCCCTCCGATTTCTTACGTTCATCCATGCTAAAAAAGTACAACTCTGTGATACGAAGTAACTTGTGACCAGAATGCTTATTATGTAATGTGTGGTTTAGCTTGGGAACCTAACTGTTTGATTGCATGTTATTGAGAAATATGATCTTGTAACATGAGGGTGTTTGTGGTTCGTACACTTGCTATGATAAGTAGTAGGGATATGTGCCGTACTTGCTTACTACTTGTGTAATACGTGACAATCTACGTGATGCAATGTAAACTGATCGTTGTTGGTAAACAATGATAGGACGTGTTGATCAATTACTAAACAAGTAACTAATCTTACCGAGCAAACCAAGGTGAGTTCACACACTTTCTAAGGCATGGGATTCCCGGTGGTTGGGAATGGGTTAAAGAATTAAAACGGAACGTACATATCCTCCTTGGGTAGGATATGTACGGCCATCCTCCATGGGTAGGATGCCAATCTTAATCCTGCGTATTCTCCTTGGGTAGAATACGTACGTTCGTCCTCCTTGGGTAGGACAACAACCTTAAACTTACTAGACAAAACTCTATCATGAAGTCCCTCATTTTTATATCGACTTAATCGCCGGGCCAATGGCGAGCGGCTCATTAGTAAAATAGCGCTATTAGGGTTGACAAGCCTCACACCGTGCCATTCGGACGGGCGTGTACTAATGGATCTGGGCACTTAGTCAATGATGATAGACATTGACGTAGGGCACAACTATTGTTCGTCAGTTGTTGATATGGTAACGGTCTAGTGGTTCACATGGGGAAGCCCCCAGTGATTATGGATATGGTTTGGGAAACAAAGATACTGGTTAACTCGAGGTTTACGAAACAACTTATGGTTTTCAAAACAAACTTTTAAAACTAAACTACCAACTGTGAACTCGCTCAACTTTGTTATTGACTCGTTGTTACATGCCTTGCAGGTCTATATGCTTATATTAGTTGGAACTTGCTGTCTGGGAAGCTGGAGTGGTCATGGGTCGAGATACATGGAATCTCAATTCAAGCTCAATGGTTTATGTACTCTTGGTTTACTAAACACTTAACAAATGATTTATGCTTCCGCTGTACACAATGAATGATATGTAACGTTTGTAACGCTTTATGTTAATAAATGAAAGTTCTATTAAATATAATTATGAGTTCAATGTGATTGGTGGCTTGGATCCTGGTATGTCACACGCCCCGTGATATTTCCGCATGTGGTATTTTGGGGGTGTGACAACGAATACACATGTATGAGATACCTCCATCCTTGGGAAGGAAATACGAGTACAAATACTTGAGAAGTATCATTACAAAAATACTGTTTTAACAATTATTCCAAAAATTCAATAAATATAATTTAAGTTGAAATATTTATTATTTTAACAAATAATTATATAACTTGGAATAACGATGAAGACACTTGGAAACATAACCCAAAGGCACTAATTAATACTAAGTCAAGGCACGACCCGCTCGCCTAATAAGACCATAGTGCATTGTAGGTAGTCGTGTACACCAGAGGACAATTTGAGTTACAGGCGGATTCGAAGAACGCAAAACTGTGAGTTCATGTCCCCCTTTTCTTTTTGGGTAAAGGGTTACCCCGGTGATTCTATTAAAATGCAACCGCAATTAAGTACAAGTAGTGAGGAAGGCGCCTTTTGACGCATACGGTTCAAAAAAAAAAGAATCAATGTGTAGATTCCAATACTTTTTCTTTTTCTTTTTTTTTTTTCATAGCAAGTTCCTTCTAACTTATAATAATAGGATTTTCTTTGATTTTTCACTAAATACGAGTTTGTCTTCCTTTCCTTTTTGTCTTCCTTTCCTTATAACGTATAATATCAAAAAAAAAAAAAAAAAAAAAGAATTCATTAAACTTATCCAATTTACTTCTCATTGATGGATTGTTATACAGGACATGCCCCATATATGTAAGACAAAACAAAACAAAAAGACCTATGACACCCCATAACCTAGCCTACTAAATATCATGAATAGATTTCTAGTAGACAAAACAATGCAAAATAAGAACATAATCCTCAACCGCCATCATCAAAGATAAAGCTGCCGCAAACCAGCAACCCCTTCATACGAACCAACAACAGCCTATCCATTTGAGAATTTTGTGGAAGAGGTGCTTGCCCCTGCTTTCGATGAAAAAGAATGAGTACCCGATGTCATAAAGTCACTAGTTTCATTGTAGACTTCAATGACCTCCTATGTGAATGTTTGTGGACCAAGAACATAGGCATGTGCAATAACCTAGGGGCGATAGCTTGGCGATTTCTTGCTCATCAGGAACCCTAAGATTTCTTTCGTAATTCTCTGTATAACAGTCTGTGATTAGGGATTAGGCCATTAATCTCTATAACGAACTAGTTAGCAGGTTTGACCGAATTTCATCTAGGGTTTTTCGTTTTCTGTTTTCAATCGCCGCCGTATTTTTATGTGTTAGTTTAACGTGGTGTATAGTTCATCTTGGTTTATCGATCACATTAGGATCTTGAATAACCAGATTTACTATATGTTGCGAAGGGCTGCATGAAATAGGGTTTGCTAGAATTAGGGTTTTGTTATTTTATTTTGTCGGATTTCTAGTGTTGCATGGTTTTCTGAGTTTCATTGCTTTTGAGAGAGAAGGTCTTCGTTTACAGGATGGATGCTCGTAAGAGATCCAATGTCCAGCCTGATCGTGGTAAGCCGCCGTTGGCTGCAAAGAGTGGAGGTACTCGGGGACTGAATGATGGTAATCTGAAAATTGCACGTTGAGGTATTTTTAAGTCGAATGCTGGATCAAAGCCGATTAATGTAATAGACGAACTTGAAAAGATTTCTGTTCCGGTTCCTAGTGACTTTAATGTCACGGAATCTTCACCGGACATGGAAGGTTCTTATGATAGCATGCAAGAGGGGGGAATATTCAGGTGATAGGTCATCAGGTTTCGAATGTTGGTGGAAGCAGCTCGGCTAATTCTCCGATTACAGAACCCACTGTGGGTATCTCAGATTTGAAGCTGGATGGTATTAATTTGGGGAAGCCGTTGTCTTACGCAGAATCAGTTCTTAGGCAGGAGAAAAAGGTTAACTTCCGTGCACTTGCGTGTACGACTCAACACGAGGGATGTGATGTTGTGCTCCCAAAGGATTCCGTTCGAGTGGTCCAAGAGAAAATGTCAAACACGCTGTATGGGTATTTTTTGGGTGACCGAGTAGCTTACCCGGTCGTTGATTATTATGTCAAGAACAATTGGAAACGGTTTGGTCTACAGAAAACAATGATGAATGCCAACGGATTTTTCTTCTTTAAGTTTTCGGATCAGAAAGGTATGCGGGATGCTCTTGCTTCAGGTCCTTGGATTATTCTGTCTCAACCTATGTTCCTTCATGAATGGACGCCTACTGTCAAGCTTGAGAAACAGGAGGTAAAGAAAATTCAAGTCTGGGTGAAAATTCCTGAAGTGCCCATTGCTGCTTATACTGAGGATGGGCTTAGCATGATAGCTACGGCCATTGGCGAACCCAAGCTTCTTGATTCTTACACATCTTCAATGTGCATGGAGTCGTGGGGGAGAAGTAGCTATGCAAGAGCTTTGATAGAGATATCCGCGGATAAGGATTTTAAGGAGGAAATCACTTTGGCGATCCCTGAAATGGAAGGTGATAGTTTTATTAAGGAAACCATGTATGTGGAATACGAATGGAGCCCGCTTAGATGTTCGTCATGCTGTGTTTTTGGACATGATAATCATTCGTGTCCAAAGATGCCAAGGAAAAGGGCTGATATCGGTAAACAAGACCGTTTGCTAACTAATCAAGGAAGTCGAAAAGGGAAGGAGATACCGAGAGTTGATGATGATGGGTATATGGAAGTGCCGAATAAGAAAATTGCAAAGAGAGGAGGTATTCAGGTAAACAAGCAAAAGCCAAAATTTGAATATAGACCCGTCATTACAAAACGCAAAGATGAGTCTAAAGGGCAGCCGATTTCTACCAGTTTTCTTTCTTCGAATCCGTTTGACGTTTTAAATGAGAGCCATGTTGAAATCGGCCAAAGTAGTAAAGGGGGAAGTGGTAATCAAGAGGACTCTGATGATGAAGAGGTGGTGGAAGTTTACAATGAAACGGACGATTTTCTAATGGAAGGGACTCAAAATGTTAAAGGGGCAAGCACTCCTTCATCCGGGGTTTCCAATGGTTAGTCTTGCAGCATGGAACATAAGGGGGTTGAACCGCACTCTTAAACAAAAAGAGGTTCGGCAAATTCTAAAGGATAGTAATCTTTCTTTTTGTGCTATTTTAGAGTCTCACGTTGATGTTGGCAATCTGGCGAAGGTTTGTAATGCTGTTTTTCGTCATTGGTCTTGGACTTCGAATGGAAATTGTTGTGATAAAGGGGCGAGAATCATTGCTGGGTGGAACTCGGAGATGTTTGATGTTTTTGTGATGGCTCAAACCGATCAAGTTATGCATCTTCAACTTGTCTTTAAACTTGATAAAAAGGTCTTATTTTGTTCGGTTGTTTATGCAGCGAATTATTATGTCAAACGAAGAGAGCTATGGCATCATTTGACGTTACATAAGGCTCTAGTAGGTGATAAGGCTTGGATAATCATGGGTGATTTTAACTCGGCTCTTAACTTAGAGGATCATTCTATGGGTTCGTCTTCCATCTCAATTGACATGAGAGAATTTCAAGAATGTGTTTCGGATATTGAGGTGTTCGATATTAATAGATCGGGTTGTCATTTTACGTGGACTCAAAAGCCAAAAAATGGTGTTGGTGTGCTAAAGAAAATTGATAGAGTTATGGGTAATAATTCTTTTGTGTCTGAATTTCCTAATTCGGTTGCTTTGTTTCATCCTTATAGACTTTCAGATCATTGCCCGTGTTTGTTAAATATTCCTACCCCCGGAAGCCGAAGCCTAGATCATTTAAATTTGCGAATTTCTTGGTTTTTAAACCGGGTTTCAAGGAGCGTGTTAAGCGGATTTGGGATACCCATGTCGATGTGGTTCCTCAGTTTCAAGTGGTGAAGAAACTCAAGTTGTTAAAGTCGCCTCTTCGGGAGCTTTTATTTCAACAAGGAAATTTGCACAAGAAAGTTGAAACAATTCCTCGGGATTTGGATTCGATTCAGCTTGAAATTGATATTAACCCGATGAATGCGGATCTTCGAAAACAGGAAGCGAAGCTTTCAGCTGATCTTCAGGTCGCCTGTTTAGATGAGGAACGGTTCTTGAAGCAAAAATCAAAGGTGGAATGGTTATGTGCCGGTGACGCGAATACAAAGTTTTTCCATGCTTCTCTGAAGACTAGGAACCACATGACCCGTATTGAGGCTATTTCTAACTCTCAAGGAGTTTTATTTCAACGAGAAGAGGTCCCGAATGTTTTAGTCCATCATTATGAGAACTTTCTTGGTCTGGAAGATAACATTACTATGCAGCCGACGCATGATCTTTTTGATAAAAAGTTTCGTAATGAAGATGCTAATCACATGGTTCGCAGGTTACTAGTGAAGAGGTAAAATTGGCGATGTTTTCGATAGGTAACGATAAAGCGCCGGGCCCGGATGGTTACACGGCTGCGTTTTATAAGCATGTTTGGCATATTATTGGCCCGGATGTGTCGAAGGCTATTATTGATTTTTTTGGTTCTGGTAAGCTTCTTAGGGAACTTAATAACACGTTAATTGTTCTTATTCCGAAGAAGCCTATGCCGTCGTCTGTCACGGATTATCGTCCTATTGCTTGCTGTAATGTCTTATACAAGTGCATTAGTAAAATTATTGCGGACCGTATAAAGAATTATCTAAATCAGGTTGTTAGTATTAACCAATCCGCTTTCGTCCCTGGAAGGAGAATTTCAGATAATATCTTACTTACGCAGGAATTGATGCATAATTATCATAGGAACATTGGTCCTCCAAGATGTGCGTTTAAAGTCGACATCCAGAAAGCATATGATACTGTTGACTGGAGCTTTCTTAAGCAAGTTCTTATTGGTTTTGGTTTTCATTCGAAAATGATTCATTGGATTATGATGTGTGTCACCACTCCTACCTATTTGATTTGTGTTAATGGGGAAACTCATGGTTATTTCAAAGGGAAACGTGGTTTAAGACAGGGTGATCCGCTATCCCCTTATTTATTCACGCTCGTTATGGAAATTTTAACATGCATCTTGCATCGGGCTACTCAGTTGGATTCTTCTTTTAGATTCCATAATAAGTGTGAAAAGCAAAAGATTATAAATCTCTGTTTTGCAGATGATTTATTTTTATTTGCTCGTGGTGATGTTCGGTCGGCTCAGTGTATTATGGATTCTCTTTCTCGGTTTTCTAGCATGTCAGGTTTGGTCCCTAGCATCCAGAAAAGTACTGCTTTCTTTTGCAATGTCTCCTCTCATATCAAAGATGCGATTTTGAATATCCTGCCATTTGAGGAGGGTATGTTGCCTGTCAAGTACTTAGGGGTTCCCCTTATTTCAACGAGGCTTCGAGTCAAAGATTGTAGTGTGCTTCTTGAAAGATTGGATCAAAGGATTATGAACTGGAAAAACAAGTTGTTATCTTTTGCGGGCAGGTTACGGTTAATCTTATCGGTTTTGTCATCTATGCATGTATACTGGGCTTCGGCTTTTATTTTACCTGCTCGGGTTGTTAATGAGATAGAGGCGAAAATGAGGAATTTCTTATGGGCCCAGGAGGGTTCTTTTCACAGAGGGAAAGCGAAAGTTTCATGGAAAGCTGTTTGTGTGCCTAAATATGAAGGAGGTCTTGGGATTCGTCGGGTCGGAGACGTTAATAAAGCCCTCATGGTTTCGCACATATGGAGTATCCTAAAGAAGAGAGACTCTTTGTGGGTGCAATGGATCCACTCTTATCGGCTTAAAGATCGGAATTTCTGGAATTGCAAGGAAACGACTACTTGCAGCTGGAGTTGGAGGAAAATCCTCCAATTGAGGCCGCTGGTTAAGGAGCATATTTGGTCTTTGTTGGGAGCTGGTAATACTATATCAGCCTGGTATGACTCGTGGTGTCATCTTGGGCCTCTGTCAAACATTTTATCGCCTAGGGTAATCACTAATGCAGGCTTTCGGCTTGATGCTATGGTTGCGGATGTTTATAGAGGAGATTCTTGGGCATGGCCGGTTATTTGGAGGGATTTGTTCCCGATTCTTATTTAGCTAGATCACATTCGGCCGGATCATAACAAGCGAGACCGTTTGCTTTGGAAGGATGGAGATAATTTCATGGATCATTCGTCCTTTACGGTTTGGGATTCTCTTCGGATTAGGGAGCAGGAAGTTAACTGGGTTTCTATTGTTTGGTTTCCGCAATGCATTCCAAGGCATGCTTTTTTGGTTTGGCTTATAATGAGACGAAAACTTTTAACGCAGGATAAAATCTTAAAGTGGGATTTAGCTAGGAGGAAGAACATGAATATGATGTGCTGTCTCTTATGCTATGGCGATGTTGATTCTCATGATCACCTCTTTTTTGAATGTAAGTTCTCAACACAGGTGTGGAACTCGGTTCGCGCTAAGGCTAATATGGTGGATGTTGATTCTAAATGGTCTTCGATTGTCAACTGGTTGATGACGAGATGGCGCTCGAAGACGGCATCGAGTTATGTGGCTCGTCTGCTTGTAGGTGCAACAGCTTACATAATTTGGCAAGAACGTAATGCTAGGCTCTTTAAAAATCAAACCCGTCCACCGGAGGCAATATGTGAAGTAATCCTAAAGATAGTTCGATACAAACTGATGGGCGTGAAGTTCAAAGCACGTGCGACTGTAAAGTGTTTGCTTGGGAAATGGGGGATTGTCGAAGACGCAATGGAAGACAATGGGGGCTGATTAGAGCGTGTTTGGGTCTTTTTTGTTTCTAGATGGTAGTCTAGTAGTTTTGCCTTTTGGTTTTGTTGAGTTGTTTTGGTTTACGCTCTTGGGGCATGTCTCTTGAGTGAACTAGGGAGGATATCCCCTCTCTACTTGTTTTTTGCGTTTGTGAATATATAAAATCACCGGGGTAAACCCTTTACCCAAAAAAAAAAGACTTCAATGACCTCCTCCTCATCCGATTCCTGCATGTCTCTCGACTGATTCTCTTTCTTCTCCACTCGACCCACATTGATACCTCCTTGATTACCGTCATCGTCTTTAAGGATATCAAATGGGTTCGACGTTGAGACCTGATTAATCACCGGATTCCTCAAAGATGATTTCGGTTTAGGTTTGACAACTGGTCTATAGACTAACTTAGGCTTCTGATTTTTCATATGAAGCCCTTGATTATTAGCTTTCTTCTTTTTGGCACCCACAACCAGAAAATCATCATTATTCTTCTTCTCAGCATCCCCAATCGAACTTACCTGAGGGTTCTTAGGACACGAGCTGTCTTCATGACCGAAAACACAACAAGATGAACACCTTAAAGGCTCCCAATCATACTCAATTTTAACCTCCACCATTGAATGACCATTACCATCCAAAGATGGGATTGCAACAGTTACACTCTTCTTTAAATCAACCCCTGCCTGAACCTCAATAACTGCTCTAGCATAGCTGCTTCTTCCCCAAGACTCCGCACACATTGTGGCAGTATAAGAATCCAACATCTTAGGCACCCCAATCTTAGATGCAAGTAAACTAAGCCCATCCTCAGTAAATGCCGCTAAAGGCACATCATGCATCTTGACCCAAACTGGAATAGATTTTATATCCTCTTTTTCCAACTTGATAGAGGTCGACCACTCTTTCAAAATTATTGGAACATTTCTTATCATCCACGGTCCATCCTCTAACATTTGGTCCATCCATTCTTTAGTTTTGAACTTGAAGAAAAAGAACCCATGTGCATTCATCATAAGTCTTGACAGACCATATTTTACCCAATTGTTCTTTGCAAAGAAATCCACCACAGGAAATGCCAGTCGTTTACCCAGAAAGTACCCATACAAAGTGTTCGCATACCTGTCAGAGACTTGTTTAACTGAAGACAATGGAATAACAACATCAGCTCCGCTCCGTCAACAGCCTCACTCGATTCCATCACCCTAAAGTTCACTTTAACATTCTCTTTAGTATCCTTCACTACATTAGCAAACGATAATCGTTCCGCAGATCCAGAAACTGTTGGTTTCCCCTTATCAGCCGAAAAAGATGTTCCAATGTAGTCTGATGTTGGTGCATACCCCATGGTAGTATGAACAACCCCTGCACAATCCGAACCTGAACGCAGCTTCTCCACAGAGATTGGAGCAGAAACCTTTGATAATTCATCAATTATATTAATCTTACGGGGTTCAGTTGGAGACATCTGAACTATGCCCCGTCGAGGCAGCCACGTATTACCATCTACATCAATAACTCGGCTGGCCAAACCCTCAAACGAGTATGAAGGTCTGCCGCTGCCATCAATATGTGTGTTATGCTCATCCATTCAGAAAAACCAACTCTCTTTAACCGATTGTAGAATCCAACTCGACAAAACAAATCACCAAATAAACCCGTCGAACCAACAAAAACCGAAAGAAAACAAACAAAAACCCTAAACAAGCAAAAAACCCTAACCCATGAATTCGAATAGATCAGATAGCTTACTTGGAAAATCAGGCCGATAACCAAAGAAAGAACACAAAACTATACGAAGTAGAATGGATTTGGGCAGCGATTGAAGGAAAAATAAAGAAACCCTAGATGAAAATCGAACAGATCTGCGAGCCGACTCGTTTTAGATGTTAGAACCTTCTAAAGAACTAATCAGCAACAAAAATCATGATGAAAACCTAGGGTTACGGATGAAGGATCAAAATCCCCCTTTTCTTTAAACTATTTTGTTTATTAACTTCGGGGGTGAAATACATGTTACAAAAGGATTACATACAAATACGATTGGTATGGTTAGCCTAGGAAAGAACCATAGATCATGTGAATGGGTAGGCGGATACTTGAGACCATTAATCCTCGTATAAGGACCGAGGGGCATGAGTGATAGATCTATTCGGGTGTAGCAAGCCCCACCCATGAGACCGCTGAATGGACCATGAGGTGACTATGTCTTACAGCCGGAAGCCCGGTACAAAGTCTGCTAGGTTTGAGTCTTCCTGCACCATGGCACGCATATTAATGTATTAGCTACACATTAATTGATCTGTTTCCTTGTTGCTTTCATACCGGGATTTCAAGTACATACATAAATACTTACAAATGTTACAAAGATTTATTCACAAACACACACATGAACTCGCTCAACTTTTGTTGATGTTTTCAAACTACATGTATTTCAGGGAATTAGTAAATGGATCTGGCGGGCGTCGGAAGTTTTATGCTGCGATAAGAATAAAGATGTCATCCATGGTCTTTGGGTTTGGTTAGTGTGTCTTATTCCTGGACGAGACACGTCTCCCAAACCTTGGTGCTATTTAATGTCTTTTGATGAGTCCTTAGTGAACTCATAAACATTTTGAATGATTGTAAAACTTGAATTTGAAGTCTACGTTTTTAAAACAATGTTGTTATCTCTAAAAATAACAATCAATCGGATAAAGCTTCTTCGTCCAATGCTCAGGTTAAGGTGTCTAACTCTTTTGATGCGCTGCAAAATGAGGAGGTGGCTGCTACTATTGCTCGACCAGTGCAACAAATGAAGGCTACTAATAACGTAAGTAAGAGTTCTAAGAGCCAGATTATTATAGACGATATAGGAGTGGATGACCTGTTAGATGATATTCCTAAGTTCATGGCCAGAAATATCGATGGTAACAAAGCTGAGGGTGCAAGCACACCCGGTAACGGGGTTTCTAATGGGTAGTATCGGTGCATGGAATGTTAGGGGTTTGAACCGCTCCCTTAAGCAAAAGGAGGTTAGTCAGGTAATTTCTGATAATCATATGCAAGTATGTGCCATTATGGAAACTCATGTGGATGTGTCGAATGTCTACAATAAAGTGTGTAGTAACTGGAAATGGGCCTCCAATGCCTCTCTTTGTCCTAGAGGTACTCGGATAATTGTGGGATGGGATGAGAACATAGTGGATGTGATGATTCTTGCTCAAACTAATCAGGTGGTTCATACGCAGATCGTGTATAAGCTTGACAAGAAGTCGTCGTTTTGCTCTTTCGTGTATGCGGAAAATCATTACAAGGATAGAAGGGAGTTATGGGATGATCTATGTCAGCACCATTTGTTTATGCGTAATAAACCGTGGACCATTATGGGGGACTTTAATGCTACGTTGGAGATGGATGATACGCTAACGGGCACTTCTTCGATAAGTATTGGTACAAGGGAATTTAAGGAGTGTGTGAATGCTATTGATGTGTTTGATGTCAACAGCTCGGGTTTTCATTACACCTGGACGAACAAACAAAAGAGTGGGAATGCAATCTTTAAAAAGATTGATAGAGTCCTAGGGAATGTGCATTTTATTGATCTGTTTCCTGGTGCGGCGGCTCGTTTTTTGCCCTATCGGGTTTCAGATCATACGCCATGTATTATTGTCCTTCCTAATGTGGAACGGAATAAACCGAAACCTTTTAAGTTTGTCAATTTAATTGCGGAGAAGGGTGGGTTCCTTGAGGAGGTTAAGCGTGTTTGGGAAACCGATTTTTCGGGATATGCTATGTTTAAAGTGGTCAAGAAACTTAGGCTCTTGAAGGGTCCGCTTCGTAAACTACTGTTTGATCTAGGGAACTTGCTCGAAAAAGTTAAAAATTTGAGGAAGCTTATGGAGGAGTGCCAGCTCGAGTTAGATAGGAGTCCGGGTAATGATGACTTGATGATTAAACTCGATAGTGTGCTTCGAATGTATAAAGAGACAGTCCGGGATGAATCGTTGTTTCCACAACAGAAATCGAAGGTGGATTGGTTCTCCTTGGGTGATTCGAATACCAAATTCTTCCATAATGTTCTGAAATCAAAGAATCATCGTAGTCGTATATTTGCTATTCGGGATTCAACCGGTCGGATGGTTGAAGGTAATGAAGTGCCATAGAGTTTGGTGGATCATTACTCGAAGTTCTTTGGTTGTGAAGTGGAGACCCCGATGCAGCCTACTCCCGACTTATTTTCTCAGAAGTTAGCGGCTGCTAAGGCCCAACACATGATTCGTCATGTTTCGGATGAGGAGATCAAATCGGCTATGTTCTCTATTTCGGGGAATAAAGCTCCAAGGCCCGATGGGTATACGTCCATTTTCTTTAAAAGATCTTGGGATATTATGGGAATGGAGGTGTGCCAAGCGATTCGGGAATTCTTTCTTAATGGGAAGTTGCTTCAGCAATTGAACCATACGGTTATTTCTTTAATCCCCAAGGTATCTACGCCTGTTTCAATAACAGATTATAGACCAATTTCGTGTTGCAACATGATTTATAAGTGCATAAGTAAGATCATCTCTAATCGTATTAAAGAAGGGTTAGGAGATATAGTAAGCATTAATCAATCGGCTTTTGTTCCGGGTAGAAGAATATCAGATAATATCCTATTAACTCAGGAACTTATGCATAACTATCATCGGAACATTGGTCCACCGAGATGCGCGTTTAAGGTGGATATTCAGAAAGCTTACGATACGGTTGAATGGAAATTCCTAGAGACCGTGTTACTGGGTTTTGGTTTCCACCCGAAAATGGTTATGTGGATCATGGCTTGTGTCACTTCTACAATGTTTTCGATTGCGATGAATGGGAGCCTTCACGGGTTTTTCAAAGGTAAGCGTGGTTTACGTCAGGGTGATCCAATGTCCCCATATCTCTTTACCTTGGTTATGGAGGTTTTGACATTGATTCTACAAAAGCAGGTGTCGGTCTCATCGGAGTTTAGATTCCAAAATAAGTGTGAAAACCAAAGAATTATTAATTTATGCTTTGCAGACGACCTGTTTCTATTTGCTAGGGGGGACCCGAAATCGGCTAGGGTTATCATGGAGTCCCTCAACAGCTTCAAAAACATGTCAGGGCTTGTGCCTAGTATGATGAAGAGTACAGTTTTCTTTGGCAATGTGGTGAATTCAGTTAAAGCTCGTATTCTAGAAATTCTGTCGTTTGAGGAAGGGGTGTTGCCTGTTAAGTATCTTGGAGTTTCGTTAATATCTACTCGGCTTAATTACAAAGATTGTAAAAGTCTGGTGGAAAAGATGGATGCTAGAATTACTGACTGGAAAACGAAGTGTTTATCCTTTGCTGGCAGGTTGCAGTTGATCAGGTCGGTTTTGGCTTCTTTACATGTCTACTGGGCTTCGGTTTTTATCCTTCCAAAATGTAACACCTGTGCCTCCACGGCCATCAAACAAATACCGAATCAATGAAATATTATATTTCATACTTGGGATTTGTAAAAATATGTGTATCTTTTGCACATATCAATTCTTGTTCGATTTCAAGCTCTAAATCGCTTTCTGGAAGGTTATACGCGCACTGATGCGTAGATATAACCAGTTTAATGCAACGAACACTCCGGAATAGTGAAATAGGCTTAACATACCTTAAATAACCTTTACATAACTTAGATATAAGTTTTGGAAGGTTTGGTGTGGTGAAATCAAAGTTAAATCGCTTACAGGGACTAAAATTGACAAACTGCGAAAGTATGCCAATTTGAACTGTAACAGACATTCCAGAACATGACCATAAGTTAAACATACCATAAATATCCTTTACATAGCTTAGAAATAGGCTTTGAGGGGTTCGGTGTGCTAAAATAAACTTTTGGGTCATTCAGGGACTAAAAGCGTCAAAAAGTGCACAAGTTTGCATTTTCGCGCATAACACACGTTCTGAATACATCCGGACATCCAAAAATTTATGTGAGCATGACTATATTATATTTTACTGTTCGCCTTAAGAAAAATCCATTCGTCGCGTCATTTGGATCGTTTTTCGCGCTTGTGCGCATTCCGTCGTAATTAACCGAACATCGCAACCGTACGGCTAAACGAACCAACATCCGAGATATTTTTGAGCATGTTTTAAGTTCCCTATACTTTAACTTCATTTTAGAGCTTTGAAATGGGGTTAACGGGCCTTAAACGTATCAGAAATGACCTTATTGCACTGCAGGGACCAAAAGTGTAAATCTGCCAAAGTACACCCATACGATGCGCAGGCCCTCTTTGCCCTACGATGCGTATGGGGTCTTCAGACCAGGTGCAGAGTCTTTAACAGCCTGTTTTCAGCAGATTTAACCACAACCACATGTTCCCAATTGTCTAGTCAGTTGATAAGGATGGAATTTTAGGCACCATAAGGTCCCGACACATGTACGGATGGGATTAAGGCACGTTTTCCATGAAACGATCTTAACGGTTCAACGAAAACTATAAATACCCCATCACCCCCAACCTCATTACTTACAAGAATCTGATCTATTTGACTCTAAGTTGGAACCATTGTTTCATACCTGAGTTATTGTGATCACGATTAGCATTCGGGGACCCTTCGTAAGTATTCTTTCGTTCTTTTCCTTATTTTATTGCTTTTCGAGTCAGAAAGTCAAACTTTGTTTGACTTTCAGCGTTGACCAGTAATGGTCAATGCGAAGTTCGTTTGAACTTCGCAACGTGAGTGTAATCACGTTGGTCATAGTCCCTTGGGACTATGCCCACTGATTACCACGTTGTCTAGGGTCGTAGGGTAGGCGATCTAATAAATCGCCTATACCTTCGAACCCGACCCAGTTTGGTCGATCATTAGGATCCGACCAAATACATTAGGTGACCATAGTGTAGGGAATAACCTTCCGAGGTTATACCCTATGGTCACATCGTTTAAGTAGTTGTATGATAGGTAGTTTATATGCCTTAGGTAAATTACCAGAATACCCTTTTCATGTATAATTGGTAATTAAGCATATGTAACCTAAACTTTTGTCACATAACTGATTATGTAACATGTTTAGGCATATAACACTTGTCATAGGACTAGTTAGGCGGTCCGAACGCGTTTCACGCGAACGACGCGTTAAAGTAGCATAAGCTACCTTAATGGGTCGCGATGGGTCGATAGTACTTAGGTTAAGTTTCATTTAGTATGTAGGCTTTGTTAAACCATATCATATGAGTTCCTACACTCATTTGGTTTACAAACCCTCCTGCTACCCAGTCTTCCGATTTAGGTCCGGGTTATTTATGTAGTTACCTATATTAGGTACCGTTTGTTTTCCGGGACTCCTCTAGCTTACTTGGTAGTTGTTCAAGACTCCTAAGCACTCTCAGGCGAGTACATTATTCCCCTCTTTTACTGTTTTCAACTGTTTTGGGGTGACTCATATGTGCTAAATGTTTTATCAATATGGTTTCAAGAACAATAACAATTATTTCAAGAACGCTAACAATGATTTCAAGAACGAATACAATGATTTCAAAAACAAATAACAATTTCAAAAAGTGAACAAACTTGTTGGTTGTAGTTTACATAACCGATGACATTCATTAGCAATGATCAAGCCGACCAGTATTAGGTTATGGTACCATAGGATCTGACAAATCCCGTTATTTACTGCACCCATTGTTATGTGTGGGGGTTGTGGGTAGCGACTGAATCTGTAATTATTAACTTATCCTTTGGTAAGGGTTTGTTAAGAACGAGAGCGAGAGCGAGATGGAGCGAGGAACGCGTCAAGAAGGTTTGAATGTTATTAGAGAATCGACCATAAAGTAGTTTCACAATTAAAACAAGAACGACTAGAACGATTTTACAAAATGGGTTAACGATTGGGTAAACATTGGGACATGATTTACATTTGATCATGCATTTACACGAAACATAGTATTGGTTTAAACCAAGATTTACTTCAATACTTTGTTTTGTGCGTTTCACCTATGGTTTAGTTGATGCATTTCACTAGCCATACATATCATTTTGGTTATACATTACATGGTTTACATTGGTTGGTTTGGTTTGAGTAAGTGATTAAGTAACGATGCGTGTGTAATATGATACAAGCATGGTGGATACGCCGCTGGTACTTCCTATATATAAGTGTTTGTATGGTATTACATGTCGTAGCGTTATTTGAATCATTTCAGTTTGAGACATGGAACATTTTATACAAATAACATACTTTTCATAAGACATTGATTTACAAACAACTTAACTTATACAAACTCATTTTACATGGTTATTCATTTAATCATGCATTATTCTTTTATTTATACATATCATCTGAACTTATTATTTTTCAAATGATTTACAAGACAAAGCAAATTACAAGGTTCATGACTAAACATTTTTCAAAAGCAGAAGTCATGAATCTTATTTTCACAAAACCTATGTATCTCGCCAGCATTTCTTTGCTGACCTCGTTTTCACATATGTTTCAGGTATTGTTGGATGATATCGTTTGATAGGATGCATGCTTATATAGGACTGGACAAGGCCTTAGTGACTCAATAACAATGATAGACTATGTTTAAATAGTGTATTTAGATTTCAAGACGATGTAATTATTCAATGATTAATAAAACGAAACACTTTTTGGTATCCATGGTTATGAAACATTAATTCTGTTACAACACTCCCCGATGTTTCCGCCACGTTTTGTATGTTCTACATGGTCGGGGTGTGACAGAAAAGATGGTATCAGAGCCAATGGTTATAGGGAATTAGGTTATTAGTAATTAGTAATGCTTTGACCTAGTCTATAACCTTCTTAGGACCCTAACGCGAGTTTACTTGCGTTTAGTCATAAAACAATACCGTCACCTATCCTTAGGCGATGGCCACAACAAGAACAAAAAAATTTCAAAACCGCTTTGAAAACTAATCATCTGTTCTAGGATGATTGATTACAAGGTTTTGAACCCTCTGTTATATGGTTTTGAACCCCTTTGAATTTTTCAAATTCTCGTCAAGGTTTTGGGTTTTTAATAATGTGAACGCGTGCAAACTGGAAGGGTGAATGCCTGTATTCTGGGTTTTCTGTCTAGGCAAGCACTTCGTATACATCTCATCAGACGCGAGACCAGTTGTGCTTACCTGGGAATTCTTGGGATGAGTGTTCACTTATAGGCGAGCATGTCTTCGCGATACATTATTTTTGACCCATTTACTTTGATTAGTCTCTGTGTGTCGTTTGTTTACCTTGTGGTAACAAACAAATGACCACTACCCTTGCTTTCATCAGATTTGTTTCATCTCATTCTTTTCGTCTAATTCTCTCACTCGTTTCCTTTCATGTTTCCTCTTTTAGAATGCCTCCTCGACGTGAAAACCAGATAGCGACTGCCGAGCTGGCAAAAATCATTGCACAGCAGATGGCTGCTCAGTTTCCAAACCTCTTTGCTCAATGGATCCAAGCCAACAACAACAACAATGTTCCATGCAAATACAAGGATTGTAACCAGGCTAAACCACTCAAGTTTAGTGGTTCTGAAGGAGCGACTGGGCTTCTTCAATGGTTCGAGAGCATTGAGAATACTTTTCGCCACGTGCAGTGCCCGGATAATCGCAAGGTCGAGTTTTCTTCGAGCGTGTTTCAGAAGAGGGCTCTCACATGGTGGAACGGGGTTATGAGGGATCGTGGTGCAGAAGTTGTTCTGGCACAGACATGGGCTGAACTTAGGGCCCTGATGATGAGGGAATTCTGTCCTCGTCATGAGCAGCGAGCTTTGGAGAAGGAATTTGATGAGTTGAAGCAAGATAGTGGTGAGCACAGGGCGTATACTGATAGGTTTGAGGAGTTGAGTCTGCTTTGCCCGACAATGGTTACCCCACTTGACATAGCTATCGAAAGGTACATCGACGGCCTACCTGACTCGGTACAAGACATCCTTACTGGTAGTAGCCTGCCACACTCCGTCAGGCGATCGAGTTAGCTGCGACATTGACTGAGTCGCAGATTCGGAAGAATAAGTTACACAGAAAGGGTGATAAGGGTAAGAAGCAGGGGTCTGACAAGGAGGATAGCAAGAAAGGTCAAACCAAGAAGGGTAAGGAAGGTGAGACTTCGAAGAAATCAAAGAAGCGGAAGGGTGCCCAAAATTTTGCTGTTACAGCACAGACTGCTCAGAACTTGCAGAACCCACCGGCACAGCCAGCTGCAAAGAAAGCATATGCCGGTACCGCACCTTATTGTGCACGCTGCAACGGTCATCACGCAGTACAACAAGCTTGCTGGCAATGCACGACGTGTGGTAAACTTGGGCATTTGGCCAAGGTTTGTCGTTTGGGACAAAATCAGGCTGCTCAGGTTCAAGCTCCGGTTCAAGGGAATGCTGCGAGATTCCCACTGGGTTCATGTTTCAACTGCGGAGAGATTGGTCACTTCCGCCACAACTGTCCTAGGCTGGTGAATGCAAATGCTAACGCAAACCCGAATGCGAACGTCAACGTCAATGTGAATCCAGCACGTGGACGAGTGTATAACATCAATGAGGCACTCAATGATGATGGAGTGAACAATTAGCATTTTGTATTTCCTATGGTTGTTATCTTGTAACATTAAAGACAATGCGGTTGTTATATAAATAAAAATTTATGGTTTTATTTTGTAACTAATGCAATTGTATGAATGTTTGATCCAACCTTATGGTATCAACACAAAGACAAACTACTCTTGTGGTTCTGTCATTTTTATGATCACTTGTGATCTCCCTAAAGAACCTCAAACACTTGTTTCTTCTAAATCTAAAGTATCTTATTGTCTTGCACCGTTCGAGATGCAAGAATTATCAAAACAGCTTCAAGAGTTGTCTGATAAAGGATTCATCCGTCCGAACTTTTCACCTTGGGGAAACTCTTGTTCTCCTTGTGAAAAGAAAAATGGATCTTTTCGAATGTATATCGATTAACGTAAGCCTAAGTAAGCTTACCATCAAGAATCGATATCCCCTACCTTAAATCAACGATTTCTCCGATCAACTGCATAGCGTTTCATATTTTTTTTCCGAGATCGATTTGCGTTTTGGGTATCATCAACTTTGTATTCTCGAAGAAGATATTCCCAAAACGGTTTTCTGCACGAAGTATGGCCATTAAGAGTTTACAGTCATGCCTTTCTGGTTGACAAATGCTCCAGCCATCTTCAAAGACTTAATAAATAGAGTCTGCAAGCCTTATTTGGATCAGTTCGTCATTGTTGTTAATGACATCTTGATCTATTCTTATCCCGAGCCGATCATGATCAACACCTTCGTTGACATTGGAACCCCTAAAGAAGGAACAAACTTTTCGCTAAATCCTCCAAGAGGAAAATTTTGGCTTAAAGAAGTTCAGTTTTGGGTCATGTAGTCAACAAGCAGAGTATTCTTGTGGATCCATCCAAATTGCTGCAATTAAGGATTTGGTTCCCAGTATGCTTTAAATACCCGTATTCAAAGATAACAAATTAAACAATTAAACAATTATGCGATTATGTGTTATGTGTTTATGTGTTCTCCTCTATGTTTTGTGTGATCCGATTTTCAAATCCTCATAGAATCTTTCATATTTACATATGAGGGATTCATAGTAGGATATTCAAAAGGTACTACCTTAAATCCTTAATGGGCTTCTATGTAATAGATAAGACCCTTGGATTTTATAGTATCACTCCATGATTCATAAGAGACCATTTGGTGGTCTAGTCAAAAAGATTGATTCACAATTTGACATCTAGTGATGTAGCTGGATAGACTCATTGATAGTCTATTTAGATCATTTATAGATTTAATTAAAAAGGACTCTATGGCAGTCTAGTCACACTCATCACAGGATTGTTCAGTTGGTTTTACTCTACACATTATAAAATAGACTGTGTGAACTATGCAAGGAATTGTCTGATTATGGACGCGTACATAATTATGAAATTTAGTGCACAGAAACCCAGTAAGATTTATTATGTGTAAGAACCGATAGTGACAACAATAACAAAATGAGAACGATGTAATGGAGGCATGGTGGACGCACCAATGACGCTTCATATACTTGTATATAAGTGTCCCTCTTACATTGCAAACATAATGTTATTAAGGTTACTAGAAGTTAAAGAACCCTAACCAATGTTCTTCGATCTTTTCAACTTCATGTTTTAAACTCTCACAAGTTTCCTCTAAATAAATTTCGGGACGAAATTTCCTAAAGTAGGGGAGACTGTAACACCTGTGCCTCCACGGCCATCAAACAAATACCGAATCAATGAAATATTATATTTCATACTTGGGATTTGTAAAAATATGTGTATCTTTTGCACATATCAATTCTTGTTCGATTTCAAGCTCTAAATCGCTTTCTGGAAGGTTATACGCGCACTGATGCGTAGATATAACCAGTTTAATGCAACGAACACTCCGGAATAGTGAAATAGGCTTAACATACCTTAAATAACCTTTACATAACTTAGATATAAGTTTTGGAAGGTTTGGTGTGGTGAAATCAAAGTTAAATCGCTTACAGGGACTAAAATTGACAAACTACGAAAGTATGCCAATTTGAACTGTAACAGACATTCCGGAACATGACCATAAGTTAAACATACCATAAATATCCTTTACATAGCTTAGAAATAGGCTTTGAGGGGTTCGGTGTGCTAAAATAAACTTTTGGGTCATTCAGGGACTAAAAGCGTCAAAAAGTGCACAAGTTTGCATTTTCGCGCATAACACACGTTCTGAATACATCCGGACATCCAAAAATTTATGTGAGCATGACTATATTATATTTTACTGTTCGCCTTAAGAAAAATCCATTCGTCGCGTCATTTGGATCGTTTTTCGCGCTTGTGCGCATTCCGTCGTAATTAACCGAACATCGCAACCGTACGGCTAAACGAACCGACATCCGAGATATTTTTGAGCATGTTTTAAGTTCCCTATACTTTAACTTCATTTTAGAGCTTTGAAATGGGGTTAACGGGCCTTAAACGTATCAGATATGACCTTATTGCACTGCAGGGACCAAAAGTGTAAATCTGCCAAAGTACACCCATACGATGCGCAGGCCCTCTTTGCCCTACGATGCGTATGGGGTCTTCAGACCAGGTGCAGAGTCTTTAACAGCCTGTTTTCAGCAGATTTAACCACAACCACATGTTCCCAATTGTCTAGTCAGTTGATAAGGATGGAATTTTAGGCACCATAAGGTCCCGACACATGTACGGATGGGATTAAGGCACGTTTTCCATGAAACGATCTTAACGGTTCAACGAAAACTATAAATACCCCATCACCCCCAACCTCATTACTTACAAGAATCTGATCTATTTGACTCTAAGTTGGAACCATTGTTTCATACCTGAGTTATTGTGATCACGATTAGCATTCGGGGACCCTTCGTAAGTATTCTTTCGTTCTTTTCCTTATTTTATTGCTTTTCGAGTCAGAAAGTCAAACTTTGTTTGACTTTCAGCGTTGACCAGTAATGGTCAATGCGAAGTTCGTTTGAACTTCGCAACGTGAGTGTAATCACGTTGGTCATAGTCCCTTGGGACTATGCCCACTGATTACCACGTTGTCTAGGGTCGTAGGGTAGGCGATCTAATAAATCGCCTATACCTTCAAACCCGACCCAGTTTGGTCGATCATTAGGATCCGACCAAATACATTAGGTGACCATAGTGTAGGGAATAACCTTCCGAGGTTATACCCTATGGTCACATCGTTTAAGTAGTTGTATGATAGGTAGTTTATATGCCTTAGGTAAATTACCAGAATACCCTTTTCATGTATAATTGGTAATTAAGCATATGTAACCTAAACTTTTGTCACATAACTGATTATGTAACATGTTTAGGCATATAACACTTGTCATAGGACTAGTTAGGCGGTCCGAACGCGTTTCACGCGAACGACGCGTTAAAGTAGCATAAGCTACCTTAATGGGTCGCGATGGGTCGATAGTACTTAGGTTAAGTTTCATTTAGTATGTAGGCTTTGTTAAACCATATCATATGAGTTCCTACACTCATTTGGTTTACAAACCCTCCTGCTACCCAGTCTTCCGATTTAGGTCCGGGTTATTTATGTAGTTACCTATATTAGGTACCGTTTGTTTTCCGGGACTCCTCTAGCTTACTTGGTAGTTGTTCAAGACTCCTAAGCACTCTCAGGCGAGTACATTATTCCCCTCTTTTACTGTTTTCAACTGTTTTGGGGTGACTCATATGTGCTAAATGTTTTATCAATATGGTTTCAAGAACAATAACAATTATTTCAAGAACGCTAACAATGATTTCAAGAACGAATACAATGATTTCAAAAACAAATAACAATTTCAAAAAGTGAACAAACTTGTTGGTTGTAGTTTACATAACCGATGACATTCATTAGCAATGATCAAGCCGACCAGTATTAGGTTATGGTACCATAGGATCTGACAAATCCCGTTATTTACTGCACCCATTGTTATGTGTGGGGGTTGTGGGTAGCGACTGAATCTGTAATTATTAACTTATCCTTTGGTAAGGGTTTGTTAAGAACGAGAGCGAGAGCGAGATGGAGCGAGGAACGCGTCAAGAAGGTTTGAATGTTATTAGAGAATCGACCATAAAGTAGTTTCACAATTAAAACAAGAACGACTAGAACGATTTTACAAAATGGGTTAACGATTGGGTAAACATTGGGACATGATTTACATTTGATCATGCATTTACACGAAACATAGTATTGGTTTAAACCAAGATTTACTTCAATACTTTGTTTTGTGCGTTTCACCTATGGTTTAGTTGATGCATTTCACTAGCCATACATATCATTTTGGTTATACATTACATGGTTTACATTGGTTGGTTTGGTTTGAGTAAGTGATTAAGTAACGATGCGTGTGTAATATGATACAAGCATGGTGGATACGCCGCTGGTACTTCCTATATATAAGTGTTTGTATGGTATTACATGTCGTAGCGTTATTTGAATCATTTCAGTTTGAGACATAGAACATTTTATACAAATAACATACTTTTCATAAGACATTGATTTACAAACAACTTAACTTATACAAACTCATTTTACATGGTTATTCATTTAATCATGCATTATTCTTTTATTTATACATATCATCTGAACTTATTATTTTTCAAATGATTTACAAGACAAAGCAAATTACAAGGTTCATGACTAAACATTTTTCAAAAACAGAAGTCATGAATCTTATTTTCACAAAACCTATGTATCTCGCCAGCATTTCTTTGCTGACCTCGTTTTCACATATGTTTCAGGTATTGTTGGATGATATCGTTTGATAGGATGCATGCTTATATAGGACTGGACAAGGCCTTAGTGACTCAATAACAATGATAGACTATGTTTAAATAGTGTATTTAGATTTCAAGACGATGTAATTATTCAATGATTAATAAAACGAAACACTTTTTGGTATCCATGGTTATGAAACATTAATTCTGTTACAACACTCCCCGATGTTTCCGCCACGTTTTGTATGTTCTACGTGGTCGGGGTGTGACACAAAACGTATTGTTCACGAGTTGGAGGAACGAATGCGGATGTTTTTATGGACTCAAGGGAATAGAATTAGAGGCAAAGCAAAGGTAAGTTGGAAAGTTGTTTGTCTACCGAGATGTGAAGGTGGGTTGGGTATCTGTAAGGTTGGAGATATGAATAATGCCCTCATGGTCACGCACATATGGAGCTTGCTGTCTAATCGAGAATCGCTATGGGTGAAGTGGATACATTCTTATCGTCTCTGAGGAAGAAATTTTTGGGATGTGCCGATTAAAAATAATGTAACTTGGAGTTGGCGGAAGATGTTAAGTTTTAGGCCGAGAATCCGCGATCATATTTGGGTCAAGTTGGGGAATGGTAAAAAAAAGTGCTTGGTTGCAGTTTTATGATGGGCCCGATTTGTAGTTTTATTACTCCCAGAAGGATAGCGAATGCAGAGTTTAGTATGAATGCTCAGGTTGCAGATGTTTTCATAAATGGAGTATGGTGTTGGCCAGTGGATTGGATACATCATTTTCAGACTCTGCTTAATTTACAAACTCCGGAGTTATTACCGTCTAATCAGGATAAGCTGGTATGGTGTACTTCAAGTGGTAGAGAGTTGGACTTTAGTACCTCTTTGGCTTGGGAGGACTTGCGTCGTTCTCAACAGGGGGTGGAGTGGTCGAAGTTGGTTTAGTTTCCTCAGGCAATCCCTCGACATTCTTTTCTCATGTGGCTTATTGTGCTTAAAAGGTTGAAAACTCAAGTTGTGATGAGCCGCTGGAATTCGGGTAATACAAACTTGAACTTGTTATGTTGCTCTTTATGTACGAGAGGTCCGGATTCGCATGAGCATCTTTTTTTTTTAGTGTGACATCGCCAAACAAGTTTGGTATGAGGTTCGAGGTAAAGCGGGTATGGATATGATTCAGAGTACATGGACTGATATTTTGAGTATGTGGTTAATGTCGCTAAGTCAAACTTGGCCGAACACATTATTGCAAAACTTGTAGTTGGTGCAACAACTTATTTTGTTTGGGAGGAGCGAAATAGAAGGCTATTCACTGACAAGAGGAGGAACAAGAATCAGCTGGTAGAGATTGTGTTATCCACAGTTCAAATGAAGCTGCACACAATGAGGTTCAGGGATACTGCCAACATGATGCGAGTGTTACAGGAGTGGAGTCTCCCGAGAGGGCTCTTGGTAGCGGATGATGATTGCGGCTAAGAAGAGCTTCTGTTTTTGTTGATAGTATTTTCGAGTTTATTGGTGTATTTGTTTAGCGATTAGTTTTGTTTTCTGGTTGCTTGTCTACTCTTGTATGGCATGTCATACATGAGAACTGGAGGCAGATAGCCTTCACTTGTTTTTATTTGGTTGGTTGGTATAAAATTTAACCGGGGTAACCCTTTACCCAAAAAAAAAAAAAAACCTTTGGTTTTATCATATAGCTGTTGTTATGATTGAATGCAATGATATTAAGAAAGTCACACCATAATCACGCTTCCGCAAAAGTCAGGGTGTGGCAGCTTGGTATCAGAGCTTCGATTGTAGCGAACTAGGATTCTTTCTCGAGTCTAGACTACAATCATTAGGGCTCTCACGAAAATGTTTTCACAAACATGTTTTCATTACATACAACGCCCAGATCCAGGAAGACAAACATTTTTACAAATAAAAGACACGAAACACATTTCAAAATTAATGTTTATAATTCAGTCTGAGAGACTAGGTAGTTCAGTCTGAGAGACTGGGTAGTTCACTCTGAGAGACTGGGTGTTTAGTCTGGGAGGCTAGGTAGTTTAGTCTGGGAGACTGGGTGTTTAGTCTGGGAGACTAGGTGATTAGTCTGACACACTGGGTGTTTTAGTCTGAGAGACTGGGTGTTTCAGTCTGAGAGACTGGGTGTTTAGTCTTGGAGGCTAGGTAGTTTAGTCTGGGAGACTGGGTGTTTAGTCTGGGAGACTGGGTGATTAGTCTGGGAGACTGGGTGTTTAGTCTGGGAGACTGGGTGGTTAGTCTGGGAAACGGGTTAGTTTAGTCTGGGAGACTAGGTGGGTTAGTCTGGGAGACTAGGAAGGATAGGAAGTTTCATGAAGAATAATTTGAATGCATGATTGCATGATGAATTGTCTTTGCTTGCAATACACTAAGTGTTAGTAATTACTATGGATATACATGCTATGATGTACCGGCACACATGTCACCTTCTTTAGAAAGCGAGTTATCAGACATTGACAACCCTACAACCACCGCCACAGATAATGAGATTGCATCTGCGCCAGAGATATTTATGTCAGACAATGAGAGTGATCCTGATATGCTGACCAAGGACGAGGACGACTACCAACAGTCTGCGCTACCAGATTTCGGTGATGCTTTACTCTTGCTGATGGTTTCTCTGACAAGAATCCTTCTGTCACTCTTGTTTCAGTCCATGACCACTTCATCACTGGTCATCTCGATGGTGAGCACACCATGGCTCCGTTCCTCGATGATGCGCCTCCTGTGGACATTCCTTCCGAAGGTTGGCTACTCGACGAATAGTTGATGATGACGTTGACATGTTTATCGATGGTCCTCCTGATGACGCCCATGATGATGGAAAGTTAGACGAGAACGTTGTTACTAATTTCACTTCTTAAGACCCCTGTTAACAACTATCCTCTGATTCTGGTATGCACTCGATTTCAAACTCCTTTGAGTCTGTGACATCTGCAGCCTTACAGACGGCCGGATTACAGCCTTCTACTACTGACTCAGACGACGACACCGCTATGACTGCTGCACTATCACCTGCTCGAGATCCCACACCTTTATACGACCCAGAGCCTGCTCCTAAGCCAGCTCCGGTTCCTTTTGGGTCAACTTGATGTAGCACCTGCTAATCCTGAGCCCTTGCTTGAACATGACCCTGTTTCTTTTGGTTTACCAGACATTGCACCCCTTATACCTGACCCAGTACCTGCACCTGATGATCTCCTTTTTGGCTGAGACATTTGTTCCTGCCCCTGTACCCGCTGATGTTGCTCCTATGGAGACCGACGTCCATTGCACCGACATGCCTATCGCTTTCTTTCAGGACATACCCGCACCCTGGAAAGGTACTCCAGGTCAGCACCCGCATGACGATCCCTTATGCTACAGCAGCATTTTCCCCGACCTCACAGGCCGCACCGTTTGCTCCTTTTCAATACTGGACGAGCCATTCCGATGGTTCCTATCATACACTATGATGATTTCAGACCCCTACCATCCCTCACATTATGGAGGCTATACACGGAATGAGTTGCTCCTGTCACATCAGCTACAGTTTGAGGATATGAGTTGCAGAGTTTTGGAGCTTGAGCTGACACCACGTCCTCCACCCTGTCTATTGTCAGTATACTTTGATCCTCCACATTCATCACCGTATCCTTCTGCACTCTTACCTGCTGCTCTTACATCTTACCCAGGTTTCGATGCTCGTTTCTTTACTGACGAGCGACAGATCAGTTAACTACTTTGACGTATATACAAGCCCGAGGAGGAGTTCGCGCATGTTAGCGGTTTGCTTTTCTTCCCTCCTTCACCTCAGTCACCAGTATAGTTGGTTTCTGGATTTATTCGGATTGCATTACTTTCGAGTAAATACACTACTAATGAGCCGAGATCGTGGAGACTTTCGAAGACCACTTTTAACCACGTGATTTTGATGCACCAATTGACTTATTGGACATGGGTAGGGAGACCCTGTGTCCCTTTTGATATACTTTGTAGACAATGTGATTGTGGGCGGAAAATAATGAAAGCCCAATCCTCATTAAACTTGTAACAATACTTTGTGGTCAATGACTAATGAAAACTCAGTCGCCATGCCCTCACTAAGCACGTGGTTAAACTGAATGTGTGTGCTATAATTGTGATGCTACGTGCTTGCTTGTTGTGTTCTCGTTATATATGTTCCCATCTACAAGTTGTACTATAATGGTGACGTGATATGATTACTTATATACGTATGAATATACACCTTCTAGGTCTTATTCGTTAAAAAGAGGCTTGTGTGCTCGTGTCCTTAATAAGACCTGACCTAACCGATCTTCTTCTAGGAAGATGTCGATTCAAAGGAACACCTGTCACACCCCGACCACGTAGAACATACAAAACGTGGCGGAAACGTCGGGGAGTGTTGTAACAGAATTAATGTTTCACAACCATGGAAATTAAAGTTTCGTTTTATTGATTAAAAGTGTTACAATGTCTAAACAAACATGGAAATACAACATAATTAATTAGTCTGCATCTTTTATTGTCACTAAAGCCCAAGTCTGCCTATATGTATCTTGATCATCTTATGCAACAGTTCCTGAAAAACACATGTGAAAATAGGTACGTCAGCATAAAAATGCCGGTGAGATACATAGGTTTTGTGAAAATAGGTTTCATGACTTATGTTTGAGAAAATGTTTAGTCATGAACCTTGTTATTTGCTTTGTTTTGTAAATCATTTGAAAATCGATAAGATCAGATGATATGTATAAATAATGTATGGTTAAATGAATAACCATGTAAAATGAGTTTGTATTAGATAAGTTGTTTGTAAATCAATGTCTTGTGAAAAATATGTTATTCGTATAAAATGTTCTATGTCTCAAACTGAGATGATTCAAATAACGTTACGACATGTAATACCATACAAACACTTATATATAGGAAGTACCAGCGGCATATCCACCATGCTTGTATCATATTACATACGCATCGTTACTTAATCACTTAATCAAACCAAACCAACAATGTATAATGTCTATGTCAAATATCCATGTCAAATGTCTATGTCAAATATGTCATGTATGGCAAGTGAAAGGTCTCAACTAAACCATATGCACAAAAACAAAGTATTGAAGTAAAACTTGGTTTAAATCAAAGTTATGTTTTGTGGGAAATGCATGATCAAATGTCAATCATGTTAAAATGTCTATGCCGAAATGTCTATGTCAAATCAATTGTCAAATGTATTGGGTAATATGTCAAAGTGTTCATATACTGGATGAGCATATGCAACAAAATGTAATGTAAAACAATGTACTAAGTATGCACACAATGGACATACATAGCATAAAATGTAATGAAATCATGTACTATAATGTACTAACGAACATAGCAGGTATATGATGTGAAAACAGGAAAGCATGAAAGTAACAAGTAGGCACATGTGTTCCACCCCAAAACAGTTTGGAAAAACAGTAAAAGAGGGGTCTATGTACTCACTTGTGATTGCTCAGATGTCTAAAGATAATCACCAAGAAATGCTAGAGATCTCGGAATCAAACGGCACCTAGTATAGGTAACTATGTTAATTAACCGGACCTAAGTCGGAAGATTGGGTAGCATTAGGGTTTGTAAACCAAATGAGTGTAGGAACTCATGTGATATGGTTTAACAAAGCCTACATGCTAAATGAAACTTGACCTAAGTCTTATCGACCCATTACGATCCGTTTAGGTAGCTTATGCTACTTTAACGCATCGTGCGCGTAAAACGCGTTTGGAACGCCTAACTAGCCCTATGACAAGTGTTATATGCCTAAACATATTACATAATCAGTTATGTGACAAAGGTTTAGGTTACATATGCTTAATTACCAATTATACATGAAAAGGGTATTCTGGTAATTTACTTAAGGCATATAAACTACCTATCATACAACTACTTAAACGATGTGACCATAGGGTATAACCTCGGGAGGTTATTCCCTACCTACTATGGTCACCTAATGTGTTTGGTCGGATCCTAATGATCGACCAAATGGGTCGAGTTCGAAGGTATAGGCGATTTATTAGATCGCCTACCCTACGACCCTAGACAACGTGGTAATCAGTAGGCATAGTCCCAAGGGACTATGACCATCGTGATTACAATCACGTTGCGAAGTTCAAACGAACTTCGCATTGACCATTACTGGTCAACGCTGAAAGTCAAACAAAGTTTGACTTTCTGACTCGAAAAGCAGTAAAAATAAGGAAAAGAACGAAAGAATACTAACCCAGGGTCCCCGAATGCTAAACTCAATTCGAAAATCTCAGGTATGAAACAATGTTTCAACTTAGAGTTTCTCAAAGTGAATTTCTAGTGATTATGAACAATGGGGGGTGGGGTATTTATAGTATTCGGAGAACCGTTAAGATCGTTTCTTGGAAAAGGGGAAACGATCAAGGCCGTACACTTGTCGGGATGTTATGGTGCCTCAAAATGTACACACCATAGGGATTTGACATGTGGGAGGGGTTTTGGAAGTGCAAAACAGCTGCAACCAGCTGTTAAAACCATTTAATCTGGTCTGATACCCGGATGCGGCCCGCTTCAGGATGTTCCAAACACAATGCGGGCCGCTTTGGCCTGTCTGATCAGCAAACTTGTTTCAGAAATGACAGTTTCAGTCCCTGCACGTGTTTAAGGCCTTTTCCGACACTTCTAAGGCCCGTAAAGCCAACTTTAAGGCCCTAAAATGTTGCCTAAACATTGTGGACATGAAACATGTTCAAAAATATGCCGGGTGATGGTTCGTTTGGTCGTACGAACGCGATGTTCGCTTAATTACGACGGAATGCGCATAAGCGCGAAAAACGATCCAAATGACGCAACGAATGGATTTTTCTTAAGGCGAACACTAAAATATAATGTAGTCATGCTTACATAAATTTTTGGATGTCCGGATGTATTCAGAACGTAAGTTATGCACGAAAATGCAAACTTGTGCACTTTTTGACACTTTTAGTCCCTGAATGACACAAAAGTTTATTTTAGCACACCGAACCCCTCAAAGCCTATTTCTAAGCTATGTAAAGGATATTTAAGGTGTGTTTAACTTATGGTTATGTTCCGGAATGTTCGTTACAGTTCAAATTGACATACTTTCGCAGTTTGTCAACTTTAGTCCCTGTAAGCGATTAAACTTTGATTTCACCATACCAAACCTTCCAAAACTTATATCTAAGTTATGTAAAGGTTATTTAAGGTATGTTAAGCCTATTTCACTATTCCAGAGTGTTCGTTGGATTAAACTGGTTATATTTACGCATCAGAGCGTGTATAACCTTCCAGAAAGCGATTTAGAGCTTGAAATCGAACAAGAGTTGATATGTGCAAAAGATACACATATTTATACAAGTCCAAAGTATGAAATACAATATTTCATTGGTTTGGAATTTGTTTGATGGTTGAAATGACACAGGTGTTACAGTCTCCCCTACTTTAGGAAATTTCGTCCCGAAATTAATTCGTAGGAGTCTGTTTATGACTTTGTGTCAAATAGTCACCAGAGATATGTAGGACATAATCTGGTTATTTTCCTCAACGGATAATTTTCAGAAGCGAAAATGAACAAACATAGTCATTTTCTTCAATGGTTTCTTCGGAAATGGAAAATAAAGGAGTTAATTAAACGGATATACATTTCCCTCAACGGATATTCTTCAGAAGTGAGAATGAATGGATGATTCATTCTTTCTCAACGGATTCTTCGTCAGAATTGGGAATGAAGGAATAATCCACGGATATTCATTTCTCTCAACGGATATTCTTCAGAACGAAAATGAACAAACGGGGTCATTTTCCTCAACGGTTTGTTCTTCAGAGTTTGAAATGAAAGAAAAATCAACGGATATTCATTTCCTCAACGGGTAATCTTCAGAAACGAAAATGAAATAACGGAGTCATTTTCAACGGTTGTTTCCTCAGGTACGGAAATGAAGGACAGACAAACGGATATTCATTTCCCCAACGGATAAATCTTCAGAAACGAAAATGAACTAACGGAGTCATTTTCAACGGTTATTTCCTCAGAGTTGGAAATGAAGGACTACACAACGGATATTCATTTCCCCAACGGATAAATCTTCAGAAACGAAAATGAACTAACGGAGTCATTTTCAACGGTTATTTCCTCAGAGTTGGAAATGAAGGACTACACAACGGATATTCATTTCCTCAACGGATATTCTTCAGAACGAAAATGAATGGATAATTCATTTTTCTCAACGGTTATTCTTTAGAATGGAAATGAAAAGATAAACAACGGATATTCATCTCCACAACGGATAAATCTTCAGAAACGAAAATGAACTAACGGAGTCATTTTCAACGGTTATTTCCTCAGAGTTGGAAATGAAAGATAAACAACAGGTATTCATTTCCTCAACGGATATTCTTCAGAATGAAAATGAATGGATAATTCATTTTTCTCAACGGTTATTCTTCAGAATGGAAATGAAAAGATAAACAACGGATATTCATTTCCTCAACGGATATTCTTCAGAAGTGAAAAATGAATAGCTAGTTCATTTTTCCTCAACGGATGCTTCATCAGAATTGGAAATGAATAGGGTTAACTCTAGATACATGATAGAACTTGCTGTGATTTTCGTGCACTAAATTCCATAATTATGTATGCATCCATAATTACGTAATTCCTTGCACAGTCCGCGCAGTTTGTTTTATAATGTTGTGGGGAAAGATGTCGAACTTGTGATGACGGTGACTAGACTACCATAGGGTCCTTTTAATTAGATCAACAGAGGATCTTCTTAATTAGGCCACCAAGGAGTCCTTTCAGCTTGTATCATCCAGTTTAACTAGACCACTCAAGGGATCTAATTACGAAGTAGTACCTTATAATCCAAGGGACTTTAACTACAGCGTAGAAGTCTATTAAGGATTTTAGGTAGTACCTTTTGGGTATCCTACTAGGAATCTCTTGCACAAGGATATGTAAGATTTTACGAGGGTTTGGATAACATAATTTGAATCACATGACACATAAAAGGGAAACACATAAGCACATAACCACATAATTGTTTAATTGTTACCATCTTGTTATTGATTGCTATAAACTTGGCGCCTCGTACCTTGTTTCTCTTGGAAGAAACGGGTACTTAGGATTTTCGTGGAAACGCAAGAGATTAAACAAGGGAAGAAATTTGGGGGGGGGGGGGTAGTCTGCTCTTCAAGGAATGCGGTTCCTTGATTGTCGGTATTGTAGAGGATATGTTGTTTATACTTACAATCACATAAATACATTGCGATGTAAATAAAAGATTTATTTATAAACAATGATAACAACAACCGTTTCATGGATCGTGACAACAAAAGAAAATAATACATAAGACGTGATTATTTCTAAACGATGTTGTCTTCTAGTTGATCATATGCTCATCCCTGCGCTGGATTTGCATTAGCAAGTCTTGGGCAATTCCTACTAAAATGGCCCATCTCGCCACAGTTGTAGCAAGACCCCAGTGGAAAACGAGCTTGAGCAGGATTGTTGTTAATCTGATTTGGTGCTGCTGCTGTTGGGCAAACCCTCGCTGTATGACCTATAAGTCCGCAAATTTGGCATGTGCGGCACTTCACACCAGCATGATGATGTAGGCCACATTGGTTGCACAAGGGTGCAGTTCCGTTGTAGGGTTTCCTAGCAGGGGGTTGAGCTGGTTGGTTGGGGATGGCTTGATCATTGTGAGCGACCACGGCGAAGTTCTGAGAAGCCTTTCACTTCTTTGACTTCTTAGAGGATCCAGTCTGTTCATCCATGGTCTTTGATTCCTCGATTGGTTTCGATTCCTCGACCAGTTTCTTGTCACCCTTACGGAGAAGCTTACGTTTCCTGATCTGCGATTCAGTCAAGGTTGCAGATAGCTCAATGGCCTGCCTAACAGTAGTAGGGTTGCTACCAGTCAAAATGTCTTGTATTGAGTCGGGAAGGCCATCAATGTACTTTTCGATTGCCTTATCCAAAGGCGTGACCATGTTTGGGCATAACAGACTTAACTCTTCATAACGGTCCGTGTAGGCTCGATGCTCACCGCTATCTTGCTTAAGATCATCAAATTCCCTTTCCAGAGCCCTGATTTCGTGACGAGGACAAAACTCCTTCATCATAAGGGCTCTAAGTTCAGCCCATGTCTGTGCTAGAGCAACTTCCGCACCACGGTCTCTCATAACCCCGTTCCACCATGTAAGGGCTCTCTTCTGGAACACACTCGAAGCAAACTCGACCTTGCGATTGTCAGGACACTGCACATGGCGGAAAGTATTCTCAATGCTCTCGAACCATTGAAGAAGCCCAGTCGCTCCCTCAGAACCACTAAACTTGAGTGGTTTCGCCGAGTTAAAACTCTTGAAATTGCATGGACCATTGTTGTTGTTGTTGGCTTGATTCCATTGAGCAAAGAGGTTTGGGAATTGAGCAGCCATTTGCTGCGCAATAATTTCTGCCAGTTCGGCAGTCGCTATCTGGTTTTCGCGTCGAGGAGGCATTCTAAAAGAGGAAACATGAAAGGAAACGAGTGAGAGAATTAGACGAAAAGAATGAGATGAAACAAATCTGAAGAAAGCAAGGGTAGTGGTCATTTATTTGTTACCACTAGGTAAACAAACGACACACAGTGACTAATCAAAGTAAATGGGTCAAAAATAATGTATCGCGAAGACATGCTCGCCTATAAGTGAACACTCATCCCAAGAATTCCCAGGTAAGCACAACTGGTCTCGCGTCTGATGAGATGTATACGAAGTGCTTGCCTAGACAGAAAACCCAGAATACAGGCATTCACCCTTCCAGTTTGCACGTGTTCACATTATTTAAAACCCAAAACCTTGACGAGATTTTTGAAAATTCAAAGGGGTTCAAAACCATATAACAGAGGGTTCAAAACCTTACAATAGAGGGTTCAAAACCTTGTAATAAATCATCCTAGAACAGATGATTAGTTTTTCAAAGCGGTTTTGAAATTTATGTTCTTGTTGTGGTAGTCGCCTAAGGATAGGTGACGGTATTGTTTTATGACTAAACGCAAGTAAACTCGCGTTAGGGTCCTAAGAAGGTTATAGACTAGGTCAAAGCATTACTAATAACCTAATTCCCTATAACCATTGGCTCTGATACCATCTTCTCTGTCACACCCCGACCACGTAGAACATACAAAACGTGGCGGAAACGTCGGGGAGTGTTGTAACAGAATTAATGTTTCACAACCATGGAAATTAAAGTTTCGTTTTATTGATTAAAAGTGTTACAATGTCTAAACAAACATGGAAATACAACATAATTAATTAGTCTGCATCTTTTATTGTCACTAAAGCCCAAGTCTGCCTATATGTATCTTGATCATCTTATGCAACAGTTCCTGAAAAACACATGTGAAAATAGGTACGTCAGCATAAAAATGCCGGTGAGATACATAGGTTTTGTGAAAATAGGTTTCATGACTTATGTTTGAGAAAATGTTTAGTCATGAACCTTGTTATTTGCTTTGTTTTGTAAATCATTTGAAAATCGATAAGATCAGATGATATGTATAAATAATGTATGGTTAAATGAATAACCATGTAAAATGAGTTTGTATTAGATAAGTTGTTTGTAAATCAATGTCTTGTGAAAAATATGTTATTCGTATAAAATGTTCTATGTCTCAAACTGAGATGATTCAAATAACGTTACGACATGTAATACCATACAAACACTTATATATAGGAAGTACCAGCGGCATATCCACCATGCTTGTATCATATTACATACGCATCGTTACTTAATCACTTGATCAAACCAAACCAACAATGTATAATGTCTATGTCAAATATCCATGTCAAATGTCTATGTCAAATATGTCATGTATGGCAAGTGAAAGGTCTCAACTAAACCATATGCACAAAAACAAAGTATTGAAGTAAAACTTGGTTTAAATCAAAGTTATGTTTTGTGGGAAATGCATGATCAAATGTCAATCATGTTAAAATGTCTATGCCGAAATGTCTATGTCAAATCAATTGTCAAATGTATTGGGTAATATGTCAAAGTGTTCATATACTGGATGAGCATATGCAACAAAATGTAATGTAAAACAATGTACTAAGTATGCACACAATGGACATACATAGCATAAAATGTAATGAAATCATGTACTATAATGTACTAACGAACATAGCAGGTATATGATGTGAAAACAGGAAAGCATGAAAGTAACAAGTAGGCACATGTGTTCCACCCCAAAACAGTTTGGAAAAACAGTAAAAGAGGGGTCTATGTACTCACTTGTGATTGCTCATATGTCTAAAGATAATCACCAAGAAATGCTAGAGATCTCGGAATCAAACGGCACCTAGTATAGGTAACTATGTTAATTAACCGGACCTAAGTCGGAAGATTGGGTAGCATTAGGGTTTGTAAACCAAATGAGTGTAGGAACTCATGTGATATGGTTTAACAAAGCCTACATGCTAAATGAAACTTGACCTAAGTCTTATCGACCCATTACGATCCGTTTAGGTAGCTTATGCTACTTTAACGCATCGTGCGCGTAAAACGCGTTTGGAACGCCTAACTAGCCCTATGACAAGTGTTATATGCCTAAACATATTACATAATCAGTTATGTGACAAAGGTTTAGGTTACATATGCTTAATTACCAATTATACATGAAAAGGGTATTCTGGTAATTTACTTAAGGCATATAAACTACCTATCATACAACTACTTAAACGATGTGACCATAGGGTATAACCTCGGGAGGTTATTCCCTACCTACTATGGTCACCTAATGTGTTTGGTCGGATCCTAATGATCGACCAAATGGGTCGAGTTCGAAGGTATAGGCGATTTATTAGATCGCCTACCCTACGACCCTAGACAACGTGGTAATCAGTAGGCATAGTCCCAAGGGACTATGACCATCGTGATTACAATCACGTTGCGAAGTTCAAACGAACTTCGCATTGACCATTACTGGTCAACGCTGAAAGTCAAACAAAGTTTGACTTTCTGACTCGAAAAGCAGTAAAAATAAGGAAAAGAACGAAAGAATACTAACCCAGGGTCCCCGAATGCTAAACTCAATTCGAAAATCTCAGGTATGAAACAATGTTTCAACTTAGAGTTTCTCAAAGTGAATTTCTAGTGATTATGAACAATGGGGGGTGGGGTATTTATAGTATTCGGAGAACCGTTAAGATCGTTTCTTGGAAAAGGGGAAACGATCAAGGCCGTACACTTGTCGGGATGTTATGGTGCCTCAAAATGTACACACCATAGGGATTTGACATGTGGGAGGGGTTTTGGAAGTGCAAAACAGCTGCAACCAGCTGTTAAAACCATTTAATCTGGTCTGATACCCGGATGCGGCCCGCTTCAGGATGTTCCAAACACAATGCGGGCCGCTTTGGCCTGTCTGATCAGCAAACTTGTTTCAGAAATGACAGTTTCAGTCCCTGCACGTGTTTAAGGCCTTTTCCGACACTTCTAAGGCCCGTAAAGCCAACTTTAAGGCCCTAAAATGTTGCCTAAACATTGTGGACATGAAACATGTTCAAAAATATGCCGGGTGATGGTTCGTTTGGTCGTACGAACGCGATGTTCGCTTAATTACGACGGAATGCGCATAAGCGCGAAAAACGATCCAAATGACGCAACGAATGGATTTTTCTTAAGGCGAACACTAAAATATAATGTAGTCATGCTTACATAAATTTTTGGATGTCCGGATGTATTCAGAACGTAAGTTATGCACGAAAATGCAAACTTGTGCACTTTTTGACACTTTTAGTCCCTGAATGACACAAAAGTTTATTTTAGCACACCGAACCCCTCAAAGCCTATTTCTAAGCTATGTAAAGGATATTTAAGGTGTGTTTAACTTATGGTTATGTTCCGGAATGTTCGTTACAGTTCAAATTGACATACTTTCGCAGTTTGTCAACTTTAGTCCCTGTAAGCGATTAAACTTTGATTTCACCATACCAAACCTTCCAAAACTTATATCTAAGTTATGTAAAGGTTATTTAAGGTATGTTAAGCCTATTTCACTATTCCAGAGTGTTCGTTGGATTAAACTGGTTATATTTACGCATCAGAGCGTGTATAACCTTCCAGAAAGCGATTTAGAGCTTGAAATCGAACAAGAGTTGATATGTGCAAAAGATACACATATTTATACAAGTCCAAAGTATGAAATACAATATTTCATTGGTTTGGAATTTGTTTGATGGTTGAAATGACACAGGTGTTACAACACCGATACCAACAACCCTCTGCTGACGACAGAGGCGGAATTACAAGAGCGCATCTCACAGGCCGTCGCACAGCACGAGGCTCTTCGCTTCGAACATAGCGGAGGCTGCACCTACAAGCAGTTTTTGAGCTACAAGCCCCGGGATTTTGACGGCACTGGGGGTGCCATAGCTTTTGTGCGATGGGTTGAGAAGACGGATTATGTTTTGTGATTAAGTAAATGTGCCCCTGAACATCAGGTCACGTACATAGCTGGACTATTTCTAGATGGGGCTCTGTCATAGTGGAACCTTCAGATTCAGACAATGGGCGAGACTGCTGCGTATGCTTTAACGTGGGACGAACTGAAAGAACTGATGCGTAAGAGATATTGCTCGAGGGCAGAAGTCCAGAAGTTGGAGACTAAACTGTGGAACTAGAAAATGGAAGGTTCAAAGATAACTGAGTATGTGCAGAGATTTCACGACCTATCACAAGTTGCTTCGCGTTTGGTGGAACCAGAATCTAGGAAGATCGAACGCTTCATCGGGGGACTGGCACCTCAGATTCTAAGTCTTGTGACAACATCTAAGCCTCCAACGATCACCGAAGCTATCGACTTAAGTGTGGCGCTCATCGAAGAAGCAATTAGACTAGGAAAATTTTCCATGACTGAAGAGAAAAAGGAGACTCCTGTGGAGCTATCCGGAGATAACAAGAGAAAGTTCGTAAACTTCAAGAAGGGTACTCGTGTGAATAGCAAGAACAGGGCCAAAAAGGGAAAAGAGTACGTGGGTATCCTACCTAAGTGCGACAAATGTCGACGTCATCATATCGGGCAATGCAGATATGGAAAATGTGAAAACTCTGGCAAAGTGGGGCATGTCAGGGAGACTTGTTGGAAAGGTACTGAACATGGAAATGGAGACCAAGATGGTGGCGAGAATCACGAAGGGAACAACGACAACAACGACTATCAAGGCAGGAAGGGTGACAAGCGAAGGTGTGCTCAAGGTTGTTCTAACTGTGGAAGCAAAAAGCATTTCAGAAATTATTGCCCTAAAAACAATCAGGCATAAGGATGAAAGCTCAACACCGAAGCTAGGGAGACACACCAGGGATCCGAGCATGGATATCGGTACGTCCCATCTTAGTCAACATTATGCATCTGTGCTGCTAGATACTGTTGCCGATTTTAGCTTCGCATCTCTAGAGTTTGAGAGTATACTTGGTTAGTAGCAAGTAAGTAAAATAACCCGTAATCGATAGAACTAGTTAAAGGGAAGCTGCGACGTGGAAATTGGGATGGTTTGGTTGTCGAGCAATCGAGCGGAGGTTGATATCCGCATCACGATGGCGAACGAAGAAACAATCGTGACTCATGAAGCAGGATACGCCTCTACAAATTACTAATTGCTTGAAGGCACGAGAGTTGTTGCGTAAAGGATGTGTTGTTTTCTTGGCTCATGTCGTGGACATGGGAGCCGAAGAACCAAAACTCGAAGATATCCCTGTGACAAGGGAATAACCTGAAGTCTTCCCCGAAGACTTGCCAGAATTATCTCCTCAACGACAAGATGAATTTCGCAACGATTTGATTCCAGGCGCCGCGCCTGCAGTCAATGGACCTTAGCGACTTACACCTTCGGAGATGCAAGGATTGTCAGTGTAGTTTCAGTAGTTGATAGAGAAGGAAGTTAACAGACCAAGATTCCTGTTTTGGGTAACCCCAGGTCTGCTCGTCAAGAAGAAGGACGATGATTATCAAATGAGCATAAACTACCAGGAGCCGAACGAGCTAACCAACAAGAGTCGGTAACTCTTGCTGAGGATTGGAGGTTTGGTTTTGTTTTTCAAGGAGTAGGGTTTTTCGTTTTCTATTTTCTTTGGTTTGCATGGTTCTGTCGTTTGGTTGAGGTTTGGTTTTGTTTTTCGTTTTCTTTGCTGCATGGAGAGAAATCGAGATCAGGGATTGGAGGATTTAGGGTTTCAATCATGTACTGAAAAGTTGCATGGGGACATTTTCATTACTTCGAAGGGTTCTATGCCGATGAATTCCCAGGAGACTAGAGAGAAACCTTCGCTGTTTCGAAAAAGCTTTGATGGCAAGCCGATTAACATGGATGGTAACTCATTGATGCCGAGGCGAGGCATTCTCCAAAAAGAGCAGCGGGTAATTAACATTATTGATGAGTTGGAAAAGGTTTTTGTTCCGGTTCAGATTGAAAGCAATAAGGATGATGGTACTAAGGTCGAGACTGCGAAGAGCACAATGCCTTTCACTTATGCGGATACACTGAAGAAGAGCACCTCACTGAAACGGGAAGTTAACTTTAGGATGTTGGATTCGGTTGAAACGGTGCAAGATGCTGATGTTGTTATTCCTCGTGAGGTAATACGTAAGGTCCAGGAAAAGTTTGAGAATGTTTTGTATTGTTAATTCTTAGGTAATCGGCTTCCTTTCCCTGTGGTGGAATACTATGCTAAAAACGTTTGGTCAAAACATGGTTTTGCTAAGCTTATGATGAACTCGGAAGGGTTTTTCTTCTTTAAGTTTGATACTAAGGAGGGTATGACTAAAGTGCTTGAAGGGGGGCCTTGGTTGATTAGAAAGGTACCTTTGTTCTTGAGTTTATGGACTCCATCGGTTAGTGTCAAGAAAGAGTGCATCAAATCGGTTCCGGTATGGGTAAAACTCCATAATGTTCCTATTGCGGTATATACGGATGATGGGCTGAGTTTGTTAGCATCCAAACTGGGAGTCCCTAAAAGGTTAGATGGTTATACAGCGGATATGTGTGTTGATAACTGGGGGAGTAGTAGTTTTGCTCGGGCCTTGATTGAGATTAATGCTGATAACGAACTGAAGGATCACATTACTGTTGCCATTCTGAAGCTAGAAGAGGACGACTACATTACTGATAAAGTTAAAGTTGAGTATGAATGGAAACCTCAGCGTTGTTCGGTTTGCTGTGTGTTTGGTCATAATGATCAAACGTGTGCTAAGAACGTCAACAATAAAGCAAAACAAGTTGTCATTGATGATGAGGGTTTTATAACGGATAAGAAGAAAACGGCCAGGATAGGGGTTATGCAAAAGAAACAGAAGTCTAAGTTCGCCTATAAGCCCAAGATAGGTAATTATGGAGCGAGTTCGTCGGGCACTAAGAATGACAAGTCAGAAACTAGTATGCATGGCAATGTGGTAACCAAAAACTCCTTTGAAACTTTATCTAAGTCTGATGGGAAGCAGATATAGGCACTCTTGCGAACGAGAAAGGAACGGGGCCAAGGCTTGATATAGGTGATAGATCAAACACTATTAATGAGGAAGAGGTTGTAAAAGTGGTTCCTACGGAGATGTCAAAATTTATGGGCAGTAATCCAGAGGGAAATAACTCTGAGGGGGCAAGCACTCCCGGGCTTACGGGTTTAAATGGATAGTTTAGCTGCTTGGAATATTAGGGGTTTGAATCGGCCCCTTAAACAAGCTGAGGTTCGGGTTCTTATAGCTGAAAACCAACTTAATGTTTGTGCAGTGTTGGAAACTCATGTCCATGTGAACAAGTTAGCTGGTATTTGTAACAATGTTTTTAGGAACTGGAGTTGGACGTCTAATAGTGGGTTATGTACCAGAGGCACTAGAATTATCGTCGGTTGGAATGCAGATGTGGTGGATATCATGGTTCTCTCCCAATCGGATCAGGTGATTCACACTCAAGTCCTCGTAAAAGCTGAAAAAAAAGTGTTTTTCTATTCCTTTGTTTATGCTGAAAACAGGTACCATGATAGGCGGTCTCTATGGGAAGATTTGTGCAAATTTAATGCCTTGACTCGTGATAAACCATGGGTAGTCCTGGGTGACTTTAACGTGGCTCTTAATATGGAAGATTGCTTATCTGGGCCTTCAAACCATACTATCGGTATGAGGGAGTTCTATGATTGTGTGAAGGAGACCGAGTTACTTGATATTCCGAGTCATGGCATCCACTATACGTGGAATCAGAAGCCGAGAGAGGGTATTGGGGTTATGAAGAAAATAGACCGTGTTATGGGTAATGTCAAGTTCCTGGAGTTGTTTCCGGATGGTTATGCGCTTTTCCAGCCAGCCCGTATATCGGATCATTCTCCTTGTATCTTGAAGACGTCGTCGGTGGCTCGTATCAAACCGAAACCTTTCAAGTTTCCCAACTTTATCACGTCTAAATCTGAGTTTAGGCAGGCTGTCACGTTGGAATGGGCCAAAGAAGTTCAAGGTCATTCTATGTTTGCTTTAGTGAAGAAAATGAGAAATTTGAAGCCGTTTTTTCGTAAAATTCTCTTTAAGCAAGGTAACCTGCATGATAGAGTTGCTAATTTATGGGTTCAGCTTGACCAGATTCAGCGCCAAGTGGATGCAAATCCTTTGGTTACGTCTTTTCGAGATGATCATGCCAAATGTATTTGAGAATTTCAAGCTGCTGCGTATGATGAGGAATGCTTCCTTAAGCAGAAAGCTAAGGTTGATTGGTTATGTGTTGGGGATGCAAACACGTCCTTTTTCCATAAGTGTGTGAAAAGTAGAAACGCTAGAAGTAAAATTTCGAGTATTATGGATGTGCAAGGGAACCGGTATGAGGGTGATCACGTTCCAGCAGCTCTTCTTGCTCATTACGCTAATTTTTTGGGCATGGAAGATCAGGTTGACAGCTTTGATATTGTGGACTTGTTTGTCAATACTCTTAGTGAGCCTTCAGCTGATCATATGGTGCGTCCGGTGACACGGGATGAGGTAAAAAAAGCTATGTTTGGTATTGGCGAAAATAAGGCTCCGGGTCCTGATGGGTACACATCGGCTTTCTTTAAACAAGCTTGGGATGTAGTGGGTGATGAAGTTACGAATGCAGTTCTTGATTTTTTTGAGAATGGTCAAATGTTGAAACAAATCAACCATACTATCATAGCGTTGGTGCCAAAAAAGGAATCCCCGAATACGGTGTTGGACTAAAGGCCGATTTCTTGCTGTAATGTTTTGTTTAAGTGCATCAGCAAGATTATCACTGATAGAATTAAAGGAAGTTTGGATGGCTTAGTCAGCATAAATCAATCTGCTTTTGTCCCTGGTCGTAAGATTACTGATAATATTCTCCTCACTCAGGAGCTTATGCATAACTACCACATTAATAGAGGTCCTCCTAGATGTGCCTTGACGATTGACATTTAGAAGGCTTATGATACTGTCAGCTGGTCGTTCCTTGAAGCTGTCTTATTGCGGTTTGGGTTTCATCGGAAAATGGTTAAGTGGATCATGACGTGTGTCTCTACTGTATCGTATTCCTTAAGCATTAATGGGGAGTTACATAGGTATTTTAGTGGGAAGAGGGGTCTTAGACAAGGTGACCCTATGTCCCCGTACTTATTCACTCTAGTCATGGAGGTTCTCTCTCTTCTTCTCCAGCGAGTGGCGAGGGTCAGTTCGGCTTTTAAATTTCATGCGCATTGTGCTAAGCAAAAGATTATAAATGTGTCTTTTGCGGATGATCTATTTATATTTGCTCATGGTGATTGTGTGTCGGTTAAGTTATTACAGGATGCTCTACAAAAGTTTACGAGGATCTCGGGTTTGGTCCCAAGTGCCCCGAAAAGTACTATTTTCTTTTGTAATGTTCCTCCTCACACGAAAGCTCAGATTTTGAGTTTAATGCCGTTTCAGGAGGGTTCCCTTCCTGTTCGTTACCTTGGAGTGCCTTTAATCTCTACAAGGCTTGCTTATAGTGATTGCAAAGTCCTGGTTGAGCGGGTCGAGATGAGGATTGATAATTGGATGTCTAAGTCTTTATCGTTTGCGGGAAGGCTCCAATTGATTAACTCGGTCATTTCAGCTATGTATACTTACTGGGCTTCAGTTTTCATGCTTCCGGTTAGGATTATTAAGGAGCTTGAAGCATGTATGTGTCGATTTTTATGGAATGGGGGATCTCAGGGCTCTGCTCGTTCGAAAGTTGCCTGGAAGGATATCTGCTTGCCAAAAACGGAGGGTGGTTTGGGTATTCGAAGTGTCATGGACGTTAATAAAGCGTTGATTTCAAACCATATATGGAGTATTATTAATAATCGTCGTTCTCTTTGGGTTCTATGGATTCATTCTTACAAATTAAAGGGAACTAGTTTTTGGGAGGTGAAATGTCGAGGCAATCCTAGCTGGGGATGGAGAAATATTCTAGCTATTCGTAATCAGGTTCGGCCCTATGTTTGGAAGTCTATTCAAAGCGGTCGCCAAACGAATGCATGGAGTGATAATTGGTGTTCTTGCAGCCCTCTTCGTCTCTTTATTTCTCCTAGAATCATTGCCAATGCAGGCTTTAATCTAAGCACGACGGTTGCGGAGCTTCTTGACGATAATGGACAGTGGAAATGGCCTCTAGCTTGGTATGATTTTTTCCGGTTCTCATAAATATTACGCCACCCATTCTACTGGAGGATATGGTTGATCGATTTCGTTTTTTTTTTGGTAAAGGTTGATCGATTTCGTTGGAAGGATAGTGAAGGTAATTTACATTTATTTCACTCTTCGGAAGCTTGGAACTCATTTCGGCTGAGAAACGATAAAGTGGCTTGGGTGGATTCGGTTTGGTTCAGCCAGTGTGTTCCTAGGCACTCGTTTCACTTGTGGCTAGTTATCAATAACAAGCTAAAGACTCAGGATCGGATGGCTATTTGGGAAGCGGGTAGTGCCACTAACCTTATCCTCATGTGTTGTCCGCTATGTTGTTATAACCGGGACTCTAGAGATCATCTTTTCTTTCAGTGTTCTTATGCGTCTAAGGTGTGGGAAACAGTAAGGGAAAGGGTTGATATGGGGAGTGTCAATAACACATGGAGCTCGGTCATGGTTTGGATGGAACAAAGCGCTAACTCGAGGCAACTTGAAAGGATAGTTTGTAAGATTCTGTTAGGGGCAGCTACATATTTCATATGGCAAGAAAGAAACAATCGGTTATTCTCGAAGCTTCAACGTACCCCTAGTATGCTTTCTCAAGTTATTATTAGTATGGTTCGGCTGAAGTTAATGGGATTCAAGTTTGGTAGAGACCCGAATCACATGAAGATTCTTGATAAGGGCAGATCTCGAAGATGGATATGATTTCTGATCCAGGCTAAGGAGCCGTTGGAGTGGTTTTTTGTTTGTTTGTTTATTTTGGGGTAGTGTATTGTCTAGTTGGTGTCTTGGCTGTGTATTTTTGGTTAGTCATGTTTGTTTAGTGCCCTAGTCGGGGTATGCCTTGACTAGTAGTGTGTGTTGGGTTCTTGACACACCCTGTTCTTTTTTTTTGGTTATTTATAAAATTCACCGGGGTAACCCTTTACCCAAAAAAAAAAAACAGTTACAAGAAGCTTTGGGGTCTAGAATAGACCTGAGTACGGCTTACCATCCCCAGACCGACGGCCAATTAGAACGAACTGTCCAGACATTAGAGGATATGCTTCGTGCTTGCACCCTAGACTTTGGAGGAAGTTGGGATAAGCACCTTCCCCTCATTGAATTCTCTTACAATAACAACTATCATAGTAGCATACAAGCTGCACCGTACGAAGCACTATATGGCCGGAAGTGCAGATCGCCACTTTGTTGGGCGGAAGTGGGCGATACTCAACTCACGGGGTCTGAACTAATTCAAGAGACGACAGACAAGGTGCATAAGATCCAAAGTAGACTGAAAGCGGCCCGAGATCGGCAGAAAAGTTACGCTGATGTTCACAGGAAACCGTTGTCGTTTGAAGTAGGTGACAAAGTACAGTTAAAAGTGTCACCGTGGAAAGGAGTGATCAGGTTTGGCAAGACAGGAAAGTTGGCTCCGAGATTCGTTGGGCCGTATGAAATTATTGCTAAGGTTGGATCTGTAGCGTAACGACTGAAATTACCAGATGAACTGAGCACAATTCACGATGTCTTCCACGTATCCAACTTAAAGAAATGTCTCACGGATGAAGCATCTATTATACCATTAGAAGATATGCACATTGATGACAAACTCCACTTTGTGGAGGAACCGGTAGAAAGAGTAGACGGGAAGACCAAACAACTACGTTATAACAAAATCTCGCTGGTGAAAGTGCGGTGGAACTCGAAGCAAGGACCTGAGTATACCTGGGAACGGGAAAGATGAGTTCCGTAGAAAATACCCACATCTCTTCCCTAACTAGACGAATTGAATTTCGGGGACGAAATTTCTAAACCAAGGGAGACTGTGACACCCACGACGAAACCAGGTACACCCTAAACGGTCCAAAACTGTAAAGCACACTTAACACTTTAATTGCGCGAAAACCCTAAAAACATGTGTGACTTATATGCTTGATTAACTGCTATCTGTTATGTCTCGGAGGCATCCGAGAACACGTTATGATTAACATGACACTAATAAGGGCCAACAGTGCCAAGTTGGTGTCCTTAGACTTTAAACACGTGTTAAACTGGAGCTTTCCGTTTAACAGCGCACTAAACCTTTGACATTGATTATTAGGTTATCGGTAGCATCATTTAAAATTGTGAGTTCCAGGAACATCTTAGTTTTGTGCCATAGACTGTAATATAATGTTTGAAGCCAATCAGAGATTGGGCACGCAAAACGAAGCAGCTTCCCGGCTAGGGAAACGCTTTCGTTCCAGGCATAACATAAGGCAATCAAACGTGCAAGGAACGATCGATCAAGCTTAAAAACAATTAAACCACCCTAATACGAGTCTTTTATGATTAAAACATAACTGGGTTCGGATTTCAAGACGGTTATGCATGATTTTTAAAATCGAGTCTTTTGACACTAATTACGCGCGAAACGAAGTCCGTCACGCAAATTGAGAACGCGTCCGGGACCCGTAAACGAACCTAAGCACTCAACGGAAGATAAACATCATCTTTTATCACGCTTTACGAGGCACGAGGTGGCCCTAGGGGGCCCACCCCAAACCGCCACCACCCCCCATGGATATAGATATGTTTTTTTTTCATTTTCTTTTACACTTCACTCAATTATCCCCAAAAATTCTGCTTCTTCTCCCTAAAACCCAGCTGATTTAACAAGAACAAGCCACAAATCCAAGGTATTAGCCTTGTTTCTTATAGTTTTAACCATGATTTCTTGATTATACATGATTTACAACCTAAACACCCATTTTAATCCATGAATTTTGAAGGTTTAAACAAGTTTAGGGGCTGAATAAGAACACCATGGGAGTTCCCTGGTGTTATATGGCAGCCATGGTTACAAATCTTTGGGTTTTGATACCGTAATCAACACTTATTCGACAAAAATCGCCTAACTATTCGATTAACCGAAAAACAATGAATCAAAGCTTGATTGATCTAAGTTCTAGCATATTTGGATTGTACTTGATGTGTAGGTACTGAATATAGCCAACACATACTTCTGGACTCAAGAAAAATGTCACACCCCGACCACGTAAAGCGACTAGACGTGGCGGAAACGTCGGGGAGTGTTGTAACAGAATCATTGTTTCATAACCATGGAATAAATAAATTCTGTTTTATTGAATAAATAAACTCATTGTTTTAGTACAATCAAATAAGTACAACTTATGATCTTCCAAGTTTTAAAGTTGCTAAGGCATGAGTCCATCCTATATGTAGCATGTATCAACAATCATTGCAAAGCAGTACCTGAAACATGTGTAAAAATAGGTACGTCAGCATAAAAATGCCTGTGAGATACATAGGTTTTGTGAAAATAAGATTCATGACTTATAAAAGAAAATGTTTAGTCATGAACCTTGTAGTTTGCTTTGTTTTGTAAATTGTTTGAAAAGCAAAAAGATCAGATGATACGTATAAGTAAAATAATAGTGTATGGTTACGTGAATAACCAAATAGAATGAGTTTGTATAAGAGAAGTTGTTTTGTAAAACAATGTCTTGTGAAAAGTATGTTATTTGTATAAAATGTTATATGTCTCAAATTGAAATGATTCAAATAACGCTACAATATGTAATACCATACAAACACTTATATATAGGAAGTACCAGCGGCGTATCCACCATGCTTGTATCATATTACACACGCCTCGTTACTTAATCACTTACTCAAACCAAACCAACAATGTAAGATGTCTATGTTTAAACCAATTGCCAAATGTATTGAATAATATGTCAAAATGTTTATGTGTCCAACGTAAATCATGTAATGTGTAACCAATGTGATTTGTATAAATAAATGTAAGATTTAACAAATAACCTTATAGTAGCATATTAAAAGTATACTTTGGATTTGTAAGTAACATATTAAACTATGTTTTGGTTTCATAAATAACATATCAAAATATGCTTTAGATGTGATAAATAACATATTAAACTATGTTTTGGTTTTGTAAATAACATATCAAAATATGCTTTGGATGATTAACAAAATATATGTTGGTTTTGTACAATACCACACATGAGAGTATATCAAACTATACTATAATAGTGTGATTTGAGAATTCATTCAGACCTGGTGCATCAAAATACACCTTTGAGACTATAGAAATACCACAAAGGCAATCCCTATTTGGATGGAGCAACAAATTGGTTTCAGACATTCCATGACAACAGGAATGGGGTGTCAAATCCTATAGCGCTATATCATACTAACAATCGGTCTGGTGAACAAAATAAGTACAATTCAACAATTAATGTTATAGTCTTTGAAAAATCAGTGTTTAAACCATAGATAGTCAATCAGTTTGTCAACAGATAAGTACTAACATGTATAATCAATTATACTTTTGGAAAACATGAAAATAACAGATAGGTACACATGCTTCACCCCAAAACAGTTTGAAAACGGTAAAAGAGGGGAACTATGTACTCACTTGAGAGTGCTTAGGAGTCCTTGAATATCAACCAAACACTGCTAGAGATCACGGATATCAAACGGCACCTAATATAGGTAACTATGTTAATAAACCGGACCTAAATCGGAGGATTTAGATAGAATGAGGGTTCGTAAACCAAACGAGTATAGGGACTCGTGTCATATGGTTTAACAAAGCCTACATACTAAATGAAACCTATCCTATGTGTTTTCGACCCATCGCGACCCATTAAGGTAGCTTATGCTACTTTAACGCGTTGTGCGCGCAAAAGCGCACTCGGATCGCCTAACTAGTCCTATGACAAGTGTTATATGCCTAAACATGTTACATAATCAGTTATGTGACAAACGTTTAGGTTACATATGCTTAATTACCAATTATACATGAAAAGGGTATTCTGGTAATTTACCTAAGGCATATAAACTACCTATCATACAACTACTTAAACGTTGTGACCATAAGGTATAACCTCGGAAGGTTATTCCCTATACACTATGGTCACCTGATGTATTTGGTCGGATCCTAATGATCGACCAAACTGGGTCGGGTTCGAAGGTATAAGCGATTTATTAGATCGCTTACCCTACGACCCTAGACAACGTGGTAATCAGTAGGCATAGTCCCAAGGGACTATAACCATCGTGATTACAATCACGTTGCGAAGTTCAAACGAACTTCGCATTGACCATTACTGGTCAACGCTGAAAGTCAAACAAAGTTTGACTTTCGGACTCGAAAAGCAATAAAATAAGGAAAAGAACGAAAGAATACTTACGAAGGGTCCCCAAATGCTAATCTCGATTCAAAAATCTCAGGTATGAAACAAAGGTTTCAACTTAGAGTTTCTCAAATCAAAATTCTTGTGATTTTGAAGCATGGGGGTGGGGTATTTATAGTATTCGGTCCACCGTTAAGATCGTTTCATGGAAAACGTGCCTTAATCCCACCCGTACAAGTGTCGGGACCTTATGGTGACTAAAATTTGATCCTTATCAGCTGACTAGACAATTGGGATTGTGTGGTGGTGAAACAAACAGCTGCAACCTGTTGTTAAAATCATTGAATCTGGTCCAGAAGGCGGACGCGGCCCGCGTGGGGATGTACAGAAACTGAGGCGGGCCACCTGGCCTGCACAGATCAGAAAAAGTTTCAGAAATGACAGTTTCAGTCCCTGCACGTGTTTAAGGCCATTTCTGACATTTCTAAGGCCCGTAAAGCCAACTTTAAGGCCCTAAATGATGCCTAAACATTGTGGACTTGAAACATGCTCAAAAATATGCCGGGTGTTGGTTCGTTTGGTCGTACGAACGCGATGTTCGCTTAATTACGACGGAATGCGCATAAGTGCGAAAAACGATCCAAATGACGCAACGAATGGATTTTTGGCAAGCCAAACACTAAATCATAATATAGTCATGCTTACATAAATTTTTGGATGTCCGGATGTATTCAGAACGTAAGTTATGCGCGAAAATGCAAACTTGTGCACTTTTTGACACTTTTAGTCCCTGAATGACCCAAAAGTTTATTTTAGCACACCGAACCCCTCAAAGCCTTATTTCTAAGCTATATAAAGGATATTTAAGGTGTGTTTAACTTATGGTCATGTTCCGGAATGTCTGTTACAGTTCAAATTGACATACATTCGCAGTTTGTCAAGTTTAGTCCCTGTAAGCGAATTAACTTGTTTTTGCCATACCAAAGCCTTCAAAACTTATTTCTAAGTTATGTAAAGGTTATTTAAGGTATGTTAAGCCTATTTCACTATTCTGGAGTGTTCGTTGGATTAAACTGGTTATATTTACGCATCAGAGCGCGTATAACCTTCCAGAAAGCGATTTAAAGCTTAAAATCGAACAAGAGTTGATATGTGCAAACGATACACATATTTTTATAAATACCAAGTATGAAATACAATATTTCATTGGTTTGGCATTTGTTTGATGGTTGAAGTGACACAGGTGTCACAGTCTCCCCTACTTTAGGAAATTTCGTCCCGAAATTTAATTCTAGAGGAAACTTGTGAAGACAGCTGTGACGATTTCGCCTTCTAATAGATCCATTGAACCCTTAAGTAATACTCTGGGTCATGTTAGGACTCTTAGCGAATTTGTTAACCCTCAAAGTGAATTCCTTGTAATAGTAAAACATTGAATTTTGAACTACGGACAGAAGAACGTTTCTTATGACGACTTATCATAGGAAACTTGGTGTGTGATTGAAATCAGTATTGGGGAGTGTGAAAATAAATGACATTGGTTAAGGTCCAAGACTTCTCCTGTATCATTATTCTCGTCACTATTGGTCTTAACACATGACAAAACTTCTTGTGGTTTCTGTGCACTGAATTCCATAATTATGTAGGCCTCCATAATTACGTAATTCCTTGCATAGTCCGCACAGTTCATTTCATAATGCGTAGAGGAAAAATCAATTGGATAGACATGAAACGACTTGACTAGATCACCAAAGGATCTTTTTAACTAAATCAACGAACGATCTTTTTAACTAGATCAACATATGATCTTCTTAACTAAACCGTCATACGATCTCCTTAAATAGACCACTTAAGGGATCTTTTCAATTATATCATCACATGATATTTCTAATCAGATTTTCAAACTCAATTTGTTTAACTAGACCACCCAAGGGGTCCAATTATAGAATAGTACTTTAAAACCCAAGGGACTTGACTACAACGTAGGAGTCCATTAAGGATTTAAGATAGTAACTTTGGATATCCTATTATGAATCTCTCATACGAGATATGAAAGATTTTACGAGGATTTGGATGGATCACATACAACCACAAACATGTAAGAAAACACATAAGCACAAAATTAGTTAACTTGATTCTTTAATTTGTTATCTTTAGGTATGGATATTTAAAGCACACTAGAAATCCAATCCATGAATTTCATTCGGTACTTTAATCATTTTCAAGGATCCATCTATAAAGATAGAAGGATTCTCAATAAAAGTTTGGCTTTGTTTCTTAAAAGAAACAAGTGTTAAAGGTTCTTGGGGAGATCACAAGTGATCATAAAATGACAGAACCATACGAGTAGTTTGTCTTTGGGTTGACATCATAAGATTGTATCCAACGTTCACACAATCGTATCAGTTTTGCAAAAATAAAAACGACGAATTTTTATATATATAACAACTGACTTGTCTTTAAACATCATAAGATAACAACCAAGGAAAAAACAAAACACTAATTGTTCACTGCTGCATCGTTGTTCATGTTTGCCCCATTGATGTTGAACACTCGTCCACGCGCTGGAGGTGCGTTAACAAGTCTTGGGCAATTGTTCCTGTAGTGAGTAAGGTCACCACAGTTATAACATGACCCCGGAGGGAACCGTGCTTGAACAGCAGCAGGATTTGCAGCAGCTTGATTTGCATAGCGACAAACATTGATCAAATGTCCCAACCGCCCACAGTGGGTACATTTGTGACACTGCTCTTGCTCTTGATGATGACGGTTGCACTTGTTGCACAAAGGTGCAGTACCAACATAGTTTTGCCTTTTGCGAGGTTGTGCTGGCTGGTTTGGTGCAACCTGTTTGTCTTGAGCAGTTACAGCGCAGTTCTGAGAGGCTTTGCGCTTCTTCTTCTTGGACGCCTCAGCATTTTCTTCCTTTGGTTCCACATGAGCAGTCTTGTCAGATGGTCTTGGGTCGCCCTTCCGAAACAGCTTTTTCTTTCTGATGTGGGATTCAGTTAGGGTGGCAGACAGTTCAATGGCTTGTCTGACAGTAGTAGGGTTACTGCCAGTAACAATATCCTGAACTAGGTCAGGAAGACCATCAGTATATTTCTCGATCGCCTTATCCACAGGAGTAACCATTGCAGGGCACAAAAGGCTCAATTCTTCAAAACGGTCAGTATAGGCTCGATGCTCGCCACTGTCTTGCTTCAAATCATCAAACTCCCTCTCCAAAGCTCGCAGTTCATGACGAGGGCAAAACTCCTTCATCATAAGAGCCCTAAGCTCAGCCCAAGTCTGTGCTAATGCAACCTCAGCACCGCGGTCTCTCATCACCCCGTTCCACCATGTGAGAGCCCTCTTCTGAAACACACTTGAAGAAAACTCGACCTTGCGATTTTCAGGACACTGAACATGAAGGAAGGTATTCTCAATGCTCTCGAACCACTGAAGAAGCCCAGTTGCTCCCTCAGAACCACTAAACTTGAGTGGTTTAGCCGAGTTGAAACTCTTGAAATTGCATGGAGCATTGTTATTGTTGATGGCTTGCATCATTTGAGCATAAAGATTTGGGAAGGCAACAGCCATTTGCTGCGCAATGATTTCCGCCAGTTCGGCATTCGCCATCTGATTTTCACGTCGAGGAGGCATTCTAAAAGAGGAAACATGAAAGGAAACGAGTGAGAGAATTAGACGAAAAGAATGAGATGAAACAAATCTGATGAAAGCAATTTTTTTTTGGGTAAAGGGTTACCCTGGTGATTCTATTAAAACAATCCCAATAAAGCAAGGATAGTGGTTATTTGTTTGCATTATAAAGCAAACAAACTACACACAGTGACTAATCAAAGTAAATGGGTCAAAAATAATGTATCGCGAAGACATGCTCGCCTATAAGTGAACACTCATCCCAAGAATTCCCAGGTAAGCACAACTGGTCTCGCGTCTAATGAGATATATACGAAGTGCTTGCCTAGACAGAAAACCCAGAATACAGGCATTCACCCTTCCAGTTTGCACGTGTTCACATTATTTAAAACCCAAAACCTTGACGAGATTTTTGAAAACTCAAAGGGGTTCAAAACCATATAACAGAAAGTTCAAAACCTAGAAATCAATCATCCTAGAACAGATGATTAGTTTTCAAAGCGGGATAGAAATTTATGTTCTTATTGTGGTTGTCACCTAAGAATAAGTGACGGAATTGTTTTAAAACTAAACACAAGAAAACTTGTGTTAGGTTCCTAGGAAGGTTATAGTCTAGGTCAAAGCATTACTAATAACCTAATTCCCTATAACCATTGGCTCTAATACCAACTTTTCTGTCACACCCCGACCACGTAAAGCGACTAGACGTGGCGGAAACGTCGGGGAGTGTTGTAACAGAATCATTGTTTCATAACCATGGAATAAATAAATTCTGTTTTATTGAATAAATAAACTCATTGTTTTAGTACAATCAAATAAGTACAACTTATGATCTTCCAAGTTTTAAAGTTGCTAAGGCACGAGTCCATCCTATATGTAGCATGTATCAACAATCATTGCAAAGCAGTACCTGAAACATGTGTAAAAATAGGTACGTCAGCATAAAAATGCCTGTGAGATACATAGGTTTTGTGAAAATAAGATTCATGACTTATAAAAGAAAATGTTTAGTCATGAACCTTGTAGTTTGCTTTGTTTTGTAAATTGTTTGAAAAGCAAAAAGATCAGATGATACGTATAAGTAAAATAATAGTGTATGGTTACGTGAATAACCAAATAGAATGAGTTTGTATAAGAGAAGTTGTTTTGTAAAACAATGTCTTGTGAAAAGTATGTTATTTGTATAAAATGTTATATGTCTCAAATTGAAATGATTCAAATAACGCTACAATATGTAATACCATACAAACACTTATATATAGGAAGTACCAGCGGCGTATCCACCATGCTTGTATCATATTACACACGCCTCGTTACTTAATCACTTACTCAAACCAAACCAACAATGTAAGATGTCTATGTTTAAACCAATTGCCAAATGTATTGAATAATATGTCAAAATGTTTATGTGTCCAACGTAAATCATGTAATGTGTAACCAATGTGATTTGTATAAATAAATGTAAGATTTAACAAATAACCTTATAGTAGCATATTAAAAGTATACTTTGGATTTGTAAGTAACATATTAAACTATGTTTTGGTTTCATAAATAACATATCAAAATATGCTTTAGATGTGATAAATAACATATTAAACTATGTTTTGGTTTTGTAAATAACATATCAAAATATGCTTTGGATGATTAACAAAATATATGTTGGTTTTGTACAATACCACACATGAGAGTATATCAAACTATACTATAATAGTGTGATTTGAGAATTCATTCAGACCTGGTGCATCAAAATACACCTTTGAGACTATAGAAATACCACAAAGGCAATCCCTATTTGGATGGAGCAACAAATTGGTTTCAGACATTCCATGACAACAGGAATGGGGTGTCAAATCCTATAGCGCTATATCATACTAACAATCGGTCTGGTGAACAAAATAAGTACAATTCAACAATTAATGTTATAGTCTTTGAAAAATCAGTGTTTAAACCATAGATAGTCAATCAGTTTGTCAACAGATAAGTACTAACATGTATAATCAATTATACTTTTGGAAAACATGAAAATAACAGATAGGTACACATGCTTCACCCCAAAACAGTTTGAAAACGGTAAAAGAGGGGAACTATGTACTCACTTGAGAGTGCTTAGGAGTCCTTGAATATCAACCAAACACTGCTAGAGATCACGGATATCAAACGGCACCTAATATAGGTAACTATGTTAATAAACCGGACCTAAATCGGAGGATTTAGATAGAATGAGGGTTCGTAAACCAAACGAGTATAGGGACTCGTGTCATATGGTTTAACAAAGCCTACATACTAAATGAAACCTATCCTATGTGTTTTCGACCCATCGCGACCCATTAAGGTAGCTTATGCTACTTTAACGCGTTGTGCGCGCAAAAGCGCACTCGGATCGCCTAACTAGTCCTATGACAAGTGTTATATGCCTAAACATGTTACATAATCAGTTATGTGACAAACGTTTAGGTTACATATGCTTAATTACCAATTATACATGAAAAGGGTATTCTGGTAATTTACCTAAGGCATATAAACTACCTATCATACAACTACTTAAACGTTGTGACCATAAGGTATAACCTCGGAAGGTTATTCCCTATACACTATGGTCACCTGATGTATTTGGTCGGATCCTAATGATCGACCAAACTGGGTCGGGTTCGAAGGTATAAGCGATTTATTAGATCGCTTACCCTACGACCCTAGACAACGTGGTAATCAGTAGGCATAGTCCCAAGGGACTATAACCATCGTGATTACAATCACGTTGCGAAGTTCAAACGAACTTCGCATTGACCATTACTGGTCAACGCTGAAAGTCAAACAAAGTTTGACTTTCGGACTCGAAAAGCAATAAAATAAGGAAAAGAACGAAAGAATAATTACGAAGGGTCCCCGAATGCTAATCTCGATTCAAAAATCTCAGGTATGAAACAAAGGTTTCAACTTAGAGTTTCTCAAATCAAAATTCTTGTGATTTTGAAGCATGGGGGGTGGGGTATTTATAGTATTCGGTCCACCATTAAGATCATTTCATGGAAAACGTGCCTTAATCCCACCCGTACAAGTGTCGGGACCTTATGGTGACTAAAATTTGATCCTTATCAGCTGACTAGACAATTGGGATTGTGTGGTGGTGAAACAAACAGCTGCAACCTGTTGTTAAAATCATTGAATCTGGTCCAGAAGGCGGACGCGGCCCGTGTGGGGATGTACAGAAACTGAGGCGGGCCGCCTGGCCTGCACAGATCAGAAAAAGTTTCAGAAATGACAGTTTCAGTCCCTGCACGTGTTTAAGGCCATTTCCGACACTTCTAAGGCCCGTAAAGCCAACTTTAAGGCCCTAAAATGATGCCTAAACATTGTGGACTTGAAACATGCTCAAAAATATGCCGGGTGTTGGTTCGTTTGGTCGTACGAACGCGATGTTCGCTTAATTACGACGGAATGCGCATAAGTGCGAAAAACGATCCAAATGACGCAACGAATGGATTTTTGGCAAGCCAAACACTAAAGCATAATATAGTCATGCTTACATAAATTTTTGGATATCCGGATGTATTCAGAACGTAAGTTATGCGCGAAAATGCAAACTTGTGCACTTTTTGACACTTTTAGTCCCTGAATGACCCAAAAGTTTATTTTAGCACACCGAACCCCTCAAAGCCTTATTTCTAAGCTATATAAAGGATATTTAAGGTGTGTTTAACTTATGGTCATGTTCCGGAATGTCTGTTACAGTTCAAATTGACATACTTTCGCAGTTTGTCAAGTTTAGTCCCTGTAAGCGAATTAACTTGTTTTTGCCATACCAAAGCCTTCAAAACTTATTTCTAAGTTATGTAAAGGTTATTTAAGGTATGTTAAGCCTATTTCACTATTCCGGAGTGTTCGTTGGATTAAACTGGTTATATTTACGCATCAGAGCGCGTATAACCTTCCAGAAAGCGATTTAAAGCTTAAAATCGAACAAGAGTTGATATGTGCAAACGATACACATATTTTTATAAATCCCAAGTATGAAATACAATATTTCATTGGTTTGGCATTTGTTTGATGGTTGAAGTGACACAGGTGTCACAAAAAATACTCGGACTCGCAGGAATCGCTAGGTATATCACCCGAAACTCAAAACTAGCATAGGCAGAATATTTTTTTGGTTATAACTTAATCCGTGATACTTGGATTGAGCTGAAATTTGGTGTGGTGATGAAGGGTAGTGTCAGGAAGGTCCACGTAAAATTTTAGAATTTTTGGAATTTTATAAAATTTTTGGTTAATTTTTTGACTGTTTTACCAAAAGAATTCTGGAAAAAAAATACCAAACGGATTCAATAAATCACCAAATTTTACAGAGACACTAAGGAACATATGAGGAATGTTATGGGAAAATTCTGAGTCCATTGGTTGAGTTTTGATTTGGGTTAAAAATCCGCGTTTTTGCGAGTTTTCGGTAGCCGGAAACGCACCGGAACGAAATCAAAAAAATCTTAAAATTTTTGGAGATGTTTCTAGAAATATAAGGGATGTCCAAGAATTTTTTGGGAATTTTTGGATCGATTATGATAATTAATGTTAATTATGTGGTTAAATATGATTTTATAAATAAGAGTTAATTACATAGTTAGTCCCTGTGGTTTGCACAAAATAACAAACTTAGGTACTAATAGTTTCTGATAACATTCTAGGGTATTAACTTTTCATTTTGTAACGTTTGAGGGTATTAAGCTTATTTGTAGGCTTAAAATCACATTTTGTTAGTACCTAAGTATGTTATTTTGTGCAAACCACAGGGACTACCTATGTTATTACCTTAGAAGTTAATACCTCCAAACGTTACAAAATGAAAAGTTAATACCCTAGAAGGTGATTTTAAACTATTAGTACCTAAGTTTGTTATTTTGTGCAAACCACAGGGACTAACTATGTAATTAACTCGTTCGTAACCAGGTTATGTTGTTAGACATAACTACCCGAGGGCATTGAACTTTATGAGTTGCAGGTGGTGCGATTACGTGTCTGTATGACACGGTACGATTAAAACAGTCTAGGTTTCACTTGTGACACTCGTGTAATTCCATCTATGAGCCGTAATATGTGCAATTAAACATGTTGTTACATTTTGAAACGAAACAACCAAACCAGTGGAACTCACTAACAACGTTTAGCTGACTTTTTTAAAGCTAACATACATTTCAGGTAAAATGAAACAGGAGTGAACATGTGCGTATGGAAGGATCTAGTAGGCGGACGTAGCATAATAAAAGCTATAATGGCTTGTAGTACCGCTTTCAATATATGGTTTGTAATGTGATAGTTCGATGACGTTGTAACCGATGCTCCTGTTTTATGTAATGTAATGTTTTTAAATTATGAGGAATGCCATGTGTCTACCGCAACCCGCGATTGTCTTCCGCTGCGAGTCGGGGTGTGACACCAACAACCACAAAAAACATAAAAAATGGGCTTCGGGCTAGGCATAAATATCCATCATCGCCCATTTACACACCACCACCACCAGCTGCTCCGTCTCCTCTGGCTTCTCCACCAGCATCACCTTCAGCTACTATCACACCCTCAAAATCCACAAGCGGAGTATTACCGCGAGGCGTATGACTGACCAGGATCATACCACTAATCATACTTAACGATAAGTAAAATAAAGTAAAACCATCACAATCAAACATTTAGTGTTCATGAAAACGAAACCCCAAAACCAAGTTTAAGTGTTAGCGGAAGCATAAAGTTTAAAACCCATTAAGCGATTTAAAAATCATAATGTTTAATAGTAGGAACCCAATAGTCGGTTCCTTGCCACAACGTCCACTCCTCATGAAATCTCCATCCATGTACCTAACGACCTGCAAAGCATGCAGTAGTGTGTCAACATAGAGTTGGCGCGAGTTCACAGTTGTTTTGTTTAGTATTGTTCCATAAACCATAAGTTGTTAAGTTTCTTTGTTCTTTATAAAAACATGCCATGGGTAGCTACCCCACTGTTTTAAACCACTAGACCCGTACCATACTGACTACTGACTGTAGTATGTTTAGTGCCCCAAGTCAATGTCTATCATCATTGACTAAGTGCCCAAGTGTATTAGTCCACTCCCCTCCTCTGCGGCATAGTGTGAGCCTTGTCAAACCTAATAGCGTTATTTAACTAATAACCCGTTCGCCATTGGCCCGACGATTAATCGGTATAAAAATGAGTGGGGACTTTCAGATAGAGTTTCGTCTAGTCCGCTTAAGACATGTAATATAAATAACGGTTTCCGTCCCTCACAAGGGGATGGGGTTGTACATATTCTACCCAAGGAGAATACGCAGGTTGCATCCCACCCAAGGGGGATAGTTGTTGTTTGTCCCATTCCCAAACCACCGGGAATTTGCATGCTTTTAAGAAAAGTGTGAACTCGCCTTAGATTAGCTCGGCAGATAAATGTAACTTGAGCTAATGTGGTCAACCACGTCCTATTATGGTTACCATACAAGTTAGGTTCATATTCAAGTAACAACACATTGTTCTACACGTATTCTAACACGTTGCATATAAGCAAGGTTCATGACATAGCACGTATAGCATGGCAGTTAACAGTAATATACAAGTGCACGTTCAAGATCCAACGATATACCGTTCAAGTGTGCGGTCTAGTTAAGTCCGGTTAAGTCCAGTTAAGTCCGGTTAAGTCCAGTTAAGTGTACATTGTGAGTAGGACCTCCGTCGAAACCGTGAGGTCTTGACTCGCAACTAGAGATCTCGAGTCGAGATCAAGCAGTCTGGAGTTGTAGTAAAAAGGTTTCGAGTCGAGATCAGGCAGGTTTCGAGTCATGCAGTGCTAGTCGAGACCATGAGGTCTCGAGTTGAAACCGGACCCGCAGCCATGGTCTCGAGTTCTCTTGTTTTGTGATGTCTGGTCTCGAGTCAAAACCAAGGGATTTCGACTCGCAACCTCAGTCGAGACCCGTGAAGATGTAACTGATTTCCCTTTTTAATGTCCATTATCTCGTAACACCAGTTATCAATTTTTAGCATGTTTCAATCAGGTCAAACATCAATCATTTAGCAGAAATAACACATCCAACCAATCCTAAATATCATCTAATCATGAACAACAATTAATCAACATTCAAACCGGATCAATTAGCATGACTATCTTGAAGATCCTATATCATCATACAACCCTAATCATTAATTAAACCTTAATCAAAATCACACATCAGAACTATTTTTAGCATGCTAAACAATTGATCTCATGATCATCATGCAACTCGGATAAAACACCCAAAAATACCATCAAACATTCATTCACAACCCATGCATTCGTAGACTATCAAGATCCTAAGATTCATCCTATCCTTGTCATGCGATACATACATATGAACAACACCAAACCCGATTTCTAGCAATCAACCAACATCATTCATGGTCTTATATTGGATCTAATAATCAATCTTAATCATCAAATAATAAGCAGAATGTGATCAACCCACACACATATCATGCATCTATACCACTATGTAAAACAAGAGGATGTGATTTGAACAATAAAGATATTATACTAATCAAAGATATCACGATGAGTCGGTAGGAACTTCGAACCAAAGGGAAGGGCTGCCGTCGGCTTCAAATGAGAGAAGGAGAGAGAGAGCTTAGGGTTTTGTGTGTTTTGTGTTTGAAAGATTATCAAAACCAACACACCTAACCGTGTGTATGTATATGGGCCCAAGTATACGAGTTGGGCCCGATTGATGGGCTTTGGGCCATGAGCAACCCGTCGAAGGGTGAGGGGTGTGCAGTCCAAGAGTGGTATGCAGATTGGGTTTTTATAACACATAACAATCAACGTCAAAACAATTCACATATATCAACCCTTTCAATTTAGTTCACATAACATATGCCACATAACAGTCACGTAATTACAAAGTACATCAAGACATGAAAGGTTCATTACAAGGAGAAAGGGTTTGGATATACGGGTTGTCACAGCTACATCCACAGGCTCCTTGACTCCACTCGTTCCAGCCTCCAAAGTCAGCACTTGCTCTTCTTTAGCATCACCACCAAGGTTTTAAAGGGCCATCTTCCATCCATCCACATTCTAGCTGGAGCGGTCAAAAGCAGGATCCATGGCTTCCTCAGCCATTTTGATCCTGGCCTGCAAGACAGTCCGGGCAGCACATACCATGGCACTTTCAGTTGTGTTGACTTGTGCCTCATGGATTTCAATCTCTGCGAACATCAGCTGCTCGTCCAGCCCGGTCTTCTCCTTTCCAATTAGGCCAGCTTCTTGTATTTGGCTGCTGCTATCTTGCGAAGATCGGAGATCTTTTCCTTTGCCTCAGCCAAGTTCTTGTCTTGGATGACTTGAAGACGGACAAACCCCTACAGAATGCAAGTGAAGAAGATCAGGATCAGGTATCCTTAACAACAGAAGAAACAGAACACTTATGAAGATCCAGGATCCTTACCTCAGTGATCACCTCATGGAAGTGACGCTCTACTTGGAAGGCATCATCGGCGCTGTCAGAAGACTTCTTCCTTTTTGAGCCGGTCCTGGTACGAGTAGCCACAGTCTTTGTCTCTGATGTGCTTGGGCCTCTGGCCAGCTCCTTATTCAGTGAGCGTGGAGAAATCAGGCTATCAATGTCACCAAGGTCAAACTTGGACACAGACTTGGAACCGGACTTTTGAGCACCTATTCAGACAACAACAAAAAGATAAGTACACGTAATCCTTAACTTTCATATATGCTTATAACATTTACTAATACTTACTTGACATTGTTAAGGAAGTTGAGGATGCTTCAGCAAGATCTTTGGGTTTTGGCTGGAAGTTTCTAATTGTGGAATCTAGAGCCCATAATGTTGCTAAACTTTGTTCAGTACTAGGTTGCTCAGCTAGCGAAGAGAAGTTATCCACTGCAAAAAACAAAGTAAACAGGATCATGTATCCTCAACGTAAAAGTGAAAACTCCTACATTTCTATCCTAAGGATCCTATATCCTACCCTTCAAGACCCACTTCATAGGGAGGGTGTTCCCTAAGGGAATGGTGTCTCTCCTAACTGTGACAACTGTGTTCTATAATCGATGTACGATGTAAAACAATGATGATTATTAATAAAACAATGTGCTTTGGTGTTATTATATGTGTTTTGGTGTTTCTATGTGTGTATTTGTGTTTGGTGATTTTTCAATTCGATTCGTTTCCGATTGCAAGCTTTAAATCGCGTTCTGGAAGGTTATACGCAAACTGGTGAGTAAACGCAGTCAGTATAACGCGACAAACACTCTGGAATAGTGACATAGGCTTAACATACCTTAAATAACCTCCACATAACTTAGAAATAAGTTTTGAATGGTTTGGTGTGTCGAAATCAACTTTGTTCGATCGCAGGGACTATTTGTGTCAAACTGCGAAACTATGCCGATTTGAACTGTGACGAACATTCCAGAACATGACCATAAGTTAAACATACCCTAAAGATCCTTTACATAGCTTAGAAATAGGCTTTGAGGGGTTCGGTGTGCTAAAATAAACTTTATGCTCATTCAGGGACTAAAAGCGTCAAAAAGTGCACAAGTTTGTATTTTCGCGTATATCTTACGTTCTGAATATATCCGGACCTCCAAAATTTTATGTAAGCATTAAAATATTTTATTTTAGTGTTTGGCATAGGAAAATTCCATTCGTCGCTTAATTTGGATCGTTTTTGCGTTCGTTACAACTTCCATCGTAATTAACAGAACAACGCAACTGTACGACCAAACGAACCAACATCCGAGATATTTTTGAGCACATTTTAAGTTCCCTATACTTTAACTTCATTTTAGAGCTTTGAAATGGGGTTAACGGGGCTTAAACGTGTCAAAAATGCATCAAATAACAAGTTTGGGGCTTCAGGGGCCTGTTCTGCCATTTTTGAAACTTGGCTGGTCTGCACAAGGCTTACGAACCATAAGCCCTTAGCCATACGGTCCGTAAGGACCTCCCAGATCAGAAAAATCCATTTAACAGCCTGTTAACAGCTGTTATGCACCCATAACTCTCTTGCACATGCATTTCCTGATAATGGGGGGCCATTTTGATGTACCATGGTATTGCAACACATGTATGGATGAGACTGAATCACGGTTTTCGATAAACGATCTTAACGGTTCTAGGAAATCTATAAATACCCCTATGATCTCAACCCCAAAACCCACACCTTTGAAATCTGAATTTGTTCTCTAAGTTGATGTGTTTAACACTTCATACCTGAGAATATTCGGATTCAAAACTTCCATTCTTGGACCCGTTGTAAGTGTTCTTTCGTTCTTTTCATTCGTTTTAGCGTTAAAGTCAAACTGCGTTTGACTTTCTGCATTGACCAGTTTATGGTCAATGTGAAGTTCGTTTGAACTTCATAACGTGAGCGTAATCACGATGGTTATAGTCCCTTGTGACTATACCTACTGATTACCATGTTATCTAGGCTCAGTGACGAGTCGTAGTTTCGGCCAAAATACGTATTCTTACGTATTTTGTAACCAAACTACTTGTGGGTATCAAAACCGTTTGTTTTGATACCAAACCTGTTTTCTAACTTAGTTAAGCATGTTTTAACATGCTTAGCTCGTCACTTTTAGTTTTGTGCTTGTCTAGGGTCGTAAAGGTAAGCGATCTAAACAATCGCTTATACTTTCGAACCCGACCCGTTTGGTCGATCATTAGGATCCGACCAAACACATTAGGTGACCATAGTGTATAGGGAATAACCTTCCAAGGTTATACCTTATGGTTGCTTCGTTTAAGTAGTTTTATGATAGGTAGTTTATATGCCTTAGGTCAATTACCAAAAATGCCCTTTTAAGCCAAAATTCATTTTAAGCATATGTAACATAACCTTTGGTATCTAAACTGATTAGACAACAATATTAAACATGTTGAGGCATATTTTACTTATCATAGGAGTAGTTAAGCGTTCTGAACGCGTTTCACGCGAAAGACGCGTTAAAGTAGCATAAGCGACCTTAATTGGACGCGATGGGTCGAAAGCACTTAGGTTAGGTTTCATTTAGGATGTAGGCCTTGTTAAACCATATCACATGAGTTCCAACACTCATTTGTTTTACAAGACCTCATTCTGTCCGATCTTCCGATTTAGGAGTCTATTGTTTGACTAGTGATTCAATTACTAGGTGCTGCTTGATTTCTCTGGTTTACTCGAGTTTGTTGAAGTACTATTGATTGAGGATACCTTGCACTACACATGAGTACATAGATCCCCTCTTTTTACATGTTTTTGTGGTAACTATGTAAGTACATAGTTCCCCTATTTTACTGTTTTCAATTGTTTTGGGGTGATTCATATGTACAAAATGTTTTCAAGGTTTAAACGATGATTTCAAAAACGAATAGAACGATTTATACTAAACTAATAACGATTTCGATAATGTGAACGAACTTGTTGGTTGTAGTTACATAACGAATGACATTCATTAATTTTGGCCGAACCGACCAGTATTAGGTTATGGTACCATAGGATCTGACATATCCCGTTATTTCACTATACCCATGGTTATGTGTGGGTGTTGTGGGTAACGACTGAATCTGTAATTATTATAACTTACCCTTTGGGGGTTTGTTAATACGAGAAGCGAGGAACGAGGTAGTCAAGTCACGAAGGTTTGAATGTTATTAGCGAGACGGCCATATATAAGTTTTCACAATTAAAACGATGATGATTTAAACGATTTAAACGAGTAAACGATTTGGAAACGATTTGGAAACGATGTTAAACGATTTGGGTAAACGATTGGTTTTTGGCTAGTGTTTAGATAACGGGACGGGTGTAATGTGGTGAAAACATGGTAGATACGCCGCTGGTACTTCTTATATATAAGTGTTTTCAACATATTACATACCGTGGCGTTATTTAGTTCACTTGGGTAAACGATATTGAAACGATGTCACTCAACGATGTTTTCGAAATAATATACGAGTTTTATTGACGCGTTTATACGATATGTTTTACAAGATTGTTTTCTAAAACAAAAAGCTTTTGGGTTAAGAATCGTGGCTACGAAATTTTATAAATTATAACCATCTTGATTTGAGTTTGTTAATCATGTTGCAATATTATACACTTTTTAAAAAAACAAGGTTTTCGAGGTATTGCAATATATGTAATCAAGCCATGATTCCGATACTCTTATAAAACCTATGTACTCGCCAGCATTTCTTTGCTGACTTTGTTTTTACATATGTTTCAGGTGTTGTTGCTTGATTGACGTTCTAGGATGCATGCGTCACATAGGATCTGGACGAGGCCTTAGTGACATAAAACAATGATAGTCGATATAAAACTTGTTTGTTATGTGTTAAAACAATGTTAATGTTTAATATTATCAATAAAACGAAACACTTTTTGTATCCATGGTTATGAAACGATAATTCTGTTACAACACTCCCCGACGTTTCCACCACGCTTTGTTGTTTTACGTGGTCGGGGTGTGACACTAACGAAGAAAATTTTGTTTCTCCAATTAGTATCATTCTTTGTGGTTTTGAGGAGCGGGAGTGGATTTTAAGGCTTGGCTTTAAACAAGAATCTATGGGAACCATGGGAGACCAGATTATAAAGGCTTGCAAGTTCAGAAAGGCCGAAGCTCAACCCCTCATCTCTGATGAGTCGCTCAAAGGTGTTCAATACTCTCCAAAGCATCGGCATGGCCTGACTATATGACAGGCCAGTCAATGTAAAAAAGCACTCAGTGAACTCAGGGAAAGGGTATGAGTAGCCAGTTTGGAATGGGGCTGCTAGAAAACAAACCCAGGTTGAGGATACAGAGTCGCTTTTGGCTGAAGAATCAAAATTACGAAAGATAGTATTTGGTAGAAAACGATTATAGAACTGATCAACTTCAGGATCGTGAATCGACACAATTCTAAAGATGGGTTCTTTAGAAGATTCTGACTCTTGAGAGGACTATCCAGGTCAGGACCTTTGTTTGGTGAAGACCTGGTGACCATCTTAGTCATAGCTGATGCTGGAAGTTGATGAAGGATTACGAAAGAAATGGAGGATTTTTGGAGAAGAAGAAGTATACCTGATTTTGCTCTGGATGAAGGATTATAAAAAGCCTCCTCTGAACTTAAATGATCTCTTGATCTTATCTCCACCCTATATAACCGTAATGATAAGCTAGACCTATCAAGTCGACTTGTGACAACCCGAGTTTTCAAGGTCTTTCCTCTACACGTTATTTGTTCACAATTGTGTTTGCATTACTTGTTTGCTTTATAATTATGCATGATTGTTATATGTTTGAGTTATTGTTATATTGTTTGGTTAACTAATGAAAACCTACTAAAAGTTTGGCTAAGAGTTAATATACTTAACACATTTGGTTCTCACCATTGTGACCACGAAACCCAGGAGTTTCGTCAAGCCCATCACGACGAAACATGGGGTTTCACCGCCCCCTTTGAGGTTTCGTGGATATGGGCTTTCGGCCCAGGAGTGGCCTACAAACTGAACCTACCCGAAGAACTCAGTGGAGTTCACAACGTATTCCACGTGTTAAATCTGAAGAAGTGTCTGTCAGATGAGACCCTCATAGTTCCTCTCAAGGAGCTCAGTATCGACGATCAGCTGCGATTCGTCGAGGAACCAGTAGAGATTACTGACCGAGACGTTAAGGTTCTCAAGCGCACCAGAGTACCTCTTGTTCGAGTTCGTTGGAACTCCCGTCGTGGCCCAGAGTTTACCTGGGAACGAGAAGACCAAATGAAACTCAAGTATCCCTAGTTGTTCGAGAAAAGTGCAACCACTACTGAGGCTGAAGCTACTGCGGAATATCGGGACGAAATTCCAAATCAACGGGGGGATGATGTGACAGCCCAGGAAAACCAGGAAAACATGCAACATAACTAGCTTCCTCAGTAACCACGTGCTAAATTTCGGGATGAAATTTCTTTCAAGTTGGGGATGATGTGACAACCCGAGTTTCAAGGTCTTTCCTCTACACGTTATTTGTTCACAATTGTGTTTGCATAACTTGTTTGCTTTATAATTATGCATGATTGTTATATGTTTGAGTTATTGTTATATTGTTTGGTTAACTAATGAAAACCTACTAAAAGTTTGGCTAAGAGTTAATATACTTAACACATTTGGTTCTCACCACTGTGACCACGAAACCCAGGAGTTTCGTCAAGCCCATCACGACGAAACATGGGGTTTCGCCACCCCCTTTGAGGTTTCGTGGATGTGGGCTTTCGGCCCAGGAGTGGCCCACACTAGAATCAGTTATAAACCTCTTATACGTGAAACCTTAATTAGAAATCATAATCGGCAAACCCTAGAGCATTCCTTTTCTCTCCCTGCAAGCGACGGCAACCATTATCTTCCCCGAATTCTTGCTAGTCTCGTCTTACAACCGGTTAGTATGCAGTTAGAGTAATCGACTAAATCTGCTTGATTCCTTGTTGATGATTATTATGCAATAATTGTAATCTGTTGTGAACCTAGGGGATTGCTAGAAGCTGTACTCTCTTTTGTATCAGTTAGGGTTTGATATCATGTTGCTAAACTATTGGACTAGATCTAATGTTGTGATTGTATTCATCCATGATTTACTGCCCAGAACTTATGTTTCCTGTTTGATGTTTACATAGTATGTTATCCGTTGTTCATGTGTACTTAAAGAATCGGTGTATGAATAGGTGATAATGATAATCCAGTAACCTAGGGTTCATGCTAGATGTATCTGGAATGATGATAAGCAGCATTAATGTTTATTGTGTTTGGACGATAACTGTATGATTGATGGTAGTGGTGAAACCGTCGCTGATGATTAGGGTTCTGGAGAATGAAAAACTGAAACAACGTAAATCTGTAACTGATTCACCAACTATTGAGAGGTGACGAAACTTCAGGTGTGACGAAACATGATGAGTGACGAAACCCTAGAGGTTTCGCCACATTGCACCTCGACCAAACCCTATAGGTTTCGCCACGTTACATCTCGATGAAACCCTATGTGTTTCGTCGTTGGAGTTTCGCCGCCCAGGGTTTGATTCACAGCTGATTGTGTCTATCTTGTGTATGAAACCTGAATGCTCACTAATTGACTGTTTGTGGTGTTGATCATGATTAAGGAAATATGAGTTTGCATACAAAACACAAATGAGAACGGTGAATTGATATGAACTAGAATGACTGTTAAGTGCTATGTGATTGATAGTGTAGCCTAAATACACATTATGAACATGAATTATGCGCGAACAATGTGGATGTCAACTGATTATGTGTGTATGATTACTATAGGCTTTGACTGAAATTATTTGTGAACAAGTACCATACCGAGCAAACCGAGGTGAGTTCACACTTTTATAAGGCATGGGATTCCCGGTGGGTTAGGAATGGGTTAAGAAGCTAAAACGAAACCTACATATTCACCTCTAACAGAATATGTACCTCCGTCCTTGGTTGGGAAGGACGACTACATTCAACCTGCGTATTCTCGGTTGGATAGAGTACGTACCTCCGTCCTCGGTTGGGAAGGACGACAACATATAACATACTAGACAAAACTCTATCATGAAGTCCCTCATTTTTATATCGACTTAATCGCCGGGCCAATAGCGAGTGGGTCATTAGTTAATAGCGCTATTAGGGTTGACAAGCCTCACACCGTGCCGGTAGGACAGGCGTGTACTAATGGATCTGGGCACTTAGTCAATGATGATAGACATTGATGTTGTGACAACTGTCAAATTTGCATGTATCCGTACAATTATTAAATGATGATTAGTGCTTAATGACTGTTCTGATTTACAATTTATGACTTGAATTGCTTTCTGATTACTTCATTATACTTACATGTGCATCACATATTGCAAATGACACATCATTGACTGCATGCAAACATATTGACATAAATGATGCACAAAGCACAGTTAGCACAGTTAGCACAGTTAACAGACAAACCGGGAAAATACTGACGGAATTCGGTACATAGACAGACGTTGTTTTGAGACACAGTGTGAGCCAGAAACCAAGTACTACACTAGTATAGTGTGTAGGGAAATAAGGACCACAAAACTGCTTTTCTAGGTGATAGTTAGGGTGTCGGAAAGTGCCTAAAACTCACCCAAAGTGCAGAATTCAGCATAATTCAGCAAAAATCAACATTTTAACAAGCTAGTAACATGCAAAAATATGACTAAATGGTCCTGAATACTTTCCTAAGTGTCGGGAATTAAAAGTGTCACAAAAGGGTACATATAGAACGCTAAACGGTATAGTTTAGCACTTTAACGAACCGGTATCTAACCGAACAACCGGACACTACCCGAAACACCAACATTACACTAGAAGCATTGTATTATTATTTCTGAGCTAGTTATGGGCCCCGAACACCCTAACACACTATATAACACATAATATACATAACACCCTAACAAATACTTGAAATTTAAACTAGATTGTGACTTAATGGTTTAAACCTATGCTATACCCCCCCCCACTATCTTACGGCCCCAAACAAGGCCCCACCATTGAGATTTCATTTGATTCACCTTGATTTGTTAAAGATCTTGACTTGTACCTTGGAGACACATTGCACATTGGTTAAACATCTAATATTGGTTATAAGTGTAACATGGGGGATTTAGATGTCATTATCTCACACACACAAAAACACACTTACTCTCCCTCTCCTTCTTCCCCCCTCACGGCCGCAAACAACCACCCCCATCACCACCATCTTCACTTCATGTTCATCCATTCCAAGTTGATCACAAGGTGCTAGGTGGTGTCTAAAGAAGCTTGGTGGCTTTGGAACTTCGAGGACCTCTTTCATTTGCTATTATTTTTTGGGTAAAGGGTTACCCCGGTTAAATTTTATACCAACCAACCAAATAAAACAAGTGAAGGCTATGTGCCTCCAGTTCTCATGTATGACATGCCATACAAGAGTAAACAAGCGACCAAAACACACTAATCGCTAAACAAATACACCAATAAACTCGAAAATCCTATCAAGAAAACAGGAAGCTCTACTTAGCCGCAGTCATCATCCGCTACCAAGAGTCCTCTCGGAAGACTCCAATCCTGTAATACTCGCGTCATGTGGGCCGAATTCCTGAACCTCATCGTGTGCAACTTCATTCGAACCGTAGATAACACAATCTCTACCAGCTGATTCTTGTTCCTCCTCTTGTCAGTGAATAGCCTTCTGTTTCGCTCCTCCCAAACAAAATAAGCTGTTGCACCAACTACAAGTTTTGCAATAATGTGATCGGCCATGTTTGACTTAGCGATATTAACCAGATACTCAAAAATATCGGTCCATATACTCTGAATCATATCCATACCCGCTTTACCTCGAACATCATACCAAACTTGTTTAGCGACGTCACACTCAAAAAAAATATGCTCGTGCGAATCCGGACCCTCGTACATAAAGAGCAACATAACAAGTTCAAGTTTGTATTACCCGTATTCCAGCGACTCATCACATCTTGATTTTTCAACTTTTTAAGCATAATAAGCCACCACATTTGTCATCTTCATTTGCTCGTGCGAATCCGGACCCCTCTTTCATTTGCTATTATCAACCACATTTGTCATCTTCATCTTCAAGAGTTCATCCCTAGCCTTGAGCTAGTAGTAAGATCTTCTACACACCATTTTACTTCTTATTTAGTTGATTAAAAGATCATGTAAGATGTTAATCATGAAGAACACTAAAGAACCTAATCAAGAAACATGAACATAAGCTTGATATATGATGAAATCATGATGAAACTATGTTGTTTAATGTATGTATGATACTTGATTGTTATTTTCTTGAGATTATGATGTTGATCATCATAAGGAGCTTGCTAGATTGTGACTAAACACATGATCTAGCAAGTAAGAGGATGATTATGTGATAAAACAAGATGATCATCCTTATGTGTAAGCATGAACTTGAAGAATAAAGTGATTTCTTGAAAAATAATAATCAAAGTGAGTAAATAATCTTATGGATCTAAGATTTATGAATGGTTTTCCAAAAGAACCAAGTTCAAAATATGATTTTTAGAAGATATTGGCTCTTACTTAAACATACACTATTTTTAGTGATAGAACAAGTGTAGAAACACTTGAGAAACAAGAAAATTTCATAAAGAAACGTTTTTGTAAAACATGTTTACAAGTTGTAAACATCTAAATCTTTCAAGAATGAAGTTTATAAAGTAGTAAATACACTTTGAAGGGTAACTAAACCTACTAAACACACCACCAAGTTACTACAAGTTTTTATGAAAGTTCAAGTTCATGTTGTTATGTAAATTGTATAGTTTTGGCACTTGGTAAGTGTTGAATGGATTGTTGATTGTTTGTGATGATTTTAAAAAGAAAATGATATGCTTTGATAGCATGGACACCTCCATTTTTAGGGGAAACTATGGCAAAATTTTCTAAAAATATAAACACTTAGAGAAATATTTTCAAACAAATATTTACAAGTGTATTTTGATCATGAGTTTTCAATACAAAATTTGCCACAATTTTTGTTGCAAAAATACAAATATTGGATGTTGGTTTTTATAAATAAAAATGGCTAGATATACATTAAAGACATTATGTGTGTGATTACTTGTACACTTTGTGTATTAGTTATATTGATTTAGGGTTTGAAATAATATAACTTAACAAATACCAAGAATTTACAATCCAAAATGTTACCAAGAATCACAAGGAATAAATACACTAGTTACACACAATATATTGGCAAACCGAACTAGAAATGTGACTTACCAAATATTCCAGAAAATATGCTTATCAATATATTTTTGGTAAATAATATTTTGGACACCGAAAGAATAAAAATGGGATTTTCACAATTATCACAAAGTTATATCATATTTTGACAAGAAGGAAATATATAATTTTTGGCGATTAAAAATATATATGTTTTCTTGGAATTATTAAGAAATATAATATTTTTGGGAAAAACGTATATTTTCTTGGATAAACTTGAAATACATTATTTTTGGGATAAAATAAGTCTATAAATATTTTCTAAGTGAGACTTGAAAATATATTGTTTTGAAACTACAAATATTTTTGCCAAAAGAAAAATTAGGAATAATTTTTCTAAGAAATACTTCTTGAAATATATATTTTAGAAATATATATATTGGATACTTGTTAAAGATAATCCGCACTGGAATATGACACCAATACATGGCAAAAATATACAGATACAAGAACACGAATACACATGTATGAGATACCCCCATCCATGGGAAGGAAATACGAATAACAATACTTGAGAAGTATTATTGCAAAAATATTGTTTAACAATTATTCCAAAATTATTAAATATAATTTAAGTTAAAATATTAATTATTTTAACAAATAATTATATGCTTGGAATAATAACGAAGACACTTTAAAACGTAACTCAAAGGCACTAATTAATACCAAGTCAAGGCACGACCAGCTCGTCTAATGGACCGTAGTACGCTTGTAGGTAGTCGTGCGTTCTAGAGGAAGCTGTGAGTTACATCGGATACAAGGAACGTGAAACTGTGAGTTCATGTCCCCCTTTACTTTTAACTGTTTTCAGCTTTATACTTCGGGGGTGAAATACATGTTACAATTATTTACAAATGTTTTATACATGGTATGGTTAGCTAAGGAGGGTTACAGCTTGATCATGTGAAAGGTGGGTACAACACTTAAGGCCATTAATCCTCGTCGTAGGACCGAGGGACATGAGTGATAGATCTATTTGGGTGTAGCGAGCCCACACCCATGGGGACCAGGGTGGCCCATAGGGTGACTATGTCTTCCAGCCGGAGGCCCGGTACAAATTTGCTAGGTTTGAGTTTTCCTGCATCACTTCACACATATCAATGGCCTTGTAAACCATTGGTGATCTGTTTTTCCTTGTTGCTTTCATACCGGGACTTATAAACTTACATACATACTTACAACGATTTCGAAGGTTTATACATACACACAAACGAACACATGAACTCGCTCAACTTTTGTTGATGTTTTCAAACTACATGTATTTCAGGGAATTAGTAAGTGGATCTGGCGGGCGTTGGAAGTTTTTATGCTGCGATAGGAATAAAGATGTCATCCATGGTCTTTGGGCTTGGTCAGTGTGTCTTATTCCTGAACGAGACACGTCTTCCAAATCTTTGTTATTTTTAATATCTTTTAACAAGCCCTTGGTAAACTCATAAACAATTTGTATGGTTTGTAAAACTCGAATTTGAAGCCTACGTTTCAAAACAATGTTGTTATGTTTTAAATTTATCTAATGGATGGCGAATCTATGGTTTTATCATGTAGTTATTGTTATGATTGAATGCAATGGTATTAAGAAAGTCACACAATAATCACGCTTCCACAAAAGTCAGGGTGTGACAGCTTGGTATCAGAGCTTCGATTGTAGCGAACTAGGATTCTTTCTCGAGTCTAGACTACAATCATTAGGGCTCTCACGAAAACGTTTTTACGAACATGTTTTCATTGCATACACGAAACGCTCAGATCCAGGAAACAAACATTTTTACAAACAAAAGACACGAAACACATTTCAAAATTTACGTTTATGATTCAGTCTGAGAGACTAGGTAATTCAGTTTGGGAAACTGGGAGTTTAGTCTGAGAGACTAGGAGATTCAGTCTGAGAGACTGGGTAGTTCAGTCTGAGAGACTGGGAAGTTTAGTCTGGGAGACTAGGTGGCTTAGTCTGAGAGACTGGGAAGGATAGAAAGTTTCATGAATAATAATGTGAATACATGAATACATGATAAATTACCTTTGTTCGCATACACTAATTGTTAGTGATTACTATGGATATACATGCTATGACTATTATGTACCGGCACACATGTCACTTTATTTAGAAAGCGAGTTATCAGACATTGATAACCCTACGGCTACCGCCACAGATAATGAGATTGCATCTGCACCAGAGATATTTACGTCAGACACTGAGAGTGATCCTGATATGCTGACCAAGGATGAGGACGACTTCCAACAGTCCGCGCTACCAGATTTTGGTGATGATTTACCCTTGCTGATGGTTTCTCTGACAAGAATCCTTCTGTCACTCTTGTTTCAGTCCATGAGCACTTCATCACCGGTCATCCCGATGGTGAGCACACCATGGCTCCGATCCTCGATGATGGGTCTCCTGTGGACATTCCTTCCGAAGGTTGGCTACTCGACGAATAGTTGATGATGATGACGTTGACATGTTTGTTGATGGTCCTCCTGATGACGCCCATGATGATGGAAAGTTAGACGAGAACGTTGTTACTAATTTCACTTCTTGAGACCCCTGTCATCAAGCTATCCTCTGATTCTAGTATACACTCGATTTCAGACTCCTTTGGGTCTGTGACATCTGCAGCCTTACAGACGGCCGGATTGCAGCTTTCTACTACTGACTCAGACGACGACGCCGCTATGACTGCTGCACTATCACCTGCTTGAGATGCCACACCTTTTACCTGACCCAGTACCTGCACCTGATGATCTCCTTATTGGTTGAGACGTTTGTTCATGCCCCTGCACCCGCTGATGTTGCTCCTATGGAGACCGACGTCCAGTGCACCGACATGCCTATCGCTTTCTTTCAGAACATACCCACACCCCGGAAAGGTACTCCAGGTCAGTACCCGCATGACGATCCTTTTGCTACAGCAACATTTCTTCCGACCTCACAGGCCGCACCGTCTGCTACTTTCACCTCTACACCGCTGGACGAGCCATTTCGATGGTTCCTACCATACACTATGCTGATTTCAGACCCCTACCATCCCTCGCATTATGGAGGCTATACACGGAATGAGTTGCTCCTGTCACATCAGCTACAGTCTGAGGATATGAGTTGCAGAGTGTTTGAGCTTGAGCTGACACCATGTCCTCCACCCTGTCTATTGCCAGTATACTTTGATCCTCCCCATTTATCAAAGATTCCTTTTGCACTCTCACCTGCTGCAATTACACCTTTCCCATGTTTTGATGCTCGCCTTTTTACTGTCGAGCAGCAGGTCAGTTAATTACTTCGACGTATATACAAGCTCGAGGAAGAGTTCGCGCATGTTAGCAGTTTGCTTTTCTTCCCTCCTCCACCTCAGTCACCAGTATAGTTGGTTTCTGGATTTATGCGGATTGCATTACTTTCGAGTAAAGACACTACTAATGAGCCGAGATCGTGGAGACTTTTGCAGACCACTTTTGACCACGTGATTTTGATACACTGATAGACTTATTGGACAAGGGTAGGGTGACCCTGTGTCCCTTTTGACATACTTTGTAGACAATGTGATTGTGGACGGAAAATAATGAAAGCCCAATCCTTATATTCCCCACTAAACATGTAACAATACTTTGTGGTCAATAACTAATGAAAACTCAGTCGCCATGCCCTCACTAAGCACGTTGTTAAACTGAATGTGTGTGCTATAATTGTGATGCTACGTGCTTGCTTGTTGTGTTCTCGTTATATATGTTCCCATCTACAAGTTGTACTATAATGGTGACGTGATATGATTACTTATATACGTATGTAAATACACCTTCTAGGTCTTATTCGTTAAGAAGAGGCTTGTGTTCTCGTGTCCTTAATAAGACCTGACGTAACCAATCTTCTTCTAGGAAGATGTCGATTCAAAGGAACACCGATACCAACAACCCTCTGCTGACGACAGAGGCGGATTACAAGAGCGCATCTCACAGGCCATCGCACAGCACGAGCTTCTTCGCTTCGAACGTAGCGGAGGTACCTCAGGAAATAACCCACCCAATGGCTGCACCTACAAGCAGTTTTTGAGCTACAAGCCCCGAGATTTTGACGGCATCGGGGGTGCCATAGCTTTTGTGCGTTGGGTTGAGAAGATGGATTATGTTTTGCGATTAAGTAAATGCGCCCCCGAACATCAGGTCACGTACATAGCGGGACTGTTTCTGGATGGGGCTCTATCATGGTGGAACCTTCAGGTTCAGACAATGGGCGAGACTGCTGCGTATGCTCTAACGTGGGACGAACTGAAAGAACTGATGCGTAAAAGATATTGCTCTAGGGCAGAAGTCCAGAAGTTGGAGACTGAACTGTGGAACTTGAAAATGGAAGGTTCAAAGATAGCTGAGTATGTGCAGAGATTTCACGATTTATCACAAGTTGCTTCGCATCTGGTGGAACCAGAGTTTAAGAGAACCAAACGTTTCATCGGGGGATTGGCACCTCAGATTCTAAGCCTGGTGACAACATCTAAGCCTCCAACGATCACCGAAGCTATCGACTTAAGTGTGGCGCTCACTGAAGAAGCAGCTAGATTAGGAAAATTTTCCACGATGGAAGAGAAAAAGGAGACTCCCGTAGAGCTATCTGGAGATAACAAGAGAAAGTTCGCAAACTTCAAGAAGGGTACTCGGGTGAATAGCAAGAACAGGGCCAAAAAGGGAAAAGAGTACATGGGTATCCTACCTAAGTGCGACAATTGTTGACGTTATCATATCGGGCGATGCAGATATGGAAAATGTGAAAACTGTGGCAAAGTGGGGCTTGTCAAGGAGACTTGTAGGCAAGATATCAGTGGAGATAGAAACCAAGACAGTAGCGAGAATCACGGAGGAAACAACGACAGCGACAATTATCAAGGAAGGACGAGTGACAAACAAAAACGTGCTCAAAGTTGTTTTAACCGTGGAAGCAAAAAGCATTTCAGAAAATATTGCCCTAAGAACAATCAGGCACAAGGATAAAAGCTCAGTAGCAGAGCTAGGGGAGCACACCAGGAATCCAAGCGTAGATATCGGTACGTCCCATATTAGTCACATTATGCATCTGTGCTGCTGGATACTGTTGTAAATTTTTGCTTCGTACCTCTAGAGTTTGAGAGTATACTTGGTTTAGTAGCAAGTAAGTTAGATACCCCGTACTCGATAGAACTAGCTAATGGGAAGCTAGTGGAAGCCAACGAAGTAATTGGGAACGGCAAGATAGAACCCGGAGAGTGTGAGTTTACGCTTAATCTACTGCCAGTTGAGTTGGGAAGCTTCGACGAGGTAATTTGGTTGGATTGGTAGTCGAGCGATCGAGCGGAGATTGATCCGCATCCCGACGGCGAACGAAGAAACGATTGTGACTCATGAAGCAGGATACGCCTCTACGAATTACTAATTGCTTGAAGGCACGAAAGTTGTTGCGTAAAAGATGTGTTGTTTTCTTGGCTCTTGTCGTGGACATGGGAGCCGAAGAACCAAAACTTGAAGATATCCCTGTGACAAGGGAATATCCTGAAGTCTTCCCTGAAGACTTGCCATAATTATCTCCCCAACGACAAGTCGAATTTCGCATCGATTTAATTCCAGGCACCGCGCCTGCAGTCAATGCACCTTAGCGACTTACACCTTCGGAGATGCAAGGATTGTCAGTGTAACCTCAGTAGTTGATAGAGAAGGAAGTTAACAGACCAAGTTTCCCGTTTTGAGTAACCCCAGTTCTGATCGTCAAGAAGAAGGACGATGATTTTCAAATGAGCATCAACTACCAGGAGCCGAACGAGCTAACCAACAAGAGTCGGTAACTCTTGATGGGGATTAACGAATTATTTATTTAACTAACTGTGAGGATCTAACTACTATATCACGACTGATCGATGATCGAGTGTCATTAGCTGTAAATTCAGGAAGAAAGTATACCGGGGAAATTGTGGGACAATAACTTGTTTTAAACATACACAAAAAATGTGCTTCCTACACAATGCACAAAACAGTTTTACACAGAATACGAAACTTTAAGAATCTGGAAAACATATACGTAGGACCTTCGGGAACACAAGTCCGAACTCGTAAAGGTTGTTGCTTAGGAACCACACCTGTTAACTTAAGCAAACCCCATTATCCTGACAAATATGCTATTTCAGTTAACCAAACAGAAAGTACCCAAATTTCTTTTGTTAAAATCTCCACTTTTGCTTCTAGCAAATGGATGTTTGCATCCCTACTCCCCTCAATGGTAGTTGCATCACGTTAATTTTCTTCGCTGAGAGCGAACACACATTGCTTCGATACTTGGTCATTTCTTCATACTCATTGTTCATTACTTGGAAACTTATATGTTACACATGCACCATTTGCTACGCATGTGGTTTCGTTTCGAATAAACGCTTCATTGAAGTTCAAATATTATTTTGCTAAAGCTAACTATTGGTTTATGATTCGAATAACCTACATTATTGTAATTGTTGGCTCCTTTGTTATCAAGTCAACACACTTTCTTGAAACTTCTCTTATTTCAAGTTACATTCATGGTTTATCCTTGTAACCATGCCGAGATTCCCTTGTTGATACACACGTTTATTGTCGGGTTACACTGAAACCATGTTCAATTGCTTGAACTTATTCATTTTGCACATTCAATTTAAGACGCCATATGATGTATTGAGAGCATCATATTCAAATATTTTTGCAAAGGATCTTTTGTTTCGAGTCGTAGTAGACTTGATTGGTCTGCAATTCCACTAAATCGTTTGTTGGTTTCGATACCTTGCGGTGATACTTTCACAGAATTGAAGCTTGCGCTAATTTGGTTACGCACCTCATACACGGATTTAATTGTCTATTTATTCGTTCTAAATCCGTTTTGTTTATCACGATTAAAGCGGTCTCAACACAGTTGTGTGTTAAGACAATGGTACCTAGATTCATTTCATATCACGGTGTACCTCCTAACGATTCTTTTGTTATAAATGAAACACTTTGCAGTATTTATTGCTTTCCATCTTCAATCAGAAACAGTAGTTCTTTGATGTTCCATATTCGATTGGAAACTCTATGACATTGTGTAAATCAAACCTTCAGGTTGTTTTAGTACATTTTCATTTGTTCTCAAACACGGTGAACTTGTTCAGTAACCACTATTATTGAATTATGTCATTACGACACCTTGTGGTGTCGATACGAACTTGTAGCTTGTGCTAATCATGGTCAACCGTCTCACACGAAACTACACATACTTTTGTTTGGCTTGTCATTTAAACATTCCTAATGCAACTACGAATTAAGACAATGATACACCAGACTCGCTTGTATTTCATTCGGTGTCTTTCCGCAATTCAAGAATGTCAACAAACTAATCCTTACCATTTATTTATTCGAAAGTTGACAGATCATTTTCATATTCAAGTTGTTGATTTTGAGTTCATATAGCGGATGCTATGGTTTGTGAAAACTCGCTTGCATATTGCGACCGATTGTTTGAGAATCCATCGGCCAAAACTCCTTTGTTGCACCCCTGTTAACTAAGTTACACTAGATTCTACACCTATACATCTCGTGTCCTTTGACATCAAATGCTAAGAGCACATACCTTTTAACCATTGGATTCGTGTTGTTGTAATATATCCTTGGATTCACCTGATTCGAATGAGTTTTGATTCGGTTTTGTGGTTACCTACCTCAGTATTATTCATATACATACACGCATAATGTAACCCTAAGGAGTTAAGGTAGTATAAATTTCGAGGACGAAATTTTCTTAACAGGGGGAGAATGTGACAACTGTCAAATTTGCATGTATCCGTACAATTATTAAATGATGATTAGTGCTTAATGACTGTGCTGATTTACAATTTATGACTTGAATTGCTTTCTGATTACTGCATTATACTTACATGTGCATCTCATATTGCAAATGACACATCATTGACTGCATGCAAACATATTAACATAAATGATGCACAAAGCACAGTTAGCACAGTTAACAGGCAAACCGGGAAAATACTGACGGAATTCAGTACATAGACAGACGTTGTTTTGAGACACAGTGTGAGCCAGAAACCAAGTACTACACTAGTATAGTGTGTAGGGAAATAAGGACCACAAAACTGCTTTTCTAGGTGATAGTTAGGGTGCCGGAAAGTGCCTAAAACTCACCCAAAGTGCAGAATTCAGCATAATTCAGCAAAAATCAGCATTTTAACAAGCTAGTAACATGCAAAAATATGACTAAATGGTCCTGAATACTTTCCTAAGTGTCGGGAATTAAAAGTGTCAAAAAAGGGTACATATAGAACGCTAAACGGTATAGTTTAGCACTTTAACGAACCGGTATCTAACCGAACAACCGGACACTACCCGAAACACCAACATTACACTAGAAGCATTGTATTATTATTTCTGAGCTAGTTATGGGCCCCGAACACCCTAACACACTATATAACACATAATATACATAACACCCTAACTAATACTTGAAATTTAAACTAGATTGTGACTTAATGGTTTAAACCTATGCTATACCCCCCCCCACCAATCTTACGGCCCCAAACAAGGCCCCACCATTGAGATTTCATTTGATTCACCTTGATTTGTTAAAGATCTTGACTTGTACCTTGGAGACACATTGCACATTGGTTAAACATCTAATATTTGTTATTTCCAATCATAGATCTAGGGTAGTTTGAATTAATTAATTTGACTTGATAGACTAATAAAACCGACAGGCAAACCAAGACACGACATTTTCCAAGGACTATCTAAAGCAATTCGCCGGGTAAGACCTACCAATAGCCCCTCACTTTCCAGGTATTAGGACTAGCAGAACACTAAAACCTAGCAAATTACTAACAATTACTTCTAGGGGTTATTGGCCAATTCCACCCTAAAGAATTAAGATCTATTATGTGATATAGACACTCACCAAGATCTAAACCCTAGCATGACTCTATGTTGTGATATAGACCGTCACTAAGAGTCATACGAAGCAAATGATAATAATAAACCAAATTAAAGCATGCATGTGCATCAAATCAATAAAACAAACCTTTTACAAAACACAAATAATCCATAACATTCATACAATTAACAAAAAGAGTAAATACTTCATATCAATCCATTCATCAAAGTCTAGGTGGCATAAAAGTTTAGCCAACAATCATGGTCTTAAAAATAATAAAACTAGTCTCAAACAAGAATTCATCGATACTAAACAAGAAAAATAGAGAACTAAAGAAATCGAGTAACAAAACCCGGTAATCCCTTGCTCTCAACGCTCCCAGCTCGATCCCGATGATTCCCGCACGTGCGTTGCTACTGATGTCGCTTCCCTGTTGTGCGGCTCCCACTGATGTCCCCAACTGTCTTCGTCTCTCCAGCCGTAATGTCTCAAGTAATATTCTCCTCCTGATTTGCGGCTGATGTATATTATATATCTCTCAAATTAACAGCCGCCTCCCCTTCCTGGGCTTCTTTTGTGGTACACCAAAGTGGAATGGGCATGGCCCAATTGCCATATAATGTTCTAAACGGCCCAACATCACAAATTATAAGAATTTGGTCAACATAACTTGAATTTCGGTCAACAGATGCTCGGTCAACATCAGAATGCTTTTTTTTGTGATTGGAATTAATTTAACTTTCATCTTTTTGTTACTTCTAGTCCTCCCACTTCTAACAACTATTTTTAAAGAACTTTCAACTTATTGCGGTTTGGTCATTCGAGCTTATAAAATAGAGATAGCAGCATTGACCCACTTAAGGAAAATAGCGGCAATTCTAATTCCGGTCACTGGCGGTCTACTCTACTTAACTAGCTGGATATTTCTTTATTACTCTTTTTCGCTCCATTTGCACCAGGACCTAACCAAACACAAAATAAAATAAAATAATATAATACTAAAACTAAAACTAAATAAAAAAAACAAATAAAAACTATACAAAAATTATACAATCTACACGGGACAAATATGTGTATTTTACCCCACATCAAATATCCCTACACTTACTCTTTTTTCGTCCTCGAAAAAGAATTATGCAACGGAATCAGAGATAAATAGATACTCGGGTCAAAAGCATATGTAAATTTTATTAAAACCAAGGCTTGCGTTAGTCGCGATTGCGAATATACTTATCCCCTTAAACCCAAATCCAATCCTAAGCCCTTATCATGTGATTTTAATTTAAGTGCGGTCAATCCACCTAGGGCCTCACACCAGAATTTACGGTCCACCTACTCCCGCCTCAAGCCTATAGGACTAAAGGAACGATCATTTGACCAATTCCCAACCGTCTTATATCAAAACCAAGAGAGTTTACAATCAACTTTTTTTTTTCATTTTTTTCTATTTTTGCTTTGCTTTTTGCTCTCTTTTCTTTTTCCTCTCGTGAGTCGCTATCCCCAACCACAGATTACTTAGGTTTCGGTACTTTCCCTAACCAAGAGGTATTCCGGCTGTAGAGTCGCTATCCCCAACCACAGATTACTTAGGTTTCGGTACTTTTAATCGGCAATTCGATTTCACACATCCCAGAGGCTTTCCGGCTGTAGAGTCGCTATCCCCAACTCGGATTACATAGACCTGTGTTACTTTCATTTAGTTTGTAGCTCACTTTTTATTCTATTTTATTTTTTTCTCGCAAGATCACAAACTCAAACGGTTTTAACTTATAACGGTGCCCCTTATACTCTTATTGGCAGTTTTGATTTCCCATATTTCCCAGGCGAAAACCCATTAGCAGACCGACAATTAAGGTATATTAGCTCAAAGGGACTTAAAACCAAACCCGGGCCTATCCACATATCCCTAACTAGACGCAAACTCGATTTATTTTAATCTCATATTATTATTATTTGAACCCGAACAAAAACCCATCTTTTCTATCATTTTTTGTTTTAATTTTGCAAACTTCTTTATTCAAAAGACATTTTCTGATTTTTCAATTTTTTTTTTGATTTTTCAAATTTTTAATTTTTTTGTATTTTTTTTTAAATTTTTATGACTCAAGACTCACTAACTAAAACCTAAACGACAGTTTCCCATCCCCACACTTAAACTCTACATTGCCCTCAATGTAGGATAGAAACTGACTCAAAAGACTAAAAAAAAAAAATAAGAAATAAGACACAAAACGAAAAGGACTTAGCTGGTTAATAACGCGTAAGCTTCAAACTCTCGTCCAATCCAGCTCGATCGTATAGCATTTCGGTCGCGATCGGCTTTGACACTGACTAGTACACTTGGTAAATGCCTGAAATTTGAAAAGCAGCTCCAAAATCACCCGAATAGAGATTGAGTACGGGTGGTACGATTCAAACCTGCATAAACAAAAACAAACAAAAACCAAAGCAGTACCGACTCTAAACAAAAGACTGACTCAAACACTACTAAATAAGACTCAATATACAAAATAAAAGACTCAAAAATACAAACTCTACAAAACCTCCCCACACTTGAACTTAATCAGGAGGTTTCTCTTTGATTTGAACCCGGTCTAACCCATTTAATTCCACCCGATCCTCGAAAACAGTTAAACATTTAAGGACGGAATAACGAAATATTTTGAAAAATTTAAACTTGAAAATTTTAAACGGGTCAGATCACCAATATTTAAACTTACCTGGAATGGACCGGATGCGTGGCATGTAACGATAAGAGCGGTCGTGCTTGCACTTTAATTGCTCCATTTTCTGTTTCGCCCATCTTCCGACCCAGAACCATCTCCGGTTTCCAGGTTCTTTCTTTCTTGCCCTTTCCCGTGGCCTTAAATCTTCAGTTACCCCTACCACGGGCCAGCTATGATGTTCTTCATCTTCCACCATTTCCTCTACTTCCTTGGGAAGATCCCCACACTTAATTTCTACGTGCGGTGTGGGTTCACTTATTTTCTCAGGTTCAACTTCTACCTCATCATCAAACAGACTACCTAAGGAATCTCCTAAATCTAATTCCTCTTCAACATCTACTTCCTTAACTAATGATTCCTGGTAGACCTGCCACTCGTCTACTTCTTCCACACTCTCTCTCAATATCCCGCAATTAGTCATTTGCATCATAATCTCATCTTCTTCACAGCCAAAATCGATGATGCCCTTCTTCTCCGTTTCTTCTACTTCTTCTAATCTCCTAGACATTTCTTCTATTGAACATTGAATGTCTGAAAGTATAGACTGTTGATTTTGAAGCAGGACTTCATGTTCTTGAATCATTTTATGAGTAGTCTCATCCGTAGCTACCAGTTGAGCTAACAACCCCGTTATCCTATTCAGCTGGTCCTGCTCATTTACTCTAAAATTTTGTTGTTGAGGCTGCTGATACGGTTCCTCATACTGGTACGAGGAATACCCCTGTGAAAAATATGACTGCGGCTGCACATAGGGGTTAGCATAATAATATGCAGAGGACCCCTCATATTGTGGGCATTTAACTGTAAAATGGGGCCCTCTACAAATTTCACACATATTTAAAACTCAGAAGAAATAGAAGACACAGAAAATTAGACTCCTACTACTCAATATACAGAACACAGATAGACTCACAAGACTCACCACGAAAACACAAAACAAAAGACAAGTAGCACAAATTATGTCAATTAAAAAAAAGTATAACATGGGGGATTTAGATGTCATTATCTCACACACACAAAAACACACTTACTCCCCCTCTCCTTCTTCCCCCCTCACGACCGCAAACAACAACACCCATCACCACCATCTTCACTTCATGTTCATCCATTCCAAGTTGATCACAAGGTGCTAGGTGGTGTCTAAAGAAGCTTGGCGGCTTTGGAACTTCGAGGACCTCTTTCATTTGGTATTATCCACCACATTTGTCATCTTCATCTTCAAGAGTTCATCCCTAGCCTTGAGCTAGTAGTAAGATCTTCTACACACCATTTTACTTCTTATTTAGTTGATTAAAAGATCATGTAAGATGTTAATCATGAAGAACACTAAAGAACCTAATCAAGAAACATGAACATAAGCTTGATATATGATGAAATCATGATGAAACTATGTTGTTTAGTGTATGTATGGTACTTGATTGTTATTTTCTTGAGATTATGATGTTGATCATCATAAGGAGCTTGCTAGATTGTGACTAAACACATGATCTAGCAAGTAAGAGGATGATTATGTGATAAAACAAGATGATCATCCTTATGTGTAAGCATGAACTTGAAGAATAAAGTGATTTCTTGAAAAATAATAATCAAAGTGAGTAAATAATCTTATGGATCTAAGATTTATGAATGGTTTTCCAAAAGAACCAAGTTCAAAATATGATTTTTAGAAGATCTTGGCTCTTACTTAAACATACACTATTTTTAGTGATAGAACAAGTGTAGAAACACTTGAGAAACAAGAAAATTTCATAAAGAAACATTTTTGTAAAACATTTTTACAAGTTGTAAACACCTAAATCTTTCAAGAATGAAGTTTATAAAGTACTAAACCTACTAAACACACCACCAAGTTACTACAAGTTTTTATGAAAGTTCAAGTTCATGTTGTTATGTAAATTGTATAGTTTTGGCACTTGGTAAGTGTTGAATGGATTGTTGGTTGTTTGTGATGATTTTAAAAAGAGAATGATATGCTTTGATAGCATGGACACCTCCATTTTTACGGGAAACTATGGCAAAATTTTCTAAAAATATAAACACTTAGAGAAATATTTTCAAACAAATATTTACAAGTGTATTTTGATCATGAGTTTTCAATACAAAATTTGCCATAATTTTTGTTGCAAAAATACAAATATTGTGTCACACCCAGGCTTTGCGGAAGCGTGGTTAATTTTGGTGTGACTTCTTAATACCATAGCTTAATCATAACAAAGCTATATGAAATAAAATCATGCAAGATCATCCATTAAGTTTTAAAAACCAGAGTAACATACCATTGTCTTAGAGACTTACAACATCGTAACATAAAACATTGTCTTGAAAAACATAAACATAAACATTAACATGAAATAAACGCAGTTTAAGATTTGTGACTTGTCCAGGAAAGAGTCACATTTCCTAAACTGGGATGACCTTGGAACCCTTATGCAGCGGGAAAACATAACATACCGCGCCAGATCTTTAATTTCCTGAAATGCATGTAAGTTGAAAAATCAACAATAATGTTGAGCGAGTTCATGTGTAAGTGAGTAAGTAAACCTTTGTGAGTATAAAAATAGTCTTGGTATGTAGCAAATAAGGGAATTGAGATCACCAATGGTTTGCAAGGCCATTGATATATGTGAAGTGCAAATAGGGAGACTCAAACCTAGCAGATTTCGCCACGGCATTTGTATGTGGACAAAGTCACCCCAAGGTCCGTTTCTAGTTTGGCCTGGGGCTGGGCTCGCTACACCCAGATAGATCTACCGCTCCTGTCCCTCGGTCCTGCCATGAGGACTAATGGCCTCATATTGCTCCTACCCACTCACATGATCTAAGTAGTAAACCTCCTTACGCTAACCATACCATGTATAAAGTACTTGTAATCAAAGTAACATGTATTTCACCCCCGCAGTTAAGAAAACTGAAAACAGTTAGAGAAAAGGGGGACATGAACTCACCGTGGTGCGTCTCTACCAAGTATGCCTCCAAATCGATCAGCTGTATGACGACCTACACGTGCTAACTCTATTAGACGGACGGCCGTGCCTTAGCTTTACGGTTTAAGTTTTTGGGAAATAGTTAGGCAACTATTTCGTGTTTACATTCTGTATACTTGGTAGTTATTCTCCTTCCCAAGGATGGGGGATTTAATACATGTGCGTTCGTATAATTCGGATTACACTATTAAGTCTCACTCAATATATTTTATTCCTAACTCCAAAATATAAATATTCTTCCCAAAAATATTATATTTTAATACATGTGATTTTCCCAAAATAATACTTAGTAATATTATTTTTATTCTAAAAATAATATTTACGTAGTTCACAAAATAATCATAAACACTTATACAGGTGATGTTGTGAAAGAAGAATATATACTAAATATATATGTATCACGTTTTATTTTGTGAAAATCCCACCTCCGATGTTTTGTAAATATAGTCGTGGCGAAACTTATATTTTGAAAACAAGTCAAAATGTATTTCTAACACTTATAGTGAAAATATTTCTAAGTGTTAGGCTTTTAGAAAAATTTCGCCAGAGTTTCCTCTGTAACTGGAGGTGGCCACGCTTTCAAGCGTATCATTTTCTTTTATAAACCAAATCAACAATCTTCTTTTTCAATCAAAACAATGTTCAAACCACAACTAGTCAAAATATGTATATAAATCGCATAAATTTTATGAACTTGTGATTCATTCAAACTATGAAGTAAATCCCACTACTTTTAGTGGATCTTTATATAAAACAATCCGATTTTGTAAAAACCTCGTTTTTAAAGAAACTCCATCTTTACAACTTCTCGTCATCTTTTCCAAAAATAGTTATTTTGTCGAAACTTTGTGTTACACAAGTGTTTACACACTTGTGTGTTCTAAAAACCATTCGTGTTAGTGTAAGATCCGTCTTTAAAAGCATGTTTTCTCTTGACACTTGGTCCTTTGAAAATACCGCTTGTAGATACGTAGATCTACTAGTTTTAAACACTATTGTACAAACTAAAACACTTTTACACAAGTTCATGATCCGTGTGTGGTAGAGTTTCATCTTCTAACCCTTGTTACACTTAAACAAGCTTTATGTCATAATCCAAGATCATGACTAAACCGGGTTAAATGATGATCCGGGTTACCACAACATAGATCGGGTCCAAATAATCACACAATTCAAATACTACAAGTTTTACACAACATATGAGCTTTTAACCACCAATTTTAGTGTTTTAAGTAGACTTTTCTGCTTCAACTTGTAAGTTAACGAGTTTTAACCGTTACAAATCATATTACCCACTTTAAAATAGTTCAAGAAGGTGATTTAAGCAACATACCACTAGCTCGAGGCTAGGGAAGAATCTAGACGCAAATAGGGTGGATAAAAGCAAGATAACGAGGTCCTTCGCCTTCCGTTTGCTCCAAGACTCCTCGTATGTGACCCGTAACACTTGTATGGACTTGGGATTGCTTGATCAAAATCGAACAATGATGGATGGGGGGTGGGTGTGTTCGGCCGTAAGCTAGAAGAGAGGAAGAGAGAGTTGTGGAGTGGTGTTGTGTTAAGTGAATGATCATATGGGTCTAAGCTTATACTTATAGACAATTAACAAGACTTTTAACCATTGGATGCTATGTCCTCTAGATACTAAGCAAGAAGATTATAATAATCATCAAGTACAAGAGGTGTCCCCCTACATGGGGACGGTTTGCAATGGGGGGGGGGTCCTAGTCTGAATCCAACCATTAGTTAGGACAATAGTTAGCTTAAGTAAGTTAAGTGCTTAACCCGGTTAGTTGTGTGTAGTGTGTTATGACGGGTGTTAGGGTACTCAGGGACCCTAACTGGCTCAGAAAAAGATAAATAATGAAAATAACAATATTTTCATGTTCCGGGTATAGTCCGGTTGTTCGGTTGGATAGTAATCCGTTAAAATGCTTAACAAAGCTTTAAAGTGTCGTCAATACCCTTTTTAGTGACACAACTTATTTCTGACACTTTGGAAAGTGTCTAGTAATATTTTTCTCATGTTTTGGCACTTTATTAGTTAGCTAAAAGCTGAATTATTATGTAAAGTGCTGAGTTTTGTACTTAGAGTACGTTTTAGGCACATCCAGTCATTGTGACTTATTCCTAGAGACGCAGTTCTACAACCCTTGTATCCCTACACTCACCACTAGTGTAGCAAAATATTTCTGGCTCATACAGGCCTTAGAGGCAGTGTTTGCCTGATGCTGGCTTTATCAGCATGTTCAATGGGTTATCCGTTTATAGTGCTACTGTGCTTTTTGTGCATCATGTTTGTCACTAGGGTTCAGCATGTAAATAATGTAGTGACGGTAAGTAAAGTATGATGCAGGTAAGTACATGTATCAGTAATCAAGTAGCAGTTTATCAGCAAGTTCAAGTAAGCACAGTAATTAAGCAGTAATTAATTATTAATTAAGTCGTACGGATACCTGGTTTAGTGAGGGTTGTCACATTCTCCCCCCGTTAAATAAATTTTGTCCCGAAATTTTAAGTTCTGCTTGTAGATGCAGGGTTCTTAGGAAATAAGTGGGGGTATTTCTGTTTCATCCGGTCCTCGCGCTCCCAGGTGTATTCAGGACCGTGTCTGGCATTCCAACAAACTTTGACGAGCTTGACACTGCTCCGGCGGGTCTTGTTTACTTTCCAATCCGTAACCTCAACCGGTTCTTCAACGAAATGGAGCGTGTCGTCAACATGAATCTCGTCGATGGGAATGGCAATGTTGTCTTGAGTTGGACTTTTCTTCAGGTTGGATACATGAAATGTATCGTGAACTGAATGGGGTTCAGCAGGTAAGTCCAGCTTGTATGCTACTAACCCTATTCTTTCCAAAACTCTGAAAGGACCAATGTAGCGCGGATTTAACTTCCCACACTTTCCGAAGCGTGCCACCCCTTTCCAGGGTGAAACTTTCAATAAAACCATCTCTCCCACTTGAAATTCCAAGTGCTTCCGGTTTGGATCTGCATAGGCTTTCTGTCTGTGGCGAGCGGCTTTGATGCATTTTAGAATCTGTGCAATTTTGTCTGTCGTCTCTTGGACGATTTCGGGACCGGCAAGTTGCCTATCACCTGCGTCAGCCCAGCATACGGGTGATCGGCACTTGCATCCGTAAAGGGCTTCAAATGGCGCGACACCAATACTGGTGTGGTAGCTGTTGTTGTATGAAAATTCGACCAAAGGCAAATGCTTATCCCAGCTACCGCCCAACTCCATAACACACGCTCTCAGCCTGTCTTCCAAAGTCTGTATCGTTCGCTCGCTTTGACCGTCAGTTTGCGGATGAAACGCAGTGCTCAGATTTAATTGTGAGCCAAAAGCTTCTTGGAAGGATTGCCATATCCTTGACACAAATCTTACGTCTCTATCAGAGATGATTGAGAGAGGCACTCCATGGCGCGTGACGATCTCTCTCATATAAATTTCGGCCAACTTGCTCGTATTATCCTTCTCTCTGATAGGTAAGAAGTGTGTTGAATTCGTTAATCGATCCACTATCACCCAGATAGTGTCATGGCCTCTTGGCGTTCTTGGCAACTTTGTAATAAAATCCATGGAGATTTGTTCCCATTTCCACTTGGGAATCTCAGGTTGTTGCAGAAGTCCTGAAGGCTTCTGGTATTCCGCTTTCACCTTAGCGCACGTTAGACATTTGCTCACATAAACAGCAACATCGCCTTTCATCCTAGGCCACCAATAATAATCTTTGAGATCCTGGTACATCTTATCCGCCCCAAGGTGGATAGAGTACCGCGACTTGTGAGCTTCATCTAAAATAACTTTCCTTAAACCTCCAAACAAAGGAACCCAAATCCTTTTCTCAAAACATAACGTTCCTTCCTCGTTTGGCACCAAACGCTTCTCCATCCCACGGAGATATTCTTCTTCAAGGTTTCCTTCCTTGAGAGCTTCTTTCTGCGTGGCACGAATGCGCAAGGAAAGATCGGTTCGGATAATCATTTCTAAAGCCCTAACCCTTATGGGCTTGATCCTCTCCTTTCGACTTAGGGTATCGGCGACTACATTCGCCTTCCCTGGATGATACTTTATCTCGCAGTCGTAATCGTTTAGCAACTCAACCCATCGTCTTTGTCTCATATTCAGCTCCTTCTGGTTGAATATGTGTTGTAGGCTCTTGTGATCTGTAAAGATTGTACACTTTGTACCATAAAGGTAGTGTCTCCAGATCTTTTAATGCAAATACCACTGCGCCAAGTTCCAAGTCATGTGTGGTATGGTTCTTTTCGTGCACTTTCAATTGACGCGAAGCGTCACAGTATACCACAAAATCATCTGTACCTTCCGGTAGTGCTAAGATTGGCGCATTGCAGAGCTTATCCTTCAATATCTGGAACGCTTCTTCCTGTTTGATTCCCCAATCAAACTTCCTATCTTTCTGCGTGAGGAGCGTCAATGGTTGAGCGATCTTTGAAAAATCCTCAATGAACCTTCGATAGTAGCCAGCCAAACCCAAGAATTGTCGAATCTCGGTTGGCGTCTTTGGCGTTTCCCAACTCTTGATCGCTTCGATCTTTGTGGGATCAACATGGATTCCATTTCCATTAACCACATGTCCAAGAAATTGGACTTCACGTAGCCAAAACTCGCACTTAGAGAACTTGGCATACAACTGTTCCTTCTTCAGCAGCTCCAAAATAGCTCTTAAATGTTGTTCGTGCTCAGCCTTTGTTCTTGAATAAATCAAGATGTCGTCGATAAACACAATCACGAACTTGTCCAAGTACGGCTTGCAAACTCTATTCATCAAGTCCATAAAAACTGCAGGTGCGTTTGTCAAACCAAACGGCATAACAAGGAACTCGTAGTGTCCATAACGAGTTCTGAAGGCTGTCTTCGGGATACTCTCCTCTTGTATCCTTAACTGATGGTATCCAGATCGAAGATCGATCTTTGAATAAAAGCTTGAGCCTTGCAGTTGGTCAAACAGATCATCAATTCTTGGCAGAGGATATCTATTCTTGATCGTCAGCTTGTTCAGCTCCCGGTAGTCTATGCACATCCGAAAACTACCGTCCTTTGACAAACAAAACTGGAGCTCCCCAAGGCGAGAAGCTTGGTCGGATAAATCCCTTGTCTAACAACTCTTGAAGTTGTGTCGACAGTTCCTGCACCTCAGACGGAGCAAGTCTGTAAGGTGCCTTAGCCACAGGTGCGGCGCCTGGAACTAAGTCAATGCGGAACTCTACTTGCCTCTGAGGTGGCAGTCCAAGTAAGTCCTCTGGGAAGACTTCTGGATATTCCCTCACGACAGGGATGTCTTCGATCTTCGGTTCTGCAGCTTTCTTGTCTACAATGTGTGCCAGGAAGGCAGCACAACCTTTGTACAAACACTTTCGCGCTTTCAGGCAGCCGACAATTCTTAACGGCGTATCACGCTTCTCCCCGTGAACCACAATTGTTTCGCCATCTTCGGTTGGGATACGAACGACCTTTTCGTGACAAACTATCTCAGCCTTGTTGCCTGATAACCAATCCACTCCTCCCACCACGTCGAAGCTTCCCAACTGGACTGGTAGTAGATCCAAAGTAAACTCAGGCTCTCCCAACTCGATCACACAACCTCTGATAACTTCATTGGCTTCTACTAACTTTCCATTGGCTAATTCGATTGAGTAGGGAATATCTAACTTACTAGCGGCTAACCAAGCATATTCTTAAATTCTAACGATACGAAGCTATAATCGGTGCCAGTATCAAACAAAATAGATGCAAAAGTTTTTGGTTGATAGGGAACGTACCAGTAGTCATGCCTGGATCCTGGCATGCTACACCAGCTCCGATGTTGGATGTCCTTTCACGGTCTTGTTTCAACTTCGGGCATTCCCTCTTAAGATGTCCAACATCCCCACAATGGAAGCATCCTGGATACCTCCCATTTCCACCTTGAGCGTTGTTACTGTTTTCTCCTTGTCTGGGACCCTTCATCCCACAACCATCCTTAATGTGTCCTTTCCTCCCGTACCTAGGCTTCCGACATCCACAATCGTGGTGATACTTACACCCAGCACGTCTTGGTTTAGTTTCTAAGTAAATCTTATCATTGGCCTGTTTGTTGTTAGGGCAATCTTTCTTGAAATGCCCTTTGTCCCCGCAGTCAAAACAACCTCGAATAGATCTTTGTTCATCATTATTCGTTCGGGTATCTTCGGTGAGCTTCCTTTTGTTCTTTCCGGACGACTCTACCTGAGTCTCCTTGTCAGGGTTTGCAAGTTTTTCTAGTCTAATTGCTTCCGTAACGAGTGCCAGACCCATCTTACTTGCAGCCTCAGTTGTTGGTGGCGTTGACGTTGTCATCAAACTCAAGACTTGAGGCGCCAGTTCCCAAATGAATTGTTCCAATTTCTTTAATTCTGGTTTCACCAGGTACGGAACAACTCGTGACGAATCATGAAGTCTTTGCACGTACTCCAACACCTTCGGACCTTCCATCATCAGGCTCCGAAGTTCATCTTCCCACTTCTGGGTTTCCGTTTGGGGGCAATACTTCTTATGCATCATTCCTTTCAGTTCACCCCAGGTTAATGCATATGCTGCAGTAGCACCCTTTATATGGGTCTGAAGATTCCACCATAATCGGGCTTCATCTAGAAACAGCTCAGAAACGTATAGGACTTGTTGTTCCGGCGTACAACCGCTCACTTGAAAGATGGAATCCATACTTTCGATCCATTTTACAAAAGCTATGGCACCTCCAGTGCCGTCGAACTTCGAAGGCTTGTAGTTGAGGAAGTGCCAGTAGGAACAACCGTTATTTTCTGAGGTACCTCTGATAGGTTCGGAGCGTAGGGCCTCGTGCTGTGCTATAGTTGCAGCAATTATCTCTTGAAGTTCCGCCTCTGAGGTGGGCATGCGCATTTCGCATCTTGGTGGCATCTTCTAAAAGATGTTTCACGTAGGTTAGGTCATAGTAAGTAGAGTGTACGTAAGTATACAACAATATCAACACATAACATCTCATGTTATCAATCACATAACATCTCATGTTATAAATAAATCACCCATATTGATAGCCTCTGCAATGGTTGAGGGCTTCGAGGTAGTAACCATACCCCTGATCTGGGGTGCAAGTGTCCAAATGAATCGTTCAATCCTTTTGAACTCCGGTTTGACTAAGTAGGGGGCGACCCTAGACAAGTCGTGAGATTGCTGGACGTATTCAGGAATCTTTGGTCCGTCCATTTTCAATTCCAGAACTCCACCTCAAGCTTCTAAATTCCAGTCCTAAAACAACATTTCTACTCAATCGTTTCCTTGAGCTCGTCCCAGCTCAGTGCATAAGCAGCGTCTGTGCCAAGGGTCTGAGACTGAAGGTTTCACCATGAGAGTGAGTTATCTAGAAATAACCCCGGGATGTAGGTAACACTCTGTTGGGACGAACAGTCACTCATTCTTGGAATGGAGTTGGTCTTTTCGGACCAACGAACAAATGCAACGGCGCCTCCTGTTCCGTCAAAGTTCAAAGGCTTGCAGTTCAGGAACTGTTTATAGGTGCAGCCAGTTGGAGGGTTATTTCCATTAATGCCATCGTTGTGCTTAGAGCGGAGGGCTTCATGTCGTGTATTTATCTGTGAGATGCGTTCTTGCAGCTCGGCTTCTGTCCTTGGCAACGTACTGGTGTTTGTGTCACGTCTGGGTGACATTCCCTTTTGTCGAAGTGGTGTGAAGCGGGTTAGACAACGTTTCGATTGTCTATGGGGTATATATAGCAACATAAGCCATCATGTAATCACCCAATTTCACACGCAAATATACTCAATGTATGAGTGGGGAAGTAAATTTCTGAGCCTTCACATAGGCTTGCCAATTTGGCTTGTTGCTTGTAATAGAATGAACTCGAGGCTACATCGCCTCGCCTTGGTCATTCGTGTTTTAGATATTTCCTGCTACATTGGTTTTCATTAGCTTGACCCACAGAGTCCACCAGGATTTCTGTGCACTACAAGTCGTTATTACGTGGGCCCCCGTAATAATAAATTGTCTTGCACAGTTACCCCAAATTTTCTCTCGTCCAAGCAGATGATCAATCAAGGAGCAGGTGCATCGGCATGAACAGGGTCATGCTCCAATGCGGGGTCAGGAGCAACGCCTGGCTCAGGGGCCACGGCTGGCTCCGGATCAAAAACTCCATCTCAAGATCAGCTGGATCAACAAACACAGGGGGTTACAGGATCCTCCAAGGGCTGGTCTAAGTGTATGAACTCAAGGTCATGGTCTGGATCAAAACCAAGTGGAAGAACATGATCACCCTCAACACTGTGATCAAACTCAAAGCTGTGTGCGGGAACTGGTGCAGCTGATGACGCCATATCAGGGTCGGCGTCGTGTGAGTGGTGCTGCATTCCCTGTATGTGCGAAGATGCGGATGTCAGAAACTCAAATGAGTCTGGGATAGGGGAATGGTCATGAGTTTCCCCTACAGGAGCGTCCGCATGCAGTAGTCTAATACCAGCAGCAATAGGGCCCTGCCCTCGAATGGGTCCTCCTCTAGTAGATCGTTATCGTCGTCAGAGGCCACGTCGGGGGGGGGGGCATACCAACAACATGATAAGCGGCAAGGGGGCAAATTCCCAACAAGATGGCCATCAGTAGGCTCTGCTACGACTTCAGGCAGCGCAAAAGGGCTGAAAGTCGTCATTGTCTGTGCCGGTAGTATCGGAAATGTACACCTCGTGCTTCGATGAAACTATGTCGTCTGATACTATGGCCATGGGATTCGTAGTGTCCATCTTTCTAGTACTTGATGAAAGCATGACGTTTGTAACACAAACACATATACATATAATAATCAATCATATAATCATATAAACATGTTAGTCAATCAAATAATTCTCCTAGTCCCACTAGCCAACTTCTTCCCAGTCTCTAAGACTGCTCTATCATCAACCTCGACCTCTTAGATCGAGCCTCGGCCTCTAAGACCGAGCCTCAGCCTCCAAGACTGAGCCTACTCTTCCTAGTCCAACTAGCCAACTACCTCGATCTCTCAGACCGAGCCTCGGCCTCCAAGACCGAGCCTCAGCCTTTCCGGACTGAGCCTAAAAATAATGAATAAAATGTGCTCAACATTTGTTTGTAAAAAGTGTTGGATCTGGACTTAAGTGGTATGCAGAAAAATGTTTTCGTGAGAGCCCTAGTGATCATAGTCTAGACTCGAGAAGGAATCCTAGTTCGCTATGATCAGAGCTCTGATACCAAGCTGTCACACCCTGGCTTTGCGGAAGCGTGGTTAATTTTGGTGTGACTTCTTAATACCATAGCTTAATCATAACAAAGCTATATGAAATAAAATCATGCAAGATCATCCATTAAGTTTTAAAAACCAGAGTAACATACCATTGTCTTAGAGACTTACAACATCGTAACATAAAACATTGTCTTGAAAAACATAAACATAAACATTAACATGAAATAAACGCAGTTTAAGATTTGTGACTTGTCCAGGAAAGAGTCACATTTCCTAAACTGGGATGACCTTGGAACCCTTATGCAGCGGGAAAACATAACATACCGCGCCAGATCTTTAATTTCCTGAAATACATGTAAGTTGAAAAATCAACAATAATGTTGAGCGAGTTCATGTGTAAGTGAGTAAGTAAACCTTTGTGAGTATAAAAATAGTCTTGGTATGTAGCAAATAAGGGAATTGAGATCACCAATGGTTTGCAAGGCCATTGATATATGTGAAGTGCAAATAGGGAGACTCAAACCTAGCAGATTTCGCCACGGCATTTGTATGTGGACAAAGTCACCCCAAGGTCCGTTTCGAGTTTGGCCTGGGGCTGGGCTCGCTACACCCAGATAGATCTACCGCTCCTGTCCCTCGGTCCTGCCATGAGGACTAATGGCCTCATATTGCTCCTACCCACTCACATGATCTAAGTAGTAAACCTCCTTACGCTAACCATACCATGTATAAAGTACTTGTAATCAAAGTAACATGTATTTCACCCCCGCAGTTAAGAAAACTGAAAACAGTTAGAGAAAAGGGGGACATGAATTCACCGTGGTGCGTCTCTACCAAGTATGCCTCCAAATCGATCAGCTGTATGACGACCTACACGTGCTAACTCTATTAGACGGACGACCGTGCCTTAGCTTTATGGTTTAAGTTTTTGGGAAATAGTTAGGCAACTATTTCGTGTTTACATTCTGTATACTTGGTAGTTATTCTCCTTCCCAAGGATGGGGGATTTAATACATGTGCGTTCGTATAATTCGGATTACACTATTAACTCAATATATTTTATTCCTAACTCCAAAATATAAATATTCTTCCCAAAAATATTATATTTTAATACATGTGATTTTCCCAAAATAATACTTAGTAATATTATTTTTATTCTAAAAATAATATTTACGTAGTTCACAAAATAATCATAAACACTTATACAGGTGATGTTGTGAAAGAAGAATATATACTAAATATATATGTATCACGTTTTATTTTGTGAAAATCCCACCTCCGATGTTTTGTAAATATAGTCATGGCGAAACTTATATTTTGAAAACAAGTCAAAATGTATTTCTAACACTTATAGTGAAAATATTTCTAAGTGTTAGGCTTTTAGAAAAATTTCGCCAGAGTTTCCTCTGTAACTGGAGGTGGCCACGCTTTCAAGCGTATCATTTTCTTTTATAAACCAAATCAACAATCTTCTTTTTCAATCAAAACAATGTTCAAACCACAACTAGTCAAAATATGTATATAAATCGCATAAATTTTATGAACTTGTGATTCATTCAAACTATGAAGTAAATCCCACTACTTTTAGTGGATCTTTATATAAAACAATCTGATTTTGTAAAAACCTCGTTTTTAAAGAAACTCCATCTTTACAACTTCTCGTCATCTTTTCCAAAAATAGTTATTTTGTCGAAACTTTGTGTTACACAAGTGTTTACACACTTGTGTGTTCTAAAAACCATTCGTGTTAGTGTAAGATCCGTCTTTAAAAGCATGTTTTCTCTTGACACTTGGTCCTTTGAAAATACCGCTTGTAGATACGTAGATCTACTAGTTTTAAACACTATTGTACAAACTAAAACACTTTTACACAAGTTCATGATCCGTGTGTGGTAGAGTTTCATCTTCTAACCCTTGTTACACTTAAACAAGCTTTATGTCATAATCCAAGATCATGACTAAACCGGGTTAAATGATGATCCGGGTTACCACAACATAGATCGGGTCCAAATAATCACACAATTCAAATACTACAAGTTTTACACAACATATGAGCTTTTAACCACCAATTTTAGTGTTTTAAGTAGACTTTTCTGCTTCAACTTGTAAGTTAATGAGTTTTAACCGTTACAAATCATATTACCCACTTTAAAATAGTTCAAGAAGGTGATTTAAGCAACATACCACTAGCTCGAGGCTAGGGAAGAATCTAGACGCAAATAGGGTGGATAAAAGCAAGATAACGAGGTCCTTCGCCTTCCGTTTGCTCCAAGACTCCTCGTATGTGACCCGTAACACTTGTATGGACTTGGGATTGCTTGATCAAAATCGAACAATGATGGATGGGGGGTGGGTGTGTTCGGCCGTAAGCTAGAAGAGAGGAAGAGAGAGTTGTGGAGTGGTGTTGTGTTAAGTGAATGATCATATGGGTCTAAGCTTATACTTATAGACAATTAACAAGACTTTTAACCATTGGATGCTATGTCCTCTAGATACTAAGCAAGAAGATTATAATAATCATCAAGTACAAGAGGTGTCCCCCTACATGGGGACGGTTTGCAATGGGGGGGGGGGGGTCCTAGTCCGAATCCAACCATTAGTTAGGACAATAGTTAGGTTAAGTAAGTTAGTTAAGTGCTTAACCCGGTTAGTTGTGTGTAGTGTGTTATGACGGGTGTTAGGGTACTCAGGGACCCTAACTGGCTCAGAAAAAGATAAATAATGAAAATAACAATATTTTCATGTTCCGGGTATAGTCCGGTTGTTCGGTTGGATAGTAATCCGTTAAAATGCTTAACAAAGCTTTAAAGTGTCGTCAATACCCTTTTTAGTGACACAACTTATTTCTGACACTTTGAAAAGTGTCTAGTAATATTTTTCTCATGTTTTGGCACTTTATTAGTTAGCTAAAAGCTGAATTATTATGTAAAGTGCTGAGTTTTGTACTTAGAGTACGTTTTAGGCACATCCAGTCATTGTGACTTATTCCTAGAGACGCAGTTCTACAACCCTTGTATCCCTACACTCACCACTAGTGTAGCAAAATATTTCTGGCTCATACAGGCCTTAGAGGCAGTGTTTGCCTGATGCTGGCTTTATCAGCATGTTCAATGGGTTATCCGTTTATAGTGCTACTGTGCTTTTTGTGCATCATGTTTGTCACTAGGGTTCAGCATGTAAATAATGTAGTGACGGTAAGTAAAGTATGATGCAGGTAAGTACATGTATCAGTAATCAAGTAGCAGTTTATCAGCAAGTTCAAGTAAGCACAGTAATTAAGCAGTAATTAATTATTAATTAAGTCGTACGGATACCTGGTTTAGTGAGGGTTGTCACATATTGGAGGTTGGTTTTTATAAATAAAAATGGCTAGATATACATTAAAGACATGATGTGTGTGATTACTTGTACACTTTGTGTATTAGTTATATTGATTTAGGGTTTGAAATAATATAACTTAACAAATACCAAGAATTTACAATCCAAAATGTTACCAAGAATCACAAGGAATAAATACACAAGTTACACACAATATATTGGCAAACCGAACTAGATATGTAACTTACCAAATATTCCGGAAAATATGCTTATAAATAATATATTTTTGGTAAATAATATTTTGAACACCGAAAGAATGAAAATGGGATTTTCACAATTATCACAAAGTTATATCATATTTTGACAAGAAGGAAATATATAATTTTTGGCGATTAAAAATATATATGTTTTCTTGGATAAACTTGAAATACATTATTTTTGGGATAAAATAAGTCTATAAATATTTTCTAAGTGAGACTTGAAAATATATTGTTTTGAAACTACAAATATTTTTGCCAAAAGAAAAATTAGGAATAATTTTTCTAAGAAATACTTCTTGAAATATATATTTTAGAAATATATATGTTGGATACTTGTTAAAGATAATCCGCACCGGAATATGACACCAATACATGGCAAAAATATACAGATACAAGAACACGAATACATATGTATGAGATACCCCCATCCTTGGGAAGGAAATATGAATAACAATACTTGAGAAGTATTATTGCAAAAATATTGTTTAACAATTATTCTGAAATTTAATAAATATAATTTAAGTTAAAATATTAATTATTTTAACAAATAATTATATGCTTGGAATAATAACGAAGACACTTTAAAACGTAACTCAAATGCACTAATTAAACCAAGTCAAGGCACGACCCGCTCATCTAATGGACCGTAGTACGCTTGTAGGTAGTCGTGCGTTCTAGAGGAAGCTTTGAGTTACATCGGATACAAGGAACGCGAAACTGTGAGTTCATGTCCCCCTTTACTTTTAACTGTTTTCAGCTTTATACTTCGGGGGTGAAATACATGTTACAATTATTTACAAACGTTTTATACATGGTATGGTTAGCTAAGGAGGGTTACTGGTTGATCATGTGAAAGGTGGGTACAACACTTAAGGCCATTAATCCTCGTCGCAGGACCGAGGGACATGAGTGATAGATCTATGTGGGTGTAGCGAGCCCACACCCATGGGGACCAGGGTGGCCCATAGGGTGACTATGTCTTCCAGCCGGAGGCCCGGTACAAATTTGCTAGGTTTGAGTTTTCCTGCATCACTTCACACATATCAATGGCCTTGCAAACCATTGGTGATCTGTTTTTCCTTGTTGCTTTCATACCGGGACTTATAAACTTACATACATACTTACAACGATTTCGAAGGTTTATACATACACACAAACGAACACATGAACTCGCTCAACTTTTGTTGATGTTTTCAAACTACATGTATTTCAGGGAATTAGTAAGTGGATCTGGCGGGCGTTGGAAGTTTTTATGCTGCGATAGGAATAAAGATGTCATCCATGGTCTTTGGGCTTGGTCAGTGTGTCTTATTCCTGGATGAGACACGTCTTCCAAATCTTGGTTATGTTTAATATCTTTTAACAAGCCCTTGGTAAACTCATAAACAATTTGTATGGTTTGTAAAACTCGAATTTGAAGCCTACGTTTCAAAACAATGTTGTTATGTTTTAAATTTATTTAATGGATGACGAATCTATGGTTTTGTCATGTAGTTATTGTTATGATTTAATGCAATGGTATTAAGAAAGTCACACCATAATCACGCTTCCGCAAAAGTCAGGGTGTGACAGACGTAGGGCACAACTTCCTCAGTCAGTTGTCGATATGGTAACGGTCTAGTGGTTTACAACATGGGGTAGCCCCCACTGGTTATGGTTTGGGAAACAAGGAACTAATTAACTACTGGTTTTCGAATGAACTTATGGTTTTTGAAAACAACTTTAAACTGGACAACCAACTGTGAACTCGCTCAACTTTGTTGTTGACTCGTTGTTGCATGCCTTGCAGGTCGATAAGTACTTAGCAGGAGCTTGCATGGGAGGTGTCGTTGTGGAGCATGGACATTGAGTGTTTTTTTGGGTAAATGGTTACCCCGGTGATTCTATATATTCACAACCAAATAAAACAAGTAGTGTAGAGAGACTACACTATTTCAATCATGAGACATGCCCCATGAAAGTAAAACCAACAAAATCTCAAAGACAAAACAGCCAAGACAAAACACCTAGACAAACATCTAGACAAGGACGGAAATAAAAAAACTACAATCTAATCAGCCTCCATCATTTTCACTTTCTTTTGTAATCTCCCATTCTCCAAGCAGCTTGCGCACCCTATCAGTGTTCTTTAATTTTGCTCCCATCAACTTGTATCTCACTGTTTTCAGAATGATGTCACTAACCGTTTCAGGAGGTCTCAATTGATTTTTAAATAACCTGGCATTCCTCTCTTGCCAAATACTATATTCGGCGGCCGCAACAAGAATCTTAGCAACATAAACCTCAGCTTTCTTTGAACGAACTCGAACAAGAAGCCAATCGATAATATCCACCCATCTCGGACATTGAGTGTTCATGATGAACTTAAACACTTTTAACTTATGATTTGGGTTTTGAACTACTTGCTTCCACTGATTACTTAGACTTGTTAAACTGTTTTTGAACCCCAATTATATTGTGTGGTTGGACTTTTATTTACTTTATTATATCGTTCAATATGATTGGTGGCTTGATCCTGGTCAGTCGCGCCTCCTGCGGTGATACTCCGCTTGTGGAATTTGGGGGTGTGACACGACTGACGTCACATCGCTATAACAGCTAGTTGCATCCGTAATGTCACACCCTGTCTTTTTGCGGAAGCGTGTGGCGGTGTGACTTGATCAGTTTTCATTGCATTCGATCATAATAAACAACTACCTTATTAAAACAAGCGATGTCCATCCATTCATAAGTTTCAAAAATATTACAAACCACAAGTTGTTCAAGTTTCAACCAACACAAGTATTTAGTTTAAGTTACAAACCATCATAAGTTTTAAAGTTCCATAAAAAGGACTTGTTTCACAAAAGATAAGGTTCATGAGGCTTTGCATCCTATATCTTATCAAGGATAAGATATATGAATCAAACCCTCCAAAAGTTGTCACACCCCCAAAATCCACAAGCGGAGTATCACCGCATGGAGGCGTGACTGACCAGGATCAAGCCACCAATCATATTGAACAACGTAATTAAGTAAATAAAACCAATCATAATATAATTGGTGTCCAAAAGAAAGTAACCAACTTTAAGTTAACAACGGAAGCATAAAATGTAAAACCCAAACATAAGCAATAAGTTTATAAAGTTTAAATGTTTAACATGGAACTCAACAGTCTATGCCCCCACAACGACCGCTCCTCTCTGTGCAAGCTCCATAAGCACCTAACGACCTACAAGGCATCTAACAACGAGTAAACAACAAAGTTGAGCGAGTTCAGAGTTGGTTGTTTAGTTTTTAAAGTTTGTTTTGAAAACCATAAGTTGTTTCGTAATCCACAAGTTAACCAGTATCTTTGTTTCCCAAACCATATCCATAATCAGTGGGGGCTTCCCCATGTGAACCACTAGATCGTTACCATATCGACAACTGACGAAAGTAAGTTGTGCCCTACGTCAATGTCTATCATCATTGACTAAGTGCCCAGATCCGTTAGTACACGCCCGTCCTGTCAGCACGGTGTGAGGCTTGTCAACCCTAATAGCGCTATCAACTAATGACCCGCTCACCATTGGCCCGGCGATTAAGTCGATATAAAAATGAGGGACTTCATGATAGAGTTTTGTCTAGTAAGTTTAAGGTTGTTGTCCTAACCCAAGGAGGACGAACGTACGTATTCTACCCAAGGAGAATACGCAGGATTAATATTGGCATCCTACCCATGGAGGATGGCGGTACATATCCTACCCAAGGAGGATATGTAGGTTCCGTTTTAATTCTTTAACCCATTCCCAACCACCGGGAATCCCATGCCTTAGAAAGTGTGTGAACTCACCTTGGTTTGCTCGGCAGATAAACAAAAAGGTCACTTGAGCTATCTGTGGTCAACCACGTCCTAACATGGTTACCATAGAAGTCAGGTTCGTATTCAGGTAATGCACGTATGGTTTTCTACACGTATACTAACAAGTTGCATACAAGTATTGATCATGGCATACACGTATAATCATGGCAGTTAACAATACATATATTATATGTTCAACAGTAACGTATAAAGCCCAAGTGTGCGGCCCAATTACTTGAGCTCGTAACAGTATGCAAGTCCAAACAGAATATATGATCATGTGGTCTCGAGTCGAGACTAGGGATCTCGAGTCGAGACAGTACGGTCTCGGGTTATAGTCTTAACGTTCTCGAGTCGCAACTAAGGGGGTCTTGGGTTATATATATTCATCACTCGAGACTAGGTGGTCTCGAGTCGCAACAAGACCCGCAACTAAGATCTCGAGTCTTGTTTGTGTGATGGCAAGGTGTGGTCTCGAATCGAGACAGTGGGTTCTCAACTCGCAACCGGTGTCGAGACTAGGTGTGTAACTAACTTCCTTATTTGCAGCTCATTTATTTCCGTAACTTTTGCTAACAAGTTTGGCAGTTTCAAATCAGATTAAACAGCATTGAATTCGGAAATCATACACATTCATATTACCTTAATCATCATCAAATCAAGAACAATCAATTTAATTCGTATGAACCCTAAGTAACATCTAATCATGAATAACAACAACAATCATTCAAACATTCGGTCAAACCACCATCCTAAGGAATTCGATCATTGCCATACGGTTCATGTAATTTTTACCATCTAGTTCATGCCAAAATACATGAATCAAAATACATGTTCGGTACAAGTTGATGGGGCTTAGATTCAAGAACACAGCTAGAGTTCGTGAGCTGCTGGAGAAATGGGATATTCACGGAGCGGACTTAATGATGGATCCTGGATAAATTTTCTGTTTTTGAGTTCGGTCTGTCTAGATAGTAGTCTAGTGGTTGATGTATTTGTTTCCCTTGGTTGTCTTTTGTTTTCTTTGTTACACTTTCATGAGGGTGTGTCTCATGATTGAACTAGTAAGGACATCTCCTTACTACTTGTTCTTTTTGTTTGTGAATATATAGAATCACCGGGGTAACCCTTTACCCAAAAATCACAATCATGCAAATCCAATTCATATGAACAATCTTAACTATCATGCTCAATCATGGTAATCACAACATTGTCTAATACACAATTAATAATGAATCACTAACCAGAATATGAGATAGGGCCGAGATGATCTTCAAGAGAGAGGGGTGTTGTCGTCGAGTGAAGGGAGAGAGCTTTAGGGTTTATGTGTGTGTTAAGTGTTTGCAAATTATGAGGATCAAAACCCCATAATGGGTATATGCATACGCATAGGGAGTGGGCCGAACCCATTCTTTGGGCTGCCCTCTTGGTCTCGAGTTCCATAAGAGTGGGCCGAGAAAGAGGTGTGACAAGGCACAAAGTGTACGGCCCTAAAGGCTTGTATGATTAGAAGTCGTTGTGTGACCAAGTTTATTATGCATACATACTCACGACACATTCATGTAACACATAGCATAATAAAACATAATATTCCATTGAAGTCAAACATGTCAACTAGTCATGTAATGTTCATACAAGTTACATCAAAACACACAGAAAGGTTCTGGAATATGGGTTGTCACATCATCCCCAAGTTGAAAGAAATTTCGTCCCGAAATTTAGCACGTACTCACTGAGGAAGCTAGTTAGGTTGAGTGGTTTTCCTGATTTTTCCTGGGGTGTCACATCCTTCCCCCGTTGGTTTGGAATTTCGTCCCGAAATTCCGTGGTAGCTTCAGCCTCAGTAGTGGTTTCACTGTTCTCGAAAAACTGGGGATACTTGTGTTTAATTTGATCTTCCCGTTCCCAGGTGAACTCTGGGCCACGACGGGAGTTCCAACGAACTCGAACAAGGGGTATTCTAGTACGCTTGAGAACCTTAACGTCTCGGTCTGTAATCTCTACTGGTTCCTCGATGAATCGCAGCTGATCATCGATAGTGAGTTCTTTGAGAGGAACTATGAGGGTCTCATATGACAGACACTTCTTCAGATTCGACACATGGAATACGTTGTGAACTCCACTGAGCTCTTCAGGTAGATTCAATCTGTAAGCGACCTTGCCAATTCGTTCAGTGATTTCAAAAGGTCCAACATAACGTGGGTTTAGCTTGCCTCATTTACCAAAACGAACCACACCCTTCCAGGGTGAGACTTTAAGTAGAACCCAGTCCCCAACCTGGAATTCTAGGGATTTCCTACGCTTATCAGCGTAACTTTTCTGACGATCACGAGCTGCCGCCATTCGTTGTCATATTTGAGCAATCTTTTCTGTTGTGTCTACCACGAGTTCTGGGCCAGTGATTTGGCTGTCGCCAACCTCTGCCCATCAAAGAGGTGATCGGCATTTACGTCCGTACAATGCCTCAAACGGAGCAGCCTGGATACTGTTGTGGTAACTGTTGTTATACGAAAACTCCACCAAAGGGAGGTGTCTTTCCCAACCATTGCCAGAATCGATTACACACGCTCGAAGCATGTCTTCTAGGGTTTGGATGGTGCGCTCAGACTGCCCATCCGTCTGTAAGCGGTGCTCATGTCTAAACGTGAGCCAAAGGACTTGTGCATAGCTTGCCACAACTCAGAAGTAAAACGTGCATCACGATCGAAAATAATGGAGGTTGGCACCCCGTGCCTCGAAATCACTTCCTTCAAGTAAACGTCTGCTAAGGTAGAAAACTTGTCTGTTTCTTTAATAGCCAAAAAGTGCGCAGACTTAGTCAATCGATCCACTATCACCCAAATAGTGTCATTTCCGCGTTGAGACCTAGGCAGGCCAGTAACGAAATCCATGGAAATTTGCTCCCATTTCCATGTCGGGATCTCTGGTTGTTGGAGCAGGCCTGATGGTTTCTGATATTCGATCTTGACTCTCGCACAAGTCAAACATTTACTGATGTAGGTTGCTATGTTGGCTTTCATGCTAGGCCACCAGTATGTAGTTTTTAAGTCGTGGTACATCTTATCCAAACCAGGATGTACTGAGTAACGTGACTTATGTGCTTCATCCATCACAAGCTCGCGTAAGTTCCATAAAGTGGGGAGAAACCCTAATTCTCTCTCTAGCAATGGCGATTTCTGATCATCACGCAACCCTACCTCTTACATCGTGATTTCTGTATCAGGTTCGTCATTAGAGTCTTTCTTCTATTACGAATTCTGGTAAGGATCTGATCGATTTTGTCTAGGGTTTTTTTGTTCTCTTTAATCGCCGTCCTAAATCCCTTGGTCGAACAGTTTGATACCAATTCGTTATCAGATTTTATTAGACTCATGGGTTAGGGTTTCTTGCTAGTTTAGGGTTTCTGTTTGCTTGTCGTTTTGTCGGGATTGTTTGGTGCTTTGTTGTTTGCGGCTGAATTATCATAGGGTTAAAGAGAGTTTGCAAGTCTGAATGGAAGATCGAACAAAGTCTGATGGTAAATCTCATGATTCTCGTGGGATGCCTCCATTGTCATTCAAGGATATTGAAGATCGGGTTATCGATGTTGAAGGTAATACGTTTCAGCCTAGACGTGGAACAAATATTACTAATCAAGATGAGCCTAAGCGTATAAACATCATTGATGAACTGTCCAAGGTTACAATGCCAGTCCGATTGGAGAAAGTAGATGGAGATCAATCGGTAAACTTCTGGGATTATCCAAGTATGGGGTTCACGCCATCTTCAGGTTTGGATCAAGAGAACTTGTCGGCTGGTCAAAGGAAAACAGGATCATATGGGGCTGAGAAACCTGTGTCCTTTGCTAAAGTAGTGAAGAACACAAAGGCGGATGTTAAGGTGAATTTTAGGGCGATGGAATCAAACGAGGCAGTTGATGGAGCGGATGTTGTTATTCCACTGTCATCGGTTAAACAAGTTACGGATAGGTATGCTAACACTTTGTATGGATACTTTCTGGGTAAACGTCTGGCATTTCCTGTGGTTGATTACTTTGCAAAAAACAATTGGGTTAAATATGGTCTTTCCCGGCTAATGATGAATGCAAACGGGTTCTTTTTCTTTAAGTTTAAAACTAAGGAAGGGATGAATCAAATGTTAGAGGATGGACCTTGGATGATCAGAAGTGTACCGATTATTTTGAAGGAGTGGTCGGCCTCTATCAAGATGGAAAAAGAGGATATTAAAGTTGTTCCAGTTTGGGTCAAACTGCGTGATGTGCCGTTAGCTGCATTTACTGAGGATGGTCTTTTTTTTTTTTTGGGTAAAGGGTTACCCCGATGAATTTTATAAATGAAACAAATAAGTACAAGGGTGTGTCAAAACGACACACCTACTAGACTTGACATGCCAAGCCTAGGAAAACCAAAAAACACACAACCAGATCAAAAACAAAACAACCAAAAAAGACGACCACACTAACAACCAAAACGCACACCAAGACAATAACAACTAGCCCGGATCTGCTACATTATCTTCTATCTCTTCAATCTTCCAAGACTTAAAAATCCTATCCTTTACCGAAGCCACCCGAAATCTGAACCCCATCAGGCGCAACCGAACCGTGTTTTTAATTATCTCAGCAACTTGATCCACTGTTCGTTTATTATTCTTGAATAGCCTATTATTTCTCTATTGCCATATGTAGTACGACGAAGCCGCAATCAACAGCTTACACACAACATGGTCTGCTTTCTTAGAAGAAGAATGTTTTTCAACCCAAATTAGAATCGAATGCCACGAATTATCCACATTCCCAAAAGAACCCAACTCCTTAACGTTACTCCAAACCTGATCCGCAAAAGCACATCGGAAGAACAAATGGTCCCGACTATCACGATCAAAATTACACAGCGGCAACACATCAAATTCAAATTCGTAAGACTACCTGCTTCCCAAACTGCCAATCGATCCTGCGTTTTTAATTTGTTTCTAAATGGCAGCCACAAATGAAACGAGTGCCTCGGGATGCATTGAGAAAACCAAACCATGTTACACCACATCACCTGAATATCCCTATTCCGAATTGTATTCCAGACTTGAGATGATTTAAAGTCACTTAATTTCCCATCCGAGTCTTTCCAAATGAGCCGATCCACACTATTAGGAACAAGAGAAGGCACCGAGATCGTGAATAACACCGGGAAAAGATCCATCCAAGCTTGGGGCCACCTCCAATTACCATTCTGATCAATAACTTCCGCAACAGAAGACTGTAACGAAAACCCAGCATTAGCAATGGACCGAGGAGATATAAACGAACTAAGAGGACTTAGCGAGCACCACATATCACTCCAAACATTAGTTTGAGCACCACTTTTAATAGACGACCATATGTGAGGCCGAATAATATGACGAATAGATAGGATCTTTCGCCATCCCCAACTCACACTCCCACGGCACGGAATCTCCCAAAAGTTTCTCCCTTTAAGTTTATAATTATGAATCCATCGCACCCAAATAGACTCCCTTTTAGAGATGATACTCCAAATATGGTTTGCCATGAGCGATTTGTTTACATCAGAAATACTTCTAATGCCCAATCCGCCTTCATGTTTAGGCAAACACACATCCTTCCATGCAACCTTAGCACGAATCCTACCTTCCGAACCAGCATTCCACAGAAATCTTCGAATACGCTTCTCAAGCTCACTGATAACCCGAGCTGGGATAATGAAAACTGAGGCCCAATAGATGTGCATAGATGAGAGAACCGAGTTAATAAGCTGTAACCGACCAGCAAAAGACAATGATTTTGTCACCCAATTGACTATCTTTTTATCCATACGCTCAATGAGAATCCTACAATCTTTATATAGAAGTCTTGAGGAGATAAGAGGGGCCCCAAGATAACGGACCGGAAGAACACCCTCCTGAAACGGCATTATATCCAGAATTTCCTGCCTTATCGAATGAGGAACATTACAAAAAAACACCGTACTCTTAGCTGGACTTGGAGCAAGTCCTGACATGTTCGTAAATTTCTCCAGCGCATCCTTAATCTTCTTAACAGAGCCGATGTCACCATGCACAAATATAAATAAATCATCCGCAAAAGACACATTAATTATTTTCTCTTTCGCACAGTGAAGATGATATTTAAACGACATACTAGCTGCTCGTCGAAGCAAGAGCGTTAAAACCTCCATAACTAGCGTGAAAAGGTAAGGCGACATTGGATCACCTTGCCTTAATCCACGTTTACCCCTGAAATAACCATGCAGATTGCCATTAATACTCAAAGAGTACGAAACTGTGGACACACAAGTCATGATCCAGTTCACCATTTTATGATGAAAACCAAATCGAATCAGAACATCCTCCAAAAATTTCCAGCTGACAGTATCATATGCTTTCTGGATATCAATTTTGAAAGCACACCTAGCCGGACCCCTGTTAATGTGATAATTATGCATCAACTCCTGAGTTAGAAGAATATTATCCGAAATCTTCCGTCCTGGTACAAACGCTGATTGATTGATACTGACAAGAGAATCCAAACTACCTTTCAAACGATCAGTAATAATCTTGCTAATACATTTGTACAAAACATTGCAACAAGAGATCGGCCTATAGTCCAAAACCGAATCCGGAATGTCTTTTTTCGGAAGTAAAGCAAGGATAGTATGATTAATTTGTTTAAGAAGCTTACCGTTTTCGAAAAACTGTAAGACCGCATAAGAAATTTCATTCCCGACAATATCCCATGCTTGCTTGAAGAAAACCGAAGTATACCCATCAGGCCCTGGGGCCTTATCATCTCCAATATCAAACATAGCGGCCTTAACCTCCTCACGAGTAATCGGACGAATCATATGCTCTGCGGCTTCATTGCTAAGAATATTAGAAAACAAGTTTTCCAAATTAGCTGGTTCAACCGGATTTTCCATACCCAAAAAATTCGAATAATGCACCATAGCATCAGCAACTCTTTCTCCTTCATGTCTATTCCCCAAAAGATCCATAACACTATGAATTTAGCTCTAGCATTCCGAGATTTCACAGTGTTATGAAAAAACTTTGTGTTTGAGTCCCCAGCACAAAGCCACTCTACCTTAGACTTTTGCTTCAGAAAGCACTCCTCATCATATGCCGCTGCTTCAAAATCTTTAAGACATTGAGTTTCCAATTGGCGAAGTTGCACATCAAACGGATTACCATCGACCTGGACCTGAAGCTCATCTAGTTTCTTTCTCAAATTACTAACTTTCACATGCAAATTTCCTTGGTTGAATAAAATCTTTCTCAACTTAGGCTTTAAGTTCCTCATTTTCTTTACTACCGACAGCATAGTGACTCCCTCATATTTTTTCATCCACTCGATCTTAACAGTTTCCTTGAATTCCGGTTTAGTGGCAATAAAATTTGGAAACTTAAAAGGTTTTGGGCGAAACCCATTAGTACCGAGAATTTTTAGAATACAAGGCGTGTGATCCGACATACGGTACGGATGAAACATAGCATAAGCATTAGGAAACTGATCCAAGAACGTAACATTACCCATAATTCGATCTATCTTTTTCAATAAACCACCTCCACTCTTCGGCTTTTGATTCCATGTATACTGAAGGCCATACGAATTGATATCCATTAATTCAGCTTGTTGGATACAATCCTGAAATTCACGCATGCCAATGGACGGTTTGGATACCCCAGATAACGAGTCATCAATGTTAAGTGCTGAGTTAAAATCTCCCATAACCACCCACGGCTTGTCATGACAAAAGACTTTATGCTTGCATATATCATCCCATAGCAATCTACGATCTATATACTTGTTTTCTGCAAAAACAAACGAACAGAAAAGGATTTTCTTGCTAGCTTTAAACATAACCTGTGTATGAATAATCTGATCCGACTGAGCAAGAACCATAACATCCAAATTTTCAGCATTCCATCCCAGAATGATTCTGGTACCACGATGACACACCCCACCATTTGAAGTCCAATTCCAATTACGAAAAACAAACTTACACACTTTAGCAAGTTTACCAACATCCACATGCGATTCAAGAGTAGCACACAATTCTAGATTATTTTCAGCAACAATAGTACGAACCTCACTTTGTTTCAGGGGCCGGTTCAAGCCCCTAATATTCCATGGCATATGGCTACCCATTTAAACCATTGTTACCGGGAGTGCTTGCCCCCTCAGAGAGATCAACACGCTGATCATTAGACATAAAATGAGCCATTTCCGTAGGAGTGTTTTCCAGAATTTCTTCTATTACCTGTGCCGTTTGATACCCCTTCTTATCCGTACCATCCTTTTTATTAGGTATATTCTCATCCCCATCATCATCCACTGAATGTAGAGCATCGAAAGTATTTGAGGTTTTAACATTAATATTGTTCAACTGTGCACCAGAATCCGTCTTTGTACCCGAAGTACTAGCATTCGCCTTGTTCGATTTTTGCTTGTAAACAAATTTCGGTTTTTGTTTTTTATGCATGGCTCCAAATTTTGCAACCTTCCTTTTATCCGTAATAAACCCGTCCTCATCAACCGTTACTTGTTTGAGCTTCTCATTAGAACTTTTTGGGCAATTTTGATCATTATGACCAAACACGCAGCAAACTGAGCACCGATGAGGTTTCCATTCATACTCAACCGAAATCCTTTCCATAATATAACCCTCATCTTCAAGCTTTGGAATAGCAACAACTATATGGTCCTTGAGTTCATCATTAGCATTAATCTCTATCAAAGCTCTAGCAAAGCTACTCCTACCCCAGCTATTAGCACACATGTCAGCCGTGTAACTATCCAACCTCTTTGGAACCCCAAGTTTAGATGCTAGAAGACTTAAGCCATCATCCGTATAAATAGCAATAGGAACATTGTGAAGTTTAACCCATACAGGCACTGACTTAATTCCCTCCTTTTTCAGACTAATCGATGGAGACCATATATTAAGAAATAACGGAATTTTACGAATTAGCCACGGCCCACCCTCTAAAACCTTATTCATACCTTCTTTTGAGTCAAACTTGAAAAAGAAAAATCCTTCCGCATTCATCATAGTCTTAACAAACCCAAATTTTGCCCAAACATTTTTAACGTAATACTCGACTACCGGGAATGGCAATCTATTACCCAAAAAATAACCAAATAACACATTATCGAACCTGTCTTGAACCTTTCGAACCACCTCCCTAGGGATCACAATATCCGCTTCTTGATGTGTTTCGTTAGGCTCCAACTTTCTAAAGTTCACTTCACTTTTAGCCATAACATTATTCCTCAACTTTTCAGCATAAGAAACTGGTTCCTCAACTTGATCTTGTTTATCCAACCCAAAAAAATCCTCATCTGATTGAACTGGAACCGTAATCTTCTGAAGTTCATCAATAACATTCACCACTAGAGGTTCCTGCTTATTAGTTGTTACAACTCCTCTTTTCGGCATCAGAAGTTTACCATCTATGTTCAGAATTTTACTCCCCAGACCAGTTATAACATTTGAATGTTTCCCATACAGATCACGATGTTCAGCATTCATCGAAGGAGGTTTTCCAAATATCTGATTGATATCCAGAGGTTTAGAATTCATCTTAGATTCAAATTAGACACATGCAGACGTAAAAACAGCAGAAGAAGCGTAAAAACTTTCAGCCGAAAACCCTAATCAGCCGACAAAATAAAGAAAACCGAAATCCCAAAAAAATTAAACCCGTAATCCTTTAAACCCTAGAACAAAACCTCAACCCTTGATCGATTAAAATAGTGTCATCAATCTAGCTAAGTTAATCTCAGTTAACCGCAATCAATGGCTACCAGATTAATAAATTAGGGTTTCAGAATATGTTTCTAAGGTGGCGATTTATCAAGAAAACAAAAGAAAAACCCTAGTTCTTAATTGATCCCTAATGCTAACTAGTTCGTTATAGACTCTTGAAAGATCAAGATCCAATCACAGACTGTTATGCATAAGATCACAAGAAAAAACAAGGGAAATCATGAAGAACAAGAAGACCAGAAATCGCCTAAAGGAGAGAGAACAAGACCATTAATAATAATGAACGGACATATTTACTGAGGATGGTCTTAGCTTAGTTGCTTCTAAGATTGGGATCCCTAAGATGTTGGATTCATATACTGCCACGATGTGTACTGAGTCTTGGGGAAGAAGTAGCTACGCTAGAGCGCTTATTGAAGTTCAGGCGGGGACCGAGTTAAAGAAGAGTGTTACAGTTGCAATCCCATCTTTGGATGGTACTGGTCACTCAATGGTGGAGGCCAAAGTTGAATATGATTGGGAGCCTTTAAGGTGCTCCTCTTGCTGTGTCTTTGGTCATGATGAAAACACGTGCCCAAAGAACCCTCAGGTAACTTCAAGTGGGGATTCTGAAAAGAATATTGATGATTTTCAGGTTGTGGGTTCCAAGAAGAAGAAAGTTAATAATCAGGGCCTCCATATGAAAAATCAGAAGCCTAAGTTAGTGTACAGACCAGTTGTCAAGCCTAAACCAAAATCGTCCTTGAAGAGTCCGATGAATAACCAGGTTTCAACATCTAACCCGTTTAACATTCTCAAGGACGATGATGGAAATCAGGGAGGTATCACTGTAGGTCGAGTGGAAAAGAAGTCTATGCAGTCGACTAGGGACAAGCAGGAATCGGATGAGGAGGAGGTGGTTGAAGTCTATAATGAAACTAGTGAATTTATGACCTCGGGTACCCAGTCTTCTACTTCGAGAGCAAAGGCAGGCACCACTTCCACAAAGTTCTCCAATGGATAGACTCTTTTTGGTTCGTGTGAAGGGGTTGCCGGTTTGTGGCAATTTCATTTTTGATGATGGCGGATGAGGGCGTATCTTTGTTTTGTTATGTTTTGTCTACTGATGTATAGTAGGCTAGGTTATGGGGTGTCATAGATGCTTTGTTTTGTTTGGTTTACATATATGGGGTATGTCCTATATATGAATTAGTGTGGAACACATCCTCACTACTTGTACTTAATTACGGTTTGTTTTAATAGAATCACCGGGGTAACCCTTTACCCAAAAAAAGTTCCATAAAGTGGGACCCAAATACGCCCTGTTACGTAGTAGGCGCCGTCTTCCTTTTGTTCTAACCGTTTCCTCGATCCTCGTAAGGACTCAACCCTGATGTTCTCTGTTTTCAATGCTTCAACCTGAGCATCTCGTATCTGAGTAGGAAGACTAGATTGGATGGTAAGTTGTAACGCACGCACCCGCTTAGGTGTAGTCTCCTTTCGACTGAGGGCGTCGGCCACAACATTGGCCTTGCCCGGATGGTACTTGATCGCGCATTCGTAATCATTCAAGAGCTCGACCCATCGACGTTGTCGCATGTTTAACTCCTTTTGCTTGAAGATATGCTCGAGACTCCTGTGATCGGTGTAAATGATGCACTTGGTACCGTACAGATAATGTCTCCATATCTTAAGAGCAAAAACCACTGCTCCCTCCCAACTCCAAGTCGTGCGTAGTGTAGTTCCTTTCGTGAACTTTAAGTTGGCGTGACGCGTAAGCAATGACCTTGTCACGTTGCATCAACACGCAACCAAGTCCTTGGATGGACGCGTCGCAATAAACCACGAAATCGTATGTGCCTTCAGGCAGTGAGAGAATTGGGGCACTACAAAGTCTCTCCTTCAAGTGTTGAAACGCTGATTCTTGTGTATCACCCCAACGATAGGTGACACCCTTCTGGGTTAGTGAAGTGAGAGGTTGTGCAATCTTGGAGAAATCCTTGATGAACCTTCTGTAGTAGCCCGCCAAACCCAAGAATTGGCGGATTTCTGTTGGTGTACGGGGTGCAGGCCAGTTCTTGATCGAGTCTACCTTGGATGGATCAACATGAATCCCATCCTTGTTTACCACGTGGCCTAGAAAATGGACTTCGCGAAGCCAGAAGTCACATTTCAAAAATTTTGCATACAACTGCTCTGTTCGAAGGAGTTCCAAAATAAGCCTCAGGTGTTGCTTGTGTTCCTCCTGACTCTTCGAATAGATCAGGATGTCGTCGATGAAAACAATAACAAACTTATCCAGGTAAGGCTTGCACACTCTATTCATAAGATCCATGAAGACCGCAGGTGCATTTGTCAATCCAAAAGGCATAACCAGAAACTCGTAATGCCCGTACCGAGTCCTGAATGCTGTCTTAGAGATATCCTTATCTCGGACTCTCGGTTGATGGTAGCCTGACCTCAAGTCAATCTTTGAGTAGAAACTCGACCCTTGCAACTGGTCGAATAAGTCGTCAATGCATGGAAGAGGATAGCGATTCTTCACAGTCACCTTGTTGAGTTCGCGGTAGTCAATACACATTCTGAAGGTACCGTCTTTCTTCTTCACAAATAATACTGGAGCTCCCCAGGGCGAAAAGCTAGGACGTATGAAACCCTTTTCCAAGAGTTCTTGTAACTGCATAGATAGTTCTTCCAATTCTGATGGAGCTAAATGATAAGGTGCACGAGCTATTTTGTGCTGCTCCAGGAGCTAGCTCGATTTGAAACTCGACCTGACGATGAGGCGGAAGACCAGGTAATTCCTCGGGAAGTACCTCAGGAAAGTCGCTCACAATAGGAATGTCTTCTATCTTCTTTTCCTTCGAGGATGCATCAGAAACGAGGGATAGAATAGCAGTGTGCCCCTTTCGCAAACACTTCTGGGCCTTAAGGAAAGAGATGATGCCCACAACGGCACCACTCTTGTCACCATGAATCATGAGAGGTTCTTCACCAGAACGAGGAATACGGACGATTTTCTCCTTGCAAATAATCTCCGCTTGATGTTGAGATAGCCAATCCATCCCAATAACGATGTCGAAACTACCAAGAACAATGGGGATAAGATCGATAGAGAAGGTCTGACCAGTTAAGACGAGGTTACAACCCTTAACTATGTGCATGGCCTCAAGACTCTTACCATTTGCTAGTTCTACAATGTGCTTGGTGTTCAAAAGTGTTGGAGTGAGCTTAAGCATTTGACTAACTTTTAATGACACATAACCAGTATCGGCACCCGAATCGAATAAAACAGTAACAAAGAAGTCATCCAGAAGAAACTTACCCATCACAACGTTGGGATCATTCCTCGCGTCACCCTGACCCAGCATGAAAGCACGTCCCCTGGCACCATTGCCATCATTGTTACCCCCGTTATTGTTCCCGTTTCCCTGATTATTGTTGTTGTTCTGGTTCTGTTTCAACTGGGGGCAGTTTCTCTTGAAGTGACCTTCAGCACCACACTGATAGCATCTCTTGTTACCCTGCTGTTGTTGCTGCTGATTCTGTGGAGCTGGTGGCTGTTGTTGACGATTCTGATTGGCCGGTCATGCGCCCATGCAATCCTTAGCTTCATGACCAGGCTTGTTACACCTCAGACAGCGACCTTTATTGCACGGCCCACTATGATGCATGTTGCATCGGTTGCACTTGGGGTGGTTTCCTCTGTATCCACCCTGCCCTTGACTTCTAGAAGAATGCTGACCAGGGCTCTTGTAGTCATCAGTCTTTCGCTGCTGAGACTGAGACTGAGCTGATGTTGAACCCTTGCTTGAGACTCCATCCCATTTACGCTTGTTGTCGCTGGGGGTATCAGAAGTTGTAGTAGTAGTACCAATACGCTTGGGCAGCCTGTTCTGCTCGACTGCCTGGTCAGTGAGACGATGAGCCAAACGAATAACTTGCTGAATGGTTCTAAGGTTAGCTGAAGTCACATGGCTCTGAATCTCTGGCACTAAACCTTTAAGGTACAGCTCGATACGTTTGATAGGAGGATCCACCTTAGTAGGACACAATATAGCCAACTCATTAGATCTTTTCGTGTACGCTTCAATTTCCGACCCTGTCATCTTTAAGTTGTAGAACTCTATTTCCAGCTTGTGGATGTCATCACGATTACAATACTCTTCCTTGATCAATTCCTTGAAATCGTTCCATGGGGTGGCATTAGCAGCAACCAACCCTAGCATTTGGACCTGAGCATTCCACCACGTGAGTTCTACTCCTTCGAGAGTACCAGTAGCATAATTCACCCTACGAGCCTCAGGGCATTCACACATCTCGAAGACAGATTCGAGCTTCTCGAACCAGTGGAGGAGGCCTACAGCTCCTTCAGTGCCACTGAAGGTAGTAGGTAGGCAGTCCATAAAAGTTTTGAAAGTACACGCAGGAGGCTGAGCATGTTGACCTCCTGCCTGAGCGGCTGGGAGTGCTGCAGCAACTTGTTCGTTGATTAAAGCCATAAGCTGGGCTTGAGTTAGGTTCAGTCGTCCACTCATGATCTTCATATCAAAGGAAACATGAGTGAGAAAGGTGTCGCGAAAGTGCGATGACAGAAGAGAGTAGGCACACATGTGTTTCAAACAATAGTTGCTACATTTATCTAAGCATACCATGAACAATGTACTATGTAACTAACAGGTAGGTAATATAAACAAAACCCATATCACCTAGAATGTTGAGTCTTGCACGTGGAGCGAAGCGTCGTTGTGGATCGTTGAGCACTGTACAGGTTATAGTCTGGTTTTGTCAAAAAGCTTTTCTCTTTTTAAAACTGAGTTCACTATAACCAATGGCTCTGATACCAATCTGTTACACCCCCAAAATCCACAAGCGGAGTATCACCGCATGGAGACGTGACTGACCAGGATCAAGCCACCAATCATATTGAACAACGTAATTAAGTAAATAAAACCAATCACAATATAATTGGTGTCCAAAAGAAAGTAACCAACTTTAAGTTAACAGCGGAAGCATAAAATGTAAAACCCAAACATAAGCAATAAGTTTATAAAGTTTAAATATTTAACATGGAACTCAACAGTCCATGTCCCCACAACGACCACTCCTCTCTGTGTAAGCTCCATAAGCACCTAACGACCTGCAAGGCATGTAACAATGAGTCAACAACAAAGTTGAGCGAGTTCACAGTTGGTTGTTTAGTTTTTAAAGTTTGTTTTGAAAACCATAAGTTGTTTCGTAATCCACAAGTTAACCAGTATCTTTGTTTCCCAAACCATATCCATAATCAGTGGGGGCTTCCCCATGTGAACCACTAGACCGTTACCATATCGACAACTGACGAAAGTAAGTTGTGCCCTACGTCAATGTCTATCATCATTGACTAAGTGCCAGATCCATTAGTACACGCCCGTCCTGCCGGCACGGTGTGAGGCTTGTCAACCCTAATAGCGCTATCAACTAATGACCCGCTCGTCATTGGCCTGGCGATTAAGTCGATATAAAAATGAGGGACTTCATGATAGAGTTTTGTCTAGTAAGTTTAAGGTTGTTGCCCTACCCAAGGAGGACGAACGTACGTATTCTACCCTAGGAGAATACGCAGGATTAATATTGGCATCCTACCCATGGAGGATGGCGGTACATATCCTACCCAAGGAGGATATGTAGGTTCCGTTTTAATTCTTTAACCCATTCCCAACCACCGGGAATCCCATGCCTTAGAAAGTGTGTGAACTCACCTTGGTTTGCTGTGACAACTGTGCTCTTTAATCGATGAACAATGTTAATTATCAATAAAACAATGTGTTTTGGTGTTATTATTTATGTGTTTATGTTTGATGATTTTACTATTTGATTCGATTCTGATTTCAAGCTTTAAATCGCTTTCTAGAAAGTTATACGCAAACTGGTGTGTAAACGCAGTCAGTTTAACGCGACAAACACTCCGGAATAGTGACATAGGCTTAACATACCTTCAATAACCTTTACATAACTTAGAAATAAGTTTTGGATGGTTTGTGTGTTGAAAACAAATCTATTCGATCGCAGGGACTATTTGTGTCAAAATGCAAAACTATGCCGATTCATATGGTATCGAATAGTTCGAAACTTGATCATAAGCTAAATATACCATAAATAACCTAAACATAGCATAGAAATAAGCTTTGAGGGGTTCGTTGTGCGAAAACATGCTTATTTGATCTTACAGGGACTAAAAGCGTCAAAAAGTGCATAAGTTTGCATTTTCGCGCATATCTTATGTTCTGAATACATCCGGACATCCAAAAATTTATGTAATCATTAAAATATTTTATTTTAGTGATTGGCATGATAAAATTCCATTCGTCGCTAAATTTGGATCGTTTTTGCGTTCGTTACGACTTCCGTCGTAATTAACTGAACAACGCAATCGTACGACCAAACGAGCCGACATCCGAGATGTTTTTGAGCACATTTTGAGTTCCCTATACTTTAAATTCATTTTAGAGCTTTGAAATGGGGTTAACGGGGCTTAAACGTGTCAAAAATGCATCGAAAACCAAGTTTTGGGGCTTCAGGGACTAAATCTGCCATTTTTGAAACTTGGTGACCTGTAAGGTCCTTACGGACCGTATTGGGATGGGCTTACGGTTCGTTAGCCATCACCAGCACATCAGAATTTCAGAAACTTCACAGCAGCTTCCCAGCTCATTCTTGAGGTCCTTGTACGCAATTTTCATGTTTTGGGGACCAAGTTAACACCTCCCCAAGGCTTCTAATCAGCTTATAACATTTGTATGGCTATGATTCTTGCTTGGAGACCACACAAACAAGTGTCATGATCTTGTAAGTTTGCAACTAGTGTAAATAGGCATACCCTCATTCCATTTTCCTCACATTTGATCTGAGAATTCTCTAAGTTGTTGTGATTATTCACTACATACCTGAGAATACTTGGAATCAAATCTCTTTGGACCCTTTGTAAGTCCTCTTTCATTCTTTTATTGCTTTCCTAGCCTAAAAGTCAAACAGTGTTTGACTTTCAGCTTTGACCATTCAATGGTCAACGAGAAGTTCGTTTGAACTTCGCAACGTGAGCGTAATCACGATGTTTATAGTCCCTAGTGACTATACCTACTGATTACCACGTTGACTAGGCGTAGTGACGGTCGTAGTTTCGGTCAAAATGCGCATTTAAGAGTATTTTGCAACCAAACTACCCTTGGGTATCAAAACACTTTGTTTTGATGTCAAAACTTGTTTTCTAACTTAGTTAAGCATGTTTTAACATGCTTAGCTCGTCACTTTTAGTTTAGTGCTTGTTTAGAGTCGTAAGTCAAGTGGTCTTTTCATGCCTAGCTCGTCACTTTTAGTTTAGTGCTTGTTTAGGATCCGACCAAGCATGTTTAGTGACCATAGTTGCATAGGGAATAACCTTCCGAGGTTATACCTTATGGTCACCTAGTTTAAGTAGTTGTATGATAGGTAGTTTATATGCCTTAGGCAAATGACCAAAATGCCCTTTTCATGCATAATTGGATTTTAAGCATATGTAACCTAAACTTTTGTCACCTAACTAATTATGCAACATAATTAAACATGTTTAGGCATATAATACTTGTCATAGGACTAGTTAGACGTCTCGATCGCGCGTTTGCGCGAACGACACGTTAAAATAGCATAAGCTACCTTAATGGGTCGTAACGGGTCGAAAGCACTTAGGTTAGGTTCCGATCTCGAATGTAAACTTTGTTAAACCATATCACATGAGTTCCAACACTCATTTGGTTTACAAGACCTCATTATGTCCAATCTTCCGATTTAGGCGTCTATTGTTTGACTAGTGATTCAATTACTAGGTGCTGCTTGATTTCTCTGGTTTACTTGAGTTTGTTGAAGTTCTATTGATTGAGGATACTTTGCACTTCATGTGAGTACATAGTTCCCCTATTTTACTATTTTCAATTGTTTTGGGGTGATTCATATGTATTAAAACGATTTCGATATTTCAACGATGGTTTCAAAAACGATTAAGATGGTTTATATTAAACTAATAACGATTTCGATAAAGTGAACGAACTTGTTGGACGTAGTTACATAACGAATGACATTCATTAGCATTGATCAAGCCGACCAGTACTAGGTTATGGTACCATAGGATCTGACAAATCCCGTTATCAGACTACACCCATGGTTATGTGTGGGGGTTATGTAGGTAACGACCGAATCTGATGATTATTAACTTACCCTTTGGTGGTTTGTTAATGCGAGAAACGAGATAGTCGAGTCACGAAGGTTTGAATGTTATTAGCGAGACGACCATAAGTAGTTTCACAATTAAAATGAATACGATTTTGGAACGAGTTAAACGATTTGATACGACTTAAACGAGATAAACGAGTTGGATAAACGATAGGTTTTGGGTAGTGAATAGATGATGGGAGGTGTGTAGCATTATAAAAGCATGGTAGATACGCCGTTGGTACATCTTATATATATATATGCTTTTATCATATTACATACCGTAGCCTTATTTAGTTCACTTGGGAAACGATTTTCGAAACGATGTCACATAACGAGGTTTTCTAAAGGATATAAACCATACGAGTTTATTAACGAGTTTTTACGAGATGTTTTACGAATTGGTTTACTAAAACAAATGTTTTTGGGTTAAGAATCATGGCTACGAGATTTTATAAACTATAACCAATTTGATTTGAGTTGGTTAATTATGTTGCAATACCCTTTTCAAAACAAAGTTTGTACTTTCGACTCTTGTAGTCTAATAAGGTACTGCAACATATAAACAAGCCATGAATCCAATACTCTCCTAAAACCTATGTGCTCGCCAGCATTTCTTTGCTGACTTTGTTTTTACATATGTTTCAAGTGGTGTTGCGTGATATCGATTGCTAGGACGCATGAGTCACATAGGATCCGGACGAGGCCTTAGTGACTTAATAACGATAATAGACGATGTTTAATTTGTTTGTTTGGTATTAAGACAATGTAATTTACTAAATGAATCAATAAAATGAAACTTTTAATTACCATGGTTGTGAAACGATAATTCTGTTACTACTCTCCCCGACGTTTCCGCCACGGTTTGTTGTTTTACGTGGTCGGGGTGTGACAGAAGAGTTGGTATCAAAGCCAACGGTTATAGGGAATTAGGTTATTAGCAATGCTTTACCCTAGACTATAACTTTCTAGGACCCTAACGCGAGCTATCTTGCGTTTAGATTTTAAAACAATACCGTCACCTATCCTTAGGTGTAACCACAACGAGAAGACAATAACAAATCTGCTTCGAAAATTAATCATTTATCCTTGGATGATTGATTGTAAGGTTTTGAACCCTTCCGGTTTGATTCATTTTCAGCTTTATGCCCTCTGAATTTTCAAAATCTCGTCAAAGTCTGGGTCTAAATAATGTGAACACGTGCAAACTGGAAGAGTGAATGCCTGTACCCTGAGTTTTCTGTCTAAGGCTAGAGTGTTCGTACAAATCCGTAGTATCGGACCAGTCACTCTTACCTGGGAACTCTTGGGGTGAGTGTTCACTTATAGGCGAGCATGTCTTCAGTGATACATTATATTGAACCATTTACTTTGATTAGTCACTGCGTGTCGTTTGTTTGTTCGAGGTAACGAACAAATGATCGCCTTCCTTGTGTTATGTCGATGTTGTCAATACCTCTTCTGTTTTTCCAATTGTCAATCTCACTTGATTCCCCTGTTTCCTTGTTAGACAATGCCTCCTCGACGTGATGCTCAACCTTTTACTGCTGAAGAAGTCGCAGCCCTTGTTGCTCAACAAATGGCTGCAGTACTTCCAGGCGTAGTAACCCAGATCCACGAGTTATACAACAACAATAATAACAACAATAATGCACAGTGTAACTTCAAAACCTTCAATTATGCTAAGCCATTGAAGTTTTCTGGGTCGCAAGGAGCAAATGCGCTCCTTCAATGGTTCGAAAGTTTGGAAAGCACATTCAGACATGTGCAATGTCCGAATGCGCGTAAGGTTGAATTTGCATCAAGTGTGTTCGAGAAGCGTGCTCTTACATGGTGGAACGGTGTTATGCATGATAGGGGTGCCAAACTGGCTTTGGCACAAACTTGGGAAGAGCTCCGAGCTCTGATGAGAGAGTTCTGTCCCCGTCACGAGATTCGAGCTTTAGAACGATAATTTGACGATCTGAAACAAGACGGGGGAGAACACCGTGCTTATACGGATCGATATGAGGAGCTCAGCTTGTTGTGTCCTACGATGGTTACCCCGCTGGAGAAGGCAATTGAGAGGTATATCGATGGGTTACCAGATTCTGTGCAAGACATAGTGACTGGCAGTAATCCTACTGCTGTCCGTCAAGCGATTAAGTTGGCTGCTACTCTGACCGAGTCTCAGGTCAGAAAGGGGAAATTGACCCGTAATGGTGATAAGAAGAAGTCGGCCAATTCTGCACAGGAAAAGGGTAAGGGTAAGGGTAAGAAGCAGGGTGAGCCTTCGAAGAAGTCAAGGAAGCGCAAGGCTTCCCAAAACTTTGCAGTTACTGCTCAGAACCCTCAGAACCCGCCAGCTCAACCGCCTGCGAAGAAGCAATATGATGGTACTGCACCTCACTGTGCCCGATGCAATGGTCATCATGTTGCCCAACAGGCCTGTAAACAGTGTTCTACGTGTGGTAGACTTGGGCATCTGGCCAACATTTATCGTATGGGTCAAAATCAGGCTGCCTAGGTTCCAGCTCAAGCTCAAGGGAATGTTGCGAGATTCCCACCTGGTTCGTGTTTTAATTGCGGAGAAATGGGTCATTTCCGCAACAACTGCCCGAGGTTGGTAAATGAGAATGCGAATCCGAACGCGAACGCGAATGTGAATCCCGCTCGGGGACGAGCATTCAACCTGAACGCGAATGAGGCGAGGGCGGATAACGAGGTTGTTAATGGTACGTTCCTTGTTAACAATCAACTTGCATCTGTTCTTTTCGATTCTGGTGCCGATAGGAGTTTTGTTTCGTTATCCTTTGAGCCTTTACTTGCGTTACCTAGAACTAAACTGAGGAAACCCTTATCTGTCGAGGTAGCTACTGGTAAACCACTCGTACTCGATTCTGTTCTTCGTGGTTGTCAATTGAACCTCAATAACAATCTTTTTCCTATTGACCTCACGCCGATGCAACTTGGGAGTTTCGACATTATCGTGGGGATGGATTGGTTAACCAAACATCATGCTGAGGTGGTTTGTTTCGATAAGATCATTCGTATTCCTCTTTCGTCTGGGAATGTTCTGGAAGTTCATGGCGAGAAACCATCTGGTGGATTGAAACTCATGTCATGTACGAAAGCCCGAAGTTGTTTACGAAAGGGATATGTTGCTTTCCTGGCACATGTCACCGAGGAGAAAGGCAAGAACAAGAGTATTCAGGTCAGGGCGATTTTGGAGACTTCGTGAAACCCTAGAAGATTAAAGCTGTTCCTGGTATTGATCGATCTTACTTAGCATCTAAGGGTTTCATCCTTTAGACGTTAAACATTGTAATCAGGTCAGGGATTCGTTTTTTAGGGTTCCGTTTTTTTCTGTTTTCGATTTGATTTCTGATTGTAGACGGGTCATCTGCAGAGTGGTTGCTTGCAATCGACTAGGGTTTCGGTAGCCTGCTTACTTTGTCGCTGATTAAGTTTAGTCGGCTGACCGATTCTCGTTAGGGTTCCAGCAACATCCATTTGTTCGCTGATTGTTCTTTTTGTTCTTGTCACAACGTTAACTATTAATCACTTTTGTGGTTATGGCTGGCCAAGATGCTGAAAATTCTAATGTGTTTGTGACTAAGATTAAGAACATTGATGGTAAACCATTTGAGCCTAGACAAATTTCACTTATGCCGGCTAGGGTTGCTGAATTGCCGAATAAGAAAGTTTGTTTTATGATGCCGCTTAATGATTCTGAGCATGTTATTGGCAATTCTGATTCTCCTAATCAGATTTATGCGAAGGTGTGTGACAAAAGAAAGGTAGCATTTGTGCTACCGTTGAAGGATGTTAGTCCTCCTCGAGTTCAAGTTCAAGATCAGATACAAGATGATAATGTTCATGTCCAATCTTATGCGGATGTGGTCCTAAATGAACAGTTCGAGCAGGGGGATATTAAGCGTGGTAGTGAGTTTATTCAGAAACAGAATGATGATAAATTTGCTAGGAAGCCCAATGATGCGGCTGAACAGGTTCCTAAAGTCAAGTTTCGTTCTCTAAACTCAGAGGTCTCAATGGATGGAGTGGATGTAGTGCTTTCGATTGATTCTGTTCGCCAGGTTGAAAACAGGTTAGCTAACACTCTTTATGGTTATTTTCTGGGGGATAGAATTGCGTATCCAGTAGTTGAACACTTTGTGAGAACAAATTGGAAGAAACATGGTCTTCAGAAAACTATGATGAATTCGAATGGGTTCTTTTTCTTCAAGTTTGAAGACAGAAAGGGTATGGATGTTGTTCTTGAAGGGGGTCCCTGGATGATCCATAACAAACCTATGTTTCTCAACATTTGGTCCCCTACAAACACTCTTAAAAAAGAAGAAGTTAAAAAGGTTGCAGTTTGGGTTAAATTGCATGATGTCCCTCTAGTGGCATATTCTGATGATGGTTTAAGCATGCTGGCTTCAAAAATTGGGAATCCTGTGCGGCTTGATTCGTATACTATTGATATGTGTAATGAGGCTTGGGGAAGGAGCAGCTATGCTAGGGCTCTCATTGAAATATCGGCTGATCAGGATTTGAAAGAGACTCTTACCATGGCTATTCCTGAATTGGATGGGAGTAAATATGTTACTGAGACTATTAGGGTGGAGTATGAATGGGAACCCCCGAGATGTGCCCATTGCTGTGTTTTTGGGCATGTTTATGAGGAGTGTCCTAAAGGCATTCGATCGACAGTGAAACCTCCTACAAACAATCAGAAAGTAGATGAGGATGGTGTGACAACCCGCACTAAACCAGGTATCCGTACAACTTAATTAATGATTAATTACTGCTTAATTACTGTGCTTGTTTGAACTAGCTGATAAACTGCTACCTGCATACTGATACATGCACTTACTTGCATCATACCTTATTTGCTGTCACTACATTATTTACATGCTGAACCCTAGTGACAAACATGATGCACAAAAAGCACAGTAGCACTAAACGGATACACAGTGAACATGCTGATATAACCAGCATCAGGCAGACACTGCCTCTAAGGCCTGTTAAGAGCCTCAAAAATTTTGGCTACACTGGTAGTGAGTGTAGGGATATAAGGGTTGTGGTACTGCGTCTCTAGGAATAAGATACACTGATTCGGATGTGCCAAAAACCTACTTTAAGTACCAAACACAGCACTTTAATAATTAATCCAGCTTCTAGCTGACTAGTAAAGTGCCAGAACATGAGAAAATAACACTAGACACTTTCTAAAGTGTCGGGAAAACAAATTGTGTCACTAAAAATGTTAATAACGACACTTTAAAGCTTTTGTAACGCTTTAACGGATTACTATCCAACCGGACACCCGGACTTTACCCGGAACATGAAAATATTACTATTTTCACTAATTATATTTTTCTGAGCCAGTTAGGGTCTCTGATTACCCTAACACCCGTCATAACACATAACATACAACTAACTAAGTTAAATACTTAGTTAACCTATTTAACATAACTAACCTCCTAACTAACCTAGTTTGGATCGAACTAACCCCCCCCCCCCATTCCCTAACCGTCCCCTTGTATGGGGGACATGTTTGTACAACCAAGATTATCATAATCTAGATTTGTCTAATATCAATGTGACATAATACCCATTGGGTAATAACATCTAATTAGCCTATAAGTAAACACCTAAACTCATGAGATAATCACATTCCATAAACACCACATTTCATACTCTCTCCCTCCCTCAAGGCTCTCGGCCGAACTCCCCACACCCACCATCATATTTTCGGTTCATGTTCTTGCCATTCCATCATCATACACACTTCACAAGTCGCATATTAGGAGCCTCGGAGCAAGCGGAACACGAAGGACCACTTCCGTTAGCTTTTATCCACCTCATTTTCGCCTAGATTCTTCCCTAGCCCCGAGCTAGAGGTATAACACTTAAAACTTGTTTTTAAGCTTATCTAAGGTGGTTAAAAGGAATATTGTCGGTTAAATATCGATAACATACATTTTGAAGCGTTAAAGTCTAGTAAAAACACTAAAATGGTGGTTAATAGCTTGTAACTTGTGTAAAAGATGTAGTATTTGGAATATGAGATTTTTGAGACCCGATCTATGATGTGGTAGCTCGGATCACCGTTTAACCCGACTTTGTAATATCATGGATCTTCACATAAGCTCGTTTTTGGTTACCACAAGGGTTAAAAGGCGAAACTCTACCACACAAGATACATGAACTTGTGTAGAAATATTTTACTTGTGTAAAAGTGATTTAACTTGCACAAAGGTGTTTAAAACTAGCGGATCTACGTATCTGCAAGTGGTATTTTCAAAGAACCACACGTTAAAGAAGTCATGTTTTCTAAAAAGATGGATCTTACACTAACAAACATGATTTTATAAACCACAAGTGTGTAAACACTTGTGAAATGAAAAGATCCGACAAAGAACTAGATTTGTCGCTTGTTACTAGAAGTTGTAAAGACGGATTTCTCTAAACACGAGGTTTTTACAAGATTAAAGTTACTTTATATAAAGATCTACATATATAAAGGGGATTTACACTATAGATTCGGAAAAACTGCAAGTTCATGCGATTATGCGATTTACATATTTAACGACTAGTTTGATGTGTCGGAAATTGTTTGATTGAATAAAGAAGTTGTTGAATTGATTTGTTAAAAGAAAATGATACGCTTGAAAGCGTGGCCACCTCCAGTTACAGAGGAAACTCTGGCGAAATTTTTCTAAAAACCTAACACTTAGGCTTATTTACACAACAAGTGTTAGAACTATTTTTGACATATTTTCGAAACATAAAATTTCGCCATGACTTTAATTACTAAATATTCGGAGGTGGGATTTTCACAAGAGTTAACGTGATAAATATATTTTGTCACAACACTGTTTATGATTATTTTGTGAAAACACATAAATATTATTTTAGAGTAAAAATAATATTTACAAGCGTTAATGATCCCAAAACTTTGCGAACGCTTCCACATTAACATATAAGTTACACCGGTAATTACATTACCACACGACTATTAAAACGTAACTTACGCACATGTATTGTATCCCCCATCCTTGGGAAGAAGTATAACTACCAAGTGTATACAGAACATAAACACGAAATAGTTGTCTAACTATTTCCCAAAAACTTGAACTATAAAGCTAAGGCACGGCCGTCCGTCTAATAGAATTAGCACTTGTAGGTCGTTGCACAGCTTACTGTATTGGAGACACTTGGTAGAGACTCGCATTCACTGTGAGTTCATGTCCCCCTTTTCTCTAACTGTTTTCAGTTTTCTTAACTGCGGGGGTGAAATACATGTTACTTTGTTTACAAGTACTTTATACACGGTATGATTAACGTAAGGAGGTTTTAGATCATGTGAATGGGTAGTTAGAACACCGAGGGACTTAAGCGGTAGATCTATCTGGGTGTAGCGAGCCCAGCTCTAGGCCCAACAGAACGGACCTCTCTGAGGACCAACAGAACGGACCTGGAGTGACTTGGTTGCCCAACGCAAAAATCGGCTAGGGTGTGTCTTCTTACTTGCATTTCACAACATGCTAATGGCCTTGCAAACCATTGGTGATCACAAGTCCTCTTACACTGCTACATACCAGGAAACTTTTATACTTACAAGTGTTTTACTTACTCACTTGCACATGAACTCGCTCAACATTATTGTTGATTTTTCAACTTACATGTATTTCAGGAAATTAACGAGATCTGGCACGGTATGGCATGTTTTCCGCTGCACTAGTTTCCGAGGTCATCCGGGGTTTAGGGGATGTGTCTCTTTCCTGGACAAGACACAGTCCTTAAACCATGTTTATGTTATGTTTCAGTTGGTAATGTTTGTTGAACAAGATTATGTTAGTCAGGGTATGTTAAAACAATGGTATTGTGTTTGATTTTCAAAACTTAATGGATGATCTTGCATGTTTTTAACTCATATAGCTTTGGTATGATTAAGCTATGGTATTAAGAAGTCACACCAAAATTAACCACGCTTCCGCAAAGCCAGGGTGTGACAGCTTGGTATCAGAGCTCTGATCATTGCGAACTAGGATTCTTTCTCGAGTCTAGACTATGATCACTAGGGCTCTCACGAAAACATTTTTCTGCATACCACTTAAGTCCAGATCCAAAACTTTTTACAAACAAATGTTGAGCACATTTTATTTATTTATAGGCTCAGCTTGGAGGGCTGAGGATCGGTCTGGAGGACCGAGGTGATCGAGGTAGTTAAGCACGTTGGTTTATTATAGGCTCGATCTGGAGGATCGAGGCTCGGTCTAGGTGACCGAGGTAGTGGGCTAGCAAGGCTAGGAAGAAAGGGCTCAGCTTGGAGGGCTGAGGATCGATCTGGAGGATCGAGGTTTGGTTTAAGTAAAGGATAGAGCAGTCTTGTAGACTGGATGAAAGTGGCTAGTAAGACTAGGAGAATTATGTGATACCTTACTTGGTGACTTATGTGATTACTTGATTTATGATTGACTATTTGTGCATGTTTGTGTATATGTTACAGACACATGGATTCTGCAGACACTGGTGGTTCAGGCACCACAGGCCCGAGGCCTATCGTTTCAGACGACATTGAGTCATCGGAGCACGAGGTTTACTCGTCCGACTTCACTAGCACAGATGAGGACGATTTCCATCCATTTGCACTACCTGACGGTGCTGGCGAGCTCGCAGATGGTCCTATCGCCGGGGATCTACCATTGGCACTGATCCCTGCTCCTATACCGCTTGCTGCGTACCCAGCTTACGATTTACCCATCGACGATGAGGAGGATGATGTCGATATGTTTGATGAGGAGCCTTTCGAGGAGGATGCTCAGGGCGAGGCCCTTCCTGCTGCCGATCCCTTATTGATCGCAGATGCTCCTGCCGCGGAGTCACCTGTTCACTCCCCAGTCGCGGACTCTTTTGAGTCTGTGGCTTCTGTACCCTCACATGTCCAGAGTGCGCAGCACTTCTCTTATGAGTCAGATCCTGATCAGGCATCTTCTGTTGCCCCTATCCCCAGTTTCGCTGTTGACCATGATGATGAGGGGGATTCCGATCCTATGTTTCCCCCAGGATTCGACCCTGATCGTGATTTAGAGTATGTTCCGATGGACCAGTTTATGGAGGATCCAGTAGACGCTGTTGACCTATTTGATCCTATTGACCCAGATTTTGAGTTTGAGATGGCTTTTGATGACTTCGAGCCTGCCGTTGCTCCTGAGCAGGCAGCCGCTCTAGACCCTATACCCGAGCATGACCCAGTACATGCTGATATCCCTTTTGAGCCTGTTGTTGCTGATCTCCCTGTAGATGTTCCTGTGATTGAGGGCGATCATGTTGCTGTTGATCCCATTGTTCCTTTACCCGTTGGTGATATACCTGCTGACCACCCTATAGAGCACTTTGCACCCGTTCACCCTGTTGTTGCTCCCTTACTTGATCCCGTTCCCCTAGAGCCCGGACATGCATTGTTCGCGGCACATATGGATCCACCGGATGAGTCCGCACAGCACGGTTGGATACCGGCAGATGAGGATGTTCCACCTTTTCCTTCACAGATTCCTGTTGCACCACATATTGACTTTTCATTTCAGGTTCCTATGTTTGTACCTCCAGCTGGGCCTGGAGAGGGTTCTTCAGCACACCCTGATGGGCATGTACCGATGCCTATCCCTTTCATGCCTCAGACGTCACCTGTTCCATCCGCTGTTGCACCATTTCACGTGGCACCTTTCGACCCCACTAGCGAGCCATTTCTTTGGGCACCTGGCTCTGGTATGCCACCCACTGACCCCTATCATGCTTTTCACAGGGGATACACTATCGAGGACGTCTTGATGTCCTTTGTCGCACAGCATGAGTCCCACACACAGCGTATACAGGAGCTCGAGAGAGCTCGGTTGTCACCTTGTCAGTACCATGGACAGGCACCCTCCCCTCTACAGCCGTTTCGACCATTACCTCCAGATTTTGCTGCTCGTCTCTTTACGTTAGAGCAGCAGGTTGCTTCCATTATCCGTACACAGCGAGCCCAGGAGGAGGACTGGCTCCAGTTACGCCGGTTGTTTTATACTCACTTTCCCCCTCCTCCACCACCATCTGCATAGAGCTCACCAGTTACTGATTAGGTAGACGAGGATGAGAAGACGGCGATTGTTGGATTGCACAGCATTTTGTAGACCACTTTATGACTTTGACTTTTGTTGACATGTACTTGATGTTGTATTTGACACTGATTTGTTATGATTTTTGGACAAGGGTGATGTAGCCCCTAGTTGATGGATGATTGTATGACACTATGATGTACTGATACACTTACTCTGTGGTCTTGATGTATGACAATCGCAGTATTCTCATCATATCTGTTTCGCTTGATTACTTATTTGCATTGTTATGGTATGAGATGTGGATGATTGGTATTTGTGATGTATTGATGACATGAGATATTATGTGCTATTACTATTACTATATACGTACTTTTCGCTATGGCCTGACCAATGTGAACACATCTTTTAGAAGATGCCGCCGAAACGCCCAACACCAATGCCTACTAATGAGGCAGAGCTACAGCAAGTCATTGCAGCTGCCATAGCACAGTACGCAGCATCTCAGCCAGGAGGGAGCGGAAGTGTTAACCAAGGCAATAACAATCCACCTCACGGATGCACCTACAAGCAGTTCTTGGACTGCAAACCGGTCAACTTCGATGGCACAGGAGGTGCAGTTGCCTTTACCCGCTGGGCTGAGAAAACCGATTCTGTTTTACGCATGAGCAAGTGCGCAGAGGATCAGCAAGTCACATACATTTCAGGGCTGTTTCTAGATGGAGCCCTATCCTGGTGGAACCTACAAGTACAAACTCTAGGCGAAGCTGCCGCCTACGCACTGACTTGGGCCGAATTGAAAGAACTGATGCGCAAAAAGTACTGTTCACGCGCAGAAATTCAAAGGTTGGAGACTGAATTTTGGCACTTAAAGATGGATGGACCAAAGATTGCAGAATACGTCCAGAGGTTTCACGACTTATCTCAAGTGGTTCCTTACATGGTTACACCTGAATACAAGCGAATCGAGCGCTTCATTTGGGGTTTGGCCCCCCAAATCATAAGTATGGTAACCTCATCAAAGCCTGCGACAATTACCGAGGCGATTGATTTGAGCGTGGCTCTCACAGAAGAGGCCATTCGTCTGAACAAGTTTGGTGATGTCAAGGCAAAGGAGAAAGAAACTCATGTTGAGTCATCAGGAAGTAACAAAAGAAAGTTTTCGAACTTCAAACAAGGTGTTAGCGGTGATGGTAAGAGAGGAGCACCCAACGCGCCAGCTCAGGTTACAGCTGGCAGTGGCAGGAAAGGAAGGGGATATATGGGCACCCAGCCCAAGTGTAATGCCTGCCAGCGTCACCATTCTGGTCAATGTGGGCTAAAAGTATGCGAAGCATGTGGGAAACGTGGTCACTCGAAGGATACTTGTTGGGTCCCTGCCGGTCGCGGAGGCCAGGGAGGATATGGAAATAGGAATGATAACCGTGGTGGAAATGGGAACCGCCCACAAGGAAATTTTGGAGGTAACAGAAATCATGGCAACAACGCTAACCAAGCGGGCGCAGTGAATCGTAATCCGGGGAATGATCAAGCTGGTGGAAACGGGCAGAGACTTGGATGCTATAACTGCGGTGAAATCGGGCACTTTAAGAAGAATTGCCCAACATTGAACCAAGCCCGTGGTAGAGTGTTCCAACTCGAAGCTAGGGAAGCACGCCAGGATCCAAATGTTGTTACTGGTACGTTCCCTGTCAATCAACGCTATGCATCCGTTTTATTTGATACTGGTGCCGATTATAGCTTCGTATCGTTAGAATTTAAGAATATGCTTGGGTTAGCCGCTAATAAGTTAGATATTCCCTACTCGATCGAATTAGCTAATGGAAAGTTAGTTGAAGCCAACGAAGTAATCAGAGGCTGTGTGATAGAATTGGGAGAACGTGAGTTTACTTTGGATCTACTACCAGTCCAACTGGGAAGCTTCGACGTGGTGGTAGGAATGGATTGGTTATCCGGAAACAAGGCTGAGATAGTATGTCACGAGAAAGTTGTTCGTATCCCAACTGATGATGGTGAGACAATTGTGGTTCACGGAGAGAAGCGTGACACACCGCTAAGATTTATCAGCTGCTTGAAAGCAAGGAAGTGTTTACAGAAAGGATGTGTTGCTTTCCTGGCACACATCGTGGATAAGAAGGCTGCTGAGCCAAGAATCGAAGACATCCCTGTCGTGAGGGAATACCCAGAAGTCTTCCCAGAAGACTTACCTGGACTGCCACCTCAGAGGCAAGTAGAGTTCCACATCGACTTAGTTCCAGGCGCCGCGCCTGTGGCTAAGGCACCTTACAGACTTGCTCCGTCTGAGATGCAGGAACTGTCAACACAACTTCAAGAGTTGTTAGACAAGGGTTTTATCCGACCAAGCTTCTCGCCTTGGGGAGCTCCGGTCTTGTTTGTCAAGAAAAAGGACGGAAGTTTCCGCATGTGTATTGACTACAGAGAATTGAACAAGCTGACAATCAAGAACAGGTATCCTCTGCCGAGAATTGATGATCTGTTCGATCAACTTCAAGGTTCAAGCTTTTACTCTAAGATCGATCTTCGATCTGGATACCATCAATTAAGGATACAGGAGGAAAGTATCCCGAAAACAGCCTTCCGAACTCGTTATGGACACTACGAGTTCCTCGTTATGCCATTTGGTTTGACAAACGCACCTGCGGTATTCATGGATCTAATGAATAGAGTTTGCAAGCCATACTTGGACAAGTTCGTGATTGTATTTATCGACGACATCTTGATTTATTCAAGGACAAAGGCTGAACACGAACAGCATCTAAGAGCTATTCTGGAGCTGCTAAAGAAGGAACAGTTGTATGCCAAGTTCTCTAAGTGCGAGTTTTGGCTACGCGAAGTCCAGTTTCTTGGACATATGGTTAATGGAAATGGAATTCATGTTGATCCCACAAAGATCGAGGCGATCAAGAATTGGGAAACGCCTACGACGCCAACCGAGATTCGACAATTCTTGGGTTTGGCTGGCTACTATCGAAGGTTCATCGAGGATTTTTCGAAAATCGCTCAACCGTTGACGCTCCTGACCCAGAAAGATAAGAAGTTTGATTGGGGAATCAAACAGGAGGAAGCATTTCAGATATTGAAGGATAAGCTTTGTAACGCGCCAATTTTAGCTCTACCAGAAGGTACTGATGACTTTGTGGTATACTGCGACGCATCGCGTCAAGGATTGGGTTGTGTGTTGATGCAACGCCAAAAGGTCATTGCTTACGCATCACGCCAACTGAAAGTGCACGAAAGGAACTATACCACCCACGATTTAGAGCTTGGCGCAGTGGTTTTTGCACTAAAGATCTGGAGACACTACCTGTATGGTACAAAGTGCACAATCTTCACAGATCACAAGAGCCTACAACATATATTCAACCAGAAGGAGTTGAATATGAGGCAAAGACGATGGGTTGAGTTGCTGAACGATTACGACTGCGAGATAAAATATCATCCCGGGAAGACGAATGTAGTCGCCGATGCCCTAAGTCGTAAAGAAAGAATCAAGCCCATAAGGGTTAGGGCCCTAGAAATGATTATACGAACCGATCTTTCCTTGCGCATTCGTGCTGCACAAAAGGAAGCTCTCAAGGAAAGGAATCTTGAAGAAGAATATCTCCGTGGGATGGAGAAGCTTTTGGTACCGAACGAGGAAGGAACGTTATGTTTTGAGAAAAGGATTTGGGTTCCTCTGTTTGGTGGATTAAGGGAAGTTATTTTCAATGAAGCGCACAAGTCACGGTACTCTATCCACCCTGGATCGGATAAGATGTACCAGGATCTCAAAAATTATTATTGGTGGCCTAGGATGAAAGGCGACGTTGCTGTTTACGTGAGCAAATGTTTAACGTGCGCTAAGGTCAAGGCGGAATACCAGAAGCCTTCGGGACTTCTGCAACAACCTGAGATTCCCAAGTGGAAATGGGAACAAATCTCAATGGATTTTGTTACAAAATTGCCAAGAACGCCAAGAGGCCATGATATGATTTGGGTAATAGTTGACCGCCTAACAAAGTCCGCACACATTCTACCAATCAAGGAGAAAGACAGTACTAGTAAACTTGAGGAAATATACATGAGAGAGATCGTAGCACGTCATGGAGTACCTCTCTCGATCATCTCTGATAGAGACGGAAGGTTTGTGTCAAGAATATGGCAATCTTTCCAAGAATCTTTTGGCTCACAATTGAATCTGAGCACTGCGTTCCATCCGCAAACTGATGGCCAGAGCGAGCGAACGATACAGACTTTGGAAGACATGCTGAGGGCATGTGTTATGGATTTGGGCGGTAGCTGGGATAAACACTTACCTTTGGTCGAATTTTCGTACAACAACAGCTACCACACCAGTATTGGTGTCGCGCCATTTGAGGCCCTATACGGACGCAAGTGCCGATCACCACTATGTTGGTCTGACGCAGGTGATAGGCAGCTTGCTGGTCCCGAAATCGTCCAAGAGACGACAGACAGGATCGCACAAATTCTTAAACGCATCGAAGCTGCTCGCCACAGACAAAAGGCCTACGCGGATCCAAACCGGAAACATGTGGATTTCCAAGTTGGGGAAATGGTGTTATTGAAGGTTTCACCCTGGAAGGGGGTGGCACGCTTTGGAAAGCGTGGAAAGTTAAATCCGCGCTACATTGGTCCTTTCAGAATTCTGGAAAGAATTGGAACAGTAGCATACAAGTTGGACCTACCTGCTGAACTAAATGGCGTTCACGATACATTTCATGTATCCAATCTAAAGAAAAGTCCAACTCAAGTTGACGTTGCCATTCCCATCGACGAGATTCATATTGACGACACGCTCCACTTCGTGGAAGAACCTGTCGAGGTCACAGACTGGAAAGTTAACAAGACCCGCCGGAGCAGTGTCAAACTCGTCAAAGTTCGTTGGAATGCCAGACATGGTCCTGAATTTACCTGGGAACGTGAGGACCGGATGAAAGAGAAATACCCCCACTTATTTCCTAAGAACTCTGCATCTACAAGCAGAACTTAAATTTCGGGACGAAATTTATTTAACGGGGGGAGAATGTGACAACCCGCACTAAACCAGGTATCCGTACAACTTAATTAATGATTAATTACTGCTTAATTACTGTGCTTGTTTGAACTAGCTGATAAACTGCTACCTGCATACTGATACATGCACTTACTTGCATCATACCTTATTTGCTGTCACTACATTATTTACATGCTGAACCCTAGTGACAAACATGATGCACAAAAAGCACAGTAGCACTAAACGGATACACAGTGAACATGCTGATATAACCAGCATCAGGCAGACACTGCCTCTAAGGCCTGTTAAGAGCCTCAAAAATTTTGGCTACACTGGTAGTGAGTGTAGGGATATAAGGGTTGTGGTACTGCGTCTCTAGGAATAAGATACACTGATTCGGATGTGCCAAAAACGTACTTTAAGTACCAAACACAGCACTTTAATAATTAATCCAGCTTCTAGCTGACTAGTAAAGTGCCAGAACATGAGAAAATAACACTAGACACTTTCTAAAGTGTCGGGAAAACAAATTGTGTCACTAAAAATGTTAATAACGACACTTTAAAGCTTTTGTAACGCTTTAACGGATTACTATCCAACCGGACACCCGGACTTTACCCGGAACATGAAAATATTACTATTTTCACTAATTATATTTTTCTGAGCCAGTTAGGGTCTCTGATTACCCTAACACCCGTCATAACACATAACATACAACTAACTAAGTTAAATACTTAGTTAACCTATTTAACATAACTAACCTCCTAACTAACCTAGTTTGGATCGAACTAACCCCCCCCCCCATTCCCTAACCGTCCCCTTGTATGGGGGACATGTTTGTACAACCAAGATTATCATAATCTAGATTTGTCTAATATCAATGTGACATAATACCCATTGGGTAATAACATCTAATTAGCCTATAAGTAAACACCTAAACTCATGAGATAATCACATTCCATAAACACCACATTTCATACTCTCTCCCTCCCTCAAGGCTCTCGGCCGAACTCCCCACACCCACCATCATATTTTCGGTTCATGTTCTTGCCATTCCATCATCATACACACTTCACAAGTCGCATATTAGGAGCCTCGGAGCAAGCGGAACACGAAGGACCACTTCCGTTAGCTTTTATCCACCTCATTTTCGCCTAGATTCTTCCCTAGCCCCGAGCTAGAGGTATAACACTTAAAACTTGTTTTTAAGCTTATCTAAGGTGGTTAAAAGGAATATTGTCGGTTAAATATCGATAACATACATTTTGAAGCGTTAAAGTCTAGTAAAAACACTAAAATGGTGGTTAATAGCTTGTAACTTGTGTAAAAGATGTAGTATTTGGAATATGAGATTTTTGAGACCCGATCTATGATGTGGTAGCTCGGATCACCGTTTAACCCGACTTTGTAATATCATGGATCTTCACATAAGCTCGTTTTTGGTTACCACAAGGGTTAAAAGGCGAAACTCTACCACACAAGATACATGAACTTGTGTAGAAATATTTTACTTGTGTAAAAGTGATTTAACTTGCACAAAGGTGTTTAAAACTAGCGGATCTACGTATCTGCAAGTGGTATTTTCAAAGAACCACACGTTAAAGAAGTCATGTTTTCTAAAAAGATGGATCTTACACTAACAAACATGATTTTATAAACCACAAGTGTGTAAACACTTGTGAAATGAAAAGATCCGACAAAGAACTAGATTTGTCGCTTGTTACTAGAAGTTGTAAAGACGGATTTCTCTAAACACGAGGTTTTTACAAGATTAAAGTTACTTTATATAAAGATCTACATATATAAAGGGGATTTACACTATAGATTCGGAAAAACTGCAAGTTCATGCGATTATGCGATTTACATATTTAACGACTAGTTTGATGTGTCGGAAATTGTTTGATTGAATAAAGAAGTTGTTGAATTGATTTGTTAAAAGAAAATGATACGCTTGAAAGCGTGGCCACCTCCAGTTACAGAGGAAACTCTGGCGAAATTTTTCTAAAAACCTAACACTTAGGCTTATTTACACAACAAGTGTTAGAACTATTTTTGACATATTTTCGAAACATAAAATTTCGCCATGACTTTAATTACTAAATATTCGGAGGTGGGATTTTCACAAGAGTTAACGTGATAAATATATTTTGTCACAACACTGTTTATGATTATTTTGTGAAAACACATAAATATTATTTTAGAGTAAAAATAATATTTACAAGCGTTAATGATCCCAAAACTTTGCGAACGCTTCCACATTAACATATAAGTTACACCGGTAATTACATTACCACACGACTATTAAAACGTAACTTACGCACATGTATTGTATCCCCCATCCTTGGGAAGAAGTATAACTACCAAGTGTATACAGAACATAAACACGAAATAGTTGTCTAACTATTTCCCAAAAACTTGAACTATAAAGCTAAGGCACGGCCGTCCGTCTAATAGAATTAGCACTTGTAGGTCGTTGCACAGCTTACTGTATTGGAGACACTTGGTAGAGACGCGCATTCACTGTGAGTTCATGTCCCCCTTTTCTCTAACTGTTTTCAGTTTTCTTAACTGCGGGGGTGAAATACATGTTACTTTGTTTACAAGTACTTTATACACGGTATGATTAACGTAAGGAGGTTTTAGATCATGTGAATGGGTAGTTAGAACACCGAGGGACTTAAGCGGTAGATCTATCTGGGTGTAGCGAGCCCAGCTCTAGGCCCAACAGAACGGACCTCTCTGAGGACCAACAGAACGGACCTGGAGTGACTTGGTTGCCCAACGCAAAAATCGGCTAGGGTGTGTCTTCTTACTTGCATTTCACAACATGCTAATGGCCTTGCAAACCATTGGTGATCACAAGTCCTCTTACACTGCTACATACCAGGAAACTTTTATACTTACAAGTGTTTTACTTACTCACTTGCACATGAACTCGCTCAACATTATTGTTGATTTTTCAACTTACATGTATTTCAGGAAATTAACGAGATCTGGCACGGTATGGCATGTTTTCCGCTGCACTAGTTTCCGAGGTCATCCGGGGTTTAGGGGATGTGTCTCTTTCCTGGACAAGACACAGTCCTTAAACCATGTTTATGTTATGTTTCAGTTGGTAATGTTTGTTGAACAAGATTATGTTAGTCAGGGTATGTTAAAACAATGGTATTGTGTTTGATTTTCAAAACTTAATGGATGATCTTGCATGTTTTTAACTCATATAGCTTTGGTATGATTAAGCTATGGTATTAAGAAGTCACACCAAAATTAACCACGCTTCCGCAAAGCCAGGGTGTGACAGATGGTTATACGGAAGTCAAGACAAAGAAGAATGTAAAGAAGAGTGGTTTTCAAGTTAACAATCAAAAGCCCAAGTTTGAATATAGACCTGTGGATAAGAAGAAAAAGGCAGTGACTAGCTCGTCCAAGGTTCAAACACACAATTCTTTTAGTGCTCTTGGGTTTGTTGGGGTGGACGGGGGTTCCTTCCAAGGGAGATCTAAAGGGGAACGTGAGCTAAATACGGAGTCTGACGATGATGAGGTAGAGAATGTATATGATGAAACGAAGGAGTTTATGACATCGGGTACACATCCTACGTCTTCCAGTACAGGGGCAAGCACCTCTCACATAAAGGTGTCCAATGGATAGGTGGTTTCTGGTTCATGCAAAGGGGCTGCCGGTTGGTAGCAATTTCATTTTTGATGATGGTGGTTGACGTCGTTTGTTTGTTTTTTTTTCGTTTGTCTACTAGTTAGTCATTATCATGATTGTGGTAGGCTAGATTGAGGTGGTAACTTGTTTTGTTTTGTTTTTTTGTTTACATATACGGGGCCTGTCCTGTATATGAACTAGTGGGGAACTCATCCTCACTACTTGTTCTTATTTGGCGGTTGTCTATAATAGAATCACCAGGGTAACCCTTTACCCAAAAAAAGAACAAGAGTATTCAGGATATTCCGATTGTTCAGGATTATCCAGAGGTGTTTCCTGATGAACTGCCTGGTTTGCCTCCAGTTCGTCAAGTCGAGTTTCATAGTGACCTTGTACCTAATGCCAACCCGATTGCGAAAGCACCTTATCGTCTTGCACCGTCTGAGATGCAAGAATTATTGAAACAGCTTCAAGAGTTATCTGATAAAGGATTCATCTGACCGAGTTATTCACCTTGGGGTGCTCCTGTCCTCTTTATGAAAAAGAAAGATGGATCTTTTCGTATGTGTATCGATTATCGTGAGCTTAATAATAAGCTTACCATCAAGAATCGATATCCCCTACCTCGAATCGATAATCTCTTTGATCAGCTGCAAGGTGCTACCTGTTTTTCCAAGATCGATCTGCGTTCTGGGTATCATCAGCTTCGTGTTCTCGAAGAAGATATTCCCAAAGCTGCTTTCTGCACGAGATATGGGCATTACGAGTTCACTGTCATGCCTTTTGGTTTGACAAATGTTCCAGCTATATTTATGGACTTAATGAATAGGGTTTGTAAACCTTATTTAGACAAGTTCATTATGGTGTTCATCGACGATATTCTTGTTTACTCGAAGTCTCGAGCCGATCACGAGCAACACCTTCGTTTGACTTTGGAACTCCTGAAGAAGGAACAACTTTTTGCTAAATTCTCCAAGTGTGAATTTTGGCTTAAAGAAGTTCAGTTTTTGGGTCATATAGTCAACGAGCAGGGTATTCATGTGGATCCATCCAAAATAGCTGCTATTAAGGATTGGAATACACCTACGACACCCACAGAGATTCGATCTTTTCTTGGTCTTGCTGGATATTATCGTTGTTTTATTTCGAATTTCTCGAAGATTGCGGTTCCACTCACTGCTTTGACTCAGAAGAATAAGCCTTTTGAGTGGGGACCCAAACAAGAAGAAGCGTTCCAAATGCTGAAACAGAAGCTTTGTGATGCTCCTGTTCTATCTCTGCCCGAGGGAAACGATGACTTCGTTGTCTATTGCGATGCATCCAACTTAGGCCTTGGTTGTGTTCTCATGCAACGAGGTAAAGTTATTGCATATGCATCTAGACAATTAAAAGTTCACGAGAAGAACTACATGACTCATGATCTTGAGTTGGGAGCTGTAGTTTTTGCTCTCAAAATCTGGAGACACTATCTTTATGGCACGAAGTGTTTGGTTTTCACGGACCACAAAAGTCTCCAGCACATTCTTAATCAAAGGGAGCTGAACATGAGGCAACGACGTTGGGTTGAACTCTTAAACGACTATGATTGCGAGATTCACTACCATCCTGGTAAGGCAAATGTCGTAGCTGATGCGCTTAGTCGAAAAGAGCGAGTCAAGCTTCATTCTATTCGAACTCTATCCGATATTCAAACTCGTGTTCTTCAAGCTCAACAATTTTGTGTTTCACAAATTTTGGTGGGTAAGGAATTACCACGTCAACTTGAGCTTAAACTCGAAGCGAAGGACAATGGTTTACTCTATTTCAAGGATCGTTTGTGGATTCCGAAACAAGACGATCTTCGCACTTTAGTGATGGATGAATCTCACAAGTCTCGGTATTCTATCCATCCTGGTGCTGATAAAATGTACAAGGATCTTCGTACTCAGTATTGGTGGCCTGGTATGAAGAAGGATGTTGCCTTGTATGTATCGAAATGCCTAACTTGTCTCAAATTCAAGGCTGAACATCAACGACCTTCTGGTTTGCTTGTACAACCAGAGATACCGGTTTGGAAGTGGGAGAACATTGCAATGGATCTCATCACTAAGTTACCTCGTACGTCTAAAGGTCATGATGCTATTTGGGTTGTTATCGATCGATTAACAAAGTCAGCTCGTTTCATTCCGATTCACGAGGATCTATCTGCTGATAAACTTGCAAAGATTTATGTTGATGAGATTGTATCACGACATGGTGTTCCTTTGGATATCATTTCCGATCGTGATGCTCGATTTTCATCTCATTTCTGGAAGACCATGCAATCTACTATGGGAACCCAACTAAATCTAAGCACTGCTTATCATCCCCAAATGATGGGATTTTAACATGTTTATCAAAGCAATTTCATCCATATGAAATAAAAACGCAGCGGAAATAAAGTTTAAAACATGTTACTTTTATAAGATATAAAACTATTTATATGCAAAATCCCAAAACCCGGATCCATATATGAGATGTATACTATCAAACACAACCATAGGATGTTTAGAAAACTACCTTCTTGAAGTACAATGAGTAATGGATATGAAGAAGGTGATGCTTCTTGAACGGTAGCCTCCAAGCGTAGAAGACCTCAAGCTTGTATACCCCAAGCTTTCCAACAAACACCTTGCGTTTAGCTAGGATTTCTACACTTATGAACTCACTAGAAAAACCCTCTTGAAACCATCATATGGCCGAAAATTAGAGGACCTTTTGTTGAGTTCTTGCACTTGTTGTATGAACTTGAAACTCACCAATAGATCAACCATACATGACCCGATTGTTAGAGAGTCTTACACTTGATTTCTCAACATGAAAACTCTCTCTTGGATGAGCATGATATGGACGAAAATTGGCAGCCATTTTCAGCCATGTTCATCAAGTTCTTACTTCCATTTTTGACACAAAATACTCTTAAAGTAGGTGAGAGAAGATGCCACCCCTTTTGCCCAATCAATGATCCTCTAACACATGCATTTGCATGTTATTTGATTGGACCATCTTTTCTTGAGAAGACCTCCCAATCAAGAGGCCTCTAACTTATGACAACATGCAAGAAACATTATTGGCCACTTTATTTCTTGGGAAGGGGGGGGGGGCGGCCTAGCTTTTTATATAAAAAAAACAATTCTTTTATATAAAATATAAGTCTTACATATATATATTTTATAACTTTTATAAAATATAACATCATATGTTATAAGACTTATGCTATTTTTTATGATGTTATTTAACCCATTAAATAACAAAATAAAATACTCTCTCAAAAATAAATTATCCATATAATTTATTAGTTTGTCAAGTGCAATTATTTAGAAAACCAATTTCTAAATATTCTAAGTGTTGATATTTATTTATTTGATCATATCATAAATAAATATTGTAAGTGTTTGTCTAGCTTGTTATTGGGTATGACTCGACTTGGATCATAACGTACTAGCCACATCAATTTAATATGTGTCTTGGGCATACAGAGTCCAACAATCTCCCACTTGCACAAGATACATAGAAGATTGATGCAAGTAGTAAATAACGCCTAACTACGGTTTACTACCCCTAATACGCATGACTATATGTGCCATTCAACAACATCATCCTCTTCAAGTCCCTTACTTGAAAATGATTTAGGTGAATCTATCATTTATCCTTTCGTTACAGATGTCATGTTAAATCCAGAGACACAGAGTGATCACTCTCTGTTGATTTAACTTTAGCAGGCCTTAGACATCTTACTCTCAACGAATAAGAGGAACAAATCCCTTCTTGACTACATACGTCTCTCACAATCACCTTGTATCACACCTGAGCTTAGCCTTATGTACTGTCATTTTACTAACAGCGAAGAAATAAGTCAAGGTATAATATTTGGTGAATATCAAGACCCAATATGTATCTCAGGTCTGAGGATACTATGATATTCTCCTTTACTCAAATTTACTTATGATCAATCATAGATGATTCCATGCAGTAATATTTGAGAGCGAGTCTGTCCAATATTTGTATCCCACAAATATCTATGAACCTTAGCAGCAACACTTTGCTCTATATTCATATCTAATGAATATCCACCAATCCAAGTTCATAATAGTCTTACATTCATATTTGTTCCCACAAGTATGATCGACTACGGACATTTAGAATAAGTAACTTATTCACGGATTTAAACATGCTAATATGGAACATAACTCAACATACCATAAAGAGTTATAATAACAATTGTACCAATATCCAAATAAAAAATAGATCAAATCCAATCACTAGAATATCGAAGTCCTAAGGCACAAGTATGACCCTTTCATGCTTTGCCCATTCAAGGAGCTTCATGAGTGGATCCGCAATATTTTGATCAGTGTGAACTTTGCGAATACATATCTTTCTCTTTTTCAACTTCATCCCTTATGTAGTTGAAACTCCGCTCAATGTGCCTAGTCTTTTGATGTACACGAGGTTCCGTGACTTAAGCAATCACACCATCGTTATCACAAAGATCTCTAGGAGTCCTGAATGGTAGGGACTACCCCTAGATCGGCAATAATTCAAGTGGCAGATCCATATGAATTATCTCAATCAATGAAACGGCGATGTATTCTGATTCTGTAGTGGACAATGCTACCCTGATTGTGATCGAGAACCATCTTGATCAGTTTGGAAACTCGTATCCATGTAACCCTTTACAACGAATTCCGAAACTCGCATCCTTGTAACCCTTTACAACGAGTTCTTTTTAACCAGATCCACATATTAGAAACATATCCTTAGTCCTTCTAAGGTATTTCAATATATACAACAGTCACCAAATGACCGTTTCTTGCTGGTTTCTTCTTGTTATGCTTAAAGCGCATAACTTGTCCAGTCTAGTGCATATCATTACGTACATAATGAATCCTATAGCTGACGCATATGGGATTCCTTTGATTCTTTCTTGCTCATCCTTTGAGCTTGGACATTGAAACGCATTCAATATTGTCCTCTCTTTGAATAGGTACCAAACCTTTCATAGAGTTCTCTATCTTGAACCCTTTCAAGACATTGTCAACGTATGCACTTTAGTTTAAACCTATCTAGCGCCTTGACCTATCCTTATAGATCTTTATTCCTAAATATAGGCGACTTCGCCAAAATCCTTAATGGAAAAACAACTTTCAAGCCAGGCTTTTACACCCTTCAAGGTTGGAATGTTATTTCCAAATAGTAGAATGTCATCGACATATAATACAAAGAAAGTAATAATGCTCCCACTAGCCTTCTTATTCACACAAGCTTTATCAACGTTTTTGATGAATCCATATTCCCTAATCTCTTCATCAAAACGGTGATTCCAACTTTTAGATGCTTGTTTCAATCCATAGATTGATTTCTTTAACTTGCACACTTTGTTAGGATGTTTTGGATCGACAAAACCTTCAGGCTGAACCATATAGACATCTTCATCAAGATATCCATTGAGGAAAGCCGTTTTGACATCCATTTGCCAAATCTCATAGTCATAATATGCAGCTATGGCAAATAATATCCTAATCGACTTTAGCATTGCCACTGGCGAGAAGGTCTCATCATAATCAACCCCTTGAGTTTGAGTGAAACCTTTTGCTACAAGTCTCGCTTTATAAGTATCCAAGTTACCATGCATATTGGTTTCCTTCCTGAAAACCCACTTACTTCCAACTACTTTGGAGTTAAGAGGTGCTATAACCAATTTCCATACTTGGTTGTTATACATGGACTGCATCTTTACGTTCATGGCTTCAAGCCATTTGTCACAATCGAATTTTGACATTGCATCATGGTATGTGGTTGGTTCACCCGAATCTACCACGTAGCATCCATCCATGAAAGATCCATATCTTTTAGGTGGATTACTAATTCTACCATATTTGCGAACGTATTGTGTGTGTTGATCAACCACTTGATCATTTTCAACAACCTCTTGTTGAATGCTAGTATCAACCAAACGTGTATCGGCTTGTGGTTCTCGATCCTTATCAAGTTCCACTGTTCTACTAATTCCTTCCATTAGAAACTTATTTTCCAAGAACTTTGCCTTTCAAGCAACAAATACTTTTGCTCTGTTGGATCGTAGGAATAATATCCTATACCATCTTTAGGATATCCTACGAAGATACACTTAGTGGATCGGACTTTAAATTTGTTTGGGGTGTATTGCTTCACTTAAGCTTCACAACCCATTACCTTTAAATATGATAATGATGGAACCCTTCCATGCCATATTTGAAAAGGTATCGTATCCACTTTCTTGGTTGGGGCCATATGGGCCACGGAGAGCAAAGCGTAACCCCAAAGTGATAGAGATAATGCGCTCCTAGCCATCATAGATCGAACCATATCTAATAGAGTTCGATTTCTCCTCTATCAAAACGAAGAACTTTAAAAGAGTTGATTTTGTACTTCACTTTTTGAAGATTCTGAACATTTCAAAACTTCTTCTTTGTGTCAAGTACACATAACCATAACTACTATAGTTGTTGGTTAAAGTAATGAAGTATCTTTCACCATTCCTAGTTATTGGCTTAAAAGGATCACATACATTCGAATGTATGATATCTAATAAATCTTTTGCCCTTTCCCACTAAGGGATTACTTGGTCATTTTACTTTGTAAATAAGATTCGCATGTATCAAATGAACCAATTTCATTTGTTTCCAAAAGACAATTCTTTCGAAGTGTTTATATGCGACATCTGTTTATATGACCAAGGCGATAATGCCAAAGATAGGTCTTACTCAAGTCCATTTTGAGTTTCTTGGTGATTGATCGGTACATTAAACTATCAAATGATGTGTTATTTATGAACCAATTCATAACTACCATTTGAAGGCATAGTTTTAAAGTAAAACATGTCATTCATCGAAATATAAATGTTATTGTTTACAAACTTTAATTCAGAACATATTGTCTCAAAAGGGAAACTTAAATAATGTTCCTAGTCAAACTAGGAGCATTCAAAACATTTTAAAACAATCTCCAAACCATTTGGAAGTTTCAAAACATAGTCTCCTTTCTTGTAATGTTTGAACCTTTTGCAACGAATTGCAAACATGAGTTCCACATCCGGTATCTAATACCCATGTGTTAGAAGAGATAACATTAAGGTCAATATGTATCATTAAGATTGTACCTGAGGTTTGCCTAGCATCCCTCTTGTTTTTTCAACTCTTTGAGATAGGTTGGACAATTCCTATTTAAATGCCCTATCTCACCATACTCAAAGCATGGATCGTTCATGGCAACCTTTGCCTTCTTTTCTATTGGTTTCGTTGGTTCCGCTTTTAGTCTTTCTTTTTCTTTCCCTTTGACGTGCCCCTTTCCTTTGGCAACATTTGCTTTGGTGTCGGGGTGATGCCCTTTCTTTGTTACCACCCTCATTGATCGTTAGAATGGATAAAACCCTTTTATCCATATTGAGCCTTTTGAGGTGATCAATGTGGCTTTTCATCTTAAAGACATAAGATGAGTCCGATTGGGTTTCCTCCATTCGACATGCATGAAGTGCTCGAACCGTTTCAAAGCATACAACCCTTAGGAACATTTCCTACAATTGGTTAATCATGTCGCATGCTCATGATGTTCAAAAATCCTTTTGAATCTCGGAAATCATAATTCCTAACATGAGGCAAGAGGCTTGCGTAGTATCCTCGATATACTTAATCCAATCGTTATAGGCATCCTTATCTTCCATAAGATGTTCATCGGGATTAGGATCGTTTTCTAGTGATAGGTTACGGACGGTTTGGGTAATATTGTTAGCGGCCATCTACAAAATTTAACAAGGTTCAATTTTAGTATTTTCGATATTATTATATTTTAATCATTAATACCCTTTTGTGTCTCATAGACAATTAATAATTAAAATCTAGAATCCAACGTTACATTTAAATATCGGTTAGGTGACCTTTATCCCTCTATTTAAATTAACAAGGTAGTCAACGTTTGACAATTGCAACTCTTTGCAACTTCTAGCCATATGGGATCGGTTAAACATCTTTATGTTTAGTTGGCATGTTTAATCCCATCAACACCGTTTGTTCACCATGCTTTAGTGACCCTAAGTTCATGGTTTCCAAATCAAGTCGTCCAACTTACACACACGTGTGGGTTTATACACAAAAGTGGTTAGGTGACCTTTATCCCACAAACATGGTAAACCCACCTCGAACATACAAGTTCCCTCAAATGTGGTTAGGTGACCTTTATCCCACAATAAGAGTTCCCAAGTGTTTCGAGTGTTGTATAAAAGGATGGTGTTTGACTTGTTGTATAAAAGGGATTTTGAGTTTTCAAAATTCTAGTTTAGAAAACTTTATGTACCATATATTTGCATGCATTCAAATCCTTGGTACTTTTGTGAAAATAAATTTTCAAGGTTCTTTCTAATAAAACCCATTTTATTATAAAATCATTAATTTTTAATAACCTTTTATTAACCAATTTTAATGATCTTGTAAAGAACCAATTTTACGCTTGTTGTTGATTATTAGTTTGTTAAGCATGCATATCCAAATATCATCAAAACAATATAAATAAGCAACCACACAAGCACAACATATATTACAATAGGTGCATAACCATAGCCAACTATTTTGACCACACTTGTTAGCCGAAACAAGTGTGCCAAAAGGTCCTTCCTAAAGGGTGAAAAAATGACACAAGTAATGTGTCGTTGAACTCCCACTTGATCCCGCATCCAAATGCTTCAAGTCTTCCTTTTGTGTTGTGATTTCTCCACTTTCTTTGATCTTCCAAAATGTACTTTAATTCAGCTCCAAACTCCTTTGGGCTCCGAAAATGTGTTTTGGTTATCGGGCTAAAATCCCGTTTAGAACTATGAAGTCCTTTATGCCCGAATTTGGCAAAACCAAAACCGCATTTTTTGTGTGCATCTTCTTTTACAAAATATATCCTAATACATTTTTCTAGTAAAATAAAATGCACCTAATCTATTTATTTTACATACCAAATGAAAATAAATAAATTACATAACTTTACAAATGGAAGAACAAAAATAATAATTATTACAACCTTTGAAATAATTTAATAAATAAATCACAACACAATCATTCAACACAAGGTCATGGCTAGGTCATATGCACCAAATATATATCCACATATATATTTATATAAATTTCAAGAAGCATAAAAAAATGGTTCCCTTTTAATAACCATTTTCGGCTATGTCCAAAAAACCGAAAAGGTTAGTTTTGTCCAAACAAACAAATCATCCATATGAAATAATTTTTCAAGATTCATTTATGCATGTAAGAATATAATCTTGAAAAACAAAGGGATAACCATACTTAAAATTTCGGCCATAGGGTTTTCACCAAACCCGAAACCCGAAAATTTTAAGTCTATTGAAGCATGCACTCATATAAGCGGCTCTAGATGCCATTGATGGGATTTTAACATGTTTATCAAAGCAATTTCATCCATATGAAATAAAAACGCAGCGGAAATAAAGTTTAAAACATGTTACTTTTATAAGATATAAAACTATTTATATGCAAAATCCCAAAACCCGGATCCATATATGAGATGTATACTATCAAACACAACCATAGGATGTTTAGAAAACTACCTTCTTGAAGTACAATGAGTAATGGATATGAAGAAGGTGATGCTTCTTGAACGGTTGCCTCCAAGCGTAGAAGACCTCAAGCTTGTATACCCCAAGCTTTCCAACAAACACCTTGCGTTTAGCTAGGATTTCTACACTTATGAACTCACTAGAAAAACCCTCTTGAAACCATCATATGGCCGAAAATTAGAGGACCTTTTGTTGAGTTCTTGCACTTGTTGTATGAACTTGAAACTCACCAATAGATCAACCATACATGACCCGATTGTTAGAGAGTCTTACACTTGATTTCTCAACATGAAAACTCTCTCTTGGATGAGCATGATATGGACGAAAATTGGCAGCCATTTTCAGCCATGTTCATCAAGTTCTTACTTCCATTTTTGACACAAAATACTCTTAAAGTAGGTGAGAGAAGATGCCACCCCTTTTGCCCAATCAATGATCCTCTAACACATGCATTTGCATGTTATTTGATTGGACCATCTTTTCTTGAGAAGACCTCCCAATCAAGAGGCCTCTAACTTATGACAACATGCAAGAAACATTATTGGCCACTTTATTTCTTGGGAAGGGGGGGGGGCGGCCTAGCTTTTTATATAAAAAAAAACAATTCTTTTATATAAAATATAAGTCTTACATATATATATTTTATAACTTTTATAAAATATAACATCATATGTTATAAGACTTATGCTATTTTTTATGATGTTATTTAACCCATTAAATAACAAAATAAAATACTCTCTCAAAAATAAATTATCCATATAATTTATTAGTTTGTCAAGTGCAATTATTTAGAAAACCAATTTCTAAATATTCTAAGTGTTGATATTTATTTATTTGATCATATCATAAATAAATATTGTAAGTGTTTGTCTAGCTTGTTATTGGGTATGACTCGACTTGGATCATAACGTACTAGCCACATCAATTTAATATGTGTCTTGGGCATACAGAGTCCAACACCAAACAGATGGACAATCTGAGAGGACGATTCAAACTTTGGAGGACATGCTGTAACACCTGTGCCTTCACGGCCATCAAACAAATACCAAACCAATGAAATATTATATTTCATACTTGGGATTTGTAAAAATATGTGTATCATTTGCACATATCAAATTTTGTTCAATTCCAAACTCTAAATCGCTTTCTGGAAGGTTATACGCGCACCAATGCGTAAATATAACCAGTTTAATGCAAAAAACACTCCGGAATAGTGACATAGGCTAAACATACCTTAAATAACCTTTACATAACTTAGAAATAAGTTTTGAAGGCTTTGGTATGGCAAAATCAAGTTAAATCGCTTACAGGGACTAAAGTTGACAAACTGCGAAAGTATGCCAATTTGAACTGTAACAGACATTCCGGAACATAACCATAAGTTAAACACACCTTAAATATCCTTTACATAGCTTAGAAATAGGCTTTGAGGGGTTCGGTGTGCTAAAATAAACTTTTGTGTCATTCAGGGACTAAAAGTGTCAAAAAGTGCACAAGTTTGCATTTTCGCGCATAACTTACGTTCTGAATACATCCGGACATCCAAAAATTTATGTGAGCATGACTATATTATATTTTAGTGTTCGCCTTAAGAAAAATCCATTCGTCGCGTCATTTGGATCGTTTTTCGCGCTTATGCGCATTCCGTCGTAATTAAGCGAACATCGCGTTCGTACGGCCAAACGAACCAACCTCCGGCATATTTTTGAGCATGTTTTGAGTTCCCTATACTTTAACTTCATTTTAGAGCCTTAAAATGAGGTTAACGGGGTTCAAACGCATCGAAAAAGGCCTTAAACACGTGCAGGGACCATTTCTGTCAGTTTTGAAACAATTCTGAAACAGGTGAGGGTGTCGCGTAGCGCGAGCCCTAGAGGCTTGCCAGTCGCGCTACGCGACTGCAAGATCTGATCAGATTCAATGTTTTAAACACAAGTTGCAGCTGATTGATCCTTAACCACATGTTTTCACTTGCTTAGTCACTAGATAAGGATGGAATTTAAGCTTCCATAACCTTGCAACAAGTGTACGGATTGGATCATGGCACGTTTTCCATGAAACGATCCTAACGGTTCGGGTATTCCTATAAATACCCAACCCACACAACCTCATTTTGCACTAGAATTCTGATTTGAGAACCTCTAAGTTGAAACCATTGTTTCATACCTGAGATTCTTGAATCGGGATTAGCATTCGGGGACCCTTCGTAAGTATTCTTTCGTTCTTTTCCTTATTTTACTGCTTTTCGAGTCAGAAAGTCAAACTTTGTTTGACTTTCAGCGTTGACCAGTAATGGTCAATGCGAAGTTCGTTTGAACTTCGCAACGTGAGTGTAATCACGTTGCTCATAGTCCCTTGGGACTATGCCCACTGATTACCACGTTGTCTAGGGTCGTAGGGTAGGCGATCTAATAAATCGCCTATACCTTCGAACCCGACCCAGTTTGGTCGATCATTAGGATCCGACCAAACACATTAGGTGACCCTAGTATAGGGCATAACCTTCCGAGGTTATACCCTATGGTCACATCGTTTAAGTAGTTGTATGATAGGTAGTTTATATGCCTTAGGTAAATTACCAGAATACCCTTTTCATGTATAATTGGTAATTAAGCATATGTAACCTAAACTTTTGTCACATAACTGATTATGTAACATGTTTAGGCATATAACACTTGTCATAAGACTAGTTAGGCGGTCCGAACGCGTTTCACGCGCACGATGCGTTAAAGTAGCATAAGCTACCTAAACGGATCATAATGGGTCAATAAGACTAAGGTTAAGTTTCATTTAGTATGTAGGCTTTGTTAAACCATATCACGTGAGTTCCTACACTCATTTGGTTTACAAACCCTAATGCTACCCAGTCTTCCGAGATAGGTCCGGTTTATTAACATAGTTACCTATATTAGGTGCCGTTTGATTCCGAGATCTCTAGCGTTGCTTGGTGATTATCTTTAGACATCTGAGCAATCTCAAGTGAGTACATAGACCCCTCTTTTACCGTTTTCCAAACTGTTTTGGGGTGGAACACATGTGCCTACTTGTTACTTTCATGCTTTCCTGTTTTCACATCATATACCGGCTATGTTTGATAGTACATTATAGTACATGATTTCATTACATTTCATGCTAGGTGTGCCCATTTTGTGCATTACTTAGTACATCGTTTTACATTTACATTTTATGCTATGTATGTCCATTGCGTGCATACTTAGTACATTGTTTTCATCACATGCTTACATTTTGGTATGACATTTGGTTTGTTTACATGGGACAATACATTCATTAACACCGATCATGCCGTTCGTTAGTAGGTAGTGGTACCATAGGAATTGACAACTCCCGTTCCGGACGTCCCAGGGAAAGGGGATGAAAGGAATGACCGAATTCGATGATATAAGACAGATAGACCTTTAATTTGTTTAAAGGGTTTATCACCTCAGTCGCAAGGCTTGGATGTATGCATATTCACAATACCGCATAAATGTTCATATTAAATATTTGCATGCATTTACACAAAACATAGCTTTGATTTAAACCAAGTTTTACTTCAATACTTTGTTTTTGTGCATATGGTTTAGTTGAGACATTTCACTTGCCATACATGGATATTTGACATAGACATTTCGGCATAGACATTTTAACATGATTGACATTTGATCATGCATTTCTCACAAAACATAACTTTGATTTAAACCAAGTTTTACTTCAATACTTTGTTTTTGTGCATATGGTTTAGTTGAGACATTTCACTTGCCATACATGACATTTTGACATAGACATTTGACATGGATATTTGACATAGACATTTGACATGGATATTTGACATAGACATTTGACATGGATATTTGACATAGACATTTGACATGGATATTGGACATAGACATTTTGACATGATTTACATCTTGACATGAACATTTTACATTGTTTGGTTTGGTTTGATTAAGTGATTAAGTAACGATGCGTGTGTAATATGATACAAGCATGGTGGATACGCCGCTGGTACTTCCTATATATAAGTGTTTGTATGGTATTACATGTCGTAACGTTATTTGAATCATTTCAGTTTGAGACATAGAACATTTCATACAAATAACATACTTTTCACAAGACATTGATTTATAAACAACTTATCTTATGCAAACATATTTTACCTGGTTATTCATTTAACCTTACATTTATTTATACTTATCATCTGATCTTATCGTTTCTCAAATGATTTAAAAGACAAAGCAAATAACAAGGTTCATGACTAAACATTTTCTCAAACATAAGTCATGAATCTTATTTTCACAAAACCTATGAATCTCACAGGCATTTTTATGCTGACGTACCTATTTTCACATGTGTTTTTCAGGAACTGTTGCATAAGATGATCAAGATACACATAGGCAGACTTGGGCTCTAGTGACAATAAAAGATGCAAGACTAGTTAATTATGTTGTATTTCCTTGTTTGTTAAGACATTGTAACACTTTTAATCAATAAAACGAAACTTAAATTTCCATGGTTGAGAAACATTAATTCTGTTACAACACTCCCCGATGTTTCCGCCACGTTTTGTATGTTCTACGTGGTCGGGGTGTGACAGAAAAGATGGTATCAGAGCCAATGGTTATAGGGAATTAGGTTATTAGTAATGCTTTGACCTAGTCTATAACCTTTCTAGGACCCTAACGCGAGTTTACTTGCTTTTAGTCATAAAACAATACCGTCACCTATCCTTAGGCGACGACCACAACAAGAACATAAATTTCAAAACCGCTTTGAAAACTAATCATCTGTTCTAGGATGATTTATTACAAGGTTTTGAACCCTCAGTTATAAGGTTTTGAACCCCTTTGAACTTTCAAAATCTCGACAAGGTTTTGGGTTTTAAATAATGTGAACACGTGCAAACTGGAAGGGTGAATGCCTGTATTCTGGGTTTTCTGTCTAGGCAAGCACTTCGTATACATCTCATCAGACGCGAGACCAGTTGTGCTTACCTGGGAATTCTTGGGATGAGTGTTCACTTATAGGCGAGCATGTCTTCGCGATACATTATTTTTAACCCATTTACTTTGATTTGTCACCATCTCATTTGTTTGCTTTAGGTAACAAACAAATGATCACAATTTTCATTCGTTACCATTCTGTATTGATTATCCAATAACCTTTCACTCGTTTCTTCCTCTGTCTTTCATTTTCTTCTAGAATGTCTATTCCTCTTGGCACTGGTCAAATGCCCGAGCGAACAGCCAAATTTGTCCAGCAAATTGGCGAAGTGATTCAGAGGACTGTGGATTTAGGTATTGCCATGGCTCGTCTTAACAATGAAGCCTCTCGTCTCGACAATGAAGCCACTCAAGAGCCACCAAAGGAAGCAGAAGTCAGGCTTGCACCAACATCAAGAAAGCGTAAGGCTTCAAGGAAACCCGCAGCGGTTACACCTAATCAAGCTGGACCTAGCCAAGTGGCAAGGCCACCAGCTAGGAAGCCGTACTTGGGAGCTGCCCCATGGTGCAAGCGATGCAACCGTCATCATTTAAACCACATACCCTGCTCCAAATGTACCTACTGTGGACGGTGGGGACATTTGGTCAACACATGCCGCTTTGCTATCCAGAACAAAGCTGTTGCAAATCTTACTGCTACCCAACTCCAAGTCAACCCTACTCAAGCTCGTTTCCCACGTGGTACTTGCTACAACTGTGGCGATACGAGCCATTTCAGGAACAACTGCCCAAAGCTTGCTAATGCAAATCCAACCCTTGGATGAGCATTCGGCTGAACAAAGGATGTTACTGTCTTATGCCTTTGTTTCTTTTGTTCTCGTGTATTGTGAAACAATATGTCTTGTTCATAAATAAAAGTTGTTGTTCACAATTCTGATATACAAGTATAAATTACATGTGTGTATGTTCTTCCTATAATACCTGCACTAAGGAACTATGTTCCTTACAAATTACTCTTGTGATTTCTCCCTTTCAAGTGATCGCTCATAATTTCCTTCAAAAATTTTAAGTACTCGTTTCATTCTAAGAAACGAAGTACAGGAAATAAAGTGAAATTATGAGTAATCGTGTTTTTTACACATCTGTATTTTTTGAATCCTTGGTTGGATAACTAAGGATATTTTCAAATCTCATACCCATTACGTTTTGATTTTTTTCAATATACACAGTACAAGTATTTCAACACAATTTTCATGATCTCAAAACATTTCATATAGTTTGAAAACAATTTTTCTAGAAACATTGTCTATGTTATTTCAAAAACATTGGCCATGTTATCAAAACCAACCTTTCAAATTTCAAAATATTTCATATAGTCTGAAGACAATATTAACACAATACATTTTCTTATCAAGTGCATGATTTCGAAAAGCATCATTCATGTCTTTCAAAAAACCTTATTCATAATTTCAAAATTCATCTCGCATAATTTTAAAACATTTTTAAATATATCTATCTAATACACCTACTTTATGATTTCAAAAGTATTATATATAAGGTTTCAAAAATGTTAAACACATTTTTCTTAAAAGAACCCCATGCATAGTTTTCCAAATATATTTTCCTCATACAGTGACTTAACCTTCAAATTCCGCTTCATATGTCGCCTTGACATATCTAGCATCTCAACTTCATAAGCATTTTACATCATGTTTTGACCTAAGCACATCAGTGCAAGGTTTCAAAACATCTTCAACTCCTAAAAATCCATATGGGATCTTTTTATTAGACCCTTGTGGATGATCATCATTCAAATCAGAGTCCTTAATTGGATTCCGTATGTACCTAAATTCGAACATTTCGGTTCTTTACAATCGAAATCGAATTTTCTTTTTGAATCTTTTTATCTTTATAGTTAGATTCTTGATAATGTTTAAAGTGCCAAATGAAATCCACGAGATGGATTCCTAGTGTGCTTTAAATACATGTGCTCTGTTAGCAGAACAAATTTTTAGTTAAATAATTTTGTGGTTATGTGACTATGTGTTTATTCATCTTATGTTTTCTTCTATGCATTTTTTTTGTGTTTTAATACTCTGGATATTTGTTATCCAAATCCTCGCAGAATCTTTCATATCTTCATATGAGGGATTCGTAGCAGGATATTCAAAAGGTACTACCTTAAATCCTTAACAGGCTTCTATGTAATAGTTAAGACCCTTGGATTATACAGTACCGCTCCATGATTCATAGGAGACCCTTTAGTGGTCTAGTCAAAAAGATTGATTCACAATTTGGTTAAAAGACGACATCTAGTGATGTAGCTGGACAGACTCCTTGGTAGTCTATTTAGATCATTTATTGATTTAGTCAAATGGACTCTATGGCGGTCTAGTCACACTCATCACAGGATTGTTCATTTGGTTTTCCCCTACACATTATAAAATAGACTGTGTGAACTGTGCAAGGAATTGTCTGATTATGGACGCGTACATAATTATGAAATTTAGTGCACAGAAACCTAGTAAGGTTTATTATGTGTAAGAACCGATAGTGACAACAATAACAAAATGATAACGATGTAATGGAGGCATGGTGGACGCACCAATGACGCTTCATATACTTGTATATAAGTGTCCCTCTTACATTGCAAACATAATGTTATTAAGGTTACTAGAAGTTCAGAACCCTAACCAATATTGTTCGATCTTTTCAACTTCATGTTTTCAAGCTCTCACAAGTTTCCTCTAAATAAATTTCGGGACGAAATTTCCTAAAGTAGGGGAGACTGTAACACCTGTGCCTTCACGGCCATCAAACAAATACCAAACCAATGAAATATTATATTTCATACTTGGGATTTGTAAAAATATGTGTATCATTTGCACATATCAAATTTTGTTCAATTCCAAACTCTAAATCGCTTTCTGGAAGGTTATACGCGCACCAATGCGTAAATATAACCAGTTTAATGCAACAAACACTCCGGAATAGTGACATAGGCTAAACATACCTTAAATAACCTTTACATAACTTAGAAATAAGTTTTGAAGGCTTTGGTATGGCAAAATCAAGTTAAATCGCTTACAGGGACTAAAGTTGACAAACTGCGAAAGTATGCCAATTTGAACTGTAACAGACATTCCGGAACATAACCATAAGTTAAACACACCTTAAATATCCTTTACATAGCTTAGAAATAGGCTTTGAGGGGTTCGGTGTGCTAAAATAAACTTTTGTGTCATTCAGGGACTAAAAGTGTCAAAAAGTGCACAAGTTTGCATTTTCGCGCATAACTTACGTTCTGAATACATCCGGACATCCAAAAATTTATGTGAGCATGACTATATTATATTTTAGTGTTCGCCTTAAGAAAAATCCATTCGTCGCGTCATTTGGATCGTTTTTCGCGCTTATGCGCATTCCGTCGTAATTAAGCGAACATCGCGTTCGTACGGCCAAACGAACCAACCTCCGGCATATTTTTGAGCATGTTTTGAGTTCCCTATACTTTAACTTCATTTTAGAGCCTTAAAATGAGGTTAACGGGGTTCAAACGCATCGAAAAAGGCCTTAAACACGTGCAGGGACCATTTCTGTCAGTTTTGAAACAATTCTGAAACAGGTGAGGGTGTCGCGTAGCGCGAGCCCTAGAGGCTTGCCAGTCGCGCTACGCGACTGCAAGATCTGATCAGATTCAATGTTTTAAACACAAGTTGCAGCTGATTGATCCTTAACCACATGTTTTCACTTGCTTAGTCACTAGATAAGGATGGAATTTAAGCTTCCATAACCTTGCAACAAGTGTACGGATTGGATCATGGCACGTTTTCCATGAAACGATCCTAACGGTTCGGGTATTCCTATAAATACCCAACCCACACAACCTCATTTTGCACTAGAATTCTGATTTGAGAACCTCTAAGTTGAAACCATTGTTTCATACCTGAGATTCTTGAATCGGGATTAGCATTCGGGGACCCTTCGTAAGTATTCTTTCGTTCTTTTCCTTATTTTACTGCTTTTCGAGTCAGAAAGTCAAACTTTGTTTGACTTTCAGCGTTGACCAGTAATGGTCAATGCGAAGTTCGTTTGAACTTCGCAACGTGAGTGTAATCACGTTGCTCATAGTCCCTTGGGACTATGCCCACTGATTACCACGTTGTCTAGGGTCGTAGGGTAGGCGATCTAATAAATCGCCTATACCTTCGAACCCGACCCAGTTTGGTCGATCATTAGGATCCGACCAAACACATTAGGTGACCCTAGTATAGGGCATAACCTTCCGAGGTTATACCCTATGGTCACATCGTTTAAGTAGTTGTATGATAGGTAGTTTATATGCCTTAGGTAAATTACCAGAATACCCTTTTCATGTATAATTGGTAATTAAGCATATGTAACCTAAACTTTTGTCACATAACTGATTATGTAACATGTTTAGGCATATAACACTTGTCATAAGACTAGTTAGGCGGTCCGAACGCGTTTCACGCGCACGATGCGTTAAAGTAGCATAAGCTACCTAAACGGATCATAATGGGTCAATAAGACTAAGGTTAAGTTTCATTTAGTATGTAGGCTTTGTTAAACCATATCACGTGAGTTCCTACACTCATTTGGTTTACAAACCCTAATGCTACCCAGTCTTCCGAGATAGGTCCGGTTTATTAACATAGTTACCTATATTAGGTGCCGTTTGATTCCGAGATCTCTAGCGTTGCTTGGTGATTATCTTTAGACATCTGAGCAATCTCAAGTGAGTACATAGACCCCTCTTTTACCGTTTTCCAAACTGTTTTGGGGTGGAACACATGTGCCTACTTGTTACTTTCATGCTTTCCTGTTTTCACATCATATACCGGCTATGTTTGATAGTACATTATAGTACATGATTTCATTACATTTCATGCTAGGTGTGCCCATTTTGTGCATTACATAGTACATCGTTTTACATTTACATTTTATGCTATGTATGTCCATTGCGTGCATACTTAGTACATTGTTTTCATCACATGCTTACATTTTGGTATGACATTTGGTTTGTTTACATGGGACAATACATTCATTAACACCGATCATGCCGTTCGTTAGTAGGTAGTGGTACCATAGGAATTGACAACTCCCGTTCCGGACGTCCCAGGGAAAGGGGATGAAAGGAATGACCGAATTCGATGATATAAGACAGATAGACCTTTAATTTGTTTAAAGGGTTTATCACCTCAGTCGCAAGGCTTGGATGTATGCATATTCACAATACCGCATAAATGTTCATATTAAATATTTGCATGCATTTACACAAAACATAGCTTTGATTTAAACCAAGTTTTACTTCAATACTTTGTTTTTGTGCATATGGTTTAGTTGAGACATTTCACTTGCCATACATGGATATTTGACATAGACATTTGACATAGACATTTCGGCATAGACATTTTAACATGATTGACATTTGATCATGCATTTCTCACAAAACATAACTTTGATTTAAACCAAGTTTTACTTCAATACTTTGTTTTTGTGCATATGGTTTAGTTGAGACATTTCACTTGCCATACATGACATTTTGACATAGACATTTGACATGGATATTTGACATAGACATTTGACATGGATATTTGACATAGACATTTGACATGGATATTTGACATAGACATTTGACATGGATATTGGACATAGACATTTTGACATGATTTACATCTTGACATGAACATTTTACATTGTTTGGTTTGGTTTGATTAAGTGATTAAGTAACGATGCGTGTGTAATATGATACAAGCATGGTGGATACGCCGCTGGTACTTCCTATATATAAGTGTTTGTATGGTATTACATGTCGTAACGTTATTTGAATCATTTCAGTTTGAGACATAGAACATTTCATACAAATAACATACTTTTCACAAGACATTGATTTATAAACAACTTATCTTATGCAAACATATTTTACCTGGTTATTCATTTAACCTTACATTTATTTATACTTATCATCTGATCTTATCGTTTCTCAAATGATTTAAAAGACAAAGCAAATAACAAGGTTCATGACTAAACATTTTCTCAAACATAAGTCATGAATCTTATTTTCACAAAACCTATGTATCTCACAGGCATTTTTATGCTGACGTACCTATTTTCACATGTGTTTTTCAGGAACTGTTGCATAAGATGATCAAGATACACATAGGCAGACTTGGGCTCTAGTGACAATAAAAGATGCAAGACTAGTTAATTATGTTGTATTTCCTTGTTTGTTAAGACATTGTAACACTTTTAATCAATAAAACGAAACTTAAATTTCCATGGTTGAGAAACATTAATTCTGTTACAACACTCCCCGATGTTTCCGCCATGTTTTGTATGTTCTACGTGGTCGGGGTGTGACACATGCTTAGAGCATGCGTGATTTTTTTTTTGGGTAAAGGGTTACCCCGGTGATTCTATATATTCACAACCAAATAAAACAAGTAGTGTAGCAAGCCTACACTCGTTCAATCATGAGACATGCCCCATGAAAGTAAGCAAAAAAACCAAACATTCAACACAAAAGATAACTACTAGACTCTAATCTAGCAAAACCACAAGACAACTAACAACTACTCAACCACCTTCAATCTCATTAGAAAGACTTTGGATCTCCCAAGCTTCAAGAAGCCTCTGAACGCTAGCAGTGTTCTTCAGCTTCACTCCCATCAGCTTATACCGAACCATTTGAACAATAGAAGCACTAATAGTTTCTGGAGGTCTTAGCTGATTCTTAAATAACCTAGCATTCCGCTCCTGCCAGATCATGTAAGTCGAAGTCGCTACTAAGATTCTAGCAACCAGATTAGACGCTGTCTTCGACCGGGCACGAACTAGAAGCCACTCCACAATATCACCCCAAATCGGCTGAACCAAATCCATACCCACCTTTTGTCTAACCATGTACCAGACTTGAGACGAGAATTTGCACTCAAAAAATAAGTGATTATGGGAATCAAAGTTCTCATAACAAAGCAGGCAGCACATCATGTTCATATTTTTCCTGCGTGAAAGGTCCCAGCCCAAGATTTTATCCTGAGTAAGTAACTTACCCCTCATGATTAACCACATAAAGAAAGCATGCTTCGGTATACATTGAGGAAACCACACAATAGAGCACCAATGAATTTCTGGTTCTGCATAGCGAATCGAATTCCAAACACCCGTAGCAGAAATATCACTAATATGATCACCATCACGCCATAAAATCCTATCTCTATTATTCGGGTCAATATTCACATTATCAAGCTGAATAAGAACAGGATAGAGATCCCTCCAAGCTGTAGGCCACCTCCAAACCCCATTGTTTTTAATATCAGCAATTGTAGCCTCCAAACTGAAACCCGTATTCGTGATCATTCTAGGTGACAGAAAATCACCCAGCGGCCCCAACGAGCACCAGAAATCATACCACGCTGAAGTTCTAATGCCATTACCAACCTCGGTCCAAAAATGACTTCGCATTAACGGTCTCAGCTGTAATAACTTCCGCCAAGACCAGCAGCAATTGCTAGGAACAGTGCATCTCCAGAAACTTTTGCCTTTAAGCCTGTACGAATGAACCCAATCGACCCACAGAGACTTGCGTTTGGTGATAATACTCCAGACGTGAGGTGTCATGAGAGCTTTGTTTAAATCACCAATGCATCTAATGCCTAAACCACCCTCATATTTCGGAATACAAATAGATTTCCAAGAAACCTTCGCCTTCCCTTTATGAAAATTGCAATCTTGAGACCAAAGAAAGTTCCGGATTCTCGCTTCCAAATCATTAACCACTCGAGTCGGCAAAATAAAAACAGAAGACCAATAAATATGCATAGAGGACAAAACTGAGATTATAAGTTGTAACCTGCCAGCAAAAGAAAGCATCCTGTTCCTCCAATGCATGATACGCTTTTCGAGCTTTTCCACAAGAACGTTACAATCTTTATACAAAAGCCTAGAAGATATGAGAGGCACCCCCAAGTACCTGACAGGAAGCATACCTTCCACAAACGTCATAATTCTCAAAATAGCACTTTTCATGTAGCTAGGAACGTTGCAAAAGAAAACCGTGCTTTTTTGAACACTAGGAACCAACCCTGACATCTTGGTGAAAGAATCTAACGAAGCCATAATAAACTTTGCCGAAGCAATTTCACCTCGAGCAAAAAGAAACAAATCATCTGCAAAGCACAGATTTATAATTTGCTGCCTTTCACACCTATTATGAAACTTAAACGAGGAATCAATTCTTATTGAGTGATGCAAAATGGCTGTCAAAACTTCCATAACAAGAGTGAAAAGATATGGGGATAATGGATCCCCTTGCCTTAGCCCACGATTACCCTTGAAATAGCCATGAACATTACCATTAACACAAACAGAATATGAGGTAGTTGAAACACATACCATGATCCAATTCACCATCTTGATATTGAAACCAAACCCAAGCAGAATACTCCTTAGAAAATTCCAGTCAACAGTATCATAGGCTTTTTGTATATCAACTTTAAAAGCGCAACGTGGCGGCCCAGCATTCCTATGATAATTGTGCATAAGCTCTTGTGTCAACAGATATTATCCGAGATTTTCCTTCCTGGAACAAAGGCAGATTGGTTAACACTAACTATCTCATTTAGAGCCCCCTTCACTCTATCCGCAACAATTTTGCTAATGCACTTGTATAAAACATTGCAACATGCAATAGGACGATAATCAGTAATAACCGAAGGGGTAGGGACCTTCGGCACAAGTACAATAAGAGTATGGAGTTTGGTTGCATGCGTGATTGACTTTGGTGGTAATTGGGATTCTCATCTGCCATTGATCGAGTTCTCTTACAACAATAGTTATCATGCTAGCATCAATATGGCACCATTCGAAGCTCTTTACGGTCGAAAATGTCGTTCACCTGTCTGTTGGAATGAGATCGGGAAGCTCAGCTTACTGGACCTGAGCTCATTCTGGAAACGACAGACAAAATCAAGAAAATTCGCGATAATCTTGGGACAGCTAGCCCCGTCAAAAAAGTTACGCGGATATACGATGCAAGCCCTTAGAATTTCAAGTCGGAGACCATGTCCTACTCAAGGTGTCACCTTGGAAGGGTGTGGTGAGATTTGGAAAGAAAGGAAAACTTGCCCCACGATATGTTGGACCATTTAAGATTGTTGAAAGAGTTGGAAAGGTTGCCTATCGACTAGAGCTACCTCTAGAGCTTGGTAATATTCATCCGACTTTTCACGTGTCCAATTTGCGAAAGTGTTTAGCTGACGCTGATCTTCACATTCCACTCGACGAAATCCAAGTTGATGAAACAATGCACTTTGTCGAGAAACCTGTGGAGATAGTGGACCGTACATTCAAACAGTTGAAGAACAAACGGATTCGTTTGGTCAAGGTTCGCTGGGAATCTAAACGTGGCCCAGAGTTTACTTGGGAACGTGAGGACCAAATGAAGGCGAAATATCCGCAATTGTTCTCACAAGTTTCCTCTAGTTAAAATTTCGGGACGAAATTTCCTAAAGTAGGGGAGACTGTGACAACTGTGCTCTTTAATCGATGAACAATGTTAATTATCAATAAAACAATGTGTTTTGTTGTTATTATTTGTGTATTTATGTTTGATGACTTTACGATTTGATTCGATTCCGATTTCAAGCTTTAAATCGCTTTCTGGAAATTTATACGCAAACTGGTGCGTAAACACAGTCAGTTTAACGCGACAAACACTCCGGAATAGTGAAATAGGCTTAACATACCTTCAATAACCTTTACATAACTTAGAAATAAGTTTTGGATGGTCTAGTGTGTTGAAAACAAGTCTATTCGATCGCAGGGACTATTTGTGTCAAAATGCGAAACTATGCCGATTCGTATGGTATCAAATAGTCCGGAACTTGATCATAAGCTAAACATACCATAACTAACCTAAACATAGCTTAGAAATAAGCTTTGAGGGGTTCGGTGTGCGAAAACATGCTTATTTGATCTTACAGGGACTAAAAGCGTCAAAAAGTGCATAAGTTTGCATTTTCGCGCATATCTTACGTTCTGAATACATCCGGACATCCAAAAATTTATGTAATCATTAAAATATTTTATTTTAGTGATTGGCATGATAAAATTCCATTCGTCGCTTAATTTGGATCGTTTTTGCGTTCGTTACGACTTCCGTCGTGATTAACCGAACAACGCAATCGTACGACCAAACGAGCCGACATCCGAGATGTTTTTGAGCACATTTTAAGTTCCCTATACTTTAAATTCATTTTAGAGCTTTGAAATGGGGTTAACGGGGCTTAAACGTGTCAAAAATGCATCGAAAACCAAGTTTTGGGGCTTCAGGGACTAAATCTGCCATTTTTGAAACTTGCTGACCTGCAAGGTCCTTACGGACCATATGGGGATGGGCTTACGGTCCGTAAGCCATCACCAGCACATCAGAATTTCAGAAACTTCACAGCAGCTTCCCAACTCATTCTTGAGGTCCTTGTACGCAATTTTCATGTTTTGGGGACCAAGTTAACAACACCTCCCCAAGGCTTCTAATCAGCTTATAACATTTGTATGGCTATGATTCTTTCTTGGAGACCACACAAACAAGTGTCATGATCTTGTAAGTTTGCAACTTGTATAAATAGGCATACCCTCATTCCATTTTCCTCACATTTGATCTGAGAATTCTCTAAGTTGTTGTGATTATTCACTACATACCTGAGAATACTTGGAATCAAATCTCTTTGGACCCTTTGTAAGTCCTCTTTCATTCGTTTATTGCTTTCCTAGCTTAAAAGTCAAACAGTGTTTGACTTTCAGCTTTGACCAGTCAATGGTCAACGAGAAGTTCGTTTGAACTTCGCAACGTGAGCGTAATCACGATGGTTATAGTCTCTAGTGACTATACCTACTGATTACCACGTTGACTAGGCGTAGTGACGAGTCGTAGTTTCGGTCAAAATGCGCATTTAAGCGTATTTTGCAACAAAACTACCCTTGGGTATCAAAACACTTTGTTTTGATATCAAAACTTGTTTTCTAACTTAGTTAAGCATTTTTTAACATGCTTAGCTCGTCACTTTTAGTTTAGTGCTTGTTTAGAGTCGTAAGTCAAGCGGTCTAAACCACCGCTTAGACTTTCTAACTCGACCCGTTTGGTCGATCATTAGGATCCAACCAAGCATGTTTAGTGACCATAGTTGCATAGGGAATAACCTTCCGAGGTTATACCTTATGGTCACCTAGTTTAAGTAGTTGTATGATAGGTAGTTTATATGCCTTAGGCAAATGACCAAAATGCCCTTTTCATGCATAATTGGATTTTAAGCATATGTAACCTAAACTTTTGTCAAGAGAGGAACAGTCGCCTTTTTACTTCTAATCATTTAACTGCGCTATAAGTTGCTGAGAAGATTAAAAGTTCAGTTCGTCTAAGACTTATGGGCTTCAAGTTTCGATTGGAGTCTGCTAGGAAGAGGATATTCAAAACCTGGAAGATTAGTGATACTAAAGAGGGAGATCCTGATCCGGGCTAGAAGATTGATGCTTTTTTATTAGGCCGGCCTTGGTTTTGTTTTTGATTCGGCCGTGGTTGTTTTGTTTCTTTTGGTTGTCGTTTTGTCTGGATGTTTGTTGTTTGGTTTTGCTGTCTTGGTGTCCTAGGCTTGGTCTGTCAAGTCTAGTTGATGTGTTGCTTTGACACATCTTTGTTTTATTGGTTTATCTATAAAATTCACCGGGGTAACCCTTTACCCAAAAAAAAACCTAAACTTTTGTCACCTAACTGATTATGCAACATAATTAAACATGTTTAGGCATATAATACTTGTCATAAGACTAGTTAGACGTCTCGAACGGCGTTTGCGTGAACGACACGTTAAAATAGCATAAGCTACCTTAATGGGTCGTAACGGGTCGAAAGCACTTAGGTTAGGTTCTGAACTAGAATGTAAACTTTGTTAAACCATATCACATGAGTTCCAACACTCATTTGGTTTACAAGACCTCATTCTGTCCGATCTTCCGATTTAGGTGTCTATTGTTTGACTAGTGATTCGATTACTAGATGCTGCTTGATTTCCCTGGTTTACTTGAGTTTGTTGAAGTTCTATTGATTGAGGATACTTTGCACTTCATGTGAGTACATAGTTCCCCTATTTTACTATTTTCAATTGTTTTGGGGTGATTCATATGTATTAAAACGATTTCGATATTTCAACGATGGTTTCAAAAACGATTAAGATGGTTTATATTAAACTAATAACGATTTCGATAAAGTGAACGAACTTGTTGGACGTAGTTACATAACGAATGACATTCATTAGCATTGATCAAGCCGACCAGTACTAGGTTATGGTACCATAGGATCTGACAAATACCGTTATCAGACTACACCCATGGTTATGTGTGGGGGTTATGTAGGTAACGACCGAATCTGATGATTATTAACTTACCCTTTGGTGGTTTGTTAATGCGAGAAATGAGATAGTCGAGTCACGAAGGTTTGAATGTTATTAGCGAGACGACCATAAGTAGTTTCACAATTAAAACGCATATGATTTTGGAACGAGTTAAACGATTTGATACGACTTAAACGAGATAAACGAGTTGGATAAACGATTGGTTTTGGGTAGTGAATAGATGATGGGACGTGTGTAGCATGATAAAAGCATGGTAGATACGCCGTTGGTACATCTTATATATATATATATATATATATATATATATGCTTTTATCATATTACATACTTTAGCATTATTTAGTTCACTTGGGAAACGATTTTCGATACGATGTCACACAACGAGGTTTTCTAAAGGATATAAACCATACGAGTTTATTAACGAGTTTTTACGAGATGTTTTACGAATTGGTTTACTAAAACAAATGTTTTTGGGTTAAGAATCATGGCTACGAGATTTTATAAACTATAACCTATTTGATTTGAGTTGGTTAATTATGCTGCAATACCCTTTTTTTGGGTTAAGGGTTACCCCGGTGATTCTATTAAAATGCAACCGCAATTAAGTACAAGTAGTGAGGATGAGTTCCACACTAGTTCATATACAGGACATGCCCCATATATGTAAGACAAAACAAAACAAAAAGACCTATGACACCCCATAACCTAGCCTACTAAATATCATGAATAGATTTCTAGTAGACAAAACAATGCAATACCCTTTTCAAAACAAAATTTGTACTTTCGACTCTTGTAGTCTAAAAAGGTACTGCAACATATAAACAAGCCATGAATCCGATACTCTCCTAAAACCTATGTGCTCGCCAGCATTTCTTTGCTGACTTTGTTTTTACATATGTTTCAGGTGGTGTTGCATGATATCGATTGCTAGGACGCATGAGTCACATAGGATCCGGACGAGGCCTTAGTGACTTAATAACGATAATAGACGATGTTTAATTTGTTTGTTTGGTATTAAGACAATGTAATTTACTAAATGAATCAATAAAACGAAACTTTTAATTACCATGGTTGTGAAACGATAATTCTGTTACAACACTCCCCGACGTTTCCGCCACGGTTTGTTGTTTTACGTGGTCGGGGTGTGACATTTGCTCGGCAGATAAACAAAAAGGTCACTTGAGCTATCTGTGGTCAACCACGTCCTAACATGGTTACCATAGAAGTCAGGTTCGTATTCAGGTAATGCACGTATGGTTTTCTATTCGTATACTAACAAGTTGCATACAAGTATTGATCATGGCATACACGTATAATCATGGCAGTTAACAATACATATATTATATGTTCAACAGTAACATATAAAGCCCAAGTGTGCGGCCCAATTACTTAAGCTCGTAACAGTATGCAAGTCCAAACAGAATATATGATCATGTGGTCTCGAGTCGAGACTAGGGATCTCGAGTCGAGACAGTGCGGTCTCGGTTTATAGTCTTAACGTTCTCGAGTCGCAACTAAGGGGGTCTTGGGTCATATATTCATCACTCGAGACTAGGTGGTCTTGAGTCAGGTCTCGAGTCGCAACAAGACCCGCAACTAAGATCTCGAGTCTTGTTTGTGCGATGGCAAGGTGTGGTCTCGAATCGAGACAGTGGGTTCTAGACTCGCAACCGGTGTCGAGACTAGGTGTGTAACTAACTTCCTTATTTGCAGCTCATTTATTTCCGTAACCTTTGCTAACAAGTTTGGCAGTTTCAAATCAGATTAAACAGCATTGAATTCGGAAATCATACACATTCATATTACCTTAATCATCATCAAATCAAGAACAATCAATTTAATTCGTATGAACCCTAAGTAACATCTAATCATGAATAACAACAACAATCATCCTAAGGAATTCGATCATTGCCATACGGTTCATGTAATTTTCACCATCTAGTTTATGCCAAAATACATCAATTAAACATCTAGACCCATCACAGTCGATTACATCTCTTTGGTTCTAAATCACAATCATGCAAAGCCAATTCATATGAACAATCTTAACTATCATGCTCAATCATGGTAATCACAACATTGTCTAATACACAATTAATAATGAATCACTAACCGGAATATGAGATAGGGCCGAGATGATCTTCTAGAGAGAGGGGTGTTGCCGTCGAGTGAAGGGAGAGAGCTTTAGGGTTTGTGTGTGTGTTAAGTGTTTGCAAATTATGAGGATCAAAACCCCATAATGGGTATATGCATACGCATAGGGAGTGGGCCGAACCCATTCTTTGGGCTGCCCTCTTGGTCTCGAGTTCCATAAGAGTGGGCCGAGAAAGAGGTGTGACAAGGCACAAAGTGTACGGCCCTAAAGGCTTGTGCGATTAGAAGTCGTTGTGTGACCAAGTTTATTATACATACACATACTCACGACACATTCATGTAACACATAGCATAACAAAACATAATATTCCATTGAAGTCAAACATGTCAACTAGTCACGTAATGTTCATACAAGTTACATCAAAACACAAAGAAAGGTTCTGGAATACGGGTTGTCACAAAAGTGGATGACATCGAGACTTGAAACTCAAAAGCTTGAAAGTAACGCTGGCACCAAGATCCATCTATTTCCCTGAAATGCATGTAAGTTGGAAAACATCAACAAAAGTTGGGCGAGTTCATGTGTTTTATGTGTATGCGCATCAAATGAATCTCAAAAACATTTGAAAGTTCAGTTTTGTAAGTAGGTATGTAAAGCGTCTATGAACATGTTGATCATTAATGTTTTGCAAGGACATTAATATATGTGACGACATAGGAGGCACTCAACCCAAGCAGACGATTTTTAGTGTCGATTCACCTCGACTGGGACACAACAGCACTCTAAGTGGCCACACCGGGACCGTGAGTGAGGCTCGCCCGTGCCCATTAGATCTAACCTTTGTTTTGTGGTCCTTAAAAGGATTAATGGCACCTTAGTTACAGCCTATGCTCACATGATCTAAGAGTTCATTCCATAGCTTAATCATACCCTAGCTAACATGTATTTCCCCCCTGAGAGTTGTAAAACCGAAAACGTTAAAAGAAAAGGGGGACATGAACTCACAGTTTTGCGTCCGTGTAAAGTGCGTACTCAAATTCGGTTTCCTTGGTTCGTTTTGCAACCTACACACGTGCTGGGTTTTTTTAGACACTTCGGTCTTGTAACGATTCTCAGTCTTAAACACTTATTAAGACTTGTTTTGAGATTGTTTTCGTTTTGAGTTGCACTTCCAGTGTATGATGTCTTTATATAATTTCTCAAAATTATATAAAATTCTAGGTTCAATATATTAGTTAAAATTATATATTTTAACTTATACTATTTGCATGCATTGCATGTATATCATTCAAGGGTTTCGTTAAAAATAATATATTTTTAACTTGTTTGATATATATATATATATATATTTCACAACCAAAAATACCGTTTGATAAGTATTATACACTTCTAGATAAATTTACTGAGATATCAGGTCTGGTCCCCAGCTCGCCTAAAAGCACAGTTTTCTTCAGTAACGTCTCTCATTCTTTGAAAGATCAGATTTTGCACATAATGCCCTTTCAAGAGGGTTTGTTGCCTGTTCGTTACCTTGGAGTTCCATTGATTTCAACGAGACTAGCTGCTAGAGACTGTAAAATTCTGCTCGAACATATGGAAAGGCGAATAGATAATTGGATGACTAAATCTCTGTCGTTTGCAGGGAGACTCCAGTTAATCAATTCGGTTCTTGCAGCCATGTACTCTTATTGGGCTTAGGTTTTTATGCTCCCTACGAGTGTTATAAAGGACCTGGAGAAAAGGTTACGTAGATTTTTATGGAATGGTGGAAATCAGGGATCGATTCGCGCTAAAGTCGCCTGGAAGGAGGTGTGTATGCCGAAAGAGGAGGGTGGTTTGGGTATTCGCACTATTATGGATGTTAATAAAGCTCTTTTGACGTCCCATATCTGGAGTATAATTACTAAACGTCCGTCTCTTTGGGTTCAGTGGATTCACTCTTACAAGTTAAAAGGTAAAAACTTTTGGGAGGTGCAGTGTCGGAACAACATTACTTGGGGATGGCGAAAGCTTTTATCTATCTGTCCTATAATTCGTCCCTTTATTTGGAAGTCTATTTAGAGTGGTCGTCAAACTAACGCTTGGAGTGACAACTGGTGTTCTTGCAGCCCTCTTCGGTCATTTATTACTCCGCGAACTATAGCTAGAGCTGGTTTTTCTTTAAGTACATCGGTGGCGGACCTTGTAGATGAGAACGGTCAATGGCTATGGCCTCAAGAGTGGTATGATCTTTTTCCGGTTCTCATAAATGTTGATACTTTTCACCTTATGACTGATTCGGAAGATCGGTTTCATTGGAAAGATTTGGAAGGTAACTTACAGTTCTTTGGATCTTGGGAGGTTTGGAATAATTTGTGGTATAGAGATAGTAAAGTAGCTTGGGTTAATTCGGTTTCGTTTAGTCAATGTATTCCCAGACATTCCTTCCATTTGTGGTTGGTTATCAAGAACAAGCTGAAGACGCAAGATAGGATGGCTGTTTGGGAGGCGGGTAGTGCTACTAATTTACGGCTCATGTGTTGTCCCTTGTGCAGATATGATCGTGATTCTAGGGATCACCTATTTTTTCAATGTTCCTATGCTTCTGAAGTTTGGGGTTTGGTTAGGAATATGGTTGATATGGGGAGTGTTAATGATACATGGTCCTCGATTATGCAGTGGATGGAGCTCAATGCTAACTCTAGAACTCTTGAAATTATAGTTTCCAACATTCTAGTGGCTGCTTCCACGTACTTTATATGGCAAGAAAGGAACAACCTTTTATTTTCTCAAGTATGGAGGAATGCTAGTGTGCTCTCGAAGGTCATCATAGACACGGTTCGACTCAGGATTATGGGATTCAGAATCGGTGGAGACCCGAAGCAAAAGAAATAATTGGACAAATGGCTGATCTCGAAGAAGAATGTGGATATCGATCCTGGCTAGCGTGACATGGTCTTTTAGTTTGTTTTTTGTGTTTGGGCTGTGCTATTGTTCTTGAGTTGTTTGTTTTTTTTTTTTTTTTGGTTGTGGCTGTTGGTCGGGTTTTGTTTGTTTGATTGTTTCCTAGTCTTGGTATGCCAAGTCTAGTAGTGTGTATCGTTGTCTTGATACACCCTGTTTTATTCGTTTGGTTGATATATAAAAATTCACCGGGGTAACCCTTTACCAAAAAAAAAAAGTATTATACACTTGTAAGTATTCCCAAGTATAGGTATACTTGTATTATGAGTAAGTTGAGTATTTTACTTTTTTTTTTTTTTTTTTTTTTGGTAAAGGGTTACCCCGGTGATTCTATTATAGACAACCGCCAAATAAGTACAAGTAGTGAGGATGAGTTCCCCACTAGTTCATATACAGGACATGCCCCATATATGTAAGCAAAAAGCAAAACAAACCAACATACCAACTCAATCTAGCCTACTACAATCATGATGATTACTAACTAGTAGACAAACGAAAAAATCAAACAAACAACGACGTCAACCGCCATCATCAAAAATGAAATTGCTACCACCCGGCAGCCCCTTAGGAAGAAACAGAAGCCACCTATCCATTGGACTTTATGTGAGAGGTGCTTGCCCCTGTACTGGAAGACGAAGGATGTGTACCCGATGTCATAAACTCATTCGTTTCATCATATACAACCTCAACCTCGTCATCGTCAGACTCCTCATTTAGTTCACGTCCCCCTTTATATCTCCCCTGGGAGGAACCCCCATTCCCCCCCAACGAACCCAAGAGCACTAAACGAATTGTATGTTTGAACCTTGGATGAACTAGTGGACCTCGCATTCACGGAGGAAGAACTAACTGCCTTTTTCTTTTTATCCACAGGTCTATATTCAAACTTGGGCTTTTGATTTATGTACAATACATGTATAAGGGTATTTTTCCAAGTGTTGGTAGTGTATGTTGGCATGTATTCAGTATTTGTACGTATAGGAATACATATTTTCTTGTATTTATTAAGTATTTCATACTTAATATATATTTAATTTTTCCGGAATATTGTTTTTTCACAATTATAACCATAATTTTTGTATTCTTAAAATATATATATTTTAAGATACATATATTTTAAGATATATTTATAGAAAATAGAGTTAATTACTGTTTTCGTCCCTGAGGTTTGTCAAAAATAACGGTTTCAGTCCATTAGTTTAAAAAATGCCATTTCAGTCCATTAGTTTCATTTTCGTAACCATTTCAGTCCACTAACTTAACTCCATCCATTTATTTTGTTAACTTTGAGTTAACTAACTAATTCAGGGACGGTTTGCGTCAGTTTTAGAAACACAGGGACTTAAGTGTAAACTCTAAAACATTAAAACAAAAAAAATAGTAAATTCCAAAAAATCAAAAAAATTCCAAAAAACCAAACAAATTCCAAAAAATTCTAAAAAATAATAAAAATTCTAAAAAATCCCAAAAATCCGTTTCGGCGCGAACTGTTTCGACCCGAACCGTTTGGAGCTGAACCGTTTCGACCCGTACCGTTTCGAGCCGAACCGTTTCGAAGCCGAACCGTTTCGAAGCCGAACCGTTTCGAAGCCGAACCGTTTCGAAGCCGAACCGTTTCGACCCGTACCGTTTCGACCCGTACCGTTTCGAAGCCGTACCGTTTCAATCCGTACCGTTTCGAACCGTGCCGTTTCGAACCGTGCCGTTTCGAACCGAACCCTTTCGAACCGAACCCTTTCGAACCGAACCGTGCCGTATCGAACCGTGTCGTATCGAACCGTACCGGTTCGGCTTCGAAACGGTTCGTGTCGAAACGGTTCGGGTCCAAAGGGTTCGGTTCGAAACGGTTCGCATCGAAACGGTACGGTTCGAAACGGTACGGCTCGAAACGGTTCGGTTCGAAGCGGTTCAGCTCGAAACGGCACGGTTCGATACGGCACGGTTCGGTTCGAAACGGTTCAGCTCGAAAGGGTTCGGTTCGAAACGGTACGGCTTGAAACGGTTCGGCTTCGAAACGGTACGGGTCGAAACGGTTCGGTTCGAAACGGTTCAGCTCGAAACGGTTCGGCTTCGAAACGGTACGGGTCGAAACGATTCGGCTCGAAACGGTACGGGTCGAAACGGTTCGCGTCGAAACGGTTCAGCTCGAAACGGTACGGACGGTTCAACTCGAAACGGTTCGGGTCGAAATGGTACGGGTCGAAACGGTTCGCGTCGAAACGGTTCAGCTCGAAACGGTTCGGGTTCGAAACAGTTCGCGCCGAAACGGATTTTTTGGATTTTTTAGAATTTTTTAGAATTTTTATTATTTTTTAGAATTTTTTGGAATTTGTTTGGTTTTTTGGAAATTTTTTTATTTTTTGGAATTTACTATTTTTTTTGTTTTAATGTTTTAGAGTTTACACTTAAGTCCTTGTGTTTCTAAAACTGACGCAAACCGTCCCTGAATTAGTTAGTTAACTCAAAGTTAACAAAATAAATGGATGGAGTTAAGTTAGTGGACTGAAATGGTTACGAAAATGAAACTAATGGACTGAAATGACAATTTTTAAACTAATGGACTGAAACCGTTATTTTTGACAAACCTCAGGGACGAAAACAGTAATTAACTCTAGAAAATATTTATATTTTTGACTTGGTAAATATGAATGTTCACATATGTCTTAAAAATAATTTATTTTTAAGATGAAGTCTAGAAAAATATATATTTTTAGTTTCCACCCAAACAATATATTTTTAGGTTGTTTGTGAAAAATAAATATTCTCATACACTTCAAAAATAATATATCTCCATGTTTGACAAAATATGGTATATTTTCATAATACTTGTAAAAATACATACTTTGTCATTTTTTCGGTTTTGAAAAATGTCGTTTACCAAGTTTAGTCATAATACAACTTAAATTGCGGAATATTTATTATAATTTGTCCGATATGTCCATTTGTCCAAAAGTCCAATATTTGTGTCTAAGACATATATTTATATTCTTGTAATTCTTTAATTACAATTTTTTATATTTGTGTGGTATATTATTTCAAGACCCTAAATTTAGTATATCTATACAAATAATATACACATAGCACATAGTTTATGTGATCTCTAAATATATATATATTTCCTTAAATATATATTTATAACCATTTTTATTTTATTTTTTGGGTAAAGGGTTACCCCGGTGATTCTATATATTTCACAACCAATAAAAACAAGTAGTGAGGAAAATCCCCACTAGTTCAAACATGAGACATACCTCATGAAAGTAAACCAAAACAAACCTAACTAAACAGTAACCAAAACACCACTAGACTAAACTCTAGACACAAAACAACTCAAATACTTTAATCAGCCTCCATCATCGGACAGATAAGAACCATCGATCTCCCATTCTTCGAGCAACCTTCGAACATTTGCGCAGTTTTTGAACTTAACTCCCATCAGCTTGTATCGAATCGTCTTGAAGATAATCTGGCATATGGAATCCGGTGGTCTCGTCTGATTCTTGAACAATCTAACGTTACTTTCTTGCCAAATTATGTAAGCTGCTGTCGCAACAAGGAGTCTACTAACATAGTTGGCCGCGGTCTTCGAACGAGCACGAGCCAAAAGCCATGCCATAATGGTACTCCACTTGCAAGCAACAGTAGACATACCCGCCCTATCTATAATCTTGTTACAAACCTGCTCAGAAAACTTGCATTCAAAAAAGAGATGGTCATGTGAATCAACATTCTCATAGCACAGCAAACAGCACATCATATTCATGTTTTTCCCTCTCGAGATGTCCCATTGCAGAATTTTATCCTGAGTTAGCAACTTCCACCTAATAATCAACCACATAAGGAACGCTTGTCTCGGAATGCAATGATTAAACCAAACACTTTTCACCCACTCCACTTCCGGCTCCCAAACACGCACCGCATGCCAGACATTAGAAGAAGAAAAATATTTGTATTTTCATACCAAAAATTATGGAAATTTTTATATTTACAACCTTTAATCAAGATTACTTGTAAGAACTTATTAGAAACATATTTTTCTAAGTGTTTAAATTTTATAAAAATTTCGCCATAGTTTCCTTTGAAAATTGGAGGTTTCCATGCTTTCAAAGCATATCATTTTCTTTTCAAAATCATCAACAAATCATCCACCACAATTTACAAACCTAAAATATGCATAAAAATGCATTTTTCATGAAGTTATGAACTTGAAAGTTTGTAAAAATTTGTAGTCTTTTAACTATGTGTTAAACATGTTCTTTGAACTTCAAAAACATGGTTTATTTCTTAATATGAACCATTTTGTAAAAAATCCTTCTTTACAACTTGTGATCCATTTTTGTAAAAATTCATTTACTTCAACTTTTCATGTTCTAAATACTTCAACAATTTCATTTTTACATATGCAGCAAGTCCATTTATTTTCAAGTAACAAAGCCATGCTTAACATGTAGTAATCTTTATTCTTTGAAATTTTAATCTTTCAAATCTTTCATTTTTCAAGAATCATACTTTGTAAGAATCACATTCTACACTTAAACGTGCTTATTTTTCAAGTTCATCCTTCACATAATACATGTTCAACATAGATCTTTCAAGATCCTTTCACATATTTGTTAGATCATGTGTTTCATCATCATCTAATGTGACATTAGTGCCTTTACAACCATCATACAAATACGGATCCAATGAAATCTTGTGTTTCATTCTCGGGATTTGTACAATTACATATGGCATTACACATATCAAATCTCGTATGATTTCGAACTCTCGAGAAGCTTTTCTGGAAGTTTTACGCAAACGTAATCGGTTTAACGCAACAAACACTCCGGAACAGTGACATAAACTTAACATACCTTAAATAACCTTTACATAACTTAGAAATAAGTTTTGAAGGGTTTGGTATGGCAAAAACAAGTTTATTCGATCACAGGGACTATTTGCGACAAACTGCAAAAGTCTGCTGATTCGTATTGCGACGTACACTCCGGAACAAGATCATAAGCTAAACATACCCTAAATACCCTTAACATAACTTAGAAATAAGTTTCGAGAGGTTCGATATGCGAAAATACGCTTATTTGATCATAGGGACTAAAAGCGTCAAAAACTGTGAAAGTTTGCATTTACGCTCATATCTCGTGTTCTGACCATATCCGGACATCCAGGAATTTTTGTAATCACTAGAATATTAAATTTTAGTGATAGGAATGCAAAAATACCGTTCGTCGCATAATTTGGATCGTTTTCGCGTCCGTTCGAGTTTCGTCGTAATTAACTGAACAACGCGACCATACGACCAAAGGAACCGACATCTGTGATATTTTCAAGCATATTTCAAGTCCCTATGCTTTAAAATCCTTGTAGAGCCTTGAAAATGGACAAACGGGGGTTAAACGCGTCGAAAATACATTAAAAAGTGTGTAGGGACCAAAGCTAACATGTTCTGAAAGTTGCCAGCAGGGGGTCGCACCACGCGACAGCCCTAGGTTGTTGTGGTCGCGCAACGCGACAGGACTGTTTCGACAAATTTCTCATTTCAGCTGCAGCACATGTGTTTCTAAGTTAGTTTTGTGAAATTGTAGGCTTTTTGAGTAGTGATCAAGGCTTCAATCCATGTCCAAACACTTGTATGGTTGAGATAATGTCTTGGGCATCACACAAACCACATGGCATCATCTTGGAGCTTCACAACAACTATAAATAGGCCACAATTCTGCTCATTTCATTGCTCATCTTCATTCTTCTTCTCTAAACACTCAAAGTGGAGTTGCTACCTTCTTAGGAGGCCTCCCAACTGAGTTTTCTAGTTGATCTTTCAGCCTTAGAGCACTTGTAAGTGTTCTTTCATGGCTAGTTCTTTTATTTCAGCAATTACAAGATGAAAGTCAAACAGTTTGACTACCGTCTGACTTTCGGTTTTGACCATGAATTGGTCAAGTCAAAGTTCAATTGAACTTTGCAACGTGAGCATAATCACGATGGTTATAATCCCTTGCGATTATACCTACTGATTACCACGTTGACTGGTCGAAGTGACGAGTCAAAGTTTCAGTCAAAATGCACGTTTATGTGCACTTTGCGATGAAACTATTTTCGGGTATCAAAACACTTTTTTTGATACCAAGTCAGTTTTCTAACTTAGTTAAACATGTTTTAACATGTTTAAGTCGTCACTTTTAGTTTAGTGCTTATTTAGGGTCGTAAGTCAAGCGGTCTCGACAACCGCTTAGACTTTCAAACCTGACTCGTTTAGTCGATCATTAGATCCGACCAAACATACTTTGTGACCATAGTTGTATAGGGAATAACCTTCCGAGGTTATACCATATGGTCACTTAGTCTAATTAGTTGTATGATAGGTAGTTTATATGCCTTAGGAAAATGACCAAAATGCCCTTTTTGCGCATAATCTCAATTTAAGCATATGTAACCAAAATTTTGACACTTAACTGATTATGCAACATAATTAAATATGTTTAGGCATATAATACTTGTCATAGGACTAGTTAGGCCATTCGAACGCGCATTTGCGCAAATGACGCGTTAAAGTAGCGTAAACTACCTTAACGGGTCATAAGCACTTAGGATAGGTTTCAAATAAGAATGTAGGCTTTGTTAAACCATATCATATGAGTTTCAACACTCGTTTGGTTTACAAGACCTCATTCTATCTGATCTCCCGATTTAGGCCTCGATTATTAACATAGTGATTCCATACTAGGTGCCACTTGATTTCTTGATTTCCCGAGCTTTGCTAGGACACTTAATCAAGGACACTTGCAATCTCAAGTGAGTACATAATCCCTCTTTTACGTTTTCAAATGTTTTGGGGGGATTCATATGTGCCCATATACTAATTTCATGATTTCAAGCTATATGTTTTCACAAGCTTAGTACTTATTCTGTGACAAACTTATACTGATATCTATGGCTTAAACACTAATTTTCAAAGTTTGTAAGACTATTTGTTGGTTCGTATTGTTACTTATACATTCATTAACTATGATCAAGCCGATTGGTAGTACGATATAGCGCTATAGGTTGACACCCCATTCCTGTTGTTATGGAATGTCAAAAACCAAAGTTTAAACCAAATAGATTCGCCTTCGTGGTAAATCTATAGTCACCAAAGTGTAGTTTGATACCCTAAGGTTTGAATGTATTGCTAAATCACGATCTATGGTGTAGCATACCACTAAGGCATATTTCGATATGCTGCCAACGTGATATTATGTTTACCAACGTATGGATTACAAATGTTTTTCAATTAAGCCATAAAAACTTCTCTTATGTTGTTTCCAAAACCAAAGCATAGTTTGATTTGCTATTGTTTACTAAAGTATAGTTTGATATACTGCCAAATCACGATTAAGGTATATTTCAATATACTACCAAAGCATATTTTGATATGCTATCAACGTGATACTGTTTTACTAAAGTATAGTTGATATACTACCAAGTCATTTGATATACTTCCAAAGCATAGTTTGATATGCTCCCAATGTGATATTGTTTACTAAAGCATAGTTTGATATGCTATTTTCAAAACCAAAGTATAGTTTGATATACTAACGACTCTGTTATTTCCTAAACCAAAGTATATATATATATATTTTGGGTAAAGGGTTACCCCGGTGATTCTATATATCAACAAAACAATACAAAACAAGCAGTATGGAGCATCCATACTAGTTCAAACATGGGACAACCCCCATGAAAGTACATCAAACCGAAAAGCAATAGAAACTACTAGACTAACATCTAGAAAAAACGACAACCACACTAAGCCGAATCACTCATCAATCAAGAGTGTTCCATGAATCCCCCAAGCGCTTAGAAGCTCTCGCACCTTCACATTGTTCTTGAACTTCACAACCATTAGCTTATACCGAACCGTTTGCAGAATTATGTCACTTAGCACATCTGGAGGTCTTGTTTGGTTCTTGAAAAGTCTCGAATTTCACTGTTGCCAAATGAAATATGAAGCCGCAGCCAGCACCAGTTTACTAACATAAGTAGCAGCTGATTTTGAATGAACCCGGGCCGCCATCCAACCGATAATATCATCCCAAAACGGGCCTACATTCTCCAAACCACCTTTGGACCGAACCATGTTCCAAACTTGTAATGAATAGCTGCATTCAAAAAATAGATGATAGTGCGAATCAACATCCGCATAACACAGAAGACAACACATCATGTTCATGTTTTTCCTTCTCGAGATATCCCATTGTAGGATTTTATCTTGAGTCAATAACTTCTGTCGGATAACCAGCCACATAAAGAACGCATGTTTAGGAATGCAATGCGGGAACCAAACAAACTTGACCCAATCCACCTCTTGATTCCGATGCCGAAGCGAATGCCAAACTTGAGATGAAGAATGCTCAAAAAATTCATTGCCATCCTTCCACAGCAGCCTATCACACTCATTAGGGACCGTATGAACATGATCAATTTGATTTAAAACTGGAAAGAGATCTCTCCAAGCAGCCGGCCAACGCCAAACTCCATTTAACTGAACCTCTTGAACCGTAGACGTAGTAGTGAACCCTGCCGAAGCAATAGCTCTAGGCGACACAAAATTACCCAACGGTCCCACTTGACACCAGTAATCATACCAAGCTGAAGTGTTGTTGCCATCACCTAGCTTTGACCAGACAAAATCTCTAATAACAGGGCGAAGCTGTAAGAGTTTACGCCAGCTCCAACAACAATTAGAAACCGTATTGCAAACCCATAAGTTTTTACCTCTAAGTGTGTATGAGTAAATCCAAGCAACCCATAAGGACTCGCGTTTAATCAAGATACTCCAAATATGAGAGGTCATTAGAGCTTTGTTTACATCCCCTATTCTACGAATACCCAAACCACCTTCAAACTTAGGGACACAAACGGACTTCCACGAAGCCTTAGCCTTCCCCTTTTGAAACGAACCTTCAGACGACCATAAGAAGTTTCGCATTTTCGCTTCCAACTCTAGAATAACCCGAGACGGAAGGATGAAAACAGAAGACCAATAAACATGCATCACAGAGAGAACCAAGTTTATAAGTTGAACTCTACCAGCAAAAGAGAGAAGCTTATTCCTCCAGCTCAAAATACATTGATATAACCTTTCCACTAAGGCACTGCAATCTTTATAAAGAAGTCTAGAAGAGATGAGAGGAACCCCCAAGTACCGAACTGGCAACAATCCCTCCTCAAACGGCATAATGTCTAAGATGTGGTCCTTGACATGAGTAGGCACATTGCAAAAGAACCCTGTGCTCTTCTGAATACTAGGCACCAATCCAGACATGTTAGTAAACTTTGCAAGAGAGGACATAATAAAATTGGCCGAATTAACATCACCTCTCGCAAATAAGAAAAGATCATCTGCAAAACAAAGATTAATAATCCGTTGTTTCTCACACTTATTATGAAACTTGAACGAAGCATCTATCCGAGAAGCATGCTGAAGAATGCACGTTAGAACCTCCATAACTAGCGTGAATAAATAAGGGGATAACGGGTCTCCTTGACGTAAACCACGCTTACCCATAAAATACCCATGCACATTTCCATTAATGCAAATGGAATAGGAAACTGTTGAAACACACACCATAATCCACTCCACCATTCTGGCATGAAACCCAAACCCAATGAGAACATTTTTCAGGAAACTCCAATCAACCGTATCGTAAGCCTTCTGAATATCCACCTTAAACGCACAACGAGGAGGGCCTGAGTTCCTATGATAGTTGTGCATGAGCTCTTGGGTCAACAAAATATTATCTGAAATCTTTCTACCTGGGATAAAGGCAGATTGATTGATACTAACAACCTGATGGAGCACACCTTTTATTCTATCAGCTATGATTTTCGTGATGCACTTGAATAAAACATTACAGCATGCAATTGGACGGTAGTCAGTAACCATAACCGGAGACGACTTCTTTGGTACAAGAGCAATCAGAGTGTGATTTAATTCACGAAGTAACTTACCCGTAGAGAAAAAATCCATGACTGCTTTAGATACATCGTGCCCTACAATAGGCCAAGCAGCTTTGAAAAACGCAGCAGTAAATCCATCTGGGCCCGGGGCCTTGTCACTACCTATAGAAAATATTGCAGTTTTAATCTCTTCCATGGTAACCTGCCGAACCATATGCGAAGCATCCATCAAGTCGACCCGTTTAGAGAAGAGATCCGGAGTCGGTTGCATGGAAGTATCATCTTGACAACCCAAAAACTTCTCATAATGCTGCACAAATATAGAATGAACATTATCGGCCTCATACATCACCCCATTAGCATCCGAAATAACCTGAATCCTACTCCGATGATTCCTACTCTTAACGGCTGCATGAAAATAAGCGGTATTCGCATCACCCGCCCTTAACCAATCCATTTTTGCTTTTTGTTTTAAAAATCTTTCCTCATGAAGACATGCCTCCTGGAACGAAGACGTTAACTTGGTTTCTCGGGCTCTGAGGTCCGTATTCATGGGATCCTGATCAATATCCTTTTGGATGTCATCCAGCTTGCCATGCAACTCAATCACTTTCTTGTGAAGATTACCCTGCCTAAAAAATAAAGCCCGAAGAGGAGACTTTAGATGGCGAAGCTTCTTCACAACCTGAAACTGATAAACTCCATTAACTCTAGTCTCCCAAATCTGTTTGACTATATTCATAAAATCCGGCTTATAAACCAAAAAGTTTGGAAACTTAAATGGTTTGTGTTTTTTGTTAGTAGCCCGTTGGAATTTTAGAATGCAAGGAGCATGATCCGATAACCTATATGGATGAAACACAGCAACCGAATTCGGAAACTCAGCAACAAACGGGTCATTAGCCATGACACGATCGATTTTCTTGAGTAACCCAACTCCCTTCTTAGGCTTTTGAGTCCATGTAAAATGAAGGCCCGAGCGATTGACATCCATAACTTCAGTCTCTGAAATACAAGCTTGAAAATCACGCATACCCACTGAAATAGCCGACGTGCCCATAGATTTATCTTCCAAGTAGAGAGCCGAATTAAAATCACCCTTGATTACCCATGGTTTATCAGCAACCATGAGTTTATGCAACGACAATTGAGCCCAAAGCTCCCTTCGAGTGACATAATAATTATCCGCATAAACTACTGAACAAAACAGAATCCTTTTATCATCTTTAAAAACAAGCTGGAGGTGAACAACTTGGGACGATTAGTAAAGCATTGTTTGATATGCTATTTTCAAACCAAAGCATAATTTGACATGCTATTTGCAAACCAAGGCATAGTTTGATATGCTATTTTCAATCCAAAGTATAGTTTGATATACTACCGATTATGTTATTTCTAAAACCAAAGCATAGTAAATTTAATATGCTATATTCAAACTAAAGTATAATTTGATATACTAACGATGCTTTCATTCCTAAACCAAAGTATACTTTTGATATACTACCAAATCTATTATTTCAAAACTAAAGTATATTTTGATATACTACTTATCCTGTTATTTCAAAATCAAAGTATATTTTGTATATACTACAAACCTTTTTATCAAAACAAAGCATTTTGGTCCTGACAGCCATGTATTCTTATAACACATGAACTCGCTCAACTTTTTGTTGATATTTTTAAACTACATGTATTTCAGGGAACTAGTGGATCTGGCAGGGGTATGCATGTGTTTCAAGCTGCGTTTAAATAAAAGATGTCATCCGTGGTCGTAGAGTTTAGGGGATGTATCCTACTCCTAGACGGGATACATGTTCCTAAGCTCGGGTTTGTTTAAGTTCTGTTGTTGAGTCCTTGTTGTCACACCCCCAAAATCCACCATGCGGAGTATCACCGCTTGGAGGCGTGACATGACCAGGATCGAGCCACCAATCATATTGAACAACTCAATTAAGTAAATAAAACCAAACATAATACGATTGGTGACCAAAGCTAGTTAACCTTGTTTAGTTTAAACCGCGGAAGCATAAACGTGAGTTCAAAAGCATAAGTCCATAGTTCATAAGTTAAAGTTTCAAAACGCAAGTTTAGTAAGTTCATAAGGATTTAAATATTAAGCACTGGACATAACTGTCCGTACACCACAACGACTCCTTCCTCGTGCAAGCTCCAAGCATTTAGCGACCTGTAAGGCATGTAACAACGAGTCAACAACAAAGTTGAGTGAGTTCACGTTTGGTTGTTTAGTTTTAAGTTGTTTCTGAAAACGTGGTTTGACTTTCGTTGGCTTATTTGCCGTGGGGGTTACCCCGTAGTTGAAAGTATGTTTAACCATTTCTCTTTTTCTTTACCCAATCCATAACCATGATCGGTGGGGGTTTTCCCCGTTGGAACTACTAGACGGAATGATATCGACTGCTACGCAAATAAGTTGTGCCCTATATCAGTGTCTATCATCACTGACAATCTGCCATAGTCCATTAGTACACGCCCGTCCGAACGGCACGGTGTGAGGTTTGTTAAACCTAATAGCGCTATTAACTAATGACCCGCTCGCCATTGGCCTCGGCGATTAAGTCGATATGAAGAGGGACTTATTGATAGAGTTTTGTCTAGCTAGTTTTAAGGTTGTTGTCCTGCACCAGGAGGACGAACGTACGTATTCTGCACCAGGAGAATTCGTAGGATTAATAATGGCATCCGCTCTATGGAGGATGGCCGTACATATCCTACCCAAGGAGGATATGTAGATTTAGTTTTAATTCTTTAACCCATTCCCAAACCACCGGGAATCCCATGCCTTAGAAAGTGTGTGAACTCACCTCGGTTTGCTCGGTTAGATTCTCAATATAGCTAACAGTCAAGGTCGGTCAATCACGTCCTAGTATGATTTACCAGTTAGTCATTTAGTGGCTTTCAAATAGAACACAAGGTTCCTACACGTATCTATCACATAACATGCATCACTGTAACGGTTTATGCCCATCTAAGTTTCCCGTCCATTCCCCACTCAAAATCAAACATACGATAATGCACATAACATATATAACATGTCAAATCATTCACAGATAGCATACTCGACATTTAGACACGCAAATCACTACTTATGTCGTTTCAGCATTAATACTCAAAACCGGCTGTTTTCGGACATTTAAATAAAATAGTTAGATTATTCCAAAAATTCCTAAATTTTTATAGAATGTCATAAACATTCAATATTTTATTGTGTAAAAATATCGGGGTCCGGTTCATCACCAATATTTTATAAAAATTTCATATTCGGGACTGAACTCAGATTTATGTATTTCTGACCACAGCCAACGAAACAATTTATTAAAAATTCATCGTAAGTCCGATTTGCGAAATTCCAGTGGGGTAATTACAAATACTTCAGTTATCCTCTACAGTAAAATTTTCATGGTCCGATTCATCACAAAACTCAGGTTATGACTGAAAGTACGACACCCATTTATTGCTGTCAAAATTCAGCTTAAGTAGCTGTTACAAATTAACACTTTAAAAATAGTAAACGGAGTCCAAAAATTACGATTCCGGTGCCATTAGAACCGTATTTCATAATAACATATTTTAGATTCAAAATATCGATTTTTCGTTGAGGTTAAGACCTGTTTACAGCCAACAGAAGTGGGCTGTAAAAGTTAGACAGATTCTGATTTAAAGTGTTTAACCATCTAAATCATGTTCGATCGATTCCGTTAACGAGTTTAGTGACCACAACAACATCATATACTAATATCATTCAGTAAAGCATCAGATAATCACCCAATCATCATAACCACACAAGATCTACATGATTTACACACATATTCATCCATTAACCACCTTGTTCATTACTTTAGTAAACTTTTAGTTGGTGATCTTATATGTTAGTGATTTTCAACCGACGAAACTCTTATTAACCACTCTAGACAAGATCAAGAAGGCGTTTAGAGCAACTTACTACTAGCTCGAGGCTAGGGAAGATTCTAGTCGAAAATCGAGTGGATAAAAGCAATGTAGCGAGGTCCTTTGCAATCCGAGTGCACCGAGCCACCTTATGCGTGATCCTTCACACTTGTAGATGTATAGAATGGCTTGTATGAAATTGAAAGGTGGTGTGGTGAAGATGGTTGTGTTCGGCCGAAGCTTATGGCAAGGGGAGAGAGAGAGTGATTTCTTTCTAAGTGTGGGTTATGTGATGTGAATGTCATGTGGTTATATTTATTAACCATGTTGAGTCTTTATCCACTAAACAACATGCCCCCAAGATATTAAGCACCATGATTTAAATAATCCATCAAGGACAATGTGTGTTCCCTATGGGGGACCGAATTCGGTTACCAGGGAGGGGGTTTGGTTCGATTCCAACTAGCCGGTTAAGCATTAGTTAGTTAGTTAGGAGATTAATTTAGTTACTAGCATGTAGTACGTTGTAACGGGTGTTAGGGTATTCGGGGACCCTAACAGGCTCAGAAAAAAGAAAAACAATGTTAATGATAATATTCTTGTGTTCCGGGTAAGGTCCGGTTGTTCGGTTCGATCCTGTTCCGTTAAACCGCTTAATTAATCCGAAAGGTGTCCTATTTATATATTTTTGTAACGTTTTTAATTTCTAACACTTAGGAAATTACACAGGACTGTTTAGTAACTTTTCTGTACACTATTGGCATATTAACAAATACGTGTAAGCATAACACAGATATCAGAAAGCAGTTAAGTAATTCCACGCAGTCGTCAGACACTTTAATTATCATTAATAAATTGTACGGAATACATGGAATTTTGAGGGTTGTCACATTCTCCCCCTGTTAAGAGAATTTCGTCCCGAAATTTAGCGCGTGGTTACTGAGGAAGCTAGTTAAGTTGTGAGGAAGCTAGTTAAGTTGCGTTGTCTTCCAGATTTTCCTGGGGTGTCACATCATCCCCCCGTTGATTTGGAATTTCGTCCCGAAATTCTGCGGTAGCTTCAGCCTCAGTAGTGGTTGCGTTTTTCTTAAACAGTTGGTGATACTTGAGTTTCATTTGGTCTTCTCGTTCCCAGGTATACTCTGGGCCACGACGAGCATTCCAACGAACTCGGACCAGAGGTATCCTGGTATGCTTGAGGATCTTAACATCTCGATCCGTAATTTCTACTGGTTCCTCGACGAATCGCAGCTGGTCGTCGACGGTGAGTTCCTTGAGAGGAACTATGAAGGTCTCATCTGACAGACACTTCTTCAGATTTGATACGTGGAATACGTTGTGAACTCCGCTGAGTTCTTCAGGTAGATCCAACCTGTAGGCGACTTGGCCAATTTTCTCAATGACCTTGAACGGTCCGATATAACGCGGATTGAGTTTGCCTTGTTTGCCAAAGCGGACTACACCTTTCCAAGGTGAGACTTTGAGTAGCACTCGATCCCCAACCTGGAGCTCGAGTGGTTTTCTTCCCTTATCAGCATAGCTTTTCTGACGGTCACGAGCTGCCGCCATTCGTTGTCGTATCTGAGCAATTTTCTCAGTGGTATCTACCACATGTTCTGGGCCAGTGATTTGGCTGTCACCAACTTCTGCCCAACAGAGAGGTGATCGGCATTTGCGTCCGTACAATGCCTCAAACGGAGCGGCTTGGATGCTGGTGTGGTAGCTGTTGTTATATGAAAACTCCACTAACGGGAGGTGCTTTTCCCAGCCATTGCCGAAGTCGATTACGCATGCCCTAAGCATGTCTTCCAAGGTTTGGATGGTGCGTTCCGATTGCCCATCCGTCTGTGGGTGATAAGCGGTGCTCATATCTAAACGTGAGCCAAAGGACTTGTGCATTGCTTACCACAGTTCAGAAGTAAAACGTGCGTCACGATCAGATATAATAGAGATTGGCACTCCGTGCCTTGATACCACTTCCTTTAGGTAAATGTCTGCAAGAGTAGAGAACTTGTCCGTTTCTTTGATAGCCAGAAAATGTGCAGACTTGGTTAGTCGATCTACGATCACCCAAATGGTATCGTTTCCGCGTTGAGATCTGGGCAGGCCAGTAACAAAATCCATGGAGATTTGCTCCCATTTCCATTTCGGGATCTCCGGTTGTTGAAGTAGGCCTGATGGTTTCTGATATTCAGACTTGACTCTCGCACAAGTCAAGCACTTACTGACGTAGGTTGCTATGTGGGCTTTCATGCCAGGCCACCAATACGTAGTCTTGAGGTCGTGGTGCATCTTGTCCGAACCAGGGTGTACAGAATAACGAGACTTATGTGCTTCATCCATCACAAGCTCGCGTAAGTTGCCATAAAATGGAACCCAGATGCGTCCGTTAACATAGTAGGCACCGTTTTCCTTTAGTTCCAGCCGCTGCCTCGATCCTCGTAAGGATTCAGCCCTGATGTTCTCTGCCTTCGATGCTTCGACCTGAGCATCACGAATCTGAGAGGGGAGGTTGGATTGGATGGTAAGCTGTAAAGCACGTACACGCCTAGGTATGGTATCCTTTCGACTAAGGGCGTTGGCCACAACATTGGCTTTGCCCGGGTGATACTTGATTGCGCATTCATAGTAATTCAAGAGCTCAACCCATCGGCGTTGTCGCATATTTAACTCCTTTTGCTTGAATATATGCTCGAGACTCTTGTGATCGGTGTAAATGGTGCACTTTGTACCGTACAGGTAATGTCTCCATATCTTAAGTGCGAATACAACTGCTCCCAGCTCCAGATCGTGAGTAGTGTAGTTCCTTTCATGAACTTTAAGTTGGCGCGATGCGTAGGCAATGACCTTGTCACGTTGCATCAATACGCAACCAAGTCCTTGGATGGAAGCGTCGCAATAAACCACGAAATCATCGGTGCCTTCTGGCAATGAGAGGATAGGCGCGCTACAAAGTCTATCCTTTAGATGTTGAAACGCGGACTCCTGTGCATCACCCCAATGATAGATGATGCCCTTTTGAGTCAGTGAAGTGAGGGGTTGCGCAATCTTGGAGAAATCCTTTATAAACCTTCTGTAATATCCCGCCAAACCCAAATTGGCGGATTTCTGTTGGTGTTCGGGGTGCAGGCCAATTCTTGATCGATTCAACCTTAGATGGATCCACATGGATTCCATCCTTGTTTACCACATGGCCTAGAAAGTGGACTTCGCGAAGCCAGAAGTCACATTTCGAAAACTTGGCATACAACTGCTCTTTTCGAAGAAGTTCCAGCATAAGTCGTAGATGCTACTCGTGTTCCTCCTGACTCTTAGAATAGATCAGGATATCGTCGATGAACACAATAACGAACTTATCCAGGTAAGTCTTGCACACTCGGTTCATGAGATCCATGAAGACCGCTGGTGCATTCGTCAGCCCGAATGGCATAACCAGAAACTCGTAATGGCCGTAACGAGTTCTAAATGCTGTTTTGGAGACGTCCTCATCTCGGACTCTCAGCTGATGGTATTCCGATCTCAAATCAATCTTGGAGTAATAGCTCGACCCTTGCAGTTGGTCGAATAGGTCGTCAATACGTGGAAGAGGATAACGATTCTTCACCGTTACCTTGTTAAGTTCGCGATAGTCAATACGCATCCTGAAGGTACCGTCTTTCTTCTTCACGAACAAGACTGGAGCTCCCCAGGGCGAAGAGCTAGGACGTATAAAACCCTTTTCCAAGAGTTCTTGTAGTTGTGTGGACAGTTCTTCGAGTTCTGATGGAGCTAGACGATATAGTGCTCGAGCTACTGGCGCTGCTCCAGGAGCTAGCTCGATTTGAAACTCAACTTGGCGATGAGGAGGAAGACCAGGTAATTCCACAGGAAATACCTCGGGAAATTCGCGCACAATAGGGATGTCTTCAATTCTCTTCTCTTCCGTGGATGTGTCAGTAACGAGTGCTAAAATGGCAGTGTGGCCCTTTCGCAAACACTTCTGGGCCTTTAGGAAAGAGATGATGCCTTCGACAGCACCACTCTTGTCGCCCCGTATCATGAGAGGTTCTTCACCAGAACGAGGAATGCGGACGATTTTCTCCTTGCAAACAATCTCCGCTTGATGATGAGATAGCCAATCCATCCCAATAACGACGTCGAAACTACCAAGGGTGATAGGAACAAGATCGATAGGGAAAGTCTGACCAGCTAAGACGAGGTTACAACCTTTAACTATGTGTGTGGCTTCTAGACTTTTACCATTTGCTAGCTCTACCGCGTGTTTGGTGTTCAGGAGTGTTGTAGTGCGCTTAAGCATTTGGCTAACTTTTAAGAATACATAACTAGTATCAGCGCCCGAGTCAAACAAAACAGTAACAAAGAAGTCGTCCAGAGGAAACTTACCCATCACAACGTTGGGATCGTTCATTGCATCGCTCTGAAGATTTCAAGGAGTGATCACCGAGGATCGAGAGTCGAGCTTTCCAACTCTCTATGTTAGAGGGTGTTCATTTCAGTGTCTTTGCATGGTGGAGCGAGAACGAAATGTCACTGTGGTAAGAGAATGACGGTTTGGTCTAAGCAAATGGTAGAAATTAGGCATAACATAAACCAATAATCATGTGTCGGTACAAAAGCTAGTATAAGGATTCCGCGTATTTAAGAAGACTATCATGGAATAGTACGATTTCTTGTAGTGTGAGGCGGGTCAGGTAAGCGTATAGATTATCGTGTTCGCCTGTAGGTTGAGTGATTCCATATTTCCGTCCTTGAGCGTCCTGATGACTATCCTATCAGTAAGGGCATCCATTCGCTAGGTTGGGTTTTCGAAGGAGTAAATCAAGTAGAAGAAGCATTAACCACCCAATAAGGTAATTGGGGGTAAACTTGTGATCGGTGGAAATAGTGATGTGGTTGTTGGCGTTTTGTTAAATCAGTTGCCAATCGAAGAAACAGGGAGTTAATGAGGTTCATGCGAAGAATCGAGCGAAAACAGGGGTCCACCAATAACAGAAGAATTCAACCAAGTAATATGTCGCTTAGAAGCAATTCTAGTAGTGAGGTGTGGCGGCATGACACAAAAAGGGAAGTTCGTTGCATCAGGATTCACGGAAGTATATTACTTGTCCAAAATAGAGTTTGGTTGGTAGAGTTGCGAGTTGCAAAGCGACAAACGCGCGTAACTGTGGCTGCTTCGTTTCCGGTAACGAAGACCAGTGGAGATGATGAGGTCCGTCAACGGGGATGCGTGGGTATAGTTCTCCAAAACCCAAGTTCATTTGAGCCAGGTCGAGTCTTCGTGAATGTTGACGTACAAGCCGAATGCACGGAGGGTCAGATGGTGACGTCATGTCGAGTTAAGCGTGTAAATAGATAGAATGCATAAACAGTTGTCGTAGAGGAGTGACGAGAAATTTAGAATAGAATTTGACCACCATTTGTCAAATTTCAAGTAAACAATTGCATATCATAAAGAATGCAGTAGGGCTAATAGACAACATGCTACTACCCTAAATAAACACACCATAAACACCATACCGGACAAAAGTAATCTAGCAAGTAAGAAATATAAACTTAAATCATACCACCTAGTGTGTTGAGTCTTGCACGTGGAGCGAAGCGTCGTTGTGGATCGTTGAGTACTGTACCGGTTATAGTCTGGTTTTATCAAAAACTTTCCCTTTTTAAAACCAAGTTCACTATAACCAATGGCTCTGATACCAATCTGTCACACCCCCAAAATCCACCATGCGGAGTATCACCGCTTGGAGGCGTGACATGACCAGGATCGAGCCACCAATCATATTGAACAACTCAATTAAGTAAATAAAACCAAACATAATACGATTGGTGACCAAAGCTAGTTAACCTTGTTTAGTTTAAACCGCGGAAGCATAAACGTGAGTTCAAAAGCATAAGTCCATAGTTCATAAGTTAAAGTTTCAAAACGCAAGTTTAGTAAGTTCATAAGGATTTAAATATTAAGCACTGGACATAACTGTCCGTACACCACAACGACTCTTTCCTCGTGCAAGCTCCAAGCATTTAGCGACCTGTAAGGCATGTAACAACGAGTCAACAACAAAGTTGAGTGAGTTCACGTTTGGTTGTTTAGTTTTAAGTTGTTTCTGAAAACGCGGTTTGACTTTCGTTGGCTTATTTGCCGTGGGGGTTACCCCGTAGTTGAAAGTATGTTTAACCATTTCTCTTTTTCTTTACCCAATCCATAACCATGATCAGTGGGGGTTTTCCCCGTTGGAACTACTAGACGGAATGATATCGACTGCTACGCAAATAAGTTGTGCCCTATATCAGTGTCTATCATCACTGACAATCTGCCATAGTCCATTAGTACACGCCCGTCCGAACGGCACGGTGTGAGGTTTGTTAAACCTAATAGCGCTATTAACTAATGACCCGCTCGCCATTGGCCTCGGCGATTAAGTCGATATGAAGAGGGACTTATTGATAGAGTTTTGTCTAGCTAGTTTTAAGGTTGTTGTCCTGCACCAGGAGGACGAACGTACGTATTCTGCACCAGGAGAATTCGTAGGATTAATAATGGCATCCGCTCTATGGAGGATGGCCGTACATATCCTACCCAAGGAGGATATGTAGATTTAGTTTTAATTCTTTAACCCATTCCCAAACCACCGGGAATCCCATGCCTTAGAAAGTGTGTGAACTCACCTCGGTTTGCTCGGTTAGATTCTCAATATAGCTAACAGTCAAGGTCGGTCAATCACGTCCTAGTATGATTTACCAGTTAGTCATTTAGTGGCTTTCAAATAGAACACAAGGTTCCTACACGTATCTATCACATAACATGCATCACTGTAACGGTTTATGCCCATCTAAGTTTCCCGTCCATTCCCCACTCAAAATCAAACATACGATAATGCACATAACATATATAACATGTCAAATCATTCACAGATAGCATACTCGACATTTAGACACGCAAATCACTACTTATGTCGTTTCAGCATTAATACTCAAAACCAGCTGTTTTCGGACATTTAAATAAAATAGTTAGATTATTCCAAAAATTCCTAAATTTTTATAGAATGTCATAAACATTCAATATTTTATTGTGTAAAAATATCGGGGTCCGGTTCATCACCAATATTTTATAAAAATTTCATATTCGGGACTGAACTCAGATTTATGTATTTCTGACCACAGCCCACGAAACAATTTATTAAAAATTCATCGTAAGTCCGATTTGCGAAATTCCAGTGGGGTAATTACAAATACTTCAGTTATCCTCTACAGTAAAATTTTCATGGTCCGATTCATCACAAAACTCAGGTTATGACTGAAAGTACGACACCCATTTATTGCTGTCAAAATTCAGCTTAAGTAGCTGTTACAAATTAACACTTTAAAAATAGTAAACGGAGTCCAAAAATTACGATTCCGGTGCCATTAGAACCGTATTTCATAATAACATATTTTAGATTCAAAATATCGATTTTTCGTTGAGGTTAAGACCTGTTTACAGCCAACAGAAGTGGGCTGTAAAAGTTAGACAGATTCTGATTTAAAGTGTTTAACCATCTAAATCATGTTCGATCGATTCCGTTAACGAGTTTAGTGACCACAACAACATCATATACTAATATCATTCAGTAAAGCATCAGATAATCACCCAATCATCATAACCACACAAGATCTACATGATTTACACACATATTCATCCATTAACCACCTTGTTCATTACTTTAGTAAACTTTTAGTTGGTGATCTTATATGTTAGTGATTTTCAACCGACGAAACTCTTATTAACCACTCTAGACAAGATCAAGAAGGCGTTTAGAGCAACTTACTACTAGCTCGAGGCTAGGGAAGATTCTAGTCGAAAATCGAGTGGATAAAAGCAATGTAGCGAGGTCCTTTGCAATCCGAGTGCACCGAGCCACCTTATGCGTGATCCTTCACACTTGTAGATGTATAGAATGGCTTGTATGAAATTGAAAGGTGGTGTGGTGAAGATGGTTGTGTTCGGCCGAAGCTTATGGCAAGGGGAGAGAGAGAGTGATTTCTTTCTAAGTGTGGGTTATGTGATGTGAATGTCATGTGGTTATATTTATTAACCATGTTGAGTCTTTATCCACTAAACAACATGCCCCCAAGATATTAAGCACCATGATTTAAATAATCCATCAAGGACAATGTGTGTTCCCTATGGGGGACCGAATTCGGTTACCAGGGAGGGGGTTTGGTTCGATTCCAACTAGCCGGTTAAGCATTAGTTAGTTAGTTAGGAGATTAATTTAGTTACTAGCATGTAGTACGTTGTAACGGGTGTTAGGGTATTCGGGGACCCTAACAGGCTCAGAAAAAAGAAAAACAATGTTAATGACAATATTCTTGTGTTCCGGGTAAGGTCCGGTTGTTCGGTTCGATCCTGTTCCGTTAAACCGCTTAATTAATCCGAAAGGTGTCCTATTTATATATTTTTGTAACGTTTTTAATTTCTAACACTTAGGAAATTACACAGGACTGTTTAGTAACTTTTCTGTACACTATTGGCATATTAACAAATACGTGTAAGCATAACACAGATATCAGAAAGCAGTTAAGTAATTCCACGCAGTCGTCAGACACTTTAATTATCATTAATAAATTGTACGGAATACATGGAATTTTGAGGGTTGTCACACTTGTGAACTCATTTAAACATGTCATGGTTTGTAACTTAATTTGGCATCGATGTTTTCAAGACAAGTATGTTGTAGTATTTTCTAAACTTAATTAATGGATGAATATCTTTTGGTTTTATCATATAGCATTGTTATGATTGAATGCTATGGTATTAAGAAGTCACACCAATAATCTCACTTCCGTAGAAGTCAGGGTGTGACATCCATGTTGACGAAACATAAGAGGTTTCGTCTCCTTGGGGTTTCGTCGCCTAGGGGTTTCGCCGTAGGTCAGAACCTCACAAACAGAATGTAGTTGGGTACAAGTGTAATGATGTATGATTATATGCTGACTTTGGTCTGTTGAAGATATGTATGAGGAAACATGATTCAGTTTTGATTTGCATACTTGACTGTTAAGCACTGTTACTAGACATACATGTGAACTATGAATTTGAACAAGTTGTGTAACTGCTATGTGATATCTGGTGGTCACTGATTGAATACCCACTGTGATTTGTATTTATACGTGAGCCTTGTGAATGTAAACTGATTACATATGTATGCATACTATAGGCTTTGACTGATTAACTGTGAACACGTAGCTTAACAAACCGAGCAAACCAAGGTGAGTTCACACTTTCTATAAGGCATGGGATTCCCGGTGGTTTGGGAATGGGTTAAGAAACTAAAACGAAACCTGCATATTCTTCTTGGGTAGAATATGTACCTCCATCCTCGTTGAGAAGGATGACAACATCAAACCTGCGTATTCTTCTTGGGTAGAATATGTACCTCCATCCTCGTTGAGAAGGATGACAACATAAAACCTGCGTATTCTCCTTGGGTAGATTACGTACCTCCGTCCTCAGTTGGAAGGATGACAACGTATAACTTACTAGACAAAACTCTATCATTAAGTCCCTCATTTTTATATCGACTTAATCGCCGGGCCAATGGCGAGCGGGTCATTAGTTAAATAGCGCTATTAGGTTTGACAAGCCTCACACCGTGCCGCAGAGGACGGGAGTGGGCTAATGGATCTGGGCACTTAGTCAATGATGATAGACATTGACGTAGGGCACAACTTTCTCAGTCAGTTGTCGATATGGTAACGGTCTAGTGGTTACATGGGGTATCCCCCACTGATTATGGTTTAGGAAACAATGAATTGGATAACTCATGGTTTTTGAATGAACACGTGGTTTTTGAAACAACTTTAAACTGGACAACCAACTGTAAACTCGCTCAACTTCGTTGTTGACTCGTTGTTACATGCCTTGCAGGTCGTTAGATGTTTAGCTGGAGCTTGCATGGGAGCAGGAGTCGTTGTGGGACATGGACTGTTGAGTTCCATGTTAACATTTGAACTATTAAACTTGTGCTTGGGTTTTTAAACTTTATGCTTCCGCTGAATCACTTAAACTTTACTTTTTTTTGTTTGTGCCACCAATTATATTGTTTGGGTTGGATTTTTATTTGCTTACTTATATTGTTCAATATGATTGGTGGCTTGATCCTGGTCAGTCACGCCTCCTGCGGTGATACTCTGCTTGTGGATTTTGGGGTGTGACAGCAAGGGAAGAGGAATCCCGCGCAAGGGAAGAATTAAATCGTAATAAAGAAGAGCTAGTTGAAAAGGTAAAAATGGAAGAACAAATAAGTGAAAAGCCGACACATGAGTTAAACAACGAAAAAGGTGAGTCCGACAATGTTAAAATTCAAGAAGAGTTTACAGAAATTAATCTCTTGTCACCTTCTTTCGAAAATCATTGTTTAGTACCCACTCATGCAAAGTTTTTAAAAGAGCTAAACACTAACACTAAAATTGACGAAACGGTAAGTATTAAGTAACAAATTATCAAACTACGTTAATAAAAGAAGATCCATTTGAAATTAACATTACACCGGTTCCATGTTTTTTCAAAATTCCTTTATTAGTAATATTACAATTGATAAAGATCTTTGTGTTAATATAATTCCAAATTACATTTTCGAAAAATTAAGTATTAGTGATTTTTCTCCACTTCAAACACCCATTTTTCTATCTAATCGGAAAACAATAAAATCAATAGGGATAGTTGAGGATGTGTTGGTCTAGTCCAATCAATTGCTAATCCCAACAGACTTCATCATCCATGATGACGCTCCACTAGTGTTGGGACGACCTTTTGTTAAGACACACGAAGCTTTGAAAAATCGGAAGTATAACAATCTACCCATTCAATTAGGGGCATTCAAAAAAGTGTCGATCTTGAGCGTTCAATGAAATATCCATTCGGCAATGATGACCCCCTAATTGAAGATGAAGCTGAACCACCCGATACAAAAGAAGAAATTGACCACTTTGTTGAAGAAGAGGTCGCCATAGAGAAAACCTTGTAGTTCTTAACCGAAACGAGCAACCAAATAAGGAGTCTCCTAAAGACCCACCTCTTGAGCTCAAAGAACTTCCAAAAGATTTGGAATATGCTTTTCTCGACAAAGATGGTAAATCATCTGTAATTATTTTGTCAAAATTAGCTAGTTTAGAAAAAGAAAAATTAATCACACTTTTGAAAAAACACAAAAACACGATCGCTTGGAAGCTTGTAGATATTAAAGAAATAAGTCCTTCCATGTGCACGCACAAAATTTTAATGAATGATGACTACAAATCGGAAATACAACCACAATGTAGAGTAAATCCAAATGTCCAAGAAGTGGTTAAAAACGAAGTCATCAAATTACTTGACGCCGGACTCATTTACCCAATCTCCGATAGTCCTTGGGTAAGTCCCGTCCAAGTAGTTCCAAAGAAAGGAGGTATGAAGGTAATAACTAACGAGAAAAACGAATTAATACCAACAAGAACCGTCACAGGATGGAGGGTGTGTATAGATTATCGTCGATTAAATGAGGCAACAAGGAAAGATCACTTTCCTTTACCTTTTATTGATCAAATGTTAGAAAGATTATCCGGTCACAAATTTTATTGTTTCTTAGATGTTTTTCAGGTTACTTTCAAATACCGATAGCACCCGAAGACCAAGAAAAGACAACATTTACAAGTCGCTATGGAACTTTTGCTTATCGACGCATGCCTTTTGGTCTATGTAATGCCCCCGCAACCTTTCAATGTTGCATGGTGGCCATCTTCCATGACATGATAGAAAAAAACAATGGAAGTCTTCATGGATGACTTTTCTATCTTTGGAGATTCATACGACCAATGCCTCTATAACCTTGAACGAATGCTATCCCGATGTGAGGAAACTAACCTCGCCCTTAACTGGGAAAAATGCCATTTCATGGTAACGGAGGGAATAGTACTCGGTCACAAAATCTCAAGCGAAGGAATAGAGGTTGATCGGGCAAAAATAGACACCATTTCTCGATTACCACCCCCATCCTCCGTTAGAGCTATCAGAAGTTTCCTTGGGCATGCCGGATTTTATAGGCGATTTATCAAAGACTTTTCAAAAATCTCAAGACCTCTAACAAAATTACTTGAAAAAGATGCCCCTTTCATCTTTGACAAGGATTGCAACCAAGCATTTCTAACACTAAAAGAAATGCTAGTCAATGTACCTATCATGATAGCACCCGATTGGAAATTACCCCTCGAAATCATGTGTGATGCAAGTGACTTTGCAGTTGGAGCTGTCTTGGGACAAAGAAAAGATAAGCACTTTCACCCAATTTATTACGCTAGTAAAACACTTAATGATGCAAAACAAAATTACACAACAACAGAAAAACAATTACTAGCCGTGGTATTTGCTTTTGATAAATTTCGTTCTTATCTTGTTCTTTCTAAAACGATAGTTTATACAGACCATGCAGCCATTCGATATCTCTTTAAGAAACAGGATGCTAAACCACGCTTGATTCGGTGGATTCTACTCCTCCAAGATTTCGACATTGAAATAAAAGACAAAAAGGAGCAGAAAACATCACAGCAGATCATCTTTCCTGCTTGGAAGACCCAGCTTTGGAGGCAACCAGGGACGAGCTAATCAATGAAAAGTTCCCAACGGAGTCCCTGGAAATGGTGGAATACCGAGAAGAACCATGGTACGCCGACTATGCTAACTACTTAGCTAGCGGTATAGTCGCAAAAGGATGGCCACATCATCAAAGAAAAAAATTCTTTGCTGATGTAAAGCACTATTTTTTGGAAGATCCTTATCTTTTCAAAATGTGTGACGATCAACTCATCCGTCGATGCGTACATGGAAGTGAAGAAAGAAGAATTCTCCGCCATTGTCATGAAGGTCCATACAAAGGACATCATGGTGCCGCTAGTACCTCACGAAAGGTATTTGATTCAGGATTTTATTGGCCAACCATTTACAAAGACGCTCAAAGTCTTATCAAGACATGTGACGCTTGCCAAAGATCAGGTAATATTTCTTCCAAAAATGAAATGCCACAAAATGGCATTCTTGTTTGTGAAATTTTTGATGTGTGGGGCTCGACTTTATGGGTCCTTTCCCACCGTCAAGAGGAAACAAATATATACTTGTGGCGGTAGATTACTTGTCTAAATGGGCCGAGGCCGAAGCACTTCCAACAAATGATGGAAGAGTTGTGGTAAGATTCCTGAAACGCTTATTCTCTCGTTTTGGAACTCCAAAAGCACTAATAAGTGATAGAGGTACCCATTTTTGTAACCATCAACTTGAAATTTTTTTAACAAGGTATGGGGTCTATTACCGGGTCTCAACAGCATATCACCCTCAAACAAACGGACAAGCCGAAGTGACTAATAGAGGTTTAAAAAGAATACTTGAAAAAACTGTAGGGTTAAATAAAAAAGAATGGGCTGATAAATTAGTCGATGCTTTATGGGCTTTTCGAATTGCATATAAAACAACAATAGGTACAACCCCATATAAGCTTGTCTATGGAAAAAGTTGTCATTTGCTGGTAGAGATAGCACACAAAGCCTACTGGGCAATTAAAAATGTAAACCTAGACTTAGAAATTGCAGGTAAAAATCGATTTTGTCAATTATATGAATTAGACGAATTAAGAAATCACGCATACTCTAACTCTGAAATTTATAAGGAAAGAATGAAAATTTTGCATGATAAACACATTAAACCTAATGAATTTCGGGTAGGGGATCAAGTTCTATTGTTTAATTCACGACTTCGATTATTTCCTGGTAAATTAAAGTCTAGGTGGTCAGGACCTTTTTCCATCACCCACATTTTTCCACACAGTGCAATTGAAATTAAATCTCGGAATGGAATTTCATTCAAGGTCAATGGCCAGCGGCTAAAGCTCTATCAAGGATTTATTGAGGATGGAGAGGAAGAAATCCCGCTACAAGCGGCCGAAAAATGAAACGAAGGTTCAAGCATCAATATCATACCTTGTAAGTTACGAACATTGGGAAAACATCTAAATCGGTAAGATTTCTAAAACCAAGTTTCGGGAAACAGGGCACTCACACGAGCACTTATCAAAAAAATATTTAAAAATTGCCCGCCCACAGGGCCGTGTCCAGCCGACACGGGGCCGTGTCCGCGCAACTGTCGGGGATAAAACCCTTTTTCCGTTCACTTTCTCATTTCAACACGCCCCGTTTCCTCAAGAACTCTCTGGTTCCGGTGAATTTTTCTACAGATTTCAACGTTCCCCCAACTTGTAACAACGTCAGGTATGATTCTATCATCATAATTAGTTAGTTTAATCACTTGCATGTAGTTTAACATCAAAATTTTGGGGAAAAATCAAGGGTTCTTCAACTTGAACCGAATCAAACCTCAAATTTTTGCTTAGATCTGTTAGCATTAGTATAGATACATGTTATAGGAAGTAAATCAACTTGTATTGTTTGTAGACTTCTCCGATTTCTCACAAAAACCTGAAACCCTTGTTTTTGAACGGAAAAAAGATGAAATTGAAGGGGTAAACGATTTGTTTTGGGAAAAACGGCACTTGGGGTTTCATTTTCGGGGAAACCCCCCTACTGGACCAAAAATTTTCAAGTTTTCGGGACCGGGTCAAAAAATGGGATTTTTGGGAAACAGACGCCTGAGCACGAGGTCGTGCTCAGCGAGCATGGGGGCGTGTTTAGCTAAACATGGGGCGTGTACGCTGAACACGGGGTCGTGTTCAGCTGACTGTTTTCAGTTTTCTTCGAAAATTTTACTGTTTCGTCCAAATTGTTTGGTGTTTTCTTTCAGATGGCCAAGAAATTTACCAGATTCAACAAAAGTGAGTTGGCTGCACAAGTGCGATTCGAGGTTCTCAAGACTAGGCCGGAAGAGAATCCCCGACAGGTGTGCATGGACACTCTAGAAGCAGTAAACCAGATAGACCGCTTCAACAACATTGTTACCGGTCCACTACGAGCAGCTCTTTGTACTCGGCCTCATTCCGTGCATTAATATAACATGGAATTTTACAGCACGTTTGTCTTCAAGATAAGAGTGGATCCGTTTGACAATGAGGGGGTAGAGTTCCGTTGTGCAGGGGTTATGTACTCAATCTCAATCGCACAATTTGGGGCAATTGTTGAGTTGTACTCGGAAGAGGATGCTGGGGAGGTAGAGAACACCGGTGGTCTCCGCGAGCTTCCAAAAGATCAACGCCAAGCTGCTTGGGCTCAGATCGGGGAGGGCCACTATAACCCGAGCCGAACTAAGAGCACAATGTTGAGGGACCCTCTCTACCGCTACATCCAAAGGGTCCTCAGCTACTCTCTTTGCCAGAGACACGACAGTGGTGGTGTTGTGGGGTTGCGAGATCTGCTAGTACTCCATTGCATTCACAACCGTATCAACCTCGATGTTCCATACTTGCTATTCCACAACATGCACTTGAACCAGCTTGCCACTCCCCCGACTCCTATCCTTTTTGGAGGATGGATCTACCACCTTTTTAAACACTTTGTGCCAAGGATGCCGAGGTCCTTTCAAAAGGGCCCATGGTCGAGAAAGGTGGACCTTGTCATATGCCGCTCCATGAACCTAATCAACGAAGCGGATAACGGGACAATCAGATTTCAAACAGTTCAAGGGCATGCATGGAACCCTTAAGAAGCTCTCGTCCTACACGCTCCACATATCCGTCCTCCTCCCCAGTACCACTACCAGCACCATGGTGATGCGGGTCAATCCTCCTCTCAAGGATGTGGTTTTCCTAACTTTCAAAGTTTACATGATTTATTGCAGGAAAATCTCATGTGTACCCGGAACACCTACAACATGGCCAGCAACACATACGCCCGGGTCGGATTTATAGAAAGAAACATCTCCGACATGCAGGATGACATTGGCAACATCTGGGAGTATATGGCGGGCCAAGGAGGGGATAATGATGATGATGTTGAAGACATGGATTGAGCTGGAGGAGTTGGAGGTGGTATTACACGGTTGGAGGTCGTCTCAGGTTAACCCTTTATCTCTCAAAAACAATTTCCTGGCCTGCGTGTCACTTGTTGAACAATTTACTTCCCTTAACACTTTTTAATTTCCTGCATTTCTTTTCTTTTTAATTTGTGATGTGGATGATGAAACTTTGGTAAATTAGGGTGTTTGTTATTTTGTTTGGTGTGGTATTTATTAGTAAAACAGGTACCTACGAGGCTGAAGCACAAAATATTAGTGCTACAAAAGCCGGGAAAGCAGAACCGAAAGCCGAAACCTGTTTTCAATGATTGCAGTTTGTCCACACGGGGCCGTGCCCAGCCGGCACGCCCCGTGCTCACCGCCCAGACCTGCTGTTTGTTTAATTTCTACAGACTGCTGTTTAATTTCTGCCCAACACGGGGTCGTGTTCATCCGACACGCCCCCGTGTCCACCTTCTGTAAGTTGTCGTTACTGGCAATCTGACCACGGGGCCTTGCTCATCCGACACGGGGTCGTGTCCAAATGCCCAGTAACATGAATTTTTGCTTTTAACACCTTTTTACACATTCAATCAACCTAAAAACTTATTTTTGGGACACATTGAGGACAATGTGTAATTTAAGTGGGGGGGGGGGGGATGCTAAAACCTTGAATTTTGCAAGTCCTAATAACAAGCCTTACACAAAACTCTATTGGAACCGCTAATCACCCCAAATTTTTATTTTTTCAAAAACTTTTCATTTTTTACTTGTCTTGGTTTAATTTGGGAATAACAAGTTCTAAAAAGGTTATATTTTTACAAATTTACAACCGATAGCATCATGATAAAAAAAGAACCAACATAAGAAAATTATGAAACGGCGTGACAAATCTAATTAAAATTTGATTATATATACCTGATCACATTAAAAACTCATTCCCACAAAAAGTGAGTTTTGAGCCTTAATTGAGCATACAAATACACATCTTTAGACTAAATGCTCATCTTTCGTTTCTTGTGTGAATAGCCGCGTGGTTTCTTACGACTCTAGAACTTGCCATGACGATATATTCCCGGTCCTTACCAACTTAAAACCAAGTAAGTAAATGATGGAGGCATTAGGACTAACCCTTTTTCTTTTCAACACCATTATTTTTCATTTTTTTTACCACCTACCCAAAATCCCCCTAGTTAACCCCTTTTAACCTAAACCTTTTCATTTCTAAACCCACAAAACAAACACCCTTCACCAACCAAAAACCTTTTTATTTTAAACCCTTTATTTTAGTAGAAAGCTCGGTCTTCATGTGACATTCCATACCAAAAAATAAATAAATAAATAAATAAAATGAAGTCAGGCAATAAACAAACAAGTTCCTCAAAAGAAACTTTGTTTGAAAATGCTTTGTTTGAATAAAAGTCACAAAAACAAAAAAGAAAAAAAAAGGTTTTACGACGACCGACGCTTTTTACGCTTTTAGCCCTTTCTAGTAACCACTAACCCAAAACCACCAACCTTTAACCCAAGCCTAACCCTTCCCCAAGTCCTCTTGATATTTACAAAGGTGTATAGTTAAAAAGTAGGATGATTGATTGCTTGGCAAGCATATGGTAGAAGTAGGTTCCATGTCGGTCTCGAGTGTTTCACAAAAATACATCTTCGGCCGAGTGTTGAGTGATCTCCCGTGAGGTATATGAACTTGTATATATATGGAATTCTTAAAAGGCATGTTATGCCCAAATAAGTAATTTTTCTTATGAAATGTTCTAAATAAATCATAACGAATAGGATTGTAAATAATATAAAAATAAAGCCTAATAAAGATCTTGGATTCCCGACACTCAAAACAATCCCAAAACTTCTCTTCTACCCATTCCATTTGGGCGTGTAAGCCACATTATAAAGAGTTTTGCTTGAGGACAAGCAAAGATTCAAGTGTGGGGGTATTTGATGTGTGTAAAATGCAACATATAAATTACATCAAATGAGGCATAAAACTAACCCTTTTTAAGTACTAATGTTGGAAAAAGTGTGCTTTTGTCTTCCTTTTGTATTTCAGGATTAAATGAGCATAAATGAACGAAAGAAGCAAAAATGCAGCCAAATCTAACATATTTACAAGAAAAGGAATAAACGTGGCATGCCCGACCCCTCGACAACATCTTCCCAAGCAAAAACAAATAAACAGAAGGCTGACCACGGCCCCGTGCCCAGCGGACACGGGGGAGTGGCCAGGTGTCTGCAGAAAGGACAAAGCATAGAAGCTTCTATTTCCCGACACGGGGGCATGCCCAGCTCAACACGGCAGTGGTCAACGCTAAGATTCGCAGAATCCAAGCAAATCTTGATAGTACAGATACGCTTCTGTACATGGGGCCGTGCCCAGCGGACACGGGGGCGTGTGGAGCTTATGCAGACAAATTGCAATTAATGAAGAAAGAGAAAGTGTATGGACACGGGGCCGTGTCCGGGCTTCTGTGCAGGCTATAAATAAAGGTGATTGGTTCACTTGAAAGGCATCCCTTGGCAAACCATCTCTCTCCCACTTCACCCACACTCCACTACCACTACAACCCACATCCACCACCATCATCCATCATCCATCTTAGAGTATGTGTAGTAGTCTCGGGATCCAAGATTGATAGTGAGAGTTCTTGACAATCAAAGGCCATGTTTGCCTAAGTCTCTTACATCACTTGGTGAAGACAAGCATTTAGTGTAATACTTTTGTTTTTTAATCTTTTCGCATTTTTTATTTGGTTTTGTATTAATGACTTTAATAACTAGTTTCTTATGTTGAAGGTGAAACTTCCTTATTATTTGTCTGTGGTGTCTTGGCGTTATTTTACTGTCTATATAAAATAAAAGATTTACACCATTCATATCTCTACGGTCTATATAGAGATATGTTGGCTACCTGGTCGGGGGTTAAGGGAATGGTTTGGTAAGGTTCTTGCCTTGTTCAGTGTATAGATCCTGCAAGGACCTGGGTCAAGCTTACTAGGACCTCCTTCAATACCCACTGGTATTGGATGGCGGGGGTGCGAATGGCTTGATCCCCTCATATGTAAACTACTATTAATACATTAACCCGACTACTTGGGATTGTATCCTTGCTGACTCAAACCACTTAGCCGAGGGTAATGTCACCTTCAAAAGAGGGGCCTACCACATTACGCATTAATAACTTAATTAATTATCTTTCAATAATCCAACCCTTTAGGATTGTATCCTTGCTGACTCAAACTACTGGGTTGAGGGTAACGTCACCTTCAAAAGAGGGGCCTACTACTATAACTAAGATAATCTCTTAAAAAGTGCAAAAGTGCGGAAATCATCAAAGGTTACACTAAAGGCGAGTCGGATCCAAGTGATTCATCTTGTCTATCTGTTTTATTTTTATTTTTATTTTTCAGCATTTTTAGTTTTTATTTTCATGTTTAAAACTTTTCTAAACTTTTGATTTGATTAGACGTTGAGGATAAACCGGTACTAAAAGCTCTTGTCTCCTTGGACGACCTCGGTATCTTACCAGCGCTATACTACGCTCATGATGGGTGCACTTGCCCATATGTGTGTTTAGTGTTAGTAAAATATCGTGTTTTATAAATTTAAAACTTGACTAAAGTGTTAAAAAGGGCTTAAAATATACATAAAAATTATATAACGCTACACACGCATCAATGACCAACCTATTGAACATATATAACATTAATAATTTATATAATTTCTAGTATTTTCTGGGTGTTACAGGTTAGAACTTCCGTTTAGTCAAAGAGATGAAGGCTCGACTTAAGGTGTCTTCCACTTAGTAATCTTCTTTACAACTGCGCTTAATATATATCTTTCGATATTTTCTCAATTTTTATGCAGATCTTACCAGCGCTATACTACGCTCATGATGGGTGCACTTGCCCATATGTGTGTTTAGTGTTAGTAAAATATCGTGCTTTATAAATATAAAAATAAACGCCACGGAAACGGAAACCCTAATTCTCTCTCTCTAGCTTTGGCGAATTTCCTGTTCATCATGCAACCCTAATTTTTTCGTAAATATTCTGTTTAACAGGTCGGTATTAGCGTTTGATCCTTACAATCTCTATTACGAAATTTTGTTAACAGTAGTGACCGTCCAAAATTAGGGTTTCTATGTTTTCTTTTCAATCGCCGCCGTGATTCAGTGTTTCGAACAAGTTATATAGATTGATGGTTTATTCTGGTTATTGAAACCTTGAATCACCGACATATCTATATGTTTCTGCAAGATTCATGGGCTAGGGTATTGCTAGATTAGGGTTTATTTCATTTTTGTTTTGTGCAATCGTTGTTTGTTTTGGTTTTCTTGCTGCATGGTTTGTTGATTCTTGCGTTTTGGAGAGAGTTGTAGTATCCAGAATGGATGAACGTCCAAAAGTTGGTGTTTCTACACAAGATGATTGCGGCAAACCACCATTCTCCTTTGAGGCTTTCGCTAACCGTGTGATTGATGTTGAGGGAAATACTTGGTTACCGCGTCAGGGAATAGTTCAGACGTCTCAGTCTGAACCCGGGAATATAAACATTGTTGATGAACTCTTGAAGAATATTGTTCCTGCTCCTATGGAGAAAGTGCGGCCGGATTCTAGGGTTTCGGAAAAATTGGATGCTTGTGAGGGATCTCAGGGTAATCGATGTGATGGGGGTAATAATTCAAAACCTTTGTCTTATGCAGAGTCGGTGTTAGCAACCAAGTCAGTCAAGGTTAATTTCAGAACTCTTGCAAGTCCGGTTATGCATGAAGGTTGTGATGTGGTGCTTCCTCGTGATTCTGTCTGAGTAGTTCAGGACAAGTTAGCAAATACTCTGTATGGGTACTTCTTAGGGGACCGAGTGGCATACCCAGTTGTAATCTCAGCTGAATCAGATCTTAAGGATGAGATAGTTATAGCGGTTCCAGAGCTTGAGGGTGAAGGTTTTATTAAAGAAAAAATGAGAGTGGAATATGAATGGAGTCCTCTTAGGTGTGCTCATTGTAAAGTATATGGCCATTCAGATGATTCTTGCCCGAGGCAGATTAGGAGGGCTCCTACAGGGCCGGCCAAGGTTCAGAAAAAGCAAGAGGGAAACAATACTCGGCATCAAGTGAAACAGCCGGTTGTAGACAAAGAGGGTTTTATGGATGTGGATCGCAAGAAAGTGGCTAGGAAAGCAGGGTTTCTTGTTAATAAACAGAAGCAGAAATTTGAATATCGGCCGATTGGATCCAAGGCTACTTCTTCGGTTCCTTCACCTAGTGTCAAAACGCACAATCCATTTGATGTTTTAGCGGATAAGGGAAGGAATGTGGGTAAAACTGGTGACGTTCAACATGACCAGCAGGACTCGGATGATGAGGAGGATATTGGTATCTATAATGAAACTAATGAATTTATGACCTCGGGTTCATATCCTGTGTCTTTGAAAGCAGGGGCAAGCACCTCGTCCACGAAGTTCTCCAATGGATAGATTGTTGTTGGTTCGTGTCAAGGGGCTGCTGATATGTGGCAATTTCATCTTTGATGATGGAGGATGATTTTTTAGTTTTGTTTTGATTTGTCTTGTCTACTAGATATTTTTCCATAATGTGTAGTAGGCTAGGTTATGTGGTGTCATAGGTATCGTTGTCGTTTTTTTGCTTGGCTTACATATATGGGGCAGGTCCTGTATATGAACTAGTGGGGAACACATCCTCACTACTTGTACTTATTTGGGTTTGTTTTTAATAGAATCACCGGGGTAACCCTTTACCCAAAAAAAACTTGACTAAAGTGTTAAAAAGGGCTTAAAATATACATAAAAATTATATAACGCTACACACGCATCAATGACCAACCTATTGAACATATATAACATTAATAATTTATATAATTTCTAGTATTTTCGAGGTGTTACAGGTTAGAACTTCCGTTTAGTCAAAGAGATGAAGGCTCGACTTAAGGTGTCTTCCACTTAGTAATCTTCTTTACAACTGCACTTAATATATATCTTTAGATATTTTCTCAATTTTTATGCAGAGGGAAAGTTTTAAGCACAAAAGCATTATACGAGATCTAGGCCATTGCTGAGGCAAAATCAGAAGACCAGATATAATACCCCAGATATCAATAAGTATAAAGATCTAATATCTCAGAATCAGACAATCTCTCAAACGAAATTTCAGAGTACTAAGTCTATCCGAGAGATGTTCCCCACGAGATAAGAAAGTTATTGATTTAGATTTATATCTCGAAATCAATTTACTGAATGTGTAAAAACCTACTTGCATATCATCAGTGAGACCGTTTATCACATTTTGACTTTCCATTTCTTTAGTGTGCCGTGACTGTCTTACTGATGTACTATCATTTCTTCTTTTTACACAAAACTCTTTTGAATTTTTCATGTTTCTATACTTTTTCAAATTTTCAAATGTTTTTGTATTTTCAAAATTTTTACTCCCCCTAAAATCCAAAACTTTTAAAGAAAATTTGACAAACCAACGTAGATAGCTTCATTTCGCCATCCATTTTCTGCTTCACAATCTCTGTTTAGAATAAAGCACCCCCATTATTTACAACACATTGATATTTAAACAATTTGAACAAATTTTTCAACTTGTTTTATCATGTTTGTTCAGCCGTGAGGATTTCGGCGTATTCCTTCAATATTTTTTCAGAAATTTTGATTTTAACAATTTAAAAACATTTTTTTTTCATTTTTATGTTTTTCTATTTCTTTTCTTTTGTTCTTGATTTATGTATTATTTATTATTATTATTAACCAAAAGCTTCATGTCTTCAATCACAGGAATCTGCTGAGGAGGACTCCTCGTGTGCCAGGCTACTCTATTCTTCATTTTGAATGTCGGATGATTTCTGGAACACCTGCACATTAAAACAACTCAATTATTTGAATAATGCTATCCAGACCTTTTTTACCTTGGGTATTTTGACACAATACGAATCATTCAGTTTCGGAAAATCTTTATCGTTTTTCACAAAAACTTTTTCATTTGTAACTTCAACCTTTTTGGTTGAATCGATTTTCCTTTTCTCATCAAGAGAAGTCTGTTTCTTTACCACCCAAATTTGTCCTTTTGAAACATCCCTTTGATAAAATCTTGAACCATTTTGAAAGTTTCATTTTGACAAATCAATCTTTGGTTTCCAAATTGGTTTTGATTCAAACTTGGATGTTTTTGGTTTCCAAATTTGTTTTGGCTTTGATATATCATCCTTTGGTTTTCAAATCTATTTTGGCCAATGTTTTAAAAACCGGTTTTTAAGCATACCGGGTTGGGCTAAAAAATGGTTCAATCGGTTGAACCGAATGGTTCAACCGGTTGAACCGAATGGTTCAACCAGGTTAACTAATTAACTCTATAATAGCACCATTAATCCCAACCAACAAGTTGTTGGAATGTATAAATGTCAGAAACATATTAAAAACTACACATTATAAATCTCATTCGAAAAAATTACCCCAAAATAAGAGTTAATTACATAGTTAGTCCCTGTGGTTTGCACAAAGTAACATACTTAGGTACTAATAGTTTAAAATCACATTCTAGGGTATTAACTTTTCATTTTATAACGTTTAGGGGTATTAAGGTTATTTGTAGGCTTAAAATCACATTCTATTAGTACCTAAGTATGTTATTTTGTGCAAACCACAGGGACTACTTATGTTAATACCCTAGAAGTTAATACCTCCAAATGTTACAAAATGAAAAGTTAATACCCTAGAAGGTGATTTTAAACTATTAGTACCTAAGTATGTTATTTTGTGCAAACCACAGGGACTAACTATGTAATTAACTCCCAAAATAAATTAAAACCTACACATAAAATATGGCAGAATCAAAATTAATAGTCACACATGTTTTCACACATGTCAAGACCTCCCAACAATCATAATACACTAAATACACGTGGAATTCTACTATATATATACATGATTACTAATAACTACTAATAATATTATATACCAGTTCAAAGAGTGAAACCAGTAGCAGCACAATGGCGTACCGGAAATATTAAATCAAACTGGAAACCACAAAGTGATGAAGACGAAAGGATGGAAGTGATGAAGAGTTGAAGAAAAAGGGATAAAATGATGAATGATGCATCGATTGTATCGTATACCAAGGAAGATGGATATGCGCTAGGGGGCTGATGAAATTGTACAAAAAAAAACCCAAAATTTACCTTGGGCCGGTACCGGTTTACCGGTTCAAACCGGTATTTCACATTTTACCAGCGGTACGAATCGCATGCCTTTTCCAAGTTTTACCGGGGTGTTTCGTACCGGCTAAGCATACGGAATCCGGTATTACCGGTATAACCGGCCGGTACGAACCGGTTTTAAAACATTGATTTTGGCTCAAATTTGGGCGACTTCTGTTTCTCAACCTCAGATTTCTTTTTGTTTTTCTCTTTTTGAACATCAACAAGCTTCAGATTTTGTGGACATTTACGACCAACGTATCCAACTTGTTGACACTTAAAGAATATTTTCTTCTAAACATCTTTAGCCTGTTGGTGTTTCTTTTTCTAAGCATAGAATTCCTCATTAGTCTATCGACTAAATCGGATTTCTTTCTCTTCTTCAGAACTTGTTCCATGAACAAAGTTCGTCTTTTTTTGAAATTTTGTCTTTTCAGCCCTTTTCTTTTGATTTTGTTTCTTTTTATAACCCAACCCAGCCTTTGTATCTTTCTTTTTGTAACCTGGTTTGTTATAAAAAGTTTTCTTACTTGCTTTACCATCAAAATTTTCAATTTCAGCTTTCTCAATTTCTACCAATTTAAAAACTTTGTCAATCTTTTCCGCAATCACATTTTGAATCGGAACTTCAACATCTGAGAATAACTTGTCTGATCCAACCATATAATATGCCAAAATTATTGGATCTTCATTCGCATTTATCTCAGATTTTGAATTCTTTTGATAATTTTTATGAAAATTTCCTCATCTTCAACTTGTGATTCAGACCTCTCATTTTTTGTAGAATCATTTTCATTTTTCAAAACGCTTTCAACTACCTTACTTACCACCTCTGAATTACCAACATCATCAGATTTGGAGTAAGTAACATCAATGTTTTCAGGAAATTGGTCAACCATGTCGAAAGCTTTTGCCACCGTCTCATCATCATAGAAAGTATAATTTTTCTCCAATGGTGGTGGAACCTGATGATATTCTGAACCTATTCCCTTTTTGTTCTTTTCAGAATCATTATCATCCGGTGTAATGTTGAAAATACGTTCAAGAATATATTCAATCTCTTCTTTCTAGATAGAGTTGTTGTTGATATGTTTAGAACGTATAGATGGATCATCGATTGATGTGAGTTGGTTCCCTTAGATTTAGATTTCATTAACATGTTTTAAGATCTCGCTAACAAGTCCATAATCAAAAATCCGTTAATCACAAGACATTGCAACACTAGCATTCTTCCATATCCTGATCCCAATAATCCGTTCCGGGACTTTTAGGGAAGTTTTTGGGGAATATCCATAACACATGGCATGTTCTACAATGAATTCTGGAGTCTTGCAGACACTCATGTCAATGAGAGATGTGAAAGAAATGTTTATTGGCCATGATCATCTCAATGATTTCTATGGGAATTTAAACGGTATATGGTTTTGTTATGGTGGTGGTTGTGGGTATCATGGTTATGGTTAGGACTCGGTGGTGGAGGACAGAGGTGATCAGTAGAGGGTTGTTGAGTCTAAAAGTGTAGTTTAATAAATGTGAAAGGGTTGAAGGTGCAATTTATGAACATTGAAGGATCTACCAGAGGTTCAAGGAGTTGACAAGTCTCAAGAATTGAAGATCCAGGCGACTTTATGTGTAAATGGCTTTGTGTGATTATATGGATGAGCATGTGAAGTCTGTAGATCAATACCTAGTTGATTAGTCAACAGTCACTGGTGACACTCTCTGTGTAGCCAACTATATTTCATGTGTCACCAACACACTGTCACAATGATAGTGCCGCAAGTGCATACCACTGTGATATCCGAGTGTCGCTGGTGCACATCCTGGTGACATCTTAGTGTCGTTAGTGCATCTACGATTGAAGACCATATCTGACAAAGAACAGTGATCGGAGACACTCAATGAAGACAAGAGTGTCGGGGGAACACTCTTGTCTTCAACGAGTGTCACCCGGCGATATTGACATAGTGTCATCGGCGGCCTTGTTTGTTTAAGTGCCGACACTCTCTTAGGAATGAAGTCAAAGTGGATCGAGCCGAATTCAATGCCTAAGTCAAGTCGAGAAGATTGGGAGAATGATTAACAAGTGAAGATCAAAGATCGATAAAGAACTTTGTTTCGATTAAATAAATATATTTTGTTTATAATAAATATATATATATATATATATATATATATATATCATTTTTTACAAATAGTTTTCTTATTATGTGACAGTTTTTGTGAGTTATTAATTAGGGAATTAAAGTGTAATTAACCTAAACTTGTTTAGGCTACAAATAGAAAGAGTGAATTAGGGTTTGAGGTTAGCACACACATTAAGGTTATTTTGGGGTTTATTGTAAACATCTTTATACAAATCATTTTGGGGTTTTAAAGATCAAACAAGTGTGTTCATATTATTATTATTCATTGTGTTCTTCATATTTCCATAGATTTTGGTTCAAACATCAAACAAATTGATGTTTTGGATCCAACTCTGAATAGGAATCCATCATTAGCATCGTAGATTCGAGTTTGGGACTTACAAGGGTGCAATCTGGTGCTTGGTGGTGGGAGATGGTGTTCCCGGTGGTGCTTGGTTGTCACACCCCCAAATTCCACCATGCAGAGCGTCACCGCTTGGAGGCGTGACGTGACCAGGATCGAGCCACCAATCATATTGAACAACGTAATTTGAGTTAATAAAGCCAATCGCAATACAATTGGTGACCAAAAGATAAGTAACCGACTTTAGGTTAACAGCGGAAGCATAAAACATAGATCCAAATCATAAGTTCATGAAGTTTATTTATTAGGCACGGGACATAACAGTCCCTATTCCACAACGACCTCCTCCTCGCGCAAGCTCCATAAGTACCTAACGACCTGCAAGGCATATAACAACAAATCAACAACAAAGTTGAGCGAGTTCACAGTTAGTTGTTCAGTTAATGAGTTCGTATCAGAAATCGTAAGTTCGTTTCATAACCATGTATTACCCATTATCCTTGATTCCCAAACCTTTACGATATTTAGTGGGGGCTTCCCATTATGTATGTTAATAGACTAGGCGTATCCATAAGTGTCCTTCCCAATCCGAGGACGGTGTTAAGTATGAGTGTACGTAGGTTTTACGTACGTGCCCTTCTCAATCCGAGGACAGTAGTAAGTATGAGTGTACGTAGGTTTTACGTACGTGCCCTTCTCAATCCGAGGACAGTAGTAAGTATGAGTGTACGTAGGTTTTACGTACGTGCCCTTCTCAATCCGAGGACAGTAGTAAGTATGAGTGTACGTAGGTTTTACGTACGTGCCCTTCTCAATCCGAGGACAGTAGTAGGTAGTCTAGTAGTGTTGATAATATAAATAGTTATTCAATCCCATTCCCCACCACCGGGAATCCCATGCCTTAGTAAGGGTGTGAACTCACCTCGGTTTGCTCGGTTAGACTCGCAAATATAGCTAACAGTCAAGGTCGGTCAATCACGTCCTAATATGATTACCAGTTAGTCATTTAGTGATTTTCAATTAGAGCACAAAGTTCCTATACGTATCTATCACATAACATTCATTACTTTGGCGGTTTATGCCCATATAAACTTCCCATCAATTCCCGTTCATAAATAAACATATGACAATACACATAACACATATAACATGTTAGATCATTCACCGATAGCATGCTCGACATCTAGACACGCAAATTACAACTTTTGTCATTTCAGCTTAAATATTCAAAACCGGGCTGTTTTCGGACATTCTAATAAAATAGTTAACTTATTCCAAAAATTCCCAAATTTTTACAGAATGTCTTAAACGTTCCAAATTTTATTGTGTAAAAATATCGGGGTCCAGTTCATTACTAATAATTTATAAAAATTCATTTTCCGGACTGAACTCAGATTGATCTTTTTCTGACCATAGTCCACGGAATAATTTATTTAAAATTTATCGGGAGTCCGATTTACGAAATTCCAGTGAGAGAATTACAAATACATCGTTGGTCATCTACAGTACAAGTTTCATGATCTAACTCTACACAGAACTCGAGTTATGACAGAAAACAAAACACATATTTTCAGCAGAAAAATGCAGCTCTAGCTGCTGTTACGAAATGATACTTTAAAAATAGTAAACGAAGTCCAAAAATTATGATTCCGGTGCCATTAGAACCGTATTTCATAATACATAACCCTAGACTTCAGAAAATACATTTCTCGTTAAGTTATGGTCCTGTTACGGCCAACTGAAGTTGGCTGTAAAAACCAACCAGCTTTCTGTTTCAGCTTTTAGCTTTATAACTTGTGTTTGATTGATTCCGTTAACATGTTTAGTGATCACAACAACATCAAACATCAATATTAACCAGCAAAACATCAGATAATCAACCAAGAATCATAACAACACAAGATCTACATGATTTACACACATAACTTCTCTTTATCCAACTTATTCATCTTAGGTTCAAGAGTTTGTGTTATGTTCTTTAGTGTTTCTAAAGTTTTTAACCATTAATCATCTATTAACCACAAAATACATGAACAAGATGAAGATTTAAGAAACTTACTACAAGCACAAGGCTAGGGGAGTTCAAGTGTGGAAAAGTGGTGGTTAAAAGAAAGCGAGAGAGGTCCTTCAACTTCCGAACACACCGAGCTTCGTTGTTCACCTTCTTACACCTATGGATGCTCTTGAAAAGCTTGAACTTGAAATGAAGATGGGTGGTGTGTGGGTGAAGGGGGTCGGCCGAGACCAAAGAGAAGAGAGGGAGAGAGAGTTGGTTGAATGGTGAAGATGAGAATGAAGAGCCTTAACCCTTGTGCCATCTTATAACCCATTTCACCTTTTAACCTTTGTGTATTGTGCTACCTTAGTACTAAACATATCTAATAAGATAATCAAAGAAATCATGTTGGTAAGTCCCCATGTAACCGTCCCCAATGGGGGGGGGTGTCTTGTTGGATTTTAATGGTATAGTTACTAATCTAGTTAGATTGTTAAGTGATTATTTAGTGGTTTAGGTGTGCTATGTAATATATAGTGTGTTAGGGTGTTCGGGACCCATAACTAGTTTAGAAGAATAGAAACAATGCCTCTAGCATTATTTTGGTGTTCCGGGTAGTGTCCGATTGTTCAGTTTGACACTGTTTCGTTAAAGTTCTTAATTAATCCGTAAAGTGTCCTATATATATTTTTGCAACGTTTTTAATTTTTAACACTTAGGAAGGCGTACCGGACTATTTAGTAACTTTTCTGTATACTATTAGTATGTTAACAAATACATGTAAGCATAACACAGTAATCAGAGAGCAGTTAAGTAATTCCACACAGTCGTCAAGCACTTTAATTGTCATTAATAAATTGTACGGAATACATGTAAATTTGAGGGTTGTCACATTCTCCCCCTGTTAAGAGAATTTCGTCCCGAAATTTAGCGCGTGGTTACTGAGGAAGGTAGTTAAGTTGCGTTGTTTTCCTGATTTTCCTGGGGTGTCACAACATCCCCCCGTTGATTTGGAATTTCGTCCCGAAATTCTGCAGTAGCTTCAGCCTCAGTAGTGGTTGCGTTTTTCTTAAATAGTTGGGGATACTTGAGTTTCATTTGGTCTTCTCGTTCCCAGGTATACTCTGGGCCACGACGAGCATTCCAACGAACTCGGACCAGAGGTATCCTGGTATGCTTGAGGATCTTAACATCTCGATCCGTAATCTCTACTGGTTCCTCGACGAATTGCAGCTGGTCGTCGATTGTGAGTTCCTTAAGAGGAACTATGAGGGTCTCATCTGACAGACACTTATTCAGATTCGACACATGGAAAACATTGTGAACTCCGCTGAGTTCTTCAGGTAGATTCAACCTGTAGGCGACTTTGCCAATTTTCTCGGTGACTTTGAATGGTCCGACATAACGCGGATTGAGTTTGCCTCGTTTGCCAAAATGAACTACGCCTTTCTAAGGCGAGACTTTGAGTAGCACTCGATCCCCAGCCTGGAACTCGAGTGGTTTTCTTCCCTTATCAGCATAGCTTTTCTGACGGTCACGAGCTGCCGCCATTCGTTGTCGTATCTGAGCAATTCTCTCGGTGGTATCTACTACAAGTTCTGGGCCAGTGATTTGGCTGTCACCAACTTCTGCCCAACAGAGAGGTGATCGGCATTTGCGTCCGTACAATGCCTCGAACGGAGCGGCTTGGATGCTGGTGTGGTAGCTGTTGTTATATGAAAACTCCACCAACGGGAGGTGCTTTTCCCAGCCATTGCCGAAGTCGATTACGCATGCCCTAAGCATGTCTTCGAGGGTTTGGATGGTGCGTTCAGATTGCCCATCCGTCTGTGGATGATAAGCGGTGCTCATATCTAAACGTGACCCAAAGGACTTGTGCATTGCTTGCCACAGTTCAGAAGTAAAACGCGCGTCACGATCAGAAATGATGGAGGTTGGCACTCCGTGCCTTGATACCACTTCCTTTAGGTAAATGTCTGCAAGAGTTGAAAACTTATCCGTTTCTTTGATAGCCAGAAAATGTGCAGACTTGGTCAGTTGATCTACGATCACCCAAATGGTATCGTTTCCGCGTTGAGATCTAGGCAGGCCAGCTACGAAATCCATGGAAATTTGCTCCCATTTCCATTTCGGGATCTCTGGTTGTTGAAGTAGGCCTGATGGTTTCTGATATTCAGTCTTGACTCTCGCACAAGTCAAGCACTTACTGACGTAGGTTGCTATGTGGGCTTTCATGCCAGGCCACCAATACGTAGTCTTGAGGTCGTGGTACATTTTATCCGAACCATGATGTACCGAATAACGAGACTTGTGTGCTTCATCCATCACAAGCTCGCGTAAGTCTCCATACAGTGGAACCCAGATGCGTCCGTTTACATAGTAGGCGCTGTTTTCCTTTTGTTCTAGCCGTTGTCTCGATCCTCGTAGGGATTCAGCCCTGATGTTCTCTGCTTTTAATGCTTCGACCTGAGCATCGCGAATCTGAACGGGAAGGCTAGAGTGAATGGTAAGCTGTAACGTACGTACACGCTTAGGTATAGTATCCTTTCGACTGAGGGCGTCGGCCACAACATTGGCCTTGCCTGGATGGTATTTGATCGCGCATTCGTAATCATTCAAGAGCTCGACCCATCGGCGTTGTCGCATGTTTAGCTCCTTTTGCTTGAAGATATGCTCGAGACTCCTGTGATCGGTGTAAATGGTGCACTTGGTACCGTACAGGTAATGGCTCCATATCTTAAGTGCGAAAACAACTGCTCCCAGCTCTAAGTCATGCGTAGTGTAGTTCCTTTCGTGAACTTTAAGTTGGCGCGATGCGTAGGCAATGACCTTGTCACGTTGCATCAATACGCAACCAAGTCCTTGGATGGAAGCATCGCAGTAAACCACAAAATCATCTGTGCCTTCAGGCAATGAGAGGATAGGCGCGCTATAAAGTCTTTCTTTTAAGTGTTGAAATGCAAACTCCTGTGCATCACCCCAACGATAGATGACACCTTTCTGAGTCAGTGAAGTGAGAGGTTGCGCAATCTTTGAGAAATCCTTGATAAACCTTCTGTAATATCCTACCAAACCCAAGAATTGGCGGATTTCTGTTGGTGTGCGGGGTGCAGGCCAGTTCTTGATCGAGTCTACCTTGGATGGATCAACATGAATCCCATCCTTGTTTACTACGTGGCTTAGAAAGTGGACTTCGCGAAGCCAGAAGTCACACTTCGAAAATTTAGCATACAGTTGCTCTGCTCGAAGAAGTTCCAGCATAAGTCGTAGATGCTGCTCGTGTTCCTCTTGACTCTTAGAATAGATCAGGATGTCGTCGATGAATACAATGACAAACTTATCCAGGTAAGGCTTGCACACTCGGTTCATGAGATCCATGAAGACCGCTGGTGCATTCGTCAATCCGAAAGGCATAACCAAAAACTCGTAATGGCGGTAGCGAGTTCTGAATGCTGTTTTGGAGACGTCCTCATCTCGGACTCTCAGCTGATGGTATCCCGATCTCAAATCAATCTTAGAGTAATAGCTCGACCCTTGCAACTGGTCGAACAAGTCGTCAATACGTGGAAGAGGATAACGATTCTTCACGGTCACCTTGTTAAGTTCGCGATAGTCAATACACATTCTGAAAGTACCGTCTTTCTTCTTCACGAATAGTACTGGAGCTCCCCAGGGCGAAGAGCTAGGACGTATAAAACCCTTTTCCAAGAGTTCTTGTAATTGCGTGGACAGTTCTTCAAGTTCTGTTGGAGCTAGACGATAAGGTGCTCGAGCTACTGGTGCTGCTCCAGGAGCTAGCTCGATTTGAAACTCAACTTGGCGATGAGGCGGAAGACCAGGTAATTCCTCAGGAAATACCTCGGGAAAATCGCGCACAATAGGGATGTCTTCAATTCTTTTCTCTTCCGTTGATGTGTCAGTAACGAGTGCCAGAATGGCAGTGTGGCCCTTTCGCAAACACTTCTGGGCCTTAAGGAAAGAGATAATGCCTACAACAGCACCACTCTTGTCGCCATGAATCACGAGGGGTTCTTCACCAGAACGAGGAATGCGGACGATTTTCTCCTTGCAAACAATCTCCGCTTGATGGTGAGATAGCCAATCCATCCCAATAACGACGTTGAAACTACCCAGTGTGATAGGAATAAGATCGATAGAGAAAGTCTGACCAGCTAAGACGAGGTTACAACCTTTAACTACGTGTGTGGCTTCAAGACTTTTACCGTTTGCTAGTTCTACCGTGTGTTTGGTGTTCAGAAGTGTTGGAGTGCGCTTAAGCATTTGGCTAACTTTTAAGGACACATAACTAGTATCGGCACCCGAATCGAATAAAACAGTAACAAAGAAGTCATCCAGAAGAAACTTACCCATCACAATGTTGGGATCGTTCCTTGCATCACCCTGACCTAGCACGAAAACACGACCCCTTGCCCCATTATCATTGTTGTTTCCCCCATTGCCGCCTCCATTGTTGTGCCCATTGTGGTTCCCGTTTCCTTGGTTGTGATTCTGATTTAACTGCGGGCAGTGTCTCTTGAAGTGATCTTCAGCACCACACTGAAAGCATCCCTTGTTGCCCTGTTGCTGTTGCTGATTCTGCGGTGCTTGCTGTTGCTGCTGACGATTCTGATTCGTAGGCCGTGAGCTCCTGCAATCCTTGGCTTCATGACCCATCTTGAGACAACTCTGACAGCGTCCCTTGTTGCACTGACCACTGTGGTGTCTGTTGCATTTGTTGCACTTTGGGTGGTTTCCTCGATATCCACCCTGCCCTTGACTACCAGAAGAGTGCTGACCAGGGCTCCTATGGTCCTCAGTCCTTCGTTGCTAAGACTGAGACTGAACAGAGGTAGAGCCTTTGCCCGAATTTCCATCCCATTTTCGCTTGTGATCATTGGGGGTATCAGTAGTAGCAGTACCAATACGCTTGGGTAATCTGTTTTGTTCCACTGCCTGGTCGGTGAGACGGTGAGCCAACTTGATGATTTGTTGAATGGTACCCAGGTTAGCCGAAGTCACGTGACTCTGAATCTCGGGTACAAGGCCCTTGAGGTAAAGCTCAATACGTTTGATGGGAGGGTCCACCATAGTAGGGCACAGGATGGCCAGTTCATTCGACCTCTTAGTATACGCCTCAATCTCAGACCCCGTCATCTTCAGATTGAAAAATTCCACCTCTAGTTTGTGGATGTCATCACGACTGCAGTACTCTTCCTTGATCAGTTCCTTGAAGTCATTCCATGGGGTGGCATTAGCAGCAACCAACCCCAGCAGCTGAACCTGAGCGTTCCACCACGTGAGCGCTACCCCTTCAAGAGTACCAGTAGCATACTTTACCCTACGATCCTCAGGGCATTCACACATTTCGAAGACCGACTCGAGCTTCTCGAACCAGTGGAGGAGTCCAACGGCCCCTTCAGTGCCACTGAAAGTACTAGGACGACAGTCCATAAAAGTCTTGAACGTGCATACTGGTGGCTGAGCGTTCTGACCTCCTGCCTGGGCAGCTGCGAACGCTGTAGTAACTTGTTCCGTGATCAAAGCCGCCAACTGGGCTTGAGTTAGGTTAAAGCGTCCACTCATGATCTTCATGTCAGAGGGAAACATGAGTGAGAGAGGTTCGCGAAAGTGCGATGACAGAAGAGAGTAAGCACACATGTGTTTTCAATCAATAGTTGCTACGTTCATCTAAGCATACCATAAGCAAAGTTCTATGTAACTAGCAAGTAGGTAATAATATAAACATAAACCATATCACCTATAGTGTTGAGCCTTGCGGGTGGAGTGAAGCGTCGTTGTGGATCGTTGAGCACTGTACAGGTTATAGTCTGGTTTTATCAAAAAGCTTTTCCCTTTTTAAAACCAAGTTCACTATAACCAATGGCTCTGATACCAATCTGTCACACTCCCAAATTCCACCATACGGAGCGTCACCGCTTGGAGGCGTGACGTGACCAGGATCGAGCCACCAATCATATTGAACAACGTAATTTGAGTTAATAAAGCCAATCGCAATACAATTGGTGACCAAAAGATAAGTAACCGACTTTAGGTTAACAGCGGAAGCATAAAACATAGATCCAAATCATAAGTTCATGAAGTTTATTTATTAGGCACGGGACATAACAGTCCCTATTCCACAACGACCTCCTCCTCGCGCAAGCTCCATAAGTACCTAACGACCTGCAAGGCATGTAACAACAAATCAACAACAAAGTTGAGCGAGTTCACAGTTGGTTGTTCAGTTAATGAGTTCGTATCAGAAATCGTAAGTTCGTTTCATAACCATGTATTACCCATTATCCTTGATTCCTAAACCTTTATGATATTTAGTGGGGGCTTCCCATTATGTATGTTACTAGACTAGGCGTATCCATAAGTGTCCTTCCCAATCCGAGGACGGTGTTAAGTATGAGTGTACATAGGTTTTACGTACGTGCCCTTCTCAATCCGAGGACAGTAGTAAGTATGAGTGTACGTAGGTTTTACGTACGTGCCCTTCTCAATTCGAGGACAGTAGTAAGTATGAGTGTATGTAGGTTTTACGTACGTGCCCTTCTCAATCCGAGGACAGTAGTAAGTATGAATGTACGTAGGTTTTACGTATGTGCCCTTCTCAATCCGAGGACAGTAGTAGGTAGTCTAGTAGTGTTGATAATATAAATAATTATTCAATCCCATTCCCCACCACCGGGAATCCCATGCCTTAGTAAGGGTGTGAACTCACCTCGGTTTGCTCGATTAGACTCGCAAATATAGCTAACAGTCAAGGTCGGTCAATCACGTCCTAATATGATTACCAGTTAGTCATTTAGTGATTTTTAATTAGAGCACAAAGTTTTTTTTTTTTTGGGTAAAGGGTTACCCCGGTGATTCTATTATAGACAACCGCCAAATAAGAACAAGTAGTGAGGATGAGTTCCCCACTAGTTCATATACAGGACATGCCCCGTATATGTAAACAAAAAAACCAAACCAAACAAGTTAACAACTCAATCTAGCCTACTACAATCATGATAATGACTAACTAGTAGACAAACTAAAAACAAAACAAACGACGTCAACCACCATCATCAAAAATGAAATTGCTACCAACCGGCAGCCCCTTAGCATGAGCCAGAAACCAGCTATCCATTGGACACCTTTATGTGAGAGGTGCTTGCCTCTGTACTGGAAGACGTAGGATGTGTACCCGATGTCATAAACTCCTTCGTTTCATCATATACATTCTCTACCTCATCATCGTCAGACTCCGCATTTAGCTCACGATCCCCTTTAGATCTCCCTTGGAAAGAACCCCCGTCCCCCCCAACAAACCCAAGAGCACTAAAAGAATTATGTGTTTGAACCTTGGACGAGCTAGTCACTGCCTTTTTCTTCTTATCCACAGGTCTATATTCAAACTTGGGCTTTTGATTGTTAACTTGAAAACCACTCTTCTTTACATTCTTCTTTGTCTTGACTTCCATATAACCATCCTCATCTACTTTCTGATTGTTTGTAGGAGGTTTCACTGTCGATCGAACGCCCTTAGGACACTCCTCATAAACATGCCCAAAAACACAGCAATGGGCACATCTCGGGGGTTCCCATTCATACTCCACCCTAATAGTCTCAGTAACATATTTACTCCCATCCAATTCAGGAATAGCCATGGTAAGAGTCTCTTTCAAATCCTGATCAGCCGATATTTCAATGAGAGCCCTAGCATAGCTGCTCCTTCCCCAAGCCTCATTACACATATCAATAGTATACGAATCAAGCCGCACAGGATTCCCAATTTTTGAAGCCAGCATGCTTAAACCATCATCAGAATATGCCACTAGGGGGACATCATGCAATTTAACCCAAACTGCAACCTTTTTAACTTCTTCTTTTTTAAGAGTGTTTGTAGGGGACCAAATGTTGAGAAACATAGGTTTGTTACGAATCATCCAGGGACCCCCTTCAAGAACGACATCCATACCCTTTCTGTCTTCAAACTTGAAGAAAAAGAACCCATTCGAATTCATCATAGTCTTCTGAAGACCATGTTTCTTCCAATTTGTTCTCACAAAGTGTTCAACTACTGGATACGCAATTCTATCCCCCAGAAAATAACCATAAAGAGTGTTAGCTAACCTGTTTTCAACCTGGCGAACAGAATCAATCGGAAGCACTACATCCACTCCATCCATTGAGACCTCTGAGTTTAGAGAACGAAACTTGACTTTAGGAACCTGTTCAGCCGCAACATTGGGCTTCCTAGCACATTTATCATCATTCTGTTTCTGAATAAACTCATTACCACGCTTAATATCCCCCTGGTCGAACTGTTCATTTAGGACCACATCCGCATAAGATTGGACATGAACATTATCATCTTGTATCTGATCTTGAACTTGAACTCGAGGAGGACTAACATCCTTCAACGGTAGCACAAATGCTACCTTTCTTTTGTCACACACCTTCGCATAAATCTGATTAGGAGAATCAGAATTGCCAATAACATGCTCAGAATCATTTAGCGGCATCATAAAACAAACTTTCTTATTCGGCAATTCAGCAACCCTAGCCGGCATAAGTGAAGTTTGTCTAGGCTCAAATGGTTTCCCATCAATGTTCTTAATCTTTGTCACAAATACATTAGATTTTTCAGCATCTTGGCCAGCCATAACCACAAACGTGATTAATAGTTAACGTTGTGACAAGAACAAAAAGAACAATCAGCAAAACAAACGAATGTTGCTGGAACCCTAACTAGAATCGGTCAGCCGACTAACCTTAATCAGCGACAAAGTAAGCAGGCTACCGAAACCCTAGTCGATTGCAAGCAACCATTCCACAGATGACCCGATTACAATCAGAAATCAAACCGAAAACAGAAAAAACGGAACCCTTATTAACGCCTAAGAACAGCGCCGCTGAATCAGAAGTGTTGCCGAAAATCAGAGAAAATTAGAAGCACAGATCAGCGCCGATTACAAAACCCTAACTGCTAAACTCAATCCGATTACACCTGAATATCCCTAAGGATCGATCAGAAATCCTAAGATGATAAGCAAGATCAATCGTGACCAGGATTGGCAAGAAAAAGCTAGGGTTTGACAAGAACGCCTATGTCTCCAAAATCGCCCAGAGAACCCATTTACACTACTTAACTTAGAGCACAAAGTTCCTATACGTATCTATCACATAACATTCATTACTTTGGCGGTTTATGCCCATATAAACTTCCCATCAATTCCCGTTCATAAATAAACATATGATAATACACATAACACATATAACATGTTAGATCATTCACCGATAGCATACTCGACATCTAGACACGCAAATTACAACTTTTGTCGTTTCAGCTTAAATATTCAAAACCGGGCTGTTTTCAGACATTCTAATAAAATAGTTAACTTATTCCAAAAATTCCCAAATTTTTACAGAATGTCTTAAACGTTCCAAATTTTATTGTGTAAAAATATCGGGGTCCAATTCATTACTAATAATTTATAAAAATTCATTTTCCAGACTGAACTCAGATTTATCTTTTTCTGACCATAGTCCAGGGAATAATTTATTTAAAATTCATCGGGAGTCTGATTTATGAAATTCCAGTGAGAGAATTACAAATACATCGTTGGTCATCTACAGTACAAGTTTCATGATCTAACTCTACACAGAACTCGAGTTATAACAGAAAACAAAACACATATTTTCAGCAGAAAAATGCAGCTCTAGCTGCTGTTACGAAATGATACTTTAAAAATAGTAAACGAAGTCCAAAAATTATGATTCCGGTGCCATTAGAACCGTATTTCATAATACATAACCCTAGACTTCAGAAAATACATTTCTCGTTAAGTTATTGTCCTGTTACAGCCAACTGAAGTTGGCTGTAAAAACCAACCAGCTTTCTGTTTCAGCTTTTAGCTTTATAACTTGTGTTCGATTGATTCCGTTAACATGTTTAGTGATCACAACAACATCAAACATCAATATTAACCAGCAAAACATCAGATAATCAACCAAGAATCATAACAACACAAGATCTACATGATTTACACACATAACTTCTCTTTATCCAACTTATTCATCTTAGGTTCAAGACTTTGTGTTATGTTCTTTAGTGTTTCTAAAGTTTTTAACCATTAATCATCTATTAACCACAAAATACATGAACAAGATGAAGATTTAAGAAACTTACTACTAGCACAAGGCAAGGGGAGTTCAAGTGTGGAAAAGTGGTGGTTAAAAGAAAGCGAAAGAGGTCCTTCAACTTCCGAACACACCGAGCTTCGTTGTTCACCTTCTTACACCTATTGATGCTCTTGAAAAGCTTGAACTTGAAATGAAGATGGGTGGTGTGTGGGTGAAGGGGGTCGGCCGAGACCAAAGAGAAGAGAGGGAGAGAGAGAGTTGGTTGAATGGTGAAGATGAGAATGAAGAGCCTTAACCCTTGTGCCATCTTATAACCCATTTCACCTTTTAACTTTTGTGTATTGTGCTACCTTAGTACTAAACATATCTAATAAGATAATCAAAGAAATCATGTTGGTAAGTCCCCATGTAACCGTCCCCAATGGGGGGGGGGGGGGGGTGTCTTGTTGGATTTTAATGGTATAGTTACTAATCTAGTTAGATTGTTAAGTGATTAGTTAGTGGTTTAGGTGTGCTATGTAATATATAGTGTGTTAGGGTGTTCGCGACCCATAACTAGTTTAGAAGAATAGAAACAATGCCTCTAGCATTATTTTGGTGTTCCGGGTAGTGTCCGGTTGTTCGGTTTGACACTGTTCCGTTAAAGTGCTTAATTAATCCGTAAAATGTCCTATATATATATTTTTGCAACGTTTTTAATTTTTAACACTCAGGAAGGCGTACCGGACTATTTAGTAACTTTTCTGTATACTATTAGTATGTTAACAAATACATGTAAGCATAACACAGTAATCAGAGAGCAGTTAAGTAATTCCACACAGTCGTCAAGCACTTTAATTGTCATTAATAAATTGTACGGAATACATGTAAATTTGAGGGTTGTCACATTGGTGGTGGAGGATGGAGGTGATCGGTGGTGTAGGTTGTGTATGTTGGAAATGACAATTATACCCCATGGTGTAAAAAAGTAACAGTCAAACAAACCGTTGACTAACGAAAGGACGCATATGGCAAGAAATTGCAAACGAGGAGTAAACATGTATCAATTTAGGGTTATGTTTTAGTACCAAGCATAAAGAGAGTAGAGAAGTAATGTGTATTGATTAAGGGTGGCAATTAAAACCCATCCTGACATTTTGGGTTATTTTGGGCACTTTAAAAAAGGAAATAAGTCAGCATAGGCTGGGGAAATAGCAAAGATGGGTGAGGATGGGTTGTAAAATATCCATCTAAGTTTTCACATGGGTCAGGATGAGTTTTTAACTTTCTAACATTTTTGCAATAGAGATGGAAACCCAATCTCATGAATTTAATAAATATTGAGAGACTTGTCTTTCCACTGCATGCTTTCCAGATTACCTGCCACTCAAGATGTCATCTCTCTATTAGTGTAGCTACTGTCTTTTTAAATATTTATTTATTATAGCCCAAATCCATCTTGATAAAAACTCATCTTGGCCTAAACCAATGTTAACCCATTTCTTAAGAAACCCATCCTAACTCATACTATCCTAATCCATTACTCAAACCTGCACAACCCACCCATTTTGCCACCCCTAATTGATTGTATTGAGTTAAATGCCATTTTAGTCCCTGTGGTTTGGGCTATTTTGCCAGTTTAGTCCAAAGGTTTCATTTTTAACCTGTGGGTCCAAAAAGGTTTCACAGTTGCCATTTTAGTCCACTTGGTTAACTTCATCCATTTTTTCTGTTAACGAAAAGGCCAATTTGGTCATTTTGTATGTAATTCTGTTAACTAAAAGGGCAATTCAGCCATATAAAATGACCGAAATAGCCTTCTGGTTAACAGAAAAAATAGATGAAGTTAACACAGTGGACTAAAATGGTAACTGTGAAACCTTTTTAGACCCACAGGTTAAAAATGAAACATTTGGACTAAACTGGTAAAATGGCCCAAACCACAGGGACTAAAATGGCATTTAACTCGATTGTATTTATGGAATAGTAAAGGGACCAAGCGTTTAATAAGAAAAGGTTTGTTATCTCCTTGTATGTATGGTATGTATGAATGTCCTGTGGCGTGGAGAATGCATCTCTCATGGCAACTGCCCACCAGCTTCAACCCTCTGCCTCTTTCATCAATGAAACCCTACCACTCATCGTCTACCTTGTGTTGCCTCTCAAGTAATGATGGGGTTCACGTGCCAAGGCACAAGTACATCGCCATTTCGAAATCGGAGCTCTTAGACGCCATCGTCTCAACCTTTGATTCACAAAAAGAGAAACAAGAGTTTCTTCTCATGTCCTCGTAAGCTTGATTTGACTTTTTTTCTGCTTGTGAATTTCCTGATTTTTTTTAAATATATATATATGTGTGTTTCAGGTGTCTGGACTCTATTTTACATGCTGAACATAAAAGCATTTTAGAGGAAATGCGAGCAGATTATGATCTTACTCATGCTGCTGCTAATCAGTATCATCATCATCATCACTTTGGTGAGGAGGATGACTTTTTGGGAACGGAAGATATATCCGTTGACACCCGTTTTCAGCGTGCTTTCATTCAACTACTTTACAATGCTCAATTTGAAGAGCTGTCAGCTGCTGATTTAATGTTGACGTCAGCATTAAATACTGATTATCTCCTCACTCTGCCCGTCTACGTTGATTGGAAGAAAGCGTCCGAGTCTAAAGCAATCATTTTCAGGTGAGAATTCATCCATTCATTCTACATGTTCTGACTTGATTTCAGTGTTGACCCATGTATCCTACAGGAGGGGATACGCCACAGAGAGACAGAAGGGTCTACTAATTGTCGAAAAACTGGATTACTTGCAGTCCAAGCTTCTGCAAGCACTTTTCTCCAGTATCTCTGAGCCGTTAGGGAGGTGGTTTGCTGAGGTAATTGCTTAAGATTGATTACAGCATTCGAAGTTTGGTTGTTTAATTAAAATGCTTTGCTTTGTTGTGAGTGACAGGCGTTAGAACGTACCATTGAGGGACAAGAAGATGCTGCTGAGGTATGGATGAAAAGGATCAAGGAATTCCCTGTTTTCAGGAAATCTGACATGCTTGAACAACCTCTGAGTAGTGATGATATGTTCAGTGTTGATCAACTGTCAGATGAAGATCTTCCCATATGGCTTGCTGCGCAGAGAGCTGTAGCCCGTTATGAAGGGATTTTGTCATCAGCCGGACCCCGTGGCAGGCTTCTAAGGAAGTTGCTGACGTGGACAGGTCTTGTACCCTCCATGCCACAAAAGATATACAACCTTGAAGAAGATATCACTGCATCTGAACCCTATTTAAGGTTACTCTCACTTCCTTTGTTGTTTTGGTTTTGGTTTTAATGCTGCCTTGAAAAGATAGTAACATGATTTTTGATATGCAGGCCTATTTTCTTGTCAAGGATATCACTTGCTGACATATGGAAGCCCGCTTCAAGAAGATTTTGTGAAAATAATCCCTGGAAAATGTTGAAGAATGCTTTTTCAATATGTTTGTCACGATCAGTCCTTCAGGTCAGGTGTCACACAAACTACAGTTTTTTTCTTGTTTCATTTTCGTGCTTGATGATCGACAAACACTATTTATTGCCCTTAATAATGACTATTGTAATCCATACATGATATTTAATTTATCATACCATCATATAGATTAAATCCAACTTGACTAAAGAAGCTTTTGTGATGATAGGAGCCTGCATTCCAAGAATTGATTTTACTTTATACTAAAGAAATAGATCAAAAAGAGAGCATGGGCCAACCTCCTGTATTGCAGTTGAAAATCTATGAGAATATCCCTATTCCTGATTTGCCAGTAAACACATGTCACCGCACTTGTTATGTTGTGAGTTTCGCCAAGTAATATAAATATAACACTATCTGTTCTGTTTTGTAGGTTATTTTTCCTCACAAGAAGCTGTCTTTTCGCATCCTGGACACGGTGAATATAAGTTAGAGATTATTTATGTTTTTTTCCCCTAATAAAAATTACAACTTAAGGTTTTCAGCAGGGTTTTGTGTTTTTGTTTCGTATGATTTAAAATCTTATAAAGTATGTTGAAATTCCTAAGTTGTTGTGAAGGTACGCTTGGATGTGGCCTCAATCCTGGGGCTGTTGGCTTACTTCATAAACTACAAGTTTGAGAACATTTTAACCTCACCGTGAGTACCATGCTGCTTTTTATATCATTATCTTGTTATATGTATTTTGATTTTTTTACCTTCAATGGTATTCTTTTTTATAGGGAGTTAAAGTTTTCTTTTCTGGTCCCATTTATATTCAACAAATTAAAGACCTGAACCATGTTAGTCATTTGGGATAAGGGTCATATATCACGAAAAAGTCACTCAGATATAGTTTTGGCATATTAAATTAAATACCTAAACATGTACTCAACCCAATTTTGCTATATTGAAGTCCCTTCACATGTCTAGAATGCATGCACGTACTTGTGAAAGAAAACTTAAAATAGTGATGCGTTAGTCGTTACCCCATAAACTTTTCAAAATAAGATTATGTAATATTTTTGTACAAAAACATTGAATGTCATTCTATCAAATTTAAGAGCAAACTGGTCATTATTTTATTTTTGTAAGTATGTATGCATTCTAGAGAAGTGTAGCGAGAATGGGTCGACGTGTTTCTTTACATGTTTAGGGACTTTAATATACCAAAATTATGTTCAGAGACTTGTTGTGAAAAATGAGAAAGTATGTTGGTTTTTTTATATATAATCATGATATGCGAATAGAAATCAAATGTGTATAGTTATTTTATTATTTGAAATTTACTGTAACTTTAACACTGCATCTGCTGCTTCCATTGTGTGGGTGGTAACAATTTGTTTCCTATTCACATAATTCAATTACTGCAGATCAGCAATAGTTTTAGACGTGATTGCAGCAAGTGCTCTTGTTATATATGTGTCTCGTATAGTCTTGGGATACAAACAGACGTGGGATCGGTATCAAGTAAGATGAGAAACTGCTTTTGGAATAATGTTAAATATTTCGACTTGAGTTTTTAACGATTTTCTTTTCTAGCTTCTGGTCAACAGGACGCTCTATGAAAAGACTCTAGCTAGTGGTTTTGGATCTGTTCACTTTCTTCTGGATGCTTCTGAACAGCAGCAAGTGAGGAATTTCTCAGATTAATAATACGTTGTAACGAAAATTAAGGCCCAAAAATTGTTTTACTCGATAATACAAGGTCAAACAATCTTTTTTTACTTCTAATCTAATCCTTTTTCTTTTGAACCTTGTATGCAGTACAAGGAAGCCCTTTTAGCGTATGCCATTTTACTCAAAACCAGGAGTTCCCAGGTTTGTGTTTCCGTTACAGAATATTGTCACAATGCATTCATTGTGTAGAGGGTTTAACTTTTCCCACTTGCATTATAACATCTTTCTTTACTTTTATTGGCATTTAAGAAATACTGAATACCTTTATTATGGTATTTTAAATTAAATGGTGATATGTTTTTAGCAGGCCACTTATGTACGAGACCAGTGCGAAAGATTTATGTATGACGTGTTCAGGAAGAAGGTAGTTTTTATAATCCCTCCACCCAACTTTACTTTAGCTAATAAAGATGTCAATTGATTAAAAAATGAAACGAAAGTTTATTTATTAATTGCTTTGTGACAACATGTTGATAAATATTTCTTTTATTTTTTTGTGAATAGAAGTAGGAGGACATCATGCTATCGATAAAGTTTCTGAAGTTTACTCGTAACTTGGTAGAAGTTGTTAAATGTTTGCTATGTGTGTATTTTACAGGTTGAAATGCCGATCGATAAGGCTGTAAATACATTGATGAGGTTGGAACTTGTTATTGAGAAAGAAGTTGGCGGATTACTGCCAGTTCCTTGCTCGGAGGCATATACCATCCTAAAACGACGTTGGAACAGTTTTGTAAGTTAAGTTTTGGATTCCATCGTCTAAGAATGTTGTTTGCTACCAACACCCATCCCACTGCCACATGGAATGGAATAAACATGATTCAGAGTGGGAATCAAGTGTTCAACATGAGTCGGCATTTGGTAGGATACCCTAAACTTGTCTACTGTAAATATAGAAAACTTAAAAATGTAAAATTAGTGCAAATAATAATAATAATAACAATAGTGTCATCTGTTAGAACTGCACTTGCAATCATGATATGGATCTTGGTAAGATGATTCTTTCAGACTCAATTTTTTTTTTTAATTTTTTGCAACTGAGAAATTGTATGATTGTTAGTGGGTCTCTGAGAATTTATGTACCTTTTCGAGCTTGAAAAAATGTACCCTTCCGTAATATTTTATTATTATAATTTTTTTAAAATCAAATGGGTATTGGGCTCACTAAACCTAATGTCAATGGGCTAATTTCTAAACTATTAAATTTTTTTTTTTGTAAATGAGCCTATTTTGAGGTAGGTATGGATATACTACTTAAAAAAATTAACATATATAAATATATATAGGAGAATGATCCGTTAGGAACCACCCTTTATTGCGAGAACCGCGAGAACCAATGTGAACACAACAAAAAATACCTAAAAATAGCTAAAAAACACACAAATTTTTTTATAAAAAAATCGCTACTTTTAGTAACAAATTTTTTTTTTTTGCTACTAAAAGTAGCGATTTTAATGTAAAAATTATAAAAAAAAAATTGTGTTTTTTTTAGGTTTTTTGGGGGTTTAGTTTTTAGCGTTTTAGCTTGGGGGGGGGGGGGGGTTAGGTTTTTTTTTTTTTTTTTGGGGGGGGTGTTAGGTTTTTTTAGGTTTATTTAGCTATTTTAGATTGTGTTTACATTGGTTCTCGAGGTTCTCGCAATAAATGTGGTTCTCACTTGAACCTTACCCTATATATATATATAGAAGAAGGATCCGTTAGGAACCACCCCTGCGAGAACCGCGAGAACCAATGTGAACATAACCAAAAATACCTAAAAACACACACAAAAATATATATTTATTAAATTAAAATCACTATATTTCGTTATTAAAAAAAAATTGGCTAATAAAAGTAGCAATTTTTACATAAAAAATAATAATAAAAATTTTGTGTGTTTTTTGGATTTTTTTAGGTTTTTTGTGGGGTTTAGTTTTTAGTATTTTAGCTTTGGGGGGGGGGGGGGGGGGGTTAGGTTTTTTTAGGGTGGTCGCATTGGTTCTCATGGTTCTTACAATAAAGGTGCTTCTCAAATGAACCTTACCAATGTGAACACAACAAAAAATGCCTAAAAATAGCTAAAAATTTTTAAAAATTTTTTTTTTGGCTACTAAAAGTAGCGATTTTAACATAAAAAATATTAAAAAAAAAATTTTAGATTTGTTTTTGATTTTTTTAGATTTTTTTAAGTTTTTTGAGGGTTTAGTTTTTAGCATTTTAGCTTGGGGGTGGGGGTGGGGGGGGGGGTTAGGTTTTTGGGGGGTGGGGGAGGGGGGTTTAGGTTTTTTTTTTTTTTTGGGGGGGGGGGGTGGGGGTTAGGTTTTTTTAGCTATTTTAGGTTGTGTTCACATTGGTTCTCGCGGTTCTCGCAATAAAGGTGGTTCTCGCATGAACCTTACCCTATATATATATATATAGGGTAGGGTTCTAGAGTGAACAACCTCCCAAGAGTGAACTGATCATAGCCTTTGATTATCTTTTTTGTTGAAAAGGATAGGATGGTAATTATGCATTAAGTTATTATTAATTATTTATTTTAATTAATCCATGGAAGTTACACTTTCCTATTTTTTTGTGATTACTTAAAATATCTTTTAAATGTAAACAAGATACCATTAAAAAAAGCCATATTTTTTTTTCAATCCACCTGTTCTTCATCGATAAAAACTCAGATTTCAATTACGTACACATATTCATGAATCCCGAAGTACACTTGTGTATTTAAATTTAATACACCTATGTACAGACATATATACATTTGTGTATAATCCGTTTTTTAGATTAGTAAACTCATACTACTTCACCATAAACCATAACAGGTTCCAAAAACAAATTCAAAAACATATTATAAGGTATACCAACCAACTAAACATCCAGTTTACATAAAAAATAACCAAACCAAACAAACAAATAACCACATATCGGAAAAACAAAAACATAGTCTTTACTACTATTGTTTGCATGGAACGCTTTAAACACTAAGCCTACGCGCCACGTTGTATGCTACCGATCCAGCCATTACTTCCATCGCGGAGCGTGTTAGCATGCGAGCACAAAATCTTCAGAGCAATCTTCAGAGCATATTTTTTTCACAGCAACCTATCCGGTATTTTATTCCTTCAAATTGACCACATTTCGGATGATTCACTGATTCCTTCAAATTACCAACTGTAAAACACAAAATACATTTTCACATGTCAAAGAATGTCTTAGATTAATAAAAAGACCAACACTGTATACACCGGTGTACCCCCACTTTACACAGGTGTATACACAGTTTAAACCTACAATAAATAAGCATACCCATGTGTACACCAAATGTAAGGTGTACACCCAATTTACATAAGCAACAAACACAAGTTTTTGAAATATCACAAAACTACTACTTTACATAGGTTTATACACAGTTTACATAAACAAAGTACACAGTTTATATAAACAGAGTACACATGTGTACAGACGTATATACATTTGTGTATAATCCCTTTTTTAGATGTTTACTACCTCAGAACATCTGTTGAGCAATTCTGCGACACAGAGTACACATGTTTACTACCTCAGAAGGGAAATAAAAACCAGTTGAGCAATTTTGCAACAATTCCGGGGCTTTTATGTACTCTTTGTGCCCATCACTAGCTTTCATTTTATACTTAAACATCTGAAACAATAGTACAATACACAAATCCTTAATATACATGATGGTTTTTGGATGAACGTACGAGTGACCAAACGGCTAGGTCATGTAACAGAGGGTCAGAAAATATCACTTTTGAAGAAAAAACGGTCAAAGGGGCTCGTGTCAATACAAGTTGGGTCATAGACTCATAGCAAGTTTACCTAATATGATTATTTTTTTATTAACTAGTAGCGGCAGCAATGCCAATGGCGGCGACTGATTCAAACCCATATCACATGTTTCTTTCGTAGCTATTTTTTACCCATTTTGATCCATTATAAATAAAACATAACTCGAACTAAACCAATTCATAGGCACTTAAAGTGTATTTTTGATGTAAAGCATTATATTTAAAAAGTAAAAGCAGAAAAGCAGATCATTATTGTGGCATATTTCATACCAGCGACCAGTGTGGGTTGCTTTCCATTTAGCCCAGTATTTCTTTAAGAATGTTTTCTCTACATTCTTTTGGGGGCTTGGAACACAGCAGCTGCATAACCCTATGAAGTACAATAGACAATACTGGATGAAAACATGAAGAATAAAAAAAAAACAAAAAAAAAAAAAACAAAAACAAAAGTAATGATGGTAAGTAAGATCACAAACTAAAAAGCTAAGGTTCACTGGTGTAAACATTATTTCCTACATTCTCATTCACTGTCATAAGTGGCATCTTCTCTTCATAAGTGTCAAAGATTTCATTGCATGTCCACTTAACAAGACTAAAAAACATTATAAAAATTATTATAACTTGGTTCTGTAAATTATGATTTTAGAAAATACCAAAAGTTGCATGTTCCTATGTGTCTTTGGCATATATAAGTTTTATAACCTGTATACTATACATGAATAGATTATCAGACTAATACACCACTATGAGCAGAGGAAATGGTCAGTTAGGTAACTGGTCAAATGAGTACGAGTCAAAGCAGGTTATTTTAACCAACAGGGCCACGAGGTGTAGGCCGGGTTGCATGTTACCGATTCTACCCCTATACATGAATGGAAGAATTCCTATACTTGGTATTCTTGACTATCTAAAGTAGCAATAATCAGTATTTCAACACCAGAATAAACAGATCTGCCTCTTATCATAAAGATCTGGTAATCAAATTTAAATATAATCTGTTAAAAATTGATGTATTTTACTACTTTTATAAAACAAGAAAATTAACACATTTATCTTACCTCAGAAAGAGAGTATCCATGGTACATCGGAGATGGAGGTTGACGGCGATCGGTCGACGAGGGTCAATCGGAGATGGAGGTTGTAATCATAGGTGGGTATGGTTGTCGATCGGAGGTAGTAGATGGTGGTTGCCGTGGTGATAGCCGGCAATGAGTGATGGTGATCGTGTCTCGGTGGTGGATTGGTTAATCAGAGGAGAGTAAGGGTTTGTTGTTTGTAGCGAGAATGGGAGAGAGAAATCGAGCAGGAGAGAAATAATAGGATTTGAATTTGATGAGTTTTTAATATAATGGAAACAATTTAGGTTTCCATTTGAATTCTTTTGATTGTGTAATTACACATATACCCTTTTATATTTAATTAAATAGAAAAAAATAATTAAATAATTACCATCATGCCACTCAATTAAATCTCAAGATCATAAAAATCAAGGATCTAGATCAGTTCACACAGTTCACAAACAAGGATGTTGTTCACTCATGATCCTAACCCTATATATATATATATAGGGGAAGGTTCATTGGGGAACACTAAAAAAGTGGGGAACAGCGGGGAACCGGCTCAAACGAACTCCGATTGGACTCATCCAGCGGCGTTAGAACCGGCTCGTCGAACCCTAACTAAGATTCCTTAACCCTAAACCCTAAATCCTAACTGCTAAACTCTAAACCCTAAAGCTAAAGAATAAGGCTAAAACCTAAGTTAAACCGTAAAATCTAAACTATAAACCCTAAAAGCTAAACCCTAAAGGCTAAACCTAAAGCTAAACCCTATAGCTAAACCCTAAAGCTAAACCCTAAACCCTAAATCTAAACTCTAAACCCTAAAGCTAAACCCTAAAGCTAAACCCTAAGGCTAAACCTTAAAGCTAAACCCTAAAAGCCAAACCCTAATATATTTAGGGTTTAGGGGTTATGATTTAGGGTTTAGGGTTAACAGATCCTTGTTAGGGTTCGACGAAACGGTTCCAACGCCGCTGGAATGAGTCCAATCGGAGTTCGTTTGAGTCGGTTCCCCACTTTTTTAGTGTTCCCCAATGAACCTCACACTATATATATATATATAGGGTAGGGCTATATAGAAAACCCTATATATATAGAAAACCCTAGAAAACCCAACCTCCCGACATTTTTTTTTTTGAAAAAAATAACACATGTAATATACATGTTTTTAAGAGTTTTGGGCCAAAAAAATCAAAAAAGCGCCGAAGGAATGATTTAAAAAAAAAAATTTCAGCAATTTCTGTCTTTTGTGCCTAACACATGTTAGGCAACCGGACATTGCTGAAATTTGTTTATTTTTTTTAAAAAAATCCCTTCGGCGCTTTTTTGTTTTTTTTGGCCCAAAACACTTTAAAACATGTATATTACATGTGTTATTTTTTTCAAAAAAAAAAAAATGTCGGGAGGTTGGGTAAAAATGGGGGGAGATTTGAGTTTCCAGAGTTTTCTAAAAATTTAAGGGTTTTCTGTCTAGCCTTCCCTTATATATATATATATATATATATACATACTAGCCATTTAACCGGACGATGCGGCGAGAGTTGCGATTTACAATAGGATACTCGTTTAACGTTAGTTTATCAGCCGTCTTGTGATATATTGTATAGTACTTAAGTTAGTTTTCTTATTCGTGATATGTTGCCACTCGGTTAAAATGGGTCACTCGGGTTAGGATGGATGCGCGCGCACAAAGCATGTTGAAGACCCATGCAAACATCCACGTTCGCATGTTAGATTAGCTTAATTTAATTTTCTAGTATTTTATTTCTTTTCATTGGATTTTATTTACGTCAATTATTTTCATTTGAAAGTGTTTAGTTAGTAGCTTTAATATAGGAACATGGGTTGTCAGTTATGTTTATCTTTCCTGTATGCAATCGTATGTTCTAAAAGAAGAGGCAGTTTTATGAGTTTGAAATTTGTTTGTTAGTTTTCTCAATGGATTTTGAGAGTAATTAATTCTTCCATGCTAGTTCAACTTGAATAATATTCTTAGAGCCTAGATTAGAATCAAGTGGTGTATCTGTATCTTGATTCTCGTTTAGTTTGCCCTAATCGATTTCTTTTCTTGTGTGGTGTGTCTGTATCACAAGAGGCCGTTAGATCTATCAGTTTTTTATTTAGAGTTTTAATTTTATAGCCGTTACCAAACCGATTGCTATCATATTTGTTTAGTTGATTCCAGCAGCAAACAATCCATCTTTTTCGGAATTGTTATCAAATATTATGATATTTTACATTTTACAAATATAAAACGAATATATGCATGCATGTCTAGAGAATAGCGTTTATCGATTATGTTACATTACATACATCTATGTCAAGCTTTTAGGTGATGTTATTGTTAACAGGGGACTCAAAAAGCGTTATGGGGGTTTAGGTATTTTTTTTTTGGGGGGGGGGGGGGGTTAGGTTTTTTTTGCTATTTTAAGTTGTGTTTACATTGGTTCTTGTGATCCTCGCAATAAAGGTGGTTCTCGCATGAACCTTACCTATATATATATATATATAGGAGAAGGAACCGTTAGGAACCACCCTTTATTGCGAGAACCAATGTGAACATAACCAAAAATACATAAAAAAACACACAAAAATATATATTTTTTAAATTAAAATCGCTATATTTCGTTATTAAAAAAAATTGGCTAATAAAAGTAGCGATTTTTACATAAAAAAAAAATTGTGTGTGTTTTTTAAGATTTTTTAAGGTTTTTTTGTGGGGTTTAGCTTTTAGTATTTTAGCTTGAGAGGGGCGGGGGGTGGGGGTGGGCGGTGTTAGTTTTTTTTTTTTTTTTTTTTTTGGGGGGGGGGGGGGTGGGGGGTGGGTGAGATTGGGGTTAGGTTTTGTAGGTGTGTTCACATTGGTTCTTATGGTTCTTACAATAAAGATGCTTCTCAAATGAACCTTACCCTATATATATATAGGACCAGCATCATTTCAGAACCATAAATATTTATAGAACTCGCAGAACTCCTAATAAACAATCTTTTTATTTATATATTTTTATGTTTAAGATAATTTTATCATTTATTATGTGTATATTTACGATTACATACATGTTAAGAGTAATTTTATCATTTTTTATATGTAATTTTATAATTACACATATGTAAACTAGTTTTTTTACATATATGTAATTAGTTATGACACATATATATATAATTTTGGCAATTAACATATATAAACTACTTTTAACATGTATGTAATCAAAGAAATACATATAATAGATGATAAAAAGATCCTAAATACAAAAACTTATATATAAAATGATTGTTTATTGGGAGTTCTGAAAGTTTTGTAGTTATTTAGAGTTCTGAAATGAACTCAACCCTATATATATATATATATACTAGCCATTTACGATGCGGCGGGAGTGGCGATTTACAATAGGATACTCGTTTAACGTTAGTTTATCAGCCGTCTCGTGATATATTGTATAGTACTTAAGTTAGTTTTCTTATTCGTGATATGTTGCCACTCGGTTAAAATGGGTCACTCGGGTTAGGATGGATGCGCACAAAGCATGTTGAAGACCCATGCAAACATCCACGTTCACATGTTAGATTAGCTTAATTTAATTTTCTAGTATTTTATTTCTTTTCATTGGATTTTATTTACGTCAATTATTTTCATTTGAAAGTGTTTAGTTAGTAGCTTTAATATAGGAACACGGGTTGTCAGTTATGTTTATCTTTCCTGTATGCAATCGTATGTTCTAAAAGAAGAGGCAGTTTTATGAGTTTGAAATTTGTGTGTTAGTTTTCTCAATGGATTTTGAGAGTAATTAATTCTTCCATGCTAGTTCAACTTGAATAGTATTCTTAGAGCCTAGATTAGAATCAAGTGGTGTATCTGTATCTTGATTCTCGTTTAGTTTGCCCTAATCGATTTCTTTTCTTGTGTGGTGTGTCTGTATCACAAGAGGACGTTAGATCTATCCGTTTTTTATTTAGAGTTTTAATTTTATAGCCGTTACCAAACCGATTGCTATCATATTTGTTTTGTTGATTCTAGCAGCAAACAATCCATCTTTTTCGGAATTGTTATTAAATAATATTTCACATTTTACAAATATAAAACGAATATATGCATGCATGTCTAGAGAATAGCGTTTATCGATTATGTTACATTACATACATCTATGTCGAGCTTTTAGGTGATGTTATTGTTAACAGGAGACTCAAAAAGCGTTATGGGGGTTTAGGTTTTTTTTTTTTTTTTTTGGGGTGGGGGTGGGGGGGTTTGGTTTTTTTAGCTATTTTAGGTTGTGTTTACATTGGTTCTCGCGGTTCTCGCAATAAAGATGGTTCTCGCATGAACCTTACCATATATATATATTATATATATAGGAGAAGGAACCGTTAGGAACCACCCTTTATTGCGAGAACCACGAGAACCAATGTGAACATAACCAAAAATACCTAAAAAAACACACAAAAATATATATTTTTTAAATTAAAATCGCTATATTTCGTTATTAAAAAAAATTGGCTAATAAAAGTAGCGATTTTTACATAAAAAATAATAAAAAAATTGTGTTTTTTAGATTTTTTTTAGGTTTTTTGTGGGGCGGGGGGTGGGGGTGGGCGGAGTTAGGTTTTTTTTTTGTGGGGGGGGGGGGTGAGATTGGGGTTAGGTTTTTTTAGGTTTTGTTGGTGTGTTCACATTTGTTCTTATGGTTCTTACAATAAATGTGCTTCTCAAATGAACCTTACCCTATATATATATATATATATATATATATATAGGGCCAGTATCATTTCAGAACCATAAATATTTACAGAACTCGCAGAACTCCTAATAAACAATCTTTTTATTTATATATTTTTATTTCTTCACAAATAATACTGAAGCTCCCCAGGGCGAAGAACTAGGACGAATGAAACCCTTGTCCAAGAATTCTTGTAGTTGCTTGGATAGTTCTTCTAATTCGGTTGGAACTAAACGATAAGGTGCTCGAGCTATGGGCGCTGCTCCAGGAGCTAGCTCGATTTGGAATTCGACCTGGCGATGAGGCGGTAGCCCAGGTAAATCTTCAGGGAACACTTGAGGAAAATCACGTACTACTGGAATATCCTCTATTCTCTTCTCTTTCGTTGATGCGTCAGTAACAAGTGCTAAAATAGCGGTGTGGCCCTTTCGCAAACACTTCTAGGCCTTAAGAAATGAGATGATGCCCACCACAGCACCACTCTTGTCACCTTGAATTTCGAGAGGTTCTTTACCAGAACGGGGAATACGAACAATCTTCTCTTTGCATATGATCTCTGCTTGCTGTTGGGATAACCAATCCATTCCAACGACGATATCGAAACTACCCAGAACTATAGGAATAAGATTAATGGAGAAGGTCTGACCCGCTAAAACTAGATTACAACCTTTAATTATATGCGTGGCCTCTAGGCTTTTACCATTTGCTAACTCTACTATGTGCTTGGTGTGCGCTTGAGCATTTGACTAACTTTTAGAGACACATAACTGGTATCGGCACCCGAATCAAATAAAACAGTAACATAAAAGTCGTCGAGAAGGAACTTATCCATCACTACGTTAGGATCATTCCTTGCGTCACCCTGACCAATCCCGAACACACGGCCCCGGGCGCCATTATCTCCATTATTTCCCCCGTTGTTACCCCCATTGTTGTTTCCGTTCCCTTGATTATTGTTCTGATTCTGATTTAACTGTGGGCAGTGTCTCTTGAAGTGACCTTCAGCGCCACAATGAAAGCATCCCTTGTTGCCCTGTTGCTGTTGCTGATTCTGTGGTGCTTGCTGTTGCTGCTGACGATTCTGATTTGCAGGTCGTGAGCTCCTGCAATCCTTGGCTTCATGACCCATCTTGAGACACCTCTGACAACGTCCCTTGTTGCACTGACCACTGTGGTGCCTGTTGCATTTGTTGCACTTTGGGTGGTTTCCTCAATATCCACCCTGCCCTTGACTACTAGAAGATTGCTAACCAGGGCTCTGGTAGTCATCGATCTTTCTCTACTGTGCCTGGGACTGAACCGTAGTCGAACCCTTGGTGGAGGTTCCATCCCATTTTCGCTTGTTGTCACTGAGAGTAGCAGAAGTGGTAGTGGTAGTAGCACCGATACGCTTAGGCAGCTTGTTCTGTTCCACTGCCTGGTCTGTGAGACGATGAGCAAGACGAGTAACATCCTGGATGGTAGCAAGGTTAGCCGAGGTCACATGGCTTTGAATCTCTGGTACTAAGCCTTTAAGATACAGTTCGATACGCTTTACGGGAGGATCCACCATAGTTGGACACAAGATGGCCAGCTCGTTTGACCTTTTCGTATACGCCTCTATCTCTGACCTCGTCATCTTCAGGTTAAAGAACTCCACTTCCAACTTGTGGATGTCATCACGAGTACAATATTCCCACTTGATCAGTTCCTTGAAGTCGTTCCATGGGGTGGCATTAGCAGCCGCCAACCCCAGCATCTGAACTTGCGCATTCCACCAAGTCAGCGCAATGCCTTCGAGAGTACCAGTGGCATACTTCACCCTACGAGCTTCAGGGCATTCACACATCTCGAAGACCGATTCGAGCTTCTCGAACCAGTGGAGGAGTCCTACGGCTCCTTCAGTGTCACTGAAAGTACTAGGACGACAGTCCATAAAAGTCTTGAACATGCATACAGGTGGCTGAGCGTTCTGACCTGTTGTGTATGTGAGAATAGGACAAAGTTAAACACAAGAGTTGGTTTATGAGAGCAGGATCTAAAGATCCTAGAGTGAGTTGTGACTGCAGGATATACCTCCTGCTTGTACGGCTGCAAGTGCCGCAGCAACCTGTTGGTTAATCAGAGCCGTTAACTGGGCTTGAGTCATGTTAACACGTCCACTCATGATCTTCATATCAAGGGAAAACACGAGTGAGAAAGGTTCGCGAAAATGCGATGACAGAAGAGAGTAAGCACACATGTGTTTTCAAACAATAGTTGTTACGTTTATCTAAGCATACCATGAGCAAAGTTCTATATAATCTAGCAAGTAGACAATGTAAACATAAATCATATCACCTAGAATGTTGAGTCTTGCACGTGGAGCGAAGCGTCGTTGTGGATCGTTGAGCACTATACAGGTTATAGTCTAGTTTTAACAAAAACTTTTTCCCCTTATTAAAACCAAGTTCACTATAACCAATGGCTCGGATACCAATCTGTCACACCCCCAAAATCCACTCGCGGAGTATCACCGCTTGGAGGCGTGACTGACCAGGATCAAGCCACCAATCATATTGAACATAGCGTGTAAACAAAAGTAGTTTATAAAATCCAACACAATACAATTGGTGTCGAAACAAAACATAGTTTAAGTTGTAAGCGGAACCATAATGTTTAAAACCATAACATAAGTTCAAGCGTTTCAAGTGTTTAGCATGGCACACAGCTGTCCATGTCCCACAACGACTCTTCCCACTCCGCTGCAAGCTCCATAGCTACCTAACGACCTGCAAGGCATGTAACAACGAGTCAACAACAAAGTTGAGCGAGTTCACAGTTGATTGTTCAGTTAATGAGTTCGTTTCAGAAATCATAAGTTCATATCATAATCATGCGTTACCCAGTATCCTTGTTTCCCAAATCTTTACAATAATAAGTGGGGGCTTCCCATGTTCTATGGTACTAGACTAGTTGTATCTATATGTGTCCTTCCCAATCCAAGGACAGTGGTAAATTTGAGTTTACGTAGGTTTTATGTAAGTGCCCTTCCCTAACCGAGGACAGTAGTACGTAGCGAGTACGTAGGTTTAGCGCTAGTGTCCTTCCCAAACCGAGGACAGTAGTACGTAGGTTTTACGTAGGTTCTAACACTAGTGTCCTTCCCAAACCGAGGACAATAGTACGTAGGTTTTACGTAGAGTTTAGCACTGGCGTCCTTCCCAAGCCGAGGACGGTAGTAAGTAGTCTAGTAGTGATGAAAGTACAGGTAGTTATACAAATCCCATTCCCAACCCAACGGGAATCCCATGCCTTGGTAAGAGTGTGAACTCACCTTGGTTTGCTCGGTATACTAAACTATGTGCTCACAAGTAATCAGTCAAGTCCTATAGTATGCACGTATACTCAATTAGTTCAAGTTCGTAAAGTTTCACATGTATTCAATGTCACAGGGTGTGTTTGGCAGTTGACATCATGTAATACGTAAACAGTTAGTCAATCCATACATGGTTCCAAGTTACTTGCAAGTTCCTTAATTAAGTTATCATGTTCAACCGAGTTAACATATTTTAACGGGGATAATAAACGTAATAGAATTAACATACTTAACAAAGTTGGCAAGCTTAACTGGATTGACATATTTAACAGGGTTACATATTTAACGGAGTTACATGCATAACTTAACAGAGTTAACAACTAACAGAAATAATAAACTAACTGAGTTTACTAAACTAACAGAGTTAATAACTTAACAGATTTAATGTGTCACAACATTCGACGAAATCATGTATGTGACGAAATCCCCTTGCGCGAAATCCCTTTTTGGCGAAATCACTCAGGCGGCGAAATCCCAAGTGATTTCGTCGGGCTTAATGTTTGACGAAAACACCAGGTGTTTTCGTCTGGTCCTTGTGATTTCGTCTGGTCCATCATCATTAACAGTTACAAACACAGAAACCCTAATGATCATCTACAATACGCCGACTTCATCAAATAATCATTCAGTCATATCAATTCATGCGATCCTCCATACATACAAGGCATTAATACGAAATCATTCAACACTGAATTAATATGATTATCATACATTAAATTGAACATGCACTGAGATCTATCCAAATACTATCACAACATCAGATCTAAGCCACAAGTCTGTACCATCATGCCAAACCATTATCATATAATAGTATCCCATGTTACATCAAATTATATTTCAGTTTGCGTGAAAACCCTAGTCATTGACTAATGATAGCACTTAGCATATTATTTCTAATTTAAAAACACATATAACAAGCACATGACTACTAACAATCACATGTAAATATGAGAACAATGACCGACAATCATGAAGGATCCTTATCCGATTGACTGAATTTTCAAGACATCACACATAGGTTATTGGTCAACAGGAATAAATAAGCAATGATATTACTGACCGAGGTGTATTGTGCCCGGAAAAAGGGATTGGAATGACTCCAAAATAGTGATGATTGCCGTCGCCCACTTAGAGAGGATTTAGGGTTTAGTAACTGATCATGTACACAACCTATTACGGTAAAATACGTAACTGATATGAGGTTGGGCCCTAACTGGGCTTTGGCGAAGACTGGGTCGACGAAATCAGTTGATTTCGTCTGGAGGGTGGTGGCGAAAACCCTTGGTTTTCATGGGGAGAGGGTTTTCGGCTAGAGGTGTTTTCGTAGGAGGTGTTTGGCAATGTTCCATTTACATTAATTAATACATAACATAAATTAATAATACAAGATATGCATAACCCATACACATATAATATACACACCACGAATTTACAAACAACACGTATATTACACAACAAACAAGTTAAGTCGAAAGAGACCTTGAGAACTCGGGTTGTCACATTATCCTCAACTTGAAAGAATTTCATCCCAAAATTTAGCACGTGGTTACTGAGGAAGCTAGTTGTGTTGTGTTGTTTTCCTGGTTTTCCTGGGGTGTCACACGATACTCCTCGACGTTTCCGCTGCGGGTTGTTGTTTTAACGCGGTCGGGGTGTGACAATGGAAATTTTATTTAATATCTTGATATTAGTTCAATGTGATTGGTGGCTGGATCCTGGTTTGTCACACGCCTAGCAGGGTTTCCGCATGTGGTATTTTGGGGTGTGACAGTTTAGTATCAAAGTCACTGGTTATAGTGAACTAGGTTTTAAAACGTTTTTATAAAACCATACTATAACCGAACAGTTCAGGAATCGACCATGACACTCAGCTCCAGATTGCAAGGTTCGTCTCTCGTTTACTTATTGCACAGCATAACTAGTGTACACCTATGTATGTCATTGCACGTGATTGCACACTTAGCACTACAAAATGAACTCATGTGTTACTTGCCTACGTTATGCGACTGACAGTGTGACGTCCCTTTAGACTTTCGTGATCCATGTTTCGTGATGTTTTATGTCTTATTACTCGAAATTGAGGAACCTTATAACGCAAGTTGAGAGGAGCTGAGATAAATATGCAAATCACATTATTATTATTATTATTATTATTGTCACACCCTGACTTTTGCGGAAGCGTGATTATGTGTGACTTGCTTAATATCATTGCATTCAACCTTAACAAACCACTATATGATAAAACCAAAGATGTTCATCCATTGATTAAGTTTTAAAACATTACAACAACATTGTTTTAAACTCCAAAAACACAGACTTCGTATTCAGAATACAACACCAACAGGTTTTAAGTTCCATAAGGACTTTTCAGAAGACACTAATGAAAACTAGGCTTTGAAATATGTATCCTATCCAGGATAGGATACATACTCCAAACCATTCGACACCGGATGACATCTTTTATTCCTAACAACACTTGAAACCTTCAACGCCCGCCAGATCCATACTTAGTTTCCTGAAATACATATATTTTGAAAACATCAACAAAAGTTGAGCGAGTTCATGTGTTTAGTGTGTGAGCTCGAATAAACCTTGTAATCATATAAGTAAGTAAGTATTTGTAAACCCTGGTATGAAAGCAAACAAGGAAAACAAAGAATAGATCAATTAATGGTTTGCAAGGCCATTAATATGTGTGACGTGATGCAGGAAGGCTCAAACCTAGCAGATTTTGCACCGGGCTTCAGTTTGAAGACATAGTCACCTCATGGGCCAAACCCTGGTCCACATGGGTGTGGGCTCGCTACACCCAAATAGATCTATCACTCATGTCCCTCGGTCCTACTACGAGGATTAATGGTCTTATGCGTTGTAACCACCACTCACATGATCTAGCAGTACCTTTCCTTAGCTAACTATACCATGTATAAACGTTTGTAAATAGTATGTAACATGTACTTCACCCACGAAGTTATAAAACTGAAAACGGTTAAAAGAAAAGGGGGACATGAACTCACAGTTTTGCGTTCTTCAATCCGACGTAACTCAAGTTGCTACTAGTGTACACGACTACCTACAACGTACTACGGTCTATTAGACGAGCGGGTCGTGCATTGACTTAGTATTAGTTAGTGTCTTTGAGTTACGTTTCATTGTGTCTTTAATATTATCCCAAGTTATATAATTATTTGTTAAAATAATAAATATTTTAACTTAAATTATATTCATTAAATTTTGGAATAATAGTTAAAATAATATATTTTAACTTGTTACTTTTTATGTATTTATACATGTATATCTTTCCCAAGGATGGGTGTATTTGTGTTCGTATTATTATACTTGTATATTTTTGCCAAATATTGGTGGCGTATTCCGATGTGTATTTATACGTACGAAAATACGTATTTTCTTGTAATTGTTAAGTATTCTTATACTTAATTTTGTATTAACTTTTCCGGAATAATATCTTTAATAAAAATACATCAATATATATTTCCAAAATATATATTTTGAGAAATATTACTTAGAAAAATTATTTATAACTTTTCCCTTGGCAAAAATATTTATAATTCTCACACAAGTCTCAAAAATAATATATTTCCAAGTCTAACTTAGAAAATATATATAAATCCATTTTTCATCCAAAAATAATACATTTCACGTTTGTTTGAGAAAATATATATTTTCTTCCAAAAATAATACATCTTCTAATAATTCCAAGAAAAATATATATATTTTTATGTGACACCCATGACGAAACCAGGTACACCCTAAACGGTCCAAAACTGTAAAGCACACTTAACACTTTAATTGCGCGAAAACCCTAAAAACATGTGTAACTTATATGCTTGATTAAATGATATCTGTTATGTCTCGGAGGCATCCGAGAACACGTTATGACTGACATGACACTAATAAGGGCCAACAGTACGAAGTTGGTGTCCTTAGCCTTGAAACGCGTGTTAAACGGGAGTGTTCCATTTAACAACGCTGTAAACCTTTGACATTGATTATTATGTTATCGATAGCATCATTTAAGATTTCGAGTTCCAGGAACAACTTAGTTTTGTGCCTTAGACTGTGACATAAGGTTTGAAGCCAATCAGAGATCGGGCACGCAAAACGAAGCAGCTTCCCGGTTAGGAAAACGCTTTCGTTTCAGGAATAACATAAGGCAATCAAACGTGCAAGGAACGATCGATCAAGCTTAAATACACTTAAACCACCCTAGTATGAGTGTTTTATGATTAAAACGTAACTGGGTTCGGATTTCAAGACGGTTATGCATGATTTTTAAAACCGCGTCTTTTGACACTAATACGCGCAAAACGGAGTCCTTCACACAAATCGAGAACGCGTCCGGGACCCGTAAACGGATCTAAACACTCAACGGAAGATAAACATCATATTTTAGCGCACTATACGAAGCACGAGGTGGCCCTAGGGGGCCCACCCAAACCGCCACCACCCCCCATATATATATATATATATATATATTTCATTTTTTCTTTTAATTTTCACACAAAAATCCTCCAAAATTCTTCTTCTTTCTCCTAAAACTCAGCTGATCTAACAAGAACAAGCCTCAAATTAAAGGTATCAACCTTAATTTTTATGGTTTTAAGCTTGGTTTCTTGATTAAACATGGTTTAGGCCATGAAAACCTTTTTTAATCCATGATTTTTGGAAGTTTAAACATGTTTACGGGCTGAATATGAACACCATATGGATTCCCTGGTGTTATATGGCAGCCATGGTTACAAATCTTTGGGGTTTGATACCCTAATCAACACCTATTCGACATAAATCGCTTAACTAGTCGATTAACCGAAAAACAATGAAATAAGGCTTGATTGATCTAAGTTCTAGCATATTTGGATTGTACTTGATGTGTAGGTACTTAATATAGCCCACACATACTTCTGGACTCACAAGGAACGCTTGGAATCGAAGCTTGCGCTAGGTATAACATCCGAAAACCGAATCTAGGACAGGCAAAATTTTGTTTTGGCTATAACTTGATCCGTGATACTTGGATTGAGCTGATATTTGTTTTGGTCATGAAGGGTAGTGTCAGGAAGGTCCACATAAATTTTTTAATTTTAGGAATTTTCTACGATTTTTGGTAAAATTTTGACTGTTTTACAAAAAGAATTCTGGAAAAACTACCAAACGGATTCAATAAATCACCAAATTTTACATAGACACTAAGGAATATATGGGGAAAGTTATGGGAAAATTCGGAGTCCATTGGTTGAGTTTTGATTTGCGTTAAAAATCCGCGTTTTTGTGAATTTTCGGTAGCTGGAAACACACCGAAAAAAATCAGAAATATCTTAAAATTTTTGGAGATGTTTCAGGAATAAGGGATGTACAGGAAATTTTTGGGAATTTTTGGATCAATGATGGTAATTAATGTTAATTATGTGGTTGAATATGGTTTTATAAATAATTTATTTAGACAAGTAAAATGCCAAAATAAATTCACAAAAATTTTTCCCATAATCTACTGATTTTTACTGAGTTATATGAAAATTTACAGATTTTTATACGAATTATAGGTTAAATGGGAATTTTTAGGATTAAAAATGGGTTATTTTAAATCAATTTCGGCAGTTTACCGTATAACGAACCGGCCGGAACTGGGAACTGACCCAACCCGACAAATACTATAATTGAAACACGGGAAGTATTTCCAGGGCGGATTGGACACTCGGGGTGTGTCCAATACCAGTTCGGGAAATCCCCGACGGTGGAAACGGAAACTCAAAATTGGGCAACCTGGACTCCCCAAACACCCAAACTCCCTTAATGAAAAGTTAATCATTCTTAAATAACAACATGTTGGCACTATTGGTATTCCCGTACCATTGTCCGAACATGTTAAACTACTGACATTGACTGGCACGCGAACCGGTGCCCGGAAGCCAAACTGAAACTAATACTACCCTGACATCCATCACCATACCAGTATCGTATAGGCTCAATCTGGAGTGAAAACTCCTGACAGAATCCAAGTTATACCTGTTACCGACTTAGATACTGACGTGAGCCCATATTTGCATACGTGATTCTTGAAGTTGACTCAGTTGCTTGTTTACATCCTGTGTGAAACTACGACATACACTGTGAGTTTTACTTCCCCATTTTCAAACTGTTTTCCTGTTTTACATGGGGTGAAATGCATGTTACATACGTTTATACGTGCACATATATACCTGACATGATGTGAATTATCTGAGTAAACACTAGTACATGAAAAGTCCCCACAGACCCAAGTGATTAACCGTAGGCCGGTGAACGTGTAAATAGTACTATTGGTCCGACAAACCCAATTGTGATGGCCAGGAACGCCGTATGTGTCACACCCCCAAAATACCACCTAGGGAATGTGTTAGTGCACGATGTCTAAAGCCTACGTCTTAGTCTTAGTCATGCTTGTATAGGGTCTAGGGGTCAAATATGTCAAGTATGTAATGTATAGGGGTCAAAATGTAAGTTTTATGTATTAAGGTAGTGATTCCGCTCGAAATGACAAGGTGTCATTTCAAGCGGAATTAGATCCCCTATATATAGTCGTAGTTGTTTCTTATTTGGTACCGATCGTCAAGTTGTATACCGAAGTGCTGCCAAATTTTTCTGTGATCAATTAATGAGAAACAGTGTTTAAAGTGATATTCTGTCTATTTCTACTCCATTCTCTTTGATTCAAACTGTTTATGTGATTCCAACACATAAACAGTGGTATTTTGACTCTGATTGACTCATTAGATCGTTAATATCGATCCTACAATTGGTATCAGAGCCAGTTATGAGCTAAAATACCTGAATCAGAGCATTTTTCTTACACTTTTTGGATTTCTGGATGTTTGAACGGACAAAATGGACTGAGTTTTGAGTATTGTGTTTAAAAGTGACTTTTAACAAACCCTTGAGTGTATCAGCTTAAAATTTGGCCTAAATCTAGCAAAAATGGACTGATAACCTGATTCCGCTTGAACGAGCTAGTTTGAGTTTCCGCTTGAATTTCGAGCGAATCAGGTTTTTCATCTGAAAAGTTCTTATTCCGATCGAGCATTTGGAGCGAAATCAGAGTTTTAGCTTGAATCTGTGATTCCGCTCGAGGGACTATCTGTTTCCGCTTGAGTTTTCACCTGATTCCGCCTGAGAAGTGTGATTCCGCTTGAATCATCACTTTGATTTAGCTTGAAACATATAAAAGTTGATTTCGCTTGAATTTTAAACTGTGTTTCCGCTTATAAAACCTGTTTCAACTTGAAATCATATTTTGATTGTGAAAGTCCATTTCGTTCGTGATATTTCGTCCGAAGTTCAGTCTGTGTAGAAATTGTTTTTAGTAAAGTCATCTGTTTTTTTTTTAAATTTGAAAAATTTTCAGTAAATTGTCATCTAAAATGGATAACCAAGATTTCTATAACATGTTTGCCGGCAGTGGTATGACAGCAGCTCAAACCTCGGGTAGTATTTGTTGGGTTTTATTCACATGTTTATCAAAGTATTTTATCCTTATAAAATAAAAACGCAGCGGAAAATATTATTTAAAACATGTTACTTACAAGATACAAAACCCATTTCATATGTAAAACCCAATCCCCGGATCCATATACGAACATGCATGCTATCAAATATTTAAACGACAACCATAGGGTGTTTAGAATACTACCTTCCAAGGAGTAATGGATATGAAGAAGATGATGTTTCTTGAACGGTTGCCTTCAAGTGTAGAAGACCTCAAGCTTGTATACCCCAAGCCTTCCAACAAACACCTTATGTTTGGCTAGGATTTCTACACTTATGAACTCACTTAAATTCTCTCTTGATCAACCACACATAGCCGAAATATAGAGAGGTTTTTCTAGTGTTCTTGCACTTGATTTTCTAACTTGAAACCCTCATGATCAACCATCATATGGCCGATTTTTCTAGAGAGAAATCTCTAGTTTTTACAAGTTCATCTTCATGCATTTTGTCATACAAAATAGATTTAAAACCTTGAGAGACATTGCCACCATTTTGACCCAATCACAAACCATCTAGATATGACAACTTGCATGCCTTCTCATTGGACCAACAATCTTGCCCAATCAAGAGCCTCTAATTTGCATGCAATGTGATTGGCCATTTTTGTCTTGGGAAGAGGGGGCGGCCCACCTTATTTATAAAAAAAAAAATTTCAAAATTTTTCTTTTATAAATTATAAGTCTTATGTATATTTTATAACTTTTATAAAATATAACAACATATGTTATACAACTTTTATTATGTTATTTAACCCATTAAATAACAAAATAAAATATTCTCTCAAAATAAATTATCCATATAATTTATTAGTTTGTTAAGTGCAATTATTTAGAAAACCAATTTCTAAATATTTTAAGTGTTAATATTTATTTGTTTGATCATATCATAAATAAATATTGTAAGTGTTTGTCTAGCTTGTATTTGGGTATGACTCGACTTGGATCATAACGTACTAGCCACATCAATTTAATATGTGTCTTGGGCATACAAAATCCAACAATCTCCCACTTGCACAAGATATATAGAAGATTGATGCAAGTAGTAAAGACCACCTAACTATAGTTTACTACCCCTAATACGTATGACTATATGTCCCATTCAATAACATCATCCCCTTCAAGTCCCTTACTTGAACATGATTTAGGTGAATCTATCATTTATCCTTTCGTTACAGATGTCATGTCAAATCCAGAGACACAGAGTGATCACTCTCTGTTGATTTAACTTTAGCAGGCCTTAGACATCTTACTCTCAACGAATAAGAGGAACAAATCCCATCTTGACTACATACGTCTCTCACAATCACCTTGTACCACACCTGAGCTTAGCCTTATGTACTGTCATATTACTAACAGCGAAGAAAAAAGTCAAGGTACAATATTTGGTGAATATCAAGACCCAATATGTATCTCAGGTCTGAGGATACTATGATATTCTCCTTTACTCAAATTTACTTATGATCAATCACAAATGATTCCATGCAGTAACATTTGAGAGCGAGTCGGTCCAATATTTGTATCCCACAAATATCTATGAACTTTGGCAGCAACACTTTGCTCTATATTCATACTTAATGAATATCCACGAATCCAAGTTCATAATAGTCTTACATTCATATTTGTTCCCACAAGTATGATCGACTACGGACATTTAGAATAAGTAACTTATTCATGGATTTAAACATGCTAAAATGGAACATAACTCAAAATACCATAAAGAGTTAAAATAACAGTTGTTCCAATATCCAAACTCAAAATAGATCAAATCCAATCACTAGAATATCGAAGTCCTAAGGCACAAGTATGACCCTTCATGCTTTGCCCGTTCGAGGAGCTTCGTGAGTGGATCCGCAATATTTTGATCAGTATGAACTTTGCGAATACATATCTTTCCCCTTTTTCAACTTCATCCCTTATGTAGTTGAAACTCCGCTCAATGTGCCTAGTCTTTTGATGTACACGAGGTTCCTTGATTTAAGCAATCGCACCATCGTTATCACAAATATCTCTAGGGGTCCTGAATGGTAGGGACTACCCCTAGATCGGCAATAATTCAAGTGGCAGATCCATTTGAATTATCTCAATCAATGAAGCGGTGATGTATTATGATTCTGTAGTGGACAATGCTACCCTGATTGTCATCGAGGACCATTTCGATCAGTTTGGAAACTCGTATCCATGTAACCCTTTATAACGAATTCCGAAACTCGCATCCCTGTAACCCTTTAGAACGAGTTCCTCTTCACCATATCCATATATTAGAAATATATCCTTAGTCTTTCTAAGGTATTTCAATATATTTTTAATAGTCACCCAATGACCGTTACTCACTGGTATCTTCTAGTCATGCCTAAAGCGCATGACTTGTCCGGTCTAATGCATATCATTACATACATAATGGATCCTATAGCAGACGCATATGGGATTCCTTCCATTCTTTCTTGCTCATCCTTTGAGCTTGGACATTGAGACGCACTCAATATTGTCCTCTCTTGAATAGGTACCAAACCTTTCACAGAGTTCTCCATCTTGAACCTTTTCAAGACTTTGTCAATGTATGCACTTTAGCTTAAACCTATCAAGCGCCTTGATCTATCCCTATAGATCTTTATTCCCAAAATATAGGCAGCTTCTCCAAGATCTTTAATGGAAAAACATCTTCCAAGCCAGGCTTTTACACCTTCCATGGTTGGAATGTCATTTCCAAATAGTAGAATGTCATCGACATACAATACTAAGAAAGTGACGGTGCTCCCACTAGCTTTCTTATACACACAAGCTTCATCGCCATTCTTGATGAACCCAAAATTCCTAATTTCTTCATCAAAACGGTGATTCCAACTTCTCGATGCTTGTTTCAATCCATAGATTGATTTCTTTAACTTGCATACTTTGTTAGGATGTTTTGGATCGACAAAACCTTCAGGCTGAACCATATAGATATCTTCATCAAGATATCCATTGAGGAAAGCCGTTTTGACATCCATTTGCCAAATCTCATAATCATATTATGCAGGTATGGCAAATAATATCCTTATTGACTTTAGCTTTGCTACAGGCGAGAAGGTCTCATCACAATCAACCCCTTGAGTTTGATTGAAACCTTTTGCTACAAGTCTCGCTTTATAAGTATCCAAGTTTCCATGCATATCGGTTTTCTTCCTGAAAACCCCACTTACTTCCAACCACTTTGGAATTAAGAGGTGCTACAACCAATTCCCATACTTGGTTGTCATACATGGATTGCATCTCTACGTTCATGGTTTCAAGCCATCTGTCACAATCGAATTTTAACATTGGATCATGGTATGTGGTAGGTTCACCCGAATCTACCACGTAGCATCCATTTATGAAAAATCCATATCTTTCAGGTGGACTACTAATTCTACCAGATCTGCGAACGTTTTGAGTGTGTTAATCAACCACTTGATTGTTTTCAACAACCTTCTTGTTGAATGCTAGTATCAACCAAACGTGTATCGGCTTATGGTTCTTGATCCTCATCAAGTTCCATTGTTCGACTAATTCCTTCCATAAGGAACTTAGCTTCCAAGAACTCAGCCTTTCGAGCAACAAATTCCTTTTGCTCTGTTGGGTCGTAGAAATAATATCCTATACCATCTTTAGGATATCCTACAAAGATACACTTAGTGGATCATACTTCTAATTTGTTTGGGGTGTATTGCTTCACATAAGCTTCACAACCCATACCCTTAAATATGATTAATGATGGAGCCCTTCCATGCCATATTTCAAAAGGTGTCTTATCCACTTTCTTGGTTTGGGCCATACGGGCCGCGGAGAGCAAAGCGTAACCTCAAAATGATAGAGATAATGTGCTCCTAGCCATCATAGATCAAACCATATCCAAATAGAGTTCGATTCCTCCTCTATCGAAACGAAGAACTTTAATTGAGTTGATTTAGTACTTCATCTTTTGAAGATTTTGAACGTTTCAAAACTTCATCTTTGTGTCAATTACACATAACCATAACTACTATAGTTGTCGGTAAAAGGTAATGAAGTATCTTTCACCATTCCTAGTCATTGGCTTAAAAGGATCACATACATTCGAATGTATGATACCTAATAAATCTTTTGCCCTTTCCCACTAAGGAATTACTTGGTTGTTTTCCCTTGTAAAAAAGATACGCATGCATCAAGTAAACCAATTTCATTTGTTTCCAAAAGATAATTCTTTCAAAGTGTCTACATGCGACATCTGTTTATATGACTAAGGCGATAATGCCAAAGATAGGTCTCACTCAAATCCATTTTGAGTTTCCTGGTGATTGCTTGGTACATCGAACTATCAAATGGTATATTATCATGAACCAATTCATAAATACCATTTGAAGGCATAGCTTTAAAGTAAAACATGTCATTCATCGAAATATAAATGTCATGGTTTTCAAACTTTAAATCAAAACCATATTGTCTTAAAAAGAGACTTGAATAATGTTCCTAGTCAAACTAGGAGCACACAATACATTTTAAAACAATTTTCAAACCATTTGGAAGTTTCAAAACATAGTCTCCTTTCTTGTAATGCTTATTTCTTTTAAACTTTTGCAACGAATTGCAAATATGAGTTCCACATCCGGTATCTAATACCCATGTGTTTGAAGAAATAACATTAAGGTCAATATGTATCATAAAGACTGTACCTGAGGTTTGCCTAACATCCCTCTTGTTTTCAACTCCTTGAGATAGGTTGGACAATTCCTATTTAAATGTCCTGTCTCTCCATACTCAAAGTATGGATCGTTCGTGGCAACCTTTGCCTTCTTATATTTTGGTTTCGGTGGTTCTGCTTTAGCCTTTCTTTTTCCTTTCCCTTTGAATTTCCCGTTACCATTTTCAATATTTGCTTTGGTGTCGGGGTGATGCCCTTTCTTGTTGTCATCCTCATTGATCGTTAGAATGAGTAAAGCCCTTTTACCCATATAGACACCTTTTGAGGTGATCAATGTGGCTTTTCATCTTAAAGATATAAGATGAGACCGATTGGATTTCCTCCATTCGACATGCATGAAGCACTCGAACCGTTTCGAAGCGTTCTACCCTTAGGAACATTTCCTACAATTGGTTAATCATGTCGTATGTTCATGATGTTCAAAATCCTTTTGAATCTCGGGAAACATAATTCCCAACATGAGGCAAGAGGCTTGCATAGTATCCTCGATATACTTAATCCAATCATTATAGGTATCCTTATCTTCCGTAAGAGGTTCATCAGGATTAGGATCGTTTTCAGTGATAGGTTACGGACGGTTTGGGTAATATTGTTAGCGGCCATCTTCAAAATTTAACAAGGTCAATTTAGTATTTTCGATATTATTATATTGTAATCATTAATACCCTTTTGTGTCTTAAAGACAATTAATAATTAAAATCTAGAATCCAACGTTACATTTAAATATTGGTTAGGTGATCTTTATCCCTCTATTTAAATTAACAAGGTAGTCAACGTTTGACAATTGTAACTCTTTGCAATTTCTAGCCATATGGGATCGGTTAAACATCTTCATGTTTAGTTGGCATGTTTAATCCCATCAACACCTTTGTTCCCCATGCTTCGGTGACCCTAAGTTCATGGTTTCCAAATCAAGTCGTCCAACTTACACACACGTGTGAGTTTATACACATAAGTGGTTAGGTGACCTTTATCCCACAAACATGGTAAACCCACCTCGAACATACAAGTTCCCTCAAATGTGGTTAGGTGACCTTTATCCCACAATAAGAGTTCCCAAGTGTTTCGAGTGTTGTATAAAAGGATGGTGTTTGACCTGTTTTATAAAAGGTTTTTTTTTTAATATTTCAAAATTCTAGTTTAGAAAATATTATGTACCATACATTTGCATGCATTCAAATCAATGGTACTTTAGTGAAAACTAATTTTCAAGGTTCTTTTTAATAAAACCCTTTTTATTATAAAATCATTAATTTTTTAATAAGACCTTTATTAACCATTTTAATGATTTTGTTAAGAACCATTTTTATGCTTGTTGTCGATTATTAGTTTGTTTAGTCATGCATATCGACATATCATTAAAACAACAAAATAAGCAACCAAACAAGCACATCATACATAACAATAGGTGCATAACCATAGCCAACTATTTTGACAACACTTGTTAGCCGAAACAAGTGTGCCAAAAGGTCTTTCCTAAGGGGTGAAAATTGACACAAGTAATGTGTCGTTGAACTCCCACTTGATCCCGCATCCAAATGCTTCAAGTCTCCTTTTTGTGTTGTGATTTCTTCACATTCTTTGGTCTTCCAAATGTCTTTTATATTCAGCTCCAAACTCCTTTGGACTTCAAAAAATGTGTTTTGGTTATCGGGCTAAAATCCCGTTAAGAACCGTGAAGTCCTTTAGGCCCGAAAATAGCCAAAACCAAAAACGCATTTTTGTGGGCATCTTCTTTTACAAAAGTATCCTAATACATTTTTCTAGTAAAATAAAATGCACCTAATCTGTTTATTTACATGCCAAATGAGAATAAATAAATTACATAACTTTACAAATGGAAGAACAAAAAATAATAATTATTACAACCCATTGAATAATTAATAAAATAAATCACAACACAATCATTCAACACCAGGTCTTGGCTAGGTTATATGCACCAAAATATATATCCAAATATATAAAATTCAAGAAGCAAAGTGGTTCCCTTTTACTACCTACAATTTTTCGGTCAAGAATGAAAAACCGAAAAATGTGGGTTTTTGTCCAAACAAAATAATCATCCAAATGAAATAATTTTTCAAGATTCATTTATGCATGTAAGAATATAATCTTGAAAAACAAAGGGATAACCATGGTGAAAATTTCGGCCATAGGCTGGTAAAACTAAACCGAGACCTTTCAAATTTGCTAATTTCTTGGTTCATAAGCCGGGCTTTATGGATATAGTTAACTCAAAGTGGGGTGTTCATATTAATGGAGTTCATCAGTTTCATCTCATTAAGAAACTAACTCTAATGAAGTCTTCTCTTCGAGCGTTCCTTTTCAAACAAGGAAATCTCCATGAAAAGGTTGTGAACTTGCGTGGGGAGCTTGAGTCTATTCAGCGAGATATTGATAGGGATCCAATGAATGAGTCTTTACGTTGTAAGGAGGCATCTGTGCTACGTGATTTTCAGGAAGCTTCGCTTGATGAGGAGAGATTCCTTAAGCAGAAGTCTAAAGTTGAGTGGCTTCGAGCAGGTGATGCTAATACGTCCTTTTTCCATTCGTCATTAAAGTGTAGAAACCATATCAATCGTATTGAGGCTATAGCTGATTCGAGTGGAAACCTGTTTGAGGGTGATAATGTGGCTGAGGCTTTTGTTAACCATTATGAGCAATTTTTGGGAAGTGAAGGTCAAGTATCTTTATTACCGTCTCCTGATCTGTTCTCAAATAAGCTGAATTCTGAAACTGCTAACTTCATGGTTCGTCCGGTCACATTAGAGGAGATTAAGTCTGCTATGTTTTCAATTGGGAATGATAAAGCCCCTGGTCCTGATGGTTATACGGCTGCGTTTTTTAAGAGTACTTGGCATATAGTGGGGAGTGATGTTTCTAATGCTATTCTTGATTTCTTTAACACTAGAAATCTCCTACAACAGCTTAACCACACTCTGGTTGCGCTGGTTCCCAAGGTGTCAACTCCTATGAAGATTACTGATTATCGTCCAATATCCTGCTGTAACGTTATTCTCAAATGTATTAGTAAGGTGCTGGCAGATCGGTTGAAGGGTTCGTTAAATGATATTGTGAGCATAAACCAGTCAGCTTTTGTTCCTGGTAGGAAAATTTCAGATAACATTCTCCTTACGCAGGAATTAATGCATAATTATCATCGTGATTTTGGTCCCCCAAGGTGTGCGTTTAAGGTAGACATCCAAAAAGCTTATGATACAGTTGATTGGAGTTTTCTTAAAAATGTGCTGGTAGGGTTTGGTTTTAATGGTATTATGGTGGATTGCATTATGCTATGTGTGTCAACAGCTTCTTATTCGATTTGTGTGAATGGGAGTATTCATGGGTATTTTAAAGGAAAAAGGGGTTTAAGACAGGGCGACCCCTTATCCCCTTATCTTTTTACTCTCGTGATGGAGGTCTTGACTTGCATTTTAAACCATGCGACGAAGATTGATTCTTCTTTCAGGTTTCATAATAAATGTGAGAAGCAACAAATTGTGAATCTTTGTTTTGCCGATGATTTATTCCTATTTGCTAGGGGAGATGTGGCTTCGGCTAGGTGTGTTATGTTATCCCTAACTCAATTCTCTCGAATGTCAGGCTTGGTTCCTAGTAGTCAGAAGAGCACAGGGTTTTTCTGTAATGTTTCTGACCATGTTAAAAGAGAAATTTTGACCATTTTGCCTTTTGAGGAGGGTTCGCTGCCTGTGAGATACTTGGGTGTCCCGCTTATTTCTTCTAGATTATTATACAAGGATTGTAGTATTCTTGTGGAGCGGCTTGATCAGCGGATTAATAGCTGGAAGAACAAAATGTTGTCGTTCGCTGGTAGATTGCAATTAATTATTTCGGTCCTCTCGGCTTTACACGTGTACTGGTTGTCGGTTTTTATTTTACCAGCTAGGGTGGTTAAGGATCTTGAAGCTAAAATGCGGAAGTTCCTTTGGGCTCAATCCCCGTCTCATAGTGGTAGGGCAAAAGTTTTATGGAAGTCTGTGTGTGTCCATAAGCATGAAGGGGGTTTAGGCATTCGTCGAATTGCTGACGTCAATAAGTCTCTTATGGTATCCCATATTTGGAGCATTCTTAGTAATCGGCAATCTTTATGGGTTGCTTGGATCCATTCTTATCGGTAAAAAGGTCGTAGTTTTTGGGATCACAAGGTTCCGGCTTCTTGTTGTTGGAGTTGGAGGAAGTTGGCTCAGATTCGACCTTTAATTCGTCATCATGTTTGGTCTCAAATTGGTGATGGCAGCCGTACTTCAGCTTGGTATGACACGTGGAGTGATATTGGTCCGCTTTGTAATTTCCTTTCGCCTAGAGTAATAACTCGAGAGGGATTTTCTTTAAATGCCAAGGTTGCAGATGTTTATTCTGATGGTTCGTGGCTTTGGCCGGTTGCATGGAAAGATACATACCCTGTTCTTATACAATTGGATCATATGAATCGAAATTTTAATAACCAGGATCGTCTCTATTGGAAGGTTGGTGGTAATATAACTGAGCATTCATCTTCGGAAGTTTGGGACTCGGTTCGGTTTAGGGAGCAGGAAGTCAATTGGGCTACTATCGTATGGTTTTCTCAATGTATTCCTCGTCACGCTTTTCTGATGTGGTTGATTGTTAGACGTAAATTTTTGACTCAAGACAAAATCTTACATTGGAACCACACTCGAAGAACTAGCATGAACATGATGTGTTGTCTTCTATGTTATGAGAATATTGATTCGCATAACCATTTATTCTTTGAATGCAAGCTATCCACTCAAATCTGGAGTATGGTTAGATCGAAAGCAGGTATGGATAATGTGGATTCAAAGTGGAGCGTTATTTTGGATTGGCTTGGCCTTCGTTCTCGGTTAAAATCAGCGAAGAATTTGGTTTGTAGACTGTTAGTTGCTGCCCTGGCGTACATCATTTGGCAAGAAAGGAACAATCGGCTCTTTAGAAACCAAGGGAGACCTCCGGACGTCATTTGTAAGGCTGTTTTAGAAAATGTGAGGTATAAATTGATGGGGCTTAAATTCAAGAACACAGCTAGAGTGCGGGAGTTGCTGGAGAAGTGGGATATCCATGGTGCCGATTTACTTATGGAAAATGGCTGATTTTTAATGTCTTGGGTATCGTTCAGTCTAGATAGTTGTCTAGTGGTTTTTTATGTGTGTCTCCTTTGATAGTTGTTCTTTTTGTTCTACTTACATGAGGGTATGTCTCATGTTTGAACTAGTAAGGATTTTCCTTACTACTTGTTTTGATTGTTTGTGAATATATAGAATCACCGGGGTAACCCTTTACCCAAAAAAATATTTCATATCCTACGAAGCATGCACTCATATAAGCGGCTCTGGTACCATTGTTGGGTTTTATTCACATGTTTATCAAAGTATTTTATCCTTATAAAATAAAAACGCAGCGGAAAATATTATTTAAAACATGTTACTTACAAGATACAAAACCCATTTCATATGTAAAACCCAATCCCCGGATCCATATACGAACATGCATGCTATCAAATATTTAAACGACAACCATAGGGTGTTTAGAATACTACCTTCCAAGGAGTAATGGATATGAAGAAGATGATGTTTCTTGAACGGTTGCCTTCAAGTGTAGAAGACCTCAAGCTTGTATACCCCAAGCCTTCCAACAAACACCTTATGTTTGGCTAGGATTTCTACACTTATGAACTCACTTAAATTCTCTCTTGATCAACCACACGTAGCCGAAATATAGAGAGGTTTTTCTAGTGTTCTTGCACTTGATTTTCTAACTTGAAACCCTCATGATCAACCATCATATGGCCGATTTTTCTAGAGAGAAATCTCTAGTTTTTACAAGTTCATCTTCATGCATTTTGTCATACAAAATAGATTTAAAACCTTGAGAGACATTGCCACCATTTTGACCCAATCACAAACCATCTAGATATGACAACTTGCATGCCTTCTCATTGGACCAACAATCTTGCCCAATCAAGAGCCTCTAATTTGCATGCAATGTGATTGGCCATTTTTGTCTTGGGAAGAGGGGGCGGCCCACCTTATTTATAAAAAAAAAAATTCAAATTTTTTCTTTTATAAATTATAAGTCTTATGTATATTTTATAACTTTTATAAAATATAACAACATATGTTATACAACTTTTATTATGTTATTTAACCCATTAAATAACAAAATAAAATATTCTCTCAAAATAAATTATCCGTATAATTTATTAGTTTGTCAAGTACAATTATTTAGAAAACCAATTTCTAAATATTTTAAGTGTTAATATTTATTTGTTTGATCATATCATAAATAAATATTGTAAGTGTTTTTTTTTTGGGTAAAGGGTTACCCCGGTGATTCTATATATTCACAAACCAAAAAACACAAGTAGTGTAGCCTGCCTACACTAGTTCATTCATGGGACATGCCCCAAGAACGTAAAACAAAGAAACCAGAAAACAACCAAAAGAGAAACAAATAGACACAACTAGACTACAATCTAGACAAAAGCGCAAGAAACCAGCAACTAATCAGCCACCATCATCTTCCACATGGTTTCCTCGAATCTCCCACTCTTCAAGAAGTCTCCTCACACTTGAAGTGTTCTTCAGTTTAGCTCCCATCAGCTTGTAACGGACCGTATTTAATATAATCTCACTAAGTTTCTCCGGAGGTCTCAACTGATTTTTAAAAGTTCTGGCATTTCGTTCTTGCCAAATGAAGTAAACGGCAGCCGCAACTAGAACTTTGGCAGTGTAATTTCTAGCCGTTTTAGACCGAACACGAACCAGCAACCAATCCAATATCTCATTCCAATTCGGACTAACATCTCCCATGTTTACCTTGTTTCGAATATTATACCAAACTTGAGCCGAGTAATTGCATTCAAAAAATAAATGCGGATGAGAGTCATAATTCTGATAACATAACATGCAACACATCATATTCATGTTCTTCCTCCTCGATAGATCCCACTCTAGAATTTTATCTTGAGTCAAAAGTTTACCTTTAAGGACCAGCCACATTAAGAAAGCATGACGAGGGATAGACTGCGCAAACCAAACAATCCTACACCAATTCACTTCCGGAGCCGTGTATCGAACCGACTGCCACACGCAAGAAGTGGAGAATTCCATAGTATCACTACCTTCTCTCCATAACAATCTATCTTCATTCGATGTAGTTAACTGAACCTGATCTAACTGAATGAGAACCGGAAACATATCTCTCCAAGCCAACGGCCACGCCCAAGAGCCATTCGAGTAAATGTTAGCCACAGAATCATCCAGTTTAAAATCTGCATCTTTAATGGTTCTAGGCGTAATAAAATCGCCAAGCGGCCCTATATCACTCCAGTAATCAAACCACGCCGAAGTGTTAGCACCATTACCTAACTCCGAAAATATTGTAAGTGTTTGTCTAGCTTGTATTTGGGTATGACTCGACTTGGATCATAACGTACTAGCCACATCAATTTAATATGTGTCTTGGGCATACAAAATCCAACAGTATTGTTCAAAACGTCAATATGTAAAACGAGTTAGGGACGATGCAGAAACCACCTAAACTGATGAATATCGATGAGTATTCGGGTTGGGCAGGAAGATTTAAAACATGGGTTCAAGCAAACCACTTTGAATGCTGGTTGAAGATTGAAGAGAAATATGATCCTCCATTAGATGCTATGGGTCATCCAAAAGTGATTGGGAGTTTGACACAAACTGAGCAAGCAGATTTCAAAGCTGAAAAGAAGATGATGAGTATTCTTCAACAGGCAATTAAAGAGGATATCTTGGTGTTGTTACAGCATGAGGATAATTCAAAATCTATTTGGAATAAACTGCAAACAAAGTTTGAAGGGAGTGGAGAGATGTTGAAAAGCAAAAAGGCTTTGATAAATAAACAATTTGACATCTTCACGGGTATGAAAGGTGAAACTACAAAACAATTGATTGAAAGATACTGCCATTTAGTTCTAGAGATGGGAAGATTGAAGATAACCAAGACTAATGAGGAGTCGATCGATAAATTGGCAGACGCATTGCCATATGATGAGTGGGGAACTTATTTGCTGGTGTTAAAGAACAAAACAAGTTTTGAGAATATGAATCTTAGTGGTTTCATAGAGAAGATCGAAGCACATGAGTTAGAGTTAACAAAGATTAAACAGATGAATTCTGCAAAGATTCAACAGGATGTTTCGCTGTATTACAAAGGTAGTTCTCCGGCAACAACGAATCTGAGCCCGAAGATTCAAACAGGGTTTAGTGCAGATTCGTCTAGTACTTCAAGCAACAACAAGTCTTCACCATTTGCGAGTTATGAGCCAAACTACAAAGCTTCTGAACAAGCTACTCCACAAAGCTTTTCAAGCTCGAACAATCAGAGTCAAGGTCCGGGGATAATGTGCAACATTGCAGTAAACATTAAGAATGCTCAAGATTTTACAGAATCTTCTGCCAGACAGCACATTGCACTACTCGCATCAGTACTGGAATCATACGAGAGTTTGGTGGCTGGAAAAATAGGAAACCCCGATATGATGAAAGAGGACTATGATCAAATAGATCCGGAGGAGCTCGAGTTGATAGACATCAAGTGGGGTATGGCTAGCTTGGTTAGAAGAGCTCAACGATTCATGGAGATTACAGGTCGAAACAATTTGTTAGGACCTGATCAAAAGCTTGGATTTGACAAGACTAAAGTGACGTGTTTTAAGTGTAAAGAGAAGGGGCATTTTAAGAGAGAATGTCCAAACAGAGAGATCAACAATCACCAAAATCCTTTTACCAATGATTACTACAGACATGCGATCTATCACAAGACAAATCAACAACCAGTCGTTCAAAGACCACAGATCAAGAACAAGCTAGAAAAAGCTCTCATAGTCAACCAAGATGATGAAAAGGTAGCTGAAGGATTCAGTTGGGATAAATACATCCCTGGCAATGAGGGTAGAGGTTTGATTGCTGAGATTGTGGAAGAACCAGAGAATGTTGCTGAGACAGAGGTTGTTTGTGAAGATGTGTCTGAGGAAAGTTCGGTTGATCTTGAAGAAGTAGCTGCAGAAATCTACTACTATCAATCCGAACAAGAGGTTTTAGCTAGTACTTTAAAATCAATTATACCTCCTAATGTGGTTGATTCTTTTGCAGGTATATTTAGCGAGCCAACAACCGGATTTTGCCCACAATACGAGGAGGAGAAAGCTCAGGTTGAAGAGATGATTGATGTCTCAAAAGAAATGACTGAAGAGACATTAAAAGAGATTGCAGACAAAGCTTTGATGGCAAAATTGAAAGAGGTAGACACAGAATCTGTAAAACCAAAGTCTATTGATACTGAGTCGGTCAAAGCAGAGTTAGGTCAAAAGGAGTCTGATGGGAAATTGGAAAGTCAGGAGGTCAAAACCGAAGGAGTGTCTGAGTCAGAGTCTGATAATGTCGGTAAACAGGATGTTAATTTTGAACAAGAGGAAAAGGTTGTTGAAAAGATTGATTCAATCTCTGAAACTTCATGCGAAAACTGTTCAAAACCCTGCATGGAGTGTCTTGAAAAGGACACAAAGTTTCAGGAATTGAAACAATACACTGATGCACTGAAATTTGATCTGAATGAAGTAAAAGAAGCGTATAACAAGTTGGCTAAATCTATCAAAATGATTCAAAATGAGAGTCTTGAAAACGATAAAGCCACAAAATTGCTAAAATCAACAGTTCTTGACAAACAAAAGGAAATCAACTTTCATTTGGACACGATAGCTTCATTGAAAAAGGAATTGGAGTTAACAAAAATTGAGAATGAAAGAATTGATAAGAAGTTGATGAGTTACATTGCATCTTCATATGTGATTGAACAAATTGTCCCGCAACAACCAGATGCAACACCTGTGTTTAATAGTGTTCCACCCCCAATGTGGAATCATTATACTCAGAGGTATCCAGATGGGGTGGAAGCTGCTTTGAACCTCAAGTTGGGAACCATTGAGGATGAGTTACCTGAGAGTATTGATGTTACATTCTCTCCGTCCGACACTGACAATGAGTCACAGGTGATCAAGACCGTTGTTGACCAAGTGTTAGACGAAGAGAATGATAACTCAGACTTTGAAACTGTGAAAACACATTTGGAAAATTCCAGTTCTGAATGTGAAGATGATGGTAACTTTTTGGACAAGTTTATACCAAAATCAGAAAAGGTTGCGAATGATGATCCGATTATGGTGGTTTACACTATGATTGGAACTGACAAACTCTATTCTGATTTTGAGTATCCAATCCAGAACGCAAACATAAAAAATATTGAGAAGGTGTTTAAGCTTGTTGAGATTGATATTTCTGAAGTTAACAAAAATGAGTTCTTTTCAAAACCTAAAAAACCTTTTGTGAAACAAAACAACCCTGGGAAGAAAGATTGGGTAAGTAACAATGGGTCTAACAAGAAAAATGGAAACAATTTTAAAAACAAAAGGTATTGGGTTTGAAAAGAGAATGGCTAAGAATGTTAAGCCAAAGGAAACAATGAGTGATGTTTTTGTTGTTGGTCCAAGTGTTGATGCTGAAAAGGAGTATATTTTTAGTCAAAAAGCCATTGATGATTTCAATGCAGCGAAAAAATTGAGAGAAGAGACCTACAAATCAACTTTTGTCGAATATGACAAAAGAGTTTGTTACCGTTGCAATGAGATTGGTCATATGGTGAAACAATGCATCAAAAAGTTTGAAAAACCCATTTTCAAGAAACCTGTTTTGCAAAAGTCAAAACCTAAAACTCCAACTGATAACAAGGGTAAAAACCTATGGTTTTCCCCATTCGAATCTTGAAAAGAGGAGAATCTTTGAAGTCCGAAGAAAAGCCGAAATCAACTTTTGAGATTGGTGAATCTTCGAAAACTCAAAAGACTTCAAAAATTTATCCAAAGATGAAAGTTTTTGAAAACCAATCATGGGTGGCAAAACCAAAATCATCAGTTGAAGAGAAAAAGATGGAAAGTATTTTGAAAAATGAAAATGAGTTAAAATCTGAATAAAAAATGGTTACTAATGATGGTCAGAAAATTGAATTTGAATTGGACAAGTTTCTTGCAGATTTTCCACCAATCAAAGAGAAAATTTCAAAACTAAATGTTGAACCTGTTGTTCCAAATGTGATCTTTAGTATTCCGAAAGTTGATGAGAAATAATACTGCTTAAAAGTGGGCGAAATGGGCGATCTGGGCGATTCTTGGAGAACAACTTAAAACCCTAGTTCGATCTTCCTTCCACCTCTCGATTGGATCTGGTTTTTTTGGGTAAAGGGTTACCCCGGTGATTCTATATATTCACAACATATAAAACAAGTAGTAAGGTAACATCCTTACTAGTTCAGACATGGGACATACCCCCATGAAAGTAAAACCAAGTAAACCACAAAAACTGTAAGACCAAACGACTACTAGACTCACAATCTAGAACAAAAGACTCCATAACTTATTCGAAATCAACCATTTTCCATGAGTAAATCAGCTCCATGAATATCTCACTTCTCCAGTAATGCCCGAACTCGCGCAGTGTTCTTGTACTTGAGCCCCATTAGCTTATATCTAACAGTTTCTATAACCAGCTGACAAAGAACATCCGGAGGCCTTGCATGGTTTCTAAATAATCGGTTATTTCTCTCCTGCCATATGGTATAAGCTAGCGCTGCAATCAACAATCGAGCCACCATATTTGATGCTGATTTTGACCGAGATCGAGTACCTAGCCATTCGAAAACATCACTCCACTTTGAATCGACACTCTCCATACCGGCCTTCGCACGAATCATTTCCCAAACTCGCGTGGATAGTTTGCACTCAAAAAATAAGTGGTCATGAGAATCAATATTCTCGATTGGATCTGGTTAGTATCTAGGGTAAGTGATTTCCACTCGTGGGAGATTATTCTGCCATTAAATCTAAACGGGTTCCTTCGTGAGTAGGGTTTAGTCGGTCTTTCTAGGGTTTCGATTGTTTTTTGGTTTCTTGTTTGCTTATTGATCAGATTGAGTTTTGATTCGATTAAACGGCTGATTCTTAATTACATCTTCGGAGTTTTGTGATCCAATCTCAGCCTGATTCACATTAGGGTTTCAGTAGGGGTGCGGCTTATCATTTCCGTTGGCTGGTTAGGGTCTCGGCAGGTTCAAGTCCTTTCATTCGCTGATTGATTGAAGTTCAGTTACAACATAATCAGATTCCGTTGGCTAGTTCTTTCGGCTCTAGGGTTTCGGCTGGTGGTGTTTGAGTTCTTTTGTGACTGTTGTTATGGATGATTCAGCAGACAACTCCAAGGTCTTTGCTTCTAGAATTAAGAATATTGATGGAAAACCATTTGAGCCAAGACAAACCTCACTTATGGCGGCTAGGGTTTCTGAAATGCCGAGTAAGAAGGTATGTTTTATGATGCCGCTTAACGATTCTGAACATTTTATTGGCTGTTCTGATTTTTTTGGGTAAAGGGTTACCCCGGTGAAATTTTATATCAACCAAAATATAAAACAGGGTGTGATGAGACATCAACACACACTTCTAGGCTTGGCATACCAAGACTAGCAACACAAACAAAGAAAGAAACACCCGACAAAACGTCACAACCAAGAGACAAACTAAACAAGGGTTCACGGCCCGAAAAAACAAACACTAGGACAAACTAACAAATCCTCCTTAGCCCGGATCCAAAGCCATATTCTTCGAGATCAGCCATCTTTCCAATATCTTGTCATATTTTGGAACTCCACCCACCTTGAAACCCATAATTCTAAGCCAAACCGTGTCAATAATGATCTTAGATAGAGCATCAGCATTTCGAGAAAGAGGAGAAAATAGACGATTGTTTCTTTCTTGCCAAATAAAATAAGTGGTGGCCGCAACCAGAATCTTGCATATAATATGCTCTAGAGTTCTTGAATTAGCATTCAGTTCCATCCATTGAATAATCGACGACCAAGTATTCAAAACACCCCCCATGTCCACGTTTTTCCTAACCACTCCCCAAACATCCGAGGAATAATGACATTGGAAAAAAAGATGATCTCTAGAGTCACGATCATAATTGCATAATGGACAACACATGAGCTGTAAATTAGTAGCACTACCAGCTTCCCAAACGGTCAACCTGTCTTGTGTCTTAAGTTTATTCTTGATAACTAGCCACAAGTGGAAAGAATGTCGAGGAATACATTGAGTGAACCAAACCGATTTAGCCCATAAGACCTTCTCCTCTCTATTTCGCAAGCAATTCCAAACCTCCCAAGAACCAAAATGCTGAAGTTTACCATCCAGATCTCTCCAACATAGCCGATCATCTACACCAGCTATAACTTGAGGTATATCGATATTTATAAGAACCGGATAAGTGTCATACCATGCCTCGGGCCATAACCACTGACCATTATCAGCAACAAGATCAGCAACCATAGAACTTAGAGAGAAACCAGCATTAGCGATAGCTCTCGGTGATATAAAAGACCGAAGAGGGCTGCAAACACACCAATTGTCGCTCCACGCATTAGTTTGGCTCCCACTCCTAATAGACATCCAGAAAAACGATCGAACTTTATTACGTATAGACAAGAGCTTTCTCCATCCCCAACTAACGTTACCTCTACTCTGAACCTCCCAGAAGTTTTTACCTTTCAACTTATAAGAATGTATCCATTGAACCCATAGCGACTTACGGTTAGTGATTATGCTCCAGATATGTGATGTCAAAAGAGCTTTATTCACATCCATAATACTTCTAATACCCAATCCACCCTCATCTTTAGGGGTACAAACAACCTTCCATGCCACTTTAGCCCTAGCCGATCCCTGATAGCCACCATTCCATAAGAACGTTCGCAATCTTTTCTCCAAGTCTTTTATAACACCCTGAGGCAGCATAAAAACCGAAGCCCAATACCAATACATGGCTGCCGGGACTGAATTGATAAGCTGAAGTCTACCTGCAAAAGACAAGGACTTAGACATCCAGTTATCTATACGTCTTTCTACACGCTCCACAAGGGTTTTACAGTCACGAGCAGCCAATCTCGTAGATATCAACGGAACTCCAAGATACCAAACCGGAAGAGAACCCTCTTGAAAGGGCATAACATCCAAAATTTAATCTTTAACATACAGGGGAACATTACTGAAGAAAACAGTGCTTTTAGAAGAGCTAGGAACCAGACCCGAAATGTTAGTGAATTTCCCAAGAGCATCTCTCAAATGTTTGACCGAAGCACAATCCCCGTGAGAAAAAATGAACAAATCATCAGCAAACGAGACACTAATGATCTTTTGTTTAGGGCAATGAGCATGAAACTTAAACGACGTGTGCAAAGCCAATTGCTGCAATAGAAGGGTCAGAACCTCCATAACTAATGTGAAAAGATAAGGCGATAAAGGGTCACCTTGTCTAAGGCCTCGTTTCCCTGCAAAATAACCATGAAGTTCCCCATTAATGCTTAGAGAATATGAAACCGTTGTAACACAGGTCATAATCCATGTGACCATTTGGCGATGAAAACCGAATCAATTAAGAATAGTTTCCAGGAAAGACCAATTAACTGTATCATACGCCTTCTGAATATCAATCTTAAAAGCACATCTTGCAGGACCTCTATTAAGATGATAATTGTGCATCAATTCCTGGGTTAGAAGAATGTTATCCGAGATCTTCCTACCCGGAACAAAAGCCGACTGATTTATACTGACCAATTCATCCAAACTCCCTTTGATCCTATCCGTAATAATTTTACTGATACATTTGAAGAGGACATTACAGCAAGATATAGGACGGTAGTCAATAACCGAATTAGGCGTTTCCTTTTTAGGGACCAAAGCAATAATAGTGTGGTTGACCTGCTTCAGAAGTTTACCATTCTGAAAAAAATCACGAATAGCATTCGTTACCTCATCTCCCACAATATCCCATGATTGTTTAAAGAACGCAGATGTGAACCCATCTGGACCAGGAGCCTTATTATCACCAATGCTAAACATAGCAGCTTTCACCTCCTCTCGGGTCACTTGTCTAACCATGTGGTTAGCCGTGGCTTGGCTAAGAGTATTAAGAAAAAGATCTTCATCATCCAAATTCTGAACTCTTTGCTCAGTGCCCAAGAAATTCGAGTAATGGTCCACAAGAGCAGTAGATACATCCTTACCCTCAAACCGATTCCCATGCACATCATGAATACAACATATTTTGTTTCTAGAATTCCTACTCTTTACCGCATTGTGAAAATAAGAAGTATTCGAATCACCAGCACAAAGCCACTCAATTTTCGATTTTTGCTTTAGGAAACATTCCTCATCATAGGCCGCCACCTGAAAATCATGAAGACATTTTGCCACCAACTCTCGAGCTTTAACATCTAGAGGATTGATATCAACAAGTTGCTGGGCCGAATCCAACTCACTACGAAGCCGAGTTACCTTGTCATGAAGATTACCTTGTTGGTGCAAGAGCTTACGGAAACACGGTTTCAAGTTCCTCAACTTCTTCATAACAGAAAACATAGCATACCCTTGAACACCCTTAGCCCATTCGTTAACAACATACTGTCTAAACTCCGGTTTAGACGTAAGAAAGTTCGGAAACTTAAATGGCTTCTGCTTATTACATGTAATTGTAGAAACTTAAATGGCTGTTCTGATTCTCCCAATCAGAATTATGCAAAGGTCTTTGACAAGAGAAAGGTAGCATTTGTGCTACCGGTGAATGATGTTACTCCTACTCGAGTTCAAAATCAGAATAAGGATGATAATGCTCATGTCCAATCTTATGCGGATGTGGTCCTAAATGAAAAGGTCGAGCAGGGTGATTCTAAGCGGGGTGGTGTTTCAATTTAGATTCAGAATGAAGATGAAAACACTAGAAAGGCCAATGATGTGGCTAATCAAGTTCCTAAAGTCAATTTTCGATCTCTAAATTCAGATGTCTCATTGGATGGAGTGGATGTAGTGCTCCCGATTGATTTGGTTCGCCAAGTTAATAACAGGTTAGCTAATACTCTTTATGGTTATTTCCTGGGGGATAGGATTGCATATCCAGTAGTTGAATGTTTTGTCAGAACAAATTGGAAGAAACATGGTCTTCAGAAAACTATGATGAATTCAAATGGTTTCTTTTTCTTCAAGTTTGAAGATAGAAAGGGTAGGGATACTGTTCTTGAAGGGGGACCTTGGATGATCCGTAACAAACCTATGTTTCTCAACATTTGGTCTCCTACGAACATCCTTAAAAAAGAAGAGTTTAAAAAGGTTGCAGTTTGGGTTAAATTGCATGATGTTCCGCTAGTGGCTTATTCTGATGATGGTTTAAGTATGTTGGCATCAAAAATTGGATCCCCTGTGCGCTTGGATTCGTATACTAGTGATATGTGTAATGAGGCTTGGGGAAGGAGCAGCTATGCTAGGGCTCTCATTGAAATATCAGCTGATCATGAGTTGAAAGAGGCTCTAACCATGGCTATTCCTGAATTGGTTGGGAACAAATATGTTACTGAGACTATTCGGGTGGAGTATGAATGGGAACCTCCGAGATGTGCCCACTGCTGTGTATTTGGGCATGTTTCTGGGGAGTGTCCACAATGCATTCGATCGACAGTGAAGCCTCCTACAAATAATCCGAAAGTAGATGAGGATGGTTATACTGAAGTCAAGACAAAGAAGAATGGAAAGAAGACCGGTTTTCAGGTTAATAATCAAAAGCCCAAATTTGAATATAGACCTGTGGATAAAAAGAAAAAGGCAGTGACTTCTTCCTACGTGAGTGCGCGGAGCAATAGTTCGTCCAAGGTTAAAACTCATAATTCGTTTAGTGCTCTTGGGTTTGTGGGGGGGGGGGGGAACGGGGGTTCCTTCCAGGGGAGATATAAAGGGGGTCGTGACCCAAATGACGAGTCTGATGATGACGAGGTAGAGGTTGTATATGATGAAACGAATGAGTTTATGACATCGGGTACACATCCTACGTCTTCCAGTACAGGGGCAAGCACCTCTCACATAAAGTTGTCTAATGGTTAGGTGGCTTCTGTTGCATGCTTTGGGGCTGCCGGTTGGTAGCAATTTCATTTTTGATGATGGCGGTTGACGTCGTTTGTTTTTGATTTTTTGTTTGTCTACTAGTTAGTCATTATCATGATTGTAGTAGGCTAGTTTGAGGTGGTAACTTGGTTTGTTTGATTTTTGTGTTTACATATATGGGGCATGTCCTGTATATGAACTAGTGGGGAACTCATCCTCACTACTTGTACTTCATTGGTGGTTGTCTATAATAGAATCACCGGGGTAACCCTTTACCCAAAAAAAAAAGTTGATGAGAAATGTGATTTAGTGTTTGGTAGTGTTCCACAGGAAAAGAAGTCATGGGTTTCATTGTTTGAATAAATTTGCTATGATGATTGCAGGGGCTGCCGAGGTCGTATATCTCGAAGTGGATAATGGACAGCGGAGCGTCAAGACACATGACAGGAATGCTAGCATTGCTTTATGACGTTAAATCTTTGAACAGAGGATACGTGGGATTCGCTGGGAATCAGGGGGGAAGGATTGTTGGTCAAGGGACTCTTACGAATGGAGTCATTTCATTTGATAAAGTGAACTATATAATTGAACTGGAAAACAATCTGCTGAGTATTTCGCAGATCTGTGACAAATCATTTACCGTCCACTTTACTAAAAACGAATGTTGTGTTTTAAAACCTGGTTTCAAAATTCTGGAAGAAATGGTGTTGTTGCGAGCTCCACGCGAAAATGATTTGTATATTCTTGATATGGGTATCGCAACAACAACTGATTATCAAAAACAATGTTTTGTGTCTAAAACCAAAGCAACAGAAAAAGAGTCGATAATGTGGCATCGAAAGATGGGCCATATTCATGTTAGAAAAATGAACTTTCTTGTGCATAATGATTTGGTTGAAGGTGTAAATTTGAAAAATTTTCACTTGAATGATGATTGTGTAGCTTGCAAGATAGGGAAGCAGACAAAGAAATCACACCCGCAGAAGTTGCTGAATTCTATCAGAGTACCGCTTGAAAGGCTCCACATGGACCTTTTTGGGCCTGTTAATGTGCAAAGTATCAGTGGAGATTTATATTGTTTGGTGGTCACGGATGATTTCACAAGGTTTTCTTGGGTAGTGTGCATGGAGAGGAAAGATCAGACGTTTGAGTCTTTGATGATTCTTTTCAAGAAGATGGAAACGTTGTATAAGGTGCCTACTAGAAGGATTCGGAGTGACAATGGAACGGAGTTTAAGAACAACCGAATGCTCGAGTTTTGTAACGAGAAAGGAATTCTTCAAGAATTTAGTGCACCATACACTCCACAACAAAATGGTGTAGCTGAAAGAAAGAATCGCACTATCATTGAAACTGCTCGAACTATGCTGGCAGATTCTAAACTACCGATCTATTTCTGGAGTGAAGCTGTGGCAGCGACATGCTATACTTTGAATAGAGTGCTTACTATGAAGAAATACAAGAAGACTTGCTTTGGACTTCTTCATAGATATAAGCCAAATCTGAAGTTTCTTGAACCGTTCGGATCACCATGTACTTTCATTGATCCTGATGGAAAGTTTGGCGCAAAGAGTAATGAGGGATTTTTTTTTGGCTATGCAAGTCCGCTAAAAAGAGTGTTCATTCCATGTCTGAAGAAGGTAATTGAAGTTCAACATGTAGACTGTCAGAAGCATACGGCTCCACCGCAACTTCCCGGACAAAGATTGCTTTTCGACTACGACAAACTCTGGGAGTCGTTCCAACTACCGACAGAGCCGAGTGAAGAGGAACTTGCTTACTTATACCAACAGCAGCAATCCATGGTACAAGATCAGATACCTAGACCATTGGTGGTTTCTCAACCTGATGATGGAACAAGCATCTCTACAACAGGAACAAATGATCACGAGGCAGGTCCGAGTGGAACAACTCATGAACCACCAGAGGAACCAGCTCCATCATTTGATTAATCCGATGACTCAGAGTCAGAAAACAGTCCGATCTTTGATGAGGATCCAAATGTTGTTACGACTGAAGCTGAGGATCACACCGGTGATCTAGATATCATGAATCTGCAATCGGAAGTTGTTGTGCCTGACACTGTCATGCCACGAACTCTTTCTTACCATCCTTCAGAGCAGATTATAGGAGATCTCCAGAGCGGTGTTAAGACGAGAGATCAGATCAACAGAGCACTTACTTGTTTTTATACTTCTGTCGCTCCTTTACAGGAAGAATTCTCACTTAAGTGTTTTATCTCGCAGATCGAACCCGAAACATATAAGGAAGCTTTGACTGAAGAAAGCTGGGTGAATGCAATGCAAGAAGAATTGCAGTAATTCGAGAAGTTGGGAGTGTGGAGACTAGTAGACCTCCCTGAGAATCAAAAGTTGATTAAAACGAAGTGGGTTTTCAAGTGTAAGAGAGATGATGGAGGAGTTGTGGTTCGGAACAAAGCACGATTAGTGGTACAAGGATTTAGTCAGCAAGAAGGCATCGACTATGATGTGGTTTACGCGCCTGTTGCTCGACTTGAGGCAATTCGGATCTTCCTGGCGTTTGCGTCATGGAAAGACTTCAAAGTGTACCAGCTTGATGTTAAATCTGCCTTCCTGTATGGAAAAATTAAAGAAGAGGTGTATGTGGGACAACCACCGGGGTTCACTGATCCACTGCACAAGAACAAAGTCTATCTGCTGGATAAAGCGCTCTACGGACTTCACCAGGCCCCGAGAGCCTGGTACGAGACGCTTTCCCAACATCTTTTGGCCAACGGGTTCATCAGCGGGACAGTTGATAGCACATTGTTCACAAAGGAAGTTGCAGGTCATCTCCTAATTATGCAGATCTACGTTGATGACATCATCTTCGGTTCGACCAACGACGAGTTGTGCAAAGAGTTCGAGAAGGTTATGAAGAAGAAATTCGAAATGAGTTCGATGGGGGAGATGAAGTTCTTCCTCGGACTGCAGGTAGAGCAGATGCCCGATGGAATCTTCATTCACCAAACAAAATACGTGAAGGACGTGCTTGAAAAGTTTGATATGGCTCAATGCAGTCCAGCAGCAACCCCCCTAGCACAGAATCATGGCATTTTTCCTGACGAGAGTGGTGTAAAGGTGGAAGAGACATTGTACCGGTCAATCATCGGATCCTTAATGTATCTCACTGCTTCCTGATCAGACATCATGTACCCAACATGTCTTTGCGCCAGATATCAGTCAAGCCCGAAGCAGTCACACCTGACAATCGTCAAAAGAATATTACGGTATTTGAAAGGCTGCCCAAGCATCGGCTTGTGGTATCCTCGCTCGGGTGACTTCTCTCTAACAAGTTTTGCTGATTCTGACTTTGGAAGCTGCAAGCAGAACGCTAAGTCCACCACTGCTGGGTGTCAGTTCTTCAGAACTCGACTCGTTACCTGGCAGTGCAAGAAACAAACCTCTGTGGCGCTTTCTACTTGTGAGGCTGAATACGTTTCAGCCTCTAGCTGCTGCTCTCAGATCCTTTGGATCCAGCAGCAAATGCGCAACTTTGGTTTGCAATTCTTGGATACACCGATTTTCGTGGACAATGAAGCAGCCATTAATATAACTAAAAACCCGGTTCACCATTCTAAACCAAACATATAGAAATCCGTCATCACTTCATTCGTGATTGTCACGAGAAGAAGTTGATACGGATAGAACATATACACACCAATGATCAGAAGGCTGATTTCTATACAAAACTGTCACACCCCGACCGCGTAAAACAACAAATCGCGGCGGAAACGCCGGGGCGTGTCGTAACAGAATAAATTGTTTCACAACCATGGCATACACAGTGATATTTTATTTATTAAACAAGGGTGTTACATTGTCTTGAACAGTAAACAAAAGAGTTTATAACATAATTAAACAAGTCTATCTTCGTTTTTAGTCTCTAAGGCACAGGTCCGCCCTAGTGTCATGATCAACATCCTACGGAAAAGCTCCTGAAAACACATGTGAAAATAGGTACGTCAGCATAAAAATGCCTGTGAGATACATAGGTTTTATGAAAATAGGATTCATGACTTGTGTTTAAGAAAATGTTTAGTCATGAACCTTGTAATTTGCTTTGTCTTGTAAATCATTTGAAAAATGATAAGATCAGTTGATATGTATAAATAAATGTAAGGTTAAATGAATAACCATGTAAAATGAGTTGTATACAATAAACTGTTTTGTAAAACAATGTCTTGTGAAAAATATGTTATTTGTATAAAATGTAATATGTCTATACTGAAATGGTTTAAATAACGTTGCACTATGTAATATTATACAAACACTTATATATAGGAAGTACCAGCGGCGTATCCACCATGTTTGTATCATATTACACACACCTCGTTACTCAAATAACTTACCCAAACAACCACCAATGTAACTTGTTCATGTACAAACCAATTGTCAAGTGTTATTGTGTAAACCATATCAAAATGTCTATGTCCAATGTAAACCACCAAATGTGTATATAAATGTCAAAATGTTTATGTTCAATGTAGATCATGTAATATGTAACCAAAATGTCATGTATGGTAAGCGAAATATATCAACTAAACCATATGTAAAATGCACAAAAACAAGGTATTGAAGTAAAACATAGTTTAAATCAAAGTTATGTTTTGTGTAATAAATGCATGCTTTACTGATACAAACATCTATGCGGTATTGTTAAAATGCATACATCCAAGCCTTGAGACTGTGGCGATAAACCCTTAAACAAATTAAAGGTTTATCTAAGTTATGTATATCGAATTCGGTCATTCCTTTCATCCCCATACCCAGGATGTCCGGAACGGGAGTTGTCAATTCCTATGGTACCACTACCTACTAACGAACGACATGATCGGTGTTAATGAATGTATTGTTCCATGTTAAACAAACCAAATGTCATACCAAAAATGTAAGCATGTGAAAACGATGCACTAAGTATGTAATCAAATGAACATACGTAGCGTGAAATGTAATGTAAAACGATGTACTAAGTAATGCACACAATGGGCACACCTAGCATGAAATGTAATGTAAAACGATGTACTAAGTAATGCACATAATGGGCACACCTAGCATAAAATGTAATGTAAAATGATGTACTAAGTAATGCACACAATGGGCACACCTAGCATGAAATGTAATGAAATCATGTACTATAATGTACTAACAAACATAGCAGGTATATGATGTGAAAACGGGAAAGCATGAAAGTAACAAGTAGGCACATGTGTTCCACCCCAAAACGTTTGGAAAACAGTAAAAGAGGGGTCTATGTACTCACTTGAGATTGCTCAGATGTATTAAGATAACCACCAAATAATGCTAGAGATCTCGGAATCAAACGGCACCTAATATAGGTAACTATGTTAATAAACCGGACCTAAATCGGAAGATCGGATAGAATGAGGTTTCGTAAACCAAACGAGTATAGGAACTCGTGTAGTATGGTTTAACAAACCCTACATACTAAAACGAAACTTAACCTAAGTGTTTACGACCCATTACGACCCGTTTAGGAAGCTTATGCTACTTTAACGCGTCGTGCGCGTGAAACGCGTTCGGACCGCCTAACTAGTCCTATGACAAGTGTTATATGCCTAAACATGTTGCATAATCAGTTATGTGACAAAAGTTTAGGTTACATATGCTAAATTACCAATTATACATGAAAAGGGTATTCTGGTAATTTACCTAAGGCATATAAACTACCTATCATACAACTACTTAAACGATGTGACCATAAGGTATAACCTCGGAAGGTTATTCCCTATATACTATGGTCACCTAATGTATTTGGTCGGATCCTAATGATCGACCAAACTGGGTCGGGTTCGAAGGTATAAGCGATTTATCAGATCGCTTACCCTACGACCCTAGACAACGTGGTAATCAGTAGGCATAGTCCCAAGGGACTATGACCATCGTGATTACAATCACGTTGCGAAGTTCAAACGAACTTCGCATTGACCATAAGCTGGTCAACGCTGAAAGTCAAACAAAGTTTGACTTTCTGACTCGAAAAGCAATAAAATAAAGAAAAGAACGAAAGAATACTTACGAAGGGTCCCCGAATGCTAATCTCGATTCAAAAATCTCAGGTATGAAACAAAGGTTTCAACTTAGAGTTTCTCAAATCAAAATTCTAGTGATTTTGAAGCATGGGGGGTGGGGTATTTATAGTTTTCGGGTAACCGTTAAGATCGTTTGTCGAATATCGTGCCTTAATCGTATCCGTACAAGTATCGGAACCTTATGGTAGCTAAAAATGATCCTTATCAGCTGAATAGGCAAGTTGTGAGCTTGTGGTTGTGGTTAAAACAGCTGGAAAATGCTGACTGTTCGATCTAATCTGATCAGAGAGGCGGACGCGGCCCGCGTCAGGATTAGGCAAAAACTCAGGCGGGCCGCCTGGCCTTGTCTGATCAGCAACATGTTTCTGTTTTGACAGTTTCTGTCCCTACACGTGTTTAAGGCCATTCCCGACACTTCTAAGGCCCGTAAAGCCAACTTTAAGGCCCTAAAATGATGCCTAAACATTGTGGACATGAAACATGCTCAAAAATATGTTGGATGTTGGTTCGTTTGGTCGTACGAACGCGATGTTCGCTTAATTACGACGGAATGCGCACAAGCGCGAAAAACGATCCAAATGACGCAACGAATGGATTTTTCTTATGCCGAACACTAAAATAAAATATTTTAGTGCTTACATAAATTTTTGGATGTCCGGATGTATTCAGAACGTAAGTTATGCGCGAAAATGCAAACTTATGCACTTTTTGACACTTTTAGTCCCTGGATGACCCAAAAGTTTATTTTAGCACACCGAACCCCTCAAAGCCTATTTCTAAGCTATATAAAGGATATCTAAGGTGTGTTTAACTTATGGTCATGTTCCGGAATGTTCGTTACAGTTCAAATTGACATACTTTCGCAGTTTGTCATATTTAGTCCCTGTAAGCGAATTAACTTGTTTTTGACATACCAAAGCCTTCAAAACTTATTTCTAAGTTATGTAAAGGTTATTTAAGGTATGTTAAGTATATGTTGATGTTCCGGAGCATTTGTCGCGTTAAAATGAGTACGTTTACGCACCAGTTTGCGTATAACTCTCCAGAAAGTGATATAGAGTTTGAAATTGAACAAAAGTCAAAACATGAAAAATGTAAAACATAACAAAACAAACATTGGGATCAAATAACATTGTTTTATTGATAACAGAACTGTTCATAATGATTACAAGCACAGATGTTACAGTCTCCCCTACTTGTGGAAATTTCGTCCCGAAATTTATTTAGAGGAAACTTGTGGAAAAAGATGTGGATATTTCGCCTTCATTTGATCTTCGCGTTCCCAAGTAAACTCAGGTCCATGTTTAGCTTCCCAGCGAACTTTGACCAAAGGAATGCGCTTGCGTTTAAGCCACTTGACTTCACGTTCCATGATTTCCACAGGCTTCTCAACAAATTTCAGTGTTTTGCCAACACGAATTTCGTCAAGCGGTATGTGGAGGTTCTCATCAGCTAAACACCTCTTGAGATTGGACACGTGAAAAGTTGGATGAACATTTCTAGGTTCAGGAGGTAACTCAAGTCTGTAGGCTACCTTTCCGATTCTTTCGACGATCTTGAATGGTCCAACGTATCTAGGTGCAAGTTTTCCTTTCTTTCCAAATCTGATCACACCTTTCCAAGGTGAGACCTTAAGTAATACACGATCACCGACTTGAAATTCCAAGGGTTTGCGTTTTGGATCCGCGTAACTCTTTTGACGGCTCATAGCTGTCTGAAGGTTATCGCGAACTTTCTTGACCTTGTCAGTTGTCTCTAAAATGAGGGCAGGTCCAGTAAGCTGAGCCTCGCCAATCTCATTCCAGCAGACTGGTGAACGACATTTTCGACCATAGAGAGTCTCGAAAGGAGCCATTTTGATGCTGGTGTGATAACTTTTATTGTAGGAGAATTCAATCAACTTAAGATGTGAATCCCAACTACCACCAAAATTGATCACACAAGCTCTTAGCATATCCTCCAGAGTCTGGATTGTTCTCTCAGATTGACCATCCGTTTGCGGATGATAAGCTGTGCTCAGATTAAGTTGGGTCCCCATAGCAGATTGCATGGTTCTCCAAAATGAGAAGTGAAACGAGCATCTCTGTCAGAAATGATGTTCAAAGGAACACCATGTCGAGCTACAATTTCATCCACATAGATTTTTGCAAGTCTGTCAGCAGGAAAGTCTTCACGGATTGGCAAGAAATGTGCTGACTTTGTAAGACGATCAACGACTACCCAGATGGCATCATGACCTTTCTTTGTGCGTGGAAGTTTAGTAATGAGATCCATAGTAATGTTTTCCCATTTCCAAACTGGGATCTCTGGTTGCACCAATAAACCAGAAGGACGCTGATGTTCAGCCTTAACCTTTAGACAAGTAAGGCATTTTGATACGTATAAGGCAATGTCTTTCTTCATACCAGGCCACCAATACTGAATACGAAGATCCTTATACATCTTATCTGAGCCAGATGAATAGAATAACGAGACTTATGGGCTTCATCCATAAGCAAGGTACGAAGATCATCCTGGCTTGGGACCCACAAACGGTCCATGAAGTAATACGATCCATTGTCCTTCAGTTCCAGAGCAGGTGTTATGTGATAGGGAAATTCCTTATCCATCAATCCTTGTGAAACACAAGATTGTTGAGCCTGAGAAATGCGGGCTTGGATATCGGATCGAGCTTGAATAACAGATTGAACACGTACACAATGAAGCTTAGTACGTTCCTTACGACTCAATGCATCGGCTACGACATTCGCCTTACCAGGATGGTAGCGAATTTCGCAGTCATAGTCGTTTAGTAGCTCAACCCAACGTCGTTGCCTCATGTTGAGTTCTTTCTGATTGAAGATATGCTGAAGACTTTTGTGGTCCGTGAAAACCACACATTTTTACCGTACAAATAGTGTCTCCAGATCTTTAGAGCGAAAACAACTGCACCCAACTCAAGATCATGAGTGGTGTAGTTCTTCTCATGTATCTTCAACTGCCTCGATGCATATGCTATGACTTTGTTCCTTTGCATCAGAACACAACCAAGGCCTAATTTAGATGCATCACAATACACGACAAAGTCATCATCACCCTCAGGTAATGATAGAACAGGCGCATCACAAAGCTTCTGCTTCAAGTGTTGAAAAGCTTCCTCTTGCTTGAATCCCCAATCAAAGGGCTTGTTCTTCTGAGTTAGAGCTGTTAGAGGAACTGCAATCTTTGAGAAGTTTTCAATGAAGCGGCGATAATAACCCGCTAGACCAAGAAAAGAACGAACTTCAGTAGGAGTAGTAGGTGTATCCCAATCCTTAATCGCACTGATCTTGGAGGGATCTACCTGAATACCTCGTTCGTTGATAATATGTCCCAAAAATTGAACTTCTTTAAGCCAAAATTCGCACTTGGAGAATTTGGCGAAAAGTTGCTCTTTCTTTAGGAGCTCCAAAGTAAGACGAAGATGCTGCTCATGATCAGCTCGCGTCTTAGAGTAAATCAAGATGTCGTCAATAAAAACAATGATGAACTGATCCAAATAAGGTTTGCAGACCCTATTCATTAAGTCCATGAAAACAGCAGGAGCATTAGTCAAACCGAATGGCATGACTGTGAATTCATAATGCCCATAACGAGTACGGAACGCTGTCTTGGGAATATCTTCTTCTTGCACCCAAAGTTGATGATACCCAGAACGTAGATCAATCTTTGAAAAATAAGAAGCGCCCTGTAGCTGATCAAAGAGATCATCAATGCGAGGTAGGGGATATCGATTCTTGATGGTAAGCTTGTTAAGCTCACGATAATCGATACACATCCTAAAAGATCCATCCTTCTTCTTGACAAAAAGAACGGGAGCACCCCAAGGTGAAAAGCTGGGACGGATAAAACCTTTGTCGAAGAGTTCCTGAAGCTGCTTAGACAACTCTTGCATCTCAGATGGTGCAAGACGATATGGAGCTCTGGCAATGGGATTTGCACCAGGTACGAGATCAATGCGGAACTCAACTTGGCGTGCTGGGGGTAGACCAGGTAAATCTTCAGGGAAAACTTCAGAATAATCCCGAACGACAGGAATATCTGAAATAGACTTACCCTTTCCTTTATCTGCTGTAACATGTGCTAAGAAGGCCACATAGTTCTTCCGTAGATACTTCCGAGCTTTAAAACAAGACATGAGTTTGAGACCACCAGACGGTTTCTCACCTTGAACCTGTAGGATCTCGCCTGTCGAAAGCGGCACACGAACGATCTTCTCGAAACAAATTACCTCCGCGTGATGCTTGGATAACCAATCCATACCCACAATGACATCGAAGCTTCCAAGTTGCATTGGCGTGAGGTCGATAGGAAAAAGATGATCGTTTAGGTTCAACTGGCAGTTGCGTAGAACAGAATCAAGAATAATTGGTTCACCGCTAGCAACTTCTACTGTCAAAGGTTTTCCTAGTTTTGTTCTAGACACGCGAAGCATTGGCTCAAAAGACAATGACATAAAACTCTTGTCGGCACCAGAATCGAAAAGAACAGATGCAGGCTGATTATTAATAAAGAACGTACCGTTCACCACATTATCGTCCGCCTGCGCCTCTTGGGCATTCATGTTAAAGGCTCGGCCTCTAGCCGGAGCCTGATTCTGATTCTGGTTCTGGTTGGCTAGCCTTGGGCACCGGTTCCTGTAGTGGGTCAGATCCCCACAATTGTAACAAGCACCCGGTGGGTAATATGGTCGTGCAGCTTGACCCTGTTGCTGAGCAGGAGGCTGAGCAACTTGTTGAGCCGGGTTCTGAACTGCGTGATTCTGAGCAAACCGACAAACATCGGCAAGATGACCTGACTTCCCACAGCTAGTACAGAAACGACACTGATGTTGCGGCTGATGGTGACTGTTGCATCTGTTGCACAAAGGTGCATTCCCTGAATAGGGTTTCTTTGCTGGAGGCTGTGCGGGTTGGTTGGGAGCTGCCTGATTAGCTTGGGCAGTGACAGCAAAATTTTGGGAAGCCTTACGCTTCCTTGACCTCTTCGAAGAACCAGAGTTCTTTCCATTCTTGTTTTGACCTTTCTTGCTATCCTCCTTGTCAGCCGACTGTTTCTTGCCCTTGTCACCCTTCCTGTGTAATTTATTCTTCCGGATCTGCGACTCAGTCAATGTCGTTGATAACTCGATTGCCTGACGGAGTGTGGCAGGGTTACTACCAGTAAGGATGTCTTGTACCGAGTCAGGTAGGCCGTCGATGTATCTTTCGATAGCCTTGTCGAGTGGGGTAACCATTGTCGGGCAAAGCAGACTCAACTCTTCAAACCGATCAGTATAATGCTCACCACTATCTTGCTTCAAATCATCAAATTCCTTCTCCAAAGCTCGCTGCTCATGACGAGGACATAATTCCCTCATCATAAGGGCTCTAAGTTCAGCCCATGTCTGCGCCAAGGCAATCTCAGCACCCATATCTCTCATAACCCCGTTCCACCATGTCAAAGCCCTCTTCTGAAATACGCTCGAAGAAAACTCGACCTTGCGATTATCCGGACACTGCACGTGGCGAAAAGTATTCTCAATGCTCTCGAACCACTGAAGAAGCCCAGTCACTCCCTCAGAACCACTAAACTTGAGTGGTTTAGCCTGATTAAAATCCTTGTATTTGCATGGAACATTGTTGTTGTTGTTGTTGTTGGCTTGGTTCCATTGAGCAAAGAGATTTGGAAATTGAGCAGCCATCTGCTGCGCAATGATTTCTGCCAGCTCGGCAGTTGCTATATGGTTTTCGCGTCGAGGAGGCATTCTAAAAGAGGAAAACATGAAAGGAAGCGAATGAGATGATTGGATGAAGAGAATGAGATGAAACAAAATCAACAAAACCAAAGATGGTGGTCATTCGTCCATATCACAAAGTAAACAAACGACACACAATGACTAATCAAAGTAAATGGGTCAAAAATAATGTATAATGAAGACATGCTCGCCTATAAGTGAACACTCATCCCAAGAATTCCCAGGTAAGCACAACTGGTCTCGCGTCTGATGAGATATATACGAAGTGCTTGCCTAGACAGAAAACCCAGAATACAGGCATTCACCCTTCCAGTTTGCACGTGTTCACATTATTTAAAACCCAAAACCTTGATGAGATTTTGAAAACTCAAAGGGGTTCAAAACCATATAACAGAGGGTTCAAAACCTTACAATAGAGGGTTGAAAACCTTGTAATAGTTTATTCAAAAACAGATGATTGTTTTTCAAAAATCGTTTCGGAAAAATTTTGGTTTTTGTTTTGATAATCACCTAAGGATAGGTGATGTACATGTTTTAAGATCTAAACACAAGATAACTTGTGTTAGGGTCCTAGAAAAGTTATAGTCTAGGTCAAAGCATTACTAATAACCTAATTCCCTATAACCATTGGCTCTGATACCAACTCTTCTGTCACACCCCGTCCGCGTAAAACAACAAATCGCGGCGGAAACGCCGGGGCGTGTCGTAACAGAATAAATTGTTTCACAACCATGGCATACACAGTGATATTTTATTTATTAAACAAGGGTGTTACATTGTCTTGAACAGTAAACAAAAGAGTTTATAACATAATTAAACAAGTCTATCTTCGTTTTTAGTCTCTAAGGCACAGGTCCGCCCTAGTGTCATGATCAACATCCTACGGAAAAGCTCCTGAAAACACATGTGAAAATAGGTACGTCAGCATAAAAATGCCTGTGAGATACATAGGTTTTATGAAAATAGGATTCATGACTTGTGTTTAAGAAAATGTTTAGTCATGAACCTTGTAATTTGCTTTGTCTTGTAAATCATTTGAAAAATGATAAGATCAGTTGATATGTATAAATAAATGTAAGGTTAAATGAATAACCATGTAAAATGAGTTGTATACAATAAACTGTTTTGTAAAACAATGTCTTGTGAAAAATATGTTATTTGTATAAAATGTAATATGTCTATACTGAAATGGTTTAAATAACGTTGCACTATGTAATATTATACAAACACTTATATATAGGAAGTACCAGCGGCGTATCCACCATGTTTGTATCATATTACACACACCTCGTTACTCAAATAACTTACCCAAACAACCACCAATGTAACTTGTTCATGTACAAACCAATTGTCAAGTGTTATTGTGTAAACCATATCAAAATGTCTATGTCCAATGTAAACCACCAAATGTGTATATAAATGTCAAAATGTTTATGTTCAATGTAGATCATGTAATATGTAACCAAAATGTCATGTATGGTAAGCGAAATATATCAACTAAACCATATGTAAAATGCACAAAAACAAGGTATTGAAGTAAAACATAGTTTAAATCAAAGTTATGTTTTGTGTAATAAATGCATGCTTTACTGATACAAACATCTATGCGGTATTGTTAAAATGCATACATCCAAGCCTTGAGACTGTGGCGATAAACCCTTAAACAAATTAAAGGTTTATCTAAGTTATGTATATCGAATTCGGTCATTCCTTTCATCCCCATACCCAGGATGTCCGGAACGGGAGTTGTCAATTCCTATGGTACCACTACCTACTAACGAACGGCATGATCGGTGTTAATGAATGTATTGTTCCATGTTAAACAAACCAAATGTCATACCAAAAATGTAAGCATGTGAAAACGATGCACTAAGTATGTAATCAAATGAACATACGTAGCGTGAAATGTAATGTAAAACGATGTACTAAGTAATGCACACAATGGGCACACCTAGCATGAAATGTAATGTAAAACGATGTACTAAGTAATGCACACAATGGGCACACCTAGCATAAAATGTAATGTAAAACGATGTACTAAGTAATGCACACAATGGGCACACCTAGCATGAAATGTAATGAAATCATGTACTATAATGTACTAACAAACATAGCAGGTATATGATGTGAAAACAGGAAAGCATGAAAGTAACAAGTAGGCACATGTGTTCCACCCCAAAACGTTTGGAAAACAGTAAAAGAGGGGTCTATGTACTCACTTGAGATTGCTCAGATGTATTAAGATAACCACCAAATAATGCTAGAGATCTCGGAATCAAACGGCACCTAATATAGGTAACTATGTTAATAAACCGGACCTAAATCGGAAGATCGGATAGAATGAGGTTTCGTAAACCAAACGAGTATAGGAACTCGTGTAATATGGTTTAACAAACCCTACATACTAAAACGAAACTTAACCTAAGTGTTTACGACCCATTACGACCCGTTTAGGAAGCTTATGCTACTTTAACGCGTCGTGCGCGTGAAACGCGTTCGGACCGCCTAACTAGTCCTATGACAAGTGTTATATGCCTAAACATGTTGCATAATCAGTTATGTGACAAAAGTTTAGGTTACATATGCTAAATTACCAATTATACATGAAAATGGTATTCTGGTAATTTACCTAAGGCATATAAACTACCTATCATACAACTACTTAAACGATGTGACCATAAGGTATAACCTCGGAAGGTTATTCCCTATATACTATGGTCACCTAATGTATTTGGTCGGATCCTAATGATCGACCAAACTGGGTCGGGTTCGAAGGTATAAGCGATTTATCAGATCGCTTACCCTACGACCCTAGACAACGTGGTAATCAGTAGGCATAGTCCCAAGGGACTATGACCATCGTGATTACAATCACGTTGCGAAGTTCAAACGAACTTCGCATTGACCATAAGCTGGTCAACGCTGAAAGTCAAACAAAGTTTGACTTTCTGACTCGAAAAGCAATAAAATAAAGAAAAGAACGAAAGAATACTTACGAAGGGTCCCCGAATGCTAATCTCGATTCAAAAATCTCAGGTATGAAACAAAGGTTTCAACTTAGAGTTTCTCAAATCAAAATTCTAGTGATTTTGAAGCATGGGGGGTGGGGTATTTATAGTTTTCGGGTAACCGTTAAGATCGTTTGTCGAATATCGTGCCTTAATCGTATCCGTACAAGTGTCGGAACCTTATGGTAGCTAGAAATGATCCTTATCAGCTGAATAGGCAAGTTGTGAGCTTGTGGTTGTGGTTAAAACAGCTGGAACATGCTGACTGTTCGATCTAATCTGATCAGAGAGGCGGACGCGGCCCGTGTCAGGATCAGGCAAAAACTCAGGCGGGCCGCCTGGCCTTGTCTGATCAGCAACATGTTTCTGTTTTGACAGTTTCAGTCCCTGCACGTGTTTAAGGCCATTCCCGACACTTCTAAGGCCCGTAAAGCCAACTTTAAGGCCCTAAAATGATGCCTAAACATTGTGGACATGAAACATGCTAAAAAATATGTCAGATGTTGGTTCGTTTGGTCGTACGAACGCGATGTTCGCTTAATTACGACGGAATGCGCACAAGCGCGAAAAACGATCCAAATGACGCAACGAATGGATTTTTCTTATGCCGAACACTAAAATAAAATATTTTAGTGCTTACATAAATTTTTGGATGTCCGGATGTATTCAGAACGTAAGTTATGCGCGAAAATGCAAACTTATGCACTTTTTGACACTTTTAGTCCCTGAATGACCCAAAAGTTTATTTTAGCACACCGAACCTCTCAAAGCCTATTTCTAAGCTCTATAAAGGATATTTAAGGTGTGTTTAACTTATGGTCATGTTCTGGAATGTTCGTTACAGTTCAAATTGACATACTTTCGCAGTTTGTCGTATTTAGTCCCTGTAAGCGAATTAACTTGTTTTTGACATACCAAAGCCTTCAAAACTTATTTCTAAGTTATGTAAAGGTTATTTAAGGTATGTTAAGTATATGTTGATGTTCCGGAGTATTTGTCTCATTAAACTGAGTACGTTTACGCACCAGTTTGCGTATAACTCTCCAGAAAGTGATATAGAGTTTGAAATTGAACAAAAGTCAAAACATGAAAAATGTAAATCATAACAAAACAAACATTGGGATCAAATAACATTGTTTTATTGATAACAGAACTGTTCATAATGATTACAAGCACAGATGTTACAAAAACCATTTGACAAAAAGAGATTTTATTATCTTTTAAAATTGAATGGGATGAAAAATTTGCGTTCTGGGAGGGTTGAAGAATGTGAAGCCGAGGAGGGCGGCGATCTGATGTGAACTACGTCGTGTTGTCAACTTTGTTTGTACAGTTTGTTTTTCTGCTTTTCGATAAAAACAAAAACACAAAAATATGTTTTTATTTTTAGGGGGAGAAAGTTTGCAGAAAATACAAAAACATGATAAAATTTGAAAAATCCAAAAACAATAGAAAACCTGAAAAAGAGTTTGTGTATAATAGGGGAAATGATAGTACATCAGCTAGACAGATACAGTACGCTAAAGAAATGTAATGTTTAATATGCGTTAAGCAGTCTCGCTGATGATGTGCCGATAGGTTTTTACAAAATTAGTAGATTTGTTTGGGATATAAACATAAAAATTACTTGCTTTTACGTGGGGAACATCTCCTGGATATATGGATAACCCTCGAAATCTTGTTTGAAAGGTCCCTCTTTCTGAGATACTAGGTCTTTATACTTAGTGATATCTGGGGTATTATCCCGGGACTTCTGCTGAATGGAAATTCTGACCTAGTCCCCGCATAATACTTTCCACATGCTTGAAATACAGCCTCCCCTCAGCACAAATGATGAAACAATAAAATTGATAATCATGTGCTGTTGTAAAAAATATTCTCTAAAGGGAACCCACCAAAGTCGACCCGTCATCTCTCTGCTGAACGGAAGTTCTGACTTGAGCTCTCACGGCCTCGCAATTCACCCCATTACAGATATCATCTAGGTATATTCACCTGTAAGACTGAATATTGGGATCTGGATACGGGAGTATATACTGAGGTGGGACACATGTAAAAGTTTAAGTCCTAAAACACTAAATTCGTATCCCGAACATGTTGAAAATTCTGTGAAAATTTAAGAGGATCAGTATATCGACAATCTAGGCGAACTGTTTAAAGCTGAGTATAAAATTAAGCTTAATGGTACTTGTGTATTGTCGGAAGCTGATATGATCCCCTAACACGCTCACAAAAAGATTGTGTGTACAGATTTTTACTTATCATATTCTAAAAACCAAAAAGATTTTATTTTCATCTTATTTTTCGACAACAGACGTTGGGGATCAGATGATCAAAGTCTTGTGCAGAACATGTCTGATTCATGAGGTTTGGGTAAGCAGGAGATTCTGGAAGGTGACTGGTACATGTTTGAAAGATTGAAAAAGTGTTTGAAAGTTTGAAAAGTTCAAAAGTTCATTAATTTGAACTGTTTTTTTTAGTTTCAAAAAGTCAGCTTACTTCATAATCTGGTCAACCAAGGTCATTAAGTTGGACATGGTAGACTGAACAGTTGACCAAGGTCATTAACTTGGACTTGGTTAACTGGGTGTGTCGGTAACAAATCAGAAAATGTTAAAAAATTAAAAATTTCAAAAAGTTGAAACTGATTTCGCTTGAAAACACAATTTTCACACTTAAATGACTGATTCCGCTTGAAGTCACTTTATAGTGATTCTGCTTGTATTGCATCGAAGGTCATTTCAAGCGAAATCAGGCTGGCTATAAATAGCCATCTGATTCCGCTTCAAATCACTTTTCCTTTTCCACTTCACTTGTTTCTGTCTCCGGCGATTTCAAGTGAGACCCCTTATACTTCGATTTTCAAGTCGAATTGCTGACCAATTTTTGTTTGATTTTGTGTTCTTAGTTGGTTAACACAACTACGAACATGGGAAAGGTAAAATTACGGTTCAATTTGTCCTATATCATGTCTGTTTTGTGTGTGTTGGCGATGAACTGTTATCGAAACATAGATCTAGGTTTAAATGTTTATGAAATTGAACAATAGAACATGTGTGTGTTGTCGGATTGTTGTGAAGATCATGTGTGTGACTTAGATTTTAACAGATTTAGGGTTTATACATGTTTATCGGTACACAGGGTTTATTAACTTAGATCTAGGTAGAGTTTGTGAGTCAAAATGAAAATAAAACACATCAAAATGTTCGGAATTCACAGATTAACCAACCCACATGTTTAATTTCATCATCTGTTAGGTTTTGAAGTTTCATTATGATTCCGCTTGAATCATGTTCTGTGATGATATTTGATTCCGCTTCAAGTGAACTAACTTGATTCCGCTGTAAACTTTCTTGTGATTTCGCTTAGAATGTTAATACATTTCAAGTAATTTCGCTTGAAAGTTGTTTAATGCTGAAATTTTTCTCAGTGTTGATTCATTTTGTGATGTGTTGTGTTGCAGGGTTCAAATGTGATTTTTGATCCATTGCACAACAGTTGTTGTGATTTTGATGTGGATAAGAATACAGATTGTCGAAATTCAGCAGCATTCTGGAGTTTATGAGAAGGGTACCAATTCAAAAAGCTCTCACGGATCAACATTTGGTGTACAAGTCACATGTAAAACGTTTCTGGAAGCATGCAACTTACGATGGAAAAAACAAAGTAATTCATTCAGTTGTGAAGCAGCATAATGAGAAGAAGAAAATTGTTGTTACAGAGGCGCTTGTTCGTGAAGTTTTGAATTTTCCTGATGATGCAAACTCGCCAACAAATGTGACACCTGTGTCACTGCGACCATCAAACAAATGCCAAACCAATGAAATTTTGTGTTTCATGCTTGGGATTTGTAAAAATATGTGTATTATTTGCACATATCAAATTTTGTTCGATTTCAAGCTTTAAATCACTTTCTGGAAGGTTATACGCGATCTGATGCGTAAATATAACCAGTTTAATGCAACGAACACTCCGGAATAGTGAAATAGGCTTAACATACCTTAAATAACCTTTACATAACTTAGAAATAAGTTTCGAAGGCTTTGGTATGGCAAAATCAAGTTAAATCGCTTACAGGGACTAAAGTTGACAAACTGCGAAAGTATGCCAATTTGAACTGTAACAAACATTCCGGAACATGACCATAAGTTAAACATACCATAAATATCCTTCACATAGCTTAGAAATAGGCTTTGAGGGGTTCGGTGTTTTAAAATAAACTTTTGGCTCATTCAGGGACTAAAAGTGTCAAAAAGTGCACAAGTTTGCACTTTCGCGCATAACTTACGCTCTGAATACATCCGGATATCCAAAAATTTATGTAAGCACTATAATATTTTATTTTAGTGTTTGGCTTGAGAAAAATCCATTCGTCGCGTCATTTGGATCGTTTTTCGCGCTTATGCGCATTCCGTCGTAATTAAGCGAACATCGCGTTCGTACGACCAAACGAACCGACATCCGAGATATTTTTGAGCATGTTTCATGTCCACAATGTTTAGGCATCATTTTAGGGCTTTAAAGTTGGCTTTACGGGCCTTAGAAGTGTCGGAAATGGGCTTAAAACACAACAGGGACTGAAACTGTCACTTTTGAAACTTAAAATCTGATCAGAAGCTCCAGGCGGCCCGCCTGAGATTTGTCTGATCCTGAAGCGGGCCGCATCAGACTAACAGAACAGATAAGAACGAGCAGTCAGCATATTCCAGCTGTTTTAACCACAACCACAAGTTCTAACTTGACCTTTCAGCTGATTTAGGACCATTTTTAGGCTACCATAACTTTGCGACAAGTGTACGCATGAGATTCGAGCACGGTTTCCATGAAACGATCTTAACGGTTACCCGAAAACTACAAATACCCCACCCCCCCCCCCCCATTGCTTCAAAACCACTAGAATATGATCTTAAAGACTCTAAGTTGGAACCTTTGTTTCATACCTGAGTTATTTCGATCTAGATTAGCATTCGGGGACCCTTCGTAAGTATTCTTTCGTTCTTTTCCTTCTTTTATTGCTTTTCGAGTCCGAAAGTCAAACTTTGTTTGACTTTCAGCGTTGACCAGTGTATGGTCAATGCGAAGTTCGTTTGAACTTCGCAACGTGATTGTAATCACGATGGTTATAGTCCCTTGGGACTATGCCTACTGATTACCACGTTGTCTAGGGTCGTAAGGGTAAGCGATCTGATAAATCGCTTATACCTTCGAACCCGACCCAGTTTGGTCGATCATTAGGATTCGACCAAATACATTAGGTGACCATAGTAGGTAGGGAATAACCTCCCGAGGTTATACCCTATGGTCACATCGTTTGAGTAGTTGTATGATAAATAGTTTATATGCCTTAGGTAAATTACCAGAATACCCTTTTCATGTATAATTGGTAATTAAGCATATGTAACCTAAACTTTCGTCACATAACTGATTATGTAACATGTTTTGGCATATAACACTTGTCATACTAGTTAGACGTCTCGAACGCGCTTTGCGCGCACGACGCGTTAAAGTAGCGTATGTTACCTTAATGGGTCGCGATGGGTCGAAAGCACTTAGGTTAGTTTCAATGTAGTATGTAGGCCTTGTTAAACCATATCATATGAGTTCCAATACTCATTTGGTTTACCAAGCCTCATCCTATCCGATCTCCCGATTTAAGTCCGGTTTATTTATATAGTTTTAGATTGCCGACTGATTCCGTGCTCCCTCTAGCTTTGTTTGGTTGTTGTTCAAGACCTCTAAGCATTCTCAGGCGAGTACATTATTCCCCTCTTTTACTGTTTTCAACTGTTTTGGGGTGACTCATATGTGCTAAATGTCTTAACAATGATTTCAAGAACGATTACAATGGTTTCAAAAACAATTACAATGTGGTTTCAAGAACGATAACAATAATTTCAAGAACGATTACAATGGTTTCAAAAACAATTACAATGGTTTCAAGAACGATTTCAATAAAGTGAACAAACTTGTTGGTTGTAGTACATAACCAATGACATTCATTAGCAATGATCAAGCCGACCAGTATTAGGTTATGGTACCATAGGATCTGACAAATCCCGTTATTCTCTATACCCATGGTTATGTGTGGGTATTTTGGGTAACGACTGAATCTGTAATTATTAATTTACCCTTTGGTAAGGGTTTGTTAAGAACGAGAACGAGAACGAGTTGGAACGATGAACGAGTCAAGAAGGTTTGAATGTTATTAGAAAATCGACCATAAATTAGTTTCACAATTAAAACAAGAACGATTTGAACGATTAAAACAACAAGAACGATTTGAACGATTTCACAAAATGTCTTAACGATTGGGTAAACATTTGGACATGATTTACATTTGATCATGCATTTCCACGAAACATAGTATTGATTTAAACCAAGTTTTACTTCAATACTTTGTTTTGTGCGTTTCACCTATGGTTTAGTTGATGCATTTCACTAGCCATACATATCATTTTGGTTACACATTACATGGTTTACATTTGACACAAACACTTTTGACATTGGTTATACATAACATGATTTACATCTTGACATGAGCATTTTGACATATTATTCCAATACATTTGGCAGTTGGTTTACACATAGACATCTTACATTGTTGGTTTGGTTTGAGTAAGTGATTTAAGTAACGAGGCGTGTGTAATATGATATAAGCATGGTGGATACACCGCTGGTACTTCCTATATATAAGTGCTTATATGGTATTACATATCGTAGCGTTGTTTAAATCATTTCAATTTAAACATATTTTATACAAATAACATACTTTTCACAATACATTGATTTACAAACAACTTATTTTATACAAACTCATTTTACATGGTTATTCATTTAATCATGCATTATTCTCTTATTTATACATATCATCTGAACTTATTATTTTTCAAATGATTTACAAAGACAAAGCAAATTACAAGGTTCATGACTAAACATTTTCTTAAACAGAAGTCATGAATCTTATTTTCACAAAACCTATGTACTCGCCAGCATTTCTTTGCTGACCTCGTTTTCACATGTGTTTCAGGTATTGTTGAAAGATATCGATTGATAGGATGCATGCTCACATAGGACTGGACAAGGCCTTAGTGACTCAATAACAATGATAGACTATGTTTAAATTTTGTATTTAGATTTCCAGACGATGTAATTATTCAATGTTTAATAAAACGAAACACTTTTTGGTATCCATGGTTATGAAACATTAATTCTGTTACAACACTCCCCGACGTTTCCGCCACGTTTTGTATGTTACACGTGGTCGGGGTGTGACAACAAAGTTTCCTGAAAAAATGGTCAAGGGATGTATGCTGAGGATGGGTTATGATGGAGCATTGAACAACGCGAACTACTTGAAGTCATAGTTTCAAAAACCTTACAAGTTTATCTTTCATTCAGTACTGCAGGCTTTAAGCCATTGCAAGGGAGGATATGATGCAATGCGTGATTACCAGATGAATATGGTTACAGCGTTGGTTCTGAACAAGAAATACAATTTTTCTCATATCATATTTCACTACATGGCTGAGAACATCACAACAAAGAGTAAAACTTGGATTTATCCACGATTTGTACAAATGTTGATTGATCATGCATATTCTGATATTGAAAGAGATGTAAACAATGATTTGTTGGTATTATCACATATGAGCAATGATTCTCTGAAGCAACTAGCAAGATATCATCCGAACCATCCTGAACCGAAGAAAGTAGCTGAATTTTTCGGATTCATCAAGGATGCGAACTATGTTGATCCAGATCCAGTGCATCATCAAAATTGGAGAAATGAGGAAGAGATGAAAGAAGATGCTTATGCTGATGAGTTAAAGGCACTTGAAGGGTTTAAAGCTACTCGCAACAATTGGTTTGTGAAAGAACAGAGGAGGAGAAGCAAGAAAGCTACTCCCAAAGTACAAAAGGGAGAGGGTTCATCTTCACAGCCAAAGAAACATCAAAAGAAAGCCGCAAAGACTTTACTTATTGATGAATCTGATGTGGAAGAACCGGTACAAGAAGCTGAGATTGAAGTAGAACATAATGTTGAAGCTGAAGCTGAGACTGAAGCTGAAGCAAATATTGAAATGGATGTTCATCTATCACCGAATTCTCAAAGCTTGTTGGAAAAGCTTAATGTTTTCAATGCTCAGAAAGAAAAAGTTGCTGATGATGCAGCGGGTGATGATGTGAACAAGAGTACAACAAGTTCTTCTAGTTCATATGAAGATGAAGTTGATGAAAATGAACGTTTAAGAAGAATTCAAGAAGAAGTTGCGAAAGAGAAGCTGTTAAGAAAGAGAAAGAGACAGGAGCAGGATGATGATGATGCATATGTTCCATCTCCTGAACATGTATCTGAATCTCAAACGCCTCCTTTTGGTGGTAAAAAGAAAGCTAGTGCAAGCAAGAGGATTGTTTCACCAAAGATAAAGAAGGTAACTCAAAAGATCAAGAAGTCTTTGAAGATCAAGATAAAGAAACCTTCCCAAGAACCAAGTAAACCACCATCACCATCACCTGAACCTACACCACATCAATCACCAATTCACCAAACACCTCCAATACAAACATCACCATTACATCTCTCACCACCTCATCAATCACCACCACCACAAATTCATACCATTACACCACCACAAGAAACAACATTACCTACATCTCAACCAATTTTCCAAACACCACCACCCTCACAACCAATTATTCAAACCACACCTGGTTCTTCGGGGTACAAAGATTTTCCACCTGTTCCTCCGAACTTGAATATTGGTCTTGAAGATGTTGGAGACTTTGATTTTGCAAATACTGCACAAGTGAAGAGTGTTGAAAAGAAAGTTGATAATGTGATGGCTGAAAACAAAAGATTGGCAGCTGAAAGCAAAATAGTGGCTGATCGTGAAAAGATTCTCGAGATGCGTGTAAAGAAGTTAGAGTCTGAAAACAAGTCACTGCTGAAGAAGATAGAAGCTGATGAAGCAAAGATTGATGTGATGAAAGTTCATATTGCTGAGTTATTGGAAGAGAAAACACGCAAAGATGAACATCTCAAGTATTTTGAATTGAAGAACAAAGAGTTAAAGGATGCCAAAGCACGGAATGAACATGAAAATTATATGTTGAAGAAAATATTAGAAAATGTGGTTGGTATGCCTTTAGAGCAGAGATTTGATGAGATTATAAGGGAGGAAGTTAGAGCTCAACATCAAGCTGAAATTGATGCTCAGATGAAAGACAAGGGCAAAGGCTTAGAAGGTGTATCTGAAGAAAGGGCAATTGTTCTATCAACTGCTCCTGAATCACATTTTGAACAGCCTATTCCAATTTCGTCAGTTTCTGCAGTATTTGATGAAGATGTGTTACTAGAAAATGTTCATAATGTTGATGAAAATGTTGAGGAAGATGATGAAGATGAGGAAGATGATGAAGATGAAAGTGATGATATAGAAAAAGTATTTTCTGCAAGCAGTCACAGTAATGATGACAATGATGATGATGATCAGGGTACCTCGGGTGTTAAAGTTTTTGAAAAGTCAAATGAAGAAAAAGTTGATGATTTACTTCATGATGATGTGAATGAAGAAGCTGAAGATACAACAGGTGAGGGGGAGCACAATGATGATCAAAATGTGGATGAAGTTGAGAAGTTGATTCTACGTATAGAGCCTGATATAGAAGAGGGAGAGATCAGGCATATATACACTTTGGATGAAGTTTTGAAGATGTTTAATGTGAAGGAAGATGAGTTTAAGTTCTATTTTGAGGAAGAACTGAATGCATTCGACATCAACTGTCACACCCTGGCTTTGCGGAAGCGTGGTTAATTTTGGTGTGACTTCTTAATACCATAGCTTAACCATAACAAGCTATATGAATTTAAAAACCATGCAAGTCATCCATTAAGTTTTGAAAACCAAAATACAGTACCATTGTTTTAACCAACAACCATAACCTTGTTCAACAACGTTACAACTTATAACATAACATAAACGTGGTTTAAGGACTGTGTCTTGTCCAGGAAAGAGACACATCCCCTAAACCCTGATGACTCCATGACAAGTGCAGCGGAAAACGTTCCATACCGTGCCAGATCCGTTTAATTTCCTGAAATACATGTGAGTTGAAAAATCAACAATAATGTTGAGCGAGTTCATGTGCAAGTGAGTAAGTAAAACACTTGTAAGTATAAAAGTTTCCTGGTATGTAGTAGTGTAAGAGGACTTGTGATCACCAATGGTTTGCAAGGCCATTAGCATGTCGTGAAATGCAAGTAGGTAGACACAACCCTAGCCGATTTTGCGTTGGGTACCAAGTCACTCCAGGTCCGTTCTGTTAGTCCTCCGTGAGGCCTGTTCTGTTGGGCCGGGAGCTGGGCTCGCTACACCCAAATAGATCTACCGCTCGAGTCCCTCGGTGTTCTAACTACCCATTCACATGATCTAAACCTCCTTACGTAAATCATACCGTGTATAAAGTACTTGTAAACAAAGTAACATGTATTTCACCCCCGCAGTTAAGAAAACTGAAAACAGTTAGAGAAAAGGGGGACATGAACTCACAGTGAATGCGCGTCTCTACCAAGTGTCTCCAATACAGTAAGCTGTGCAACGACCTACAAGTGCTAATTCTATTAGACGGACGGCCGTGCCTTAGCTTTATAGTTTAAGTCTTTTGGGAAATAGTTAGACAACTATTTCGTGTTTATGTTCTGTTTACACTTGGTAGTTATACTTCTTCCCAAGGATGGGGGATACAATACATGTGCGTAAGTTACGTTTTATCAATCTTGTGGTAATGTAATTACCGGTGTAACTTATATGTTTGTGTGGAAGCGTTCGCAAAGTTTTGGAATCATTAACGCTTGTAAATATTATTTTACTCTAAAATAATATTTATGTATTTTCACAAAATAATCATAAACAGTGTTGTGACAAATATATTTATCACGTTAATCCTTGTGAAAATCCCACCTCCGAATATTTAGTAAAATATAGTGCTGGCGAAATTTATGTTTTGAAAATATGTCCAAAGATAGTTCTAACACTTGTTGTGTAAAAAGTCTAAGTGTTAGGTTTTTAGGAAAATTTCGCCAGAGTTTCCTCTGTAACTGGAGGTGGCCACGCTTTCAAGCGTATCATTTTCTTTTAACAAATCAATACAACAACCTCTTTATTCAATCAAACAATTTCCGACACATCAAACTAGTCGACAAGTATGTAAATTTGCATAATCGCATGAACTTGTAGTTTTTCCGCATCTATAATGTAAATCCCCTTTATATATGTAGATCTTTATATAAAGTAACTTCAATCTTGTAAAAACCTCGTGTTTAGAGAAATCCGTCTTTACAACTTCTAGTCATTTTTCCCAAAAATAGTTATTTGTCGGATCTTTTCATTTCACAAGTGCCTACGCACTTGTGGTTCATAAAATCATGTTTACTAGTGTAAGATCCACTTTTTAAAGTACATGATTTCTTTATTGTGTGGTTCTTCAAAAATACCACTTGCGGATACGTAGATCCGCTAGTTTTAAACACCATTTTACCGGTTAAATCACTTTTACACAAGTAAAATATTTTCACACAAGTTCATGTATCTTGTGTGGTAGAGTTTCACCTTTAACCCTTGTATTTAGTCAAAAACGAGCTTATGTGAAGATACATGATCTTACAAAGTCGGGTTAAACGATGATCCGAGCTACCACATCATAGATCGGGTCTAGATAAACACAAATTTCAAGTCCTACGACTTTTACACAAGTTATATGTTATTATCCACCATTTTTGTGATTTTACTAGACTTTAATGCATCAAAACTTATGTTTTCGATATTTAACCGACAATATTCCTTTTAACCACTTTAAATACATTCAAGAACAAGTTTTAAGTGATATACCTCTAGCTCGGGGCTAGGGAAGAATCTTGACGAAAAAGAGGTGGATAAAAGCTAACGGTAGAGGTCCTTCGCGTTCCGAGTGCACCAAAGCTCCTAATACGCAACCCGTGAAGCTTGAATGATCTTGGAATGCAATGATCACCAACCGAAAATATGATGGTGGGTGTGAGGGAGTTCGGCCGAGAGCTCCAAGGGTGAGGGAGAGAGTGGTTTGTAGTGTAATGTGAAGTGAGATTATGTTAAGTAATTTCCTTGTACTTATAGGCACTTCTAATGTGTATTAACCAAGAGTCCATGTGTTAATTAGATACCCAACATAACTTAATATAATAATCAAACTTGGTACTTGTTTGTTCCCCTAGTTGGGGCCGATTGTAATGGGGGGGGGGGTCTTGGTTCGGTTTCAAGTAGATTAGTTAGAGCTTAGTTAGGTTAACTAAGTTAGTTTAGGTGATTAACTTAGTTAGTAATATATAGCGTGTTATGACGGGTGTTAGGGTAATCAGGGACCCTAACTAGCTCAGAAAAATATAAATAGTGAAAATACTAATATTTTCATGTTCCGGGTAAAGTCCGGGTGTTCGGTTGGATAGTAATCCGTTAAAGTGTTACAAAAGGCTTTAAAGTGTCGTTATTACATTTTTAGTGACACAATTTGTTTTCCCGACACTTTAGAAAGTGTCTAGTAATATTTTCTCATTTCTGGCACTTTACTAGTTAGCTAGAAGCTGGTTTATTTATTAAAGTGCTGTGTTTGGTACTGAAAGTACGTTTTAGGCACATCCGAATCAGTGTATCTTATTCCTAGAGACGCAGTACCACAACCCTTATATCCCTACACTCACTACCAGTGTAGCCAAAAATATTTGAGGCTCTTAACAGGCCTTAGAGGCAGTGTCTGCCTGATGCTGGTTATATCAGCATGTTTATTGTGTATCCATTTAGTGCTACTGTGCTTTTTGTGCATCATGTTTGTCACTAGGGTTCAACATGCAATTAATGTAGTGACAGCAAATAAAGTATGATGCAAGTATGTGCATGTATCAGTATGCAGGTAGCAGTTTATCAGCTAGTTTCAACAAGCACAGTAATTAAGCAGTAATTATTCATTAATCAAGTTGTACGGATACCTGGTTTAGTGCGGGTTGTCACATTCTCCCCCCGTTAAATAAATTTCGTCCCGAAATTTAAGTTCTGCTTGTAGATGCAGAGTTCTTAGGAAATAAGTGGGGGTATTTCTCTTTCATCCGGTCCTCACGTTCCCAGGTAAATTCAGGACCATGTCTGGCATTCCAACGAACCTTGACGAGTTTGACACTGCTCCGGCGGGTCTTGTTAACTTTCCAATCCGTGACCTCAACGGGTTCTTCAACGAAGTGGAGCGTGTCGTCAATATGAATCTCGTCGATGGGAATGGCAACGTCAATTTGAGTTGGACTTTTCTTTAGATTGGACACATGAAATGTATCGTGAACACCATTCAGTTCAGCAGGTAGGTCCAACTTGTATGCTACAGTTCCAATTCTTTCCAGAATTCTGAAAGGACCAATGTAGCGCGGATTCAACTTCCCACGCTTCCCAAAGCGCGCCACCCCCTTCCAGGGTGAAACTTTTAATAACACCATTTCCCCAACTTGGAAATCCACATGTTTCCGGTTTGGATCCGCGTAGGCCTTTTGTCTGTGGCGAGCAGCTTCGATGCGTTTAAGTATTTGCGCAATCTTGTCTGTCGTCTCTTGGACGATCTCGGGACCAGCAAGCTGCCTATCACCGGCGTCAGACCAGCATAGTGGTGATCGGCACTTGCGTCCGTATAGGGCCTCAAATGGCGCGACACCAATACTGGTGTGGTAGCTGTTGTTGTATGAAAATTCGACCAACGGTAAATGTTTATCCCAGCTACCTCCTAAATCCATAACACATGCCCTCAGCATGTCTTCCAACGTTTGTATCGTTCGCTCGCTCTGGCCGTCTGTTTGCGGATGGAACGCAGTGCTCAGATTCAATTGTGAGCCAAAAGATTCTTGGAAAGATTGCCATATTCTTGACACAAATCTTCCGTCTCTATCAGAGATGATCGAGAGTGGTACTCCATGACGTGCTACGATCTCTCTCAAGTAAATTTCCGCAAGTTTACTAGTGCTGTCTTTCTCCTTGATTGGTAGAAAGTGTGCGGATTTTGTTAGGCGGTCAACTATCACCTAAATCATATCATGGCCTCTTGGCGTTCTTGGCAGTTTCGTAACAAAATCCATTGAGATTTGTTCCCACTTCCACTTGGGAATCTCAGGTTGTTGCAGAAGTCCTGAAGGCTTCTGGTATTCTGCCTTGACTTTAGCGCACGTTAAACATTTGCTCACGTAAACAGCAACGTCGCCTTTCATCCTAGGCCACCAATAGTAATTTTTGAGATCTTGGTACATCTTATCCGATCCAGGGTGGATAGAGTACCGTGACTTGTGCGCTTCGTCGAAAATAACTTCCCTTAATCCACCAAACAGAGGAACCCAAATCCTTTTCTCAAAACATAATGTTCCTTCCTCGTTTGGTACCAAAAGCTTCTCCATTCCACGGAGATATTCTTCCTCAAGGTTTCCCTCCTTGAGAGCTTCCTTTTGTGCAGCGCGAACGCGTAAGGAAAGATCGGTTCGTATGATCATTTCCAAAGCCCTAACCCTTATGGGCTTGATTCTTTCTTTACGACTTAGGGCATCGGCGACTACATTCGCCTTCCCTGGATGATATTTTATCTCGCAGTCGTAATCGTTCAATAATTCAACCCATCGTCTTTGCCTCATATTTAACTCTTTCTGGTTAAATATATGTTGTAGGCTCTTGTGATCTGTGAAAATTGTGCACTTCGTACCATACAGGTAGTGTCTCCAGATCTTTAAAGCGAAAACCACTGCGCCAAGCTCTAAATCGTGGGTGGTATAGTTCTTTTCGTGCACTTTCAGTTGGCGTGATGCGTAAGCAATGACCTTTTGGCGTTGCATCAACACACAACCCAATCCCTGACGCGATGCGTCGCAGTATACCACAAAATCGTCGGTACCTTCCGGTAGAGCTAAGATTGGCGCGTTGCAGAGCTTATCTTTCAATATCTGAAACGCTTCGTCCTGTTTGATTCCCCAATCAAACGTCTTATCCTTCTGGGTCAGGAGCGTCAACGGTTGAGCGATTTTTGAAAAATCCTCGATGAACCTTCGATAGTAGCCAGCCAAGCCCAAGAATTGTCGAATCTCGGTTGGCGTTGTAGGCGTTTCCTAATTCTTGATTGCCTCGATCTTTGTGGGATCAACATGAATTCTATCCCCATTAACCACATGTCCAAGAAACTGGACTTCACGTAGCCAAAACTCGCACTTGGAGAATTTGGCGTACAGTTGTTCTTTCTTTAGCAGCTCCAATATGGTTCTAAGATGTTGTTCGTGTTCAGCCTTCGTCTTTGAGTAAATCAAGATGTCATCGATGAATACAATCACGAACTTGTCTAAGTATGGCTTGCAAACTCTATTCATTAGATCCATGAAGACCGCAGGTGCGTTCGTCAAACCAAATGGCATAACGAGGAACTCGTAGTGTCCATAACGAGTTCGGAAGGCTGTTTTCGGGATACTTTCCTCCTGTATCCTTAATTGATGGTATCCAGATCGAAGATCGATCTTAGAGTAACAGCTTGAACCTTGAAGTTGGTCGAACAGATCATCGATTCTTGGCAGTGGATACCTGTTCTTGATCGTCAGCTTGTTCAATTCTCTGTAGTCAATGCACATGCGGAAACTTCCGTCCTTCTTCTTGACAAACAGGACCGGAGCTCCCCAAGGCGAGAAGCTTGGTCGGATAAAACCCTTGTCTAACAACTCTTGAAGCTGTGTTGACAATTCCTGCATCTCAGACGGCGCCAGTCTGTAAGGTGCCTTAGCCACAGGCGCTGCGCCTGGAACTAAGTCGATGTGAAACTCCACTTGCCTCTGAGGTGGCAGTCCGGGTAAGTCTTCCGGGAAGACTTCTGGATACTCCCTTACGACAGGGATGTCTTCGATCCTTGGCTCGGCAGCCTTCTTATCCACGATGTGCGCCAGAAAAGCAACACATCCTTTCTGTAAACACTTCCTTGCCTTCAAGCAGCTGATAAATCTTAGCGGTGTGTCACGCTTCTCTCCGTGAACCACAATTGTCTCACCATCATCCGTTGGGATACGAACAACTTTCTCGTGGCATACTATCTCAGCCTTGTTTCCGGATAACCAATCCATTCCTACCACCACGTCGAAGCTTCCCAATTGGACTGGTAGTAGATCCAAAGTAAACTCACGTTCTCCCAATTCTATCACACAGCCTCTGATAACTTCGTCGGCTTCAACTAGCTTTCCATTAGCTAATTCGATCGAGTAGGGAATGTCTAACTTATTAGCGGCTAGCCCAAGTATATTCTTAAATTCTAGTGATACGAAGCTATAGTCGGCACCAGTATCAAACAGAACAGATGTATAGCATTGATTTACAGGGAACGTACCAGTGACAACGTTGGGATCCTGGCGTGCTTCCCGTGCACCGATCTGGAACACCCTTCCACGGGCTTGGTTCAAACCCGGGCAATCCTTCTTGAAGTGCCCAACGTCACCGCAATGAAAACATCCTAATCTTTTTCCACTTCCCGCACCATCCCCAACTGGCGGGTTGTTTTGATTGGCAGTTCCGGCTTGATTTGCATTGTAGCCTCGATTATTCCCTTGTGGGCGATTTCCCAAACCACCACGATTATCGTTTCTATTCATATATCCTCCCTGGCCTCCCCGGCCGGCAGGGACCCAACAAGTATCCTTCGAGTGACCACGTTTCCCACAAGCTTCGCACACTTTTAACCCACAATGGCCAGAATGGTGACGCTGGCAGGCACTACACTTAGGCAGAGTGCCCATATATCCTCTTCCTCTCCTTCCACTGCCAGCTGCTCCCTGAGCTGGCGTGCTTGGTGCTCCTCTCTTACCATCACTGCTAAAAACTTGTTTGAAGTTTGAAAACTTTCTTTTGTTACTTCCTGATGACTCAACATGAGTCTCTTTCTCCTTTGCCTTAACATCACCAAACTTGTTTAGACGAATCGCCTCCTCGGTGAGAGCCACGCTCAAATCTATGGCTTCAGTGATTGTCGCTGGTTTGGAGGAGGTTACCATGCTTATTATTTGGGGAGCCAAACCCCAAATGAAGCGCTCGATTTGCTTATATTCAGGCGTAACCATGTAAGGAACCACTTGAGATAAGTCGTGAAACCTCTGGACGTATTCTGCAACCTTTGGTCCGTCCATCTTTAGGTGCCAAAATTCAGTCTCCAACCTTTGAATTTCTGCGCGTGAACAGTACTTCTTGCGCATCAGTTCTTTCAATTCGGCCCAAGTCAGGGCGTAGGCGGCAGCTTCGCCTAGAGTTTGTACTTGTAGGTTCCACCAGGATAGGGCTCCATCTAGAAACAGCCCTGAAATGTACGTGACTTGCTGATCCTCTGCACACTTGCTCATGCGTAAGACAGAATCGGTTTTCTCAGCCCAGCGGGTAAAGGCAACTGCACCTCCTGTGCCATCGAAGTTAACTGGTTTGCAGTCTAAGAACTGCTTGTAGGTGCATCCTGCACGTATGTTAAAACATGTGTTTGGCATTAGCATCATCGCTAAAATCTCCAACTAGTTCATGGTAGGTTCGAATGGCGTGGTATTACCGTGAGGTGGATTGTTATTGCCTTGGTTAACACTTCCGCTCCCTCCTGGCTGAGATGCTGCGTACTGTGCTATGGCAGCTGCAATGACTTGCTGTAGCTCTGCCTCGTTAGTAGGCATTGGTGTTGGGCGCTTTGGCGGCATCTTCTAAAAGATGGTTTAAGTTGGTTAGGCCATAGAAGGCTCCGATGTTATAATACGTAAATCAGTTCGTAATATAGTGTACATATATAACGGTAGTAATAGTATAATCACATAACATCTCATGTTATCACACATCACAAATATCAATCACACAACATCCCATGTCATAAAATATAAACAAGTAGTCAAGCGAATCAAAATATGGTGAGAAAACTGCGATTGCCATATAGATGAGACCACATCGTAAGTGTATACATACAATCATCAATCACTAGGGGCTACATCACCCCTGTCAAAAGCTACATCAGTATCAATACAATATCAAGTACATAACAAAAGTCAAGTCATAACGTAGTCTCCCCAAAATGCTGTGCAGACAAAAAGCAATCGCCGCCTTCTCACCTCGCCTACCCAAGTGGCACCGATGAGCTCTAAGCAGATGGTGGTGGAGGAGGAGGAAAATGGGTATAAAACAAACGGCGCAACTGTAACCAGTCCGCCTCCATCGCCTGCTGTGTACGAATAATGGAAGCAATCTGCTGCTCCAAAGTAGTAAGACGAGCAGCATAGTCAGGGGGGAATGGTCGTGATGGCTGCAACGGAGAGGGTACCCGGCCATGGCACTGACATGGCTGCAGATGGGCTCTCTCCAACTCCTGTAGTCGCTGCTCATGCGACTCATGCTGGTATACAAAGGACATCAATACATCCTCAATGGTGTGGCCCACATGGAACCTGTGGTATGGATCAGTGGGTGGCATAGGGGAAAACGGTGCCCACAGCAGTGGCTCACGTGTGGGATCAAAGGGTGCCACACCAAAAGGAGCTGTAGTGGGTGGGACAAATGGAATCTGAGGCATGAAAGGCATGGGCATCGGTACATGCCCTGATGGGTGGGCTGAAGAGCCCTCTCCAGGCCCCGCTGGAGGTGTGTACGTAGGAACCTGAAACGAAAAGTCAACGTGTGGTGCAACAGAAATCTGTGGAGGAAATGGGGGAACGTCCTCGTCTGCCGGTATCCAGCCATGCTGTGCAGACTCATCCGGTGGATCCATATGTGCCGCGAACGGTGCATGTCCGGGCTCTAGGGGAACGGGATCAAATATGGGAGCAACAACAGGGTGAACGGGTGCCAAGTGCTCGAAAGGGGGGTCAACTGGTACAGCAACAATGGGTAAAGGACCGATGGGATCAACAGGAACATCTATGTGGTGATCATCAGCAATGGGCTCAAAAGGTACATCAGCATGCGCAGGGTCATGCTCTGGTAAGGGATCAAGAGCGGCAGCCTGCTCCGGAGCAATGGCAGGCTCAAAGTCATCAAACGCCATGTCAAAATCGAAATCAGGATCAACCGGATCGAAAGGGTCAATGGGATCTGCTGGATCCTCCATCAACTCGTCCATCGGAACAAACTCTAAGTCACGGTCAGGATCAAATCCCGGGGGAAACACAGGATCTGAATCCCCCTCGTCGTCATGGTCAAAAACAAGTCCAGGTATAGGAGCAACAGAAAAAGCCTGGTCGGAATTGGACCCATGGGAGAAGTGCTGCGCACTATGAGCATGTGTGGGTACAGAAGCCACAGACTCAAAGGAGTCCGGGGCTGGGGAATGAGCAGGTGACTCCGCAGCCGGAGCATCTGCGATCAGTAAGGGAGCAACAGCAGGTAGGGCCTCGCCCTGAGCATCCTCCAAAGGCTCCTCCTCAAACATATCGACGTCGTCCTCCTCGTCGTCGATGGGTAAAACAGGGTATGATGCAAGGGGTACTGGAGCAGGGATCACAACGAGTGGTAGATCCCCGGCTGGAAGATCAACTGGGAGCTCATCAACGCCGTCGGGTAAGGCGAATGGCTGAAAGTCATCATCATCCGTGCTGGTGAAGTCTGACGTATAAACCTCGTGCTCCGATGACTCAATGTCGTCTGAAACGATAGGCCTAGGGCCTGTGGTGCCTGAACCACCAGTGCCTGTAGAATCCATGTGTCTGTAACATATACACAAACATGTACAAATTGTCAATCATATAATCAAATAGTCACATAAGTCATCAAGCACGCATTCAAACCAACACTTCCTAGTCCCACTAGCCAACACTCCTAGTCCCACTAGCCAACACTCCTAGTCCCACTAGCCAACACTCCTAGTCCCACTAGCCAACACTACTAGTCCCACTAGCCAACACTCCTAGTCCCACTAGCCAACACTACTAGTCCCACTAGCCAACACTCCTAGTCCCACTAGACCGAACCTCAGCCTCCCAGACTGAGCCTAGAATAATGGATAAAATGTGCTCAACATTTGTTTGTAAAAAAAAAAAAAAGTTGTGGATCTGGACTTAAGTGGTATGCAGTGAAATGTTTTCGTGAGAGCCCTAGTGATCATAGTCTAGACTCGAGAAAGAATCCTAGTTCGCTATGATCAGAGCTCTGATACCAAGCTGTCACACCCTGGCTTTGCGGAAGCGTGGTTAATTTTGGTGTGACTTCTTAATACCATAGCTTAACCATAACAAGCTATATGAATTTAAAAACCATGCAAGTCATCCATTAAGTTTTGAAAACCAAAATACAGTACCATTGTTTTAACCAACAACCATAACCTTGTTCAACAACGTTACAACTTATAACATAACATAAACGTGGTTTAAGGACTGTGTCTTGTCCAGGAAAGAGACACATCCCCTAAACCCTGATGACTCCATGACAAGTGCAGCGGAAAACGTTCCATACCGTGCCAGATCCGTTTAATTTCCTGAAATACATGTGAGTTGAAAAATCAACAATAATGTTGAGCGAGTTCATGTGCAAGTGAGTAAGTAAAACACTTGTAAGTATAAAAGTTTCCTGGTATGTAGTAGTGTAAGAGGACTTGTGATCACCAATGGTTTGCAAGGCCATTAGCATGTCGTGAAATGCAAGTAGGTAGACACAACCCTAGCCGATTTTGCGTTGGGTACCAAGTCACTCCAGGTCCGTTCTGTTAGTCCTCCGTGAGGCCTGTTCTGTTGGGCCGGGAGCTGGGCTCGCTACACCCAAATAGATCTACCGCTCGAGTCCCTCGGTGTTCTAACTACCCATTCACATGATCTAAACCTCCTTACGTAAATCATACCGTGTATAAAGTACTTGTAAACAAAGTAACATGTATTTCACCCCCGCAGTTAAGAAAACTGAAAACAGTTAGAGAAAAGGGGGACATGAACTCACAGTGAATGCGCGTCTCTACCAAGTGTCTCCAATACAGTAAGCTGTGCAACGACCTACAAGTGCTAATTCTATTAGACGGACGGCCGTGCCTTAGCTTTATAGTTTAAGTCTTTTGGGAAATAGTTAGACAACTATTTCGTGTTTATGTTCTGTTTACACTTGGTAGTTATACTTCTTCCCAAGGATGGGGGATACAATACATGTGCGTAAGTTACGTTTTATCAATCTTGTGGTAATGTAATTACCGGTGTAACTTATATGTTTGTGTGGAAGCGTTCGCAAAGTTTTGGAATCATTAACGCTTGTAAATATTATTTTACTCTAAAATAATATTTATGTATTTTCACAAAATAATCATAAACAGTGTTGTGACAAATATATTTATCACGTTAATCCTTGTGAAAATCCCACCTCCGAATATTTAGTAAAATATAGTGCTGGCGAAATTTATGTTTTGAAAATATGTCCAAAGATAGTTCTAACACTTGTTGTGTAAAAAGTCTAAGTGTTAGGTTTTTAGGAAAATTTCGCCAGAGTTTCCTCTGTAACTGGAGGTGGCCACGCTTTCAAGCGTATCATTTTCTTTTAACAAATCAATACAACAACCTCTTTATTCAATCAAACAATTTCCGACACATCAAACTAGTCGACAAGTATGTAAATTTGCATAATCGCATGAACTTGTAGTTTTTCCGCATCTATAATGTAAATCCCCTTTATATATGTAGATCTTTATATAAAGTAACTTCAATCTTGTAAAAACCTCGTGTTTAGAGAAATCCGTCTTTACAACTTCTAGTCATTTTTCCCAAAAATAGTTATTTGTCGGATCTTTTCATTTCACAAGTGCCTACGCACTTGTGGTTCATAAAATCATGTTTACTAGTGTAAGATCCACTTTTTAAAGTACATGATTTCTTTATTGTGTGGTTCTTCAAAAATACCACTTGCGGATACGTAGATCCGCTAGTTTTAAACACCATTTTACCGGTTAAATCACTTTTACACAAGTAAAATATTTTCACACAAGTTCATGTATCTTGTGTGGTAGAGTTTCACCTTTAACCCTTGTATTTAGTCAAAAACGAGCTTATGTGAAGATACATGATCTTACAAAGTCGGGTTAAACGATGATCCGAGCTACCACATCATAGATCGGGTCTAGATAAACACAAATTTCAAGTCCTACGACTTTTACACAAGTTATATGTTATTATCCACCATTTTTGTGATTTTACTAGACTTTAATGCATCAAAACTTATGTTTTCGATATTTAACCGACAATATTCCTTTTAACCACTTTAAATACATTCAAGAACAAGTTTTAAGTGATATACCTCTAGCTCGGGGCTAGGGAAGAATCTTGACGAAAAAGAGGTGGATAAAAGCTAACGGTAGAGGTCCTTCGCGTTCCGAGTGCACCAAAGCTCCTAATACGCAACCCGTGAAGCTTGAATGATCTTGGAATGCAATGATCACCAACCGAAAATATGATGGTGGGTGTGAGGGAGTTCGGCCGAGAGCTCCAAGGGTGAGGGAGAGAGTGGTTTGTAGTGTAATGTGAAGTGAGATTATGTTAAGTAATTTCCTTGTACTTATAGGCACTTCTAATGTGTATTAACCAAGAGTCCATGTGTTAATTAGATACCCAACATAACTTAATATAATAATCAAACTTGGTACTTGTTTGTTCCCCTAGTTGGGGCCGATTGTAATGGGGGGGGGGGTCTTGGTTCGGTTTCAAGTAGATTAGTTAGAGCTTAGTTAGGTTAACTAAGTTAGTTTAGGTGATTAACTTAGTTAGTAATATATAGCGTGTTATGACGGGTGTTAGGGTAATCAGGGACCCTAACTAGCTCAGAAAAATATAAATAGTGAAAATACTAATATTTTCATGTTCCGGGTAAAGTCCGGGTGTTCGGTTGGATAGTAATCCGTTAAAGTGTTACAAAAGGCTTTAAAGTGTCGTTATTACATTTTTAGTGACACAATTTGTTTTCCCGACACTTTAGAAAGTGTCTAGTAATATTTTCTCATTTCTGGCACTTTACTAGTTAGCTAGAAGCTGGTTTATTTATTAAAGTGCTGTGTTTGGTACTGAAAGTACGTTTTAGGCACATCCGAATCAGTGTATCTTATTCCTAGAGACGCAGTACCACAACCCTTATATCCCTACACTCACTACCAGTGTAGCCAAAAATATTTGAGGCTCTTAACAGGCCTTAGAGGCAGTGTCTGCCTGATGCTAGTTTTATCAGCATGTTTATTGTGTATCCGTTTAGTGCTACTGTGCTTTTTGTGCATCATGTTTGTCACTAGGGTTCAACATGCAATTAATGTAGTGACAGCAAATAAAGTATGATGCAAGTATGTGCATGTATCAGTATGCAGGTAGCAGTTTATCAGCTAGTTTCAACAAGCACAGTAATTAAGCAGTAATTATTCATTAATCAAGTTGTACGGATACCTGGTTTAGTGCGGGTTGTCACATCAACCATCAACCTGAATATGAATACAAGTATGTGGAAGACGCTGATGTGTATGACAGGGTTGAGGTTGAAGACTGTACTGATGAAGAGAATGTTACTGAAGATACTTCAGAATTTCCAACACTGATGGAGTTCTTTAGTGAAGAGAATAGAGATGAACTTAGAAGGAAAGTTGCTGAGATCCTTAAAGACAAAAACTTTGAAGGTACTACCAAAGATCCACTGAAGGAAGAACGTAAAAAGTGGTTCAAGGAAAGCAATGAACGTAAATTCAAGCGTCCTTTAAAGTATTATCAAAGAGACAGAAATATTTCTCTAGGGGATATCATAAGCTGGGGTTTTCTACCTCAAGTTAATGCTTATGCAATCAGAAGAGAATGTGGCGTTCAGTATTTTGAAAAATTGCATGATGTTATATCCCTTCCATGGTGGGATGTGGATGAATTATCAAAAGTAAGAACCTTGGGGTATCCTGTCAGGAAAAATGATATTGCGATGTGGGGACTGATAAAGTTTGAGGCTCTGAAAGACTTCAAGCATTGGAAGCCTCACTATCCGAAGAGAATTCAAAGGAGAGATCCAGTGACAGGGATTGAAGAGACTATTCTGAATGTGAAAAAGCCGAAAACGATGAAGAACGAATCAGTGCCCAAGATGGAACAGGAATTCTACAAAGGTTTCATGGGCTGGGTGTATAGTTGTATCTCTACTGAGGCAGTAATTACTTATCGAGCTGGGAAAGAGATTAGAGAGATTTTTATCTATGACCCGATGTGGTTGGTTAACTGCTCAGCGAAGGATATTGAATGTTTATTCATCAACAAATCCATTTTCAATCTGAAGATAGAGAACAAGCGATGCAGTTTCAACAAGTTGTAACTATTTGTTTTCAGAAAGGCATTAATTCTGAAAGTAAATGGAATTCTAAATGGTGGTCGCTTGAAGAGAAAGAAAGAAAGAAATCTGAAAAAGAAAGCAAGAAGTTGGAAGAAAACAAAGGAAAATGGATGAAGATACAGGCTGAAGAGGAAAAGAAAAAGAAGAAATATAATGAAAGGCTGAGGAACTTGCTGAGAAAGAAGCCAAAGCCAAGAGAAGAAAGTTTTAAATCAATGTGAAGAGCTGAAGACCCGAAGACAAGACTGAAGACTCCGGTTGTATCCAAGGGGGAGTTTGTTAGTGCACGATGTCTAAAGCCTACGTCTTAGTCTTAGTCATGCTTGTATAGGGTCTAGGGGTCAAATATGTCAAGTATGTAATGTATAGGGGTCAAAATGTAAGTTTTATGTATTAAGGTAGTGATTCCGCTTGAAATGACACTTTGTCATTTCAAGCGAAATCAGAAACTTGTGATTCCGCTCGAAATGACAAGGTGTGATTTCAAGCGGAATTAGATCCCCTATATATAGTCGTAGTTGTTTCTCATTTGGTACCGATCGTCAAGTTGTATACCGAAGTGCTGCCAAATTTTTCTGTGATCAATTAATGAGAAACAGTGTTTAAAGTGATATTCTGTCTATTTCTACTCCATTCTCTTTGATTCAAACTGTTTATGTGATTCCGACACATAAACAGTGGTATTTTGACTCTGACTGACTCATTAGATCGTTAATATCGATCCTACAGAATGTCCTTGTTAGGCGTGTGACGTACCAACTACAAGCCACTAATTACATTGAACCCATACAAGTTTCAAAATAAAATCCTCAATTATTAATGAAAAATACCATCAACGAGTTTTAATGAAAAGCAACATGTTCAGAGAAAGCAAATAGTAAACCATAGTTAAACTGTTCAAAACCAAAGTATAATATCAATAAACAATCACATGAATCCCTCCCGTCGACCCATGACCACTCCAGCTACTCCAAACAGCAAGTTCCAAATCCAAAACATATAAGAACCTGTGAGCATGCAACAAGTGTATCAGACAACGCTGGTGAGTTCATAGTTTTACGAAAATGTTGGTTACCAAGTGTTTAGTTAATCCATTGAATTTAATTCCGAAAGTAATGTTGATAATATCTCGATACTGAACAAGACGGCTCCTGATGTATGTTTTACCCGTTCCCAGTGCTCCTATCAAAACACTGGGCATGACTAGGTCATTACTTCACACCCATCCTCTCCGGTATGGGGTGAGGGTGCCAAACCTAAGTAGCGCTACCAACTAATACCCGTTACCTCTCCGGTAACACAAAAGATGGGACTTAAGAATGATAGGGTGAGATTATTATCCAACATCCCAGTTTTACCCAAAAGACTTATCCCTCCCTAGGATACCCACTGACTGTCCCAACCACCGGGACGCATGCTCAAGAGATGAACTCACCTTAGATTTGCTCGGTAAGATTAATTACTCGTTTAATAGAAATGATCAATCGAATCCTATGATAGTTGCACATAACAGTCAGTTCGCATACAAGCTTAGTGCGTATTGTTTCACATGTATTCTTCAGACAGTGCACTAGCATTAAACAGGTTTTGCAAGTGGTATCAGTCAATCAACAGTGCCCATGTCTCACAAAAGCATTTATCAATTCATGTTACTTAAACTATTACATGCATTAAATCACGAGCATTACTCAATATATCGCAAATATTCACATAATAAATCATACATACACAAGTTCCTGGTCTGGGTACCCGTTACACAATACAACGGCCCATTGACATGTTCTCCATCCGAGTGTGTGTACATGTGCGGCCCTTGTCACCTAATCTAACAAGAAAGTATGCAGTCCAATAGCATGAAAACCCAATATCACTTAACAGTTCATGGCAGTTCTCGTAATAGTGCACAGCGGCCCAAAACAGGTGTGTGTGTGTCAGGCTACACCCCAGGCCCAAAACATATCCCGGCCCGCAACACTTTAATTTTCAGCTTCATCTATTGGCCCAGGAGAACAGGCCCACTTATGACCGGCCCATCGTAATTAGTTTAGTATATATGTGTGTGCGGCCCATTACTTTACCCAGCCCAAACTAACAATAACTATCCACCAAGGTGTATTAATCCAATATTGCCATGTTACCCACAACCTTCCAAGGGTTCTATCTATCCTAACCATTTTACCTGATCATATAATAGTCATCATAAATAGCACAATATACCCATCATGTTCAACCCGTAACCCCATCCCCTTCCTAAACATTCAAGATGCTAGTATCATGCAATTTCCACATATGTTTACGATCATTTATTTAGTTCATGCATAACGTTCAAGAATTTGGTTTTTGTGTGTGAATCAATTCACCACCTTTATCATCATACTTAACAAGCATTCAAGTTTACACAAAACTCTAAACCAATTCACCACCTGTCCGATTATAATCCTTAGCTTCATATCATATGTTTAACACCTTAAATATAATACCTAGTTCATGGCATCATACCACGTTTATAGAACAGCCATATACGATTTTGTTAATCATGTCCACACATCAATGAAATCAAACAATTAAGAATCAAAGCAAATACGAAACCACTAACCAATAAGCTCGGCCGGAGAAGGTGATGCCTCGATGGGGGGGGGGGGGGTTTACTGCCGTCGAGTATTCAAAGGGTTGGAGAGGTCTAGGGTTGTTATGATTATTCTAAAACAAAGTATAGTTACGTGTCTGACTTAAAAAAACATGCGAGACCTATGAGGGTTGGGCTCGAAGAGCACTTCAGGCCTGGAATGTGTGTGGGCCGATGTGGGTTGGGAATAGGGTGAAAGATGTGGACCAACTACATGTGCAGCGGCCCAATTAGTTCATTTGAAAACTAAACATTCACGTGATTCATTCAACATAAGTCAAACATTGAATGACTACATATTTGAGGTCCAATAAGAGAAAGATATGTCTGACATATATTCGATGTATGTGAAAATTTTAAATAATGATATAGGTCCATGTGAAGTATTAATTTGAATTGCATGTGAAAGGCTTTAAAGTTTTCTGTATATAAAGTTAAATCTCATTTTTATGGCACAATCATCGATTAGCAACCCGAACGAATCACGATTCGATTCGATTGAAGTGAATTTTATTTTTAACGTACGCACACACATGATTTCAACATAAGGTAGATCGTGATAGTAAATTATCCGGAGTTAATGTGACTACCCGAGTTTTCAAGGTCTCTATTCGACTTAACTTATCTGATATGCATTATACGTGTTGTTTATAGATTCGTAGTGTACGTTATATGTGTGCATGTATTGAGATATGTTTAGTATGAATAATATGATTAATATGTATTAATTAATGTAAATGGAACATTGCCAAACACCTCCTACGAAAACACCCCTAGCCGAAAACCCTCTCCCCATGAAAACCAAGGGTTTTCGCCACCACTCTCTAGACGAAATCAACTGATTTCGTCGACCCAGTCTTCGCCAAAGCCCAGTTAGGGCCCAACCTCATATCAGTTACGTATTTTAGCGTAATAGGTTGTGTAAATGATCAGTTACCAAACCCTAAATCCTCTCTAAGTGGGCGATGACAATCATCACTATCTTGGAGTCATTCCAATCCCTTTTTCCAGTCACAATACACCTCGGTCAGTAATATCATTGCTTATTTTATTCCTGTTGACCAATAACCTATAACAATGCATGTGTGATGTCTTGAAAATGCAGTCAATCGGATAAGGATCCTTCATGATTGTCGGCCATTGTACTCATATTTGCATGTGATTGTCAGTAGTCATGTGTTTGTTATATGTGTTTTTAAATTGGATATAATATGCTAAGTGCTATCATTAGTCAATGACTAGGGTTTCCACGCATACTGAAATATAATTTGATGTAACATGCGATACTATTATATGATATTGGTTTGGCACGGTAAATAATTGGGGCTTGATATTATGCTATTAATCCATGGAAGTAGATCTGATGTTTGCAGTTGCATTGTTTATGTTCACAGTTTATACCCGGTTGATGTTTGTGTATCGTGATGTTATTTGTTGAGGATAGTTAAACGTGTATGGTATTACAATTACTACTAGGTTCTGTTATTGATGATCACTGTGTTACGGCTGTAGACGATTAGGGTTCTGTAATACGTGATTGTGATGATGATGTTGATGGTTGAAGCCGACGAAAACACTCACCCCAACGAAAACACTTTGGGATTTCGTCGCCCAAGTGTTTTCGTCATATAAGGGGGATTTCGCCACTAAGTGTTTTCGCCCTTATGGATTTCGTTTAAGTGTGTGACAACAGTAACCTTGTTTAGTTTATTAACTGAGTTAAGTTTGTTAACTCTGTTAACTTTATTAACTGTGTTAAAATATGTAACTCTAATGGTGTGTTAACTTTGTTAGTTAATTAACTCTGTTAGTTCAGCAAACTCAGTTAGTTTATTAGTTCTATTAGATGTTAACTTTGTTAAATATGTAACTCTGTTATATATGTTAATCCAGTTAAGCTTGCTAACTCTGTTAAGTGTGTTATTGGATAATTATATTAGAATAAACTGCAAAAGACATTTATGTGAAACATGAATTGTATGAATGTGATTAACTGTTGAGTGATGCATGATGTTAACTGCCAAACAAACCCTGTGATATTGATTTCATGAGAAACTCTATGAACTTGAACTGATTGAGTATACGTGCACACTATAGGACTTGACTAATTTCTTGTGAGCACATAGTTTAGCATACCGAGCAAACCAAGGTGAGTTCACACTTCTAAGGCATGGGATTCCCGATGGGTTGGGAATGGGATTGATTAATTACGATATAACTTGTACATAAACTACTACTAGACTACTTACCACCGTCCTCGGATTGGGAAGGATGCCAGCGCTAAACCTACGTACTCGCTACGTACTACTGTCCTCGGATTGGGAAGGGCACTTACGTAAAACCTACGTAAACTCATACTTACTACTATCCTCGGATTGGGAAGGGCACTTACGTAAAACCTACGTAAACTCATACTTACTACTGTCCTCGGATTGGGAAGGGCACTTACGTAAAACCTACGTATTCTCATAGTTATTACTGCCCTCGGATTGGGAAGGACACCTATAGATACAACTAGTCTAATATACAACATGGGAAGCCCCCACAAAACATTGTAAAGATTTGGGAAACAAGGATACTGGGTAACATATGATTATGAATCAAACTTACGATTTTTGAAACGAACTCAATAACTGAACAAACAACTGTGAACTCACTCAACTTTGTTGTTGACTCGTTGTTACATGCCTTGCAGGTCGATAGGTACTCATGGAGCTTGCACAGGGAGGCGCGGTCGTTGTGGGAGATGGACAGTGGATGCCATGTTAAAAACATTATAACATTTCGAACTTAATACTTATGTTGGGTTTTCACATTTATGCTTCTGCTAAACACTTAACTATGTTGGTTTTGAACACCTTTTGTATTGATGGGTTGAACTTTATTTATTACTTACAATGTTCAATATGATTGGTGGCTTGATCCTGGTCAGTCACGCCTCCAAGCGGTGATACTCCGCGTGTGGATTTTGGGGGTGTGACAGATTGGTATCAGAGCCATTGGTTATAGTGAACTTGGTTTTAATAAGGGGAAAAAGTTTTTGTTAAAACCAGACTATAACCTGTACATTGCTCAACGATCCACAACGACGCTTCGCTCCATGTGCAAGACTCAACACTATAGGTGATATGATTATGCTTATATTGCCTACTTGCTAGTTACATAGAACTTTGCTCGTGGTATGCTTAGATAAACGTAACAACTACTGTTTGAAAACACTTGTGTGCTTACTCTCTTTTGTCATCGCATTTTCGCGAACCTTTCTCACCCATGTTCCCTTTGATATGAAGATCATGAGTGGACGCGTTAACATGACTCAAGCCCAGTTGACGGCTTTGATTAACCAACAAGTTGCTGCGGCACTAGCAGCCGCTCAAGCAGGAGGTATACCCTGCAGTCGCAACTCACTCTAGGATCTTTAGATCCTACCCTCATAAACCAACTCTTGTGTTTAACCTTGTCTTGTTCTTATACACAACAGGTCAGAACGCTCAGCCACCTGTATGCACGTTCAAGACTTTTATGGACTCGTCGTCCTAGTACTTTCAGTGGCACTGAAGGGGCCGTTGGACTCCTCCACTGGTTCGAGAAGCTCGAATCGGTCTTCGAAATGTGTGAATGCCCTGAGGCTCGTAGGGTGAAGTATGCCACTGGTACTCTCGAAGGCGTTGCGTTGACTTGGTGGAACGCGCAAGTTCAAATGTTAGGGCTGGCAGCTGCTAATGCCACCCCATGGAATGACTTCAAGGAACTGATCAAGCGAGAATACTGTAATCGTGATGACATCCACAAACTGGAAGTGGAGTTCTTTAATCTGAAGATGACGGGGTCAGAGATAGAGGCGTATACGAAACGATCCAATGAACTGGCAGTGTTATGTCCAACTATGGTGGATCCTCCCATTAAGCGTATCGAGCTGTACCTCAAAGGCTTAGTACCAGAGATTCAAAGCCATGTGACTGCTGCTAACCTTGCTACTATCCAGGATGTTACTCGTCTTGCTCATCGTCTCACAGACCAGGCAGTGGAACAGAACAAGCTGCCTAAGCGTATCGGTACTACTACCACTACTACTACTTCTGCTATCCCCAGTGACAACAAACGAAAATGGGATGGAGCCTCCAGCAAGGGTTCGACTACAGTTCAGTCCCAGGCGCAGCAGCGAAAGATTGATGACTACCAGAGTCCTGGTCAGCAATCTTCTGGTAGTCAAGGGCAGGGTGGATATCGAGGAAACCAACCAAAGTGCAACAAATGCAACAGGCACCACAGTGGTCAGTGCAGTAAGGGACGTTGTCATAGGTGTCTCAAGATGGGTCATGAAGCCAAGGATTACAGGAGCTCACGGCCTGCAAATCAGAATCATTAGCAGCAATAGCAAGCACCGCGGAATCAGCAACAGCAACAGGGCAACATGGGATGCTATCAGTGTGGCGCTGAAGGTCACTTCAAGAGACACTGCCAGCAGTTAAATCAGAATCAAAATCAGAACAATAACCAAGGGAACGGAAACAACAATGGGGGTAACAACGGGGGAAACAATTGAAACAATGGCGCCCGGGGCCGTGCGTTCGTGATTGGTCAGGGTGATGCAAGGAATGATCCCAACGTCGTAATGGGTAAGTTCATTCTGGACGACTTTTATGTTAATGTTTTATTTGATTCGGGTGCCGATACCAGTTATGTGTCTCTAAAAGTTAGTCAAATGCTTAAACATACCCCAACACTTTTGAACACCAAGCACATGGTAGAGCTAGCAAATGGTAAAAGTTTAGAGGCCACACACGTAGTTAAGGGTTGTAATCTCATCTTAGCTGGCCAGACCTTCTCTATCGACCTCATTCCTATTGTTTTGGGTAGTTTCGACATTGTTATTGGTATGGATTGGTTATCGCAACATCGAGCAGAGATCCTTTGCAAGGTGAAGATTGTCCGCATTCCCAGTTCTGGTAAAGAACCTCTCGAAATTCAAGGCGACAAAAGTGGTGCTGTGGTGGGCATCATCTCCTTTCTCAAGGCCCAGAAGTGTTTGCGAAAGGGCCACATTGCTATTTTAGCACTTGTTACTGACGCATCAACGAAAGAGAAGAAGATAGAGGATATACCAGTTGTACGCGATTTTCCTCAAGTGTTTCCTGAGGAATTACCTGGTCTACCGCCCCATCGCCAGGTCGAATTCCAAATCGAGTTAGCTCCTGGAGCAGCGCCCATAGCTCGAGCACCTTATCGCTTAGCTCCAACCGAACTAGAAGAACTGTCCAAACAATTATAAGAACTCTTGGATAAGGGTTTCATTCGTCCTAGCTCTTCGCCTTGGGGAGCTCCAGTATTATTTGTGAAGAAAAAAGACGGTACCTTCCGAATGTGCATAGATTACCGCGAACTCAACAAGGTGACCGTGAAGAATCGCTATCCTCTTCCACGCATTGATGACTTGTTCGACCAGTTGCAAGGGTCGAGCTTCTATTCAAAGATTGATCTGAGATCAGGCTACCATCAACTGAGAGTCCGGGACGAGGACGTCTCCAAAACAGCATTCAGAACTCACTACGGCCACTACGAGTTTCTGGTCATGCCATTCGGGTTAACAAACACACCTGCGGTTTTCATGGATCTTATGAACAGAGTGTACAAACCTTACCTAGATAAGTTTGTTATTGTTTTCATCGACGACATCCTGATCTATTCTAAGAGTCAGGAGGAACACGAGCAGCATCTGTGGATTATTTTGGAACTGCTTCGAACAGAGCAACTTTATGCTAAGTTTTCGAAATGCGACTTCTGGCTTCGTGAAGTCCATTTCCTAGGCCATGTGGTAAACAAGGATGGGATTCATGTTAATCCATCTAAGGTAGACTCGATCAAGAACTGGCCTGCACCGCGTACACCAACAGAAATCTGCCAATTCTTGAGTTTTACAGGCTACTACAGAAGGTTCATCGAAGACTTTTCCATGATTGCGCAACCGCTTACTTTGCTAACTCAGAAGGGTGTCACCTATCGTTGGGGTGATGCTCAAGAATCAGCGTTCCAACATTTAAAGAATAGACTTTGTAGCGCACCTATTCTTTCATTGCCAGAGGGCACAGACGATTTCGTGGTTTATTGTGACGCGTCAATTCAGGGTCTTGGTTGTGTATTGATGCAACGGGATAAAGTCATTGCTTACGCCTCGCGCCAACTTAAGATTCACGAAAGGAATTACACCACACACGATCTGGAGCTGGGAGCTGTTGTTTTCGCACTCAAGATATGGAGACATTACCTGTACGGTACCAAGTGCACCATCTACACCGATCACAGGAGTCTCGAGCATATCTTCAAGCAAAAGGAGTTGAACATGGGACAACGTCGATGGGTTGAGCGAGCTATTGAATGATTACAAATGTGTAATCAAGTACCATCTGGGCAAAGCAAATGTTGTGGCTGACGCCCTCAGTTGAAAAGATACTACACCTAAGCGTGTGCGAGCATTACAACTCACCATTCAATCTAGTCTTCCTTCACAGATACGAGATGCTCAGGTTGAAGCATTGAAACCAGAAAACGTCAGGGCTGAAGCCCTACGCGGCTCAAGGCAATGGTTAGAACAAAAGGAAGACAGCGCCTACTACGTAATGGGACGCATCTGGGTCCCACTCTATGGCAATTTACGAGAACTTGTAATGGATGAAGCACATAAGTCTCGTTACTCGGTACATCCTGGTTCGGATAAGATGTACCACGATCTCAGAACTACATATTGGTGGCCTAGCATGAAAGCTCACATAGCAACTTACATTAGCAAGTGTTTGACTTGTGCAAGAGTCAAGACTGAATATCAGAAACCATCGGGCCTACTCCAACAATCAGAGATACCGCAATGGAAATGGGAGCAAATTTCCATGGATTTCGTAACTGGCCTACCTAGATCTCAACGTGGAAATGATACCATTTGGGTGATCGTGGATCGACTCACAAAGTCTGCACACTTTTTGGCCATAAAAGAAACAGACAAGTTCTCCACTCTAGCAGACGTTTATCTTAAGGAAGTTGTCTCGAGGCACGGGGTGCCAACCTCTATTATCTCTGATCGTGATGCATGTTTTACTTCAGAACTGTGGCAAGCAATGCACAAATCTTTTGGCTCTCGTTTAGACATGAGCACCGCTTATCATACACAGACGGAGGAGCAGTCTGAACACACCATCCAAACTCTTGAAGACATGCTTAGGGCATGTGTGATTGATTTTGGCAACGGCTGGGAAAAACATCTACCGTTAGTGGAATTTTCGTATAATAACAGTTACCACACTAGCATCCAAGCCGCTCCGTTTGAGGCATTGTACGGGCGTAAATGCCGATCACCTCTTTGTTGGGCAGAAGTTGGTGACAGCCAAATCACAGGTCCAGAACTTGTAGTAGACACAACGGAAAGGATTGCACAGATACGACAACGAATGGCGGCAGCTCGTGACCGTCAGAAAAGCTACGCTGATAAGCATAGGAAACCACTCGAGTTCCAGGTTGGGGATCGAGTGCTACTCAAAGTCTCACCTTGGAAAGGTGTAGTCCGTTTTGGCAAACGAGGAAAACTTAACCCGCGATACGTCGGACCGTTCGAAATCCTAGAGAAAATAGGCAAAGTGGCCTACAAACTGAACCTACCAGCCGAACTCAGTGGAGTTCACAACATATTCCACGTGTCGAATCTGAAGAAGTGTCTGTCAGATGAGACCCTTATAGTTCCTTTGAAGGAGCTCACTATCGACGATCAGTTCCGATTCATCGAGGAACCAGTTGAGATCACAGATAGAGACGTTAAGATTCTCAAGCGCACCAGAATACCTCTTATTCAAGTTCGTTGGAACTCCCATCGTGGCCCAGAGTTTACCTGGGAACGAGAAGATCAAATGAAACTCAAGTATCCCCAGTTGTTCGGAAACAGTGCAACCACTACTGAGACTAAAGCTACTGCAGAATTTCGGGATGAAATTCCAAACCAACGGGGGGATGATGTGACACCCCAGGAAAACCAGGAAACAACACAACACAACTAGCTTCCTCAGTAACCACGTGCTAAATTTTGGGACGAAATTTCTTTCAAGTTGGGGATAATGTGACAACCCAAGTTTTCAAGGTCTCTATTCGACTTAACTTATCTGATATGCATTATACGTGTTGTTTATAGATTCGTAGTGTACGTTATATGTGTGCATGTATTGAGATATGTTTGGTATGAATAATATGATTAATATGTATTAATTAATGTAAATGGAACATTGCCAAACACCTCCTACGAAAACACCCCTAGCTGAAAACCCTCTCCCCATGAAAACCAAGGGTTTTCGCCACCACCCTCTAGACGAAATCAACTGATTTCGTCGACCCAGTCTTCGCCAAAGCCCTGTTAGGGCCCATACTCATATCAGTTACGTATTTTAGCGTAATAGGTTGTGTACATGATCAGTTACCAAACCCTAAATCCTCTCTAAGTGGGCGACGTCAATCATCACTATCTTGGAGTCATTCCAATCCCTTTTTCCAGTCACAATACACCTCGGTCAGTAATATCATTGCTTATTTTATTCCTGTTGACCAATAACCTATAACAATGCATGTGTGATGTCTTGAAAATGCAGTCAATCGGATAAGGATCCTTCATGATTGTCGGCCATTGTACTCATATTTGCATGTGATTGTCAGTAGTCATGTGTTTGTTATATGTGTTTTTAAATTGGATATAATATGCTAAGTGCTATCATTAGTCAATGACTAGGGTTTCCACGCATACTGAAATATAATTTGATGTTTGACTCGTTCACTACGTCTATGTGCTTGGATGCATGGGGTAGGAGTAGTTATGCGTGAGCGCTTATTGAGATATCAGCTGATAATGAACTTAAAGAGGAGTTAACGGTAGCGGTGCCGGTGTTAGAGGGGATGGATTCGTTAAGGAGAAGGTGTGGGTAGAATATGAGTGGTGTCCTCATAGATGTTCTCATTGTTGTATTTTTGGTCATTCTGACCAGGATTGCCCACATCAAACTATGAAACAACCTATTCCAGAAGCTAGTGGGAAGAACTATAAGATTGGTGGTAACAACAAAGGTCCGATTGTGGATAGTGACGGGTATATTGGTGTTCATAAAAGGAAGATTGCGAGGAAACCTGGATTCCAAGTTAACAAGCCAAAGCCTAAGTTCGAATATAGGCCGGTGATTTCAAGTAAAGGGGGGACATGGCCTGGTTCAGATTCGGTTAAGGTGGGTTCCAATAATAGGTTTACTGCTTTAAATGAAATTCATGGTGACAATGGGCAAAGTAGTAAAGGGATTGGAAATGAGTTGGACGATTCGGATGATGAGGAATTCGTTGAGGTTTATAATGAAACCAATGAATTTTTAAGTGAAGGTGGTCAAAATACCAAAAAAGCTAAAGGGGCAAGCACTCCTAAACCAGTGGTTTCCAATGGTTAGTCTTGCTGCTTGGAATATTAGGGGGTTGAACCGCTCGCTGAAACAAATGGAGGTTCGTAAGCTTGTTAAAGATAATAGTTTGAGTTTGTGTGCGATTTTAGAATCCCATGTTGATATTGGTAATCTCAATAGGGTGTGTTCCGCTATGTTTAAAAATTGGAACTGGACTTCTAATGGGGGTTGCTGCTCCAAGGGAACTCGTATTATTCTTGGCTGGAATCCTAATGTCTTCGATGTGATGGTGGTGTCTCAAACGGATCAAGTTATGCAGTTGCAGATTGTGATCAAAGCTGATAATAGGAGATTTTTTGGTTCCATTGTTTATGCTGCTAACTCTTATGTTGTCCGTAGGGATTTGTGGCATCAGTTGTCGGTGCATAAGGCCCTTGTTCGTGATGATCCTTGGGTTATTTTGGGCGACTTCAACTCAACGTTAAACCTAGAGGACAAATCTTATGGTTCTTCTTCTTTGACGGCTAGTATGAGGGAGTTTAAAGAGTGTGTTGAGCTGATTGAGGTGTTTGATATTAACAGCAATGGCTTTCATTTTACTTGGACTCAGAAGCCGAAGCAGGGTGTGGGTTTGCTAAAGAAGATTGACCGTGTGTTAGGTAATACTTCATTTGTGTCTCAATTTCCGGATTCGGTCGCAGTCTTTCAGCCGTATAGAATTTCGGACCATTGTCCTTGCATATTGAGAATTATGAAGGAGGTTAAATTGAAGCCGAAACCGTTTAAGTTTGCTAATTTTTTGATTCACAAGCTTGGTTTCATTGACATAGTTAAGTCTTCTTGGGAGGTTCATATTAATGGTGTTCACCAATTCCGTGTTGTCAAGAAGCTGAGATTGTTAAAGTCTCCCTTGCGTGCTCTTTTGTTTTAGCAGGAAAACCTGCACCAAAAAGTTACCAATCTTCATGACAAGTTAGAAGCTATTCAACAGAGTATCGATCGTGAGCCCTTGAACGAAGTTTTGAGAACTGATGAAGCAAAGGTTATTCGTGAGTATCAAGAAGCGTGTTTGGATGAGGAGAGGTTTTTAAAACAAAAGTCAAAAGTCGACTGGTTGAGGGCCGGGGATGCTAATACGGCGTTTTTTCATAAGTCTTTGAAGAGTAGGAACCATAGATGCCGCATTGATGTGATAACCGATTCGAATGGAATCTCTCATGTAGGTGATTCTGTTTCGAATGCTTTTGTTAAGCATTATGAGAAGTTTCTTGGGTGTGCTGGTATTGTTTCAGATAAACCTACGCCGGATCTTTTTGCTAGAAAGCTGGATACTGATGTTGCCCGTAATATGGTTAGGACGGTTTCGGTGGATGAGGTTAAATCGGTTTTTTTTTGCTATGGGTAATGATAAAGCTCCGGGCCCGGATGGTTACACGGCTGCGTTTTTCAAAAGCGCTTGGCCTATTATTGGGATGGACGTTACTAATGCTATTCAAGACTTTTTTTTATCACGGGGCGGCTTCTTCAAGAGCTGAATCATACGCTTATTGTTTTAATCCCTAAAGTGCCTATTCCTGCAGCTATTGGGGATTATCGGCCTATTTCTTGTTGTAATGTCCTCTACAAATGTATTAGTAAGATTGTGGCGGATCGGATAAAGGGTGCCCTTAGCAGTATTGTGAGTATTAACCAATCTGCTTTTGTTCCGGGTAGGAGAATTTCGGATAACATTCTTCTCACGCAGGAGCTGATGCATAATTATCACAGGTCGTCGGGTCCTCCTAGATGTGCTTTCAAGGTTGATATCCAGAAAGCATATGATACGGTGGAGTGGTCCTTTCTCAGGGATGTTCTTATTGGGTTTGGTTTTCACATGGTTATGGTGGAGTGGATCATGCTGTGTGTTTCCTCTACCTCTTATTCAATCTGTGTTAATGGGAACATCCATGGTTATTTCAAAGGTAAACGGGGTTTAAGGCAAGGAGATCCGTTATCTCCATACCTATTCACTCTAGTTATGGAGATTTTGACTTGCATTTTGCAGCATGCTACCAGAATTGATACTTCTTTCAGGTTTCATAACAAATGTGAAAAACAACAAATTATCAATCTGTGTTTTGCTGATGATTTATTCCTTTTTGCGAGAGGTGATGTTGGCTCAGCAAAATGCATTATGTCTTCTCTTTCTCGGTTTTCTGAGATGTCAGGTTTGAAGCCTTCACCCAAAAGAGTACTGGTTATTTTTGTAATGTTCCGAGTCATGTCAAAAGAGGTATTTTGGATGTTATACCTTTTGCGGAAGGTAATTTGCCCGTTCGTTATTTGGGGGTTCCTCTTATATCGTCGAGACTTTTGTTTAAGGATTGCAGTATTCTGGTTGAGAGAGTGGAGAATCGTATTAGCAATTGGAAGAATAAGCTCCTTTCATTTGCTGGAAGGTTGCAGTTAATCATTTCGGTTTTGTCTTCTTTGTTTATCTACTGGTCATCGGTTTTTATTTTGCCATCTAGAATCGTGTATGATTTGGAAGCTAGAATGCGGAATTTTCTGTGGTCCCAAGGTTCTTTTCAGAAAGGGAAGGCTAAAGTCTCGCGGAAAGCTGTTTGTGTTCCTAAAAGTGAGGGCGGGTTGGGTATTGACGAATTGGGGATGTTAATAAGTCTCTGATGGCGTTTCATGCTTGGAGTATTTTAACGAGAAGGGAGTCTTTGTGGGTTGCTTGGATCCGTTCATATCGCCTTAAAGGCTGTACTTTATGGAATTGTCGGGTGGTTTCCAATAGTTGTTGGAGTTGGAGGAAAATTCTTCAGATTAGACCGATGATTCGTGAGCATGTTTGGTCCAGGATAGGAAATGGTCAGAATACTTCAGTTTGGTATGATTCTTGGTGTGACCTGGGCCCGTTATGTTCATTCTTAACCCCTAGAGTTATTGCCACAGTGGGTTTTTCTTTGTCGGCTACTGTGGATGAGCTGGTAGTTGACGGAGAGTGTCAATGGCCGGTGGAGTGGTTAGATTTGTATCCTCCTCTTAATCAGATTATGCAGGTTACGATAGAGCCTCATGTGGATGACAGACTGAGTTGGAAAGATGGCTCGGACATTGTTGACTTCTCTACGGCTAGTGTGTGGCACTCTATTCGAGACAGGGAGTCAGAGGTTGATTGGTTTGGTGTTGTGTGGTTCTCTCAATGTATTCCGAGACATGCGTTCCTTATGTGGCTTATTGTTCGGAGGAAATTATTGACTCAGGACAAGATTTTACGTTGGGATTTGGCTCGGAGGAAAAACATGAACATGATGTGTTGTTTATTATGCTATGAGGATGTGGATTCTCATAACCATCTGTTTTTTGAATGCAAGTTTTCGTCAAAGATTTGGTGTTCTATCCGAAATAAAGCTGGTATGGATTCGGTCGATGCTTCATGGAGTAATATTCTGGATTGGTTGTGTGCCCGGGTTCGCTCGAAATCAGCTTCCAATGTTGTTAGTCGACTGCTAGTAGCGGCTGCTTCCTATGATATTTGGCGGTAAAGACATAATAGGCTATTTAAGAACCAATTAAGGCCTTCTGAAGTTATTGTTAATAATATCTTTAACACGGTTCGTTACAAGCTGATGGGGATGAGGTTTAGAGACACTGATAAAGTGAGGAGATTGCTGGATGCTTGGGATATTCATGGACCGCCGGTCATTGATGATGGCGGTTGATTAGTTTGTTTATTTTGTTGGTCTAGATGTTGTGTCTAGTGGTCGTCTTTGTTTGGATGTTTTTGTTTTCTGGTTGAGTTTTGGTTTACAGTCATGGGTATGCCCCGTGTCTGAACTAGTGTGGGTTTTCCATGCTACTTGTTTTTATTGGTTGTGAATATATAGAATCACCGGGGTAACCCTTTACCCAAAAAAAAAATTTGATGTAACATGGGATACTATTATATGATATTGGTTTGGCACGGTAAATAATTGGGGCTTGATATTCTGCTGTTAATCCATGGAAGTAGATCTAATGTTTGCAGTTGCATTGTTTATGTTCACAGTTTATATCCGGTTGATGTTTGTGTATCATGATGTTATTTGTTGAGGATAGTTAAACGTGTATGGTATTACAATTACTACTAGGTTCTGTTATTGATGATCACTGTGTTACGGCTGTAGACGATTAGGGTTCTGTAATACGTAATTGTGATGATGATGTTGATGGTTGAAGCCGACGAAAACACTCACCCCAACGAAAACACTTTGGGATTTCGTCGCCCAAGTGTTTTCGTCATATAAGGGGGATTTCGCCACTAAGTGTTTTCGCCCTTATGGATTTCGTTTAAGTGTGTGACAACAGTAACCTTGTTTACTTTATTAACAGAGTTAAGTTTATTAACTCTGTTAACTTTATTAGCTGTGTTAAAATATGTAACTCTAATGGTGTGTTAACTTTGTTAGTTAATTAACTCCGTTAGTTCAGCAAACTCAGTTAGTTTATTAGTTCTGTTAGATGTTAACTTTGTTAAATATATATGTTAATCCAGTTAAGCTTGCTAACTCTGTTAAGTGTGTTATTGGATAATTATATTAGAATAAACTGCAAAAGACATTTATGTGAAACATGAATTGTATGAATGTGATTAACTGTTGAGTGATGCATGATGTTAACTGCCAAACACACCCTGTGATATTGATTTCATGAGAAACTCTACGAACTTGAACTGATTGAGTATACGTGCACACAATAGGACTTGACTGATTTCTTGTGAGCACATAGTTTAGCATACCGAGCAAACCAAGGTGAGTTCACACTTCTAAGGCATGGGATTCCCGGTGGGTTGGGAATGGGATTGATTAACTACGACAGAATTTGTACATATACCACTACTAGACTACTTACCACCGTCCTTGGATTGGGAAGGACGCCAGCGCTAAACATACGTACTCGCTACGTACTACTGTCCTCGGATTGGGAAAGACACCTATAGATACAACTAGTCTAATATACAACATGGGAAGCCCCCACTAAACATTGTAAAGATTTGGGAAACAAGGATACTGGGTAACATATGATTATGAATCAAACTTACGATTTCTGAAACGAACTCAATAACTGAACAAACAACTGTGAACTCGCTCAACTTTGTTGTTGACTCGTTGTTACATGCCTTGCAGGTCGATAGGTACTCATGGAGCTCGCACAGGGAGGCGCGGTCGTTGTGGGACATGGACAGTGGATGCCATGTTAAAAACATTATAACATTTCGAACTTAATACTTATGTTTTTTTTGGGTAAAGGGATTTACCCCGGTGATTCTATATATTCACAACCAAATAAAACAAGTAGCGTGGAGAATCCACACTAATTCAATCATGAAACATGCCTCATGAAAGTAGCACAAACAAAAAAACTAAGCCGCAAAACATAACCAATAAAAACCAAACTAGACAAACATCTAGAGAAAGACACAACTCTAAACGCTACTCACACGCCATCGTCCATAATGTCCGTTTCCCGAATTCCCCATTCACCAAGAAGTCTTCGCACCTTCTCTGTCTTCTTCAGCTTAACTCCCATAAGTTTTTTTTTGGGTAAAGGGTTTTACCCCGGTGATTTTATAAATAAACCAATAAAAACAAGTGAAGTAGAAAATCTACCCCAGTTCTCTTATGAGACAAGCCAACATAAGAGTAAATACAAGCACAAAGCAAACCACCTAGCAACTAGGACAGAACAATACATCTTAGTTATCTATGTATGCTTCCAACGGGTATAACTTCCAAGCTTCCAGGATACTTCTAACATTCGGCTTATCCTTGTATTTGAAAGTTTGAAGCTTCATCCTTACCGTGCTTATAATGACGTTTGTAATTTGTTCCGGTGGTCGAAGCTGATTATTAAAGAATCTGGAGTTTCTTTCTTGCCAAATAAAGTATGCTGCCGCCTTTATAGTAAGTTTAGCAACTACCGAATTCAGCGATTTTGATGTAGCTCTCGGAATTAACCAGCTCATTATATCTTCCCATTTGCCTTGAACATTTTTAATACATGTTGACTCCTTTATGGCATCCCAAACCTGCGTAGAGTATGCACATTCAAAAAATAAGTGTTCATGCGAATCCATCCCCTTCTGGCACAACAAAAAACACATCATATTCATTGAACCGGAAGTACTACAGTTCCATCTTCTGATTCTGTCTTGCGTCCAAAGTTTCCTTCGAAAGATCAACCAACAATGAAATGAGTGTCTAGGAATGTTACATCCGGACCAGACCACTTTCGACCAATCAGCATCAACTCCCCGAGAACGAGTAGTCTCCCACACTACCTTAGAAGTGCACGGTAATAACTTTCCTTCATAGTTTCTCCATAGGGTAACGTCCTGTTTGTTCGGAATCAAATTGAGCGTATTAAGATTGAATAGAACCGGAAATAAATCTCGCCAGGCATCTGGCCATTTCCAAGCCCCTTCTCTAAAAATATCAGCCACTTTGGAGTAAATAGAGAATCCATGTTGCGACATAATCCTCGGGGACACATATTGACTCAACGGACATTCGTTACACCAAGTATCATGCCAGACAGAAGTATTCACGCCATTCCCAATCCGTTTCCAAAAGAAGTGACGAACTGAGTTCCTATATGACAACAATTTCCTCCATCCCCAAGTAGAATTCTGTGGCACTTTAACATCCCAAAAGCTTCTACCCTTGAGCCTATGCTCATGAATCCAATCAACCCAAAGAGGTTTCCTACCCGAGACGATGCTGTTAATATGAAAAACCATTAGCGATTTATTCACCTCGGAGACTTTTCTAATACCCAAACCACCTTCCGATTTCGGAATGCAAACATCTTTCCATGCAACCTTCGCTTTACCCGATGCTAAGGAACCTTGAGACCACAAAAAACCTTTCATGATCATCTCGATTTCCTTGATGATACTGGAAGGAAGACCGAAGACAGCAGCCCAATACGTATACATTGAAGCTATAACAGAATTAATCAGCTGTAATCTCCCTGCAAAAGAGAGGAATTTCGTTTTCCAATCCGTAAGCCTCTTGGTAATTCTCTCAACCAAAATCTTACAATCCCCTTTGAGCAGTCTAGAGGCAATAAGAGGAACGCCTAGATACTTTATAGGCAAAGAACCTTCAGAAAACGGCACAATGGATAAAATCAACTCCCGAACTCGCGAAGGAACATTACCGAAAAAAATGGTGCTTTTGCTCAAGCTAGGAACTAAACCCGACATATCTTTAAACTTATTCAGAGCATCCATAATCAGTTTTGCTGAATTCGAATCTCCCCTAGCAAATAAAAACAGATCATCCGCAAAACATAAATTAACAATCTTTTGCTTATTGCAATTATTATGAAAACGAAAGACCACACTGTTGTTGACGGCTTGATGGAGAATAGAAGTTAACACTTCCATAACAAGGGTGAAAAGATACGGGGAGATGGGATCGCCCTGTCTCAAGCCCCGCTGGCCTTTAAAATACCCATGAATATCTCCATTTATACTTATCGAGTACGATGCAGATGTCACACATGTCATAACCCATTCAACCAGCTTATAATGAAAACCAAATCCCATGAGAGTCGCACGGAGAAAGTCCCAATCAACCGTGTCATACGCTTTCTGGATGTCAACTTTGAAGGCACACCTAGGAGGCCCTGTATTCCTGTGATAGTTGTGAAGCAATTCCGGAGTTAACAGGATATTATCCGAAATTCTACGACCAGGAATAAAAGCCGATTGGTTAGAGCTCACAACATCATCAATCCCCTCGAGAATCCTATTAGTAAGGATTTTACTAATAGCCTTGTAAATGACGTTGCAACACGAAATAGGCCGGTAATCAGTTACATACGTGGGAGTGTTCACCTTAGGAATCAAAGCGAGGAACGTATGATTGATTTCTTTTAGAAGTCTGCCACTAATAAAGAAGTCCTTAACAGCAAGACATACCTCTTCACCAATAACTTGCCACGAGTTTTTAAAGAACGCCGCTGAGTATCCATCAGGACCCGGCGCTTTGTCATCTCCAATATCAAAGAAAACCGCCTTTACTTCCTCATTTGTCACTTCTCTGATCATCCTCTCAGCTTTGTTTTCAGGAACACGGTTAGGAAAGTAATCTGGAACTAAGGAGTTCAACACATTACCTTTACTCCCTAAAAACATTTTATAGTGCTCCACTAACACATTAGCTACCTCTACACCTTCAAACACATTATCATTTGCATCCTTAATAGATTGTATTTGAGAAAAATGATTTCGGCTCTTAATCATATTGTGAAAAAACTTGGTGTTGGCATCTCCCACTTGCAGCCATTTTTGCTTGGCCTTTTGCTTTAAGAAACTCTCTTCATCAAGAGTAGCTTCATTGAACTTCTTGAGACAAATCGCCGCTAAGTTCCTGAGAGAGACATTTGCCGGATCCTTGTCAATCTTAATCTGAACTTCATCCAGCTCTTTTCTCATCTGAGTAACACGATCATGAAGGTTCCCTTGCTTTCGAAGTAAGTTTCTCAACGGGTTTTTTAACGCTCTTAATTTTTTAACTACTCTAAACATGGGCACCCCTTCAATAGACGAATCCCAGCCATCCTTGACGACATCAATAAACTCAGGTTTAAGCGTTAAGAAGTTTGAAAATTTAAACGGCTTCGGTTTACTCCGCATAACCCCCGGCAACTTTAACACACATGGTGAATGATCCGAAACACAGTGAGGCTGAAAGACAGCAAACGAGTTTGGAAAAGCATCCGTGAAATGATTGTTACCCATAATCCTGTCAATCTTTTTCATAATTCCCATTCCTTGCTTTGGTTTTTGATTCCACGTAAACTGCATGCCCGAGCAATTAACATCGAACACCTCAATGTTTGCAACACAATCTTGAAAATCAATCATACTATGCGAGATACCAGAAGCTCCCATGTAGCTATCTCCCAAATTAAGAGCCGAGTTAAAATCGCCCATAATGACCCAAGGATTATTGTTAACAAAGAGCTTGTGGACTTTCAGTGACTTCCACAAATCCCTCCTCTCCTTAAAATCATTACTCGCATACACCATGGAACAATACATAGCTTTACTTTGACCCTTAAAAATAATCTGAATATGCATCACTTGCATCGTAGCCGATAAAAGCATGACATCTACATCTTTCTGATTCCATCCAATAACAATTCTCGTCCCTTTGCTACACAGACTGGCATTAGAAATCCACTCCCAACCCTTGCAAATTCTTCTACACACATCATTCACCTTTGAAACATGAACATGGGATTCTAAGATAGCACAAACCTTGAGATTATTTTCGTTGATTACATGCTGAACCTCTTTTTGTTTCAGAGGGTGGTTCAACCCCCTAACATTCCAGCTGGCAATGCTATCCATTGGAAACCTCAACAGCAGGAGTGCTTGCCCCTGTAGGAAGACTATCATCCTTCTTTGAGTTTTCCATAAACACTGTCGTTTCATTCTCAGGCTCTTTAACCTCATCCTGATCAGATTCGTCATTCTCCAGCACATTACTTGCAGATCCCAAAACACTAAACGAATTACTGGTGTTAACATTAGTGGATTTACTAGAAACCTTAGGGTCATTTTTTGCCGATTTCTTCACATTTTCAGTTCTCACTGGCCTATAAACAAACCTTTGTTTATCCTTCACCACTGGCTTCCCTGTCTTCTTTTTACCCACTACCTGATAACCTTGATCATCCACCTGATTCTTAACATTAGGTACCTGATTCTGAGTCGGTTTGACAACCTTCGGACAAGATTCCAAAGTGTGACAAAAAATATGACATTCGGAACACCTAGGAGGCGTCCATTCATACTCAACTTTAATTGAGCTTTTTAAAAAACCTCCATCCTCCATATTCGGGATTGCCACCAGGACCGAATCCTTCAGATCTTTACCAGCATCAACTTCTACAATAGCTCTAGCGAAACTACTACGGCCCCAAGAATCAGAACACATTCTAGCAGTCTCATTGTCTAACAACTTTGGAACTCCCACTTTGGATGCAATAAGGCTCAATCCATCTTCAGTGTATGCCGCAAGTGGAACATCATGAAATTTAATCCAAACCGGGATCTTTTGCAATTCCTCTTTTTTCAACTCAGTACTAGTTGACCAGTATTTCAAAAAAATAGGAATATTTCTGATAAGCCAAGGGCCATCCTTCATGACCTGATCCATCCCCTCCTTAGAATTAAACTTGAAGAAGAAAAAACCTTTCCCATTCATCACGCATTTTTGAAGACCATATTTCTCCCACCTTTTAGTAACAAAATATTCCACAACTGGAAAAGCCAATCTCTTACCCAGAAAATAACCAAACAAGACATTTGTGAATCTCTCCTGAACTTTTTTTACTGACTCAATTGGAATAGCCACATCAGCATCTTCAACCGTTTCCTTAGTCTCTAGGAATCGGAAATTCATCTTCTGTTTACTACTACCAGTTTTAAGCTTAGAAGCATATGATCCCTAAGCCTGACAATTACCCTTTGGCATATTAATATTCTCTATACCCTCCGACCCAAACAACCAGTCATCATTATTGATTCCCAACATTTCTTTTTCCCCACTGCTATTGACCTGATCCTCCGGCTTTTTACCCAGATTAACAGGTTTCGAAATAGCAGCCAGTCTATCAATAACCGATGGGTAGTCATTAGCATAAATTCCTCGTCTAGGCATGAGAGGATTACCTTCAATATTAGTGACTCGGAGTCCAATCCCACGTATCGGAGCTGAACCCGGAGTATATTGCAAATCATCAAGCACCGTCTCAGGCTGTAAACTATGAATATTGGGGTAGGCAACCCCACTTGGATCTGAACTACTCTCCATTAGTGCAACGTATACTCAACCATGCAAAAGAACCAACGAGAAAACCAAGAACCAAAACAGCCGTCACACATGCAAACCCCTAAAACCCTAAGATCGACCTTCAACCCTTAACTGATTAAACAAGCGTATCAATCTAGCTAAATTAAACTCAGTTAACCGCAATCAATAACAACTTGTTTAATAAATCAGGGTTTCGAGCAGATCACTAGAGCGGCGATTAAAGGAACGAAAAAAAAGAAATAAAACCCTAATTCTCAATCGATCACAACTGCTAACGAGTTCGTTATAGTAGTTTGATGAATCAAACCACTAATCACAGACTGTTATACAGAAGATTACAAAGAGATCTAGGGTTTCTGAAAGAAGAAAAATCGCCTAGGGAGGAGAGAAGACCATCGCAGTTTGTCCAACCGTTTGGAAAATAATCTGACCGATACTCTCTGGCGGTCTTAATTGATTTTTGAAAAGACGAGCATTTCGTTCCTGCCATATGAAGTAAGCAGTAGCCGCCACTAAAATCCTAGCAACATAATTAGCAGCCGACTTGGAATTCGCACGCACCAGCAACCAGCTCACTATATCCTCCCATTTATTATCGACCATATCCATGCCCACTTTTTGCCTAACAATACCCCAAACTTGAGAAGAAAACTTACATTCGTAGAATAGATGACAATGAGAATCGTTATCCGCGTAACATAATAAGCAGCACATCATATTCATATTCTTCCTTCTCGTGAAATCCCATTTAAGAATGACATCTTGAGTCAGCAATTTCTTCCTCATAATCAACCACATTAAAAACGCATGCCTTGGAATACATTGAGAAAACCAAACCACTCTGCTCCACTGGATCTCCGAGTCGCTATGTCTATTCGAATTCCATATAACCGAGGCCGAGACTTCATTAAGATGCCCTCCAACCCTCCATCGAACTATATCATTCTTATAAGCTTGAACCTGAATGTGATCTACTTGGTTGAGAACTGGAAATAAATCCCTCCAAGCCGCTGGCCATAACCAGGCACCATCCATGACAATATCCGATACTGACGCCTCTAAACGAAACCCTGCATTTGTAATAGTTCTTGGAGATAAAAAATCACCCAGCAGACCTATATCGCTCCAAGTATCATACCAAGCTGAAGTGGATCTCCCATCTCCAATTAACGACCAAAAATACTTCCGCACCATCGGACGGAGCTGGAGGATTTTGCGCCAGCTCCAACAACAGTTATTAGGGGCTTTGCAAATCCAAAAGCTTTTTCCTTTTAGTCTATAGTCATGAATCCAATCGACCCAAAGAGATTTTCTTTTAGTAATAATGCTCTAGATATGGATCACCATAAGAGCTGTATTCATATCCCCGATCCGCCTAATCCCCAAGCCACCTTCATATTTAGGAAGACAAATCGAGTTCCAAGAAACCTTTGCTTTCCCTTTGTGAAAAGTGCTTTGTTGAGACCATAAAAAATTACGCATTCTAGCTTCTAGATCGTGGACAACACGGGTCGGTAAAATAAACACCGAAGACCAATATATATGCATCGAAGATAAGACCGCAACCACTAGTTGCAACCTCCCTGCAAACGAAAGGAGCTTGTTCCTCCAGCTCGAGATTCGCTGCTCTAGTCTCTCAACCAAGACACCACAATCCTTGTACAAGAGCCGAGAAGAAATAAGGGGAACACCCAAATAACGAACTGGAAGCTCTCCTTCAACAAACGGCATAATATTCATAATAGCATTCTTGATATTACCAGGCACATTACGGAGCTATAGGACGGTAGTCGGTAACAGACGTCGGAGTGGATACCTTGGGAATAAGCACTAGCATCGTGTGATTTAATTCACGGAGCATCTTTCCTGTAGAGAAAAAATCTATGACAACATTAGACACATCCTGCCCAATAACATGCCAGGCACTCTTGAAAAACGCCGAAGTGTAGCCATTTGGACCAGGAGCTTTATCAATTCCAATCGAGAACATAGCCTTTTTCACTTCGTCACTAGAAACCGGCCGAACCATATGGGAAGCTATATCCGGATCCAACACATTAGAAAACAAATCAGGGGATGGCATCAACGACATGTTATCATGACACCCCCGAAACTGCTCATAATGATGAACTAAAGCAATATGAACCTTGTCTCCTTCATATACAGTACCCCGAGCATCCTTAATCACATCAATACGGCACCTATGATTTCGCGTTTTCAAAGCCGAATGAAAAAACGCTGAATTCATATCCCAGCTCTCAGCCAATCGACCTTAGATTTCTGTTTTAGAAATCTTTCTTCATCTAAAGCCGCCTCCTGGTATTGACGATTTAATTCGGTCTCTTTGGCACGAAAATCCGCATTCATCGGATCCTTGTCAATACTAAACTGGATAGAATCCAAAGAGCGACGCAACTCCTCAACTTTTTTATGGAGATTACCCTGTTGGAACAAAAGAGCACGTAAAGGAGCTTTTAACAAACGGAGCTTTTTCACCACCCGGAACTGATGCATTCCATCAACAGGCGAGCCCCAATTTTTAGCCACAATATCCATAAATTCTTTCTTGTGAGTCAAAAAGTTAACAAACTTAAACGGCCTATTTTTCATCACCTCAGGCTTCGGAATTTTCAGAATACAAGGACAGTGATCAGAGATCCTATAAGGATGAAAGAAAGCGACCGCACTCGGGTACTCAACAACAAACTGATTGTTTCCCAACACCCGATCAATCTTTTTTAGTAAACCAATTCCCTTCTTTGGTTTTTGATTCCAAGTAAAGTGACAACCTGTACGATTAATGTCAAAAACCTCAATATCATCAACACAAGCCTGAAACTCTTTCATGCTGGCTGAAACCGATGAAGCACCCTTAGACTTATCTTCCAGACTTAAAGCAGAATTAAAATCACCCATTATTACCCAAGGTTGAGTACCAACCAGCGCCTTATGCATAGAAAGTTGTTGCCACAAATCTCTTCTAGAAATATAGTAATTATCCGCATAAACTATCGAACAGAAAAACAGTCTCTTATCTAGCTTGAACCGAATCTGAACATGCATTACCTGAGACGTTTGGTTCAGCTCCATTACCTCAAACATATCTGGATTCCAGCCAATAATTATTCAAGTGCCTTTATCGCAAAGCCCTCCGTTAGACGTCCAATCCCAGTTACGAAAAACACTTTTACAAACTATACCAAGTTTACTTACATCCACGTGAGACTCTAAAATAGCACAAAAATTCAGCTTATTATCTTTCACAATTTGCCGAACCTCTTTTTGTTTTAGCGGGCGGTTCAACCCCCTAATGTTCCACGTGGCTAGGCTAACCATTGGCAACAGTAGGAGAAGGAGTGCTTGCCCCTTTAGTGTCTTTCGGCTTCTTAGAATCACCCACCAGAAACTCATTCGTCTCGTTATAAACTTCCATGACCTCCTCGTCATCGGATTCCTCAAAATCTCCACCACTCGGCCCCTTACTACTTTGACCTTCATCCGCATCAGCTAAATTTAGAACATTAAACGGGTTCAAGGACAAGATCGGACCAGCCGACTTAATGTTTAAGTCCGCTTTATGCTTGTTAGTAATCGGCCTATACTCAAATTTTGGTTTTAGTTTAGTAATCTGAATACCCGGTTTCCTAGCCATCTTCTTGTTTTGAACTTCTGTATAACCATCATCATCTACTCTAGGAGCCTTCTTAGGTTGTGAATTACCTCGATTGCCAGGGTGCTTAACACCTATCTGAGCAGGTTTCCTAGGATTTTTTGGGCATGAGTCATTAGAATGACCGAAAACACAACATGTCGAACACCTGAGAGGATTCCATTCATATTCAACATACATCGTTTCCTTCATAAATCCATCACTATTCGGGTTGGGAATTGCCATAATAATTCTCTTTAAGCTCTTTATCCGCTGAAACTTCAATCAAAGCACGAGCAAAGCTACTTCTACCCCAGTTATCCACACACATAGAAGTTGTGTATGAGTCAAGCAGTTTTGGTTCACCAATGGCCGTAGCAATCATGCTAAGACCATCTTCCGTATAAGCAGCAATAGGAACGTCATGGATTTTTACCCATACCTGAATTTTGTTAACCTCCTTCTTCTCCAGTTTGGTAGTAGGCGTCCATTCCTGGAGAAAGAATGGTTGTGACCAAATAATCCACGGACCAGCAGCTAGAACATCTAACATACCTTTATGATCTTCAAACTTAAAGAAGAATAAGCCATTTGCATTCATCATTGATTTTTGCAATCCAAATTTTTTCCAATTATTTTTAACAAAATAGTCAACCACAGGATATGCAACGCGATCTCCCAAAAAATAACCATACAACGTATTCGCTAACTTATCCTGAACTATCCGAACCGATTCCACCGGAAGCACAATATCACAATCTTCATGATGCACCGAACTAGCAAGAGACCTGAAGTTAACTTTCTGAATGTTCTGATTTTTCACCGAGTCCGCGTAGGACATAGGTTTGATCAGGTTATCCGCACCCTTGTAACTTACATCATCTATAATTGGCTCTCCCTGATTCTGAACAGATTTCAGATTATCAACCATCACCGGCTCCGTTATCTTTACCAATTCATCAATTACATTAATCTTCTTTGGTTCCGATTGCATATTCTGAACAGTACCCCTACAAGGGATACGAGTATTACCATCGATATTCAACACTCTATTTGCAAAACCCTTGCTCAAGTTAGGAGGTTTCCCACGATCATGCACTTCTCTACCATCTAGCTTGGGACGATCAGACACATCAGAATCGACAACTCTCTCCATTAAACAAACAGCCGATCAACCATGCACCCGAACAGACAATATCACCAGGAAGCAACAAACGAGAAAAGATGAAAAACCCTAATCCTTTAAACCCTAGTATCAATCTTCAACCCTTAATCGATTAAACCAGCGTATCAATCTAGCTAAATTAATCTCACTTAACCGCAATCAATAACAACCAGCTTAATAAATCAGGGTTTCGAATTGAAAAACTAAGGCGATGATTTAACACAAAATAAAACAGAAAAAACCCTAGTTTTAGATCGATCCCTAATGCTAACGAGTTCGTTATAGAGTTTCGAAGAATCAAGACTCTAATCACAGACTGTTATGCATCAGATCACAAAGAAAAACCAAGGATTTCATGATGATGAAACGAAAATCGCCAAAGGAGAGAGAGCTAGGGTTCCGATGCAATAGTTATGGAGATCTTCTTAATACTTATGTTGGGTTTTCACATTTATGCTTCCGCTAAACACTTAACTATGTTGGTTTTGAACACCTTTTGTATTGATGGGTTGAACTTTATTTATTACTTACAGTGTTCAATATGATTGGTGGCTTAATCCTGGTCAGTCACGCCTCCAAGTGGTGATACTCCACGTGTGGATTTTGGGGGTGTGACAAACAACCTTAAAATTACGGGTTGTCACATCATCCCCAACTTGAAAGAAATTCCGTCCCGAAATTTGACAAGTAAGCACAGAGGGGTGAAGTGAGAAATCAGGATTGCTACAGGTTTTCCTCAGGTGCCACATCATCCCCAACTTGAAGAGGAATTTCGTCCTGAAATTCACCAGTAGTACCAGAATTAGATTGGCCATCAGGAAAAGTTGAGGATATTTAAGCTTCATCTGATCCTCACGCTCCTATGTGAACTCCGGTCCACGTCTTGAGTTCCAACGAACTCTCACAGTCGGAATTCAACTATGCTTATGAACCTTGACTTCCTGGTCCATGTTTCTGACAGATTCCTTGACAACTAAAACTTGTCTAGTAACGGTATCACACGTGTTTCATCGGACAAACACTGCCTCAGCTTCGAGGCATAAATGGCATTGTGTACGTCACCCAATTCGTCGGGTAACCCGAGTTTGTAGGTGACGTGACCGATTCTTTCCAGAATTCTGGATAACTCAACGTAACGTAAATCAAGCTTGCCACGCTTCTCAAGCGTACCACACCCTCCCAGGGTGTGACTTTCAACATGATACGATCGCCGTCAGCGAACTCCCAGTGTTTCCTAAGCTTACCAACTTTTGTGATGGTCACGCGTTGTCGCCAAACGACTTCTAATCCAAACAATCTTCCCAAGAGTTTCGAGTAAAGGTTGTCACCCACCTTAGTCTAACAAGGAGGTTGGCATTATCGTCCACGCAATGCCTCATCAGGGCTGTCTGAATACCAGAATGGTATCTGATGCAGTAGGACTCATCCCAAGGTAAGTGTCCTTCCAATCTTTACTAAAGCCAATCGCACACACATGCCCACAGCATGTCTTCGAGTGTCAAGACAGTTCGTTTGTTCTGACCATCTGTCCAACGGTGATAAACCAGGTATAGATCAAAATCAGAGGTAACAGGAATTGGCACCTCATGCCTAAAAATCGCCTCTCTCAGAGGAATATCCACAAGCTGCAAAAACTCGTCAGTTTCCCTTATTGCAAGGTGTGCTGGTTACATGAGACAATCAACGATCATCCGGGTGTTATTGTTTCCGTTTCGAGTTGTAAGTAGACTAGCGACAAAATCCATGGCAGTCTGTTCTCATTTCCATATGGGTGTTGTTGGTTGTTGATACTTCACCTTGACTTTACCACAAGTCAACCATCATTCGCATTCATAGCTAGGTGGGCCTTCATGCCCGATCACCAGTACAAGATTTATAGATTCTAATATCTCTCATCGAAACCCAGACGACTAGAATATCGAGGCCGGTGTGCTTTGCTCACAAAAGTTCCCTACTATTGCAGTGTAGTAGAATCCATAGTCGTTTCATGAAGTAGCGAGTACCGTCCGCCTTGCCAAAAGTTGCTCCTCCATGCCCCACATGGGCCCAACTTGAAAATTCTCTTTCTTCAGCGCTTCAGTTTGAACAGGGTGAATCTGATCGGGTAGGCTAGAGTCAATGGTGAGCTACATGCTCATACGTGTTTAAGGTCCATAGTCTAATCGCTCGAGAGTTCCATCCTGCGATGCCATCACGTGTTTTAGCTCCTTCGAAACAAGGGTACACGGGAGGCCCTTGTGATCGGTCTAAGTAGTGCATTTGGTACCGTCCAAGTAATGCCTCTAACTTAAATCCAAAGACCACGGTTTCCACCGCAGGTTGTGACTCATGCAATTCTCCTTCGTAATCCACTATGTGCATCATCGTCTCCTTGTGTTGCATCGGCGTGTAACTGGGTCTCCGATTCGAACCATCATGGTATACCGCTAGTTCACCCGCATCCCCGGGTAAAGGCGATGCTCAGTGCATTACTGAGTTGGGACTCAAAAACTGAAAAGACATCCTCCTGTTTTGTCTTCCACGAGCACAGCACCCTGCTGTACTAAAGAGATTGCTATATCCTCGAAGGGATCTTTGGTGTTGATCAGTTTCTAACAAGATGGATCTAGGAGAGATCCACACGTTTTCCCACTTCGTTGTTTATATGCCCTAAATGTACCTCTCGAATCCAGAAGTTACCTTTAACAAGACTTCGTGCGTAGTGGCTCCACCCTCAGGAGCTCTAAAATAAGATACATATGCCGCCCGTGTTGTTCCTTTCTCCTGGTAATGATTCCAAACATCATCAATAAACACGGTTGATTCATGTGGTCTATAAAGTTGTTGGTGTGTTGATTAACTCAAAGTCGCACAGGCCGCATTGCGTTTGATATGCTGTTCCAGGAACATTCTCCCCTCTGAGCTCCCATCTGAGCTCCCATCTGATGATAGTTCACTCGTTAGTCATTCCTCGGATGGAAGCTTGACCCTCGCACTGGTAGATAGGTTGCCAATGCATGATCGAGGCAAACGGTTCTTAAATGTCACCTTGTTAAGTTCTCGATAACCAGTACACATACCAAAAGGCTTGTCTTCATGGATATAACTGGGGCTCCCCAATGCGAAAAACTAAGTCCGACAAACTCCTGTCCAACAGTTTCTGTAGTTGTTTAGTCAACTCTTGTAACCCTCCTGGAGCAAGACGGTAAGAGTACGAGTAATCAGGGCTGCTTCTAGTGGGAGATCAAACTGAGATTTTACCCCATCAGTTGTAGAAGTAAACCTGAGAGTTTCTCGGGTAGCACACCGAGAGGAATTTCAAACAATTGGTGGATCCTCGTTCCTTTCTTCCTTAGCCTTATCGTCAGTAACGGTTGCTAACAATGGCGGGGTAATCCTTCCGTAGACACTTCTGGGTTTCATTGCAGAATTGATACTAACCTTTACACAACTCTGATACTTTGGACAGATGACGATTCTTCACAAGGGAGAGGGGTATGCAAGGTTTTCTTCTCACGGGGTATATCTGCGCAATGTATGGATAACCAATCCATACCAACTACTGCATCAAAACTATCGAGGATAGCAGAAGGAAGGTTGATGTCGAGCACTTGTCCCACAAGGTCGGGTTTACATTCCAACGGACATATGAGGTTTCATTTAACTTGCCATCAGTTGATTCCACAACAGGTTCGGTTTTCAAGAAGCATCAGGGTTAAATAGAGCAAGAACGAAGCGATTAGCTACTCATACAAGCTACCATGTTGCCATTATGCCTGGCACCGCATAAGCTACTCCTAAATGCCCTTCCACGAGTACCATTTCCAGTGTTGTTGCTATTGCTACTAGAATTCCCTAAACTGTCATTGATCCCTGGGTTGTTGGCGTCTTGACTTAACATCGGCCATTCCTAGTTGAAGCCACCATCATTTCCATACCGAAAGTCATGATTTGCGAGTACCTTGATGTCATCGTGACTGTTGCTTCTAATGTCGTTGCTCGAAACAGAGTCCTGCGGCCTTTCACCATTAGGATCCATCCTTTCACATTTCGTGTCACGTCCTAAGGCACTACTCCTGGTGCGGGCAGTTACACATTCCACCCTTTTGTCAATTGTCATCGATTACGCACCGATTGATTCGTAAATGTTGTCTCCCATAAGTCGCTTACTAGCGTTAAGGATTTGATTGAAGCCAATTTGCTGGTGCTCGTTGCCAGAAACCAAGGCCGTTCTAATACTGAAGTCGGTGAGATACTACGATCATCCTCTTGCCCCTCGATATTGCAAGTTGGTCGAGTAATACACAGTACGTTTCTAGGGTGTTGCAGAAACGATCGCACTTACGAAATCTAAGGCGTCAATACACAGAGTTCCAACCAATGAAAAGGAGTGAGAAGGTATCGACCAATTCATTCGACGCTGCAACATCCAACTCAGGGATGTTCGTACAAGCACCTAACATTCTACACAGTTCGCTAGGCGTTCAGATGGGTGTTCAGGTAATACTCGATAGCATCGAGATTCGTAAGGATTCAGAGAGGAGTGAAAAGATCACGTTCAAGTAAGAGACAAACACTGCTATGACTCTTATAGACTGTTGTGTTTAACATCGATCAAATAATGAAACGGAACCCCTTTTTCACTTGTTAAGCCTCACTGGGACTCGCATGCACCCCACATTATTATTATGTGTGCACCCACAATAATATTGTGATTTGCATGCTCATCTCAGCTCCCCTTAACTCATGTCAAATGGTTCCTCAAACTCGAGTAGGAAGAAACAAAGAACCTCACAAAATGTGAGTCATGAATGTCTAGGGAAATACCACACTATCAATCATATAACACATGCAGGTAATACATGAATTCATACTGTTCTGCTAAACGCGCAATCTCATGCAATATCATATGTAAGTGTTCACTAGTTACGCAGTACAATGAGTATACGAGAGACGAACCTTGCAGTCTGGAGCTGAGTGTCATGGTCGTATTCATAACTTGTTCGGTTATAGTCTGGTTTTATAAAAACGTTTTTTAAAACCAAGTTCACTATAACCAGTGGCTCTGATACCAAACTGTCACACCCCCAAAATACCACCTAGGGAATGTCCCTGTTAGGCGTGTGACGTACCAACTACGAGCCACTAATTTCATTGAACCCATACAAGTTTCAAAATAAAATCCTCAATTATTAATGAAAAATACCATCAACGAGTTTTAATGAAAACCAACATGTTCAGCGGAAACAAATAGTAAACCATAGTTAAACTGTTCAAAACCAAAGTATAATATCAATAAACAATCACATGAATCCCTCCCGTCGACCCATGACCACTCCAGCTACTCCAAACAGTAAGTTCCAAATCCAAAACATCTAAGAACCTGCGAGCATGCAACAAGTGTATCAGACAACGCTGGTGAGTTCATAGTTTTACGAAAACGTTGGTTACCAAGTGTTTCGTTAATCCATTGAATTTAATTCCGAAAGTAATGTTGATAATATCTCGATACTGAACAAGACAGCTTCTGATGTATGTTTTGCCCGTTCCCTAGTGTTCCTATCAAAACACTTGGCATGACTAGGTCATTAGTTCACACCCGTCCTCTCCGGTACGGGGTGAGGGTGCCAAACCTAAGTAGTGCTACCAACTAATACACGTTACCTCTCCGGTAACACAAAATATGGGACTTAAGAATGATAGGGTGAGATTATTATCCAACATCCCAGTTTTACCCAAAACACTTATCCCTCCCCGGGATACCCACTGACTGTCCCAACCACCGGGACGCATGCTCAAGATATGAACTCACCTTAGATTTGCTCGGTAAGATTAATTACTCGTTTAATAGAAATGATCAATCGAATCCTATGATAGTTGCACATAACAGTTAGTTCGCATACAAGCTTAGTGCGTATTGTTTCACATGTATTCATCAGACAGTGCACTAGCATTAAACAGGTTGTGCAAGTGGTATCAGTCAATCAATAGTGCCCATGTCTCACAAAAGCATTTATCAATTCATGTTACTTAAACTATTACATGCATTAAATCACGAGCATTACTCGACATATCGCAAATATTCACATAATAAATCATATATGCATAAGTTCCTAGTCTGGGTACCCGTTACACAATACAACGGCCCATTCACATGTTCTCCATCCGAGTGTGTGTACATGTGCGGCCCATGTCACCTAATCTAACAAGAAAGTATGTAGTCCAATAGCATGAAAACCCAAATATCACTTAACAGTTCATGGCAGTTCTCGTAATAGTGCACAGCGGCCCAAAACAGGTGTGGGTGTGTGTCAGGCTACACCCCAGGCCCAAAACATATCCCGGCCCGCAACACTTTACTTTTCAGATTCATCTATTGGCCCAGCAGAAGATGCCCACTTATGACCGGCCCATCGTAATTAATTTAGTATATATGTGTGTGCGGCCCATTGCTTTACCCAGCCCAAACTAACAATAACTATCCACCAAGGTGTATTAATCGAATATTGCCATGTTACCCACAACCTTCCAAGGGTTCTATCTATCCTAACCATTTTTACCTGATCATATAATAGTCATCATAAATAGCACAATATACCCATACAAAACATCATGTTCAACCCGTAACCCCATCCCCTTCCCAAACATTCAAGATGCTAGTATCATGCAATTTCCACATATGTTTACGATCATTTATTTAGTTCATGCATAACGTTCAAGAATTTGGTTTTTGTGTGTGAATCTAGAGCCCTTTATCATCATACTTAACAAGCATTCAAGTTTACACAAAACTCTAAACCAATTCACCACCTGTCGGATTATAATCCTTAGCTTCATATCATATGTTTAACACCTTAATTATAATACCTAGTTCACGGCATCATACCACGTTTATGGAACAGCCATATACGATTTTGTTAATCATGTCCACACATCAATGAAATCAAACAGTTAAGAATCAACGCAAATACGGAACCACTAACCAATAAGCTCAGCCGGAGAAGGTGATGCCTCGATGGGGGGGGGGGGGGGGTTTACTGCCGTCTTGTATGCAAAGGGTTGGTGAGGTCTAGGGTTGTTATGATTATTCTAAAACAAAGTATAGTTACGTGTCTGACTTAAAAAAACATGCGAGATCTATGAGGGTTGGGCTCGAAGAGCACTTCAGGCCGATGTGGGTTGGGAATAGGGTGAAAGATATGGACCAATTACATGTGCAGCGGCCCAATTAGTTCATTTGAAAACTAAACATTCACGTGATTCATTCAACATAAGTCAAACATTGAATGACTACATACTTGAGGTCCAATAAGAGAAAGATATGTCTGACATATATTCGATGCATGTGAAAAATTTAAATGATGATATAGGTCCATGTGAAGTATTAATTTGAATTGCATGTGAAAGGATTTAAAGTTGTCTGCATATAAAGTCAAATCTCATTTTTTTGGCACAATCATCGATTAGCAACCCGAACGAATCACGATTCGATTGAAGTGAATTTTATTTTTAACGTACGCACACACATGATTTCAACATAAGGTAGATCGTGATAGTAAGTTATCCGGAGTTAACGACCTTAAAATTACGGGTTGTCACAGTATGATACATACGCAATTGTACATGTTCAAGCGTAGGCTATGGGGTACTAGCCATAGCTACACAGGGGCAGTGCCATGGTGGTGGACCACGGGGTTAAGTTGACAGTCAAGGCTTCACTTGTGGGCTCAGTATATATTCAATCAAATATGCCAAACTTGAACTATAATTTCATCTATTTAATACAAACTAAAACAGTGAAACTCACCAACTATGTTTAGCTGACTTTTTCCAAATTGTAACATGTTTTTCAGGCAAAACAAAGGAGGAATAAGCTTGTAGGAGTTCCAAGTTTTGAGTATGGCTAATACGTGAATAGAGGCATAGCTACTAGTATCAGGCTACTTGTGGGAAAACTTAGTTGTAACTTACGTGTTGTTGTGTTAATAAATAATGTAAACGAAACACGTTGGTAATGTATAATTTAACCTCTTTATGAGCAATGTGTCTGTTCCATGTGTCTGTTGCTCCCCGCGTGCGCTTCCGCTGCGAGTCGGGGTGTGACAGAAGATGGTATCAGAGCCATTGGTTATAGAGAATTGGTATCCCTAGTGAACCTAGACTATAATCATAAGCTCATCTTCCTACAAATCAAAACATGTAGCGACTGAAACATCGTGGCTATTATCAGGATGGTCTTGTCGGGCAAGTAAGTTATTATGGTCCGGAACATAATAACATATTTGCTTGTACTTTGGATTTCTGAGAACGTCACTAAGAGAGGACAAGAAATGAACATATACACTAACAAAATAAATAAAAGTGGATACATATAATTAACATTTAGTGTCGACGTGTACATACGTGTATATATTTTGTGTACATTGTATCCACACTATTCGGTAATTAGCATTTGTAATTATAACTTGCTTCCTTACAGGTAGGATGCCAAGCTACCATAGTGAGAGTTTTGAGGAGGACCCATCGATGGATCCGGACGCGGATCCAGAGGAGGTAGAATCAGAGGCAGAGGAGGAAGAAGAGGATGAAGTAATTGGCTTCGAGCTACCCAGTGATGAACCTGACATGTCAGGTTACAGGTGCGATAGCTACCCTCCTCGATCTCATACGGGACGTAGGACCGAGGCCACCAACACATACCATTCCCCCCGACATCATCAACCAGTTACAGCGCACAGTCACACTTCTGACCCATACTACCACCCGGGTATGGACCGACGGAGTCCTACTCCTTCTACCACTCCACAACCCCCCCGTATACCCCAGTCCCTTGTAGTCCACCAAACCCTCCAGTAGTGACTTTTCGGCAGACGGCCCGAATGAGGGTCCGTACTCCGATTCCTGCATTTACCCCACCTAACTCACATGTTATTCCTACGCCTACTATACCGAGAACCCGAGTGACGGCATCATTTATTGAACCCATGCCAGGACCTACATTCTCTTCCCCACTACACAGGTATGAGAGGGGGGAGCCGTCACGACCAGCAGGCGCATCTTCTCCACCTGTGTGGGGTCTACCCGCACAGAAGGGGGAACCATCATTTTCTTCCCTGGTTACTAGCTGGATAGGGTATTTATCTGATCAGATCATAGCACTCACCTCTGCTCAGGCGGAGGACGAGCACCATCGGAGTTTCATGTACGAGTGTATTATAGGTATCCAGCAGACCCTTTTGACTTCCCCGCAGGCCATGGCATATGCAGGTTATCGACAGGGACGTAAGGAGACACTACTATATCTATGTGCAGTAGGGTTGGTGTTGTTGATGATGTGTTTTGTTTGGATGATGTACTAGATACACGAATGCTAGATCATGTGCATACTTGTAGATAGTAGTGACGCATATGAATATATGTCTTTTGACATCACATCAAGCACTAGGAACTAGATGCCTATGTCGAGGTGTTGATGTGTTACTCTTTCTGCTTCAGTATTAGATGTTTTATCTTGCTTGTACGTCACGGTAGTGACACGTTTTGACTAGCATGTTATAAGCACTGATCCCTAGTGGATTAAGTCTACGTGCCAATTTTGACATTGTACAGCGGCACTTATATATATGCATATGTTGTTAAATTTTATTTATATGTGTTTATGAATGCAATGCAATGACTGAAATATGTGATGTTATGAATTATATACTCGATTTGTGTGCCAACCTATGTGTATTCTATGCTAACAGAAATGGCACCAAAACGTGCAAACAACTTGACTGGGGCTGATATCACACAGTTGATAACCCAACAATAACAGGCGGTGATCCCAACTATCGTAGCCCAAGTTACCGCTGGTGTGACTGCAACCTTACCTAATCGCCAACCTGATCCTAATGTTATTTCGGTCGCCCCGAATAACGTGCGGCAGGGATGCAGTTACAAACAACTCATGGAGGCTAAACCTATGGAATTTAATGGCCTCGAAGGACCGACCGGAATTGTACGTTGGATAGAGAAAACACAAGTTGTCATCAATATCAGTAATTGTCCGGCGGACTCTATTGTCAAGTATGCGACATCCACCTTCGTGGATGAAGCTTTAAACTGGTGGAATACAATAGTCCAAACACGTGGACAGGAAGCAATTGATCACCTGACGTGGGACGAACTTAAGACGATGCTTATGGAACACTACTGCCCGAAGAACGAAATCCAGAAGTTGGAACACGAATTCTGGAATTTACAAATGCAAGGGGCAGACCACGTTGGTTACACCAATCGTTTCAACACTCTTGCTCGATTACTACCTGATATGGTCCGACCTGAGCCGAAACGTATTGAGCGATACATATGGGGTTTAGCCCCAGAGGTCCGCAGTATTATAAACTCCGTGGAACATCTCACAATGGAAAGTGTTGTGTCCAGGTCTGGCACAATCATGTTTGACATGGTTAGAAGGAACATCATGAAAATGCCTGGAGAAACATCTGGTACGAAGAGAACCGAATATGATTGGAAACCCCAAGGAACCCAACAAAATAAATGCACCCGAGCGACACCCCAAGCCTATGCCATGACTACTAAAGATGCAAGAGCAGATAATTATAAAGGGACGTTATCAAAGTGCAAGAAATGTGGATTTCACCATTCGGGTGAATGCCGAACCATGGTCTGTAATAAATGTCAGAGGACGGGGCATTACGCAAGAAGCTGTAGAGCCTTTACTGATACCTCAACTCGTTCTTACCAACCCACCCGTTTTCAACCGCCAAGATCTCAACCAACCCAACAAAAACAATTACAACAACCCCAGAAACCCCAGTTGACCTACCCCCGTACTTATTTCGAATGTGGTAGTACGGAAAACTTTAAAATAAATTGTCCTAAACTCAACCAAGGTCAGACGGGAAAAATGAACCAGGGATAAGCTTCTACTTCAAACCAAGCCAGAGGACGCGGTTTTGTGATCGGATCGGGTGATGCATGCCAGGATCCGAATGTGGTGACAGGTACCTTTCTCATTTCCGATCAGTATGCTTCAGTTTTGTTTGATACGGGCGCAGATAGGAGCTACGTTTCCATTAATTTCTTACCCCTATTAAATATGCCGGCTATTGAATTAACAAGTCCCTATTCCATAGAACTTGCTAACGGTAAACCTATAACTAGTCACCAAATCATTCGTGATTGTCCTTTAATTCTTAACGACCACCAATTCCTTATTGACCTACTACCGGTAGAGCTCGGAAGTTTCGATATAGTAGTGGGAATGGACTGGTTGTCCAAGTACAAGGCAGAGATTATATGTGAGCAAAAGATTGTTAGGATCCCTTTTCCTAATGATGAAGTTATTATGGTACAGGGAGAGAAGTCTTGTACCATATTAAACCTTATATCCCACCTTAAAGTGTTGAAATGTATACGTCAAGGATGTGAGGTGCTCTTAGCAAGTGTAGTGACGACCGAACCAGAAGAACGACATATTAAGGATATCCCAATAGTGTGTGATTACCCAGATGTGTTTCCCGATGAATTGCCCGGATTGCCACCCAATCGGCAAGTCGAATTCCGTATCGACTTAATACCGGGAGCAGCTCCAATTGCCAAAGCACCTTATCGTTTAGCACCTCCAGAGATGCAAGAACTATCATCTCAGTTACAAGAACTGCTAGACCGAGGTTTTATCCATCCCAGTTATTCACCTTGGGGAGCACCAGTGTTATTTGTGAAGAAAAACGATGGAAGCTTTCGGATGTGTATCGACTACCGGGAGCTGAACAAGGTTACCATAAAGAATTGATATCCTCTTCCGCGAATCGATGATTTATTTGATCAGTTGCAAGGAGCCTGTTACTTTTCCAAAATTGATCTTAGATCCGGTTATCATAAAGTGAAAGTTCAAGAGGAAGATATCCCTAAAACAGCCTTTCGAACTCGGTACGATCACTATGAGTTCCTGGTTATGCCCTTTGGGTTAACCAACGCACCCGCGATATTTATGGACCTCATGAACCGAGTTTGTAAACCATATCTAGATAAATTCGTCATAGTCTTTATTGACGATATTTTGATCTATTCCAAGAGTAAAAAGGAACACGAGCACCATCTACGAGCCATACTAGAGATATTGAGGAAAGAGAAGTTGTACGCCAAGCTTTCAAAGTGTGACTTCTGGTTACAAGAGTGCAATTTTTAGGACATGTGGTAGATCAACAAGGGATTCATGTTGACCCTAGTAAGATCGAAGCTATTAAGAATTGACAAGCGCCTAAGTCTCCGAAAGAGATATGCCAATTCTTGGGATTGGCTGGATATTACCGTCGCTTTATTGAAAACTTTTCCTGCATTGCTCAATCCTTAACTTCCTTGACACAGAAGGATTGAAAGTACGAATGGGGTGAAGAACAAGAAACAGCTTTTCAGCTGTTAAAACAAAAGTTATGTGAGGCACCAATTTTGACTTTGTCAGAGGGCAATGATGACTTTGTAGTGTATTGCGACGCATCTCGACGTGGTCTAGGATGCGATATTGATGCAGAGAAACAAGGTTATTGCATATGCTTCCAGACAATTGAAAGTACATGAAAAGAACCATACAACGCATGATTTAGAGCTGGGCGCAGTGATTTTTGCACTTAAGATCTGGAGGCATTACTTGTACGGTACGAAATGTACAATTTATACAGATCACAAGAGCCTCCAACATATATTCAATCAAAAGGAGCTGAATATGAGACAACGCAGATGGGTGGAGCTATTGAACGATTACGACTGTGAAATAAAATACCATCCAGGTAAGGCTAACGTAGTAGCCGATGTCTTGAGTAGAAAAGACCGAGTAAAGCCACTCAGAGTGCGAGCTCTTGGGATGATTGTTCAAACCAGTCTTAAAGAGCAGATTCGTAATACTCAAATGGAAGCTTTGGAGGAAGGCCACCTAAATAGCGAAAACTTACACGGAAATGAAGGGAATTTTGTGAGGAAACCAGATGAAGTGTTGTATTTCAAAAATAGGGTATGGATTCCTACTCTCCATGACCTACGTCAACTGGTTATGGATGAGGCTCATAAATCTAAGTACTCTATTCACCCTGGTATAGACAAGATGTAACACGACCTTAAGGAATTTTATTGGTGGCCATGTATGAAAAAGGACGTAGCAGAGCACATGAGCAAATGCTTGACTTGTGCCCGGGTAAAGGCAGAATACTAGAAACCCTCGGGAATGTTACAGCAACCCGAAATACCTCAATGGAAATGGGAGCAAATCATGATGGATTTCGTGACCCACCTTCCAAAAACACCCCGAGGTCATGATGCGATTTGGGTAATAGTAGATAGACTAACCAAATCGGCGCACTTTATTCCGATTTGTACTACCTACAACACCGAGAAATTGGCCGAGATCTACACGAATGAAATTGTGGCTAGACACGGGGTACCGGTTGCAATCATTTCAGACCGTGATAGTCATTTCACTTCACACTATTGGCGACAGTTACAAGAAGCTTTGGGGTCTAGAATAGACCTGAGTACGGCTTACCATCCCCAAACCGACGGCCAATCAGAACGAACTATCTAGACATTAGAGGATTTGCTTCGTGCTTGCACCCTAGACTTTAGAGGAAGTTGGGATAAGCACCTTCCCCTCATTGAATTCTCTTACAATAACAGCTATTATAGTAGCATACAAGCTGCACCGTAGGAAGCACTATATGGCCGGAAGTGCAGATCGCCACTTTGTTGGGCTGAAGTGGGCGATACTCAACTCACGGGGTCTGAACTAATTCAAGAGACGACAGACAAGGTGCATAGGATCCAAAGTAGACTGAAAGCGGCACGAGATCGGCAGAAAAGTTACGCCGATGTTCGTAGGAAACCGTTGTCGTTTGAAGTAGGTGACAAAGTACTGTTAAAAGTGTCACCGTGGAAAGGAGTGATCAGGTTTGGTAAGGCAGGAAAGTTGGCTCCGAGATACATTAGGCCGTATGAAATTATTGCTAAGGTTGGATCTGTAGCGTACCGACTGAAATTACCAGATGAACTGAGCACAATTCACGATGTCTTCCACGTATCCAACTTAAAGAAATGTCTCACGGATGAAGCAGCTATTATACCATTCGAAGATGTGCACATTGATGACAAACTCCACTTTGTGGAGGAACCGGTAGAAATAGTAGATGGGAAGACCAAACAACTACGTTATAACAAAATCTCGCTGGTGAAAGTCCGGTGGAACTCGAAGCAAGGACCTGAGTATACCTGGGAACGGAAGGATGAGTTCTGTAGGAAATACCCACATCTCTTCCCTAATTAGACGAATTGAATTTCGGGGACGAAATTTCTAAACCAGGGGAGACTGTGACACCCATGACGAAACCAGGTGCAACCTAAACGGTCCAAAACTGTAAAGCACACTTAACACTTTAATTGCGCGAAAACCCTAAAAACATGTGTGACTTATATGCTTGATTAAATGGTATCTGTTATGTCTCGGAGGCATCCGAGAACACGTTATGACTGACATGACACTAATAAGGGCCAACAGTGCGAAGTTGGTGTCCTTAGCCATGAAACACGTGTTAAACGAGAGTCTTCCATTTAACAGCGCTTTAAACCTTTGACATTGACTATTAGGTTATCGGTACCATCATTTAAGATTTCGAGTTCCAGGAACAACTTAGTTTTGTGCCTTAGACTGTGACATAAGGTTTGATGCCAATCAGAGATCGGGCATGCAAAACGAAGCAGCTTCCCGGTTAGGGAAACGCTTTCGTTTCAGGAATAACATAAGGCAATCAAACGTGCAAGGAACGATCGATCAAGCTTAAATACACTTAAACCACCCTAATACGAGTCTTTTATGATTAAAACTTAACTGGGTTCGGATTTCAAGACGGTTATGCATGATTTTTAAAACCGAGTCTTTTGACACTAAGTACGCGCAAAACGGAGTCCTTCACGCAAATCAAGAACGCGTCCGGGACCCGTAAACGAATCTAAACACTCAACGGAAGATAAACATCATCTTTTAGCGCACTATACGAAGCACGAGGTGGCCCTAGGGGGCCCCACCCAAACCGCCACCACCCCTCAGATATATATATATATATATATATTTCATTTTTCCTTTTAATTTTCACACAAAAATCCTCCAAAATTCTGCTTCTTTCTCCTAAAACTCAGCTGATCTAACAAAAACAAGCCTCAAATTAAAGGTTTCAACCTTAATTTTTATGGGAGTTAATTACATAGTTAGTCCCTGTGGTTTGCACAAAATAACAAACTTAGGTACTAATAGTTTAAAATCACCTTCTAGGGTATTAACTTTTCATTTTGTAACGTTTGGAGGTATTAACTTCTAAGGTAATAACATAGGTAGTCCCTGTGGTTTGCACAAAATAACATACTTAGGTACTAACAAAATGTGATTTTAAGCCTAAAAATAAGCTTAATACCCTCAAACGTTACAAAATGAAAAGTTAATACCCTAGAATGTTATCAGAAACTATTAGTACCTAAACTTGTTATTTTGTGCAAACCACAGGGACTAACTATGTAATTAACTCTTTTTATGGTTTTAAGCTTGGTTTCTTGATTAAACATGGTTTAGGCCATGAAAACCTTTTTTAATCCATATTTTTGGAAGTTTAAACATGTTTATGGGCTGAATATGAACACCATATGGATTCCCTGGTGTTATACGGCAGCCATGGTTACAAATCTTTGGGGTTTGATACCCTAATCAACACCTATTCGACAGAAATCGTTTAACTAGTCGATTAACTGAAAAACAATGAAATAAGGCTTGATTGATCTAAGTTCTAGCATATTTGGATTGTACATGATGTGTAGGTACTGAATATAGCCCACACATACTTCTGGACTCACAAGGAATGCTTGGAATCGAAGCTTGCGCTAGGTATAACATCCGAAAACCGAATCTAGGATAGGCATAATTTTGTTTTGGCTATAACTTGGTCCGTGATACTTGGATTGAGCTGATATTTGGTTTGGTAATGAAGGGTAGTGTCAGGAAGCTCCACGTAAAATTTTAGAATTTTAGGAATTTTCTACGATTTTTGGTAAAATTTTGACTGTTTTACCAAAAGAATTCTGGAAAAACTACCAAACGGATTCAATAAATCACCAAATTTTATTTTTTTTGGGTAAAGGGTTACCCCGGTGATTTTTTATAAAAATAAAAGAATTACACGAGTGAGCCAGAGCGACACACTAGAGCCAATCTTGGCATACCAAGACAAGGCAAAATCCAAACACAAAACAACCCCTAACAACCAAAAGACAAAACCAAACTAACGAAACACTACCAAAGCCGAAACAATGGCTACAAACCAAGACCTTAGACTACCACTCTAGCCCGGTTCAATACTCATAGCCCTCACTTGGGTCTTCCACCTCTCTAACAACAAAGGATTCTTTGCATGCCTGTCACACCCCGACCACGTAGAACATACAAAACGTGGCGGAAACATCGGGGAGTGTTGTAACAGAATTAATGTTTCACAACCATGGATATTAAAGTTTCGTTTTATTCATCAAACATGAAAGTTTACATTGTTTTAAACAAGAACCAAAGAGTACATAACATAAATTAACTAGTCCTTGTCTCGTTTTAAGTCACTAAGGCACAGGTCCGCCTAAGTATGTCTTGATAAGTCCTATACATCATCACCTGAAAACACATGTGAAAATAGGTACGTCAGCATAAAAATGCCTGTGAGATACATAGGTTTTGTGAAAATAAGATTCATGACTTATGTTTAAGAAAATGTTTAGTCATGAACCTTGTAATTTGCTTTGTCTTGTAAATCATTTGAAAATCAATAAGTTCAGATGATATGTATAGATAAAAGAATAATGTATGGTTAAATGAATAACCATGTAAACTGAGTTTGTATAATATAAGTTGTTTGTAAAACAATGTCTGGTGAAAAGTATGTTAGTTGTATAAAATGTTATATGTCTCAAATTGAAATGATTCAAATAACGCTACGACATGTAATACCATACAAACACTTATATATAGGAAGTACCAGCGGCGTATCCACCATGCTTGTATCATATTACACACGCCTCGTTACTTAATCACTTACTCAAACCAAACTATCAAGATGAAATGTTTAACAAGTGTAGAAATGTTCATGTATAGTCAAATACGGTTCACAGATACAAACGGTTCTCAGATACAAACGGTTCACAGATACAAACGGTTCACAGATATCAACGGTTCACATAGTCAAATGATTACAACGGTTCACATAGTCAAATGATTACTACGGTTCACATAGTCAAATGATTACAACGGTTTAAAAATGTAGTATAATGTGTTCATATGCTGGATGAGCATATGCAACAAAATGCAATGTAAAACAATGTACTAAGTAATGCACACAATGGGCATACCTAGCATGAAATGTAATGTAAAACGATGTACTAAGTAATGCACACAATGGGCACACCTAGCATGAAATGTAATGTAAAACGATGTACTAAGTAATGCACACAATGGGCACACCTAGCATGAAATGTAATGTAAAACGATGTACTAAGTATGCACACAATGGGCACACATAGCATAAGATGTAATGAAATCATGTACTATAATGTACTAACGAACATAGCAGGTATATGATGTGAAAACAGGAAAGCATGAAAGTAACAAGTAGGCACATGTGTTCCACCCCAAAACAGTTTGGAAAACAGTAAAAGAGGGGTCTATGTACTCACCTGAGATTGCTTAGTAGTCCTTGAGTAACAACCAAACAATGCTAGAGATCGCGGATATCAAACGGCAACTAATATAGGTAACTATGTTAATAACCGGACCTAAATCGGATGATTGGATAGAATGAGGGTTCGTAAACCAAACGAGTATAGAGACTCGTGTAATATGGTTTAACAAAGCCTACATACTAAATGAAACCTAACATAATTGCTTTCGACCCATTACGACCCGTTTAGGAAGCTTATGCTACTTTAACGCGTCGTTCGCGTGAAACGCGTTCGGACCGCCTAACTAGTCCTATGACAAGTGTTATATGCCTAAACATGTTACATAATCAATTATGTGACAAAAGTTTAGATTACATATGCTAAATTACCAATTATACATGAAAAGGGTATTCTGGTAATTTACCTAAGGCATATAAACTACCTATCATAGAACTACTTAAACGATGTGACCATAAGGTATAACCTCGGAAGGTTATTCCCTACACTATGGTCACCTAATGTATTTGGTCGGATCCTAATGATCGACCAAACTGGGTCGGGTTCGAAGGTATAAGCGATTTATCAGATCGCTTACCCTACGACCCTAGACAACGTGGTAATCAGTAGGTATAGTCCCAAGGGACTATGACCATCGTGATTACAATCACGTTGCGAAGTTCAAACGAACTTCGCATTGACCATAAGCTGGTCAACGCTGAAAGTCAAACAAAGTTTGACTTTCTGACTCGAAAAGCAATAAAATAAGGAAAAGAACGAAAAAAATACTTACGAAGGGTCCCCGAATGCTAATCTAGATCGAAATAACTCAGGTATGAAACAATGGTTTCAACTTACAGTCTTTAAGATCAGATTCTAGTGATTTTTAAGCAATGGGGGGTGGGGTATTTATAGTTTTCGGTCCACCGTTAAGATCGTTTCATGGAAACCGTGCTTTAATCGCATCCGTACAAGTGTTGCAAAGTTATGGTGGCTAAAATTGGTCCTTATCAGCTGAATAGGCAAGTTGTGAGCTTGTGGTTGTGGTTAAAACAGCTGGAACATGCTGACTGTTCGATCTAATCTGATCAGGGAGGCGGACGCGGCCCGTGTGAGGATGTTCAGAAACTGAGGCGGGCCGCCTGGGAGTTGCAGATCAGAAATATGTTTCAAAAATGACAGTTTCAGCCCCTGCACGTGTTTAAGGCCATTTCCGACACTTCTAAGGCCCGTAAAGCCAACTTTAAGGCCCTAAAATGTTGCCTAAACATTGTGGACATGAAACATGCTCAAAAATATGCCGGATGTTGGTTCGTTTGGTCGTACGAACGCGATGTTCGCTTAATTACGACGGAATGCGCAGAAGCGCGAAAAACGATCCAAATGACGCGACGAATGGATTTTTCTTATGCCGAACACTAAAATAAAATATTTTAGTGCTTACATAAACTTTTGGATGTCCGGTTGTATTCAGAACGTAAGTTATGCGCGAAAATGCAAACTTGTGCACTTTTTGACGCTTTTAGTCCCTGAATGACCCAAAAGTTTATTTTAGCACACCAAACCCCTCAAAGCCTATTTCTAAGCTATGTAAAGGATATTTATGGTGTGTTTAACTTATGGTCATGTTCCAGAATGTCTGTTACAGTTCAAATTGGCATACTTTCGCAGTTTGTCAACTTTAGTCCCTGTAAGCGATTTAACTTGTTTTTGCAATACCAAAGCCTTCAAAACTTATTTCTAAGTTATTTAAAGGTTATTTAAGGTATGTTAAGTATATGTCACTATTCCGGAGTGTTCGTTGCATTAAACTGGTTATATTTACGCATCAGTGCGCGTATAACCTTCCAGAAAGCGATATAGAGTTTGAAATCGAACAAAAATTGATATGTGTAAACGATACACATATTTTTACAAATCCCAAGTATGAAATACAATATTTCATTGGTTTGGCATTTGTTTGATGGTTGAAGTGACACAGGTGTCACAGTCTCCCCTACTTTAGGAAATTTCGTCCCGAAATTAATTCGTAGGAGTCTATTTGTGACTTTGTGTCAGATAACCACCAGAGATATGTAAAGCATAATCCTGTCATTTCCTTAACGGACATTCTTCAGAATGAAAATGAACAGACGGAGTCATTTTCCTCAACGAGTATTCTTCAGAAGCGGAAATGAAGGAATAAACAAACGGGGATTCATTTCCTTAACGGACAATCTTCAGAAACGAAAATGAACAAACGGAGTCATATTCAACGGGTGCTTCCTCAGAAACGGAAATGAAAATGATAGACAAACGGATATTCATTTCCTTAACGGACAAATCTTCCGAAACGAAAATGAACAAACGGAGTCATTTTCAACGGTTGCTTCCTCAGAAACGGAAATGAAAATGATAGACAAACGGATATTCATTTCCTCAACGGTCAAATCTTCAGAAACGAAAATGAACAAACGGAGTCATTTTCAACGGTTGTTCCCTCAGAAACGGAAATGAAAGATTAAGCAACGGATATTCATTTCCTCAACGGATAATCTTCAGAAACGAAAATGAATAAACGGAGTCATTTTCAACGGTTGTTTCCTCAGGTTCGGAAATGAAGGATTAAATAAACGGATATTCATTTCCCTTGACGGATACTCTTCAGAACAAAAAAATGAACAAACGGAGTCATTTTCCTCAACGGGTATTCTTCAGAATTGGAAATGAAGGATAAACGGATATTCATTTCCTCAACGGATATTCTTCAGAAGTGAAAAATGAATAGCTAGTTCATTTTTCCTCAACGGATACTTCATCAGAATTGGAAATGAATAGGGTTAACTTCTAGGTACATGACATAGCTCGCTGTGGTTTCTGTGCACTAAATTCCATAATTATGTATGCATCCATAATTACGTAATTCCTTGCACAGTCCGCACAGTTTGTCTTGTAATGTTCATAAGCACATAATCACATAGTTGTTTAATTGTTATTATCTTGTTATTGATTGCTATTAACTTGGCACCTCGTACTTCGTTTCTCTTGGAAGAAACGGGTACTTAGGATTTTCGTGGAAAACGCAAGAGATCATACAATGGAAGAAATTTGGGGGTAGTCTGTTCTTCAAGGAATGCGGTTCCTTGATTGTCGGTATTGTAGGGGATATGTTGTTTATACATACAATCACATAAATACATTGCAATGTAAATAAAAGATTTATTTATAAACAATGATAACAACAACTGTTTCATGGATCGTGACAACAAAAGAAAATAATACATAAGACGTGATTATTTCTAAACGATGTTGTCTTCTGGTTGGTCATATGCTCATCCCTGCGCTGGATTTGTATTAGCAAGCCTTGGGCAATTCCTACGAAAATGGCCCATCTCGCCACAGTTGTAGCAAGATCCCGGTGGAAAACGAGCTTGAGCAGGATTGTTTCCAGCTTGATTTAGTGCAGCTGCGGTTGGGCAAACCCTAGCTGTATGACCTATAAGTCCGCAAACTTGGCATGTGCGGCACTTCACACCAGCATGATGATGTAGGCCACATTGGTTGCACAAGGGTGCAGTTCCGTTGTAAGGTTTCCTGGCAGGGGTTTGAGCTGGTTTGTTGGGGACGGCTTGATCATTGTGAGCGACCACAGCGTAGTTCTGAGAAGCTTTTCGCTTCTTTGACCTCTTGGGGGATCCAGTCTGTTCATCCATGATCTTTGATTCCTCTATTGGTTTCGATTCCTCGACCGGTTTCTTGTCACCTTTTCGGAAAAGTTTACCTTTCCTGATCTTTGACTCAGTCAAGGTTGCAGATAGCTCAATGGCCTGTCTAACTGTAGTAGGGTTGCTGCCAGTCAAAATGTCTTGTATTGAGTCAGGGAGGCCATCAATGTACTTTTCGATTGCCTTATCCAAAGGCGTGACCATGTTTGGGCATAACAGACTTAACTCCTCATAACGATCCGTGTAGGCTCGATGCTCACCGCTGTCTTGCTCAAGATTATCAAATTCCCTTTCCAAGGCCCTGATCTCGTGACGAGGACAGAATTCCTTCATCATAAGGGCCCTAAGTTCAGCCCATGTCTGTGCTAGAGCAACTTCTGCACCACGATCTCTCATAACCCCGTTCCACCACGTAAGGGCTCTCTTCTGGAACACACTCGAAGCAAACTCGACCTTGCGATTGTCAGGACACTGCACGTGGCGGAAAGTATTCTCAATGCTCTCGAACCATTGAAGAAGCCCAGTCGCTCCCTCAGAACCACTAAACTTGAGTGGTTTCGCCGAGTTAAAACTCTTGAAATTGCATGGACCATTGTTGTTGTTGTTGGCTTGATTCCATTGAGCAAAGAGGTTTGGGAATTGAGCAGCCATTTGCTGCGCAATGATTTCTGCCAGTTCGGCAGTCGCTATCTGGTTTTCGCGTTGAGGAGGCATTCTAAAAGAGGAAACATGAAAGGAAACGGGTGAGAGAATTAGACGAAAAGAATGAGATGAAACAAATCTGATGAAAGCAAGGGTAGTGGTCATTTGTTTGTTACCACAAGGTAAACAAATGACACACAATGACTAATCAAAGTAAATGAGTAAAAAATAATGTATCGCGAAGACATGCTCGCCTATAAGTGAACACTCATCCCAAGAATTCCCAGGTAAGCACAGCTGGTCTCGCGTCTGATGAGATATATACGAAGTGCTTGCCTAGACAGAAAACCCAGAATACAGGCATTCACCCTTCCAGTTTGCACGTGTTCACATTATTTAAAACCCAAAACCTTGACGAGATTTGAAAACTCAACGGGGTTCAAAACCATATAATAGAGGGTTCAAAACCTTACAATAGAGGGTTCAAAACCTTGTAATCAATCATCCTAGAACAGATGATTAGTTTTCAAAGCGGTTTTGAAATTTATGTTCTTTGTTGTGGTCGTCGCCTAAGGATAGGTGACGGTATTGTTTTATGACTAAACGCAAGTAAACTCGCGTTAGGGTCCTAAGAAGGTTATAGACTAAGTTAAAGCATTACTAATAACCTAATTCCCTATAACCATTGGCTCTGATACCATCTTTTCTGTCACACCCCGACCACGTAGAACATACAAAACGTGGCGGAAACATCGGGGAGTGTTGTAACAGAATTAATGTTTCACAACCATGGATATTAAAGTTTCGTTTTATTCATCAAACATGAAAGTTTACATTGTTTTAAACAAGAACCAAAGAGTACATAACATAAATTAACTAGTCCTTGTCTCGTTTTAAGTCACTAAGGCATAGGTCCGCCTAAGTATGTCTTTTTTTTTGGGTAAAGGGTTACCCCGGTGATTCTATTATAGACAACCGCCAAATAAGTACAAGTAGTGAGGATGAATTCCCCACTAGTTCATATACAGGACATGCCCCATATATGTAAACAAAAACCAAACAAAACCAAGTTACCACCTTAATCTAGCCTACTACAATCATGATAATGACTAACTAGTAGACAAACGAAAAATAGGTACATCATCACCTGAAAACACATGTGAAAATAGGTACGTCAGCATAAAAATGCCTGTGAGATACATAGGTTTTGTGAAAATAAGATTCATGACTTATGTTTAAGAAAATGTTTAGTCATGAACCTTGTAATTTGCTTTGTCTTGTAAATCATTTGAAAATCAATAAGTTCAGATGATATGTATAGATAAAAGAATAATGTATGGTTAAATGAATAACCATGTAAACTGAGTTTGTATAATATAAGTTGTTTGTAAAACAATGTCTGGTGAAAAGTATGTTAGTTGTATAAAATGTTATATGTCTCAAATTGAAATGATTCAAATAACGCTACGACATGTAATACCATACAAACACTTATATATAGGAAGTACCAGCGGCGTATCCACCATGCTTGTATCATATTACACACGCCTCGTTACTTAATCACTTACTCAAACCAAACTATCAAGATGAAATGTTTAACAAGTGTAGAAATGTTCATGTATAGTCAAATACGGTTCACACGGTTCACAGATACAAACGGTTCACAGATACAAACGGTTCTCAGATACAAACGGTTCACAGATACAAACGGTTCACAGATATCAACGGTTCACATAGTCAAATGATTACAACGGTTCACATAGTCAAATGATTACAACGGTTTAAAAATGTAGTATAATGTGTTCATATGCTGGATGAGCATATGCAACAAAATGCAATGTAAAACAATGTACTAAGTAATGCACACAATGGGCATACCTAGCATGAAATGTAATGTAAAACGATGTACTAAGTAATGCACACAATGGGCACACCTAGCATGAAATGTAAGGTAAAACGATGTACTAAGTAATGCACACAATGGGCACACCTAGCATGAAATGTAATGTAAAACGATGTACTAAGTATGCACACAATGGGCACACATAGCATAAGATGTAATGTAAAACGATGTACTAAGTATGCACACAATGGGCACACATAGCATAAGATGTAATGTAAAACGATGTACTAAGTATGCACACAATCGGCACACATAGCATAAGATGTAATGAAATCATGTACTATAATGTACTAACGAACATAGCAGGTATATGATGTGAAAACAGGAAAGCATGAAAGTAACAAGTAGGCACATGTGTTCCACCCCAAAACAGTTTGGAAAACAGTAAAAGAGGGGTCTATGTACTCACTTGAGATTGCTTAGTAGTCCTTGAGTAACAACCAAACAATGCTAGAGATCGCGGATATCAAACGGCACCTAATATAGGTAACTTTGTTAATAACCGGACCTAAATCGGATGATTGGATAGAATGAGGGTTCGTAAACCAAACGAGTATAGAGACTCGTGTAATATGGTTTAACAAAGCCTACATACTAAATGAAACCTAACATAATTGCTTTCGACCCATTACGACCCGTTTAGGAAGCTTATGCTACTTTAACGCGTCGTTCGCGTGAAACGCGTTCGGACCGCCTAACTAGTCCTATGACAAGTGTTATATGCCTAAACATGTTACATAATCAATTATGTGACAAAAGTTTAGATTACATATGCTAAATTACCAATTATACATGAAAAGGGTATTCTGGTAATTTACCTAAGGCATATAAACTACCTATCATAGAACTACTTAAACGATGTGACCATAAGGTATAACCTCGGAAGGTTATTCCCTACACTATGGTCACCTAATGTATTTGGTCGGATCCTAATGATCGACCAAACTGGGTCGGGTTCGAAGGTATAAGCGATTTATCAGATCGCTTACCCTACGACCCTAGACAACGTGGTAATCAGTAGGTATAGTCCCAAGGGACTATGACCATCGTGATTACAATCACGTTGCGAAGTTCAAACGAACTTCGCATTGACCATAAGCTGGTCAACGCTGAAAGTCAAACAAAGTTTGACTTTCTGACTCGAAAAGCAATAAAATAAGGAAAAGAACGAAAAAAATACTTACGAAGGGTCCCCGAATGCTAATCTAGATCGAAATAACTCAGGTATGAAACAATGGTTTCAACTTAGAGTCTTTAAGATCAGATTCTAGTGATTTTTAAGCAATGGGGGGTGGGGTATTTATAGTTTTCGGTCCACCGTTAAGATCGTTTCATGGAAACCGTGCTTTAATCGCATCCGTACAAGTGTTGCAAAGTTATGGTGGCTAAAATTGGTCCTTATCAGCTGAATAGGCAAGTTGTGAGCTTGTGGTTGTGGTTAAAACAGCTGGAACATGCTGACTGTTCGATCTAATCTGATCAGGGAGGCGGACGCGGCCTGCGTGAGGATGTTCAGAAACTAAGGCGGGTCGCCTGGGAGTTGCAGATCAGAAATATGTTTAAAAAATGACAGTTTCAGCCCCTGCACGTGTTTAAGGCCATTTCCGACACTTCTAAGGCCCGTAAAGCCAACTTTAAGGCCCTAAAATGTTGCCTAAACATTGTGGACATGAAACATGCTCAAAAATATGCCGGATGTTGGTTCGTTTGGTCGTACGAACGCGATGTTCGCTTAAATCGCTTAAATACGACGGAATGCGCACAAGCGCGAAAAACGATCCAAATGACGCGACGAATGGATTTTTCTTATGCCGAACACTAAAATAAAATATTTTAGTGCTTACATAAATTTTTGGATGTCCGGTTGTATTCAGAACGTAAGTTATGCGCGAAAATGCAAACTTGTGCACTTTTTGACGCTTTTAGTCCCTGAATGACCCAAAAGTTTATTTTAGCACACCAAACCCCTCAAAGCCTATTTCTAAGCTATGTAAAGGATATTTATGGTGTGTTTAACTTATGGTCATGTTCCGGAATGTCTGTTACAGTTCAAATTGGCATACTTTCGCAGTTTGTCAACTTTAGTCCCTGTAAGCGATTTAACTTGTTTTTGCAATACCAAAGCCTTCAAAACTTATTTCTAAGTTATTTAAAGGTTATTTAAGGTATGTTAAGTATATGTCACTATTATGGAGTGTTCGTTGCATTAAACTGGTTATATTTACGCATCAGTGCGCGTATAACCTTCCAGAAAGCGATATAGAGTTTGAAATCGAACAAAAATTGATATGTGTAAACGATACACATATTTTTACAAATCCCAAGTATGAAATACAATATTTCATTGGTTTGGCATTTGTTTGATGGTTGAAGTGACACAGGTGTCATAATGCCTCCCTTCTCTGAATGTCATCAGCTTAAGACGCACCGTATGTAAGACAATATTGGCAATCATGTGAGCATTTCGACGAGCAGGAGAATATAGCCTATTATTCCTCTCTTTCCAAATGTAATAAGTAGAAGCTGCCACTACCAGTTTACTAACAATACTTTCAGCCGTTTTAGATCTCATCCGCTGAGCAAACGAAGCCATGATAGCGTCCCAACTGGCATCAACTGTATCCATGTAAGCCATTCCTTTTACCTGGTTCCAAACTTGCAGTGCAAAAGAACATTGGAAGAACAAATGATCACGGGAGTCTTTACCGTGAAGGCAAAGAGGACAACACATAAGATTAAGATTGGTTGCACTACCTGCGTCCCACACACCCATGCGATCCTGGGTTTTTAGCTTGTTTTTAACGACCAGCCACAAGTGGAAGGAGTGTCTAGGGATGCATTGACTAAACCACACCAGCTCCACCCAATCCACCTCGTCACCTCGACCCCGGATGTTGTCCCAAACTTCACTAGAGCTGAAAAACTTTTGACTACCATGCCTATCCTTCCAAACCAGTTTGTCTTCGGCATTCTGATCCAGAGTTGGAGGAATTAAATCACCAAATTTTACAGAGACACTAAGGAACATATGGGGAATGTTCTGGGAAAATTCGGAGTCCATTGGTTGAGTTTTGATTTGGGTTAAAAATCCGCGTTTTTGTGAATTTTCGGTAGCCGGAAACACACCGAAAAGAAATCAGAAAAATCTTAAAATTTTTGGAGATGTTTTTGGAAACATAAGGGATGTCCATGAAATTTTTGGGAATTTTTGGATCAATGATGGTAATTAATGTTAATTATGTGGTTGAATATGGTTTTATAAATAATTTATTTAGACAAGTAAAATGCCAAAATAAATTCCCAGAAATTTTTCCCATAATCTACTGATTTTTATTGAGTTATATAAAAATTTACAGATTTTTATTCGAATTCTAGGTTAAATGGGAATTTTTAGGATTAAAAATGGGTTATTTTAAATCAATTTCGGCAGTTTACCGTATAACGAACCGGCCGGAACTGGGAACTGACCCAACCCGACAAATACTATAATTGAAACATGGGGAGTATTCCGGGAGATTCCAGGGCGGATTGGACACTCGGGGTGTGTCCAATACCAGTTCGGGAAATCCCCGACGGTGGAAACGGAAACTTAAAATTGGGCAACCTGGACTCCCCAAACACCCAAACTCCCTTAATGAAAAGTTAATCATTCTTAAATAACAACATGTTGGCAGTATTGGTATTCCCGTACCATTGTCCGAACATGTTAAACTACTGACATTGACTGGCACGCGAACCGGTGCCCGGAAGCCAAACTGAAACTAATACTACCCTGACATCCATCACCATACCTGTCACACCCCCAAAATCCACATGCGGAGTACTACCGCTTGGAGGCGTGACTGACCAGGATCCAGCCACCAATTATACTGAGCATTGATTAATAGTAAAAGTTCTAAAAGTTTAAGTTCGAATAACAGTTTAAGTAAGCAGCGGAAGCACAAACCAAATAGTTTTCAAAACAAGGTTCATAGTTTAAAGATTATTTAAAACCCAACACACGGGTTAAGACGACCACTACACATCCCCAAGCTGCAAGCTCCTGAGTCACTGGTTACCTGCAAAGCATGCAGTAGGGTGTCAACTAACATGTTGGCGAGTTCACGAGATGTCCAGTTTTAGCTTTTCAAAAAGAAAATGTAGGTTGTTTAGGTAAAGCATTTACAATCACGTCATGGGGAGCTACCCCATATGAAAGCTACTAAACTTGAATTACCGAAACTATTGACGAGAAGATTTGGTGCCCCAGGTCAATGTCTATCGTCATTGACCAAGATGCAAGGTCTACTAGTTCACGCCCGATCTCCCCCGGTCACGGTGTGAGGTTGTCAAACCTAATAGCGCTATCAACTAATAACCCGTTCGCCCCCGGCGATTAATCGGTACTATAAGCAGGGACTTTACATGATAGAGATTCGTTTAGTGTTGCTAGTTGTGATTTATAAATAATACCCAAACGTATCTCCCCCGGATGTAGTAGTACAAGAGTACCATTTGCATATTCCCCCGGAAATTATCAGTTTGAAAACATTCTTTAGTTTGTTCGTGTCCCTCTCTGGGACGCATGCTTCTAGTGTGTGAACTCACCTTGGGTTGCTCGGCAGTTTAGTTTACTTGGTTAAGTGTGCTGGTCCCCAAGTCCTAATACGGTTATCGGTATAAGTCAGGCTCGGACACAAGTAATCACGTATATGGTACATGTATCTAACACATAGCACACAAAACATACAAGGGTATTGGGCCTGCCTTAATACTTGGACAGTCAATCAGTAACATTCAATCCAGATAAACAGTAACAGGGAAAACATGTAGCCCAAACGTTTAGATACGGCCCAATAACGAAAACAAGTAGTCCACTCGAGACAAGGTGGTCTCGAGTCGAGACCGAGAGGTCTCGAGTCGCAACCGAATGGTCTCGGTTTGTAGTGGGGTGGTTTCGAGTCACACAAGCTTAAGTCGCAACTTCAAATGTCTCGGATTTAGTCTCGAGTCGAGATCATGGGTTCTCGAGTCGAGACCTAGATGGTCTCGAGTCCTTGGAGTCTGCTTTGAGTACTTGGACATGATCTCGAGTCGTGACTGCTGTGGTCTCGAGTTGTCATGAGTTGGTTTCGAGTCGAGACTGGTGGTCTCGACTTGCACACCTGATGATCGAGACCTTCTAGAACCTATCCGATTGTACTATCCAATAGAATTTCATATGCATGATCTAGTGTACTATCCAATAGAAATTCCCTAAACATATTTCTTTGTCTAACATTTGATTAAAATGGATCAAACACACAATATTTCAAATATTCATGTCATATTCAACAAGTTCATCATTTTAGGGTTTTTATCATTTTGCAACATGATTATTCAAACAACCCTATCCTAGCATATACTCAAATCAGCATCATCGATTCCTGAATCTAACATACATTCCTCAGATTACAAACATACACACTCTTATTGTCCTATCAATCTTGCATGTTATCTAACAATTTCCTATCAAAACATGAACATGCCTTGCATATCATCCTATCATCACTATAACACAAAATCTATCATTAAACTTCGTCATCTTAACTCATCTATCCTCGTAGAACATGTGCATTATCAATCAAGCATACATCTTTGATAATTTAAGACATCATCCAATATATATTCTATCGTTTAACCGAGATATGGCACTAACCGGAACTTGTTTGGTTGTGAGTGTGTGAGATGATGAAGGAAGTGTCCAAGCGATGACTACGAGCTAATCCGGAGGTCTTGATGCTTCCGGTTTGAGTCCGAGAGAGAGAGAGGAGAGGGGATGATAGGCGTTTGGTTTAGGGTTTTCTAGAGAGAGAGAGAGTGAGGATGGAGAGAGAGAGAGAGAGAGTGTGTAAAGGGGAGTGTGTGAGGGTTTTAGGTTGATATATAAAAGGTGGTGCACCCCAATGGGTTCCGGATGGGTTTAAAGGATGGGTGCGGCCCAAGCGGCCCAACTGTTTACTCGAGACCGAGTGGTCTCGAGTCGGGTTCGCGGTCTCGGCCCACTACATACACACACACATATATATATATATACCACGTATACATACTCAAAGCAAGGATCACATAGAACATGAGGATAAACACAACTTTCATTTAATAACATATATACACGCAACGAAATTACAAGGTATTTGCTCGGGAAAACCTAGAGTGTCACATTATCCCCAAGTTTTAAGAACTTTCGTCCCGAAAGTTAAGGCAGCCACTGACAAGCTAGTGTTAGTGAGAACGTTTCAACGGGGTGTCACATCATCCCCCCGTTAGTTTGGAATTTCGTCCCGAAATTCGGTTGTAGCTTCAGTGCTGGGAGTTTCATTTGGGAACAACTGGGGATACTTGTGCTTCATCTGGTCTTCCCGCTCCCAGGTAAACTTTGGGCCACGGCGTGAGTTCCAACGAACTCTCACGAGGGGTATCTGGCTACGTTTGAGGGTTTTGATCTCACGATCCGTGATCTCAATCGGTTCCTCAGTAAAGTGTAGCTGTTCGTCAATAGTGAGTTCCTTGAAAGGAATGATGAGTGTTTCATCTGACAGACACTTCTTCAGATTAGACACGTGGAAGACGTTGTGCACAGCACTTAGTTCTTCAGGCAGATTCAATCTGTAAGCGACCTTACCGATCTTTTCGGTAATTTCAAAGGGTCCGACATATCTTGGATTAAGCTTGCCCCGTTTTCCAAAACGAACCACACCCTTCCAGGGTGAGACTTTGAGTAGAGCCCGGTCGCCAACCTGGAATTCTAGCGGTTTCCTATCCTTATCAGCGTAGCTCTTTTGACGGTCACGAGCTGCCGCCATGCGTTGCCTAATCTGGGCAATCTTTTCTGTAGTGTCTACTACATGTTCCGGGCCTGTGATCTGGCTGTCACCAACCTCCGCCCAGCAGAGAGGCGATCGGCATTTACGACCGTACAATGCCTCAAAGGGTGCTGCCTGGATGCTGGTGTGGTAGCTGTTGTTGTAGGAGAATTCCACTAACGGTAGGTGCTTCTCCCAATTCTTGCCAAAATCGATCACACAGGCCCTAAGCATGTCTTCGAGGGTTTGGATGGTGCGTTCAGATTGCCCATCCGTTTACGGATGATAAGCGGTGCTCATGTCTAAACGTGAGCCAAAAGATTTGTGCATAGCTTGCCACAACTCAGAAGTAAAACGCGCGTCTCGATCGGAAATAATAGAGGTTGGCACTCCGTGCTTCGAAACCACTTCCTTTAAGTATATCTCCGCTAAGGTAGAGAACTTGCCTGTTTCCTTAATAGCCAAAAAGTGGGCAGATTTAGTTAATCGATCCACTATCACCCAGATGGTGTCATTTTCGCGTTGAGACCTGGGCAAGCCGGTAACAAAATCCATGGAAATTAGCTCCCATTTCCATTATGGGATCTCCGGTTGTTGGAGTAGGCCCGATGGTTTCTGATACTCAGCCTTGACTCTTGCACAAGTCAAACATTTTCTGACATAGGTTGCTATGTGGGCCTTCATGCCAGGCCACCAGTATGTAGTCCTTAAGTCGTGGTACATCTTATCCGAACCAGGATGTACTGAGTAACGGGACTTATGGGCTTCATCCATTACAAGCTCACGCAAGTTCCCATAAAGTGGGACCCATATACGCCTGTTTACGTAGTAAGCACCATCTTCTTTTTGTTCTTGCCGTTTCCTTCATCCTCGCAGGGACTCAGCCCTGACGTTCTCGTCTTTCATTGCTTCGACCTGAGCGTTTCGGATTTGCTTAGGGAGGTTCGAGTGGATGGTGAGCTGTAAGGCACGAACACGCTTAGGCTTGGTTTCCTTCCTGCTGAGGGCATCGGCTACCACATTAGCCTTGCCCGGGTGGTATTTAATTGCGCACTCGTAGTCGTTTAGAAGCTCGACCCATCGGCGTTGCCGCATATTCAACTCCTTTTGTCCCATTATATGCTGGAGACTCTTGTGATCGGTGTAAATCGTGCACTTGGTGCCGTACAAGTAATGTCTCCACATCTTGAGCGCGAAGACCACAGCTCCGAATTCTAAGTCATGTGTCGTGTAGTTTCGTTCGTGGATCTTGAGCTGTCGCGAAGCGTAGGAAATAACCTTCTCGCGTTGCATCAACACGCAACCAAGTCCTTGAATGGAAGCGTTGCAGTAGACAACGAAGTCGTCGGTACCTTCAGGTAAGGAAAGGATAGGAGCACTGCAGAGGTTTTTCTTTAGTTCCTGAAAGGCAGACTCCTGAGCATCGCTTGTGACACCTGTGTCACTTCAACCATCAAACAAATACCAAACCAATGAAATATTGTATTTCATACTTGGGATTTGTAAAAATATGTGTATCGTTTGCACATATCAACTCTTGTTCGATTTCAAGCTCTAAATCGCTTTCTGGAAGGTTATACGCGCACTGATGCGTAGATATAACCAGTTTAATGCAACGAACACTCCGGAATAGTGAAATAGTCTTAACATACCTTAAATAACCTTTACTTAACTTAGAAATAAGTTTTGAAGGCTTTGGTATGGCAAAATCAAGTTAAATCGCTTACAGGGACTAAAGTTGACAAACTGCGAAAGTATGCCAATTTGAACTGTAACAGACATTCCGGAACATGACCATAAGTTAATCATACCATAAATATCCTTTACATAGCTTAGAAATAGGCTTTGAGGTGTTCGGTATGCTAAAATAAACTTTTGTGTCATTCAGGGACTAAAAGCGTCAAAAAGTGCACAATTTTACATTTTCGCTCATAACTCACGTTCTGAATACATCCGGACATCCAAAAATTTATGTAAGCACTAAAATATTTTATTTTAGTGTTCGGCATAAGAAAAATCCATTCGTCGCGTCATTTGGATCGTTTTTCGCACTTATGCGCATTCCGTCGTAATTAAGCGAACATCGCGTTCGTACGACCAAACGAACCAACATCCAACATATTTTTGAGCATGTTTCATGTCCACAATGTTTAGACATCATTTTAGGGCCTTAAATTTGGCTTTACGGGCCTTAGAAATGTCGGGAATGGCCTTAAACATGTGCAGGGACTGAAACTGTCATTTTGGAAACATATTTTCTGATCAGAAGCTCCAGGCGGCCCGCCTGAGTTTTATGTGATCCTGAAGCGGGCCGCGTCAGCCTTCCTGATCAGATAAGATTGATTAGTCAGCTGATCACAGCTGTTTAATCCACCACCACACATTCTTAATTGCCCTTTCAGCTCATTTAGGACCATTTTTAGCTACCATAAGGTTCCGACAAGTGTACGCACAAGATTCGAGCACGGTTTCCATGAAATGATCTTAACGGTTACCCGAATACTATAAATACCCCACCCCCCATTGCTTCAAAATCACTAGAATCTGATCTTAAAGACTCTAAGTTGGAACCATTGTTTCATACCTGAGTTATTTCGATCTAGATTAGCATTCGGGGACCCTTCGTAAGTATTCTTTCGTTCTTTTCTTTCTTTTATTGCTTTTCGAGTCTGAAAGTCAAACTTTGTTTGACTTTCTGTGTTGACCAGTTATGGTCAATGCGAAGTTCATTAGAACTTCGCAACGTGATTGTAATCACGATGGTTATAGTCCCTTGGGATATGCCTACTGATTACCACGTTGTCTAGGGTCGTAGGGTAAGCGATCTGATAAATCGCTTATACCTTCGAACCCGACCCATTTGGTCGATCATTAGGATCCGACCAAATACATTAGGTGACCATAGTGTATAGGGAATAACCTTCCGAGGTTATACCTTATGGTCACATCGTTTAAATAGTTGTATGATAAGTAGTTTATATGCCTTAGGTAAATTACCAGAATACCCTTTTCATGTATAATTGGTAATTAAGCATATGTAACCTAAACTTTTGTCACATAACTGATTATGTAACATGTTTAGGCATATAACACTTGTAATAGGACTAGTTAAGCGGTCCGAACGCGTTTCACGCAAACGACGCGTTAAAGTAGCATAAGCTACCTAAACGGGTCGTAATGGGTCGTAAGCTATTAGGTTAGGTTTCATTTAGCATGTAGGCTTTGTTAAACCATATGACACGAGTCTCTATACTCGTTTGGTTTACAAACCCTCATTCTATCTAAATCCTCCGATTTAGGTCCGGTTTATTAACATAGTTACCTATATTAGGTGTCGTTTGATATCCGTGATCTCTAGCATTGTTTGGTTGTTACTCAAGGACTACTAAGCAATCTCAAGTGAGTACATAGACCCCTCTTTTACTGTTTTCCAAACTGTTTTGGGGTGGAACACATGTGCCTACTTGTTACTTTCGTGCTTTCCTGTTTTCACATCATATACTTGCTATGTTCATTAGTACATTTATAGTACATGTTTTACATTACATTTCATGCTACGTATGTCTATTGTTGCATACTTAGTACAGGTCACATGCTACGTATGTCTATTGTTGCATACTTAGTACAGGTCACATGCTACTTATGTCTATTTGTCGCATACTTAGTACATTTGTTATTCATCACATGCTTACATTTTGGATGCATATTACATGATTTACATTGATCATGCATTTCCACAGGACATAACTTTGATTTAAACCAAGTTTTACTTCAATACTATGTTCTTGTGCATATGGTTTAGTTGATGCATTTCACTAGCCATACATATCATTTTGGTTACACATTACATGGTTTACATTTGACACATAAACACTTTTGACATTGGTTATACATTATATGATTTACATCTTGACATATAACATTTTATACAAATAACATACTTTTCACAAGACATTGATTTACAAACAACTTATCTTATACAAACTCATCTTACATGGTTATTCATTTAATCATACATTATTCACTTATTTATACATATCATCTGATCTTATCGTTTTTCAAATGATTTACAAGACAAAGCAAATTACAAGGTTCATGACTAAACATTTTCTCAAACATAAGTCATGAATTCTTTTTTTTTTTACAAAACCTATGTATCTCACAGGCATTTTTATGCTGACGTACCTATTTTCACATGTGTTTTCAGGAGATGATGCATAGGACTTATCAAGACATACTTAGGCGGACCTGTGCCTTAGTGACTTAAAACGAGACAAGAACTAGTTAATTTATGTTATGTACTCTTTATTTCTTGTTTAAAGACAATGTAACTCGCTTGTTTGATGAATAAAACGAAACTTTAATATCCATGGTTGTGAAACATTAATTCTGTTACAACACTCCCCGATGTTTCCGCCACGTTTTGTATGTTCTACTTGGTCGGGGTGTGACAGAAAAGATGGTATCAGAGCCAATGGTTATAGGGAATTAGGTTATTAGTAATACTTTGACCTAGTCTATAACCTTCTTAGGACCCTAACGCGAGTTTACTTGCGTTTAGTCATAAAACAATACCGTCACCTATCATTAGGCGACGACCACAACAAGAACATAAATTTCAAAACCACTTTGAAAACTAATCATCTGTTCTAGGATGATTGATTACTAGGTTTTGAACCCTCTATTGTAAGGTTCTGAACCCTCTGTTATATGGTTTTGAACCCCTTTGACTTTTCAAAATCTCGTCAAGGTTTTGGGTTTTAAATAATGTGAACACGTGCAAACTGGAAGGGTGAATGCCTGTATTCTGGGTTTTCTGTCTAGGAAAGCACTTCGTATATATCTCATTAGACGCGAGACCAGTTGTGCTTACCTGGGAATTCTTGGGATGAGTGTTCACTTATAGGCGAGCATGTCTTCGCGATATATTATGAGGACCTATTTGCTTTGATTCAGCCTTTGTGTGTCGTTTGTTTGCTTCATGGTTCAAACAAATGACCATCACCCGTGATTTTGGTCGGTAATTGTAACATCCTATTCTTACCCACTGCCATTTCATTTGTTTTCTCTCTTGTTTCCCTTTTAGAATGCCTCCACGACGCGAAAATCCGGTATCTATTGATGAGCTGGCAGCTGTCATTACACAGCAAATGACTGCTGCAATCCCGAACATCGTTGCTCAATGTTACCAAGCTCTCAACAACAATAATGCCCTCTGCAACTTCAAGACGTTCAACTCGGCTAAGCCATCAAAGTTTTCTGGGTCTCAAGGAGCGACTGCACTTCTGCAATGGTTCGAGAGTCTAGAGAGCACCTTCAGGCATGTTCAATGTCCAAACGAGCGAAAGGTAGATTTCGCATCTAGTGTCTTTGAGAAACGAGCTTTGACGTGGTGGAACGGTGTGGTGAGAGATGGGGGTGCCGAAGTGGCACTGGCTCAAACTTGGGAAGAACTTAGAGCACTGATGATGAAGGAATTCTGTCCTCGTCACGAGATCAGGGCCTTGGAAAGGGAATTCGACGATCTTAAGTAAGACAGCGGTGAACATCGAGCATACACCGATCGATATGAGGAGCTGAGCCTGTTGTGCCCTACCATGGTTACGCCTTTGGATAAGGCGATAGAGAAATACATTGATGGTCTCCCTGACTCAGTTCAGGACATTGTTACTGGTAGTAACCCAACTACGGTTAGGCAGGCCATTGAGCTATCCGCAACCTTGACTGAATCTCAGATCAGGAAACGTAAGCTTTTCCGAAAGGGTGACAAGAAACCGGTCGAGGAATCGAAGCCAATCGAGGATTCAAAGACCATGGATGACCAGACTGGATCCCCTGAGAAGTCTAAGAAGCGTAAGGCTTCGCAGAATTTTGCGATTGCTGCTCAACCCAACCAACCAACTCAACCTCCTGCAAGGAAACCTTATGCCGGTACTCCACCGATATGCGACAAATGTAATGCACACCACTTAGCTCACCTGCAGTGTCGTTTATGTGCATCATGTGGGCGACTCGGTCACCTGGAAAATGCTTGTCGATTTACCCCAAACCAAAGTGGTCCAAACCAACCTCAAGTAAATCCTACTCAAGCTCGTCTTCCACCAGGACCTTGCTTCAACTGTGGCGAGATGGGCCATTTCCGAAGAAATTGCCCAAAGATTGCTAATGCGAATCCAGCGCAGGGATGAGCATCGGACCAACTAGAAGACAATGTTGTTTAGAAATAATCAAGCCTTATGTATTATTTTCTTTTGTTGTCAAGGTCCATGAAACAGTTGTTGTTGTTTATAAATAAATCTTTTTATTTTGCATTGCAATGTACAAATATGATGGCATGTATAAACAACGTATCCCCTACAATACCGACAATCAAGGAACCGTATTCCTTGAAGAACAGACTACCCCGTAATTTCTTCCATTTTATTATCTCTTGCGTTTTCCACGGAAATCCTTAGTACCCGTCTCTTGCAAAGAAACGAAGTACAAGGTGCAAGTTATAATTCTGTACGAATACCCCAAGTACCACTATAAATTCTTAATAGGGTACCTAAGGGTATTTCCGTATCTTCAAATTATTGTACTTTAATTCGAATATTGCGTTTTCTTGAAAACGAAATCGAATTTTTGGAAAATCTTTCTAGTTAGATTCTTGCTAATGTTTAAAGTACCGAATGAAATCCATGAAATGGATTCCTAGTGTGCTTTAAATGCATGTACGTAATTAACAAAACAAAACTTACAAATTAAAGATCTAGATAAACAATTTTGTGGTTATGTGACTATGTGTTTATGCATCTTGTCTTTCTTTTTATGCATTTTGTGTTTTTGTATACTCTGGATATTCGCTATCCAAATCCTCGTAGAATCTTTTATACCTTCATATGAGGGATTCGTAGTAGGATATTCAAAAAGGTACTATCTTAATTCCTTAATGGACTTCTACGTTGTAGTTAAGTCCCTTGGATTATAAAGTACTATTCCATAGTTAAAGACATCCTCCGTCGATGTAGTTAAATATTCCTCTTGGGTAGTTAAGTTAAAGAGATCCTACGTCGATCTAAGTTAAAAAGATTGGTTCGACAATCAAGTTAAATATATCATGCGTTGATATAGTTAAAGAGATCCTACGTCGATCTAAGTTAAATAGATTGGTTCGACAATCCAGTTAAATATATCATGCGTTGATATAGTTAAAGAGATCCTACGTCGATCTAAGTTAAATAGATTGGTTCGACAATCCAGTTAAATATATCATGCGTTGATATAGTTAAAGAGATCCTACGTCGATCTAAGTTAAATAGATTGGTTCGACAATATAGTTAAATATATCATGTGTTTATGTAGTTAAATAGGCCCTCGGGTGGTCTAGTTTAAGAGATTGTTCGTTGATCTAATCCTTTGGTGACCTAATTAAAGAGACTCTATTGTAGTCAAGTTAAATCACCACAGGATTATTCGTTTGATTTTTCCCCATACGCATTATGGAATGAACTGTGCGGACTATGCAAGGAATCACGTAATTATGGAGGCCTACATAATTATGGAATTCAGTGCACAGAAACCACAGGAAGTTTTGTCATGTGTTAAGACCTACAGTGACAAGAGTAATGATATGGGAGAAGTCTTGGACCTCTACCAATGTCATTTATTCTCACACTCCCCAATTCTGATCTCAATCACACACACAGTTTCCTATGATAAGTCTTCATAAGAAACGTTCTTCTGTCCGTAGTTCAAAACTTCATGTTTTGTTACTACAAGGACTTCACTTTGAGGGTTGAAATTTTCGCTAAGAATCCTAACATGGCCCAGAGTTTTACTTAAGGGTTCAATGGATTTGTCTGAAAGTGAAACCGTCACAGCTGTTTTCACAAGTTTCCTCTAAAACTAAATTTCGGGACGAAATTTCCTAAAGTAGGGGAGACTGTGACACCTGTGTCACTTCAACCATCAAACAAATGCCAAACCAATGAAATATTGTATTTCATACTTGGGATTTGTAAAAATATGTGTATCGTTTGCACATATCAACTCTTGTTCGATTTCAAGCTTTAAATCGCTTTCTGGAAGGTTATACGCGCACTGATGCGTAGATATAACCATTTTAATGCAACGAACACTCCGGAATAGTGAAATAGTCTTAACATACCTTAAATAACCTTTACTTAACTTAGAAATAAGTTTTGAAGGCTTTGGTATGGCAAAATCAAGTTAAATCGCTTACAGGGACTAAAGTTGACAAACTGCGGAAGTATGCCAATTTGAACTGTAACAGACATTCCGGAACATGACCATAAGTTAAACATACCATAAATATCCTTTACATAGCTTAGAAATAGGCTTTGAGGTGTTCGGTATGCTAAAATAAACTTTTGTGTCATTCAGGGACTAAAAGCGTCAAAAAGTGCACAAGTTTGCATTTTCGCTCATAACTCACGTTCTGAATACATCCGGACATCCAAAAATTTATGTAAGCACTAAAATATTTTATTTTAGTGTTCGGCATAAGAAAAATCCATTAGTCACGTCATTTGGATCGTTTTTCGCACTTATGCGCATTCCGTCGTAATTAAGCGAACATCGCATTCGTACGACCAAACGAACCAACATCCGACATATTTTTGAGCATGTTTCATGTCCACAATGTTTAGGCATAATTTTAGGGCCTTAAAGTTGGCTTTACGGGCCTTAGAAGTGTCGGGAATGGCCTTAAACACGTGCAGGGACTGAAACTGTCATTTTGGAAACATATTTTCTGATCAGAAGCTCCAGGCGGCCCGCCTGAGTTTTATGTGATCCTGAAGCGGGCCGCGTCAGCCTTCCTGATCAGATAAGATTGATTAGTCAGCTGATCACAGCTGTTTAATCCACCACCACACATTCTCAATTGCCCTTTCAGCTCATTTAGGACCATTTTTAGCTACCATAAGGTTCCGATAAGTGTACGCACAAGATTCGAGCACGGTTTCCATGAAATGATCTTAACGGTTACCCGAATACTATAAATACCCCACCCCCCATTGATTCAAAATCACTAGAATCTGATCTTAAAGACTCTAAGTTGGAACCATTGTTTCATACCTGAGTTATTTCGATCTAGATTAGCATTCGGGGACCCTTCGTAAGTATTCTTTCGTTCTTTTCTTTCTTTTATTGCTTTTCGAGTCCGAAAGTCAAACTTTGTTTGACTTTCTGTGTTGACCAGTTATGGTCAATGCGAAGTTCATTAGAACTTCGCAACGTGATTGTAATCACGATGGTTATAGTCCCTTGGGATATGCCTACTGATTACCACGTTGTCTAGGGTCGTAGGGTAAGCGATCTGATAAATCGCTTATACCTTCGAACCCGACCCATTTGGTCGATCATTAGGATCCGACCAAATACATTAGGTGACCATAGTGTATAGGGAATAACCTTCCGAGGTTATACCTTATGGTCACATCGTTTAAATAGTTGTATGATAAGTAGTTTATATGCCTTAGGTAAATTACCAGAATACCCTTTTCATGTATAATTGGTAATGAAGCATATGTAACCTAAACTTTTGTCACATAACTGATTATGTAACATGTTTAGGCATATAACACTTGTAATAGGACTAGTTAAGCGGTCCGAACGCGTTTCACGCAAACGACGCGTTAAAGTAGCATAAGCTACCTAAACGGGTCGTAATGGGTCGTAAGCTATTAGGTTAGGTTTCATTTAGCATGTAGGCTTTGTTAAACCATATGACACAAGTCTCTATACTCGTTTGGTTTACAAACCCTCATTCTATCTAAATCCTCCGATTTAGGTCCGGTTTATTAACGTAGTTACCTATATTAGGTGTCGTTTGATATCCGTGATCTCTAGCATTGTTTGGTTGTTACTCAAGGACTACTAAGCAATCTCAAGTGAGTACATAGACCCCTCTTTTACTGTTTTCCAAACTGTTTTGGGGTGGAACACATGTGCCTACTTGTTACTTTCGTGCTTTCCTGTTTTCACATCATATACTTGCTATGTTCATTAGTACATTTATAGTACATGTTTTACATTACATTTCATGCTACGTATGTCTATTGTTGCATACTTAGTACAGGTCACATGCTACGTATGTCTATTGTTGCATACTTAGTACAGGTCACATGCTACTTATGTCTATTTGTCGCATACTTAGTACATTTGTTATTCATCACATGCTTACATTTTGGATGCATATTACATGATTTACATTGATCATGCATTTCCACAGGACATAACTTTGATTTAAACCAAGTTTTACTTCAATACTATGTTCTTGTGCATATGGTTTAGTTGATGCATTTCACTAGCCATACATATCATTTTGGTTACACATTACATGGTTTACATTTGACATCATAAACACTTTTGACATTGGTTATACATTATATGATTTACATCTTGACATATAACATTTTATACAAATAACATACTTTTCACAAGACATTGATTTACAAACAACTTATCTTATACAAACTCATCTTACATGGTTATTCATTTAATCATACATTATTCACTTATTTATACATATCATCTGATCTTATCGTTTTTCAAATGATTTACAAGACAAAGCAAATTACAAGGTTCATGACTAAACATTTTCTCAAACATAAGTCATGAATTCTTTTTTTTTACAAAACCTATGTATCTCACAGGCATTTTTATGCTGACGTACCTATTTTCACATGTGTTTTCAGGAGATGATGCATAGGACTTATCAAGACATACTTAGGCGGACCTGTGCCTTAGTGACTTAAAACGAGACAAGAACTAGTTAATTTATGTTATGTACTCTTTATTTCTTGTTTAAAGACAATGTAACTCGCTTGTTTGATGAATAAAACGAAACTTTAATATCCATGGTTGTGAAACATTAATTCTGTTACAACACTCCCCGATGTTTCCGCCACGTTTTGTATGTTCTACGTGGTCGGGGTGTGACATCGCTCCATTTGTAAGCAACACCCTTCTGAGTGAGGGGCGTAAGTGGTTGAGCGATCTTAGAAAATCCCTTGATAAATCTTCGATAGTACCCTGCCAATCCCAAGAATTGGCGAACTTCGGTCGGAGTCTTAGGTACAGGCCAATTCTTAATGGATTCTACCTTAGCGGGGTCAACATGAATCCCATCCTGATTGACGATGTGCCCAAGGAAATGGACTTCTCTAAGCCAGAAATCACATTTCGAGAATTTGGCGTACAGTTGCTCATTGCGAGGGAGTTCGAGAATAAGACGCAGGTGTTGTTCGTGCTCCTCTTGACTCTTCGAGTAGATTAAGATGTCGTCAATAAACACAATCACGAACTTGTCGAGGTAAGGTTTGCACACTCGGTTCATGAGATCCATGAAGATCGCAGGTGCATTGGTCATTCCGAAAGGCATGACAAGGAATTCGTAGTGACCATAGCGGGTTCTGAAAGCAGTCTTAGAGATGTCCTCGTCGCGGACTCTCAGCTGGTGATAACCCGATCGCAGATCGATCTTGGAATAATAGCTCGACCCTTGCAGCTGGTCGAACAAGTCGTCGATACGGGGAAGTGGATATCGGTTCTTGATGGTAACCTTGTTCAGTTCGCGATAATCAATGCACATTCGGAATGTGCCATCCTTCTTTTTGACAAAGAGCACTGGGGCTCCCCAGGGTGATGAGCTAGGACGGATAAAACCTTTGTCCAGAAGTTCTTGTAGTTGAGTAGAAAGTTCCTTGACTTCTGCGGGGGCTAGACGATAAGGTGCACGAGCTATAGGCGCTGCTCCGGGGGTTAGCTCGATTTGAAATTCGACCTGACGGTGAGGAGGGAGTCCAGGTAGTTCTTCAGGAAATACCTCAGGATAGTCGCGTACAACAGGAAAATCTTCGATCCTGCTTTCCTTTTTCTGTGTGTCGGCAACAAGTGCTAAGATAGCGGTGTGCCCCTTTCGTAAGCACTTCTGGGCCTTTAAGAATGAAATGATGCCTGTGACTTCTCCGCTTTTGTCGCCTAGAACTATAAGGGGCTTGCCAGGAGGACGGGGAATACGAATAGATTTCTCTTGGCAGAGGATTTCGGCCTGATGCTTGGATAACCAATCCATACCAATGATGACGTCGAAGCTTCCGAGAATGATGGGGAAGAGATCGATACAGAAGGTCTGACCAGGCAACTCTAATTTGCAGTTACGAATTACGTGTGAAGCCTCGAGGTTTCTACCATTAGCTATTTCAACGATGTGCTTAGAGCTTAAAGGCGTAAGAGTGGACTTAAGTTTCTTGCTAATACGTAGGGATACATAACTAGCATCTGCTCCGGAATCAAATAGTATGGAAACACAACGATCATTAAGTAGGAACTTACCCGCTACAACGTTGGGGTCATTCCTTGCTTCTCCAGCTCCAATCACAAAAGCCCTTCCTCTTGCGCCATTCCCAGCATTGTTGGTGTTGTTGTTGTTATTTCCCGCACCCTGGTTGTGGTTGTTCTGGTTTAATTGGGGACAATTCTTTTTTATGTGCCCCTCGGCTCCGCACTGGAAACAACCCTTGACGTTCCCATGGTGCTGTTGTTGCTGCGGCTGGTTCTGCCTTGCAGGATGAGGGCTCCTACAATCCTTGGCCTCATGCCCCATCTTGTTGCATCGCTGACACTTGTTCTTCGCACAGGGCCCATTATGGTGTCGATTACACTTGTTGCATTTGGGGAGATGGCCCTGGTAGCCGCCCTGCTGCTGAGGGCCCTTGTTATTTTCAGTTTTCCTTTGCAGAGCCGGGGCCTGAGTAGAGTTAGCATCCTTACCCTGGTTTCCATCCCACTTTCGTTTGTTGTCATTAGAAGTTCCAGCAGTAGCACTGATCCTTTTGGGCAGCTTGCCCTCCTCCACAGCCTGATTGGTGAGTTTATGAGCAAGACGAACCACGGGCTGTATGGTATTGAGGTTGGCTGAGGTCACATGGCTTCGGATTTCTGGGACCAAGCCTTTGATGCACAATTCGATCCTTCGATACATAGGTCGGGACATGTTTGGGCAAAGTGCAGCATAGTCGTTGGACTGCTTAGTGTAGGTCTCAATCTCTGACCCAACCATCTTGAGTTCATAGTACTCGTTCTCGAGTTTGTGAATGTCATCCCTGTGACAGTACTCCTCTTTGATCATGTCCTTGAAGTCTTCCCACGCAGTTGCATTAGCAGTTTCCAGACCGAGCATCTGAATCTGTGCTTTCCACCATGAAAGCGCGTTTCCTTCAAGCGTACCAGTCGCGAACTTAACCCAGTTAGCAGGGGGACACTCGCAGACAGCGAAGACAGCTTCGGCCTTTTCAATCCAGTGCAGAAGGCCTATGGCACCCTCAGTGCCGTTAAAAGGGAGAGGCTTGCCATCCATGAAGGTTTTGAAAGTACAAACACGTGGCTGTGCAGGCACAGGCTGACCTGTTGTGAGAAGTGGAGCGAATAGGTTTAGAGGTGAAAAGACGATGTGGGGGTAGGATCTAAACATCCTAAAGTAACGAGTTTACCTCCAGGGTGAGCTGCGAAAGCTGCAGCCACCGTGTTGAGCAAGTTGGTGAACTGAGCCTGAGTCATGTTAACGTTTCCTCTTCCGCGTCCACTCATTGTCTTCATAACCAGAAAACACAGTATGAGTGTGATGTCGTAACGTAGCGAGAATGAGATAGAAAAAAGGTTGTGTATCTATCTAATCAGGCACACTAGTATGTATAGTAGAGCAGTCAGCATAAGATAAACAAGCAAGTAAACACAAGTCCGAGCTATGAGGTCTAATATGTTGAGTCTTGCCCTTGGAGTGTAGTGTCGTCACGAGTCACGGGTTATAGTCTGGTTTTTCTCAAAAAGACTTTCTTCTTTTTAAAACCAAGTTCACTATAACCAATGGCTCTGATACCAATCTGTCACACCCCCAAAATCCACATGCGGAGTACTACCGCTTGGAGGCGTGACTGACCAGGATCCAGCCACCAATTATACTGAGCATTGATTAATAGTAAAAGTATTCACCAACCGCAATAGTTAGTAAACACCATATTTTAAAGTTCTAAAAGTTTAAGTTCGAATAACAGTTTAAGTAAGCAGCGGAAGCACAAACCAAACAGTTTTCAAAACAAGGTTCATAGTTTAAAGATTATTTAAAACCCAACACACGGGTTAAGACGACCACTACACATCCCCAAGCTGCAAGCTCCTGAGTCACTGGTTACCTGCAAAGCATGCAGTAGGGTGTCAACAAACATGTTGGCGAGTTCACGAGATGTCCAGTTTTAGCTTTTCAAAAAGAAAATGTAGGTTGTTTAGGTAAAGCATTTACAATCACGTCATGGGGAGCTACCCCATATGAAAGCTACTAAACTTGAATTACCGAAACTATTGACGAGAAGATTTGGTGCCCCAGGTCAATGTCTATCGTCATTGACCAAGATGCAAGGTCTACTAGTTCACGCACGATCTCCCCCGGTCACGGTGTGAGGTTGTCAAACCTAATAGCGCTATCAACTAATAACCCGTTCGCCCCCGGCGATTAATCGGTACTATAAGCAGGGACTTTACATGATAGAGATTCGTTTAGTGTTGCTAGTTGTGATTTATAAATAATACCCAAACGTATCTCCCCCGGATGTAGTAGTACAAGAGTACCATTTGCATATTCCCCCGGAAATTATCAGTTTGAAAACATTCTTTAGTTTGTTCGTGTCCCTCTCTGGGACGCATGCTTCTAGTGTGTGAACTCACCTTGGGTTGCTCGGCAGTTTAGTTTACTTGGTTAAGTGTGCTGGTCCCCAAGTCCTAATACGGTTATCGGTATAAGTCAGGCTCGGACACAAGTAATCACGTATATGGTACATGTATCTAACACATAGCACACAAAACATACAAGGGTATTGGGCCTGCCTTAATACTTGGACAGTCAATCAGTAACATTCAATCCAGATAAACAGTAACAGGGAAAACATGTAGCCCAAACGTTTAGATACGGCCCAATAACGAAAACAAGTAGTCCACTCGAGACAAGGTGGTCTCGAGTCGAGACCGAGAGGTCTCGAGTCGCAACCGAATGGTCTCGGTTTGTAGTGGGGTGGTTTCGAGTCACACAAGCTTGAGTCGCAACTTCAAATGTCTCGGATTTAGTCTCGAGTCGAGATCATGGGTTCTCGAGTCGAGACCTAGATGGTCTCGAGTCCTTGGAGTCTGCTTTGAGTACTTGGACATGATCTCGAGTCGTGACTGCTGTGGTCTCGAGTTGTCATGAGTTGGTTTCGAGTCGAGACTGGTGGTCTCGACTTGCACACCTGATGATCGAGACCTTCTAGAACCTATCCGATTGTACTATCCAATAGAATTTCATATGCATGATCTAGTGTACTATCCAATAGAAATTCCCTAAACATATTTCTTTGTCTAACATTTGATTAAAATGGATCAAACACACAATATTTCAAATATTCATGTCATATTCAACAAGTTCATCATTTTAGGGTTTTTATCATTTTGCAACATGATTATTCAAACAACCCTATCCTAGCATATACTCAAATCAGCATCATCGATTCCTGAATCTAACATACATTCCTCATATTACAAACATACACACTCTTATTGTCCTATCAATCTTGCATGTTATCTAACAATTTCCTATCAAAACATGAACATGCCTTGCATATCATCCTATCATCACTATAACACAAAATCTATCATTAAACTTCGTCATCTTAACTCATCTATCCTCGTAGAACATGTGCATTATCAATCAAGCATACATCTTTGATAATTTAAGACATCATCCAATATATATTCTATCGTTTAACCGAGATATGGCACTAACCGGAACTTGTTTGGTTGTGAGTGTGTGAGATGATGAAGGAAGTGTCCAAGCGATGACTACGAGCTAATCCGGAGGTCTTGATGCTTCCGGTTTGAGTCCGATAGAGAGAGGAGAGGGGATGATAGGCGTTTGGTTTAGGGTTTTCTAGAGAGAGAGAGAGTGAGGATGGAGAGAGAGAGAGAGAGTGTGTGTAAAGGGGAGTGTGTGAGGGTTTTAGGTTGATATATAAAAGGTGGTGCACCCCAATGGGTTCCGGATGGGTGCGGCCCAACTGTTTACTCGAGACCGAGTGGTCTCGAGTCGGGTTCGCGGTCTCGGCCCACTACATACACACACACATATATATATATACCCCGTATACATACTCAAAGCAAGGATCACATAGAACATGAGGATAAACACAACTTTCATTTAATAACATATATACACGCAACGAAATTACAAGGTATTTGCTCGGGAAAACCTAGAGTGTCACATTATCCCCAAGTTTTAAGAACTTTCGTCCTGAAAGTTAAGGCAGCCGCTGACAAGCTAGTGTTAGTGAGAACGTTTCAACGGGGTGTCACAATACCAGTATCGTATAGGCTCAATTTGGAGTGAAAACTCCTGACAGAATCCAAGTTATACCTGTTACCGACTTAGATACTGACGTGAGCCCATATTTGCATACGTGATTCTGGAAGTTGACTCAGTTACTTGTTTACATCCTGTGTGAAACTACGACATACACTGTGAGTTTTACTTCCCCATTTTCAAACTGTTTTCCTGTTTTACATGGGGTGAAATGCATGTTACATACGTTTATACGTGCACATATATACCTGACATGATGTGAATTTTCTGAGTAAACACTAGTACATGAAAAGTCCCCACAGACCCAAGTGATTAACCGTATGCCGGTGAATGTGTAAATAGTACTATTGGTCCGACAAACCCAATTGTGATGGCCAGGAACGCCATATGATACATACGCAATTGTACATGTTCAAGCGTAGGCTATGGGGTACTAGCCATAGCTACACAGGGGCAGTGTCGTGGTGGTGGACTACGGGGTTAAGTTGATAGTCAAGGCTTCACTTATGGGCTCAGTATATATTCAATCAAATGTGCCAAACTTGAACTATAATTTCATCTATTTAATACAAACTAAAACAGTGAAACTCACCAACTATGTTTAGCTGACTCTTTCCAAATTGTAACATGTTTTTCAGGCAAAACAAAGGAGGAATAAGCTTGTAGGAGTTCCAAGTTTTGAGTATGGCTAATACGTGAATAGTGGCATAGCTACTAGTACCAGACTACTTGTGGGAAAACTTAGTTGTAACTTACTTGTTGTTGTGTTAATAAATAATGTAAACGAAACACGTTGGTAATGTATAATATAACCTCTTTATGAGCAATGTGTCTGTTCCATGTGTCTGTTGCTCCCCGCGTGCGCTTCCGCTGCGAGTCGGGGTGTGACATTTTATTTGCCAAAAATAATATATTTTCTCCTTGTCCAAAAAATGATATATTTTGTAATAATTGTAAAAATCATATTTTTGTTCTCTTGGTGTCCAAAATACTTATTACCAAAATATACTTATGAATAATTTTTTCGGAATATTTTGTAAGTTATATTCCTTTGTTCGGTTTCTCCAATATTGTGGGTATAATTTGTATATTTATTCTCTTGGAATTTTGGTAATATTTTGGATTGTAATTTTTGGTATTTTGATGAGTTATATTATTTCAAGTCCTAAAATAATATAACTAATACACATAATATACAAATAATCACACACATGGTGACTTCTAAATATATATTTTCTAAATACATATTTAGTCACTTTTATTTATAAAAACCAACCGCCAATATTTATAATTTTTGTAACAAAATTTATGGCAAACTTTATATGAAAATTCATGGTTTAAAATATACTTGTAAATATTTGTTCAAAAATATTTTTCTAAGTGTTTAATTTTTAGAAAAATTTTGCCATAATTTCTCCTAAAAATGGAGGTTTCCATGCCTTCAAGGCATATCATTTTCTTTTGTAAATTAACACAATCAACAACAAGTAAATCTGCACTTACCAATTTGCCAAAAACAAGCATAAACTACTACCTTATGAACTTGAAAATTTATAAAAATGTGTAGTAACTTACTAGTGTATTTAGTAAGTCTTGTTACCCTTTAAAGTGTGGTTGTTTCTTTAAGAACATCATTTTTAAAGAAATTAGTTCTTTACAACTTTTTTTTTGGGTAAAGGTTTACCCCGGTGATTCTATTATAAACAATATCAAAAGCACAAGTAGAGAGGCTGAAATACCCCCTAGTTCTTATATGTGACATGCCACATATAAGTGAACAAGAAACACAGCCAAAAACATATCAACTAAAACAGATTACAAGTAAGACATTAGTCATTTCCAAATCTGTCAGCTTCTTCTAGCTTCCATTCTTCTAGGAACGCCTGGACCCGAGCACTATTCTTAAAATTGAACGACATCAGCTTCATTCTCACCGTTTTTATAATAATTTCTGCTAACTGTTCCGGAGGTCGCAACTGGTTTCTAAAAAATCTCATATTGCGTTCCTGCCACACATAATACGCCGTAGCCGAGATGAGCAGTTTACTCGTTACCACATGGACCGATTTTGATCTAGCTTTCGGGATCATCCACTGGGTAATGTCCTCCCACTTCTCCGATACAGATTGCATGCCTCCTTTCTCTCTAATAGTACTCCATACTTGACTGGAATACTTGCACTCGAAGAACAAATGCTCGTGAGAGTCTACTCCATTGTAGCAAAGTAAACAGCAAATCATATTCATTGATCGAGTAATGTTGTGGTTCCATTTTATCATTCGGTCTTGTGTCCATAATTTCTTTTTGAGAATCAACCAGCATAGGAACGAATGTTTCGGAATATTGAAAGCTGACCAAACCATATCCACCCACGCTACATCTGGACCTCTATTTCTGATGGCCTCCCATATTTCTTTAGTAGAATACTCATCAATCTTCCCATCATACTTTCTAATCATTACAATATCATCTCTGTTCGGGTATAGCATAACCGAGGAGAGCTGAAATAATGAAGGGTATATCGTCCTCCATTCCTCAGGCCAACTCCATATTCCATTTTGAACCACGTCCGACAATTTTGACGATATATTTAGCCCATGCTGGGACATATAACGCGGAGTTACCATGGTTCCCAACGGCGAATCATCGGACCATTTGTCGTGCCAAAGAAAAACATTTTTACCGTTTCCCACTTTACTCCAGAACAAATGCCGAACAAGATCTCTACTCCGGAGGAGTTTCTTCCAACCCCAAGGGGCGCTAGCTTTCAGCGGAACATCCCACAGGCTACGTTGCTTAAGTCTGTAGTCGAGAACCCAATTAGTCCAAATAGAATTCCTTTTTGAGACGATACTATAGAGGTGATAAGTAATCAATGACTGATTCACATCAGCCACTCGCTTAATACCCAACCCTCCTTCTTGACTAGGCAAGCACACTTCCTTCCAAGCAACTTTTGCCTTTCCTTTAGAGATCAAACCTTGACCCCAAAGGAACCACTTCATTTTTTGTTCAAGCTCTTTCATGATGCTAACCGGGAGAACAAAGACAGACGCCCAGTAAACATGAATAGACGATAGCACAGACTTGATTAATTGCAACCTACCTGCAAAAGACAAGAACTTGTTTTTCCAGTTATTGATTTTATCATTCATCCTTTCAACGAGACCTTTGCAATCCTTCTTCATTAGTCTTGATGCCAATAATGGCACTCCTAAGTATTTTATGGGCAGCTTTCCTTCTTCAAAAGGAATAAGTTGCAGAATTCGATTTTTAACCACATCCGGGACATTGCAAAAAAACACTGAGCTCTTAGAGATGCTTGGGACAAGACCCGAGATGGCTGTAAACACATTAAGGGACTCCATAATGATTTTCACTGATTTAACCTCCCCTCTCGCAAACAACAATAAGTCATCAGCGAAACACAAGTTGACTATCTCTTGCCTTTGACATTTATTATGAAAACTGAAAGAGTTGCTTTCCTTCACCAACTTTAAAAGAGTTAGCGTAAGAACTTCCATAACCATTGTGAATAGAAAAGGAGACATCGGATCACCCTGTCTAAGGCCCCGTTTCCCTTTGAAATAACCATGAATGTTTCCATTTATACTCAAAGAGAACGATGCTGAAGTAACACAAGTCATGATCCAGTGAATCATTCTGTTATGGAACCCGAAACCATGCAAGATATCTTCAAGAAAACCCCAATGAACTGTATCATAAGCCTTTTGTATCTCAACCTTAAACGCGCACCTAGGCGGACCCACTTTACGATGATAATTGTGCATTAACTCCTGCGTAAGAAGAATATTATCCGATATTCTTCTCCCTGGAACAAACGCTGATTGGTTCCCACTGATAATCGATTGCAGCCCTTCCAAGATTCTATTAGTAATGATCTTACTAATAGCCTTATAAATAACATTACAGCAAGCTATAGGACGAAAATCCGAAACAACCGAAGGAGTACTAACCTTTGGAATTAACGCTAAGAAAGTATGGTTAATTTCTTGCAACATTCTCCCTGACACAAAAAAATCCTCTATAGCTTTTGTTACATCCTCTCCAACTATCGACCATGCACCTTTAAAAAACGCTGAGGAATACCCATCCGGGCCTGGAGCTTTGTTTCCATTGATAGAAAAAATAGCTTCTTTAATCTCTTCTTTAGTAACTACCCGCACCATATTATCCGCTTCCTCTCTGGTAAGCTTCGAGGAAAATATATCTGGCGACACCTTCTTAGTAACATTACCTTCACTACCCAAAAAATTCTTAAAATGGTCAACCAAAGCATTCGCTACCTGATTACCTTCAAACGTAGTACCATGAGTATCTTTAATAATAAGAATTTTGTTGATATGATTCCAGCATTTTATGGCACTATGAAAATATGCCGTATTGGCGTCCCCTACTTCCAACCATTTCTGTTTGGCCTTCTGCTTGAGGAATCGCTCCTCATCAAGCAAAGCTTCTTGATATTTCTTTAGACAAGCTACTTCTTCCTCTCGAATATTAGCATTGAAAGGATCCATATCTAAAGACAATTGCAGTTTATCCAGCTCATCCTTCAGCTGACCCACCTTTTTGTGGATGTTCCCTTGACTCAATAAAAGGCCTCTCATAAAAGGTTTAAGACTCCTCATCTTTTTTACCACTTGAAAAATCGGAACCCCATTAACAGGCGTATCCCAACCCTCCTTTACCAGTTTCAGAAAATCCTTCTTATACACCAGGAAATTAGGAAACTTAAAAGGCTTTGGCTTATGGCTGATATTGTCAAGAAGCTTAAGAATGCACGGACAGTGATCCGACACACCATACGGCATAAATATAGCATGAGCATTACTAAACCGATCAATGAACTGCACATTCGCCATAATTCTATCTAATTTCTTACGAACACCAATCCCTTTCTTTGGACTCTGAGTCCACGTGAATTGTAATCCTGAAGCATTGAGATCAAAAATCTCACAATTCTGAACACATTCCTTAAAATCTCGCATACCCGAATTGATACTAGAGGACCCCATACTGCTTTCTTCTATATTAAGAGTAGAATTAAAATCACCAAGAACAATCCACGGGTCGCTTTGGATCATAGTTTTATGCAAGTTTAAAGCCTTCCACAGATTCCTTCGATCCTGATAACAATTACTAGCGTAAACAAACGTACCATAAACAACCGTCTTATTCTCCTTAACTATAATTTTGGTGTTAATGAGCTGACTTGTAGCATTCAGAACCATCACATCTACAACATCTGTGTCCCATCCAATGATAATTCTAGTTCCTTTACTGCACATATTCCCATTAGACGTCCACTCCCACCTCCTAAAGACCTTCTTACACACATCCGCTAGATTAGCGATTTGCACATGAGACTCCAAAACAGCAAAAATCTTTAAACCCTGATCCTTTAGAATCTTCCGAACCTCGTTTTGTTTAAGGGAGCGGTTCAGACCCCTTATATTCCAGCATGCTAGACTAACCATTTAACACCTCGTCAGCAGGTGTGCTTGCACCTGTATTTTTAGCGGAAACCTTCTGGTTATTTTCCATGAAGTTACTAGTTTCGTTTTCTACACCAACTCGCACCTCATCTTGGTCATGATCTTCATCTGGTTCATTAGTACTCAAGGCACTAAACTTGTTCTTTATTATAACTGGAGGAGCTTTAGAAGTACTCGGCTTAAACTTTTCTTGTTGATCCAACCCTCCTTTAGGCTTATAAACAAATTTCTGCCTATCTCTAACCTGGAACGTTTGCCTCTTCCCTTTCTTTTTCTTATTACCTTCCCTGAACCCTTGTTCATCAATGCATTCTTTATCCTTGTCAACCTCCAGAACCGTTTCAGTAGATTTTAATGGGCACGTATCCTTACTATGGCCAAACACCATGCACGTAGGGCATCTAGGTGGTTGCCACTCATATTCCACCCGTATATTGCTTTTTAGGAAACCTCCTTCTTCAACATTTGGTATCGCCACACTAATAGACTCTTTCATCTCATTTTCAGCATTCAGTTCGATAATGGCTCTAGCATATCCACTTCGACCCCATGAGTCTTCACGCATCTTAGATGTCTCATTATCTAGCAACTTTGGATCCCCTATCTTTGATGCAATTAGGCTTAACCCATCTTCCGTGTATGCGGCCAGAGGAACATCATGCATTTTTACCCATACAGGGATTTTCTTCAGCTCATCCTTCTTCAACTCAGTGTTCGGAGACCAACATTTAAGAAAGATTGGTATGTTTCTAATCAACCATGGCCCATCTTGAAGCACTTGTTCCATTCCTTCCTTTGTACTAAATTTAAAAAAGAAAAAACCTTTACCGTTCATCATGCACTTTTGAAGGCCATATTTCTCCCACTTATTACTAACATAATAATCAACCACTGGAAAAGCTAACCTCTTACCCAAAAAATAGCCGAACAAAACATTTGTAAACCTATCCTGCACTTTTGTCACCGATTCCATGGGAATCATAACATCCACGTCTTCCATTTGATTATTATCCGCAATATATCTGAAGTTAATCTTGCTTTTAGGTTTCACAGACGCCACCTTTGATGCATACGACACCGGATCAGAATTTGTAGGGTTTGCATGGGATTGCTTAGCAGCCGTCCCATCATCCCCAGGGTATCCCCCTTTGTATTCGAGATCCACCGGTTTTGATATCTCGTACAAACCATCAATAACCGATGAATTATTAATTTGAAACATACCTCTCCTTGGCATGAATGAATTACCTTCAATATTAGTGACCCTAAGGCCAATACCCTTTATCGGCGCTGTTCCAGGTGTTGTTTCATCATTCTCATTCGGATTGGTAAACCCCATATTAGGGTTTATCAAATTGCCCAAAGTATCCGGCGGTTTGAATTGATTAGAGGCCATAACACTGGAGAATAGTAAACATGCAACGTATCAGAAGATCAAAACAAAGAGAGAAACCAGAGCGAAGGACGACAAACCCTAGCAAGCAAACAAAAGAAAAATCCTAATCCTGACTTCAAAAGATTAGAAACCAAGGTAGAGTCAAGAAACCTTACTCAGAAGGATCGACAAAACCTCAATACCTAACCCAGATCGATCAAGAAGAAGATCAGAAAGCACAAGAAACTAGGGTTTCTAGGAATCGCCAATTTCGCCCAGACATAATTCCCATTGTTAATCCCTCAATCAACCATTAAGAGGTGTTTGTGAACCTATAAATCGTAGATGCATAATTAGTTCTTTACAACTTGTAATTACATTTTCTAAAAATGTTTCTTCTTGGATTTTTTTTGTTAAATACATGATCCTACACTTTATTAACCACCAAAATGTGGTCTATTTCTTTAAGAACCGAGATTAAGTAAACTTTGTATTTTTAACTTGGTTTCTTGAAAAATCATTCTTGAAATCATAGATTTACAAGACTTTATACATACTTTGATCATCACTTAACAAGAAAACAACTTATTCTTTCAAGTTCATGATTCACATGAGGATGATCTATGGATCTTTAACATTTTCATCCTCTCATCTTGCTAGATTATGTTTTTAATCATTATCTAGCAAGATCATATGATGATTAACATCATAAACATGAGTAAACAACAATCAACAAGCATAACAACACATAAACATCATGATTTCTTATGATTTTAAGCTTATGTTAAAGTTTCAAGTTCAAGATTCTTAGTGTCATCATGATCAACAACATGCATCATTCTTTAACCACTTAAACAATATGTAAAATGAAGAGTATGGTGTTCTTACTACTAGCTCAAGGCTAGGGATGATCACTAGAAGAAATGGAGTGGATAAAAGCAAATGGTGACTGTCCTTCATGTGACAACTGTGTTCTATAATCGATGTACGATGTAAAACAATGATGTTTATTAATAAAAAAATGTGCTTTGGTGTTATTATATGTGTTTTGGTGTTTCTATGTGTGTATTTGTGTTTGGTGATTTTTAAATTCGATTCGATTCCGATTGCAAGCTTTAAATCGCGTTCTGGAAGGTTATACGCAAACTGGTGCGTAAACGCAGTCAGTATAACGCGACAAACACTCCGGAATAGTGACATAGGCTTAACATACCTTAAATAACCTCCACATAACTTAGAAATAAGTTTTGAATGGTTTGGTGTGTTGAAATCAACTTTGTTCGATCACAGGGACTATCTGTGTCAAACTGCGAAACTATGCCGATTTGTATAGTAACGAATATTCCGGAACTTGATCATAAGTTAAACATACCCTAAATAACATTTACATAGCTTAGAAATAGGCTTTGAGGGGTTCGATATGCTAAAATAAACTTTATTGATCAATAGGGACTAAAAGCGTCAAAAAGTGCATAAGTTTGCATTTTCGCGCATATCTTACGTTCTGAATATATCCGGAACTCCAAAAATTTATGTAAGCATTAAAATACCTTATTTTAGTGTTTGGCATAAGAAATTTCCATTCGTCGCTTAATTTGGATCGTTTTTGCGCTCGTTACGACTTCCGTCGTATTTAACCGAACAACGCAACCGTACGACCAAACGAACCGACATCCGAGATATTTTTGAGCACATTTTAAGTTCCCTATACTTTAACTTCATTTTAGAGCTTTGAAATGGGGTTAACGGGGCTTAAACGTGTAAAAAATGCATCAAATATCAAGTTTGGGGCTTCAGGGGCCTGTTCTGCCATTTTTGAAACTTGGCTGGTCTGCACAAGGCTTACGGACCATAAGCCATCATCCATACGGTCCGTATGGACCTCCCAGAACAGAAAAACCAGATTAACCAGCTGTTAACAGTTGTTAAGCACTCATAACCCAATTGCACATGGTTTTGGGCAATACTAGGGGCTCAAATGGTTTTGTAAAACCATGGGCTTGAGGTGTATGGATGAGATTGAAGCACGTTATTCGAGGAACGATCTTAACGGTTCTAGAAATCCTATAAATGCCCCTATGATCTCAACCCCAAAACCCACACCTTTGAAATCTGAATTTGTTCTCTAAGTTGATGTGTTTAACACTTCATACCTGAGAATATTCGGATTCAAAACTTCCATTCTTGGACCCGTTGTAAGTGTTCTTTCGTTCTTTTCATTCGTTTTAGCGTTAAAGTCAAACTGCATTTGACTTTCTGCATTGACCAGTTTATGGTCAATGTGAAGTTCGTTTGAACTTCATAACGTGAGCGTAATCACGATGGTTATAGTCCCTTGTGACTATACCTACTGATTACCACGTTATCTAGGCTCAGTGACGAGTCATAGTTTCGGCCAAAATACGTATTCTTACGTATTTTGTAACCAAACTACTTGTGGGTATCAAAACCGTTTGTTTTGATACCAAACCTGTTTTCAAACCTTGTTAAACATGTTCTAACATGTTTAGCTCGTCACTTTTAGTTTTGTGCTTGTCTAGGGTCGTAAAGGTAAGCGATCTAAACAATCGCTTATACTTTCGAACCCGACCCGTTTGGTCGATCATTAGGATCCGACCAAACACATTAGGTGACCATAGTATATAGGGAATAACCTTCCAAGGTTATACCTTATGGTCGCTTCGTTTAAGTAGTTTTATGATAGGTAGTTTATATGCCTTAAGTAAATTACCAAAAATGCCCTTTTAAGCCAAAATTCATTTTAAGCATATGTAACATAACCTTTGGTATCTAAACTGATTAGACAACAATATTAAACATGTTAACGCATATTTTACTTATCATAGGACTAGTTAGGCATTCCGAACGCGTTTCACGCGCACGACGCGTTAAAGTAGCATAAGCTACCTTAATGGGTCGCGATGGGTCGAAAGCACTTAGGTTAGGTTTCATTTAGGATGTAGGCCTTGTTAAACCATATCACATGAGTTCCAACACTCATTTGTTTTACAAGACCTCATTCTGTCCGATCTTCCGATTTAGGCGTCTATTGTTTGACTAGTGATTCAATTACTAGGTGCTGCTTGATTTCTCTGGTTTACTCAAGTTTGTTGAAGTACTATTGATTGAGGATACCTTGGACTACATGTGAGTACATAGTTCCCCTATTTTACTGTTTTCAATTGTCTTGGGGTGATTCATATGTACGAAATGTTTTCAAGATTTAAACGATGATTTCAAAAACGAATAGAACGATTTATACTAAACTAATAACGATTTCGATAATGTGAACGAACTTGTTGGTTGTAGTTACATAACGAATGACATTCATTAATTTTGGCCGAACCGACCAGTATTAGGTTATGGTACCATAGGATCTGACATATCCCGTTATTGCACTATACCCATGGTTATGTGTGGGTGTTGTGGGTAACGACTGAATCTGTAATTATTAACTTACCCTTTGGGGGTTTGTTAATACGAGAAGCGAGGAACGAGGTAGTCGAGTCATGAAGGTTTGAATGTTATTAACGAGACGACCATATATAAGTTTTCACAATTAAAACGAGGATGATTTAAACGATTTAAACGAGTAAACGATTTGGAAACGATGTTAAACGATTTGGGTAAACGATTGGTTTTTGGCTAGTGTTTAGATAACGGGACGGGTGTAATGTGGTGAAAACATGGTAGATACGCCGCTGGTACTGCTTATATATAAGTGTTTTCAACATATTACATACCGTGGCGTTATTTAGTTCACTTGGGTAAACGATATTGAAACGATGTCACTCAACGATGTTTTCAAAATAATATACGAGTTTTATTGACGAGTTTATACGATATGTTTTACAAGATGGTTTTCTAAAACAAAAAGCTTTTGGGTTAAGAATCGTGGCTACGAAATTTTATAAATTATAACCATCTTGATTTGAGTTGGTTAATCATGTTGCAATATTATACACTTTTTAAAAACAAGGTTTTCGAGGTATTGCAATATATGTAATCAAGCCATGATTCCGATACTCTTATAAAACCTATGTACTCGCCAACATTTCTTTGCTGACTTTGTTTTTACATATGTTTCAGGTGTTGTTGCTTGATTGACGTTCTAGGATGCATGCGTCACATAGGATCTGGACGAGGCCTTAGTGACATAAAACAATGATAGTCGATATAAAACTTGTTTGTTATGCGTTAAAACAATGTTAATGTTTAATATTATCAATAAAACGAAACACTTTTTGTATCCATGGTTATGAAACGATAATTCTGTTACAACACTCCCCGACGTTTCCGCCACGCTTTGTTGTTTTACGTGGTCGGGGTGTGACAGAAGAGTTGGTATCAGAGCCAATGGTTATAGGGAATTAGGTTATTAGTAATGCTTTGACCTAGACTATAACTTCTAGGACCCTAACGCAAGTTTATTTGCGTTTAGATTTTTAAAACAAAATCGTCACCTATCCTAAGGTGATAACCACGACGAGAACACAATTTTCGAATCCGCTTTGAAAACTAATCATCTGTTCTAGGATGATTGATTACTAGGTTTTGAACCCTCTATTATAAGGTTTTGAACCCTCTAGGTTTTCAAAATCTCGTCAAAGTTTGGGTCTAAATAATGTGAACACGTGCATGTCTTCGCGATACGTTATTTGGATCCATTTACTTTGATTAGTCACTGCGTCTCGTTTGTTTGTTCGAGGTAACGAACGAATGATCTCCTCTCTTGTGTTTTGTCGATACCTCTTTTGCTTTTCCTAATTATCAACCTCACTCGTCTCTCATATTTCCTTGTTAGACAATGCCTCCTCGACGTGAAGCACAATCTTTCACTATTGAAGAAATCGCAGCCCTGGTCTCTCAGCAAGTGGCTGCTGTGCTTCCCGGTGTTGTGACCCAAGTCCACGAGATATACAACAACAATAATAACAACAACAATAATGCACCGTGTAATTTCAAGAATTTCAATACTGCGAAGCCGCTTAAGTTTTCTGGGTCGCAAGGAGCAACTGCGCTCCTGCAGTGGTTTGAGAGTATCGAGAGCACATTCAGACATGTGCAGTGTCCGAATGCACGTAAGGTTGAATTTGCTTCGAGCGTGTTTGAGAAGCGAGCGCTTACCTGGTGGAATGGTATTATGCGCGACAGGGGTGCCGAAGTGGCGTTGGCACAAACATGGGAAGAGCTTCGGGCTCTCATGATGAAGGAGTTTTGTCCCCGTCACGAAATTCGGGCTTTGGAGTGAGAGTTTGACGATTTAAAGCAAGATGGGGCTGAACACCGTGCGTACACGGATCGTTTTGAGGAACTCAGTCTATTGTGTCCCACCATGGTTACCCCTCTGGAGAAAGCAATCGAGAGATATATCGATGTTTTACCCGATTCTATTCTGGAGATTGTGACCGGTGTTAATCCTACTACCCTTCGTCAAGCAATCGAGTTGTCTGCTACCCTGACTGAGACTCAAGTCAGGAAGGGTAAACTCACCCGCAAGGGTGATAAAAAGAAGGCGACTGAGTCAGGGAAGGACAAGAAAAAGGGTAAGGGTAAGGAAGGTGAGACGTCGAAGAAATCAAGGAAGCGAAAGGGTGCCCAGAATTTTGCTGTTACAGCACAGACTGCTCAGAACCTGCAGAACCCACTGGCTCAGCCACCTGCAAAGAAAGCGTATGCTGGTACCGCACCTCATTGTGCTCGTTGCAACGGTCATCACGTTGCACAACAAGCTTGCAAACAATGCACAACGTATGGTAAACTTGGGCATTTGGCCAATGTTTGTCGTTTGGGACAGAATCAGGTTGCCCAGGTTCAAGCTCCGGGTCAAGGGAATGCTGTGAGATTCCCACCGGGTTCATGTTTTAATTGTGGAGAGTATGGTCACTTCCGCAACAACTGTCCGAGACTGGTGAATGCAAACGCGAATGCTAACGCAAACCCGAATGCGAACGTCAACGTCAATGTGAATCCCGCTCGTGGGCGAGCGTACAATTTGAATGCAAACGAAGCGAGGGCCGACAACGAAGTGGTTAATGGTACGTTTCTTGTTAACAATCGACCTGCGTCTATTCTTTTTGATTCTGGTGCCGATAGAATTTTTGTTTCGTTATCTTTTGAGCCTTTGCTTGCGATACCTAGAACTAAAGTGAGGAAACCCTTATCTGTCGAAGTTGCTACTGGTAGACCTCTTGTTCTCGATTCTGTTATTCGTGATTGTCAGTTAAACCTTGATAACCATCTTTTTCCTATTGACCTCACACCGATGCAACTTGGGAGTTTCGATATTATCATTGGAATGGATTGGTTAACCAAACACCACGCTGAGGTGGTTTGTTTCGATAAGATTGTTCGTATTCCTTTGTCTTTCGGCGATGTTTTGGAAATTCGTGGCGAGAAACCTTCAGGTGGTTTGAAGCTTATGTCGTGTTTGGAGGCCCAAAGGTATTTACGAAAAGGATATGTTGCTTTTCTGGCACATGTCACCGAGGAGAAAAGCAAGAGCAAGGGTATTCAGGATATTCCGATCGTTCAGGATTATCCGGAGGTGTTTCCTGATGAACTGCCTGGTTTGCCTCCAGTTCGTCAAGTCGAGTTTCATATTGACCTTGTACCCAATGCCAACCCGATTGCAAAAGCACCTTATCGTCTTGCACCGTCGGAGATGCAAGAGTTATCGAAACAGCTTCAAGAGTTATCTGATAAAGGATTCATCCGACATAGCTCTTCACCTTGGGGAGCTCCTGTCCTCTTCGTGAAAAAGAAAGATGGATCTTTTCGAATGTGTATCGATTATCGTGAGCTTAATAAGCTCACCATCAAGAATCGATATCCCCTACCTCGAATTGATGAACTCTTCGACCAGCTGCAGGGTGCTTCATGCTTTTCCAAGATCGATCTGCGTTCTGGGTATCATCAACTTCGTGTTCTCGAAGAAGATATTCCCAAAACTGCTTTCCGCACAAGATATGGGCATTACGAGTTCACTGTCATGCCTTTTGGTTTGACGAATGCTCCAGCTATCTTTATGGACTTTATGAATAGGGTCTGCAAACCTTATTTGGACAAGTTCATTATTGTGTTCATCGACGATATTCTCATTTATTCAAAATCTCGAGCCGAGCACGAGCAACACCTTCGCTTAACATTGGAACTCCTGAAGAAGGAACAACTTTTTGCTAAATTCTCCAAGTGTGAATTCTGGCTTAAAGAAGTTCAATTCTTGGGTCATATAGTCAATGAGCAGGGTATTCATGTGGATCCATCCAAGATTGCTGCTATTAAGGACTGGAATACACCAACGACGCCTACAGAGATTCGATCTTTTCTTGGTCTTGCTGGTTATTATCGTCGATTTATTTCAAATTTCTCGAAGATTGCGGTTCCACTCACTGCTTTGACTCAGAAGAATAAGCCTTTTGAGTGGGGTCCCAAGCAAGAAGAAGCGTTCCAAACGCTGAAGCAGAAGTTATGTGATGCTCCTGTTCTATCTCTGCTCGAGGGAAGCGATGATTTCGTTGTCTATTGCGATGCGTCCAACTTAGGCCTTGGTTGCGTCCTTATGCAACGAGGTAAGGTTATTGCATATGCATCTAGACAGATGAAAGTTCACGAGAAGAACTGCACAACTCATGATCTTGAGCTAGGAGCTGTGGTTTTCGCGCTTAAAATCTGGAGACACTACCTCTATGGAACGAAGTGTGTGGTTTTCACAGACCATAAATGTCTCCAGCATATTCTTAATTAGAAAGAGCTGAATATGAGGCAACGACGTTGGGTTGAACTCTTGAATGACTATGACTGCGAGATTCGCTACCATCCTGGTAAGGCGAATGTCGTAGCTGATGCGCTTAGTCGAAAAGAACGAGTTAAGCTTCATTCTGTTCTAACTCTATCCGATCTTCAATCTCGTGTCCTTCAAGCTCAACAATTTTGTGTTTCACAAAATTTGATAGGTAAGGAATTACCACGTCAACTTGAGCTTAAGCTCGAAGCTAAAGACGATGGTTTGCTCTATTTTAAGGATCGATTGTGGATTCCGAAACAAGACGATCTTCGCACTTTAGCGATGGACGAATCACATAAGTCTCGATATTCTGTCCATCCTGGTGCTGATAAAATGTACAAGGATCTTCGTACTAAGATCTGGTGGCCTGGTATGAAGAAAGATGTTGCCTTGTATGTGTCAAAATGCCTAACTTGTCTCAAAGTCAAGGCAGAACATCAACGACCTTCTGGTTTACTTGTACAACCAGAGATACCGGTTTGGAAATGGGAGAACATTACGATGGATCTCATCACTAAATTACCGCGTACATCTAAAGGTCATGATGCTATTTGGGTTGTCATCGATCGATTAACGAAGTCAGCTCACTTTATTGTGATCCGCGAGGATCTATCTGCTGATAAACTTGCAAAGATTTATGTTGATGAGATTGTGACACCACATGGTGTGCCCTTGGATATCATCTCTGATCGTGATGCTCGATTTTCATCTCATTTCTGGAAGGCCATGCAATCTGCTTTGGGAACCCAACTAAATCTAAGCACTGCTTATCATCCCCAAACAGATGGTTAATCTGAGCGAACGATTCAAACTTTGGAGGAAATGCTTAGAGCATGCGTGATAAACTTTGGTGGTAATTAGGATTCTCATCTGCCACTGATCGAGTTCTCTTACAACAATAGTCATCATGCTAGTATTAAAATGGCACCATTCGAAGCTCTCTGCGGTCGAAAATGTCGTTCACCTGTCTGTTGGAACGAGACCGGTGAAGCTCAGCTTACTGGACCTGAGCTCATTCTGGAAACAACAGACAAAATCAAGAAAATCCGTGATAATCTTATGACGGCTCGAAACCGTCAAAAGAGATATGCGGATTTACGACGCAAGCCGTTGGAATTTCAAGTCGGAGATCGTGTCCTACTCAAGGTTTCACCTTGGAAGGGAGTCATGAGATTTGGAAAGAAAGGAAAACTTGCACCTCGATATGTGGGACCATTTAAGATTGTGGAAAGAATTGGGAAGGTTGCCTATCGACTAGAGCTACCTCCAGAGCTTGGAAATATTCATCCGACTTTTCACGTGTCCAATCTTAGAAAGTGTTTAGCTGACGCTGATCTACACATTCCTCTCGACGAGATTCGAATCGATGAAACAATGCACTTTGTCGAGAAACCCGTGGAGATCGTGGACCGTGCTTTCAAACAGTTGAAGAACAAACGGATTCGATTGGTCAAAGTTCGCTGGGAATCCAAACGTGGCCCAAAGTTTACTTGGGAACGTGAGGACCAGATGAAGGCGAAATATCCGCATTTGTTTCCACAGGCTTCCTCTAATTAAAATTTCGGGGCGAAATTTCCTAAAGTAGGGGAGACTGTGACAACTGTGTTCTATAATCGATGTACGATGTAAAACAATGATGTTTATTAATAAAAAAATGTGCTTTGGTGTTATTATATGTGTTTTGGTGTTTCTATGTGTGTATTTGTGTTTGGTGATTTTTCAATTCGATTCGATTCCGATTGCAAGCTTTAAATCGCGTTCTGGAAGGTTATACGCAAACTGGTTCGTAAACGCAGTCAGTATAACACGAAAAACACTCCGGAATAGTGACATAGGCTTAACATACCTTAAATAACCTCCACATAACTTAGAAATAAGTTTTGAATGGTTTGGTGTGTTGAAATCAACTTTGTTCGATCACAGGGACTATCTGTGTCAAACTGCGAAACTATGCCGATTTGTATAGTAATGAACATTCCAAAACTTGATCATAAGTTAAACATACCCTAAATAACCTTTACATAGCTTAGAAATAGGCTTTGAGGGGTTCGATATGCTAAAATAAACTTTATTGATCAATAGGGACTAAAAGCGTCAAAAAGTGCATAAGTTTGCATTTTCGCGCATATCTTACGTTCTGAATATATCCGGACCTCCAAAAATTTATGTAAGCATTAAATATCTTATTTTAGTGTTTGGCATAAGAAATTTCCATTCGTCGCTTAATTTGGATCGTTTTTGCGCTCGTTAAGACTTCCGTCGTAATTAACCGAACAACGCAACCGTACGACCAAATGAACCGACATCCGAGATATTTTTGAGCACATTTTAAGTTCCCTATACTTTAACTTCATTTTAGAGCTTTGAAATGGGGTTAACGGGGCTTAAACGTGTCAAAAATGCATCAAATATCAAGTTTGGGGCTTCAGGGGCCTGTTCTGCCATTTTTGAAACTTGGCTGGTCTGCACAAGGCTTACGGACCGTAAGACATCATCCATACGGTCCGTAAGGACCTCCCAGAACAGAAAAACCAGATTAACCAGCTGTTAACAGCTGTTAAGCACTCATAACCTAATTGCACATGGTTTTGGGCGATACTAGGGGCTCAAATGGTTTTGTAAAACCATGGGCTTGAGGTGTATGGATGAGATTGAAGCACGTTATTCGAGGAACGATCTTAACGGTTCTAGAAATCCTATAAATACCCCCATGACCTCAACCCCAAAACCCACATCTTTGAAATCTGAATTTGTTCTCTAAGTTGATGTGTTTAACACTTCATACCTGAGAATATTCGGATTCAAAACTTCCATTCTTGGACCCGTTGTAAGTGTTCTTTCGTTCTTTTCATTCGTTTTAGCGTTAAAGTCAAACTGCGTTTGACTTTCTACATTGACCAGTTTATGGTTAATGTGAAGTTTGTTAGAACTTCATAACGTGAGCGTAATCACGATGGTTATACCTTATGGTCGCTTCGTTTAAGTAGTTTTATGATAGGTAGTTTATATGCCTTAAGTAAATTACCAAAAATGCCCTTTTAAGCCAAAATTCATTTTAAGCATATGTAACATAACCTTTGGTATCTAAACTGATTAGACAACAATATTAAACATGTTGAGGCATATTTTACTTATCATAGGACTAGTTAGGCGTTCCGAACGCGTTTCACGCGCACGACGCGTTAAAGTAGCATAAGCTACCTTAATGGGTCGTGATGGGTCGAAAGCACTTAGGTTAGGTTTCATTTAGGATGTAGGCCTTGTTAAACCATATCACATGAGTTCCAACACTCATTTGTTTTACAAGACCTCATTCTGTCCGATCTTCCGATTTAGGCGTCTATTGTTTGACTAGTGATTCAATTACTAGGTGCTGCTTGATTTCTCTGGTTTACTCGAGTTTGTTGAAGTACTATTGATTGAGGATACCTTGGACTACATGTGAGTACATAGTTCCCCTATTTTACTGTTTTCAATTGTCTTGGGGTGATTCATATGTACGAAATGTTTTCAAGATTTAAACGATGATTTCAAAAACGAATAGAACGATTTATACTAAACTAATAACGATTTCGATAATGTGAACGAACTTGTTGGTTGTAGTTACATAACGAATGACATTCATTAATTTTGGCCGAACCGACCAGTATTAGGTTATGGTACCATAGGATCTGACATATCCCGTTATTGCACTATACCCATGGTTATGTGTGGGTGTTGTAGGTAACTACTGAATCTGTAATTATTAACTTACCCTTTGGGGGTTTGTTAATACGAGGAACGAGGTAGTCGAGTCACGAAGGTTTGAATGTTATTAACGAGACGACCATATATAAGTTTTTACAATTAAAACGAGGATGATTTAAACGATTTAAACGAGTAAATGATTTGGAAACGATTTGGAAACGATGTTAAACGATTTGGGTAAACGATTGGTTTTTGGCTAGTGTTTAGATAACGGGACGGGTGTAATGTGGTGAAAACATGGTAGATACGCCGCTGGTACTTCTTATATATAAGTGTTTTCAACATATTACATACCGTGGCGTTATTTAGTTCACTTGGGTAAACGATATTGAAACGATGTCACTCAACGATGTTTTCGAAATAATATACGAGTTTTATTGACGAGTTTATACGATATGTTTTACAAGATGGTTTTCTAAAACAAAAAGCTTTTGGGTTAAGAATCGTGGCTACGAAATTTTATAAATTATAACCATCTTGATTTGAGTTGGTTAATCATGTTGCAATATTATACACTTTTTAAAAACAAGGTTTTCGAAGTATTGCAATATATGTAATCAAGCCATGATTCCGATACTCTTATAAAACCTCTGTACTCGCTAGCATTTCTTTGCTGACTTTGTTTTTACATATGTTTCAGGTGTTGTTGCTTGATTGACGTTCTAGGACGCATGCGTCACATAGGATCTGGACGAGGCCTTAGTGACATAAAACAATGATAGTCGATATAAAACTTGTTTGTTATGTGTTAAAACAATGTTAATGTTTAATATTATCAATAAAATGAAACACTTTTTGTATCCATGGTTATGAAACGATAATTCTGTTACAACACTCCCCGACGTTTCCGCCACGCTTTGTTGTTTTACGTGGTCGGGGTGTGACACTTCAACTTCCAAGAGTTCCTAGCTTCCTTATACACCTTCTTACACCTTTATATATATGTAGAATGGTTGAATGATGATTGATGATGATGGATGTGTGTGTGTTATTCTTGGCCGTAGGTAGCGGGGAAAGGAAGAAGAAGAATTGTGCTGGTTTATTTAGGAAAGAATGAAGGTTAAGGTCCTTGATGTTTACTTATAACCCACCAACACATATCTTCCATTGGTTTTTATGTCTTAAAAAGAGAAACAAGATCTAATAAGTTATTCAAATAATTTCCATGGTGGCCCACTTATGACCGGCCCATCGTAATTAGTTTTGTATATATGTGTGTGCGGCCCATTGCTTTACCCAGCCCAAACTAACAATAACTATCCACCAAGGTGTATTAATCCAATATTGCCATGTTACCCACAACCTTCCAAGGGTTCTATCTATCCTAACCATTTTTACCTGATCATATAATAGTCATCATAAATAGCACAATATACCCATACAAAACATCATGTTCAACCCGTAACCCCATCCCTTTCCCAAACATTCAAGATGCTAGTATCATGCAATTTTCACATATGTTTACGATCATTTATTTAGTTCATGCATAACGTTCAAGAATTTGGTTTTTGTGTGTGAATCTAGAGCCCTTTATCATCATACTTAACAAGCATTCAAGTTTACACAAAACTCTAAACCAATTCACCACCTGTCCGATTATAATCCTTAGCTTCATATCATATGTTTAACACCTTAATTATAATACCTAGTTCACGACATCATACCACGTTTATAGAACAGCCATATACGATTTTGTTAATCATGTCCACACATCAATGAAATCAAACAGTTAAGAATCAACGCAAATACGAAACCACTAACATTAGCTCGGCCGGAGAAGGTGATGCCTCGATGGGGGGGGGGGGGGGTTTACTGCCGTCGAGTATGCAAAGGGTTGGAGAGGTCTAGGGTTGTTATGATTATTCTAAAACAAAGTATAGTTACGTGTCTGACTTAAAAAAACATGCGAGACCTATGAGGGTTGGGCTCGAAGAGCACTTCAGGCCTGGAATGTGTGTGGGCCGATGTGGGTTGGGAATAGGGTGAAAGATGTGGACCAACTACATGTGCAGTGGCCCAATTAGTTCATTTGAAAACTAAACATTCACGTGATTCATTCAACACAAGTCAAACATTGAATGACTACATATTTGAGGTCCAATAAGAGAAAGATATGTCTGGCATATATTCGATGCATGTGAAAAATTTAAATGATGACATAGGTCCATGTGAAGTATTAATTTGAATTGCATGTGAAAGGCTTTAAAGTTGTCTGCATATAAAGTCAAATCTCATTTTTATGGCACCATCATCGATTAGCAACCCGAACGAATCACGATTCGATTGAAGTGAATTTTATTTTTAGCGTACGCACACACCTGATTTCAACATAAGGTAGATCGTGATAGTAAGTTATCCGGAGTTAACGACCTTAAAATTACGGGTTGTCACATCATCCCCAACTTGAAAGAAATTTTGTCCCGAAATTTGACAAGTAAGCACAGAGGGGTGAAGTGAGAAATCAGGATTGCTATAGGTTTTCCTCAGGTGCCACATCATCCCCAACTTGAAGTGGAATTTCGTCCCGAAATTCACCAGTAGTACAAGAATTAGATTGGTCACCAGGAAAAGTTGAGGATATTTAAGCTTCATCTGATCCTCACGCTCCCATGTGAACTCCGGTCCACGTCTTGAGTTCCAACGAACTCTCACAATCGGAATTCGACTATGCTTACGAACCTTGACTTCCTGGTCCATGTTTCCGACAGATTCCTTGACAACTGAAACTTGTCTAGTAACGGTATCACACGTGTTTCATCGGACAAACACTGCCTCAGCTTCGAGGCATAAATGGCATTGTGTACGTCACCCAATTCGTCGGGTAACCCGAGTTTGTAGGTGACGTGACCGATTCTTTCCAGAATTCTGGATAACTCAACGTAACGTAAATCAAGCTTGCCACGCTTCTCAAGCGTACCACACCCTCCCAGGGTGTGACTTTCAACATGATACGATCGCCGTCAGCGAACTCCCCGTGTTTCCTAAGCTTACCAACTTTCGTGATGGTCACGCGTTGTCGCCAAACGACTTCTGATCCAAACAATCTTCCCAAGAGTTTAGAGTAAAGGTTGTCACCCACCTTAGTCTAACAAGGAGGTTGGCATTATCGTCCACGCAATGCCTCATCAGGGCTGTTTGAATACCAGAATGGTATCTGATGCAGTAGGACTCATCCCAAGGTAAGTGTCCTTCCAATCTTTACTAAAGCCAATCGCACACACATGCCCGCAGCATGTCTTCGAGTGTCAAGATAGTTCGTTTGTTCTGGCCATCTGTCCAATGGTGATAAACCAGGTATAGATCAAAATAAGAGGTAACAGGAATTGGCACCTCATGCCTAAAAATCGCCTCTCTCAGAGGAATATCCACAAGCTGCGAAAACTCGTCAGTTTCCCTGATTGCAAGGTGTGCTGGTTACATGAGACAATCAACGATCATCCGGGTGTTATTGTTTCCATTTCGAGTTGTAAGTAGACTAGCAACAAAATCCATGGCAATCTGTTCTCATTTCCATATGGGTGTTGTTGGTTGTTGATACTTCACCTTGACTTTACCACAAGTCAACCATCATTCGCATTCATAGCTAGGTGGGCCTTCATGCCCGATCACCAGTACAAGATTTATAGATTCTAATATCTCTCATCGAAACCCAGACGACTAGAATATCGAGGCCGGTGTGCTTTGCTCACACAAGTTCCCTACGATTGCGGTATAGTAGAATCCATAGTCGTTTCATGAAGTAGCGAGTACCGTCCGCCTTGCCAAAAGTTGCTCCTCCATGCCCCGCATGGGCCCAACTTGAAAATTCTCTTTCTTCAGCGCTTCAGTTTGAACAGTGAATCTGATCGGGTAGGCTAGAGTCAATGGTGAGCTACACGCTCATACGTGTTTAAGGTCCATAGTCGTAATCGCTCGAGAGTTCCATCCTACGATGCCATCATGTGTTTTAGCTCCTTCGAAACAAGGGTACACGGGAGGCCCTTGTGATCGGTCTAAGTAGTGCATTTGGTACCGTCCAAGTAATGCCTCCAACTTAAATCCAAAGACCACGGTTTCCACCGCAGGTTGTGACTCATGCAATTCTCCTTCGTAATCCACTACGTTCGTCATCGTCTCCTCATGTTGCATCGGCGTGTAACTCTGTCTCCGATTCGAACCATCATGGTATACCGCTAGTTCACCCGCATCCCCGGGTAAAGGCGATGCTCAGTGCATTACTGAGTTGGGACTCAAAAACTGAAAAGACATCCTCCTGTTTTGTCTTCCACGAGCACAGCACCCTGCTGTACTAAAGAGATTGCTGTATCCTCGAAGGGATCTTTGGTGTTGATCAGTTTCTAATAAGATGGATCTTGGCGAGATCCTCACGTTTTCCCACTTCGTTGTTTATATGCCCCAAATGTACCTCTCGAATCCAGAAGTTACCTTTAACAAGACTTCATGCGTAGTGGCTCCACCCTCAGGAGCTCTAAAATAAGATACATATGCCGCCCGTGTTGTTCCTTTCTCCTGGTAATGATTCCAAACGTCATCAATAAACACGGTCGATTCATGTGGTCTATAAAGCAGTTGGTGTGTTGATTAACTCAAAGTCGCACTGGCCGCATTGCGTTCGATATGCTGTTCCAGGAACATTCTCCCCTCTGAGCTCCCATCTGATGATTCCAAACGTCATCAATAAACACGGTCACTCGTTAGTCATTCCTCGAATGGAAGCTTGACCCTCGCACTGGTAGACAGGTTGCTAATGCATGATCGAGGCAAACGGTTCTTAACTGTCACCTTGTTAAGTTCTTGATAACCAGTACACATACGGAAAGGCTTGTCTTCATGGATATAACTGGTGCTCCCCAAAGCGAAAAACTAAGTCCGAAAAACTCCTGTCCAACAGTTTCTGTAGTTGTTTAGTCAAATCTTGTAACCCTCCTGGTGCAAGACGGTAAGAGTACGAGTAATCAGGGCTGCTTCTAGCGGGAGATCAAACTGAGATTTTACCCCATCAGTTGTAGAAGTAAACCTGAGAGTTTCTCGGGTAGCACACCGAGAGGAATTTCGAACAACTGGTGGATCCTCGTTCCTTTCTTCCTTAGCCTTATCGTCAGTAACGGTTGCTAACAATGGCGGGGTAATCCTTCTGTAGACACTTCTGGGTTTCATTGCAGAATTGATGCTAACCTTTACACAACTCTGATACTTTGGACAGATGACGATTCTTCACTAGGGAGAGGGGTAATCCTTCCGTAGACACTTCTGGGTTTCTTGCTCTGTTTAACCCCGATGCTTCTTGAAAACCGAACCTGTTGTGGAATCAACTGATGGCAAGTCAAATGAAACCTCATATGTCCGTTGGAATGTAAACCCGACCTTGTGGGATAAGTGCTCGACATCGACCTTCCTTCTGCTATCCTCGATAGTTTTGATGCAGTAGTTGGTATGGATTGGTTATCCATACATCACGCAGATATACCCCATGAGAAGAAAACCTTGCGTACCCCTCACCGAAAAAAAGAGAGGGGTACGCAAGGTTTTCTTCTCACGGGGTATATCTGCGCGATGTATGGATAACCAATCCGTACCAACTACTGCATCAAAACTATTGAGGATAGCAGAAGGAAGGTCGATGTCGAGCACTTGTCCCACAAGGTCGGGATTACATTCCAACGGACATATGAGGTTTCATTTGACTTGCCATCAGTTGATTCCACAACAGCTTCGATTTTCAAGAAGCATCAGGGTTAAACAGAGCAAGAACAAAGCGATTAGCTGCTCATACAAGCTACCATGTTGCCATTATGCCTGGCGCCGCCTAAGCCAGTCCTAAATGCCCTTCCACGAGTACCATTTCCAGTGTTGTTGCTATTGCTACTAGAATTCCCAAAACTGTCATTGTTCCCTGGGTTGTTGGCGTCTTGACTTAACATCGGCCATTCCTTGTTGAAGCCACCATCATTTCCATACCGAAAGTCATGATTTGCGAGTACCTTGATGTCATCGTGACTGTTGCTTCTAATGTCGTTGCTCGAAAGGGAGTCCTGCGGCCTTTCACCATTAGGATCCATCCTTTCACATTTTGTGTCATGTCCTAAGGCACTACTCCTGGTGCGGGCAGTTACATATTCCACCCTTTAATCAATTGTCATCGATTACGCACCGATTGATTCATAAATGTTGTCTCCCATAAGTCGCTTACTAGGGTTAAGGATTCGATTGAAGCCAATTTGCTGGTGCTCGTTGCCAGAAACCAAGGTCGTTCTAATACTGAAGTCGGTGAGATACTACGATCATCCTCTTGCCCCTCGATATTGCAAGTTGGTCGAGTAATACACAGTACGTTTCTAGGGTGTTGCAGAAACGATCGCACTTACAAAATCTAAGGCGTGAATACACAGAGTTCCAACCAATGAAAAGGAGTGAGAAGGTAACATTCTACGCTGCAACATCCAACTCAGGGATGTTCGTACAAGCACCTAACATTCTACACAGTTCGCTAGGCGTTCAGATGGGTATTCAGGTAATACTCGATAGCATCGAGATTCGTAAGGATTCAGAGAGGAGTGAAAAGATCACGTTCAAGTAAGAGACAATCACTGCTCTGACTCTTATAGACTGTTGTGTTTCACATCGATCAAATAACGGAACGGAACCCCTTTTTCACTTGTTAAGCCTCACTGGGACTCGCATGCACCCCACATTATTATTATGTGTGCACCCACAATAATATTGTGATTTGCATGCTCATCTCAGCTCCCCTTAACTCATGTCAAATGGTTCCTCAAACTCGAGTAGCAAACAAAGAACCTCACAAAACGTGAGTCATGAATGTCTAGGGAAATACCACACTAGCAATCATATAACACATGCAAGTAATACATGAATTCATACTGTTCTGCTAAACGCGCAATCTCATGCAATATCATACGTAAGTGTTCACTAGTTACGCAGTACAATGAGTATACGAGAGACGAACCTTGCAGTCTGGAGCTGAGTGTCATGGTCGTATTCATAACTTGTTCGGTTATAGTCTGGTTTTATACAAATATTTTTTTAAAACCAAGTTCACTATAACCAGTGGCTCTGATACCAAACTGTTACACCCCCAAAATACCACCTAGGGAATGTCCCTGTTAGGCGTGTGACGTACCAACTACGAGCCACTAATTACATTGAACCCATACAAGTTTCAAAATAAAATCCTCAATTATTAATGAAAAATACCATCAACGAGTTTTAATGAAAACCAACATATTCAGCGGAAGCAAATAGTAAACCATAGTTAAACTGTTCAAAACCAAAGTATAATATCAATAAACAATCACATGAATCCCTCCCGTCGACCCATGACCACTCCAGCTACTCCAAACAGCAAGTTCCAAATCCAAAACATCTAAGAACCTGCGAGCATGCAACAAGTGTATCAGACAACGCTGGTGAGTTCATAGTTTTACGAAAATGTTGGTTAACTTTAATTATTCCACTTATCTTCTAACTAGATTGGTTAACTTCCATTGCAACCCAACTAGAAACTTACCCCCCCCCCCCAAACCGGTTTTGAAGTCTTGTCCCACCACTTGATTTTCTTGGATTGTTTATGTCACACCCCGAAATATCAGAGCATTGGCATGACTAGACTGGTATCTTCATTGCACAGCGGAAGCAAAATAAGCTAAGTCTTTTAGAACATGAACGCCCACTAAGTACTCGACTCTTCATGGTTCTCCTATTCCAACCGTGCCTTGTCTTAGAACTGTAACCTGAGAAAGAAACATGCGAAAAAGTCAACATAAAGTTGAGCGAGTTCATAGTTTGTTTGTAAAAGATTTGAAATAAATCTTTTTGAATAACCGGTTTTTGAAGTATTGTTGAGAAAACGAATTTAAAATCATTTTCTTGTCAAGTTATATGGAAACTTTGTATGAAAACATGGTATGTATCTTGTATAAATCAAGTATTCTTGTGTGAATCAAGTATTCTTGTATGTATCATGTATTCTGTATGTATCAAGTGTTAATGGGTTGCAAGGCCATTAACATGTGACACGACATAGGAAGTCACCAAACCATAGGCATTTTTCTAGTTGTCGATTCACTACTTAGACACAAAAACACTACTCGGTACTAGTTGTCACCAAGAGTGGGGCTGCGCTGACACCCGTTAGATCTAACCTTTTGTTCTGCTGTCTTAGTATGTACACGATTAATGGTGCTTATGGTACCCTATTCGTGACATGATTTCTCGTATCATTCCTCAAAACGCATCATACTTGGTACTAGTGATCACCAAGAGTGCTTCTTGTTTATGTATTCATCATATCAAGTATCAATTTTCAGTTCTTGTATTCATTATATCAAGTATCAATTCTCATGTGTTTGTACACTCTTGTATTTGTATTTTCTCGTCGTTTAGAAAACTAGAATTCGTGTAAACGCTTGTTTGAAAAACCGGTATAAAACATAAGCTTTTCGTAAACCATTTGTGTCAGTTAAAACTTGCTTGTAAAATGGTTTATGAATATGTAATTCTTGTATGCTTTGCAAAAAGTGCATGTCTTTCCACCCCAAAAACATTTAGAAAAATGTAAATCCGTAAAAAGGTGGGGTTATGAACTCACCTGAATATTCCTTTGCAAAGCTAGCTAAATATGACTTCGCGATGTCGTTTCCAAGACGAGACTTGCTAGCGTGCATTCTACAATATTCCTAACACGGAATATCTTATAAGTTTCTAATTAAAGGCAGTAACTAATCTACGTGTCACCGAGCTTTACCGAATCGTTAACCGAACGATCCGTTGATATGTTGTTAACTTAATAAAATAATTAAGTTATACTTGTTAAGTTTCGTTTACTAAGTCTAGAAAGTACTTAGTTTTCGAGAAATTCGAATATATAAATATTTACACAAAATATAAATATATCGATAGGATAGTGTTTATCGTTTCGAGAGGTCGTACGTGTATGTAACGAATGTTTTATGAAAAGAATGTATAATAAACCCGTATTATATATCGTATGCCGTTTAGGCGTTTGAAATAAATATAACAACTTATATTTATTTAATGGCGTTTTCGTGTTGATGTCGTTTGAAATAAATACGATAGTTATATTTATTTCATAAAAGAATATGAGTTGCTTGGCGCTTGAAATAAATATATAAAGTATATTTATTTTATAAAAGAATTCGCGTTGTATAGTATTCGAAATAAATATGTAATCTATATTTATTTTGTAAAACGAATACGAGTTGTTTGACGCTTGAAATAAATAAAAAAGCATTGTCGTTTTCGTATGTGATAAAGCGTCGTCGAAAGTGATATACACAATTATATTGGTTCTCATAAAAGTCGCTTTTCAATAAAACATGTTTTGCTTTTACGGGTTTTCTCGAAAAACGGGCAGAGTTTCCTCTGTTTTTGGACGACCCTGACAACACCAGTTGTCGTTATTTTTCAAGATTCAACAATTGTCAACAAACAATATATGTGAAATTTTCGTCAAGGGCCAAAATGTAGATAATAACTAATGTATATACGTTAATGAATCGGGTAAGAATTAAAATTATAAAGATAGCATAACGAAATAAATGCGCCGCTAATTTTTACCAAGTCTTCGCGACGGGATGTTGACCGAGTCGACCGCACCACTTCAGAATCTGTCCCGTAACCCGAGACCCGAACCGAAATCTGAACCGTGCTGCTAACTGCTATTGACCCAAGTTGACCGAGTTGACTCGGTTGACTCGTTTGGCTGATTTGACTCGAACCGTCCGACGAGACCCGAACTGTCCGACCCGAACCCGAACCTGCTCACCGAACCGTCTGACCCGAAACGAAACATAACCCGAATCATGCTTGAATCTGGACCCGAAACTTGAACATCAACTTCAAAATAACATCATCATCATCATCATCATCGGTCCCAAAATAGAAGAGAATCAAAATAAAAGGAATCGGGAAGGATTTTACCGTGAAACTCGCCGGATAAAGACAAGGACCGTTGGTCCGAGGCTCCGACCGCCGGTCCGTGGCTTCGACCACTGGTTCTTTCTCTCTGGTTCTTGACTCTCGGTCTCTCTCTCATCGCCTCTGCTGCCAACCGACACCATCCACGACTACCGCCGGGAACCCACCAGAAACAGTCAACATCACCGCCATCTCTCTCCCTCACTTCGTTCTCTCTCTCATCTGCTGCTTTGCCGCCGCCGCTCACCACCACCGCACGGTGGTGGTGTCTTCGCTTAATCTGCCGGGGGGGGGGGGTGTTATCGCCGGATCGGGGAACCGAGGAGGGGAGTGGAGATCGAGTGGGGTGGGTGTTTGAGATGAGTCTACATATTGTTTTATGTTGTGTGTGTGACAACCCGTATTCCCAAGAATAGCATTGTTTAAATTCCGCAATCGTTGACGTGTGTCCTTACTTTTAATTGCTTTCATATCACGATCATACAAGACTTAGTAGATTACGCGTGTGTTTCGTTAAACGTTATGTGTGTAAGTTATTATACGTGAAACCATCAAATGTGTCTTATTACACGTGTGTCTCAGTAAATGTTAGAGTAAGATATTGTAGTGGGCTCATGTAGTGGACTTCACTAATCACTTTTGGGCCGGATCATACACTTGAAATCTATGTGCACCTCCTCATAACACAAGTCTAGCCCAACTTCTTTTATGGATAACCCAAGAATGGGCCGAAAATATTAATGGGGTATAACCTGATTAAAAAGGGTTCGGCCCACTTGTTATGGAATTGGTATTATAGGTTGTGATATGTAATTTCCATACACTTATCACAATATCAAGTTACAACAAACCCTACCCCCCCCCCCCTTTTCTGATCGCACGATTTCAGCAGCAGACCCCCCCCCTCTCAAGTTAGCATCTCATCCGGTCACCTTCTTGGTTAGTGGTCCTTACCTATTGGCATTCATGTTTACACGATATTGTTTATATGTGTAATTAAATGAGATTGATGATTATTATTTGGTGATGATATGTGAATTCGGTTATTATGTTTACTCGTGCTTGTAATCTGCTTGTTGTTTGCGTGGAGGCCATGGGTACACTTGTGTAGTATAAACGGAGTAGCTGGAATATGTGTATGTACATGGATAAATCTGTTTTAGGTTCTTGGTATTGATGGTCATAGGTGGTTTCGGTCACATGAAACAATAAGGACCTTTCAAACTGATTTGAGATCTGACCACTTTTTGACTAAACAAAATTGCCATGTGAAATCACTAATTATCTTTGATTGAACCAAGAATAACCTTCTGACTCATACCCACTTAACCACATTACTATTGGACCTTTCAAAATTAACACATGGGCCGAAACCAAGTAGTGATCGGACAACAGTTACATGATATCTTAATTCAATGATGGCTGACAACTCTGATTTTAATCAACTTCTATTGGGCCGCTATTGATAAATGTTGAATGATGTTTATAAATGATCGGTTGTTGATGTGTGATAGATAATAATAACTGTTAGTGTAATTCTAAAAGGAAAAGTATACTCATTGTGTTTGTTATTTAAATATGTTCTCTTTTAAATGTCTAAAGGTTAGTGTTTATTGTAAACCTTGGTGGTGGGTTGGTTAGTGTTTTGGAAGTTGGTCTGTTACTTTGAGTTGCGCTGTGATAATTGTAATTGTTTGAGTTTGGAATATGAGTATTGTACAGAGTGATAGAATTTTGATGATAAAGCTGCCATATACTTGATTTGTTATAACCACGTAAATAATTAGTAATTTAAGATCTTGATTAATGACAGATTATATTAAATAATCGTAACTACATAATCTGATTATTATAATTATTTATCACATATGTCAGTGAGCATTTACATATGATATTGCATGTGATTGCACATTTAGCACAACAGTATGAATTTATGTATTACTTGCATGTGTTATGTGACTAATAGGGTGGTATTTCCCTAAACATTCATGACTTACGCTCTGTGATGCTCTTTGCTTGCTACTCGAGTTTGAAGAACCATTTGACATGAGTTAAGAGGAGCTGAGATGAGCATGCAAATCACAATATTATTGTGGGTGCACACATAATAATAATGTGGGGTGCATACGAGTCCTAGTGAGTCTTAACAAGTGGAAAAAGGGGTTCCGTTCCGTTATTTGATCGATGTGAAACCTAACAAACCTATAGGGGTCATAGCAGTGAATGTCTCCTACTCGAACGTGAACTTTTCATTCATCTCTAGATCCCTTCGAATCTCGGTGCTATCGAGTATAACCAGAACACCCATCAGAACACCTAGCGAACCGTGTAGAATGTTAGGTGGTTGTACAAACGTCCCTGAGTTGGATGTCGCATCGTCGAATGATTGATCGATACCTTTCTTACTCCTCTTCGTTTGCTGGAACTCATGTATTGACGTCTTAAATCCCAAAGTGTGATCACTTCTGCAACACTCCCGCAACATACTGTGTATTACTCAAACAACTTGCAGCAACTCATGGGAGTCCACTCCTACGGAATTATCAGGACATAAACGATGACAAATGACCATGGTGTGGAATGTGTAACTGCCAACACAAAGAGTAGTGCCTTAGGACGTGGCACGGACATGTGACAAGATGGACCCTGTCTCCGTTTCAAGCAACGGCATGAGAGGCAACAGTCACGGAGACATCAACGTACTCGTAATCGTAGCCTACAGTATGGAAACAGGGGTGACCTCGACAAGGATCGACTGTCGTTAAGTCAAAATGTCAACAACCAAGGGAACGATAACAGTATTGGGAAATCCACGTGATCAGTAACAACACTAGTAGTGGTGCTTGTGGAAGGGCATTCAGGATTGGCGTGGGCGACGCCAGGATTGTAATAACATGGTGGCATACACGTTCTTGGTAACGAATCACTTCGTCTCTGTTCTCTATAACCTGTTGTGGAATCTGCTGATGGCAAGACAATGGAAACCTCATATGATCGTTGGGATGCAAACTCGACCTTGTGGGACAAGTGTTCGACATCGACCTTTCTTCTATTGTTCTTGATAGATGTACCCTGTGAAGAGAAGATTCTACCTATCCCTCACCTAGTGGAGGATTGTTATATGTTCTAACGCGTCAGAGTGGTGCAGAGGTTAGCATCAATTCAGCAGTGAAGGCCAGAAGTGTCCACGGAAGGATTATCCCGCTATGATAGCACTCGTTACTGATGTCAAGGCTAAGGAAAAGAGGATCGAGGATCCACCAATTGTTAGTGATTCCTCTCGGTGTGCTACGGAAGGAACTATCAAGTTTACTTCCACAACTATTAGACAGACTTTCAGTTCGATCTCACGCCAGAGGCAGCCCTGATTCTTCGTATCTCCTTCCGTCTTGTACCAGGAGGGTTGCGAGAGTTGTCAAATCAGCAACAGGGACTGTTGGACAGGAGCTTTATCGGACCTAGTTTTTTTGCTTTGGGGAGCCCCAGTTATATCCAGGAAGATAGGTTGTATCGTTGGATATGTGTACTGATTATTGAGAAAATTGGCAAGGTGGCCTACAAGCTGAATCTACCTGCAGAACTCAGCGGAGTTCACAACGTATTCCATGTGTCGAATCTGAAGAAGTGTCTGTCAGATGAGACCCTCATAGTTCCTCTCTAGGAGCTCACTATCGACGATCAGCTGCGATTCGTCGAGGAACCAGTAGAGATTACTGACCGAGATGTTAAGATTCTCAAGCGTACCAGAATACCTCTTGTTCGAGTTCGTTGGAACTCCCGTCGTGGCCCAGAGTTTACCTGGGAATGAGAAGACCAAATGAAACACAAGTATCCCCAGTTGTTTGAGAAAAGTGCAACCACTACTGAGGTTGAAGCTACAACGGAATTTCGGGACGAAATTCCAAACCAACGGGGGGATGATGTGACACCCCAGGAAAACCAGGAAACAACGCAACACAACTAGCTTCCTCAGTAACCACGTGCTAAATTTCGGGACGAAATTTCTTTCAAGTTGGGGATGATGTGACAACCCGTATTCCCAAGAGTAGCATTGCTTAAATTCCGCAATCGTTGACGTGTGTCCTTACTTTTAATTGCTTTCATATCACGATCATACAAGACTTAGTAGATTACGTGTGTGTTTCGTTAAACGTTATGTGTGTAAGTTATTATACGTGAAACCATCAAATGTGTCTTATTACACGTGTGTCTCAGTAAATGTTAGAGTAAGATATTGTAGTGGGCTCATGTAGTGGACTTCACTAATCACTTTTGGGCCGGATCATACACTTGAAATCTATGTGCACCTCCTCATAACACAAGTCTAGCCCAACTTCTTTTATGGATAACCCAAGAATGGGCCGAAAATATTAATGGGGTATAACCTGATTAAAAAGGGTTCGGCCCACTTGTTATGGAATTGGTATTATAGGTTGTGATATGTAATTTCCATACACTTATCACAATATCAAGTTACAACAAACCCTACCCCCCCTCTTTTCTGATCGCACGATTTCAGCAGCAGACCCCCCCCCCCTCTCGAGTTAGCATCTCATCCGGTCACCTTCTTGGTTAGTGGTCCTTACCTATTGGCATTCATGTTTACACGATATTGTTTATATGTGTAATTAAATGAGATTGATGATTATTATTTGGTGATGATATGTGAATTCGGTTATTATGTTAACTCGTGCTTGTAATCTGCTTGTTGTTTGCGTGGAGGCCATGGGTACACTTGTGTAGTATAAACGGAGTAGCTGGAATATGTGTATGTACATGGATAAATCTATTTTAGGTTCTTGGTATTGATGGTCATAGGTGGTTTCGGTCACATGAAACAATAAGGACCTTTCAAACTGATTTGAGATCTGACCACTTTTTGACTAAACAAAATTGCCATGTGAAATCACTAATTATCTTTGATTGAACTAAGAATAACCTTCTGACTCATACCCACTTAACCACATTACTATTGGACCTTTCAAAATTAACACATGGGCCGAAACCAAGTAGTGATCGGACAACAGTTACATGATATCTTAATTCAATGATGGCTGACAACTCTGATTTTAATCAACTTCTATTGGGCCGCTATTGATAAATGTTGAATGATGTTTATAAATGATCGGTTGTTGATGTGTGATAGATAATAATAACTGTTAGTGTAATTCTAAAAGGAAAAGTATACTCATTGTGTTTGTTATTTAAATATGTTCTCTTTTAAATGTCTAAAGGTTAGTGTTTATTGTAAACCTTGGTGGTGGGTTGGTTAGTGTTTTGGAAGTTGGTCTGTTACTTTGAGTTGCGCTGTGATAATTGTAATTGTTTGAGTTTGGAATATGAGTATTGTACAGAGTGATAGAATTTTGATGATAAAGCTGCCATATACTTGATTTGTTATAACCACGTAAATAATTAGTAATTTAAGATCTTGATTAATGACAGATTATATTAAATAATCGTAACTACATAATCTGATTATTATAATTATTTATCACATATGTCAGGGACGTGATGATATTTACCAAATGTCATTATTTTACTAATTATATTAAGTAATGTACTTGATTATTTTAAAACATGTAAGTAATAATATTAATGGTAGATAATGTCTTTAAGGTGCAAAACAGAATGGAGTTAATGTTGCTGTAAAACTATTACAAAACTTGGGTTAAAATCGAGTGGGCTGCACACTAATGTTAGAATAACTCTCATGGGCCAGATACATATAAGTGGGCCACAAACACTAAACTGGGCCACTTATTGAATGGATCGCACAACATTATCATATTACTAATTTGGGCTACACAGAATGTTGAATAAACAATGGGCCGCACCCTTATAATGAACTCGTGTGAGGCCCATATACCTGTTAGATAATTACATGAAGATAATCGGTTAAATTATGATGCATGTTTGCCTGTCACAATTAGCGTGTGTACTTGAATGTATACCGAACCACTCGTGATATATTGTGTGATTTAATTATGAATACGTGATACTTGTGCTATACGTGTACTTATGTGATGTGTGGTACCTGGTATGCTGTTTGATCTGTAATGTGTGCCAATACGTGAAATACTTGTATACGAATCTGATTAAAACTTGGTAACCATAAATAGGGCGTGATTGATCAACCCTGACTGTTAGCTATTTTCTTTTAAGAGTCCAACCGAGCAAACCAAGGTGAGTTCACACTTTTCACAAGGCATGGGATTCCCAAGGGTTGGGAATGGGTAAAGGATTTAAACCAAAACTGCGTGATCTCCTGGTTTGGAACACGTACACACCCTCTTTATTGAAGGGTGACAACACGTACTAAGAACTTAATCGGAACCTGCGTAGTCTCCTGGTTTGGAGATTTCGTACACACTCTCTTATTTGAAGGGTGATAACACGGATACTAGACCAAAACTCTCTATCATGAAGTCCCTCCTTTTATATCGACTTAATCGCCGGGCCAATGGCGAGCGGGTCATTAGTTAGATAGCGCTATTTAGGTTTGACAAGCCTCACACCGTGCCGCAGAGGACGGGCGTGAACTAATGGATCTGGGCACTAGTCAATGATGATAGACATTGACGTCAGGGCACCAACTTACTTTAGTCAGTGGTCGATATGGTAAACAGGTCTAGTGGTTAACATGGGGAAGCCCCCACCAACTATGGATATGTTTGGGAAACAGGGTAAACGGATTAACTTACAACTTACAAACGAACTCCTGGTTTTGAAACAACTTAATCATGAACACCAACTGTGAACTTGCTCAACTTTGTTGTTGATTTGTTGCTACATGCCTTGCAGGCCTTTAGGTGCATATTGTTGGAACTTGCTGTCTGGGAAGCTGGAGTGGTCATGGGTTGAGATACATGGAAACACAATACAAGACTAATGGCTTTTACATGTGGTTTATAAACATTTAACGAATGAAACATGCTTCCGCTGTACACTGGGAATTATTTGAAACGTTGTATCATTTAATGTTATTAAATGAAAGCTTTATTTAAGTATAACTATGAGTTCAATGTGATTGGTGGCTAGATCCTGGTCAGTCACGCGGAGGTGATACTCCGCTTGTGGATTTTGGGGGTGTGACAGTGTGTGTTGTTGTTTGTGTCATGCATATGTATAGATCGAGTGAGAGGGAGAGAAGGATATGGGTGATTGTTTGTTGTCTGCACACATGACCGAGAGAGGGAGGGGTTTTATCCCCAATTGTGTGGGTAATAACTAATGTTACTTACTTTTGTTTAGTGAGTAAAGATCAAAAGGGATCTCACGAAGATTTGTAGGGATTTTATGTGTTTCAAATCTTTAAGACAAATCTCTTGAGTAGATTTATTTATTTTATTATTATTTTTTTTAGATCTACTATAGATTTGCAAATATTTTTAAATCTTGTAAAGATTTTTTTTTTTTAGATCTTGGGCTTGGGCCCAGGGCCCACAAGCCCATCTCATGTGTAAGTGGCCCGTAATTCCTACGAGACCCGATATCGCAATCCATACTTCATATGCATAAAAATATTCATGTAACATCCATATTTGTCGGTGTCGTCAGTATTTCATATGGTTTCAGTCCGTTGCCATTTGATGTTTCGCAGATTCCACGCGAATCTTCATACGCGTACTGTATAGCTGAAAAAACGTTCCTGGGCACTCCAAGGGCCTGGTTAAGTTAATTAGCGTCGTAAACACTATTTATCATCGCGTTAATCGCCTGCTAGCCACGTAATTAAGGGCGTAAATTACCGGTTGTCACAGGTGAGTTCATAGTTTTACGAAAATGTTGGTTACCAAGTGTTTAGTTAATCCATTGAATTTAATTCCAAAAGTAATGTTGATAATATCTCGATACTGAACAAGACGGCTCCTGATGTATGTTTTGCCCGTTCCCCAGTGCTCCTATCAAAACACTGGGCATGACTAGGTCATTAGTTCACACCCGTCCTCTCCGGTACGGGGTGAGGGTGCCAAACCTAAATAGCGCTACCAACTAATACCCGTTACCTCTCCGGTAACACAAAAGATGGGACTTAAGAATGATAGGGTGAGATTATTATCCAACATCCCAGTTTTACCCAAAAGACTTATCCCTCCCCGGGATACCCACTGACTGTCCCAACCACCGGGACGCATGCTCAAGAGATGAACTCACCTTAGATTTGCTCGGTAAGATTAATTACTCGTTTAATAGAAATGATCAATCGAATCCTATGATAGTTACACATAACAGTCAGTTCGCATACAAGCTTAGTGCGTATTGTTTCATATGTATTCATCAGACAGTGCACTAGCATTAAACAGGTTGTGCAAGTGGTATCAGTCAATCAAAAGTGCCCATGTCTCACAAAAGCATTTATCAATTCATGTTACTTAAACTATTACATGCATTAAATCACGAGCATTACTCAACATATCACAAATATTCACATAATAAATCATACATACACAAGTTCCTGGTCTGGGTACCCGTTACACAATACAACGGCCCATTCACATGTTCTCCATCCGACTGTGTGTACATGTGTTGCCCATGTCACCTAATCGAACAAGAAAGTATGTAGTCCAATAGCATGAAAGCCCAATATCACTTAACAGTTCATGGCAGTTCTCGTAATAGTGCACAGCGGCCCAAAACAGGTGTGTGTGTGTGTGTGTGTCAGGCTACACCCCAGGCCCAAAACATATCCCGGCCCGCAACACTTTACTTTTCAGCTTCATCTATTGGCCCAGCAGAACAGGCCCACTTATGACCGGCCCATCGTAATTAGTTTAGTATATATGTGTGTGCGGCCCATTGCTTTACCCAGCCCAAACTAACAATAACTATCCACCAAGGTGTATTAATCCAATATTTCCATGTTATCCACAACCTTCCAAGGGTTCTATCTATCCTAGCCATTTTTACCTGATCATATAATAGTCATCATAAATAGCACAATATACCCATACAAAACATCATGTTCAACCCGTAACCCCATCCCCTTCCCAAACATTCAAGATGCTAGTATCATGCAATTTCCACATATTTTTACGATCATTTATTTAGTTCATGCATAACGTTCAAGAATTTGGTTTTTGTGTGTGAATCTAGAGCCCTTTATCATCATACATAACAAGCATTCAAGTTTACACAAAACTCTAAACCAATTCACCACATGTCCGATTATAATCCTTAGCTTCATATCATATGTTTAACACCTTAATTATAATACGAGTTAATTACATAGTTAGTCCCTGTGGTTTGCACAAAATAACATACTTAGGTACTAATAGTTTAAAATCACCTTCTAGGGTATTAACTTTTCATTTTGTAACGTTTGGAGGTATTAACTTCTAAGGTAATAACATGGGTAGTCCCTGTGGTTTGCACAAAATAAGATACTTAGGTACTAAGAAAATGTGATTTTAAGCCTACAAATAAGCTTAATACCCCCAAACGTTACAAAATGAAAAGTTAATACCCTAGAATGTTATTTTAAACTATTAGTACCTAAGTATGTTACTTTGTGCAAACCACAGGGACTAACTATGTAATTAACTCTTATAATACCTAGTTCACGGCATCATACCACGTTTATAGAACAGCCATATACGATTTTGTTAATCATGTCCACACATCAATGAAATCAAACAGTTAAGAATCAACGCAAATACGAAACCACTAACCAATAAGCTCGGCCGGAGAAGGTGATGCCTCGATTGGGGGGGGGGGGGTTACTGCTGTCGAGTATGCAAAGGGTTGGAGAGGTCTAGGGTTGTTATGATTATTCTAAAACAAAGTATAGTTACGCGTCTGACTTAAAAAAAACATGCGAGACCTATGAGGGTTAGGCTCGAAGAGCACTTCAGGCCTGGAATGTGTGTGGGCCGATGTGGGTTGGGAATAGGGTGAAAGATGTGGACCAACTACATGTGCAGCGGCTCAATTAGTTCATTTGAAAACTAAACATTCACGTGATTCATTCAACATAAGTCAAACATTGAATGACTACATATTTGAGGTCCAATAAGAGAAAGATATGTCTGACATATATTCGATGCATGTGAAAAATTTAAATGTTGATATAGGTCCATGTGAAGTACTAATTTGAATTGCATGTGAAAAATTTAAATGTCGATTGAAGTGAATTTTATTTTTAACGTACGCACACACATGATTTCAACATAAGGTAGATCGTGATAGTAAGTTATCCGGAGTTAACGACCTTAAAATTACGGGTTATCACAGTATGATACATACGCAATTGTACATGTTCAAGCGTAGGCTATGGGGTACTAGCCATAGCTACACAGGGGCAGTGCCGTGGTGGTGGACCACGGGGTTAAGTTGACAGTCAAGGCTTCACTTGTGGGCTCAGTATATATTCAATCAAATGTGCCAAACTTGAACTATAATTTCATCTATTTAATACAAACTAAAACAGTGAAACTCACCAACTATGTTTAGCTGACTTTTTCCAAATTGTAACATGTTTTTCAGGCAAAACAAAGGAGGAATAAGCTTATAGGAGTTCCAAGTTTTGAGTATGGCTAATACGTGAATAGAGGCATAGCTACTAGTACCAGACTACTAGTGGGAAAACTTAGTTGTAACTTACGTGTTGTTGTGTTAATAAATAATGTAAACGAAACACGTTGGTAATGTATAATATAACCTCTTTATGAGCAATGTGTCTGTTCCATGTGTCTGTTGCTCCCCGCGTGTGCTTCCGCTGCGAGTCGGGGTGTGACAGAAGATGGTATCAGAGCCATTGGTTATAGAGAATTGTTATCCCTAGTGAACCTAGACTATAATCATAAGCTCATCTTCCTATAAATCAAAACATGTAGCGACTGAAACATCGTGGCTATTATCAGGATGGTCTTGTCGGGCAAGTAAGTTATTATGGTCCGGAACATAATAACATATTTGCTTGTACTTGGGATTTCTGAGAACGTCACTAAGAGAGGACAAGAAATGAACATATACACTAACAAAAAAAATAAAAGTGGATACATATAATTAGCATTTAGTGTCAACGTGTACATACGTGTATATATTCTGTGTACATTGTATCCACACTATTCGGTAATTAGCATTTGTCGTTATAACTTGCTTCCTTACAGGTAGGATGTCGAGCTACCATAGTGAGAGTTTTGAGGAGGACCCATCGATGGATCCGGACGCGGATCCAGAGGTGGTAGAATCAGAGGCAGAGGAGGAAGAAGAGGAAGAAGTAATTGGCTTCGAGCTACCCAGTGATGAACCTGACTTGTCAGGTTACAGGTGTGATAGCTACCCTCCTCGATCTCATACGGGATGTAGGACCGAGGCCACCAGCACATACCATTCCCCCCGAGATCCTCAACCAGTTACAGCCGCGCACAGTCACACTTCTGACCCATACTACCACCCGGGTATGGACCGACGGAGTCCTACTCCTTCTACCACTCCACAACCCCCTACCCCGTGTACCCCAGTCCCTTGTAGTCCACCAAACCCTCCAGTAGTGAGTTTTCGGCAGACGACCCGAATGAGGGTCCGTACTCCGATTCCTGCATTTACCCCACCTAACTCACATGTTATTCCTACGCCTACTATACCGAGAACCCGAGTGACGGCATCATTTATTGACCCCATGCCAGGACCTACATTCTCTTCCCCACTACACAGGTATGAGAGGGGGGAGCCGTCACGACCAGCAGGCGCATCTTCTCCACCTGTGTGGGGTCTACCCGCACAGAAGGGGGAACCATCATTTTCTTCCCTGGTTACTAGCTGGATAGGGTATTTATCCGATCAGATCGTAGCACTCACCTCTGCTCGGGCGGAGGACGAGCACCATCGGAGTTTCATGTATGAGTGTATTATAGGTATCCAGCAGACCCTTTTGACTTCCCCGCAGGCCATGGCATATGCAGGTTATCGACAGGGACGTAAGGAGACACTACTATATCTAAGTGTAGTAGGGTTGGTGTTGTTGATGATGTGTTTTGTTTGGATGATGTACTAGATACGCGGATGCTAGATCATGTGGATACTTGTAGATAGTAGTGACGCATATGAATATATGTCTTTTGACATCACATCAAGCACTAGGCACTAGATGCCCATGTCGAGGTGTTGATGTGTTACTCTTTCTACTTCAGTATTAGATGTTTTATCTTGCTTGTACGTCACGGTAGTGACACGTTTTGACTAGCATGTTATAAGCACTGATCCCTAGTGGATTAAGTCTACGTGTCAATTTTGACATTGTACAGCGGCACTTATATATATGCATATGTTGTTAAATTTTATTTATATGTGTTTATGAATGCAATGCAATGACTGAAATATGTGATGTTATGAATTATATACTCGATCTGTGTGCAACCTATGTGTATTCTATGCTAACAGAAATGGCACCAAAACGTGCAAACAACTTGACTGAGGCTGATATCACACAGTTGATAACCTAACAATTACAGGCGGTGATCCTAACTATCGTAGCCCAAGTTACCGCCGGTGTGACTGCAACCTTACCTAATCGCCAACCTGATCCTAATGTTATTTTGGTCGCCCCGAATAACGTGCGGCAGGGATGCAGTTACAAACAGTTCATGGAGGCTAAACCTATGGAATTTAATGGCCTCGAAGGACCGACCAGAATTGTACGTTGGATAGAGAAAACACAAGTTGTTATCAATATCAGTAATTGTCCGGCAGACTCTATTGTCAAGTATGCGACATCCACCTTCGTGGATGAAGCTTTAAACTGGTGGAATACAATAGTCCAAACACGTGGACAGGAAGCAATTGATCACCTGACGTGGGACGAACTTAAGACGATGCTTATGGAACACTACTGCCTGAAGAACGAAATCCAGAAGTTGGAACATGAATTCTTTACAAATGCAAGGGGCAGACCACGTTGGTTACACCAATCGTTTCAACACTCTTGCTCGATTACTACCTGATATGGTCCGACCTGAGCCGAAACGTATTGAGCGATACATATGGGGTTTAGCCCCAGAGGTCCGCAGTATTATAAACTCCGTGGAACATCTCACAATGGAAAGTGTTGTGTCCAGGTCTGGCACAATCACGTTTGACATGGTTAGAAGGAACATCCTGAAAATGCCTGGAGAAACATCTGGTACGAAGAGAACCGAATATGATTGGAAACCCCAAGGAACCCAACAAAATAAACGCACCCGAGCGACACCCCAAGCCTATGCCATGACTACTAAAGATGTAAGAGCAGATAATTATAAAGGGACTTTACCAAAGTGCAAGAAATGTGGATTTCACCATTCGGGTGAATCCCGAACCGTGGTCTGTAATAAATGTCAGAGGACGGGGCATTACACAAGAAGCTGTAGAGCCTTTACTGATAACTCAACTCGTTCTTACCAACCCACCCATTTTCAACCGCCAAGATCTCAACCAACCCAACAAAAACAATTACAACAACCCCAGAAACCGCAGTTGACCTACCCCCGTACTTGTTTCGAATGTGGTAGTACGAAACACTTTAAAATAAATTGTCCTAAACTCAACCAAGGTCAGACGGGAAAAATGAACCAGGGACAAGCTTCTACTTCAAACCAAGCCAGAGGACGCGTTTTTGTGATCAGATCGGGTGATGCATGCCAGGATCCGAATGTGGTGACAGGTACCTTTCTCATTTCCGATCAGTATGCTTCAGTACTGTTTGATACGGGCGCAGATAGGAGCTACGTTTCCATTAATTTCTTACCCCTATTAAATATGTCGGCTATTGAATTAACAAGTCCCTATTCCATAGAACTTGCTAACGGTAAACCTATAACTAGTCACCAAATCATTCGTGATTGTCCTTTAATTATTAACGACCACCAATTCCTTATTGACCTACTACCGGTAGAGCTCGGAAGTTTTGATATAGTAGTGGGAATGGACTGGTTGTCCAAGTACAAGGCAGAGATTATATGTGAGCAAAAGATTGTTAAGATCCCTTTTCCTAATGATGAAGTTATTATGGTACCGGGAGCAGCTCCAATTGCCAAAGCACCTTACCGTTTAGCACCTCCAGAGATGCAAGAACTATCATCTCAGTTACAAGAACTGCTAGACCGAGGTTTTATCCGTCCCAGTTATTCACCTTGGGGAGCACCAGTGTTATTTGTGAAGAAAAAGGATGGAAGCTTTCTGATGTGTATCGACTACCGGGAGCTGAACAAGGTTACCATAAAGAATTGATATCATCTTCCGCGAATCGATGATTTATTTGATCAGTTGCAAGGAGCTTGTTACTTTTCCAAAATCGATGTTAGATCCGGTTATCATCAAGTAAAGTTCAAGAGGAAGATATCCCTAAAACAGCCTTTCGAACTCGGTACGATCACTATGAGTTCCTGGTTATGCCCTTTGGGTTAACCAACGCACCCGCGGTATTTATGGACCTCATGAACCGAGTTTGTAAACCATATCTAGATAAATTCGTCATAGTCTTTATTGACGATATTTTGATCTATTCCAAGAGTAAAAAGGAACACGAGCACCATCTACGAGCCATACTAGAGATATTGAGGAAAGAGAAGTTGTATGCCAAGCTTTCAAAGTGTTACTTCTGGTTACAAGCGGTGCAATTTTTAGGACATGTGATAGATCAACAAGGGATTCATGTTGACCCTAGTAAGATCGAAGCTATTAAGAATTGGCAAGCGCCTAAGTCTCCGAAAGAGATACGCCAATTCTTGGGATTGGCTGGATATTACCGTCGCTTTATTGAAAACTTTTCCTGCATTGCTCAATCCTTAACTGCCTTGACACAGAAGGATCGAAAGTACGAATGAGGCGAAGAACAAGAAACAGCTTTTCAGCTGTTAAAACAAAAGTTATGTGAGGTGCCAATTTTGACTTTGCAAGAGGGCAATGATGACTTTGTAGTGTATTGCGACGCATCTTGACGTGGTCTAGGATGCGATATTGATGCAGAGAAACAAGGTTATTGCATATGCTTCCAGACAATTGAAAGTACATGAAAAGAACCATACAACGCATGATTTAGAGCTGGGCGCAGTGATTTTTGCACTTAAGATCTGGAGGCATTACTTGTACGGTACGAAATGTACAATTTATACAGATCACAAGAGCCTCCAACATATATTCAATCAAAAGGAGTTGAATATGAGACAACGCAGATGGGTGGAGCTATTGAACGATTATGACTGTGAAATAAAATACCATCCAGGTAAGGCTAACGTAGTAGCCGATGCCTTGAGTAGAAAAGACCGAGTAAAGCCACTCAGAGTGCGAGCTCTTGGGATGCTTGTTCAAACAAGTCTTAAAGAGCATATTCGTAATGCTCAAATGGAAGCTTTGGAGGAAGGCCAACTAAATAGCGAAAACTTACACGGAAATGAAGGGAATTTTGTGAGGAAACCAGATGAAGTGTTGTATTTCAAAAATAGGGTATGGATTCCTACTCTCCATGACCTACGTCAACTGGTTATGGATGAGGCTCATAAATCTAAGTACTCTATTCACCCCGGTATAGACAAGATGTACCACGACCTTAAGGAATTTTATTGGTGGCCATGTATGAAAAAGGACGTAGCAGAGTACGTGAGAAAATGCTTGACGTGTGCCCGGGTAAAGGCAGAATACCAGAAACCCTCAAGAATGTTACAGCAACCCGAAATACCTCATTGGAAACGGGACCAAATCATGATGGATTTCGTGACCCACCTTCCAAAAACATCCCGAGGTCATGATGCAATTTGGGTAATAGTAGATAGACTAACCAAATCGGCGCACTTTATTCCGATTTGTACTACCTACAACACCGAGAAATTACCTGAGTACGGCTTACCATCCCCAAACCGACGACCAATCAGAACGAACTATCCAGACATTAGAAGATCTGCTTCGTGCTTGCACCCTAGACTTTAGAGGAAGTTGGGATAAGCACCTTCCCCTCATTGAATTCTCTTACAATAACAGCTATCATAGTAGCATACAAGCTGCACCGTACAAAGCACTATATGGCTGGAAGTGCAGATCGCCACTTTGTTGGGCTGAAGTGGGCGATACTCAACTCACGGGGTCTGAACTAATTCAAGAGACGACAGACAAGGTGCATAGGATCCAAAGTAGACTGAAAGCGGCACGAGATCGGCAGAAAAGTTACGTCGATGTTCGCAGGAAAACCGTTGTCGTTTGAAGTAGGTGACAAAGTACTGTTAAAAGTGTCACCGTGGAAAGGAGTGATCAGGTTTGGCAAGGCAGGAAAGTTGGCTCCGAGATACATTGGGCCGTATGAAATTATTGCTAAGGTTGGATCTGTAGCGTACCGACTGAAATTACCAGATGAACTGAGCACAATTCACGATGTCTTCCACGTATCCAACTTAAAGAAATGTCTCACGGATGAAGCAGCTATTATACCATTCGAAGATGTGCACATTGATGACAAACTCCACTTTGTGGAGGAACCGGTAGAAATAGTAGACGGGAAGACCAAACAACTACGTTATAACAAAATCTCGCTGGTGAAAGTCCGGTGGAACTCGAAGCAAGAACCTGAGTATACCTGGGAACGGAAGGATGAGTTCCGTAGGAAATACCCACATCTCTTCCCTAATTAGACGAATTGAATTTCGGGGACGAAATTTCTAAACCAGGGGAGACTGTGACACCCATGACGAAACTAGGTACACCCTAAACGGTCCAAAACTGTAAAGCACACTTAACACTTTAATTGCGCGAAAACCCTAAAAACATGTGTGACTTATATGCTTGATTAAATGGTATCTGTTATGTCTCGGAGGCATCCGAGAACACGTTATGACTGACATGACACTAATAAGGGCCAACAGTGCGAAGTTGATGTCCTTAGCCTTGAAACATGTGTTAAACGGGAGTCTTCCGTTTAACAGCGCTTTAAACCTTTGACATTGATTATTAGGTTATCGGTAGCATCATTTAAGATTTCGAGTTCCAGGAACAACTTAGTTTTGTGCCTTAGACTGTGACATAAGGTTTGAAGCCAATCAGAGATCGGGCACGCAAAATGAAGCAGCTTCCCGGTTAGGGAAACGCTTTCGTTTCAGGAATAACATAAGGCAATCAAACATGCAAGGAACGATCGATCAAGCTTAAATACACTTAAACCACCCTAATACGAGTCTTTTATGATTAAAACGTAACTAGGTTCGTATTTCAAGACGATTATGCATGATTTTTAAAACCGAGTCTTTTGACACTATGTACGCGCAAAACGGAGTCCTTCACGCAAATCGAGAACGCGTCCGGGACCCGTAAACGAATCTAAACACTCAACGGAAGATAAACATCATCTTTTAGAGCATTATACGAAGCACGAGGTGGCCCTAGGGGCCCCACCCAAACCGCCACCACCCCCCATATATATTTCATTTTTTCTTTTAATTTTCACACAAAAATCCTCCAAAATTCTGCTTCTTTCTCCTAAAACTCAGCTGATCTAACAAGAACAAGCCTCAGATTAAAGGTTTCAACCTTAATTTTATGGTTTTAAGCTTGGTTTCTTGATTAAACATGGTTTAGGCCATGAAAACCTTTTTTAATCCATGATTTTTGGAAGTTTAAACATGTTTATGGGCTGAATATGAACAACATATGGATTCCCTGGTGTTATATGGCAGCCATGGTTACAAATCTTTGGGGTTTGATACCCTAATCAACACCTATTCGACAGAAATCGTTTAACTAGTCGATTAACCAAAAAACAATGAAATAAGGCTTGATTGATCTAAGTTCTAGCATATTTGGATTGTACTTGATGTGTAGGTACTGAATATAGCCAACACATGCTTCTGGACTCAAAAGCTTGGAATCAAAGCTTGCGCTAGGTATAACATCCAAAAACCGAATCTAAGATAGGCAGAATTTTGTTTTGGCTATAACTTGGTCCGTGATACTTGGATTGAGCTGATATTTGGTTTGGTGATGAAGGGTAGTGTCAGGAAGGTCCACGTAACATTTAGAATTTTAGGAATTTTCTACGATTTTTGGTAAAATTTTGACTGTTTTACCAAAAGAATTCTGGAAAAACTACCAAACGGATTCAATAAATCACCAAATTTTATTTTTTTTGGGTAAATGGTTACCCCGGTGAATTTTTATAAAAATAAAAGAATTACACGAGTGAGCCAGAGCGACACACTAGAGCCAATCTTGGCATACCAAGACAAGGCAAAATCCAAACACAAAACAACCCTTAACAACCAAAAGACAAAACCAAACTAACGAAACACTACCAAAGCCGAAACAATGGCTACAAACCAAGACCTTAGACTACCACTCTAGCCCGGTTCAATACTCATAGCCCTCACTTAGGTCTTCCACCTCTCTAACAACAAAGGATTCTTCGCATGCCTCCCTTCTCTGAATGTCATCAGCTTAAGACGCACCGTATGTAAGACAATATTGGCAATCATGTGAGCATTTCGATGAGCAGGAGAATATAGCCTATTATTCCTCTCTTGCCAAATGTAATAAGTTGAAGCTGCCACTACCAGTTTACTAACAATACTTTCAGCCGTTTTAGATCTCATCCGCTGAGCAAACGAAGCCATGATAGCGTCCCAACTGGCATCAACTGTATCCATGTAAGCCATTCCTTTTACCCGGTTCTAAACTTGCAGTGCAAAAGAACATTGGAAGAACAAATGATCATGGGAGTCTTTACCGTGAAGGCAAAGAGGACAACACATAAGATTAAGATTGGTTGCACTACCTGCGTCCCACACACCCATGCGATCCTGGGTTTTTAGCTTGTTTTTAACGACCAGCCACAAGTGGAAGGAGTGTCTAGGGATGCATTGACTAAACCACACCAGCTCCACCTAATCCACCTCGTCACCTCGACCCCGGATGTTGTCCCAAACTTCACTAGAGCTGAAAAACTTTTGACTACCATGCCTATCCTTCCAAACCAGTTTGTCTTCGGCATTCTGATCCAGAGTTGGAGGAATTAAATCACCAAATTTTACAGAGACACTAAGGAACATATGGGGAATGTTCTGGGAAAATTCAGAGTCCATTGGTTGAGTTTTGATTTGGGCTAAAAATCCGTTTTTTTGTGAATTTTCGGTAGCCGGAAACACACCGAAAAGAAATTGGAAAAATCTTAAAATTTTTGAAGATGTTTCTAGAAACATAAGGGATGTCCAGGAAATTTTTGGGAATTTTTGGATCAATGATGGTAATTAATGTTAATTATGTGGTTGAATATGGTTTTATAAATAATTTATTTAGACAAGTAAAATGCCAAAATAAATTCCCAGAAATTTTTCCCATAATCTACTGATTTTTACTGAGTTATATAAAAAATTACAGATTTTTATTCGAATTCTAGGTTAAATGGGAATTTTTAGGATTAAAAATGGGTTATTTTAAATCAATTTCGGCAGTTTACCGTATAACGAACCGGCCGGAACTGGGAACTGACCCAACCCGACAAATACTATAATTGAAACACGGGGAGTATTCCGGGAGATTCCAGGGAGGATTGGACACTCGGGGTGTGTCCAATACCAGTTCGGGAAATCCCCGACGGTGGAAACGGAAACTCAAAATTGGGCAACCTAGACTCCCCAAACACCCAAACTCCCTTAATGAAAAGTTAATCATTCTTAAATAACAACATGTTGGCACTATTGGTATTCCCGTACCATTGTCCGAACATGTTAAACTACTGACATTGACTGGCACGCGAACCGGTGCCCGGAAGCCAAACTGAAACTAATACTACCCTGACATCCATCACCATACCAGTATCGTATAGGCTCAATCTGGAGTGAAAACTCCTGACAGAATCCAAGTTATACCTGTTACCGACTTAGATACTGACGTGAGCCCATATTTGCATACGTGATTCTGGAAGTTGACTCAGTTGCTTGTTTACATCCTGTGTGAAACTACGACATACACTGTGAGTTTTACTTCCCCATTTTCAAACTGTTTTCTTGTTTTACATGGGGTGAAATGCATGTTACATACGTTTATACGTGCACATATATACCTGACATGATGTGAATTATCTGAGTAAACACTAGTACATGAAAAGTCCCCACAGACCCAAGTGATTAACCATAGGCCGGTGAATGTGTAAATAGTACTATTGGTCCGACAAACCCAATTGTGATGGCCAGGAACGCCATATGATACATACGCAATTGTACATGTTCAAGCGTAGGCTATGGGGTACTAGCCATAGCTACACAGGGGCAGTGCCGTGGTGGTGGACCACGGGGTTAAGTTGACAGTCAAGGCTTCACTTGTGGGATCAATATATATTCAATCAAATGTGCCAAACTTGAACTATAATTTCATCTATTTAATACAAACTGAAACAGTGAAACTCACCAACTATGTTTAGCTGACTCTTTCCAAATTGTAACATGGTTTTCAGGCAAAACAAAGGAGGAATAAGCTTGTAGGAGTTCCAAGTTTTGAGTATGGCTAATACGTGAATAGTGGCATAGCTACTAGTACCAGACTACTTGTGGGAAAACTTAGTTGTAACTTACATGTTGTTGTGTTAATAAATAATGTAAACGGAACACGTTGGTAATGTATAATATAACCTCTTTATGAGCAATGTGTCTGTTCCATGTGTCTGTTGCTCCCCGCGTGCGCTTCCGCTGCGAGTCGGGGTGTGACATTTTATTTGCCAAAAATAATATATTTTCTCCTTGTCAAAAATATGATATATTTTGTAATCATTGTAAAAATCATATTTTTGTTCTCTTGGTGTCCAAAATACTTATTACCAAAATATACTTATGAATAAATTTTCCGGAATATTTTGTAAGTTATATTCCTTTGTTCGGTTTCTCCAATATTGTGGGTATAATTTGTATATTTATTCTCTTGGAATTTTGGTAATATTTTGGATTGTAATTTTTGGTATTTTGATGAGTTATATTATTTCAAGTCCTAAAATAATATAACTAATACACATAATATACAAATAATCACACACATGGTGACTTCTAAATATATATTTTCTAAATACATATTTAGTCACTTTTATTTATAAAAACCAACCGCCAATATTTATAATTTTTGTAACAAAATTTATTGCAAACTTTATATGAAAATTCATGGTTTGAAATATACTTGTAAATATTTGTTTAAAAATATTTTTCGAAGTGTTTAATTTTTTGAAAAATTTTGCCATAGTTTCTCCTAAAAATGGAGGTTTCCATGCCTTCAAGGCATGTCATTTTCTTTTGTAAATTAACACGATCAACAACAAGTAAATCTACACTTACCAATTTGCCAAAAACAAGCATAAACTACTACCTTATGAACTTGAAAATTTATAAAAATGTGTAGTAACTTACTAGTGTATTTAGTAAGTCTTGTTACCCTTTAAAGTGTGGTTGTTTCTTTAAGAACATCATTTGTAAAGAAATTAGTTCTTTACAACTTGTAATTACATTTTCTAAAAATGTTTCTTCTTGGATTTTTCTTGTTAAATACATGATCCTACACTTTATTAACCACCAAAAATGTGGTCTATTTCTTTAAGAACCAAGATTAAGTAAACTTTGTATTTTTAACTTGGTTTCTTGAAAAATCATTCTTGAACTCTTAGATTTACAAGACTTTATACATACTTTGATCATCACTTAACAAGAAAACAACTTATTCTTTCAAGTTCATGATTCACATGAGGATGATCTATGGATCTTTAACATTTTCATTCTCTCATCTTGCTAGATTATGTTTTTAATCATTATCTAGCAAGATCATATGATGATTAACATCATAAACATGAGTAAACAACAATCAACAAGCATAACAACACATAAACATCATGATTTCTTATGATTTTAAGCTTATGTTCAAGTTTCAAGTTCAAGATTCTTAGTGTCATAATGATCAACAACATGCATCATTCTTTAACCACTTAAACAAGATGTAAAATGAAGAGTATGGTGTTCTTACTACTAGCTCAAGGCTAGGGATGATCACTAGAAGAAATGGAGTGGATAAAAGCAAATGGTGAAGGTCCTTCAACTTCCAAGAGTTCCTAGCTTCCTTATACACCTTCTTACACCTTTTATATATGTAGAATGGTTGAATGATGATTGATGATGATGGATGTGTGTGTGTTATTCTTGGCCGTAGGTAGCGGGGAAAGGAAGAAGAAGAATTGTGCTGGTTTATTTAGGAAAGAATGAAGGTTAAGGTCCTTGATGTTTACTTATAACCCACCAACACATATCTTCTATTGGTTTTTATGTCTTAAAAAGAGAAACAAGATCTAATAAGTTATTCAAATAAAATCCATGGTGGGTCCCTTGTTGGGGCCGTGAACTAGGTGGGGGGGGGGGGGGTCTAGATTAGGGGTTAACTAGATAGTTAGATTTCATGGTTAGAATTCAAGTATCTAGTTAGGTGTTTAGTTATTTGTATGATATATAGTGTGTTATGATGTTCGAGGACCATAACTAGCTTGGTAATGTTAAAACAATGCTTCTAGTGAAAATTTTGTGTTTCGGGTAGTGTACGGTTGTTCGGTTGGTTACCGGTTCGTTAAGGTGCTAAACTATGCAGTTTAGTGAGCTTTATGTTACCTTTTGTGACAGTTTTGATTCCCGACACTTAGGAAAGCATTCAGGACCATTTAACCATATTTCTGCATGAGATTAGTGTGTTTAAATGCTGAATTTTGCTGAATTCTGTAGAATTCTGCAGTTTATGTGAGTTTTAGGCACTTTCCGGCACTTAAACTATCACTAGGAAGACAGTTTTGTGATCCTTACTTTCCTACACACTATACTAGTGTAATACTTGGTTTCTGGCTCATTTTGTGTCTCAATACAATGTCTATCTATTTACTAAACTCCGTCAGCATTTTTCTGATTTGTCTGATAACTGTGCTGCCGGTGTTTTGTGCATCGTTCGAATCAACAAAGTTTTCATGCAATAATGATATGTCATTTGCAATATATGATGCACATGTATGTATATGGCAATAGTCAGAAAGCAATTCAAGTAATTAATTGTAATTCAGCACAGTCATTAAGCACTAATCACTGTTTAATAATTGTACGGATACCCAGAATTTTGACAGTTGTCACATTCTCCCCCTGTTAAGAAAATTTCTTCCCCGAAATTTAAACTACATTAACTCCTTAGGGTTATGTTATGCGTGTATGGATATGAATAATACCAAAGTGATTAATTCATGAACCGAAACAAGACTTAATCGAATCAGGTGAATCCAATGACATATTACAACAATAAGAACCCAGCGGTTAAAAGGTGAGTGTTTTAGAACTTGGTGTCAATGGATACGAGATGTATAGTTGTATAACCTAGTGTAACGTAGTTAACAGGGGTTCAACAAAAGACGAGTTTTGACCGATAGAATTCCAAGGGGTCGTTTACAATATGCAAATGAGTTCTAGAAACAATAACATCCGCTAGATGAACTCAGAATCAGCAAGCTCAAAGGTAATTGTAACGTGAAAGTGATCTATCAACTTTCGAACAAATAAATGAATAAAATTAGTGTGTTGACATTATTGAATTGCGAGAATACACCGAAATGAAATACAATCGGATCTGGTGTATCATTGTCTTAATTCGTAGTTGCATTAAGAATGTTTAAATGACAAGTCAAACAAAAGTATGTGTAGTTTCGTGTGAAACGGTTGACCATGATTAGCACAAGCTACAAGTTTGTACCGACACCACAAGGTGTCGTAATAACATAATTCAATAATAGTGGTGACCGAACAAGTCCACCGTGTTTGAATTCAAATGAAAGTGTAATGAAGCAAACCTGAAAATTTGATTCAAATGGCATCGTAGGATTTTTCAATTGAATATAGAACACCAAAGAACTACTGTTTTCAATCGAGGATGAAAAAGCAATAAATATTGCAAGGAATTCGATCGATAATGAAACAACCGTTAGGAGGTACACTGAAATATAAAATGAATTTATGTACCATTGTCATAACACACGATTGTGTTAAGACTGCTTTAATCATGATGAAACAGAACGAATTTAAAGCAAGCCAATGAATAAATAATTAAATCCGTGTATGAGATGCGTAAACGAGATTAGCGCATGCTTCAAATTAACGAGACACCACCGCAAGGTATGGGAACCAACAGACGACTAAGTGGAGCCGTAGACCAAACAAGTCTACTATGATTCGGAACAAAAGAAACACTTGCTAAAATGAATTTGAATATGATGCTCTCAATACATCATATGGTGTTTTGAATTGAATATACGAAATGGTCAAATTCAAGCAATTGAACTTGGTTTCAGCGAAATCTGACAATAAATACATGTATCGACAAGGAAAATTCGGCATGGTTACAAAGACAAACCACGTATGTAACTTGAAGGAAAAGAAATTTCAAGAAGGTTTTGTTGACTCAATATCAAAGAGTGGATGCTTACAATAATGCAGAATATCCGAGTCACAAGGCAATAACTGGATATAGCGAAATGACATTTGTAATTTTGATGAAAACGATCGTTAGAGGGGAAGCCACATGCGTGACAAACGATGCATGTGTCTCATATGAAATGATCAAGAAATGAGGCAAATGAGTGTTCGATCTAATGAAGAAAATTGTCGTGATGCAACTACTATTAAGAGGAGTAGAGATGCAAAATTCTACTTGCTAGAAGCAAAAGTGGAAATTTTCAATATAAGAATTTCGAGTACTTCACCTGTTCGGTTAACTAAAATAGCATATACGACATTGTGTTTTCCCAGGTCAATAGATATGGTTCCTAAGTGATAACCTTTAATAAGTTTTGACCTGTGTTCCCGAAGGTCCTAAGTACATGTCTCCTAGATTCTCAAAGTTTCGTATTCTGTGTAAAACTGTTTTGTGCATCGTGTAGAAAACATAATATTAGCGTATGTTTAAAACAAATTGTTGACTCACTGTACTTGGTATACTTTCTTCCTAAATCCGTAGCTGGCGATAACCAGATCGAAGATCAATCTTGGAATAGTAACTTGAACCCTGAATTTGGCCAAATAAATCATCAATCCTCGGCAGGGGATACCGATTCTTGATGGTTAGCTTGTTGAGCTCTCGGTAGTCGATGCACATACGAAGACTACCGTCTTTCTTCTTGACGAACAGTACTGGAACTCCCCAAGGCAAGAAGCTTGGTCTAATAAATCCCTTATCAAGCAACTCCTGAAGCTGCGCAGATAACTCTTGCATCTCTGAGGGCGCGAGTCGATATGGTGCCTTGGCTACAGGCGCGGTGCCTGGAACCAAGCCAATGCGGAACTCGACTTGTCGTTGAGGAGGTAATCCTGGCAAGTCTTAGGGGAAGACTTCAGGATATTCCCTTGCCACAGGGATATCTTTGATCTTAGGTTCTTCGGCTTCTTTGTCCATGACAAGAGCCAAGAAGGCAACACATCCTTTGCGCAAAAACTTCCGTGCCTTCAAATGACTGATAATCCGTAGAGGTGTATCCAGCATCTCCCCATGAATCACGATCATCTCTTCATTCGCCATCGGGATGCGGATAATCTTCTCATGGCAACCAATCTCCGCTCGATTGCTCGACAACCAATCCATCCTAATTACAACGTCGAAGCTTCCCAATTCAACTGGAAGAAGATCTGACGAAAACTCGCGCTCTCCAAGCTCTATAACGCAGTCCCTAATCACATCATTAGATTCTACTAGCTTCCCATTAGCTAGTTCTATCGAGTATGGGATATCTAACTTACTTGCTACTAAACCAAGTATATTCTTAATGTCTAGGGATACGAAGCTAAAATCGGCACCAGTATCAAATAGCACAGATGCAAAGTGTTGATTAATAGGGAACGTACCAGTAACCATGCTTGGATCCGGGCATGCTTCCCTAGCTCCGATGTTGTACGCTCTTCCACGGTCTTGGTTATTCTTCGGGCAATCTTTCCTAAAGTGCCCCACGTCCCCATATTTGAAGCAACCTGGAACTCTACCATTATCGTTTCCGTCTTGGTTGTCGTCATCATTTCCTCCTTGTCTGGGATACTTCGCCTAGCATACACCCTTGTTGTGTCCATCCTTTCCGCACCTATCGCACTTAGGCCTCAGACATCGACCTTCATGGTGAAACTTGCACTCATCACATCTTGGTTTAGTCCCTAAGTAAACCTTCTAAAATGCCCTATGCCACCACAACCTTGACCTTGTTCTTGATCATTACTGTTTCCGCCCTGATAGTCGTTGTTGTTGTTTCCTTCGCGTTTTCCGCTACCATCTTGACCTTCGTTTCCACGTCTAGTACCACGCCAGCACGTCTCCTTGTCATGCCCCACTTTGCCACAGTTATAACTTTTTCCATATCTATGTTGCCGGGTATGATGTCGTCGACAATTGTCACACTTAGGCAGTTTACCCATGTACTCTTTTCCCTTTTTGGCCTTGTTGTTGTTATTCGCCCGACTACCCTATTGGAAATCAGTGAGCTTCCTTTTGTTCTTCCCGGATGACTCCACCTGAGTCTCCTTCTTCTCATCAGGGGTCGAAAGTTTTTCCAATCTAATTGCTTCCTTAGTGAGCGCCACACTTAAGTTACTCGCATCGATAGTCGTTGGAGGCGTTGTTGCCGTCATCAAGCTCAGAATCTGAGGCAACAATCCCCAGATGAATCGTTCTATCCTTTTAAACTCTGGTTCCACCAGATATGGAATAACTCGCGACAAATCGTGAAGTCTCTGCACATAATCCACCACCCTTGGTCCTTCCATCTTCAGGTTCCAGAATTCAATTTCCAGCTTCTGGATTTCCGTCTGAGAACAATACTTCTTACGCATCAACTATTTCAGCTCATCCCATGTCAAAGCATACGCAGCAGCCTCGCCCAACGCCTGAACCTGAAGGTTCCAGCATGACAGAGCCCCATCTTGAAACAGTCCAGAAATATACGTGGCTTGTTGCTCTGGAGTACAATTGCTCATTCTCAAAACATAATCCGTATTCTCGACCCATCTCACAAAAGCTACGGCACCTCCAGTGCCGTCGAAGTTCAAAGGCTTGCAGTCCAAAAACTGCTCGTAAGTACAGCCTGCAACCCAGCAGCATCATTCACAGATAGCATTAGCAAAGCACACTCGGAAATGTCCAAACGTATTGTAATGTGTCTTAGGTGACTTAAACATTACCGTTAGGTGGGTTATTCCCTGAGGTACCTCCGTTGTGTCTGTAGCGAAGAACCTCGTGCCGTGCGATGGCCTGTGTGATGTGCGCTTGTAATTTTTCCTCGGTCATGGGCAGCCGAATGACCTCTTGAGGAGGCATCTTTTAAGAAGGAGATCAGATTGGCCAGGTCTTATTTGTTCAGGAAATGTATATAGTTGTCTAGAGGTCGTTTGTACATACACATAACAAATCATCATATCAAACAATCATGCAACGACACAATCATAACACAAACAAGTAATCCAACAATATGTTTAGTGAGAACATGACGATTGAGCTTTCATTAATTATCGACCATAGTTATAGGGTCACACTACCCTTGTCCAATAAGTCTGCTAATGTACAAAGATCTCATAGTCAAAAGGTGGTCTCTAAAAGTCTTCACAATCCTGACTCAATAGTGGTGCTCTCACCAAAAGTAATGCATCTGCATAAGACCAAAAACCTACTGTACTGATGGCGGAGGAGGAGGAGGAGGGAGGAAAATCAAACTGAGAACATGAGCGAGCTCCTCCTCGAGTTTACACACATGATGAAGCAAGTAACGGACCTACTGCTCGATGGTGAGGAATCGAGCATCAAACTCTGGGAAGGGAGTACGAGGAGCAGGTGGACGTTTAAAAGGGGACGGTGATGAATGAGGGGGAACGAAAGTAGGCTGACAAGGATACGGTAGGGGACGCGGTGTCGACTCGAGCTCGAAGACTCTGCGACTCATAACTTTAAATCGAAGCTGAAGCGAATAAAGTAACTCATCCTGTGTATAGCCAACAAAATGCGAGGGATGCTAGGGTTCTGAGATCAGCATGGAAAACGGTGGGGACCATCGGGATGGCTCATCAAGGGGTGAAAAAGTAAATGGAGCAAAAGGTGCAGACTAAGGGGTCTGAGAAAAAGCTGCTGAGATATAAGGATCATGACTAGGCTGCTGGCCTGAAGTACCTTCCCCTGGACGGGGTGCGGGTACGCCCTGCAAGAAAACGATAGGTAAATCAACACGATGGACATCAGACTCCACTGGATGAAAAGGAGCAACATCAGCGGGTGCGGGTGCAGGTGGAGGAATAAGTGGCTCAATAACAGGAGGATCAACGGGTGAAGGAACTGGGTCAGGTATGAGGGGTGCAATGTCTGGTAAGCCAAAAGGAATAGGGTTATGATCAGGTAAGAGCTCAGGATCAGCAGGTGCACCAACAGGCTGATCAACAGGAATAAAATTTGGCTCAGGGTCAAGCTCAGGATCGTGTGGAGGAGATGGTGCAGCTGACATGGCCGTATCATCATTAGAATCAGCAGCATAGCGTCGTAATCCAACTGCCTGCAAAGCTGAAGATGTCACAGACTCAAAGGAATCCGAGACAGAGTGCAAACTAGTATCAGAGGATAACTTGATAACAGGAATCTCAAGAAGCGGAATACCAACAACGTCCTCGTCTAGCTCTCCATCACCATGGGCATCATCAGGTGGACCATCAACAAACAGATCAATATCATCATCAAACAGATCATCAAAAGGCCAATCCTCAAGAGGGATGACCACTAAAGGAACAGGAGCGAGGATCGGTGCCACAATATGCTCATCATCGGGATGCCCAATGATAAGATGATCATGGACTGGAATGGGAACAACAAAAGGATCCTCGTCTGGATTACCATTAGCAAGCGGTAAGTCATCTCCAAAATCAGGCAACTTGAACGGCTAGAAGTCGTCGTCTGATAGCATATCTGGGTCGCTCTCAGTATCGGATGTAAAGATCTCCGGCTCTGGTGCGATCTCATCATCGGAAACAATAGCCATGGGGTCATCCATATCGGACAATCCGCTCTCGGATGAAGACATAATGTCTGTAACAGAACAATCATAACATATGCACATATATTAACCACTATCATTTAGCATGCAATCAAAGACAATGTATCATGAAATCATGTATCCTCGTTATTCCTCACAAATCCTTTCTATCCTTCCTAGTCTCCCAGGCTAAACCACAAAAGTAAACCTTGCAATCGTGTTTCTTGTCTTTCCGTTTGTAAAAATGTTTGTTCCATGGATCTAGGCATTTCGTGTATGCAATGAAAACATGTTGTAAAAATATTTTCGTGAGAGCCCTAATTATTGTAGTCTAGACTCGAGAAGGAATCCTAGTTCGCTACAATCGAAGCTCTGATACCAAACTGTCACACCCTGACTTTTGCGGAAGCGTTATTATGTGTGACTTGCTTAATATCATTGCATTCAACCATAACAAACCACTATATGATAAAACCAATGATGTTCATCCGTTGATTAAGTTTTAAAACATTACAACAACATTGTTTTAAACTCCAAAAACACAGACTTCGTATTCAGAATACAACACCAACAGGTTTTAAGTTCCATAAGGACTTTTCAAAAGACACTAATGAAAACTAGGCTTTGAAATATGTATCCTATCCAGGATAGGATACACACTCCAAACCATTCGACACCGGATGACATCTTTTATTCCTAACAACACTTGAAACCTTCAACGCCCGCCAGATCCATACTTAGTTTCCTGAAATACATGTAGTTTGAAAACATCAACAAAAGTTGAGCGAGTTCATGTGTTTAGTGTGTGAGCTCGAATAAACCTTGTAATCATATAAGTAAGTATGTATTTGTAAACCCTGGTATGAAAGCAAACAAGGAAAATAAAGAACAGATCGATTAATGGTTTGCAAGGCCATTAATATGTGTGACGTGATGCAGGAAGGCTCAAACCTAGCAAATTTTGCACCGGGCTTCAGTTTGAAGACATAGTCACCTCATGGGCCAAACCCCGGTCCACATGGGTGTGGGCTCGCTACACCCAAATAGATCTATCACTCATGTCCCTCGGTCCTACTACGAGGATTAATGGTCTTAAGCGTTGTACCCACCACTCACATGATCTTGCAGTACATTTCCTTAGCTAACCATACCATGTATAAATGTTTGTAAACAGTATGTAACATGTACTTCACCCCCAAAAACAGTTAAAAGAAAAGGGGGACATGTGTCACACCCCGACCACGTAAAACAACAAACCGCGGCGGAAACGTCGGGGAGTGGAGTGGCAGAATTATTGTTTCACAACCATGGTATTTAAAGTTTCGTTTTATTTATTAACAAAGTGGTTACATTGTCTTAAAACAAAGAAAGCAAAGAGTACATAACGTAATTTAAAATAGTCTTGCATCTTGACCAATCCTATGCATCAGCTCCTGAAAACACATGTGAAAATAGGTACGTCAGCATAAAAATGCCTATGAGATACATAGGTTTATTGAATTAGGGTCCATGACTTGTAGTTGAAAGAAAAGTTTAATAAAAAGTTAGTCATGAATCTTGGGAAAATGTTTTCTTTTATAAATCATACAAAAAGCGATAAGAAAATCCAAATGATATAAAAGAGAGATGTATGGTTAAATGAATAATCAAGTAAAATGAGTTTGTATAAAATATGTTGTTCGTAAAATAATGTTTTGTGAAGATATGTTATTTGTGTAAAATGTGATATGTCTAAATTGAAATGGTTTAAATAACACTACGATATGTAATATCATAAAAGTACTTATATATAGGAAGTACCAGCGGTGTATCCACCATGCTTTTATCATATTACACACGCCTCGTTATTTAAATCACTTACCCAAACAAACCACCAAAATATCTTGTTTAAACAAATGTCAAAGTGTTCATGTGTAAACAGATGTAATGTATGGTGAATAAAAGCATTTACTCAACCCTATAAGTAAAAATGTACAAAACAATGTATTTGATTTAAATCATAGTTTAAGTCAAAAGATATGTTTTGCAAAATTCATGCTTTACTGATACAAACACTTATGTAGCATTGTTAAACGTATACATTCAAGCCTTGAGATTGAAGGATAAACCCTAGAATAATTCAAAGGTTTATCAAAAATGTTTTCGAATTCAGTCATTCCTTACGTCCAAACAAACCTAGGATTTCAGGAATGGGAGTTGTCAAGTCCTATGGTACCACTACTTACTACCGAGCGGCGTGATCAACGTTAATGAACGTATTTCAGTTTCGTTATACAAACCAAATGTCATACCAAATGTAAGCATGTTATGTGAAAACAATGTACTAAGTATGCAAAAATGAACATACATAGCAAGAATGTGATGTAAATCAATGTGTACATATGCTAAAATAAACATATGAAACAATGTGTTTATGAAATCAATGTACTAGCATGTTAATAAAACATACATAGCAAAAACATGGATGAAATCATGTACTATACGTGTACTACATGAACATAGCAAGCATATGTTATAAAAGCATGAAAAGAACGAAAGTAACAAGTAGGCACATGTGTTTCACCCCAAAAAGTTTGAAAACACTAAAAGAGGGGACTATGTACTCACATAATCACCTTGAAAACATGTAAAAAGAGGGGCCTATGTACTCACTTGATATTGCTAAATGATCTTGAAACAACAATCAAACAACGCTTGAGGGATCACGGAAATCAAACGGCACCTAATATAGGTAACTATGTTAATAAACTGGATCTAAATCGGAAGATTTGATAGAATGAGGTTTCGTAAACCAAATGAGTATAGGAACTCATGTAATATGGTTTAACAAAGCCTACATTCTAAATTGGAACCTATCCTAAGTGCTTACGACCCATTACGACTCGTTAAGGTAGTCTACGCTACTTTAACGCGTCGTTTGCGTAAAACGCGTTCGGACCGCCTAACTAGTCCTATGACAAGTATTATATGCCTTAACATGTCTAATAATGTTTCCTAATCAGTTTAGATGTCAAAATTTAGGTTACATATGCTTAAAATGAAATTATGCGCAAAAAGGGCATTTTGGTCATTTTCCTAAGGCATATAAACTACCTATCATACAACTAACTAAACGAAGTGACCATAAGGTATAACCTCGGAAGGTTATTCCCTATACAACTATGGTCACTAAATGTGCTTGGTCGGATCCTAATGATCGACCAAACGGGTCGGGTTCGAAAGTCTAAGCGGTTGTTAAGACCGCTTATCTTACGACCCTATACAAGCACTAGACTAAAATTACGAGTTAAACATGTTAAAACATGTTTAACTAAGTTAGAAAACAGGTTTTGATATCAAAGCAAAGTGTTTTTGTTAGGACCGGTTTTGACTCCGAAACGATTGCGAACCGAACGTGTGACGTGCGAAATCCGTACACGAACGTGGACCGAACACGAGAACCGTATATAATCTGTGATTCGATTAAAGATCTGAAAAGATTACAAGCAACGTGAATCACCTCTTGCACTTTCTCTCTCTAGACTCTCTCTCTACCTTCAAAGCTCTCCAAGTATCCAAATGTGTAAAAGTTCTAAATGAGAACCCTAATGGTTCTATTTATAGGCCAAGGATATAAGGAGGTTCTCCTTATTTACAAATATGCCACCTTGCCTTTTAGTAACTAAAAATAACAATATAAGCCTAGAATTAAACTGTTTCTGCTACAATCTTGATTGACGGAGGCGATAGCCATACTGCACTAACAGACTCCCCCTTGGATATTGCCGCAGTCAATCTCAATCATTGAGTCAAACTCGTAGCATCTTGTCTTTCTCTCTCTCTCTGAGTCTTCTTGATGCTTTATTACATCTTCAAGATCATAGACTCCCTCTTGCTCGAACAGAATCCCCGTGGACCTGTCTTCAGCTTCAGCTTCTCCCCCTTTCGGTAAATTCTTCAGGCTCCCCCTTTCGTCAAGCTTCCGTGCTTTTGGGATCGACACCTGGCTTTCCGGTTACAAGCTCTTCTGGGAACGTTTCCTGGCTCCTTGCACGCTTCCCCTTGCGTTGAGCTCATCTTCAGACTCCCCCTTAGACTCGGCTATAGGGATCGTAGTCTGGAACAGCATCTGCAATTTCTCAAACATTTATAAGTGAAAATGTTTCGAACATCCAGGATTAAAGACCTGGATTTCTCAGCATAAGCTAAAACATTTCGACAGTGAAAGTGTTTTCCAATTTTCCAGAAATCGTAACCTGACTCACAAACACTTTTTCATCAAGAACCTGGCTCTAAGATACAATAGTATGAGTATATCCAGAAATACTTGATTCTCTCCCCCTATCAACAAACTTTATAGATTTGACAGTTTTAGTGACAAAGATCGAACACTGGATCTATTACAACAGATTTTAACAATCTAAGCATCCAAATCCCTCACAATTAATCATCCAAGTCCAATTTAATGACCTTGGAGACTTCACAAACTGTTTTTGATTTTTGATATTAAAAACTTCAAGTTTCAACTTAATGAACTTGTTTTATTTACAAAAACACAATCAGCGTACTTAGATTTTGAAACTCAGCTCTCAGACATCGGTTGTCGAAAATAAAGTGAAATCAAAATCTTTTTATATATTTCTGAAACATAAAGCAGTAAAGAAATATATACAAATATATTTACAAATTATATTTTTGTTTGAGTTTGCGTTAGAGGATCATATCAATTTTTGACAAATCACTAGTACCGTTGAGCTTTAAACACTTTAAGTTCTAAACGATTCACTTAGATTGTCAGTATACTGATCCACTTAAATTTTCACACAAAGTTCAATTGATTCGAGATACGAGATTAGTGTTTTAAGGACTTAAACTTATTCGCGTGTCCCACCTCAGAATATACTCCCGTATCCAGACTCCCCATATTCAGTCTTACAGGTGAATATACATAGATGATATCTGTAAAGGGGTAAATGCGAAACCTTGAGAGCTCATATTTTTGTTAGAGATGAAGGCTCGACTTTAGGTGTGTCCCCCTTGGGGATCTTCTTTACAACAGCACTTGATCTTTTATCTTTCGATATTTTATCAATTTTTATGCTGAGGGGGTGCTTTTATTTCAAGCAAGCGAAAAGTATTATACGAGGACTAGGCTATTGCTCCCGCAAAATCAGAAGTCCTGGTATAATACCCCAGATATCACTAAGCAAAAGACCTAGTATGTCAGAAACAGGTAATCTTTCAAGCAAGATTTCGGGGGTTACCCATATATCCGAGAGATGTTCCCCACGAGATAAGCAAGTATGATATTTAGGTATATATCTCGAAAACAATCTACTAAGCGTGTAAAAACCTACTGGCATATCATCAGTGAGACCGTTTATCACATTTGACTTTCCATTTCTTTAGCGTACTGTGATTGTCTACTGATGTACTATCATTTCCTCTTTTTACACAAAAACTCATTGTTTTTTAATTTTTATCATGTTTTTGGCTTTTTCAAATTTTCTAATGTTTTTGGATTTTCTGAAAAAATTCTTACTCCCCCTAAAATGCAAAACCATTTAAAGAAAATTTGACAAACCAATGTAGATAGCTTTGTGTCGCCATCCATTTTCTGCTTTTCATGCAGTGTTTTGCAGACAATATAACGTACCCCCATGATTTACAACCCATTGATTTTCGACAGTTTGAAAAACCGTTTTTCAATCTCGTGAAAGAAATCATGCTTGTTCAGCCGTGAGGGGTTAGGCATATTCACTCAACATATTTTTGAAATTTTTGAATTTTTGACAAAACTTAAAAACAAACATATTTTTGATTTTTCAAATTTTTGACAAAATAAAAACATATTTTTGGTTTTTAAATTTTTAATTTTTTAGGGTTTTTGAAATATGGTTTATTTATATACAGAAAACAAACAAACTCCCTGTTTCTCAGTTGCAGGGATCAACAGCCTCTTCCTCTCGTGCCAGGCTGCTTCCTCCGTTGATTTTGTTTTCATCTTCTTTCTGAAGCACCTGCACATTTGATGTATTCAATTACTTGAACAAGTTAGCCCAGGTCTGTTTGACCTTAGGCATTTCAACACAATACGTTTCATTTAACTTCGGAAAATCTTTATCATCTTTCACAAATATATTTTCATTCCGATTATCATTCATAGAAACCGTTTGTTTCTTTTCAACCCAAGTTTGTCCTTTCGAAGCACTTATTTTGTAAAAATGTGATTCATTTTGAACATTTTGATTTTGAACAACACCTTTTGGTTTCCAAAACTGATTTGGTTTTGTTGCATCAACAGTTGTTTTCCAACTTTGTGTTGTTCTAAATCTGGGTGTCACCGGTTTCCATGTTTGTTGTGATTCAGCCTTTGACATTTTCGGCTTCCAAGTTTGCTTCGATTCAAACTTGGTTGATTTCTGATTCACAACATCAGACTTCTTTCTCATTTCAACATCAACAGGTTTAAGATTTGGACAATTTCGTCTAAGATGACCAATTTGATCACACTTAAAGCATGTTCTCTTTGACACATCTTTAACCTGTTGTTGCTTTTTCTTTTGAGCGTAGAACTCTTCATTAGACTGTCGTCTAAATTGGAGTTTTTTCTCTTCTTCAGAACTTGTTCTATGAACAAAGTTCATCTTTTCCTGAAAATTTGGTATTACATTTCTTTTCCAATTCTGTTTCTTTTTATAACCCAACCCAGCCTTCATGTTTTTCTTTTTGTAACCTGGTTTGTTATAAAAAGTTTTGTAACCTTTTCCAGCAAATTTTGAAATTTCAGACTTTTGACTTTCTACCAGTTTGAAAACTTTGTTGATTTTATCTGAAATCACATTTTGAATTGGGAATTCATTGTCCAAAAATAGTTTGTCCGATCCAATCATGGTATAAACCAATCCTTTTGAATCATCATTCACAACTTTTTTCAGATTTTGAGTGTTTAAGATAACTATCATGAAAACTTCCCTCATTTTCATCTTGTGATTCAGACTTATCTGTTTTGGTAGACTCCTCTGCTAGAACACTTTCAACAACCTTACCGACCACCTAAGATTGATGTGTTGTCCCCTATGCCAGCAGGATCGCGACTCTAGAGACCATCTTTTCTTCTCTTGCAAGTTTGCTTCACTGGTTTGGATGAATGTTAAATCTATGGTTGATTTGAATTCTGTTAATGAGTCGTGGTATTCAGTTTTGGAGTGGATAGATCAATTCTCGAACTCAACGAGATTGGAGCAAATCGTATGCAAATTGGTTGTAGCGGCTTCGGTTTATTTTATTTGGCAAGAAAGAAATAACCGGTTATTCTCCCGTCTACAATGCTCGGCTAATCAGGTAACAGAGAAAATTAAAAACTCAGTGCGTCTTCGGTTGATGGGCTTCAAGTTCCAAGGGCATGTCGATCACAAGAGAGTTTTGAAGAAGTGGCAGATCCCGTCAAGGGCAATGGATGAAGACCCAGGTTGAGTAGTTCGATTGTAGGGTCTAGTTAGTGTCTGTCTGATGTGGTAGTTTATTTGGGTTGTGTTTTGTTTTGCTGGTTGTGTTGGTTCTGGTTTTGTTTGTTTCTGGTTTTCCTAGTCTTGGTATGCCGAGGCTAGCTGTGTGTGTTATTTCTGGCATGCCTGTACTCTTAATAGTTTCGTTATAAAATTTTACCGAGGTAACCCTTTACCCAAAAAAAAAAAAAACTTACCGACCACCTCTGAATCACTGATGTCATCAGATTTGGTGTAAGTCACATCGATGTTATCGGGTAACTGGTCAACCATGTTTATTGCTTTTTCCACCTTTTCGCCATCATAGAATGTATAATTATTCTCCAACGGTGGTGGAACCTGATGGTATTCAGACCCAATTCCCTTTTTATTCTTTTCTGACTCTTTCCCATCGGGTGTTGTAACACCTGTGCCTCCACGGCCATCAAACAAATACCGAACCAATGAAATATTATATTTCATACTTGGGATTTGTAAAAATATGTGTATCTTTTGCACATATCAATTCTTGTTCGATTTCAAGCTCTAAATCGCTTTCTGGAAGGTTATACGCGCACTGATGCGTAGATATAACCAGTTTAATGCAACGAACACTCCGGAATAGTGAAATAGGCTTAACATACCTTAAATAACCTTTACATAACTTAGATATAAGTTTTGGAAGGCTTTGGTATGGCAAAACAAGTTAAATCGCTTACAGGGACTAAATTTGACAAACTGCGAAAGCATGCCAATTTGAACTGTAACAGACATTCCGGGACATGACCATAAGTTAAACATACCATGAATATCCTTTACATAGCTTAGAAATAGGCTTTGAGGTGTTCGGTATGCTAAAATAAACTTTTGTGTCATTCAGGGACTAAAAGTGTCAGAAAGTGCACAAGTTTGCATTTTCGCGCATAACTTACGTTCTGAATACATCCGGACATCCAAAAATTTATGTAAGCATGACTATATTTTATTTTAGTGTTCGCCATAAGAAAAATCCTTTCGTCGCGTCATTTGGATCGTTTTTCGCGCTTATGCGCATTCCATCGTAATTAAGCGAACATCGCGTTCGTACGACCAAACGAACCATCATCCGGCATATTTTTGAGTATGTTTTGAGTTCCCTATACTTTAACTTCATTTTAGAGCCTTGAAATGAGGTTAACGGGGTTCAAACGCATCGAAAAAGGCCTTAAACACGTGCAGGGACCATTGCTGCCAATTTTGAAACTTTCTGATTCAGGGGGGTGCTAGCGTAGCGCGAGGCCTATGGGGCTACCCGTCGCGCTACGCGACTGCCTATTCTGGGCAGAAAACATGCAGAAACTCAGTTTTTCGCATTCGGGACCAGATTCGATGTATTAGCCGTTGTTTAATTCACAACCACACATTCTAAACTTGCTTAGTCAGCGGATAAGGATGGAACTTAGGCACCATAACCTTGCAACACATGTATGGATGGAATTTAAGCACCTAAGCACCATAACTTTGCAACACATGTATGGATGGAATTTAAGCACCTAAGCACCATAACTTTGCAACACATGTACGGATGGGATTAAGGCACGTTTTCCATGAAACGATCTTAACGGTTCGGGTATTCCTATAAATACCCCATACCCCCCATTGCTAAAATCACTAGAATTCTGATTTGAGAACCTCTAAGTTGAAACCATTGTTTCATACCTGAGATTCTTGAATCGGGATTAGCATTCGGGGACCCTTCGTAAGTATTCTTTCGTTCTTTTATTGCTTTTCGAGTCTTTCGAGTCTGAAAGTCAAACTTTGTTTGACTTTCTACATTGACCAGTTATGGTCAATGCGAAGTTCGTTTGAACTTCGCAACGTGAGTGTAATCACGTTGGTCATAGTCCCTTGGGACTATGCCCACTGATTACCACGTTGTCTAGGGTCGTAGGGTAGGCGATCTAATAAATCGCCTATACCTTCGAACCCGACCCAGTTTGGTCGATCATTAGGATCCGACCAAATACATTAGGTGACCCTAGTATAGGGCATAACCTTCCGAGGTTATACCCTATGGTCACATCGTTTAAGTAGTTGTATGATAGGTAGTTTATATGCCTTAGGTAAATTACCAGAATACCCTTTTCATGTATAATTGGTAATTAAGCATATGTAACCTAAACTTTTGTCACATAACTGATTATGTAACATGTTTAGGCATATAACACTTGTCATAGGACTAGTTAGGCGGTCCGAACGCGTTTCACGCGAACGACGCGTTAAAGTAGCATAAGCTACCTAAACGGGTTGGGTCGTAAACAATTATGTTAGGTTTCAATTAGTATGTAGGCTTTGTTAAACCAAATGACACGAGTCTCTACACTCGTTTGGTTTACAAACCCTAATGCTACCCGATCTTCCGATTTAGGTCCGGTTTATTAATGTAGTTACCTATAGTAGGTGCCGTTTGATTCCGTGATCTCTAGCTTTGCTTGGTGGTTATCCTAGGACTTCTGAGCAATCTCAAGTGAGTACATAGACCCCTCTTTTACTGTTTTCCAAACTGTTTTGGGGTGAAACACATGTGCCTACTTGTTACTTTCGTGCTTTCCTGTTTTCACATCATATACTTGCTATGTTCATTAGTACATTTATAGTACATGATTTCATGGTGTTCTATGCTTTGTATGATGACTTTGCATACTTAGTACATTGTTTTACATGACTTTTCTACTTTGTATGATGACTTTGCATACTTAGTACATTGTTTTATACTGCATCTCTGTTGCATATGTTCCAGTAACATATGGACACATTGTTTTATAGCTCTACCCTGTATGTTTACTCTAGCATACTAGGTACATTATCTTCATAAAACATGCTTACATTTTGGTATGGCATTTGGTTTGTTTAAACTATACTATACATTCATTAACACCGATCATGCCGTTCGTTAGTAGGTAGTGGTACCATAGGACTTGACAAATCCCGTTCCGGACATCCCAGGGAAAGGGGATGAAAGGAATGACCGAATCCGAATACATATTCTCTTGATAACTCACTTTTACATAGTTATCCGTCTGTCTCAAGGCTTGGATGTATGAATTTTCACAATACCGCATAAATGTTCATATTCAGTATAGCATGCATATATCTTACAAAACATAACTTTGATTTAAACCAAGTTTTACTTCAATACTTTGTTTTGTACATTTTTACTTATGGTTTAAGTAGTCTAAATTTTACTTACCATACATATCATTTTGGTTATACATTACTTGACTACTTTTGGACTATAAACATTTGACATGGATATTTGACATAGACATTTGACATGGATATTTGACATAGACATTTGACATGGATAATTGACATAGACATTTTGACATGATTTACATCTTGACATGAACATTTTACATTGTTTGGTTTGGTTTGATTAAGTGATTAAGTAACGATGCGTGTGTAATATGATACAAGCATGGTGGATACGCCGCTGGTACTTCCTATATATAAGTGTTTGTATGGTATTACATGTCGTAACGTTATTTAAATCATTTCAGTTTGAGACATAGAACATTTCATACAAATAACATACTTTTCACAAGACATTGATTTATAAACAACTTATCTTATGCAAACATATTTTACTTGGTTATTCATTTAACCTTACATTTATGTATACTTATCATCTGATCATATCGTTTTTCAAATGATTTAAAAGACAAAGCAAATAACAAGGTTCATGACTAAACATTTTCTCAAACATAAGTCATGAATCTTATTTTCACAAAACCTATGTATCTCACAGGCATTTTTATGCTGACGTACCTATTTTCACATGTGTTTTTCAGGAACTGTTGCATAAGATGATCAAGATACACATAGGCAGACTTGGGCTTTAGTGACAATAAAAGATGCAAGACTAGTTAATTATGTTGTATTTCCTTGTTTAATTAAGACATTGTAACACTTTTAATCAATAAAACGAAACTTAAATTTCCATGGTTGTGAAACATTAATTCTGTTACAACACTCCCCGATGTTTCCGCCACGTTTTGTATGTTCTACGTGGTCGGGGTGTGACAGAAAAGATGGTATCAGAGCAAATGGTTATAGGGAATTAGGTTATTAGTAATGCTTTGACCTAGTCTATAACTTTCTTAGGACCCTAACGCGAGTTTACTTGCGTTTAGTCATAAAACAATACCGTCACCTATCCTTAGGTGACGATCACAACAAGAACATAAATTTCAAAACCACTTTGAAAACTAATCATCTATTCTAGGATGATTTATTACAAGGTTTTGAACCCTCAGTTATAAGGTTTTGAACCCCTTTGAACTTTCAAAATCTCGACAAGGTTTTGGGTTTTAAATAATGTGAACACATGCAAACTGGAAGGGTGAATGCCTATATTCTGGGTTTTCTGTCTAGGCAAGCACTTCGTATACATCTCATCAGACGCGAGACCAGTTGTGCTTACCTGGGAATTCTTGGGATGAGTGTTCACTTATAGGCGAGCATGTCTTCGCGATACATTATTTTTGACCCATTTACTTTGACCAGTCACTGTGTGTCGTTTGTTGCTTTGTGGTAACAAACAAATGACCACTATCCTTGCTTTCATCAGATTTGTTTCATCTCATTCTTTTCGTCTAATTCTCTCTCTCGTTTCCTTTCATGTTTCCTCTTTCAGAATGCCTCCTCGACGCGAAAGCCAGATAGAGACTGCCGAATTGGCAGAAATCATTGCGCAGCAAATGGCTGCTCAATTCCCAAACCTCTTTGCTCAATGGAACCAAGCCAACAACAACAACAATGTTCTATGCAAATACAAGGATTTTAACCAGGCTAAACCACTCAAGTTTAGTGGTTCTGAAGGAGCGACTGGGCTTCTTCAATGGTTCGAGAGCATTGAGAATACTTTCCGCCACGTGCAGTGTCCTGACAATCGCAAGGTCGAGTTTTCTTCGAGTGTGTTTCAGAAGAGGGCTCTCACATGGTGGAACGGAATTATGAGGCATCGTGGTGCAGAAGTTGCTCTAGCACAGACATGGGCGGAACTTAGGGCTCTCATGATGAGGGAATTCTGTCCTCGTCATGAGCAGCGAGCTTTGGAGAAGGAATTTGATGAGTTGAAGCAAGATAGTGGTGAGCACAGGGCGTATACTGATAGGTTTGAGGAGTTGAGTCTGCTTTGCCCGACAATGGTTACCCCACTTGACATAGCTATCGAAAGGTACATCGACGGCCTACCTGACTCGGTACAAGACATCCTTACTGGTAGTAACCCTGCCACACTCCGTCAGGCGATCGAGTTATCAGCGACATTGACTGAGTCGCAGATTCGGAAGAATAAATTACACAGGAAGGGTGACAAGGGCGAGAAACAGTCGTCTGACAAGGAGGATAGCAAGAAAGGTCAAAACAAGAATGGGAAGGATTCTAGTTCATCCAAGAGGGCAAGGAAGCGTAAGGTTTCCCAAAACAATGCCATTACTGCACAGGCCCAAGCTGCATCAAATCAGCCTGCGCAACCACTAGCCAAGAAGCCTTATTTTGGCAATGCACCTTTGTACAACAGGTGTAACGGCCATCATCAACCACACCTCCAGTGTCGTCAGTGCACCAACTGCGGAAGATCCGGTCATCTTGCTAACACCTGCCGCATCCCTGCTAATCCGAATCGCCCAGTTCAGAACCCGGCTCAACAAGTTGCTCAGCCTCTTGCTCAGCAACAGGGTCAAGCTGCACGACCACACTACCCACCTGGTGCCTGTTACAATTGTGGGGATCTGACCCACTACAGAAACCGATGCCCAAAGCTTGCTAATGCAAATCCGACCCACGGATGAGCATTCAGCTGAACAAAGGATGTTGCTGTCTTACGCTTTTGTTCTTTTGTTTCCTTGTAATGTGAAACAATCTGTTTTGTTAATAAATAAATTGTTGTTCACAATTCTGATATACGAGTGTAGTTACATGTGTGTATGACTTTTCCTATGATACCTACATCAAGGAACTATGTACCTTACAAACTACTCTTGTGATTCTCTCTTTCAAATGATCGCTCATGATTCCCTCGAAAATTTTAAAGTACTCGTTTCACTCTAAGAAACAAAGTACAGAAAATAAAGTGACATTATGAGTAATCATGCTTCTGCACGTCTGTGCCATTAAATCCTTGGTTAGATAACTAAGGGTATTTTCAAATCTCATACCCATTACATTTTGATTTTTCAACATACACAGTACAGGTATTTCAAAACAATCTTCATGATTTCAAAATATTTCATATAGTTTGAAAACAATTTTTCTAGATGCATTGTCTATGTTATTTCAAAAACATTGGCCATGTTATCAAAACCAATCTTTCTAATTTCAAAATATTTCATATAGTCTGAAAACAATATTAACACAGTACATTTTTTTATCAAGTGCATGATTTCGAAAAGCATCATTCATGTCTTTCAAAAACCTTATACATAATTTCAAAATTCATCTCGCATGATTTTAAAACATTTTTATAAATATACTTACAACTACTTTATAATTTCAAAAGTATTATATATAAGGTTTCAAAAACGTTAAACACCTTTTTCTTAAAAGAACCCCATGCATAAATTTCAAAAATATTTTCCTCATACATTGACTTAACCTTCAAAATTCTGCTTCATATGTCACCTTGACATATCAAGCATCTCAACTTCATAAGCATTTTACATCATGTTTTGACCTAAGCACATCCAGTGCAAGGTTTCAAAACATCTGCAACTTCTAAAATCCATATGGGATCTTTTTATCTTCATATTTAGACCCTTGTGGATAATCATCATTCAAATCAGAGTCCTTAATTGGATTCCTTAAGTACCTTAATTCGAACATTTCGATTCTTTATAATCGAAATCGAAATTTCTTTTTGAATCTTTCTATCTTTATAGTTAGATTCTTGATAACGTTTAAAGTGCCAAATGAAATCCACGAGATGGATTCCTAGTGTGCTTTAAATACATGTACTCTGTTAGCAAAACAAACTTCTAGTTAAATAATTTTGTGGTTATGTGACTATGTGTTTATTCATCTCATGTTTTCTTTTATGCATTTTTGTGTTTTTAATACTCTGGATATTCGTTATCCAAATCCTCGCAGGATCTTTCATATCTTCATATGAGAGATTCGTAGCAGGATATTCAAAAGGTACTACCTTCAATCCTTAATGGGCTTTTATGTAATAGTTAAGACCCTTGGATTATATAGTACTGCTCCATGATTCATAAGAAACCCTTTAGTGGTCTAATCAAAAAGATTGATTCACAATTTGGTTAAAGAACGACATCTAGTGATGTAGCTGGACAGACTCCTTGATAGTCTATTTAGATCATTTATTGATTTAATTAAAAGGACTCTATGGCGGTCTAGTCACACTCATCACAGGATTGTTCATTTGGTTTTCCCCTGCACATTATAAAATGGACTGAGTGAACTGTGCAAGGAATTGTCTGATTATGGACGCGTACATAATTATGAAATTTAGTGCACAGAAACCCAGTAAGATTTGTTATGTGTAAGAACCGATAGTGACAACAATAACGAAATGAGAACGATGTAATGGAGGTACGGTGGACGCACCAATGACGCTTCATATACTTGTATATAAGTATCCCTCTTACATTGCAATCATGATGTTATTAAAGTTACTAGAAGTTCAGAACCCAAACCAATGTTGTTCGATCTTTTCAACTTCATGCTTTCAAGCTCTCACAAGTTTCCTCTAAATAAATTTCGGGACGAAATTTCCTAAAGTAGGGGAGACTGTAACACCTGTGCCTCCACGGCCATCAAACAAATACCGAACCAATGAAATATTATATTTCATACTTGGGATTTGTAAAAATATGTGTATCTTTTGCACATATAAATTCTTGTTCGATTTCAAGCTCTAAATCGCTTTCTGGAAGGTTATACGCGCACTGATGCGTAGATATAACCAGTTTAATGCAACGAACACTCCGGAATAGTGAAATAGGCTTAACATACCTTAAATAACCTTTACATAACTTAGATATAAGTTTTAGAAGGCTTTGGTATGGCAAAACAAGTTAAATCGCTTACAGGGACTAAATTTGACAAACTGCGAAAGCATGCCAATTTGAACTGTAACAGACATTCCGGGACATGAACATAAGTTAAACATACCATGAATATCCTTTACATAGCTTAGAAATAGGCTTTGAGGTGTTCGGTATGCTAAAATAAACTTTTGTGTCATTCAGGGACTAAAAGTGTCAGAAAGTGCACAAGTTTGCATTTTCGGGCATAACTTACGTTCTGAATACATCCGGACATCCAAAAATTTATGTAAGCATGACTATATTTTATTTTAGTGTTCGCCATAAGAAAAATCCTTTCGTCGCGTCATTTGGATCGTTTTTCGCGCTTATGCGCATTCCGTCGTAATTAAGCGAACATCGCGTTTGTACGACCAAACGAACCATCATCCGGCATATTTTTGAGTATGTTTTGAGTTCCCTATACTTTAACTTCATTTTAGAGCCTTGAAATGAGGTTAACGGGGTTCAAACGCATCGAAAAAGGCCTTAAACACGTGCAGGGACCATTGCTGCCAATTTTGAAACTTTCTGATTCAGGGGGGGTGCTAGCGTAGCGCGAGGCCTATGGGGCTACCCGTCGCGCTACGCGACTGCCTATTCTGGGCAGAAAACATGCAGAAACTTAGTTTTTCGCATTCGGGACCAGATTCGATGTATTAGCCGTTGTTTAATTCACAACCACACATTCTAAACTTGCTTAGTCAGCGGATAAGGATGGAACTTAGGCACCATAACCTTGCAACACATGTATGGATGGAATTTAAGCACCTAAGCACCATAACTTTGCAACACATGTATGGATGGAATTTAAGCACCTAAGCACCATAACTTTGCAACACATGTACGGATGGGATTAAGGCACGTTTTCCATGAAACGATCTTAACGGTTCGGGTATTCCTATAAATACCCCATACCCCCCCATTGCTAAAATCACTAGAATTCTGATTTGAGAACCTCTAAGTTGAAACCATTGTTTCATACCTGAGATTCTTGAATCGGGATTAGCATTCGGGGACCCTTCGTAAGTATTCTTTCGTTCTTTTATTGCTTTTCGAGTCTTTCGAGTCTGAAAGTCAAACTTTGTTTGACTTTCTACATTGACCAGTTATGGTCAATGCGAAGTTCGTTTGAACTTCGCAACGTGAGTGTAATCACGTTGGTCATAGTCCCTTGGGACTATGCCCACTGATTACCACGTTGTCTAGGGTCGTAGGGTAGGCGATCTAATAAATCGCCTATACCTTCGAACCCGACCCAGTTTGGTCGATCATTAGGATCCGACCAAATACATTAGGTGACCCTAGTATAGGGCATAACCTTCCGAGGTTATACCCTATGGTCACATCGTTTAAGTAGTTGTATGATAGGTAGTTTATATGCCTTAGGTAAATTACCAGAATACCCTTTTCATGTATAATTGGTAATTAAGCATATGTAACCTAAACTTTTGTCACATAACTGATTATGTAACATGTTTAGGCATATAACACTTGTCATAGGACTAGTTAGGCGGTCCGAACGCGTTTCACGCGAACGACGCGTTAAAGTAGCATAAGCTACCTAAACGGGTCGTATTGGGTCGTAAACAATTATGTTAGGTTTCAATTAGTATGTAGGCTTTGTTAAACCAAATGACACGAGTCTCTACACTCGTTTGGTTTACAAACCCTAATGCTACCCGATCTTCCGATTTAGGTCCGGTTTATTAATGTAGTTACCTATAGTAGGTGCCGTTTGATTCCGTGATCTCTAGCTTTGCTTGGTGGTTATCCTAGGACTTCTGAGCAATCTCAAGTGAGTACATAGACCCCTCTTTTACTGTTTTCCAAACTGTTTTGGGGTGAAACACATGTGCCTACTTGTTACTTTCGTGCTTTCCTGTTTTCACATCATATACTTGCTATGTTCATTAGTACATTTATAGTACATGATTTCATGGTGTTCTATGCTTTGTATGATGACTTTGCATACTTAGTACATTGTTTTACATGACTTTTCTACTTTGTATGATGACTTTGCATACTTAGTACATTGTTTTATACTGCATCTCTGTTGCATATGTTCCAGTAACATATGGACACATTGTTTTATAGCTCTACCCTGTATGTTTACTCTAGCATACTAGGTACATTATCTTCATAAAACATGCTTACATTTTGGTATGACATTTGGTTTGTTTAAACTATACTATACATTCATTAACACCGATCATGCCGTTCGTTAGTAGGTAGTGGTACCATAGGACTTGACAAATCCCGTTCCGGACATCCCAGGGAAAGGGGATGAAAGGAATGACCGAATCCGAATACATATTCTCTTGATAACTCACTTTTACATAGTTATCCGTCTGTCTCAAGGCTTGGATGTATGAATTTTCACAATACTGCATAAATGTTCATATTCAGTATAGCATGCATATATCTTACAAAACATAACTTTGATTTAAACCAAGTTTTACTTCAATACTTTGTTTTGTACATTTTTACTTATGGTTTAAGTAGTCTAAATTTTACTTACCATACATATCATTTTGGTTATACATTACTTGACTACTTTTGGACTATAAACATTTGACATGGATATTTGACATAGACATTTGACATGGATATTTGACATAGACATTTGACATGGATAATTGACATAGACATTTTGACATGATTTACATCTTGACATGAACATTTTACATTGTTTGGTTTGGTTTGATTAAGTGATTAAGTAACGATGCGTGTGTAATATGATACAAGCATGGTGGATACGCCGCTGGTACTTCCTATATATAAGTGTTTGTATGGTATTACATGTCGTAACGTTATTTAAATCATTTCAGTTTGAGACATAGAACATTTCATACAAATAACATACTTTTCACAAGACATTGATTTATAAACAACTTATCTTATGCAAACATATTTTACTTGGTTATTCATTTAACCTTACATTTATGTATACTTATCATCTGATCATATCGTTTTTCAAATGATTTAAAAGACAAAGCAAATAACAAGGTTCATGACTAAACATTTTCTCAAACATAAGTCATGAATCTTATTTTCACAAAACCTATGTATCTCACAGGCATTTTTATGCTGACGTACCTATTTTCACATGTGTTTTTCAGGAACTGTTGCATAAGATGATCAAGATACACATAGGCAGACTTGGGCTTTAGTGACAATAAAAGATGCAAGACTAGTTAATTATGTTGTATTTCCTTGTTTAATTAAGACATTGTAACACTTTTAATCAATAAAACGAAACTTAAATTTCCATGGTTGTGAAACATTAATTCTGTTACAACACTCCCCGATGTTTCCGCCACGTTTTGTATGTTCTACGTGGTCGGGGTGTGACAGGTGTGATGTTGAAAATACATTCCAGAATGTATGAAGACGCATGGTAACTTTGCAATTTATTGACCAACTTTTCTTTATCTGCCAATTCTTGTTTAAGCTTAGCGACATCATCAATATATTGATTTAAAACCATTTGTTTTCCTTCAAATCTAGCTTCAAAAAATTTAATGTTTTTCTGACATGCACACAATCTATCATCTAAACTTTTGACTTTACTTTTCAAAGTTTCATACGCTTCTTTTACAGTATGATATGACAAATTTTTTTTTTTTTTTGGGTAAAGGGGTCCCCCGGTGATTCTATATATTCACACAACAAAAAAACAATTAGTATGGAAAGCCCATACTAGTTCTAACATGGGACATACCCCCATGATAGTAAACAAGCTAAACAGCAAACAACCGAATAACAAATCAAAACCACTAGACAATTATCTAGAAAACAACTTCATAACAAAACAAAGATTCTAGCCACCATCGTTAAGCATCGAGTCTTCGTGAATATCCCACAGCTCTAGAAAGCGTCTCACTCTATCCGTGTTCTTGTATTTAGCTCCCATAAGTTTATACCGAACCGTCTGAAGAATCAAAGAGATAATCGCATCCGGTGGTCTCGTCTGATTTTTAAACAATCTAGCATTCCGCTCCTGCCATATGAAATAAGTTGTTGCTGCCACAATAAGTCGACTGGAGTAGTTGGACGCTGATTTAGACGCTCCCCTCTTCATAAGCCAAGCCGTGACATCAATCCAGTTAGGTTCAACCCTTCCCATATTCGCCTTATCCCTAACCGAACACCATATTTGAGCAGAAAACTTACATTCAAAGAACAGGTGATCATGAGAGTCATTATTCGCATAGCAAAGTAAGCAGCACATCATATTCATGTTCTTCCTTCTAGATAAATCCCACTGTAAGATTTTATCCTGAGTCAAGAGTTTCCTGCGCATGATAAGCCACATAAGGAATGCATGCCGAGGAATGCATTGAGAGAACCATACCACCTTTACCCATTCCACTTCCGTCTCCCTGTATCTGATAGATTACCACACACACGAAGACGAATGCTCATATAATTTGTCGCCATCTTTCCAAAAAACTCTATCACTTGTATCCGGATTAATCTGAAAGTTATCAAGCTGAATCAGAACCGGAAACAGGTCACGCCAAGCCGTAGGCCACCTCCAAGAACCATTCATCCAAATATCATTGACCGAGGCATTAAGAGAGAAACCAGCCGAGGAGATTATCCTAGGAGTTATAAAGGTCGCCAACGGCCCACATTCACACCAACGATCATACCACGCCGAAGTTATCCTACCATCGCCTAGCTTGGACCAAACATGATGTCTGATTAACGGACGTAACCGTAGAATTTTTCTCCAGCTCCAGCAACAAACCGAAGGAATTCTACATTCCCAAAAATTAGAATTCCTTAACCTGTTAGAATAAATCCATTGAACCCAAAGAGAATCACGCCTGGTTATGATGCTCCAAACATGAGAAACCATGAGAGCTCTATTAACATCCTGAATCCTTCGCAAACCAAGGCCACCTTCATATTTCGGCTTACATATAGAATTCCACGAGACCTTTGTTTTTCCTCTTTGAAAGGACCCATCTTGAGACCACAAAAATTCCTCATTCTCTTTTCAAGCTCCTTGATAACCCGAGATGGAAGGATTAACACGGAAGCCCAAAATATGTGCATAGAGGATAACACGGATAAAAGAAGCTGTAATCTACCCGCAAATGATAGAAGCCGATTCTTCCAACTCATAATCCGCTTTTCCAATCTTTCTATAAGAATACTACAATCTTTGTAAAGGAGCCTAGATGAAATCAATGGAACTCCCAGATACCTGACTGGTAACTCGCCTTCCACAAAGGGAATAATATCTAGGATAGCCAATTTGACATGCTGAGGAACATTACAAAAGAAACCGGTACTCTTTTGAACACTTGGAATCAACCCAGACATACGAGTGAATTGAGATAGAGCATTCATAATACATTTGGCCGACTTCACATCTCCTCTAGCAAAAAGAAATAAGTCATCAGCGAAACACAGATTGATAATACGTTGGCGTTGACACTTGTTATGAAATCTGAAGGACGAATCAATAGATGAGGCATGTTGTAACGTATACGTCAACACTTCCATAACCAATGTAAATAAATAAGGAGAAATTGGATCTCCTTGACGTAATCCACGTTTGCCCTTGAAGAAACCATGAACACTACCATTCACGCAAATAGAGTATGATGGAGTAGAAACACAAAGCATAATCCACTCTATCATCTTCTGGTTAAAACCAAAACCCAGTAACACATTTTCAAGAAACTTCCAATCAACAGTATCATAAGCTTTTTGGATATCAACTTTAAACGCACATCTTGGAGGGCCATAATCTCTGTGATAATTATGCATTAATTCCTGCGTAAGAAGAATGTTATCCGAAATTTTCCTACCCGAAACAAAAGCTGACTGATTGATGCTGACAATGTCATTAAGGGCCACCTTCAAGCGATCAGATACACTTTTGCTAATACACTTGTAAATAACATTGCAACAAGCAATAGGACGAAAATCCTTTACCGAAGCAGGAATAGTCATTTTGGACAGTAGAACAATAAGTGTATGATTTATTTCCTGAAGTAACCGTCCTGTATTAAAGAAATCCATAATAGCGTTTGTAACATCAGTCCCCACAATCGCCCATGAACTCTTAAGGAAAGCCGCTGTGTAACCATCTGGACCAGGGGCTTTATCGTTACCGATGGCAAACATAGCTGATTTAACCTCCTCCACTGTGATAGGACGAACCATATTATCGGCAACATTCTGGTGAAGACGATTCGGAAAGATATCCGGCGACAGCATCAAGGAGATATCACCTTCACAACCTAAAAAAGTTTCATAATAATTGACAAATGCATTTGGAATGGACTCACCTTCACAAAAATTCCCATCATTATCCGTCATCCCTTCAATGCGATTTCTATGGTTTCTAGCTTTAAGCGACATATGAAAAATTTTAGAATTAGCATCCCCCGCTCGCAACCAAGCCACTTTTGCCTTCTGCTTTAGAAAACGTTCCTCATCAAGGCACGCTTCTTGAAAATCTTTAGTAACAATAGCTTCCTCGCGTCTCGCATTCTCATTGAACGGATCTTTCTCTACCTCCCTTTGAATAGCATCTAGCTTTCCACGTAAGTCATCAACCTTTTTATGCAAATTTCCCTGTTTGAATAGAAGAGATCTAAGAGGAGACTTTAGAGCACGAAGCTTTTTAACCAACCGAAACTGATGAACTCCCATGACAGATAGATCCCAGTTACTCTTGACAATATCCAAAAAACCCGGCTTATGCACCAAGAAATTAGCAAATTTGAACGAATTGGCCCTTTTCTTCACCATCTTATTAATTTTAAGAATGCACGGACAATGGTCAGAAACTCGATACGGTTGAAACATCGCAACCGCTTCAGGAAAATCACTAACAAACTGAATATTTCCCATGGCCCTGTCAATTTTCTTTAATAACCCAATCCCTTTTTTCGGCTTTTGGTTCCACGTGAAGTGGAAACCAATACTCTTAATATCCGCCACTTCAATATGATTAACACATTCTTGAAACTCCCTCATACTAGTAGAGATACTTGACGTTCCCGTAGATTTATCTTCCAAGTTCAAAGCGGAATTAAAGTCCCCCATAATAACCCAAGGATTATTATCAACCAGAATCTTGTGCCTAGCCAAATGACTCCACAGCACTCTTCTTGTAATGTAAAAATTAGAGGCATAAACAATCGAGCAGAAAATAACCTTTTTATCACTCTTAAAAATCATTTGAACATGTATCACCTGAGAAGTTTGAGCTAAAACCATTATATCAAACACATCCGGGTTCCATCCAATAATGATACGAGTACCTTTATCACATTGGGCACCATTAGACGTCCACTCCCAATTACAAAAGACTGACCTGCATATTTTATCCAGTTTACTAACCTCAACATGAGACTCAAGCACCGCACAAAAACTAACACCATTCTCCCTCACCACCTGACGAACCTCCGTTTGTTTCAGAGGGCGGTTCAACCCCCTAATGTTCCAAGTAGCTAGGCTAACCATCGGCAACAATAGGAGAAGGAGTGCTTGCCCCTTTAGTGTCTATCGGCTTGTAAGAATCTCCCACCAGAAAATCATTCGTCTCGTTATAAACTTCCATCACCTCCTCATCATCGGAGTCTTCAACATCACCACCATAGGGACCTTTACTACTTTGTCCTTCATCCGCATCAACTGAACTTAAAACATTAAATGGGTTCTTCGACTGAATGTTCGGACCAGCCGACTTAATGTTTAAATCCGGATTATGTTTGTTAGTAATCGGCCTATACTCAAACTTTGCTTTTGGTTTAGGAATATAAATACCTGGTTTCCTAGCTACCTTCTTGCTTTGCACTTCCATATAGCCGTCATCATCTACTCTAGGAGTCGTCTTAAGTTGAGATTTACCTTGATTACCAGGATGCCTAACAACTTTCTGAGTAGCCGGTTTCCTTGGATTTTTTGGGCACGAGTCATTAGAATGACCTAAAACACAACATGTCGAGCACCTTTGAGGATTCCATTCGTATTCAACATACATTGTTTCCTTCAAAAATCCATCACCATTCGGATTGGGAATAGCCATCGTAAGTTTCTCTTTAAGTTCTTTATCCGCTGATACTTCAATAAGAGCACGAGCAAAACTACTTCTACCCCAGTTATCTACACACATGGACATTGTATACGAGTCAAGCAGTTTTGGAACACCAATGGCAGTAGCAATCATACTAAGTCCGTCCTCAGTGTAAGCAGCAATCGAAACTTCATGGACTTTTACCCATATTTGAACTTTTTTAACCTCCTTCTTCTCTAGCTTGGTAGTTGGAGTCCATTCCTGAAGAAAAAATGGTTGTGACCGAATCATCCACGGACCAGAAGCTAGAACATCCATCATACCCTTTTGATCTTCGAACTTAAAAAAGAAAAAGCCATTTGCGTTCATCATTGACTTTTGTAATCAATTTTTTTTCCAGTTATTTTTAACAAAATAATCAACCACAGGATACGCAATGCGATCACCCAAAAAGTACCCATACAATGTATTAGCTAACTTATCCTGAACAACCCGAACCGATTCCACTGGAAGAACAATATCACAATCATCGTGCTTCAAAGAACTAGCAAGAGACCTGAAATTTACTTTCTGATTTTTCACCGAGTCAGCGTAAGACATAGGCTTAGATAGATTATCCTCACCCTGTTTGTTGACTTCATCAATAATCGGCCCTCCCTGCATCAGATTAGAATTCAGATTATCCACCATTACCGGCTCCGTTATCTTTAACAATTCATCAATTACATTGATATTCTTTGGTTCCGATTGCATGTTCTGAACAGTACCCCTACGAGGTAAACGAGTATTACCATCAATGATATGACAATTTCATTCCATCATATTCCTTTTTGCAACTCTTGAATTGTATTATCTTTTGGAACACATTCGTTGCAAATAGCTGAACACTTTTCTTTCAATATTTTGTTTTCTTTATCAAGATCATCACATTTTTGTTTCAGCTTTTCATTTTCTTGTTTCAAAAACTTTTCATTTTCAATCATTTCATGACTTTTATTTTTGAAAATCTTTTCTATTTTAATGAATTCAATGTCTCTGATTTTAAGCTTTTCATCCTTTTCAGTACAAGCACTGCACGTTTCCATGCATTTCTTGCACTGTTGTTCAGCTTTAATATCAGATTTATTTTCATTTTCATCAATTTTATTGGTGTTAGACGACTTAATAGATTCAGTTTGAATTTTTTCTGTTGTCACACTTTCTTCTGACGTCTGCCTCAACCGTCTTCTTTTTCTTCTCCAGACTGGCATAAATCACCTTCCTAATGCCTTCTTCAACCTTTTGTCTATATCTCGGAATCTCTTCGAGACCTTTGCACCAAACCCCTATAGTTGGTATCGCGACAACTAGTGCTTCAAAATCTACCTTATCAGGATCAACTGTCGGGTTTCCTTCAGGATCAACAAAACATTCTCTCTCTTTACACCATCTATTTGCATACCTCGCTTCTTTGAAAGCATCATACACATCACTCAGATAACCTTGTGCCTGTTTTTCCTCTCGACTCTTAGTATCCAACACCCTTCTGTTCATGATTGACATTTTCGAATCACGTCTTTGATTTTCACACCTTGTTTATCTTGTTTATCACCTCGAATCACCTGAATCACGACAAACAAACAAACATGATCAGTTTTAAACAACTATCAAACAATTTGAATCGGACGGGTACTCGAACGAGTGAGTCAACAAAAGTCAATAGCAACAAGAATCTGATGACAGCGGATCTGACGGTGATCCGTTCGGGTGACAGTGTTGTCCGATTGGTTGAAAAGCTGCCAGACCGGGTGGGATTGTATCTTGAATCGGGTGGTTGTCCGCTCGGGTGGGATTGCTGCCCGACCGGTTGAGTATCCGATTCTTTGTCAAGCACCTTGATCACAAACAAAAAGCACTTGATTAGGATCGGGTGGTAATCCGTTCGGATTGCCACTCGATTCGTTGCACCTTAAACTTGAGAAAACAAAATTCTTTGACTAGGATTGTGACCCGAACGACTTACTTTTCGACCGAGTGACACTAAATGAAGTATGAAACAAATAAGGCTTTGCTCTTTGAAACGGGTGGCAACTCGAGCGACCCACCACTCGAATGAAAGATGCTATACTACAAAATGATTATGTTGTTCGATCGGGTGGCACTAAAAGACAACTTTCACTAACAATCACAATGTAATGGAACGGATTGCCACTCGAGCGGGTGATAATTCGCTCGGGTAGGTCAACAATTATTACATGCACAAACAAGGTTGATAAAGTGGCAGCTCGCTCGGATTGTTGTTCGACCGAGTGGTAATCCGAGTGAGTTTCAGTCAAACAAAGTCAGTTTTAATTGAAATGTAATTATTCGAATTGCCACTCGAGCGAGTGGCCGTTTGACCGAGTTACATCTATTGAAATATGAGATTCAATTTACACATGCAAACTGACAATTATCACATGCACTTTTCCAATTGATCAATAGCCGACAAAGCCTTTAATACTTCACATGCAAATTGGCTTTTCAATGAAATGTCACATACAATCTGACAACTTTGAATTTACAACTATCCTTTTCATGCAAAGATTAAAGCTTTCACATGCAATAAGAAGTGGCCGACACACTGTATAACTGACATCATATGTTTTACAATTAATGAATCACATTACTCACTGAAATGCAATGAATGATATTTGAGTCGGATTACCGCTCGACCGGATGGTAATCCGAACGAGTGACGGTCAATAAAAGTCAATCTTTTTAATGAGATGGGGTGTTACTTGAGTCGGATGGTCATCCGGTCGGATTGCCATCCGACCGGTGAACATCAAGAACATTTATAACAGCAACAGTTAGCATTTTCATCAACTATCTTCGAACCGAAAATCTTAGATTTCTCCCAAACGGCTTAGAATTAAGTTCTGAAAATTTGTAGGCTTATAGATCAAATGTTTTCGCACAACATATCCGAAAATCAGCAATTTTCTACCGCAAAACCTGTTTAATTTGGCGATTTTCTGTTAAAAACGTGAAAAAATGAAAAAGTGAAGAAATAGATCAAATCTGATGCAATTTGAATCTGAATTCGATAAAATCCTGTGCGAAATCATGTGATTGATCCGTGCAATCGAGCTCCTGCTCTGATACCACTTGTTAGGACCGGTTTTGACTCCGAAACGATTGCGAACCGAACGTGTGACGTGCGGAATCCATACACGAACGTGGACCGAACACGAGAACCGTATATAATATGTGATTCGATTAAAGATCTGAAAAGATTACAAGCAACGTGAATCACCTCTTGCACTTTCTCTCTAGACTCTCTCTCTACCTTCAAAGCTCTCCAAGTATCCAAATGTGCAAAAGTTCTAAATGAGACCCCTAATGGTTCTATTTATAGGCCAAGGATATAAGGAGGTTCTCTTTATTTACAAATATGCCACCTTGCCTTTTAGTAACTAAAAATAACAATATAAGCCTAGAATTAAACTGTTTCTGCTACGATCTTGATTGACGGAGGCGATAGACATACTGCACTAACAGTTTTGATATCCGAAGATAGCTTTGATGCAAAATACGCATAAACACGTCTTTTGACCAAAACTTTGACTCGTCACTTCGACTAATCAACGTGGTAATCAGTAGGTATAGTCACATGGTACTATAACCATCGTGATTACGCTCACGTTGCAAAGTTCAAACGAACTTTGTGTTGACCAATTCATGGCCAAAGAAGAAAGTCAAACACTGTTTGACTTTCATGCTTGAAAAACATAAAAAGCATGAAGGAAGCTTACAAAAGGTCCAAGCAATGAAGGTTTGATCTCAAAATACTCAGGTATGAAGCTTCACAAAGGAGAGCTTCAACTTAGAGCAGAAATGAGATCAAGTGTGAAGAATGAATGAAGAACCCATTGCTATTTATATGAAGATTGGATCATCAAGATCATTCCAAGTGTTAGGAAGGTGTAATCTTGACCCTACACTTGTGCATATGGTATTACAATACAATGGAAGTTGAAAACCAGCTTCAGGTATTGAGAATTTTACACAAAAGACCCTGTAAATCAAGCCAGTTGCTGAAAACAAGTTGCTGAAAACGGTCCTCTGTAGTGTGGCGCACCAGGGTGTCCTGGTTCTGGCGCGTGGCGCGAGGGGGATCAGTTTCAAGTTTCAGAAAATGGCAGAACAGGTCCCTGCATGCAATAAACTTGATTTTCGGCACGTTTAAGCCCCGTTAACATCATTTCAAGGCTCTAAAATGAAGTTAAAGTATAGGGAACTTAAAATATGCTTGAAAATATCTCGGATGTCGGTTCGTTTGGTCGTACGGTTGCGTTATTCGGTTAATTACGACGAAAACTCGAACGGACGCAAAAACGATCCAAATTACGCGACGAATGGTATTTTTGCATTCCAATCACTAAAATAAAATATTTTAATGATTACAAAAATTTTTGGATGTCTGGATATGTTCAGAACGAAAGATATGCGCGTAAATGCAAACTTATGCACTTTTTGACGCTTTTAGTCCCTGATTGACCAATAAGTTTATTTTCGCATACCGAACCCCTCAAGTCCTATTTCTAAGCTATGTAAAGGATATTTAGGGTATGTTTAACTTATGATCAAGTTCCGGAATGTTCGTTACTATACTAATCGGCATAGTTTTGCAGTTTGACACAAATAGTCCCTGCGATCGAATAAACTTGTTTTCGACACACCAAACCCTCCAAAACTTACTTCTAAGTTGTGTAAAGGTTATTTAAGGTATGTTAAGCATATATTGATGTTCCAGAGTGTTTTTTGCTTTAAACTGATTACGTTTACGCACCAGTTTGCGTATAACTTTCTAGAAAGCGATATAGAGTTTGAAATTGAACAAAAATCGAAATGTGCAAAATGTCAAACATAAATAAACAAACATTTGGGTCAAATCACATTGTTTTATTGATAATTGAACTATTCAGAGTTTGTACAATGATTACAAGCACAGATGTCACAACATGAACTCATAGTTTAACGTTCTTCAATCCGACGTAACTCAAGCTGCTACTAGTGTACACGACTACCTACAACGTACTACGGTCTATTAGACGAGCGGGTCGTGCCTTGACTTAGTATTAGTTAGTGTCTTTGAGTTACGTTTCATTGTGTCTTTAATATTATCCCAAGTTATATAATTATTTGTTAAAATAATAAATATTTTAACTTAAATTATATTCATTAAATTTTGGAATAATAGTTAAAATAATATATTTTAACTTGTTACTTTTTATGTATTTATACATGTATATCCTTCCTAAGGATGGGTGTATTTGTGTTCGTATTCTTATACTTGTATATTTTTGCCAAGTATCGGTGGCGTATTCCGGTGTGTATTTATACAAAAATATGTATTTTCTTGTAATTGTTAAGTATTCTTATACTTAATTTTGTATTAACTCATCCGGAATAATATCTTTAATAAAAATACATCAATACATATTTCCAAAATATATATTTTGAGAAATATTACTTAGAAAAGTTATTTATAACGTTTCCCTTGGCAAAAATATCTATAATTCTCACACAAGTCTCACAAATAATATATTTCCAAGTCTAACTTAGAAAATATATATAAATCCATTTTTCATCCAAAAATAATATATTTCACGTTTCTTTGAGAAAATATATATTTTCTTCCAAAAATAATACATCTTCTAATAATTCCAAGAAAAAAATATATATTTTTATTTGCCAAAAATAATATATTTTCTCCTTGTCAAAAATATTATATATTTTGTAATAATTGTAAATATCATATTTTTGTTCTCTTGGTGTGCAAAATACTTATTACCAAAATATACTTATGAATAAATTTTCCAGAATATTTTATAAGTAATATTCCTTTGTTCGGTTTCTCCAATATTGTGGGTATAATTTGTACATTTATTCTCTTGGAATTTTGGTAATATTTTGGATTGTAATTTTTGGTATTTTGATAAGTTATATTATTTCAAGTCCTAAAGTAATATAACTAATACACATAATATACAAATAATCACACACATGGCGACTTCTAAATATATATTTCCTAAATACATATTTAGTCACTTTTATTTGTAAAAACCAACCTCCAATATTTATAATTTTGTAACAAAATTTATGGCAAACTTTATATGAAAATTCATGGATTAAAATATACTTGTAAATATTTGTTCAAAAATATTTTTCGAAGTGTTTAATTTTTAGAAAATTTTTGCCATAGTTCTCCTAAAAATGGAGGTTTCCATGCCTTTAAGGCATATCATTTTCTTTTGTAAATCAACACAATCAACAGCAAGTAAATCTACACTTATCAATTTGCCAAAAACAAGCATAAACTACTACCTCATGAACTTGAAAATTTATAAAAATATGTAGTAACTTACTAGTGTATTTAGTAAGTCTTGTTACCCTTTAAAGTGTGGTTGTTTCTTTAAAAACATCATTTTTAAAGAAATTAGTTCTTTACAACTTGTAATTACATTTTCTAAAAATGTTTCTTCTTGGATTTTTCTTGTTAAATACATGATCCTACACTTTATTAACCACCAAAAATGTGGTCTATTTCTTTAAGAACCAAGATTAAGTAAGCTTTGTATTTTTAACTTGGTTTCTTGAAAAATCATTCTTGAAATCTTAGATTTACAAGACTTTATACATACTTTGATCATCACTTAACAAGAAAACAACTTATTCTTTCAAGTTCATGATTCATATGAGGTTGATCTATGGATCTTTAACATTTTCATCCTCTCATCTTGCTAGATTATGTTTTTAATCATTATCTAGCAAGATCATATGATGATTAACATCATAAACATGAGTAAACAACAATCAACAAGCATAACAACACGTAAACATCATGATTTCTTATGATTTTAAGCTTATGTTCAAGTTTCAAGTTCAAGATTCTTAGTGCTCATCTTGATTAACAACATGTATCATTCTTTAACCACTTAAACAAGATGTAAAATGAAGAGTATGGTGTTCTTACTACTAGCTCAGGCTAGGGATGATCACTAGAAGAAATGGGGTGGATAAAAGCAAATGGTGAAGGTCCTTCAACTTCCAAGAGTTCCTAGCTTCCTTATACACCTTCTTACACCTTTGTATATATGTAGAATGGTTGAATGATGATTGATGATGATGGATGTGTGTGTGTTGTTCTTGGTCGTAGGTAGAGGGGAAAGGAAGAAGAAGAATTGTGTTGGTTTATTTAGGAAAGAATGAAGGTTAAGATCCTTGATGTTTACTTATAACCCACCAACACATATCTTCCATTGGTTTTTATGTCTTAAAAAGAGAAACAAGATCTAATAAGTTATTCAAATAAAATCCATGGTGAGTCCCTTGTTGGGGCCGTGAACTAGGTGGGGGGGGGGGTCTAGATTAGGGGTTAACTAGATAGTTAGATTTCATGGTTAGAATTCAAGTATCTAGTTAGGTGTTTAGTTATTAGTATGATATATAGTGTGTTATGATGTTCAGGGACCATAAGTAGCTTGGTAATGTTAAAACAATGCTTCTAGTGAAAATTTGGTGTTTCGGGTAGTGTCCGGTTGTTCAGTTGGCTACCGGTTCGTTAACGTGCTAAACTATGCAGTTTAGTGAGCTTTATGTTACCTTTTGTAACAGTTTTGATTCCCGACACTTAGGAAAGCATTCAGGACCATTTAACCATATTTCTGCATGATATTAGTGTGTTTAAATGCTGAATTTTACTGAATTCTGCAGAATTCTGCAGTTTATGTGAGTTTTAGGCACTTTCCAGCACTTAAACTATCACTAGGAAGGCAGTTTTGTGATCCTTACTTTCCTACACACTATACTAGTGTAATACTTGGTTTCTGGCTCATTCTGTGTCTCAATACAATGTTTGTCTATTTACTGAACTCCGTCTGCATTTTTCTGATTTGTTTGATAACTGTGCTGCCGGTGTTTCGTGCATCGTTCGAATCAACAAAGTTTGCATGCAATAATGATATGTCATTTGCAATATATGATGCACATGTATGTATATGGCAATGGTCAGAAAGTAATTCAAGTAATTAATTGTAATTCAGCACAGTCATTAAGCACTAATCACTGTTTAATAATTGTGCGGATACCCGGAATTTTTACAGTTGTCACAATTATGGGTGCACACAAAATAATAATGTGGAGTGCATGTGAGTCCCAGTGAAGCTTAACGAGTGTGAAAGGGGTTCTGTTCCGTTGTTTGACGTAGACTAGTGATGTTTGACTCTTACCCAATCTCGACCCTTAACCTTTTCCACTCTTCTTATATAGAATCATGAGCGGACGAAACGGTGGATGTGGGGGAGGCCGCGGCGGTGGACGTGGCAACATTGTGATGTCCCAGGCTGAATTAACCGACTTGATCAATACTCGTGTGGCTGAAGCTCTAGCAGCTCAGCAAGCTGGTACATTACGTTCCAAACGCTCTTTAATCCTTGTGTGGCTTACTTGACTCTTACTCATGTGTTGTGATTTTCTTTTGTATTTAGAACCAGAATAACCCTCCTGTTTGCACGTTCAAGACATTCATGGATTGTAAGCCACAGACGTTCAGTGGGACTGAAGGAGAAGTAGGGTTACTTTGTTGGTTTGAAAAAGCAGAGTCGGTCTTTGCTATGTGCAATTGTCCTGCTGGGGACAGAGTGAAGTTTGCTTCAGGCACACTAGAAGATGGTGCCTTGACTTGGTGAAATTCCCAAGTCCAAATGCTGGGTATCGAAATGGTGAATGCGACTACTTGGGACGATTTCAAGGAACTGATGCGAGAAGAGTACTGCCCTCGTGATGAGATACAAAAGTTGGAGAATGAGTACTACAACCTGAAGATGGCAGGATCTAAGATCAAGGCATACACAAAGCGATCTCACGAACTTGCAAATATGTGTCCTAACTTATCACGACCACCCCACCATAGGATTGAGCTATACATCAATGGTTTAGCACCACAGGTCAAGGGTTTGGTCACTGCGGTGAATCTTGACAACTTGCCTCGAATCATTCGTCTAGCTCACAAGATCACTGATCAGGAGGTGGAGCGTGGCTCGCTACCACCACGTATTTCTGCTACTACTACAGCTACCACTCCTGCTACGGATAACAAACGAAAGTGGAATGATACGGATAAGGTGTCTAACTCGAATCAGTCACAGAAGAAGCCAGACAACAGTAGCAACCGCAGTTTTAGCCAGTCATCTTCTGTTAATCAGAATCAGAGCAACAACTCGAATCAGGGTTCTTACGCAGGGAAACAACCAAAGTGTAACAAGTGCAACTACCACCATCATGGGCCGTGCACCCGGATCTGTCACAGGTGCAACAAGGTGGGCCATATGGCTAGAGATTGTAGGGCTCCTTTCCCAAAACAGCAGCAGCAGCAACCTCCGCAGCCACAACAGCAGGAAAGGCAGCAGCCTCAACAGAACCAGGGTAATCGTAAGGGATGCTTCCAGTGTGGAGATGAGGGACATTTTCGAAGGGATTGCCCTCAACTGAATCAGAATGCTGGTAATAATAACAACAACACTGGGAACATTAACAACAACAGAAACAATGGTGGGAATGGTGCGCAAGGGAGAGTTTTTACTATTGGTGCTGGGGAAGCTAGGAATGATGGCAACATTGTGACCAGTACGTTTTCAGTGAACGATCTTTTTGCTTCTGTTTTATTTGACTCTGGTGCCTACTGGAGTTATGTGTCCTTGGAGTTCAGTCGTCAATTAGGATTAACTCCAACACCTCTTGTAAACAAACACATAGTAGAGTTGGCCGATGATAAGTCAATTGATGCCTCACATGTTCTTTTTGGGTGTAAACTCAATCTTATGGGCCAAGTGTTCGACATTGACCTACTCCCCATTACTCTCGGGAGCTTCGATGTAGTCGTTGGTATGGATTGGTTGTCTAAGCACCAAGCAGAAATTCTTTGTAAGGAGAAAATTGTACGTATTCCTCTCCCAGTGGAGAATCTCTGTCGGTCCAAGGTCACCAAAGCGGAGCAAAGGTTAACCTTATCTCAGCCATGAAAGGCCAGAAGTGTCTACGTAAGGGCTATCCTGCTATTTTAGCACTTGTTACTGACACTCAGTCTAAAGAAAGGAAAATCGAAGATCTCCCTGTTGTCCTTGAATTTCCTGACATATTTCCTGAAGAACTTCCTGGTTTTCCTCCACACCGTCAGTTGGAATTTCAGATCGACCTTACGCCAGGAGCAGCCCCGATTACTCGTGCTCCTTATCGTCTTGCACCAGGAGAGTTGCAAGAAATGTCAAATCAACTCCAAGAACTGTTGGATAGAGGCTTTATCCGACCTTGTTCTTCGCCTTAGGGAGCCCCGGTCCTATTCATGAAGAAGAAAGACGGATCCTTTCGTATGTGAATAGATTATCGTGAACTCAACAAGGTGACAGTTAAGAACCGCTATCCTTTGCCACGCATCGATGACCTGTTTGACCAGTTGCAAGGGTCAAGTTTTTACTTGAAGATCGACTTAAGATCGGGCTATCATCAGATGAGAGTCCGAGAGGAGAATGTTCCAAAAAACAGCTTTTCGAACGCGGTATTGCCATTATGAGTTTCTGGTTATGCCATTCGGGTTAACAAACGCACCAGCGGTTTTCATGGACCTCATGAATCGTGTGTGCAAACCGTATCTCGACGACTTCGTCATTGTGTTTAACGATGACATTTTGATCTATTCTAAGAGCAAGGAGGACCACGACCAACACTTGCGTCTTATCTTGGAACTCTTGAGAAAAGAGCAACTCTACGCGAAGTTTTCTAAGTGTGACTTCCGGATACGAGAAGTACACTTCCTTTTCCATATTTTTAATGAAATGGGAATACACGTGGATCCTGCTAAGATTGATGCTATCAGAAATTGGATGGCACCAAATAATCCTTCGGAGGTACGACAATTTCTTGGTCTCGCTCGATACTACCGCAGATTTATTAAAGACTTCTTAAAGATCGCTCAACCTCTTACCTCGTTGACACAAAAAGGGGTTATATACTCTTGGGGAACGAAACAGGAAGACGCCTTCCAGCTTCTAAAACATAAACTTTGCATCGCACCAATCTTGTCTTTACTTGAAGGTACCAAGGATTTTGTGGTGTACTGTGATGCTTCTATTCAGGGTCTCGGTTGTGTGCTACTGCGACGCGAGAAGGTGATAGCGTACGCTTCTCGACAGTTGAAGGCCCATGAGAAGAATTACACGACACACGACTTAGAGTTGGGGGCCGTGGTTTTCGCGTTAAAAATCTGGAGGCATTACTTGTACGGTACTAAATGCACTATTTATACCGACCACAAGAGCCTTCAACATATCTTTGATCAGAAGGAATTGAATATGCGACAGCGTCACTAGGTAGAACTCTTAAACGACTACGATTGTGCAATCAAGTATCATCCAGGTAAAGCTAACGTTGTAGTTGATGCTCTTAGTCGAAAGGAAACGAAACCCAAGCGTGTCCACGCTCTGCAGCTCACTATCCACTCTAATTTACCTGATCAGATCCGTTCTGCTCAAACTGAAGCGTTGAAGGAAAAAAACCTTGAAGCTGAATATTTGCGGGGCATGGAGAAACGGCTTGTGGAGAGATCTGACGGCATTAATTATTTTATGGAACGTATATGGGTTCCTTTGTATGGTAATCTTAGAGAGCTCGTGATGGACGAAGCGCACAAGTCCTGATACTCTGTTCATCCGGGTTCTGATAAGATGTATCAGGACCTCAAAGTCCTATATTGGTGGCCGAAGATGAAAGCCCACATCGCGACGTATGTAAGTAAATGTTTGACATGCACGAAGGTCAAGGTGGAATATCAGAAACCATCTGGCCTGCTTCAGCAACCAGAAATACCCATGTGGAAATGGGAGCAAATTGCTATGGATTTCGGCACTGGTTTGCCAAGAACTCAAAACGGAAATGATACCATCTGGGTAATATTTGACCGTCTCACGAAATCAGCGCACTTTCTAGCAATCAAGGAAACTGATAAGTTCTCACAACTTGCTGCTGTTTATCTAAGGGAGGTGGTTTCTAGGCACGGGGTGCCAACCTCTATTATCTTTGATCGTAACCCGCGTTTCATATCCAATTTGTGGCAATCGATGCATAAATCATTCAGCTCACGTCTCGACATGAGTACTGTTTATCACCCACAGACGGATGGTCAAAGTGAACGAACCATTCAGACACTTGAAGACATGCTGCGAGCATGTGTGATCGATTTTGGTAAGGGTTGGGAGAAACACTTGCCTTTGATAGAGTTCTCTTACAACAACAGTTACCATTCCAGCATCCAGGCAGCCCCGTTCGAAGCATTGTATAGACGATAATGTCGTTCTCCTCTCTGTTGGGCTGAGGTGGGTGACAGCCAGATCACAGGTCCAGAACTCATACTTAAAACTTCAGAAAAGATTGTCCAGATCAGAAATCGCATGGCGGTAGCGCGCGACCGCTAGAAAAGCTACGCTGAAAAGCGTAGGAAACCTTTGGAGTTCGCTGTAGGCGACCGCGTTATGTTGAAAGTCTTACCCTAGAAGGGTGTGGTACGCTTTGGGAAACGTGAAAAGCTTAATCCGCGTTATGTCGGGCCATTCAAAATTCCGCAACGAATTGGTAAAGTGGCCTACAAGCTCGAGTTACCTGCTGAGTTGGGTAACGTTCATGATGTCTTCCATGTCTCACAACTAATGAAGTGTTTGTCCGATGAAACACTTGTGGTACCACTCCAAGAACTGAAAATCGACGACAAATTGCAGTTTGTCGAAGAACCCATCGAAATTATGGACCAGGAAGTCAAGGTCCATAAGCATAGTCGAATCCCAATCGTGAGAGTTAGTTGGAACTCAAGACGTGGACCGGAGTTCACGTGGGAACGCGAGGATCAGATGAAGCTCAAGTATCCTCAACTATTCCCAACTGCTCAATCTAATCCTGACGCAACTGGTGAATTTCGGGACGAAATTCCCTTTCAAGTTGGGGATGATATGGCACCCGAGGATAATCCACAGTCATCCTGATCTAACACCTTGCTGCTTTGGGTTACTTATCAAATTTCGGGACGAAATTTCTTTCAAGTTGGGGATGATGTGACAACCCGAGATCTCAAGGTCTATCCTCTACGCATCATGTGACAACCCTCATAATTCCATGTATCCGTACAATTTATTAATGATAATTAAAGTGCTTGATGACTGTGCTGAATCATTTAACTGCTTTCTGATTACTGTGTAATACTTACATGTGCTTGTTAACATACTAATAATATATAGAAGAGTTACTAAATAGTCCGTTATGCTTTCCTGAGTATTGAAAATTTAAAACGTTACAAAAATATATATATAGGACACGTTACGGATTAATTAAGCACTTTAACAGAACAACACCGAACCGAACAACCGGACTTTACCCGGAACGCAGAAATATTGTCAAACACATTGTTTTTATGTTCTGAGCTAGTTAGGGTCCCCGAACACCCTAACACACACTAAAATACTTAGTAACAAACTACATTAACAAGATACTTAGATTATGATCACAAGTAACCACATGGTCCAACATTTACACATTACCCCCCCCCCCCTTATATAACCGTCCCCTATGAGGGGCCCCACCATAAAATCCCCTTGATCTCATACGATCATGTGTGATCTCTTGGAAATGTAATGAATATTGATGAAGGATCATGTCTAGTACTTTCAAGACACAAAGACCCTTGGACAAAACTCTTGAATGGGTTAACGGGCGCATCTGGGTTCCACTTTATGGAAACCTACGCGAGCTTGTGATGAACGAAGCGCACAAGTCTCGTTATTCAGTACATCCTGATTCGGATAAGATGTACCATGATCTCAAGACTACATATTGGTGGCCTGGTATGAAAGCCCACATAGCAACCTACGTTAGCAAATGCTTGACTTGTGCTAGAGTCAAGACTGAATATCAGAAACCATCAGTCCTACTTCAACAACTATAGATCCCGAAATGGAAATGGGAGCAAATTTTCATGGATTTCATTACTGGCCTGCCTCCCAGAGCGAAAATGATACCATCTGGGTGATCGTGGATCGACTGACCAAGTCTGCACATTTTCTGGCCATCAAGGAAACGGATAAGTTTTCTACCCTAGCAGACATCCATCTAAAGGAGGTAGTATCAAGGCACGGAGTGCCAACCTCCATCATTTCTGATCGTGACCCACGTTTTACATCTGAACTGTGGCAAGCTATGCACAAGTCCTTTGGCTCACGTTTAGATATGAGTACCGCTTATCGCCCACAGACGGATGGGCAATCTGAACGCACCATCCAGACCCTTGAAGACATGCTTAGGGCATGTGTAATCGATTTTGGTAACGGCTGGGAAAAGCACCTCCCGCTAGTGGAATTTTCATATAACAACAGTTACCACACCAGCATCCAGGCCGCTCCGTTTGAGGCATTATACGGACGGAAGTGCCGATCGCCTCTTTGTTGGGCAGAAGTTGGTGACAGCCAAATCAGAGGCCCAAAACTCGTGGTAGACACGACTGAGAGGGTTGCTCAGATACGACAGCGAATGGCGGCAGCTCGTGACCGTCAGAAAAGCTATGCCAATAAGCGAAGGAAACCACTCGAGTTCCAGGTTGGGGATCGAGTGCTACTCAAAGTCTCACCATGGAAAGGTGTAGTTCGTTTTGGCAAACGAGGCAAACTCAATCCGCGCTATGTCGGACCGTTCGAAATCATTGAGAAAATTGGCAAGGTGGCCTACAGGTTGAATCTACCTGAAGAACTCAGCGGAGTTCACAACGTATTCCATGTGTCGAATCTGAAGAAGTGTCTGTCAGATGAGACTCTCATAGTTCCTCTAAAGGAGCTCACTAACGACGACCAGCTGCGATTCGTCGAAGAACCAGTTGAGATTAGGGATCGAGATGTTAAGATTCTCAAGCATACCAGAACACCTCTTATTCGAGTTCGTTGGGATTCCCTTCGTGGCCCGGAGTATACCTGGGAACGAGAAGACCAAATGAAACTCAAGTATCCCCAGCTATTTAAGAAAAGTCCAGCCACTACTGAGGCTGAAGCTACTGCAGAATTTCGGGACGAAATTCCAAATCAACGGGGGGATGATGTGACACCCCAGGAAAACCAGGAAACCAACGCAACTTAACAAGCTTCCTCAGTAACCACGTGCTAAATTTCGGGACGAAATTTTCTTAACAGGGGGAGAATGTGACAACCCTCATAATTCCATGTGCTTGTTAACATACTAATAATATACAGAAGAGTTACTAAATAGTCCGTTATGCTTTCCTGAGAATTGAAAATTTAAAACGTTACAAAAATATATATATAGGACACGTTACGGATTAATTAAGCACTTTAACGGAACAACACCGAACCGAACAACCGGACTTTACCCGGAACACAGAAATATTGTCAAACACATTGTTTTTATGTTCTGAGCTAGTTAGGGTCCCCGAACACCCTAACACACACTAAAATACTTAGTAACAAACTACACTAACTAGATACTTAGATTATGATCACAAGTAACCACATGGTCCAACATTTACACATTACCCCCCCCCCCCCTTATATAACCGTCCCCTATGAGGGGCCCCACCATAAAATCCCCTTGATCTCATATGATCATGTGTGATATCTTGGAAATGTAATGAAGATTGATGAAGGATCATGCCTAGTACTTTCAAGAAACAAAGACCCTTGGACAAATCTTGAATGGGTTATAAAGAAGCACAAGGGATCACAACATTCATTCACAACCAACAAACACTTGCAAAACTCTCTCCTCCTCTGCTCTTTAGTTCAGCCGAACATCCTCCCCATCACCACCACATTTTCGGTTTTCATTATAGCGATCCAAGTGTACTTCTAGGTGCTACAAGGCGTTCAACGAAGCTCGGCGTGTTCGGAAGTTGAAGGACCGCTCTCGTTTTCTTTTAACCACCACTTTTACGCCTTGAAACTCCTCTAGCCTTGTGCTAGTAGTAAGTGCCTTAGATCTTCATCTTGTTCATGATTTTGTTGGTTAATAGTGAAAAGAATGGTGAAATACTAGAAACTCTAAAGAACCTTAAACAAGTCTTGAACATAAACTAGGCTAGTGATGAAGTGATGTTAATATGATGTTGTTATGATTCTTGTTAATTTCCTGATAATTTGCTGGTTAATATTGATGTTTGATGTTGTTATGATCACTAAACATGTTAACGGAATCAATCGAACATGCGTTAGAAGATAGGGAACTAAAACAGAAAGCTGGTTGTTGTTTACAGCCAATTTCAGTTGGCTGTAACCAGACCGTGACTTAACGAAAAATGTATTTTCTGAAGTCTAGATTTATGTATTATGAAATATGGTTCTAATGGCACTGGAATCATAATTTTTGGACATCGTTTAATATTTTTAAAGTGTCGTTTTGTAACAGCAGCTAGAGCTGCATTTTTGCTGCTGACAATATGCATTCTGTTTTCTGCCATAACTTGAATTCTGTGTAGAGTTAGATCATGCAATTTGTACTGTAGATGACCACCGATGTATTTGTAATTCTCTCAGTGGAATTTCATAAATCGGACTCTCGATGAATTTTAAATAAATTATTCCGTGGACTGCAGTCAGAAAAAGATAAATCTGAGTTCAGTCCAGAAAATGATTTTTTATAAAATATTGGTGATGAATTAGATCCCGAGATTTTTATACAATAATATTTGGATCGTTTAAGATATTCTGTAAAAATTTAGGAATTTTTGGAATAAGTTAACTATTTTATTAAAATGCCCGAAAACAGCCCAGTTTTGAATATTAAAGCTGAAACGACATAAGTAGTAATTTGCGTGTCTAAATGTCGAGTATGTTATCTGTGAATGATCTAACATGTTATATGTCAATAAAAGTGTTATGTGCAATATCGTGCGCTTGTTCGTGAGTAGCTATAGGTGGAATGTTTATATGAGCGTGAACTATTAAAGTGAATACATGTTATGTAGTAGATACGTGTAGGAACTTCGTGCTTTATTTGAAAACCACTAAATAACTAACTGGTAATCATATTAGGACATGATTGACCGACCTTGACTGCTAGCTATTTTTGAGAGTCTAACCGAGCAAACCAAGGTGAGTTCACACTTTCTACAAGGCATGGGATTCCCGGTGGTTTGGGGATGGGTTAAGAAACTAAAATGAAATCTACATATCCTCCTTGGGTAGGATATGTACGGCCATCCTCCATAGGTAGGATGCCATTATTAATCCTACGAATTCTCCTTGTGCAGAATACGTACGTTCGTCCTCCTTTGGTAGGACAACAACCTTAAAACTTACTAGACAAAACTCTATCACCTAAGCCCTCAAATTTATATCGACTTAATCGCCGAGGCCGATGGCGAGCGGGTCATTAGTTATTAGCGCTGTTAGGTTTAACAAACCTCACACCGTGTCGTCCGAACGGGCGTGTACTAATGGACTATGGCAAACTGTCAATGATGATAGAACATTGATGTAGGGCACGTTATTCGTCAGTTGTCGATATCAGGACAGTCTAGTGGTTTACATGGGGAAAACCCCCACTAATTATGGGTATGATTTGGGTACTAAAAAGAATCTGGTTAAACATACTTTCAACTAAGGGGTAACCCCCACGGCATATAAGCCAACGAAAGTCAAACCATGTTTTTCAGAAATAACTTAAAACTAATCAACCAACCGTGAACTCACGCAACTTTGTTGTTGACTCGTTGTTACATGCCGTACAGGTCGCTAGACGCTTACGGAGCTTGCACGAGGAGGTGGTCGTTGTGGAATGTGGATTTTTATGTCCCGTACCTAACCTTTAATCCTTATGAACTTATTAAACTTGCGTGTTGGTCCTTAAACTTATGAACTATGAAACTTATGTTTTGGTTTCACGTTTTATGCTTCCGCTGTTTAAACTGAACATGGTTAACTAGCTTGGGTCACCAATCGTATTGTGGTTGGTCTTATTTACTTAATTACGTTGTTCAATATGATTGGTGGCTCGATCCTGGTCATGTCACGCCTCCAAGCGGTGATACTCCGCAGGGTGGATTTTGGGGGTGTGACAGATTGGTATCAGAGCCATTGGTTATAGTGAACTTGGTTTTAAAAAGGGGAAAAAGCTTTTTGACAAAACCAGACTATAACATGTACAGTGCTCAACGATCCACAACGACGCTTCGCTCCACGTGCAAGACTCGACACAATTGGTGGTATGATTTATGTTATATTGTCGGTTAGATAGTTCACACTGTGCATTAATTAACGTGATAATTACTATTTGAATCTTGTGTGCTTACTCTCTTCTGTCACTCCACACTTACAAGCTTTGCGACACCTTTCTTACGTGAGTTCCTTCGATGTGAAGACCATGAGTGGACGTCTCGACATGACCCAGGGTCAGCTGACGACCTTAATTGACGAACGGATTGCTGAAGCCTTAGCAACCCAATCAGGGAGTCAACCCATGCACTCTCAAACCGCATGGGCACCTTCAGGGCGTTCCTGAAATGCAAACCTCCCACTTTCGACGGCACTGGAGGAGCAATCGACCTTCTACACTGGATCCGAAGAATCGAATGTACATTCGAAGAAAGTGAAAGCCCTGCCGGCAAACGAGTAGAGTACGCTACTGTCATGTTGCAAGGGAAAGCGTATTCTTGGTGGAATGCACAAGTTCAGATGCTCGGGTTGGCAGACGCAAATGCCACCCTCTGGAGCGACTTCAAGGATTTGATTAAGGAAAAATTCTGCCACCTGGATGACATTCTAGAACTTGAAACAGAGTATTATGGTTTGAAGATGGAAGGATCAGAAATTGAGGCGTACACAAAGAGGTCCAACGACTTGGTTGACTTATGTCCTAACTTGTCACGACCCATATCTAGACGGATCAAGCTATACCTCAGAGGCTTAGTCCCGGAGATCCAAGGGTCTGTAATTGAGGCCAACCTTTCCACAATCCAGCAAGTCATTCGTTTGGCGCACCAACTCACCGACCAGGCGGTGGAAGAGGGCAAGCTGCCCAAGCGCGTTAGCACTACTACTACTGGTGCTCCCAGCAATGACAAGCGCAAGTGGGATGGAAATTCGGGCATGGGTTCCACTCCAGTTCAATCCCAGTCCCAGCGGCGAAAGACAGATGAACACAGGAGCCCCAGTCAGCAGTTTTCTGGAAATCAAGGTCAGGGTGGATACAGGGGAAATCACCCTAAGTACAATCGATGTAGTTTGCACCACAGCGGGCCGTGCAACAAGGGTCGTTGTCAGAGATGTAACAAGCCTAGACATAAAGCCAGAGATTGCAGGAACTCACGTCCTGCGAATCAGAATCAACAACAGCAGCCACAAGCTCCCCACAACCAACAGCAACACCAGCAGGGTAATAAGGGATGCTTCCAGTGCGGTGTTGAAGGTCACTTCAAGAGAAACTGTCCACAGCTGAATCAGAATCAAAATCCGAGCAGCAACCAGGGCAACGGGAACAATAGCGGAGACAATAAGGACAACCGCAGGACTGGTGAGCATGAGTTCCTGAATGGACAAGAGGAAGAAAGAAACAACCCCAACGTTGTGGCGGGTAAGTTCCTACCAGACAATTTCTTTGTTTCTATCTTAGATGATTCGGGTGCCGATGTTAGATATGTGTTCCTAAGGGTTAGTCAGGTGCTTAAGCATACCCCATTACCCTTAAAAGCACCAAACATGTTGTAGAACTAGCTAATGGTGAAAAGTCTTAAGGGCACACAAAGTTAAGGGTTGTAACCTCGTCTTAGCTGGTCAGACCTTCCCTATCGACCTCATTACTATCATTCTTGGTTTCTTCGATGCTGTTATTAGGAAGGAATGGTTATCTCACCAGCAAGTGGGAATTCTTTGCAACAAGAAGATTGTCCGTATCCCTCGTTCTGGTGAAGAACCTCTCATGATTCATGGCGACAAGAGTAGTGCTGTCGTAGGCATTATCTCTTTCCTTAAGGCCCAGAAGTATTTGCGAAAGGGCCACACTGCCATTCTAGCACTCATTACTGACACATCAATGGAAGAGAAGAGAATTGAAGACATTCCTATTGTACGTGACTTTCCCGAGGTATTTCCTGAGGAATCGTCTGGTCTTCTGCCTCATCATCAAGTTGAGTTTCAAATCTAGCTAGCTCCTGGAGCAGCGCCCATAGCTCGTGCACCTTATCGACTAGCTACGTCAGAACTTGAAGAACTGTCCACGCAACTACAAGAACTCTTGGAGAAGGGTTTTATACGTCCTAGCTCTTCGCCCTGGGGAGCTCCAGTCTTGTTCGTAAAGAAGAAAGACGGTACCTTCAGAATGTGTATTGACTACCGCGAACTCAACAAGGTGACCGTGAAGAATCGTTATCCTCTCCCACGTACTGACGACTTGTTTGACCAGTTGCAAGGGTCGAGTTTCTTTTCCAAGATTGACCTAAGGTCAGGCTATCATCAGCTGAGAGTCCGAGAGGAGGACGTCTCAAAAACAGCATTCAGAACTCGTTACGGCCATTACGAGTTTCTAGTTATGCCTTTCGGATTAACGAATGCACCTGCGATCTTCATGGATCTCATGAACCGAGTGTGCAAGCCTTACTTGGATAAGTTCGTTATTGTTTTCATCGACGACGTCCTGATCTATTCTAAGAGTCAGGAGGAACACGAGCAGCATCTACGGCTTATGCTGGAACTTCTTCGAACAAGAGCAGTTGTATGCCAAATTTCGAAATGTGACTTCTGGCTTCGCGAAGTCCAATTTCTAGGCCATGTGGTAAACATGGATGGAATTCATGTGGATCCATCGAAGGTTGAATCGATCAAGAACTGGCCTGCACCCCATACACCAACAGAAATCCGCCAATTCTTGGGTTTGGCAGGATATTACAGAAGGTTTATCAAGGATTTCTCAAAGATTGCGCAACCTCTCACTTCACTGACTCAGAAGGGTGTCACCTATCATTGGGGTGATGCACAGGAAGCTACTTTTCAGCCCTTAAGGGATAGACTTTGTAGCACGCCTATCCTCTCATTGCCTGAAGGCACAGATGATTTCGTGGTTTATTGCGACGCTTCCATCCAAGGACTTGGTTGCGTGTTGATGCAACGTGACAAGGTCATTGCCTACGCATCACGCCAACTTAAAGTTCACGAAAGGAACAACACTACGCACGACTTGGAGCTGGGAGCAGTTGTTTTCACACTTAAGATATGGAGACAATACCTGTACGGTACCAAGTGCACCATTTACACCGATCACAGGAGTCTCGAGCATATCTTCAAGCAAAAGGAGTTAAACATGCGACAACGCCGATGGGTCGAACTCTTGAATGATTACGAATGCGCTATCAAGTATCATCCGGGTAAAGCCAATGTTGTGGCCGACGCCCTCGGTCGAAAGGATACTATACCTAAGCGTGTATATGCGTTACAGCTTACCATCCAATCTAACCTTCCTGCTCAGATTCGCGATGCTCAGGTCGAAGCATTGAAAGCAGAGAACATCAGGGCTGAGTCCTTACGAGGATCGAGGCAGCGGCTAGAACGAAAGGAAAACGGCGCCTACTATGTTAACGGGCGCATCTGGGTTCCACTTTATGGAAACCTACGCGAGCTTGTGATGGACGAAGCGCACAAGTCTCGTTATTCAGTACATCCTGATTCGGATAAGATGTACCATGATCTCAAGACTACATATTGGTGGCCTGGTATGAAAGCCCACATAGCAACCTACGTTAGCAAATGCTTGACTTGTGCTAGAGTTAAGACTGAATATCAGAAACCATCAGGCCTACTTCAACAACCAGAGATCCCGAAATGGAAATGGGAGCAAATTTCCATGGATTTCGTTACTGGCCTGCCTAGATCCCAGCGGGGAAATGATATCATCTGGGTGATCGTGGATCGACTGACCAAGTCTGCACATTTTCTGGCCATCAAGGAAATGGATAAGTTTTCTACCCTAGCAGACATCTATCTAAAGGAGGTAGTATCAAGGCACGGAGTGCCAACCTCCATCATTTCTGATCGTGACCCACGTTTTACATCTGAACTGTGGCAAGCTATGCACAAGTCCTTTGGCTCACGTTTAGATATGAGTACCGCTTATCGCCCACAGACGGATGGGCAATCTGAACGCACCATCCAGACCCTTGAAGACATGCTTAGGGCATGTGTAATCGATTTTGGTAACGGATGGGAAAAGCACCTCCCGCTAGTGGAATTTTCGTATAACAACAGTTACCACACCAGCATCCAGGCCGCTCCGTTTGAGGCATTATACGGACGGAAGTGCCGATCGCCTCTTTGTTGGGCAGAAGTTGGTGACAGCCAAATCACAGGCCCAGAACTCGTAGTAGACACAACTGAGAGGGTTGCTCAGATACGACAGCGAATGGCGGCAGCTCGTGACCGTCAGAAAAGCTATGCCAATAAGCGAAGGAAACCACTCGAGTTCCAGGTTGGGAATCGAGTGCTACTCAAAGTCTCACCATGGAAAGGTGTAGTTCGTTTTGGCAAACGAGGCAAACTCAATCTGCGCTATGTTGGACCATTCGAAATCAATGAGAAAATTGGCAAGGTGGCCTACAGGTTGAATCTACCTGAAGAACTCAGCGGAGTTCACAACGTATTCCATGTGTCGAATCTGAAGAAGTGTCTGTCTGATGAGACTCTCATAGTTCCTCTAAAGGAGCTCACTAACGACGACCAGCTGCAATTCGTCGAAGAACCAGTAGAGATTACGGATCGAGATGTTAAGATTCTCAAGCATACCTGAACACCTCTTGTTCGAGTTCGTTGGGATTCCCGTCGTGGCCCGAAGTATACCTGGGAACGAGAAGACCAAATGAAACTCAAGTATCCCCAGCTGTTTAAGAAAAGTGCAGCCACTACTGAGGCTGAAGCTACTGCAGAATTTCAGGACGAAATTCCAAATCAACGGGGGGGATGATGTGACACCCCAGGAAAACTAGGAAACCAACGCAACTTAACAAGCTTCCTCAGTAACCACGTGCTAAATTTCGGGACGAAATTTTCTTAACAGGGGAAGAATGTGACAACCCTCATAATTCCATGTATCCGTATAATTTATTAATGATAATTAAAGTGCTTGATGACTGTGCTGAATCATTTAACTGCTTTCTGATTACTGTGTTATACTTACATGTGCTTGTTAACATACTAATAATATACAGAAGAGTTACTAAATAGTCCGTTATGCTTTCCTGAGTATTGAAAATTTAAAACGTTACAAAAATATATATATAGGACACGTTACGGATTAATTAAGCAATTTAACGGAACAACACCGAACCGAACAACCGGACTTTACCCGGAACACAGAAATATTGTCAAACACATTGTTTTTATGTTCTGAGCTAGTTAGGGTCCCCGAACACCCTAACACACACTAAAATACTTAGTAACTAATTACACTAACTAGATACTTAGATTATGATCACAAGTAACCACATGGTCTAACATTTACACATTACCCCCCCCCCCTTATATAACCGTCCCCTATGAGGGGCCCCACCATAAAATCCCCTTGATCTCATATGATCATGTGTGATCTCTTGGAAATGTAATGAAGATTGATGAAGGATCATGTCTAGTACTTTCAAGACACAAAGACCCTTGGACAAAACTCTTGAATGGGTTATAAAGATGCACAAGGGATCACAACATTCATTCACAACCAACAAACACTTGCAAAACTCTCTCCTCCTCTTCTCTTTGGTTCAGCCGAACATCCTCCCCATCACCACCACATTTTTGGTTTTCATTCTAGCGATCCAAGTGTACTTCTAGGTGCTACAAGGCATTCAACGAAGCTCGGCGTGTTCGGAAGTTGAAGGACCGCTCTCGTTTTCTTTTAACCACGACTTTTACGCCTTGAAACTCCCCTAGCCTTGTGCTAGTAGTAAGTGCCTTAGATCTTCATCTTGTTCATGATTTTGTTGGTTAATAGTGAAAAGAATGGTGAAATACTAGGAACTCTAAAGAACCTTAAACAAGTCTTGAACATAAACTAGGCTAGTGATGAAGTGATGTTAATATGATGTTGTTATGATTCTTGTTGATTTCCTGATAATTTGCTGGTTAATATTGATGTTTGATGTTGTTATGACCACTAAACATGTTAACGGAATCAATCGAACATGCGTTAGAAGATAGGGAACTAAAACAGAAAGCTGGTTGCTGTTTACAGCCAACTTCAGTTGGCTGTAACCAGACTGTAACTTAACGAAAAATGTATTTTATGAAGTCTAGATTTATGTATTATGAAATACGGTTCTAATGGCACTGGAATCATAATTTTTGGACTTCGTTTACTATTTTTAAAGTGTCGTTTTGTAACTGTAGCTAGAGCTGCATTTTTGCTGCTGAAAATATGCATTCTATTTTCTGCCATAACTTGAATTCTGTGTAGAGTTAGATCATGCAATTTGTACTGTAGATGACCACCGATGTATTTGTAATTCTCTCACTGGAATTTCATAAATCGGACTCTCGATGAATTATAAATAAATTATTCCGTGGACTACAGTCAGAAAAAGATAAATCTGAGTTCAGTCCGGAAAATGATTTTTTATAAAATATTGGTGATGAATTGGATCCCGAGATTTTTATACAATAATATTTGGATCGTTTAAGATATTCTGTAAGAATTTGGGAATTTTTGGAATAAGTTAACTATTTTATTAAAATGCCCGAAAACAGCCCAGTTTTGAATATTAAAGCTGAAACGACATAAGTAGTAATTTGCGTGTCTAAATGTCGAGTATGTTATCTGTGAATGATCTAACATATTATATGTCAATAAAAGTGTTATGTGCAATATCGTACGCTTGTTCTTGAGTAGTTATTGTTGGAATGTTTATATGAGCGTGAACTATTAAAGTGAATACATGTTATGTAGTAGATACGTGTAGGAATTTCGTGCTTTATTTGAAAACCACTAAATAACTAACTGGTAATCATATTAGGACGTGATTGACCGACCTTGACTGCTAGCTATTTTTGAGAGTCTAACCGAGCAAACCAAGGTGAGTTCACACTTTCTACAAGGCATGGGATTCCCGGTGGTTTGGGGATGGGTTAAGAAACTAAAATGAAATCTACATATCCTCCTTGGGTAGGATATGTACGGCCATCCTCCATAGGTAGGATGCCATTATTAATCCTACGAATTCTCCTTGTGCAGAATACGTACGTTCATCCTCCTTGGGTAGGACAACAACCTTAAAACTTACTAGACAAAACTCTATCACCTAAGCCCTCAAATTTATATCGACTTAATCACCGAGGCCGATGGCGAGCGGGTCATTAGTTAATAGCGCTATTAGCTTTAACAAACCTCACACCGTGTCGTCCGAACGGGCGTGTACTAATGGACTATGGCAAACTGTCAATGATGATAGAACATTGATGTATGGCACGTTATTCGTCAGTTGTCGATATCAGGACAGTCTAGTGGTTTACATGGGGAAAACCCCCACTAATTATGGGTATGATTTGGGTAATAAAAAGAATCTGGTTAAACATACTTTCAACTAAGGGGTAACCCCCACGGCATATAAGCCAACGAAAGTCAAACCACGTTTTTCAGAAACAATTTAAAACTAATCAACCAACCGTGAACTCACTCAACTTTGTTGTTGACTCGTTGTTACATGCCTTACAGGTCGCTAGACGCTTACGGAGCTTGCACGAGGAGGTGGTCGTTGTGGGATGTGGATTGTTATGTCTCGTACCAAACCTTTAATCCTTATGAACTTATTAAACTTGCGTGTTGGTCCTTAAACTTATGAACTATCAAACTTATGTTTTGGTTTCACATTTTATGCTTCCGCTATTTAAACTGAACATGGTTAACTAGCTTGGGTCACCAATCGTATTGTGGTTGGTCTTATTTACTTAATTACGTTGTTCAATATGATTGGTGGCTCGATCCTGGTCATGTCACGCCTCTAAGCGGTGATACTCCGCAGGGTGGATTTTGGGGGTGTGACACATCACTTGTTTCACAATCCTGTCTTCACAATTCATTTTACGTTGTATCATGTGCATTATATATGAAGGATTAAAGTATTGTTATTTTTGGTTGTTACTTGAAAACTTAGGAGTTGCTTAATGTTTAGACATAACATGTTCATGCTTCATAACTTTGGGCTGCACACCACACTTGAGTCACGAAGAACCCAAGTCGATGAAGAACCTGATTCTTCGTTGACTGGCTTTTGACGAACCACCAGGGTTCTTCGTCACAAACACTCCTTGACGAAGAAGGTTCTTCGCCAAGAAGGTTTTTCACCATGAGGGCTCTCGGCCCAAGTCCAGTCATAGCCCAAAATGGGTCCGGCTACTATTGTGTTCGTATAACCTCAAGGGGTTGGGGTGCAACTTTCATAACCTTCAAAACTTAGAATAATCACCAAACCCTAAAGTTCTCTCTTCCTCTCCTCCATGTGCGACGACAGTTTTGGGACTCGAAGCCCTTCATCTCGAACAAACTAATCACTTCGGTATCACGGTTAGTGTCTATCATTGTTAGTTGCTAAAATCTTGATGTTGTGACTTTATGTGAAAACTAGGGTTTCATTATAAGATTGTAAATCTAGAATATGTGACTGAACATGGTATTAAATTATGTTGGAATTAGTGATAAGAAACTTAGGATTAACAAACTAAAGATTTGTTTAATTAGCATGATGATCACATGATGAGTTGTTAACTGTGATATGTATGACAATGGGTGGTGTAACTGTTATGTTCCGAATGAAATATTGATTGGTTGATCTGATTGGAAAACTGTCAAATTTGTTAGCAACTGTTACGGCTGAAATTAAGGGAATCATAACCATCTGTTGAGGGCAGCGATGAAAGACTTCCCACGAAGAACATAACTCGACGAAGAACCTGGTTCTTCGTTGACAGGCTTTTGACGAACCACTAGGGTTTTTCGTCACACTCATTTCTTGACGAAGAATGGTTCTTCGCCATTAGGGTTCTTTGCCATGAGAGCATCCCACGAAGAACTGGTTCTTCGTGAAGATGCTGCAAGGGAGCAAACAAACAGAACAGTTTAAACAGCAAATGTGTCCACATAACATAAGGTTTCGAATAGTTTATGATGTATATGATGATGAAGGTTTATATTTATAAAATTCTTTTTGTTGCATGTTAATAATATTAAGTAGGAATGAGGTGTTGTTATGTGACATGCACATGGGATGAGGACCTGTATGAGAATTGAGTACTTGCTATATGTTATACGGTGATCTTGGCGGGGGAATGCAATCTGTGAAAAATACGTGATTTAATTGATTATGAAACTAATTCTATTGGTAACCACGGTAGGGTTTGGTTGACCAACTTGGAATGGGTAACTTAACATACCGAGCAAAACTAAGGTGAGTTCATTTCTCTTGAGCACGCGTCCCGGTGGGTGGGACAATCAAACGGGTATTCCTGAGAGGAATAAGTCTTTTCTGGGTAAAAATTGGGATGTTAGATAATACACTCATTTCCTATCACCTTAAGTCCCATCTTCTGCCGAATAGTTACCTGAGAGGTAACGGGGTATTAGTTGATAGCGCTATTAGGCTTGGCAACCTCACACCGTACCTGAGAGGACGGGCGTGATCTAATGACCTTAAATCACGACCAATGTTTTGATAGGGGCATTGGCGAAGGGCAAACAATCTGATGCCATCTTGCGGTTCAATAATATGATTATAATTGGTATCAAATGCTGCTGACGAAGCTTGGTAGATACGATGTAGTAGTTGAGTTGGATTGGCTACCCAAGAATACAGCCGAGATTAAGGTCCGAAGAAACTAGTGCAAATACCCTACATTAGTGGTAAAGCAATAGTAATTTTTTGAAATTGCGAGTCATTAGTATATGTAGATTGAAGAAGGGGATGGATTCCTCAGAAGCTGCATAGATTAGCAGGAGAATGAATAAATTAACTATCAAAATCGGTACCTAATACCGAGGATTGATGATTGATTGATCATTTGAGGAAATTGATGTGGGGTAAAATACACATATTTGTCCCGTGTAAATTGTATAATTATTGTATATGTTTTATTTGTTTTTATTTAGTTTTAGTGTGATATTATATTATTTTGTGTTGGGCCAGGTCCAGGTGCAAATGGAGCAAAAACGAGTAATATGGAAATAACCAGCCAGTTGGGCAGAGTGAGATTCCAGCGACCAAAGTAAAATTACCGCTATTTTTTCAAGTGGGCATAGCCCGGTATCTCTATGCTATCTATAGTGGGGTGCCATATTAAAAGATATACATGCTTCAATATATTAGGAATAATATACTAATATTACATGGAGAGGATCTGACGAAAATATACTACTAAAAATAGAGTTCGTATAATATAACTATATTATTTTTTAGGCGACTACTAATAATTTTTAGAGGGACAAAATTGTGAAGAAAATACAAAAGGTTGCTGCTATTTATATATCAAGAATTCCAAGTCCACTATGGGCTGTGAAAGGCTAAAGCCTAATAGAGTTTACATGATATTATGAATGATTGTGGGCTTTTAAATTGACATTAAGTCAAACCTTGGTTATGAAGTAACATCGGACGAAAACAAGATATATTACGAAACAGAAGCATAGGGTAGAGATATCATACTCAGCCGCATATCTATCTTGGAGACACACGAAGACAGGGTCGGCCTAATGGGCTTCCAACCCTAGGCACATGCCTAGGGCCACCGAAATTAAAAGGCCTCCAAATTTGCTGTGGGTTTTATCTATAGTAGGCCTATTTTGAGTTTTAAAGCAAACATCCCATAACATAAAGGCCCATCCAAATTATCAAAACACAAAAGGCCTCACCTCACACAGCGCGCAGAATCAGAATGTGAAGAAGAATGAAAGGCCGCGGCTGCAGAATGAGGCACCCTAACAGTCGCAGATGAAATTGAAGAATGAAAGGTTGGTAAGTAATTTATTAACGGCTATTTTTGCTTTTGTACATCTATATCTTCTTCAGTTCTTCGATTTGATAAACATAAACATTAAATCATCTGTTCTTCGAGTTCGATTAAATCAGTTAGTTCTTCGATTCCGTTCTTTGATTAAATCAGTTCTTCGATTTGTGGCAGTGGTAGACGTTGATTGATTCGGGAATTAGGGCTTATTCAGTTCTTCGATTTGTGGCAGACGTTGATTAATTTGTGGCAGATGTTGATTGATTCGGGAATTAGGGCTTATTCAGTTCTTTGATTTGTGGCAGTGTGGGTGTGGCACAGGTTAGATATCTAATATCCTCATTATTCTTTTATAATTTGATATTTTTCTGAATCAAGTTATTGTATAGGGAATTAGTGCCTGCTTATTTGTTGAACTGATCTTGTTATTTAGGCACTAGGCTTGGTTGTTTGTCTATTTACTTTGTTGTTTAAGGAATTAGGGCTCATTATCAAGTTTGTTTGATTAGGAAAAAGAAAACCAATATATACAGAGAGAAGCCAAATAGCCTGAACTAGTTTAAAATTTCATTTTAATAGGTAAGGTAAGATTTCTGAACTTGGATATAAGATTTGAAAAGCCCATTGGAATTACTTGCGGTAATCTAAAGTAATTCAAAACAAATCTTTTAACAATAACAATGGAACTCGACAGCAACGACATTCTAGAGCATGTTATCTTAGCAAGGAATCACAGATGATGGAGGTTTAATAACAATGAGAATCCGAAAAGGGCCCCAAAATTATATTTCGCTTAGGGGCTCTAAAAATGTTGGAACGACTCTGCATGAAGATACAGAGGGAGACGTACGAAGTCAGCCGGGGACGAATTTTTAGAGAATATTGACAAGGGTTCAAGGCTAGAGAATTATTGGGATTGAAAAAGGGAAGCTTGGAAGTCAAGGAATTTACGGGTTCTTTTATTTTCTAGTTTCTTTTATTCTATGTCAATGAATTCATTATTCGAACCTTGTTTGATTATTTTTAAGACTATGTTTCTTGGCTAGATTTTTGTTACTACCTAGATAAGATGAATGGTTGCAATAAAGTTTGGATTTTATTATGAATTTATAATATTTATGGATTTATTTATGTATTGTAGGCGATTTAATTATTAGCTAGATGTGTATGCATGCCTGATTGTGTTTGAATATTGTTTATTGCTAGGTTCAAGATTTTGGTGACTGTCGTATCACATAAAAAATCTTTAATCTTTAGGGTTAAATCGGCCGATAAACCTTAAAAGCAATATTCGGTAATCTTATAAAATCAAGTGTTCTACTAACTGTCACACCCCCAAAAATCCACATGCGGAGTATCGCCGCTTGGAGGCGTGACTGACCAGGATCAAGCCACCAATCATATTGAACATAACAAGTAATAAGTAAAATTCAACCACAATATGAAAGGTGTTTCAAATCAAAAAGGTAGTTAAGTGTTTAGCGGAAGCATTATTGTAAAACCCAGTGTAAGAATTAAGTACGAAATAAAGTAATGTTTTTAGCATGGCACACACTGCCATGTCCCACAACGACCGCGCCTCCCTGTGCAAGCTCCATGAGTACCTAACGACCTGCAAGGCATGTAACAACGAGTCAACAACAAAGTTGAGCGAGTTCACAGTTGGTTGTTTAGTTTTAATGTTTGTTTCGAAAACCATAAGTTGTTTCGTAAACCACGAGTTAACCAGTATCTTTGTTTCCCAAACCATATCCATAATTAGTGGGGGCTTCCCCATGTTAACCACCAGACCTGTTTACCATATCGACCACTGACTAAAGTAAGTTGGTGCCCTGACGTCAATGTCTATCATCATTGACTAGTGCTCAGATCCATTAGTTCACGCCCGTCCTCTGCGGCACGGTGTGAGGCTTGTCAAACCTAAATAGCGCTATCTAACTAATGACCCGCTCGCCATTGGCCCGGCGATTAAGTCGATATAAAAGGAGGGACTTCATGATAGAGAGTTTTGGTCTAGTATCCGTGTTGTCACCCTTCAGTAAAGAGGGTGTGTACGCAATCCCCAAACCAGGAGATTACGCAGGTTCCGATTAAGTTCTTAGTACGTGTTGTCACCCTTCAATAAAGAGGGTGTGTACGTGTTCCAAACCAGGAGATCACGCAGTTTCAGTTCAAATCCTTTACCCATTCCCAACCCCTGGGAATCCCATGCCTTGTAGAAAGTGTGAACTCACCTTGGTTTGCTCGGTAAGGTTAATTTCTTTATTTAACAGTTGATCAATCAAATCCTATTAGGATCACCAGTGATAATCAGTACGTAAATCACAAACTTATGTGCACATTGTACAAGTCATAACCAATATAGTTCGTACTATCACACAAGTCGTAACAAGTATTCATACCGACACGTATTCACATTACAAGTTAGGGCCGTACACGCATTATGTCATCTTATCACTAATTTGTCAAACGCAAGAGATTACCACTCAAACAGTTTATATTTGACCCATGTGTTTAACCATTCATCCTTTATACGTATCATGCAAATAACACCACATATTGCCATGCTAGTTATAACATTCAGTCATGCAATCCAACCTTTTAACACACATCATAAAGTAATATAATAAGTGTTTGGTTCACCTAATGTTCGTTACACAACCTATCCAATCCATGTTGTCAATACTTAACCTCTATCATGCAAGTATATTTTCACAATAATTCAAGCCTGGTTCGAGTGTACCGCAAGTGATTTGTGAGGCCCAATGGTACCGGCCCAAGTGCACAGTGGTGTGATAGTCTACTAGTTCCAAGCCCAGCTAGGTGTTGTAACCTGCTGTGCGGCCCATCACCGTCAACGACTCAACAGCTCTTAATACTCACCATATTCATGTGATTATTATATAATATCAGGTACAACACGTGGCTCCTAACATAACTCAAGTTTATCGAAACATGCACACAATCTCATCATCATTAAAGCCCACATGATACCAACAACTACACACAGCCACGTATAGCAATAAAACCATGACTAACCATTATTTATTATCACACACTCCCACATAGGTTTGTAATCATTCCACACATTCTATTTCATATAATCAACATATTTACTATCCATTGCCATGCGTGTGTAATTCATACAGATCCTACGATTATTCATAATTAACATATTCTAGTTACTCTGTTTATATTACACAAAATATATCCAAGACTCATTATCATACATATATAATCTGTTACATCAGATTGCACGTAAACAAGATCCTCAAATAGGGAATCAATATACACATATCACAACTAGTCAAATCATCATAATTAATTCCCCATATCATTACAGTCGAGCCACACTAATAACAACCCTTAAGTTCATGTTTTAGTCCATACTTATCAACACATATTCATATATTATCGTGCCAGAACCCAAGTCGCTTTATAAACAACTCTAAAATAATTCAGATCACGCATATTATTAGTACTTATCACGATCACATTCACATATATAAACACAACATCAAGTATCAATACTACTATGCATGACGAAAGGATTTGACTTGAAACATAGTGAGATTAACTAACCGGAGAAAGTCAAGATGGAATTGAGGAAGTCCCACGAGATGGGGGAGGGGTTTCGTCGTCGATTTCCAAGAGAAGAGAGAAGGTGAGAATATGTTAGGGTTTGTGCAACTTGATTCTTAATTATACATAACATAATGTTCCCTAATATGAAAGCATAATTCACACGGGTTTGAGGGATTTGATTCGGGCCAGGTTTGAGGTGTGTGGGCCAAGATGGGGATGGGAGGCCCACTTCACTAAGGAGTGTGTAAAATGACCAAGTCTGCGGCCCAAACTTAGTTAGCATAATCTTCTAAACTAACTAATTAACCCACACTTATAAACACTTAACTATTTCATGTATGAATAACCAGTATACACCCATAGGTATTTAGTGGTGCACGAGCGTAATCCCACAAGTTCCACATGGTCGCACAAAATAAGCAATTAAACGTAAAGGCATACGCCAAAAGTTGTGGAATTTAAGTAATGCGAACCTTAAATATTCGGGTTGTCACATCATCCCCAACTTGAAAGAAATTTCGTCCCGAAATTTAGCACGTAGTTACTGGGGAAGCTAGTTAGGTTGCATGGTTTCCTGGTTTTCCTGGGGTGTCACATCATTCCCCCGTTGGTTTGGAATTTCGTCCCGAAATTCCGCAGTAGCTTCAGCCTCAGTAGTGGTTTCATTGTTTTCGAATAACTGGGGATATTTGTGTTTCTTTTTGTCTTCTCGTTCCCAGGTAAACCCTGGGCCACGACGGGAGTTCCAACGAACTCGAACAACAGGTATCCTGGTGCGTTTGAGAATCTTGACCTCCCGGTCCAAGATTTCCACTGGTGCTTCGACAATCGCAACTGATCGTCGATGGTGAGCTCCTTGAAAGGAACTATGAGGGTTTCATCTGACAGACACTTCTTCAGATTCAACACAATGGAATACGTTGCGAACTCCACTGAGTTCTTCGAGTAGATTCATTCTGTAGGCCACCTTGCCAATTCTCTCCGTGATTTCGAAAGGTCCAACATATCGCGGTTGAGTTTGCCTCATTTACCAAAACGAACTACACCTTTCCAAGGTGAGACGTTAAGTAGTACTCGATCCCCAACCTGGAACTCGAGCGGTTTCCTGCGCTTATCAGCGTAGCTTTTCTGACGGTCACGAGCTGCCACCATTCGTTGTCGTATCTGAGCAATCTTTTCTATTGTGTCTACGACGAGTTCTGGGCTAGTGATTTGGCTGTTTCCAACTTCTGCCCAACAAAGAGGTGATCGTCACTTCCGTCCGTACAATGCCTCGAACGGAGCAGCCTGGATGCTGGTGTGGTAACTGTTGTTATACGAAAACTCCACTAAAGGTAGATGTCGTTCCCAGCCGTTAACAAAGTCGATTACACATGCTCGAAGCATGTCTTCAAGAGTTTGGATGGTGCATTCAATCTGCCCATCCGTCTGTGGATGATATGCTGTGTTCATGTCTAGACTTGAGCCAAAGGATTTGTGCACCGCTTGCCACAAATCAGATGCAAATCGTGGGTTGCGATTAGAGGTAAAGAAGGTTGGCACCCTGTGCCTAGCAACTGCTTCCTTCAGGTAGATGACTGCAAGTGTAGAGAACTTGTCCATTTCTTTGATAACTAGAAAGGGTGCTGGTTACGCAAGATAATCAGTGAGCATCCAGGTGATATTGTTTCCGTTTCGAGTTATAAGTAGACTATCGACCAAATCCATGGCAGTCTGTTTTTATTTCCATACGAGCGTTGCTGGTTGCTGATGCTACACCTTGACTTTCCACAAGTCTATCCATCATTCACATACTTAACTAGATGAGCCTTCATGTCCGATTACTAGTACAAGGCTTATAAATCCTAATGCCTCTCGTCAAAACCCAGACGACTAGAATGTCGAACTGGTGTGCTTGCTTAACGCGAGTTTCCCTATAGTTGCCGTGTAATGAGACCCACATTCGTTTCATGAAGTAGCGAGTATCGTTCGACTGGTCATAGGTTGCTTCCCCATGCCCCGCATGGGTTCAACTTGAAGATTCCTTTTTCTTCAGTTCTCCAGTTTGGATAGAGCGAGTCTGGTCCTGGTAAGTTAGAGTCGATAGCGAGCTGCAGAGCTCGTGTACGTTCAGGTTTCGCAGTCGCATTCATCCAAAAGTTCCATCCAGCGATGTCATTGTATGCTTTAGCTCCTTCGAACATCGGTACATGGGAGGCCCTTGTGATCGGTCTAAATAATACATCTGGTACCGTCCAAGTGGTGCCTCCACCCAAAAATCCCAAAACCACGGTTTTCACCACCAGTCGTGTGTGTCGTGCAGTTCCTCTTTGAAGCTCCATCATGTATGTCATAACTCTCTCATGTTGCGTCGATGTGCAGCTGGGACTCTGATTCGGACCATAAGGATATACTACTGAATCACCCGCATCCTCGGGTAAAACGATGCTCTACGACTCTTCACCATCAAGGTCCATCTTTTCACATTCTGAGCCACGTCCTAACGCGTTACTCACTGTGCTGGCAGTCACACCTTCCATACTACCATCAGTTGTCCTCACTTATGCCCCGATTGATTCACAAGAGTTGACTCCCATGAGTTGCTGACAAGGGTTAAGGATTCGTTTGAAGCCAATTCGCTGGTGCTCATTGTCGGTAATCAAGGTCGTCAAAGTACTGAGGTCGGTAAAGTGCTACGCTCATCCTCCTGCCCATCGATGTTGCAAGTGGTTCGAGTAATACTCAGTATGTTGCGGGAGTGTTGCAGATGTGATCGCACTTCAGAATCTGAGGCGTCAATACATGAGTTCCAGCAAACGAAGAGGAAAAAAAAGAAAGGTATCGATCGATCATTCGACGCTGCGACATCCTACTCAGGGACGTTCGTATAAGCACCTAACATTCTACACGGTTCGCTAGGTGTTCAGATGGGTGTTCAGGTAATACTCGATAGCATCGAGATTCGAAAGGATCCAGAGATGAATGAAAAGTTCACATTCGAGTAGGGGACAATCACTGCTATGACCCCTATAGGTTTGTTATGTTTCACATCGGTCAAATAATGGAACGGAACCCCTTTTCCACTTGTCAAGGCTCACTGGGACTCGCATGCACCCCACATTATTATTATGTGTGCACCCATAATAATATTGCGATTTGCATGCTCATCTCAGTTCCTCCTAACTCATGTCAAATGGTTCCTCAAACTCAGATGTCAAACGGAGGTCGTCAATGTAATAAGATCACAAAAACCTAAGGACTATGGCATACTATCAACGCATCAAAAGGTGAGCAAGCAATCCATGCCATCTTGCTATAGTGACGAGTGTATGTTCGTGTGTTTCGTCATAAACAAATGTGTACTGTCACATCAAAGGAAACATGGGTGAGAGTGTGACAACTCGAGTTTTCAAGATTTCTATCTTTGCATTTATTGCGCGTTAAATGTTTAAGTTGCTTGATTAATACGACTTGTTTGTTTCACAACTGTGCACGTTTGTAGTATGTTAATCGTAATGTGATTGATATGTTGTATACGGTATGCCTTATAAGTGTGTATTGATGTATGTCTTAATTTTTAATTTATGTGTTATATAATTTACCAAGGCATCTGTTAGGCCAAACACCCTCACCCACACATAAATGAAATCACCCTAGTGGTGAAAACACCTTGTGTGTTTTCGTCCACTAGTGGACCAATGAAAACATATATGGGCCTTGGCCCATGGCCTAGTATTGAGATATTTTATAAACAATCTTCACGGAGAAGTTTCTCATTTTTGGCAAACCTTATCACATTGTTTCTCTCTCTCCTTTTGAAATCCGACGGCACACATCCATCAAAGTACCACCTTGCTGCTTAGGTTAGTTATTGATTTCTTGTTATTATTGGATATCATGAATGTACAGGTAGTATGTGATGATTTGTATTGATTTGTATGTTATGAAAGATCTGAGGATTTAATGATAGTCTTGATATCAATGATTTAGTAATCTGTGCAATGGTGTTTATTGTTTGGGTAGGTTGATAGTTTGTTGAAACTGTTGTGATGATTGATGGAATAGATATAGAGTTTCTGGGTTTTATGTTACTGTAAGTGTTGTTGATGATGATGATGATACCAGCGAAAACACCCCACAATCATAAACTGGACGAAATCACATAAGTGATTTCGGCCCAAGTGTGTTCGGCCCAAAGGTGATTTCGACCCAGATAAGTTTTCGACATTTAGTGATTTCGGCCCATAGGAGTTTTCGGCCCACCTGTGTTTTCGGCAAGGGAATTCGACCCATGTGTGTTTTCGGCCAATATGGGATTTCGTCCCATATAATGTTTTGACATAAGTGATTTCGTCCACTTAGGTGATTTCAGCAATATGTATACTGTTAACTGTTACATTATTAATTATGTGATTCAATTTAAGTTAATCACTTAATTAACTCAGTTAGTTTATTATACTCTGTTAAGTATGTAAATCTCAGTTAAGTTGTTAAGTGTTAACTTCATTGTTTGAGTAACTCTGTTAGTGGATAAATTCTGTTAATTTGTTAACTGGGTTAACTGACTTACTCTGTTTATTTATTATTCCAATGAAGTGGATTAATTCTGTTATTTCATGAAATCTGTTAACTTTATTCACTCAGTTAACTTGCTAGTTCTGCTAGATGCCAACTCTGTTAAATGTATGGATGCAATTAACTGCTTGTGTTGCATGATATGAACTGTCAAACACTCTGTGATATTACTGTGATGATAGTTACATGTGAAATATTACGAACGTGAACTGATTGAGTATACGTGCACTATAGGACTTGACTGATTTATTGTGAGCACTTAACTTAGCATACCGAGCAAACCAAGGTGAGTTCACACTCTTTCTAAGGCATGGGATTCCCGGTGGTTTGGGAATGGGTTAAGAAATTAAAATGAACCTACATATTCTCCTTGGGTAGGATATGTACCGCCATCCTCCTTGGGTAGGATGCCAATATAAATCCTGTGTATTCTCCTTGGGTAGAATACGTACGTTCGTCCTCCTTGGGTAGGACAACAACCTTAACGTACGTTTGTCCTCCTTGGGTAGGACAACAACCTTAACGTACGTAAAACCTACGTACACTCACACTCGCTACGGTCCTTGGATCAAGAAGGGCACGTACAAATATGACTAGTCTACACATGGGAAGCCCCCACTAATCATCGCACAGATGCCTGGATTGGCCGCGATAAGGATTAATACGATACATTGTTTTCAAAACGAACAAACGATTTACGAAATGAATACTATAACCAAGTAACCAATTGTGAACTCGCTCAACATTGTTGTTGATTCGTTGTTACATGCCTTGCAGGCCTTTAGGTGCATATCAAAGGGACTTGCTGTCTGAGAAGCTGGAGTGGTCATGGGTCGAGACACACGGAAACGCAATATAAGACTAAGAGCTTACATATGGTTTTATAAACACTTAACGAGTTAAATATGCTTCCGCTGTAAACTGTGAAATATTGTAACATGGTAACACTTGTTGTTTATAAATGAAAGTATTATTTATCTATGCTTATGAGTTCAAGGTGATTGATGGTTAAGATCCTGATCAGTCATGCCTCCAAGCGGTGATACTCCGCGTGTGGATTTTGGGGGTGTGACATATTGGTATCAGAGCCATTGGTTATAGTGAACTTGGTTTTAAAAGGGGGAAACTGTTTTTGTAAAACCAGACTATAACCGGACAGATTCTGAAAACGGGAATACGACCATGACACTCAGCTCCAGATTGCAAGGTTCGTCCCTCTTATACTCATTGTACTACATAGCTAGTGAACACCTACATACGATAATGCATGTGATAGCACGTTTAGCACACCGATATGAATTCATGAACACTTTCACGTACTAAGTGACCGATAGGGTGGTCTTTCCCTAAACCTTCATAACATACGCTACGTGATACTCTTTGATTCCTACTTGAGTGTGGGGAACCATTTGACATGAGTTAAGAGGAGCTGAGATGAACATGCAAATCACAATATTATTGTGGGTGCACACATAATAATAATGTGGGGTGCATGTGAGTCCCAGTAAGGCTTAACAAGTGGAAAAGGGGTCTTGTCCCGTTATTTGATCAATATGAAACATGACCAACCTGTAGGGGCCATAGCAGTAATTGTCTCCCTACTCAAACATAAACGTGAACTTCTCAATTTTAGTTGGATCCCTTCGAAACTCGGTGTTGATGAGTACTACCTGAGCACCCATTAGAACGTCTAGCAAACCGCGTAGAATGTTAGGTGCTTATACAAACGTCCTTGAGTTGGATGCCCCTGCGTGGAATGATTGAGCGATACCCTTTCCTGCCCCTCCTCGTCTCCTGAAACTCATGGATTGACGTCCCCGATCCCGAAGTGTGATCACTTCCGCAACACTCTCGTATCAGATAGCGAACCACTTGAACCACTCGTAACGACGACGGACAGGAGGATGAGCGTAGCACCTTACCGACCTCTGTACGGGTTAGGTTAAAACATCATCAACCCAAGGAACAATGACAGTTTTGGGAGTTCTTTAACCTGAAGATGACGGGGTCAGAGATAGAAGCATATACGAAACGGTCCAACGAAGTGGTAGTGTTATGTCCAACTATGGTGGATCCTCCCATCAAGCGCATTGAGCTGTACCTCAAAGGCTTAGTACCAGAAATTCAAAGTCATGTGACTTCTGCTAACCTTGCTACTATTCAAGATGTTACTCGTCTTGCTCATCGTCTCACAGACCAGGCAGTGGAACAGAACAGGCTGCCTAAACGTATCAGTACTACTACTACCACTACTATTACTTCTGCTATTCCTAGTGACAACAAGCAAAAATGGGATGGAACCTCCAGCAAGGGTTCGACTTCAGTTCAGTCCCAGGCACAGCAGCGAAAGATTGATGATTTCCAGAGCCCCAGTCAGTAGTCTTCTGGTAGTCAAAGGCAGGGTGGATATCGAGGAAATCACCCAAAATGCAACAGATGCAACAGACACCACAGTGGTCAGTGGAACAAGGTTCGTTGTCAGAGGTGTCTCAAGAATTATCATGAAGCCAAAGATTTCAGGAGTTCACAACCTGCACATCAGAATCGTCAGCAGTAACAGCGAGCACTGCAGAACCAGCAACAACAATACTCAGGGTAACGGGAATAACAACGGGGGTAATAACGACGACAAGGGTGCCAGGGGTCGAGTGTTCATGGTTGGTCAGGGTGATGCTAGAAATGACCCCAACATTGTGATGGTTTCGACATCGTCATTGGGATGAATTGGTTATCCCAACAGCAAGCAGAGATCCTATGCAAGGAGAAGGTCATTCATATTCCCCGTACTGGCAAAGAACCTCTCGAAGTTCAAGGCGACAAGAGTGGTGTCGGGAGTGGCATCATCTCCTTCTTGAAGGCTCAGAAGTGTTTGCAAAAGGGCCACACAGCTGTTCTAGCACTTGTTACAGATACATCGAAGACAGAGAAGAAGTTAGAGGATATTTCTGTTGTACACGACTTTCTTCAAGTGTTTCCTGAAGAGTTACCTGGGTTACCGCCCCATCGCCAGGTCGAATTTCAGATCGAGCTAGCTCCTGGAGCAGCACCCATAGCTCGAGCGCCTTACTGCTTAGCTCCAACTGAACTGGAAGAACTGTCTAAGCAATTGCAAGAACTCTTAGAAAAGGGTTTCATACGTCCTAGCTCTTCGCCCTGGGGAGCTCCAGTATTATTTGTGAAGAAGAAAGACGGTACCTTTCGCATGTGCATAGATTACCGCGAACTAAACAAGGTGACCGTGAAGAATCGCTATCCTCTTCCACGCATCGACGACTTATTCGACCAGTTGCAAGGGTCGAGCTATTACTCGAAGATTGACCTGAGGTCAGGCTATCATCAATTGAGAGTCCGGGACGAGGACGTCTCCAAAACAGCATTCAGAACTCGCTACGGCCATTACGAGTTTTTGGTCATGCCATTCGGGCTAACGAACGCGCCTGCGGTTTTCATGGATCTTATAAACAGGGTGTGCAAACCTTATCTTGACAAGTTTGTTATTGTTTTCATCGACGACATCCTAATTTATTCGAAGAATCGGGAGGAACATGAGCAGCATTTACGACTTATTCTGGAACTTCTTCGAACGGAACAGCTGTACGCTAAGTTTTCAAAATGCGACTTCTGGCTTCGTGAAGTCCACTTTCTAGGCCACGTGGTAAACAAGGATGGGATTCATGTCGATCCATCCAAGGTAGATTCGATCAAGAACTGGCCTGCACCTCGCACACCAACCAAAATACGCAAATTCTTGGGTTTGGCGGGTTATTATAGACGGTTCATCAAAGACTTCTCAAAGATTGCACAGCCGCTTACATTACTGACACAGAAAGGTGTTGCTTGCCGTTGGAGTGATACACAGGAAACAGCGTTTCAGCACTTAAAGGATAGACTTTGTAGCGCACCTATCCTCTCATTGTCTGAAGGCACGGATGATTTTGTAGTCTACTGCGACGCATCCATCCAAGGTCTTGGATGTGTGTTGATGCAACGGGATAAAGTTATTGCTTATGCTTCACGCCAACTTAAGATTCACGAACGGAATTACACTACGCACGATTTAGAACTGGGAGCTGTTGTTTTTGCGCTCAAGATATGGCGACATTACCTGTATGGCACCAAGTGCACCATCTACACCGATCACAGGAGTCTTGAGCATATCTTCAAGCAGAAAGAATTGAACATGCGGCAACGTAGATGGGTCGAGCTACTGAACGATTTCGAGTGTGCCATAAAGTACCATCCGGGCAAAGCCAATGTGGTGGCCGATGCCCTCAGTCGAAAGGATACTACACCTAGGCGTGTACGAGCGTTGCAACTCACTATTCAGTCTGGTCTTCCTTCACAGATACGAGATGCTCAGGTAAAAGCATTGAAACCAGAAAACGTCAGGGCTGAAGCCCTACGCGGATCAAGGCAACGGTTAGAACAAAAGGCAAATGGCGCCTACTATATAACGGGATGCATTTGGGTCCCACTCTATGGCAGTTTACGCGAGCTTGTAATGGAAAAAGCTCATAAGTCTCGCTACTCAGTACATCCTGGTTCGGATAAGTTGTACCACGACCTCAGAACTACATATTGGTGGCCTAGCATGAAGGCCCACATAGCAACTTACGTTAGCAAGTGTTTGACTTGTGCGAGAGTCAAAGCGGAATATCAGAAACCTTCAGGCCCACTCCAACAACCTGAGATACCACAATGGAAATGGGAGCAAGTTTCCATGGATTTTGTTACTGGCCTGCCTAGATCTCAACGTGGGAATGATACTAATTGGGTGATCGTGGATCGACTCACAAAGTCTGCTCACTTCTTGGCTATCTAGGAAACGGATAAGTTCTCCACTCTAGCAGACGTATACCTTAAGGAAGTTGTCTCGAGTCACGGGGTGCCCACCTCTATTATCTCCGAGCGTAATGCACGTTTTACTTCAGAACTGTGGCAAGCAATGCACAAATCTTTTGGCTCTCGTTTAGACATGAACACAGCTTATCATCCTCAGACGGATGGGCAGTCTGAGCACACCATCCAGACTCTTGAAGACATGCTTAGGGCATGTGTGGAATTTTCGTATAATAACAGCTACCACACCAGCATTAAAGCTGCTCCATTCGAGGCATTGTACAGACGCAAATGCCGGTCACCTCTCTGTTGGGTAGAGGTGGGGGATAGTTAAATCACAGGTCCAGAACTTGTAGTTGATATTACAGAAAAGGTTGCTCAGATACGACAACGCATGGCGGCAGCTCGTGACCGTCAGAAAACATACGCCGATTAAGACAGGAAACTACTCGAGTTCCAGGTTGGGGATCGAGGGCTACTCAAAGTTTCACCCTGGAAGGGTGTGGTTCGTTTTGGAAAACGAGGCAAACTTAAACCGCGATTTGTCGGACCATTTGAAATCATTGAGAAAATAGGCAAGTGGCCTACAGACTGAACTTACCAGCTGAACTCAGTGCAGTTCACAACGTCTTTCACGTGTCGAATCTGAAGAAGTGTCTGTCAGATGAGACCTTCATAGTTCCTTTGAAGGAGCTCACTATCGACGAACAGTTGCATTTCGTCGAGGAACCAGTTGAAATCACGGACCGGGATGTTAAGGTCCCTAAGAACACCAGAATACCTCTTGTTTGAATTCGTTGGAACTCCCGTCGTGGCCCAGAGTATACCTGGGAACGAGAAGATCAAATGAAACTCAAGTATCCCCAGTTATTAGGAAACACTGTAACTATTGCTGAGGCTGAAGCTACTACAGAATTTCGGGACGAAATTCCAAATCAACGGGGGGATGATGTGACACCCCAGGAAAACCAGTAAACTACACAACACAACTAGCTTCCTCAGTAACCATGTGCTAAATTTCGGGACGAAATTTCTTTCAAGTTGGGGATAATGTGACAACTCGAGTTTTCAAGATTTCTATCTTTGCATTTATTGCGCGTTAAATGTTTAAGTTGCTTGATTAATACGACTTGTTTGTTTCACAACTGTGCACGTTTGTAGTATGTTAATCGTAATGTGATTGATATGTTGTATACGGTATGCCTTATAAGTGTGTATTGATGTATGTCTTAATTTTTAATTTATGTGTTATATAATTTACCAAGGCATCTGTTAGGCCAAACACCCTCACCCACACATAAATGAAATCACCCTAGTGGTGAAAACACCTTGTGTGTTTTCGTCCACTAGTGGACCAATGAAAACATATATGGGCCTTGGCCCATGGCCCAGTATTGAGATATTTTATAAACAATCTTCACGGAGAAGTTTCTCATTTTTGGCAAACCTTATCACATTGTTTCTCTCTCTCCTTTTGAAATCCGACGGCACACATCCATCAAAGTACCACCTTGCTGCTTAGGTTAGTTATTGATTTCTTGTTATTATTGGATATCATGAATGTACAGGTAGTATGTGATGATTTGTATTGATTTGTATGTTATGAAAGATCTGAGGATTTAATGATAGTCTTGATATCAATGATTTAGTAATCTGTGCAATGGTGTTTATTGTTTGGGTAGGTTGATAGTTTGTTGAAACTGTTGTGATGATTGATGGAATAGATATAGAGTTTCTGGGTTTTATGTTACTGTAAGTGTTGTTGATGATGATGATGATACCAGCGAAAACACCCCACAATCATAAACTGGACGAAATCACATAAGTGATTTCGGCCCAAGTGTGTTCGGCCCAAAGGTGATTTCGACCCAGATAAGTTTTCGACACTTAGTGATTTCGGCCCATAGGAGTTTTCGGCCCACCTGTGTTTTCGGCAAGGGAATTCGACCCATGTGTGTTTTCGGCCAATATGGGATTTCGTCCCATATAATGTTTTGACATAAGTGATTTCGTCCACTTAGGTGATTTCAGCAATATGTATACTGTTAACTGTTACATTATTAATTATGTGATTCAATTTAAGTTAATCACTTAATTAACTCAGTTAGTTTATTATACTCTGTTAAGTATGTAAATCTCAGTTAAGTTGTTAAGTGTTAACTTCATTGTTTGAGTAACTCTGTTAGTGGACAAATTCTGTTAAGTTGTTAACTGGGTTAACTGACTTACTCTGTTTATTTATTATTCCAATGAAGTGGATTAATTCTGTTATTTCATGAAATCTGTTAACTTTATTCACTCAGTTAACTTGCTAGTTCTGCTAGATGCCAACTCTGTTAAATGTATGGATGCAATTAACTGCTTGTGTTGCATGATATGAACTGTCAAACACTCTGTGATATTACTGTGATGATAGTTACATGTGAAATATTACGAACGTGAACTGATTGAGTATACGTGCACTATAGGACTTGACTGATTTATTATGAGCACTTAACTTAGCATACCGAGCAAACCAAGGTGAGTTCACACTCTTTCTAAGGCATGGGATTCCCGGTGGTTTGGGAATGGGTTAAGAAATTAAAATGAACCTACATATTCTCCTTGGGTAGGATATGTACCACCATCCTCCTTGGGTAGGATGCCAATATAAATCCTGCGTATTCTCCTTGGGTAGAATACGTACGTTCGTCCTCCTTGGGTAGGACAACAACCTTAACGTACGTTCGTCCTCCTTGGGTAGGACAACAACCTTAACGTACGTAAAACCTACGTACACTCACACTCGCTACGGTCCTTGGATCAAGAAGGGCACGTACAAATACGACTAGTCTACACATGGGAAGCCCCCACTAATCATCGCACAGATGCCTGGATTGGCCGCGATAAGGATTAATACGATACATGGTTTTCAAAACGAACAAACGATTTACGAAATGAATACTATAACCAAGTAACCAATTGTGAACTCGCTCAACATTGTTGTTGATTCGTTGTTACATGCCTTGCAGGCCTTTAGGTGCATATCAAAGGGACTTGCTGTCTGAGAAGCTGGAGTGGTCATGGGTCGAGACACACGGAAACGCAATATAAGACTAAGAGCTTACATATGGTTTTATAAACACTTAACGAGTTAAATATGCTTCCGCTGTAAACTGTGAAATATTGTAACATGGTAACACTTGTTGTTTATAAATGAAAGTATTATTTATCTATGCTTATGAGTTCAAGGTGATTGATGGTTAAGATCCTGGTCAGTCATGCCTCCAAGCGGTGATACTCCGCGTGTGGATTTTGGGGGTGTGACAGAGAGAGGTTCGCGAAAGTGCGATGACAGAAGAGAGTAAGCACACAAGTGTTTTCAAACAATAGTTGTTACGTTTATCTAAGCATATCACGAGCAAAGTTCTATGTAACTAGCAAGTAGGCAATATAAACATAAATCATATCACCTATAGTGTGGAGTCTTGCACGTGGAGCGAAGCGTCGTTGTGGATCGTTGAGCACTGTTCAGGTTATAGTCTGGTTTTATCCCAAAAGTTTCCCCCTTTTTAAAACCAAGTTCACTATAACCAATGGCTCTGATACCAATCTGTCACACCCCCAAAAATCCACATGCGGAGTATCGCCGCTTGGAGGCGTGACTGACCAGGATCAAGCCACCAATCATATTGAACATAACAAGTAATAAGTAAAATTCAACCACAATATGAAAGGTGTTTCAAATCAAAAAGGTAGTTAAGTGTTTAGCGGAAGCATAATTGTAAAACCCAATGTAAGAATTAAGTACGAAATAAAGTAATGTTTTTAGCATGGCACACACTGCCATGTCCCACAACGACCGCGCCTCCCTGTGTAAGCTCCATGAGTACCTAACGACCTGCAAGGCATGTAACAACGAGTCAACAACAAAGTTGAGCGAGTTCACAGTTGGTTGTTTAGTTTTAATGTTTGTTTCGAAAACCATAAGTTGTTTCGTAAACCACGAGTTAACCAGTATCATTGTTTCCCAAATCATATCCATAATCAGTGGGGGCTTCCCCATGTTAACCACTAGACCCGTTTACCATATCGACCACTGACTAAAGTAAGTTGGTGCCCTGACGTCAATGTCTATCATCATTGACTAGTTCCCAGATCCATTAGTTCACGCCCGTCCTCTGCGGCACGGTGTGAGGCTTGTCAAACCTAAATAGCGCTATCTAACTAATGACCCGCTCGCCATTGGCCCGGCGATTAAGTCGATATAAAAGGAGGGACTTCATGATAGAGAGTTTTGGTCTAGTATCCGTGTTGTCACCCTTCAGTAAAGAGGGTGTGTACGCAAATCACAAACTTATGTGCACATTGTACAAGTCATAACCAATATAGTTCGTACTATCACACAAGTCGTAACAAGTATTCATACCGACACGTATTCACATTACAAGTTAGGGCCGTACACGCATTATGTCATCTTATCACTAATTTGTCAAACGCAAGAGATTACCACTCAAACAGTTTATATTTGACCCATGTGTTTAACCATTCATCCTTTATACGTATCATGCAAATAACACCACATATTGCCATGCTAGTTATAACATTCAGTCATGCAATCCAACCTTTTAACACACATCATAAAGTAATATAATAAGTGTTTGGTTCACCTAATGTTCGTTACACAACCTATCCAATCCATGTTGTCAATACTTAACCTCTATCATGCAAGTATATTTTCACAATAATTCAAGCCTGCTTCGAGTGTACCGCAAGTGATTTGTGAGGCCCAATGGTACCGGCCCAAGTGCACAGTGGTGTGATAGTCTACTAGTTCCAAGCCCAGCTAGGTGTTATAACCTGTTGTGCGGCCCATCACCGTCAACGACTCAACAGCTCTTAATACTCACCATATTCATGTGATTATTATATAATATCAGGTACAACACGTGGCTCCTAACATAACTCAAGTTTATCGAAACATGCACACAATCTCATCATTATTAAAGCCCACATGATACCAACAACTACACACAGCCACGTATAGCAATAAAACCATGACTAACCATTATTATCACACACTCCCACATAGGTTTGTAATCATTCCACACATTCTATTTCATATAATCAACATATTTACTATCCATTGCCATGCGTGTGTAATTCATACAGATCCTACGATTATTCATAATTAACATATTCTAGTTACTCTGTTTATATTACACAAAATATATCCAAGACTCATTATCATACATATATAATCTGTTACATCAGATTGCACGTAAACAAGATCCTCAAATAGGGAATCAATATACACATATCACAACTAGTCAAATCATCATAATTAATTCCCCCATATCATTACAGTCGAGCCACACTAATAACAACCCTTAAGTTCATGTTTTAGTCCATACTTATCAACACATATTCATATATTATCGTGCCAGAACCCAAGTCGCTTTATAAACAACTCTAAAATAATTCAGATCACGCATATTATTAGTACTTATCACAATCACATTCACATATATAAACACAACATCAAGTATCAATACTACTATGCATGACGAAAGGATTTGACTTGAAACATAGTGAGATTAACTAACCGGAGAAAGTCAAGATGGAATTGAGGAAGTCACACGAGATGGGGGAGGGGTTTCGTCGTCGATTTCCAAGAGAAGAGAGAAGGTGAGAATATGTTAGGGTTTGTGCAACTTGATTCTTAATTATACATAACATAATGTTCCCTAATATGAAAGCATAATTCACACGGGTTTGAGGGATTTGATTCGGGCCAGGTTTGAGGTGTGTGGGCCAAGATGGGGATGGGAGGCCCACTTCACTAAGGAGTGTGTAAAACGACCAAGTCTGTGGCCCAAACTTAGTTAGCATAATCTTCTAAACTAACTAATTAACCCACACTTATAAACACTTAACTATTTCATGTATGAATAACCAATATACACCCATAGGTATTTAGTGGTGCACGAGCGTAATCCCACAAGTTCCACATGGTCGCACAAAATAAGCAATTAAACGTAAAGGCATACGCCAAAAGTTGTGGAATTTAAGTAATGCGAACCTTAAATATTCGGGTTGTCACACTAACTCTCAATAGCTGAAAGGTGCGAGGTTATTATTAGGTCTAAGCGATTAAACCGTAAGGTGAGTCCTTCTTAGGAAGTTAACCTATTAGCTTTTGTCTAACAAGTCTAGTTAAGAACCCAAATTTATCCTTGGCTTGAGTCCCGAAACTGAGAGAGTCTTGTAGGGTACTTTCATAAATCATTAGAGGTCCTGACAAGGAGTCTAATTTACCGGTGACTATAACAGCCTTTTGGGTGCCCTAATGTACTCTTAAGAAGGGTTAGGAGGCCTAGTTGGTAACTCGAAAGGTTTAGAATCTTACAATCCCGGTCCATAATAATCAATATTCAAATAAAATTCATAACTAAAAGCAACCAGGATTCGAGTCTAGGTAGTGTTTCCACCGTCTGAGTAAAAACCCAAAGTAATTCATTTTAGTTAACTTAGTTAATTAATTTAGTTTAATTTAATTGCTTCCTTAGGATTTTTAGAAACCCCCCCCCCCCCTTAAACATAAAAATAATTAAGTATTGCGTCTGAGTCAGTCTAGATAGGTAATTAGCGTAATTAATTAGAGTCTCGTGGTTCGATATCCGGATTTACAGCAGCTATACTAGAGTCGATCGGTACACTTGCCGGTTAGTAGTTTAGTGTGTCTTAGTGAGTCTAGAATATTACTTAGTCTAGAATTAGGTTAATTTAGCTACTTTAATTAAACTACTTTTTAGCACATCAAGTTTTTGGCACCGTTGCCGGGGACTCCTTGGCAATTGCGTTAATTACTTTATTTGGACTCAATTGACATCATACGTGCTAGTTTTTTCTTTTGTTTGAGTGATAGGTGTCTAAGTATTCTAGGGTCTTTTATATTTTGTTGAGTCATAGTTAGAGTCATTTTGCTTGCTTTTGTGCCGGTTTTTCAGTGGATAGCCGCAGAAGCCACCCTTCTCCTCTTCAAATCTCAAGGTTTGTTCTTCTTCATCTTCCACCCTTTCTGACTCTACCCTCCACTCTAAACCACCAGCCTTTGACTTCACACTGAAGTCATCACCACACAATTCACCACCACCTTCCTGTCCTTCTAGCCCACTACCCGTTGTCCATATGGCAGGTCATCAAACCGTTCACCAGCAATCCACCACCGGTTTCACCGGTGCGAACTCACCCATCACCCTTCCCACCATCAATAATGATAAATCATGGAAAATCCCTTCATACATCATGACCGCTATCACCAACTCGTGTCAATTTCATGGTCGTGGTGACGAGGATTCCCCAGCTCACATCAGCCGCCTCACCCGCCTCTGCAACACCTTTTCCATTGAAGGTGCCAACCTTGATGCCCGTTTCCTTAAGGTCTTCCCATTCTCACTCACAGGCCGCGTAGATATCTGGCTTGATTCGCAGCCCGCGGGTACGTTTACCACCTGGGCCACCCTTAGAGATGCTTTCCTCGCTAAATACTTCCCACCCGCCAAAGCATCTCGTCTTCGTGACCAGATCCATTCATTCTGGATGGAGCCTGACGAGCCCTACCACTTGGCCTGGGAAAGATTCCAAACCCTACTCTCCCATTGCTCTCAACATGGCTTATATGATTGGGCACTTGTAGAGAAATTTTACAACGGTCTCACTCCCGAGGTTCGAGCCTGATTTGATACTTTTGCAGGAGGCCACCTTATGGGTAAGAAAACGGTGGCCGAATGCAATATTCGAGAGTTTCGCCCATTCCGACATTGACCACCGCTCCATCGGCAGGACTTCCATTCCTGTTTCTAGTACTCCCTCGGCCGGTCGAGGAGTACACCAAGTTAGCTTGGATACATCGATGGCCGCAGTGATCGAAAACCTTGAGAGAAGGCTTACCAGTAAGATTAACGATTTACAAGCGATGGTAGCTAGGTGTGAGATGTGTAGGGGGAATCACGATACATAAATTGTCCCATGCTCACTCTTGAGCAGGTCGTGTTCATAACGAATAGAGGTTCAACAAACCCTTTCAACAATTCAAATTTAGGGTCCAATTGGCATAGTAACAAAAACACCTTCTATTCTTCCAGTAATCCCCTTGGTTTCCAGACGGGTTCAAATCAGCAAGGTCAGTTTAGCTCAGGGGGTTCAAATAGGCAATATCTTAGTGGGGGTTCAAACCAAGAGGGTCAAGTTAGGAATGGGGGTTCGGGTGGTAGTCTAGATAGAATTGAGGAACTTCTTTCTCAATTAGTGATGAAAGATCAATCAACCGTAAAAATAGGAATTGAAGAATGTGATGGCTCTCTGGGTAATTCTGGCGACTTAGGTGTCCTTGTTAAACCCTAGCAGATTCTTGATACTCCTATTCTCGATTGATCTTGATTACCATCTTAGGGTTTGTCCTATCGATCCTTAGGAGATAATCAGTTGAAATCGGATTAGGGTTTTATAGTTAGGGTTCTGCAATACATCTTCTTCGGCGCGGATTGAGTTGAATTCGGATCCAATTTTTCTGATTGTAGATGGGGTGTGCGGTTGTTTCCTTTGCATTAGGGTTTCAGCAATTCATCTTTAGTTGATTTCAGATTATCGTGATTAGGGTTCTGATCGTTGTTTTCTGATTAGCGACGGGGGTGCGGCTGTTCATTATTGATTAGGGTTCCGGCAGGTTTGTTCCTCGTCACTTTTTTTTGTGTCGGCTGGTTTTGTAGATCAGAATCTGTCTGTATTCAGATTAGGGTTACCCATGGATGAAGGTAAAACTGATGGTGTATTCCTCGAGATGATCGTGCCAAACCATCACTTTCTTTTGAGACATTAGCTAGCCGTGTTATTGATGTTGACGGAAATACATGGCTGCCACGTCGGGGTATTGTTCAGTCGTCTCATATGGAACCTAGGAAAATCAACATCATCGATGAATTGTTAAAGTCTACGGTTCAGGTTCCTGTGGAGAATGAGCAGCCAAACACGAGGGCTTCGGAAAATAGGGAAGATAAGGCTAGTTTTCAGGTCCGAACTGATATGGGTAGTGCTTCGAAGCCTATGTCTTATGCTGATTCGGTTGTGGCAGCCAAGACCAAGCAGGTAAACTTCAGAACTCTTGCGAGTCCGGTGTTGCAAGATGGTTGTGATGTGGTTCTCCCCCGGGAATCTATTAAACTAGTTCAAGACAGGTTAGCAAATACATTATATGGGTACTTCTTGGGGGATCGGGTGGCTTATCCAGTTGTTGAGTACTTTGTGAGAAACAACTGGAAGAAGTTTGGTTTGCAAAAGTCTATGATGAATGCAAACGGGTTTTTCTTTTTCAAATTTGCGGACAAAGACGGTATGATGAATGTTCTTAAAGAAGGACCTTGGATTACTCGTTCACAACCTCTCTTCCTTAGTGTATGGTCGCCTACTTCGAAACTAGAGAAGAAGGAAGTCAAAAAGATACAAGTTTGGGTTAAAATCCATGATGTTCCTATAGCTGCCTATACGGTAGATGGGTTGAGTATGATTGCTACGGCCATTGGTGAGCCAAAATTATTGGATTCGTATACCACCACTATGTGTACAGATGCTTGGGGAAGGAGCAGTTATGCAAGAGCTTTGATAGAAGTTTCAGCTGAAAATGACTTTAAAGAGGAAATAGTTATAGCGGTGCCTGAGCTAGAACGTGAAGGTTTTATTAAAGTAAAGATGGTTGTGGAATATGAATGGAGTCCCTATAGATGTGCCCACTATAAGGTTTTTGGACATGCTGATGAGTCTTGCCCGAGACAGCCTAGGAAGTGTCCTAGGGAAGTGCCTAAACCTCAGAAACAAAATGTTGGGAAGCAACCGCGTGGTCCAGTGAAGACTCCAGTAGTGGATGAAGATGGCTTTGTGGATGTGGATGGTAAAAAAGCGGCTAGGAAATCGGGTTTTCATGTTAATAAAGCTAAGCCGAAATTCGAGTACAGGCGGATTGGGTTCAAAACGAATGGAGGGGTTAACAAATCGGATCCTTCGGTTAGTGTAGTATCCCGGAACCCGTTTGATGCCCTAAGGGATGAGCAGGGTACGGTCCGTCAAAAGAGCAACGAGACGAGGGATGATATAGCAGATTCTGATGATGAGGAGGTTGTTGAAGTCTATAATGAAACAAATGAGTTTATGATTTCGGGCTCATATCCTTTGTCTTCAAAAGCAGGGACAAGCACCTCTTCCACAAAGTTCACTAATGGATAATCTGTTTCAAGGCAATTTTATTTTTGATGATGGAGGATAATGACTCTTGTTGGTTACGTTTGTTTTGTCTACTACACATTTTTTCATGATGTAAAGTAGACTAGGTTATGAGGTGTCATAGGTAATTTGTTTTTGGCTTACATATATGGGGCATGTCCTGTATATGAACTAGTGTGGAATTCATCCTCACTACTTGTACTTATTTGCGTTTGTTTTAATAGAATCACCGGGGTAACCCTTTACCCAAAAAAAAAAAGATCAATCAACCCAAAGAGCCTTAGAGGCCACTCAAAGAACCCTAGAGGACCATGCCATATTATTAAAGAACAATCACTCCAACTTTTTAGACCTTCAAAGGCAAGTCGATGACATAAATCGTAAATTGAAAGAAAGACCATCGGGTCAGTTCTCGGGTAACTCTAAACCCAACACAACCAATCATCACGTTAAAGCTATATCTACTAGGTCGGGTCTAGAGTTAAGAGAGATTGGTCCACCACCGGTTCGAGTAGAGGAAGAGGAGCCGGTGGATGAGGAGATAGAGTTAGAGGCCCCTCCACTAGAGAAGAGTGCTAGGAATCCGGTTAAGCTAGTTAGACCGAGTCCTGAGATTGATCATGCTCGTACTCCTTATTTGAACGTTTAAAGAACCAAAAATACTCTAAGGAATACGGGTACACCCTAGATATGTTCAAACAACTTAAGATCAATCTACCATTAATCGAAGCCCTCAAGCATATGCCGAAATTGTCACACCCCGACCACGTGGGACAATCAAACGTGGCGGAAAACGTCGGGGAGTGTTTTAACAGAATTAATTGTTTCATAACCATGGCATTCAAAGTTGTACTTTATTTATCAACATAAGAGTTACATTGTCTTAAACAGGAAATAAAGAGTTCATAACATAGTTAAACTAAGTCTATCTTCATTTTAAGTCTCTAAGGCACAGGTCCGCCCTAGTGTCACGATCATCATCCTATGCAAAAGCTCCTGAAAACACATGTGAAAATAGGTACGTCAGCATAAAAATGCCTGTGAGTTACATAGGTTTTGTGAAAATAGGATTCATGACTTAAGTTTAAGAAAAAGTTGTTTAGTAAAAGTCAGTCATGAACCTTGTAAATTGTTTTGTTTTGTAAGTCATTTAAAAAGCGATAAGATCAAATGATACGTATAAATAAAAGTATAATGTATGGTTAAATGTATAACCAAGTAAAATGAGTTGTATAAAGTAAATTGTTTGTAAACCAAAGTCTTGTGAAAATCGTGTTACTTGTGTAAAATGTATAAGTCCAAATTGAATGATTTAAATAACGCTATGATATGTAATATAATACAAACACTTATATATAGGAAGTACCAGCGGCGTATCCACCATGCTTGTATCATATTACTCACATCTCGTTACTTAAGTCACTTAAGCAAACCACCAATGTATAAAGTCTATGTTTAAACCAATTGTCAAAAGTCCTCGTATAAATTGTATCAAATGTTAATAGTCCAAAAGTAGTCAAGTAATGTGTAACAAATGTTATGTATTGTAAGTAAAGTATTGTCACATAAACCAAATGTAGAAATGTACAAAACAAAGTATTTTGAATATATCAAAAAGTTATGTTTTGCAAAGTAAAAGCATGCTACATCGATACAAACATTTATGTGGTAAGTTAACGCATACATTCAAGCCTTGAGACAGTCGGATAACCCTTTTAGTCAAGGTTATCAAAAGAAATATTTTCGGATTCAGTCATTCCTTACATCCAAACAAACCCGAGATGTCAGGAATGGGATTTGTCAAGTCCTATGGTACCACTACTTACTACCGAGCGGCGTAGCTAATGTTAATGAACGTATATAAGTCTCGTTTGTGCAAACAAAATGTTATAGCAATTGTATACATGTCATATGAAAACAATGTACTAAGTATGCTAAGTTAACATACAAAGCAGAAAAGTCATGTAAATCAATGTGCTAGCATGCTATCAGTCAACATACATAGCAGAAATGTAAAGTAAAACAATGTACTAAGTATGCACACAATGGGCATACATAGCATGAAATGATAAAACGATGTACTAAGTACGCACACAATGGACATACATAGCATGAAATGTAATGTAAATCATGTACTAATAGTGTACTAATGAGCATAACAAGTATACGATGTGAAAACAGGAAAGCACGAAAGTAACAAGTAGGCACATGTGTTTCACCCCAAAACGTTTGGAAAACAGTAAAAGAGGGGGGTTCTATGTACTCACTTGAGATTGCTCAGAAGTCCTAAGATAACCACCAAGCAATGCTAGAGATCACGGAATCAAACGGCACCTAATATAAGTAACTATGTTAATAAACCGGACCTATATCGGAGGATCGGATAGAATGAGGGCTTGTAAACCAAATGAGTATGGGAACTCAGGTAGTATGGTTTAACAAAGCCTACATACTAAATGAAACCTAGCCTAAGTGCTTACGACCCTTTACGACCCGTTTAGGTAGCTTATGCTACTTTAACGCGTCATTCGCGTGAAACGCGTTCGGAATGCCTAACTAGTGCTATGATAAGTAAAATATGCCTTAACATGTCTAATATTGTTACTAAATCAGTTTAGATACCAAAAGTTATGTTACATATGCTTAAAATGAATTTTGGCGTAAAAAGGCATTTTGGTAATTTACCTAAGGCATATATACTACCTATCATACAACTACTCAAACGATGTGACCATAAGGTATAACCTCGGAAGGTTATTCCCTATATACTATGGTCACCTAATGTGCTTGGTCGGATCCTAATGATCGACCAAACGGGTCGGGTTCGAAAGTATAAGCGATTGTTTAGATCGCTTACCTTACGACCCTATATAAGCACTAAACTAAAAGTGACGAGCTAAGCATGTTAAAACATGCTTAACTAAGTTTAGAAAACATGTTTGGTTACAAAATACGCAAGAATGCGCATTTTGGCCGAAACTACGACTCGTCACTGAGCCTAGATAACGTGGTAATCAGTAGGTATAGTCACTAGGGACTATAACCATCGTGATCACGCTCACGTTATGAAGTTCAAACGAACTTCGTGTTGACCATAAACGGGTCAACGCAGAAAGTCAAACATAGTTCGACTTTCGGACTAGAAAAGCGATAAAAGAACGAAGGAACACTTACAAAGGGTCCCCGCTAGCTAATCTCGATCCAAATAACTCAGGTATGAAGCAAGGGCTTCAACTTAGAGCACTTTTGATCAGATTTGTGAGGAATGAGTGAAGTTGAGGTGGGTATTATAGTAAATGGACAACCGTTAGGATTGTTTCTCGAATAACGTGATCGAATCTCATCCGTACATGTGTTGGAATGTTAGGGTAACTCATTTGCCCCCACCATCAGAGATTAACATGTGGCATTGGCCTTTGGAGTGTTTAAAAACCATTAATCAGCAGCCAAAATGATTTTCTACATCTGACCCCTGCTTGCGCACCGTAAGACTTAGAACCTTGCGGTGCGCAAGGACCTTGCAGGTCTGATATTTTCAAAAATGGCAGAACAGGCCCCAGAAGCTCCAAACTTGCTATTTGATGCACTTTTGACACGTTTAAGCCCCGTTAACCCCATTTCAAAGCTCTAAAATGAAGTTAAAGTATAGGGAACTTAAAATATGCTTGAAAACATCACGGATGTCGGTTCGTTTGGCCGTACAATTGCGTTGTTCGGTTAATTACGACGGAATGCGCATAAGCGCGAAAAACGATCCAAATGGCGTGACGAATGGATTTTTCTCATGCCAAACACTAAAATAAAATATTTTAGTGCTTACATAAATTTTTGGTTGTCCGGATGTATTCAAAACGTAAGTTATGCGCGAAAGTGCAAACTTGTGCACTTTTTGACGCTTTTAGTCCTTGAATGAGCCAAAAGTTTATTTTTGCACACCGAACCCCTCAAAGCCTATTTCTAAGCTATATAAAGGATATTTAAGGTGTGTTTAACTTATGTTCATGTTCCAGAATGTTCGTTACAGTTCAAATTGGCATACTTTCATAGTTTGTCAAGTTTAGTCCCTGTAAGCGAATTAACTTGTTTTTGCCATACCAAAGCCTTCAAACTTATTTCTAAGTTATGTAAGGGTTATTTAAGGTATGTTAAGCATACGTTGATGTTCCGGAGTATTTGTCGCATTAAACTGATTACGTTTACGCACCAGTTTGCGTATAATTCTCCAGAAAGCGATGTAGAGTTTAAAATTGCACAAAAGTCAAAACATGAAAAATGTAAAACATAACCAAACAAACTTTGGGATCAAATAACTTTGTTTTATTGATAATTGAACTGTTCACAATGATAACAAGCACAGATGTTACAGAAATATGCTAAGTTCTTAAAAGGAATCCTTAAACGGAAAGATAAATTAGAGGAAATTTCGAATGTTTCATTAAATGTCGAATGCTCTGCCATGGTCACGAACAGCCTACCAGAAAAACTCACTAATCCGGGTGTCTTCACGATCCCGTGTTTGTTCGGTGGTGATGTCCAAAACCATGCTTTGGCCGACCTTGGTGCTAGTATTAATTTGATGCCATATTCATTTTATGAAAAACTAGGCCTTGGTGACCTAAAGTCCACTCGTATGACCGTATCTTTTGCAGACAAAACAGTTAAGTATCCTGACGAATTGTAGATAATTTGCTAGTAAAAGTTGATAAGTTTGTCTTCCAGGTGGACTTCGTAGTACTAGACATGGAAACCGATGAAAACGTACCGTTGATTTTAGGGCGTCCGTTCTTGAATACAACCAATGCTCTTATAGATGTCTTCTTAGGCACTATCACACTTCGAGCGGGTGAAGAGTCGGTAGTTTTCAAGGTCACTAACACGAGAGGGTCAAATGCTAGAGTAGAGGCAGTGGCATCGGTGGGGGAGAGTAAAGGATGTGAGAGAATAGAGACATAGAGGGTGAGTGATCCTAGGTTAGAGCCAGTGTTAGAACCTAAGTGTGGGGATCCACCTGATAAGAGAGTAGAAGATCTTGAAAAAAGAGTAAAGTGTTTAGAATCGAAGCTAGAGACACTGAGTGAAGCTTAGTGTGGGGATAGATTTAGGTTTGAAATATCTAAGTTTAAACCGCCAGATGATGAGTTGAGAGGTTGTCAGAGGTATGAGAGAGTTTGGAGAGATTCGGGTAATCATATGTTTGATGGTGCTACGGCCCCGTGAGTTTTGGTACGTAGGTGAAAAATTGGAAAAAAATGTAAAAATAGAAAAATAAAAAAAATTGAAAATTAGAAAATGTCTCTTGTTTAAGATGTTTGCAAAAAATGGAAAATGATAGAAAAATTGGGATTTCTGGTTTTCAAAACATTATATATATGAGATAAAAAAAAGGTGAAAGACGTATTTTTCGGGATGTACTGGTAGGCCCAACCGGTTTAGAAGGTTCCCTAGATTGTTTAAGAATATCTTAAATGTTAAATAATTAAGTCTTGTGGGTTCTCATCTTAGGGGATATAGAAAAACTGAAATTGTCGAGGGTATAAAAGGAACCATTATAAGTAAATAACCTATAAGTATTTTAAATTAAATTGGCACACCTTATCCTTTTTATGAGAATAAATCCGGATTCTGGTGGCGCCTAAAAAAAATTCCATCATCCATCTATATGAGCTATTTTAAATATATAAACTGAAGCCTATGGTATTAATCACTGGGATGGTGACTCGGGTGGGGTATACCCACTAGGTGGAAGTTAAAAAAAATGTGAGACTTATGGTGTTTCCCACTGGGATAGTGATAATACCCTCCGAGTTGATCAAAAAAATGTTAAAGCTCATCATCATCCATCATTCCATCCAAAATTTAATTTAAAAATACATAAGCGTTATTTATATAAGATGGTAGATTTTTAATCTTTTCCTTATAAGCCTGAGATGGGAGTAGGTGGATCTTTGGACCTTGAGTGTGACACCCTTTAAATGAAATCACTTGAACCTAATAATTACATGAAAGGGGCCTGATGAGTCGTTGGTTGGGTTTAAGTGGAAAATTATACCAGTAATCGTGGTTAAACGTTTGGAGTCTTTTAAATAATAAATCTAAAGTTTTTGAAACCAATGATCTTGATTCTGATTCCGTTTGCATAAATCTTTTTCGGGGATGAAAAAGGGTCAAGTGTGGGGATATTTGATATGGGGTAAAATACACATATTTGTCCTGTGTAAATTGTATAATAATTGTATATGTTTTTTTGGGTAAAGAGTTACCCCGATGAATTTTATAAATGAAACAAATAAGTACAAGGGTGTGTCAAAAGGACACACCAACTAGACTTGACAGACCAAGCCTAGGACAACTCGCAACACAACCAAAAACCAAACAACTAAACAAGATAGACAACCAAAGAAAAAACCAAAACCGAACTAAACAAGACACGAAAACCTACTAGCCCGGATCCACTATATCGTCTTTGATATCTTCAGTCTGCCAGGTCCTGAAAATCCTCTACCTAGCCGAATTCACACGAAATCTGAAGCCCATCAGCCGCAAACGAACCGAACTTTTAATCTTTTCAATCACTTGGGCGACTGTCCTCTTATTATTATTGAACAGCCTGTTATTCCTCTCTTGCCAGATGTAATAAGAAGAAGCTGCTATCAACAATTTACATACAATATGGTCTACTTCCTTCGATCTTGAGTGTTGCTCCACCCAAGTTTTTTTGGGTAAAGGGTTACCCCGGTGATTTTATATATTCACAAACTAACAAAACAAGTAGTAAGGTAACATCCTTACTAGTTCAAACATGGGATATACCCCCATGAAAGTAAAACAAAATAAACAACTAAAAGTAAACCAAAACAACCACTAGACAAATTATCTAGACTAAAAGGACGCCAGAGCTATACGAACTCGTCCATTATCCATTACTAAATCAGCTCCATGAATATCCCACTTCTCCAGTAACTCCTGAACTCTCGCAGTGTTCTTGAATCTGAGCCCCATCAATTTATATCTGACACTTTCTAAGACAGCCTGACATAAGGTATCCGGTGGTCTAGCGTGGTTCCTGAACAGTCGATTATTCCTTTCCTGCCAAATAGTGTAAGCCAGCGCCGCAACTAACAATCTACAAACCATATTTTTTGCTGATTTTGAAAGTGAATGAATACCAAGCCAGTCGAGAATAGCACTCCACTTTGAATCCACTTTCTCCATACCAGCTTTAGAACGAACCATTTCCCAAACTTGCGTGGAAAGCTTGCACTCAAAAAATAAATGGTCATGCGAGTCAACATTCTCATAACACAACAGGCAACACATCAAGTTCATGTTGTTACACCGTGTATGATTCCATTGCAAGATTTTGTCTTGAGTTAATAACTTACGTCGCACAACAAGTTCATGTTGTTACACCGTGTATGCTCCACCCAAGTTAGTAACGATGGCCACGTATTATCCACAGTCGCCAAGTTTACCATTATCTTCACATTACTCCACACTTGAGCCGCAAAATTACACTGGAAAAACAAGTGATCACGGCTATCCCGGTCAAAATTGCAAAGCGGACAGCACATTAAATTCTGATTTGTTTGGCTACCCGCTTCCCAAACTGCCAATCTATCCTGAGTCTTTAATTTATTCCTGAAAGCCAGCCACATATGAAACGAGTCTTTAATAATTGTATATGTTTTATTTGTTTTTATTTAGTTTTAGTGTTATATTATATTATTTTTAATTGGGCCAGGTCCTAGTGCAAATGGAGCAAAAATGAGTAATATGGAAATAACCAGCCAGTTGGGCAGAGTGAGATTCCAGGGACCAAAGTAAAATTACCGCTATTTTCTCAAGTGGGCCGAGCCCGCTATCTCTATGTTATCCATAGTGGGGTGCCATATTAAAAGATATACATGCTTCAATATATTAGGAATAATATACTAATATTACATGGAGAGGATCTGACGAAAATCTACTACTAAAAATAGAGTTCGTATAATATACCTATATTATTTTTGAGGCGGCTACTAATAATTTTTAGAGGAACGAAATTGTGAAGAAAATACAAAAGGCTGCTGCAATTTATATATCAAGAATTCCAAGTCCACTATGGGCTGTGAAAGGCTAAAGCCTAATAGAGTTTACATGATATTATGAATGATTATGGGCTTTTAAATTGACATTAAATCAAACCTTGGTTATGAAGTAACATCGGACGAAAACAAGATATATTACGAAACAGAAGTGTTGGTCCCTTTTTGCGACCCTGTTCGAATGATGTAACTTTCTTCTCTCGTTGAGACGGGTGTTTGTGAAGTATATAAACATTCAAAGAATAAAATTAGAGACAGTGAGAGTAGGATTTCTTCAATGATTAATTCTTATAAAATAAATGAATCGTTCTATGAACATAAGAATTAATCTTTGTTTGGCGGAATCAAACAAAGAAGAAGGGGTCGATCCGAGAATAAACTTGGATCTTGAATGTTACCCCCTGGGCCAAACCAGGGGGTAAACTCTCACAAAAACTCTATATGAAAATTTACTTCTAAAAGACACACATAATTCCTACGAAGGAATTATGTATTTATAGAGAATTTCATGAGCCTATCTCAAATGTGATTGGTTGATGGGAAGTTGGTATGTGTGCTCAGAGCCTTATCTTTCTTTATCCACCAACTTGTTTTTCATTTCTGATGATGTCTTCACATATTAATATTTTTCCTTTTCTTTTATGTGAAAGCTTTTCACATAGAAATATTCATTTCTGATGAAATGCTTTTCAAAAGGAAAGATTCATTTTCCTTTTCTGATGATTTCTTTTCCCAAAGAAAAGATTCCTTTTCTTTTTCTTATGGAAGCATTTTCATAGAAAAATACTTAATGTGTTAATAAGATATATTATCTTATTAACACAATTCTTTGACTTTGTATCTTGTAACCTCCATAATGTCCCGCTAACATTTTGAAGTCTTGTAACCTTGTAGTGATCTTTAATTAAAGAATTAGAAGCTTGATTTTTTTCTTTATCGGTCTATATATTTAGTGCTTCTGGGACGGTTCGTCGGTCGGTTCGTGTTGATGGAATTAATTTCTAAGTAACTTAAACTATTTTTAACAACAAATACAATAAAGTTTCCTAACAGTCACCCCCTATTTGTTGTTGAAAATACAAACAATGCATTTATACTAAGAAATAAAAAATAAACTTGTTGAAGATGTATCTTTCTTTTCTTCTTGTCACGTTATCATGTAGGCACCTTTTTAGTGATATTCGTTGACTGTATCTTGATATTGGCATGAAAGTTTATATGGCAAACGTTCGACTTTTTATGGATGATCATCTGATTATATTTCATTTGTTGTTATAATTCTTCACCTCGATTTATAATTCCACTTAAATGTAAGCATTATATCTTGTATCCCCACCACATAGGATATAAGTATCTTCTATCCAATATAGGATAAGTGTTTAGGCTATCGATTGATGAGGCTTCAAAAAATAACGAATCATGCAAGGCTATAAAAATGATCTTGAACCGTCGAGGTTTTTTTTTGGATCATAATTTCTATTTGATGAAAATCTGATAAAATATCAAAAAATCTGATGAAATATCAGATTTTCTAATGAAATATTAGAATTCGGTTAAAATATCAGAAATTCTAATAAAATATCAGAAAATCTGATAAAATATCAGAAAACCTGATGAAAATATCAGAAAATCTGATGAAATATCAGAAAAATCGAAAAAAAAATTTACTAGAAAATCTGACGAACGGATCAGAAATCATCAGAAAATCTGACGAACGCTCTGATACCAATTGTTGGTCCCAGTTTAGACTTAAAAACATCTTTTCACGTAATATGGCAAGTGATTTAAAAAAATGTGAAAATAGTGTGCGGAAATAGAAATCAGACTTTCAAGAAACAAGACCTACAGAATTTTCAAGTTTAAATCACTTTGAAACAAAATGGTTTACAAGGTGATTATGAGATTATTATCTATTACAAACGAATACTTATGAATTTTGAGGTGAAAGGACAATGGAGTTTGTAGTATGTATTGAATGCTAGGCTTAACTCATTGTTCTCTGCTTGATGAGCCTTCTATTTATAGACGGCTTTGATACATGAATAAACATTTGTTTATTCATGTTTATGTCCTGCAAAAAGTAGCTTCTTGACATATTCATCGAATCCAATAATCAAGTTGCCTTTGTCATCATGATATCCAATAATGTCAACTTGCTTCGGTTATTGTGGCAGGATAGAACTGATTTTTAGACAAGTGGGGTTTTATCAGAATTTCTGATAACCACTTTATCAGAAATTCTGGTGAACAAATCATCAGAAAGTCTGATGATCAGAACCGCCAGAAACTGATGAGATCCATCAGAAAAGCCTTCTCTGAAAATCTTCTTTCAGTTCTTAATCAACTTATGATTCTTTGAAGTAGATTTTGTTCTTTTCAGTTGTCATATCCGATATTTTTCTTGTTGTTTTGATCTTCAGGACTCTTATCTTCTTCATAGATCAAGCTGAATCTGATTTTCTTCAATACTTACAAATAAAGTTTCCTAACAGTTTCCCCCTAAGTATTGTAAGAAAATGAACTATCTCATGAACAGAAAATTTCCAAACAGTGGAAACTTAAAATTTGCAAATCAAACAAGTTACTACTATTTTGAGAAACAAATTACATGATGAAATAAAATTTAAAACAAATATGTTCTTCAAAACAGCTTTGCTCTCTTTAGTACATCTCCATCTTTTAATTTCTTTCTGTAAGAAATGTACTTGTTGCAGATGTCATACATGTCTTTGTACCAGCTTCTTGCTTGAATCCAATCTTCAATCATTTGTTCAATTTCCTGCCTTTGATTCTCTTTATTCATTCCTATCTTCTGAAGTTGTTCTTGTCTCTTGTTCATACCTTTCATAATAAACTTCAGAGTCTGATTTGAGTATTTACAGATTTCAACACTTCTGAACAGAGCCTTGTTCTTCTCAAAATCTCTGTAGACCACTCCATAGATATGTCTGTCTTTTATCATTGGCAGTTCAATGATGTCTCCAGATCTTGCATCTTCTATTAGTTCTAAGGGAATGCTTGTGTCTGGTGCACTGAGATAGACCTTTTTGTTGTGCACATAATCATAGTTGATGCATAAATCAAAGTCAGAAAAAGCTACTCTTTCAAACAACTTTATTCCAGCATTTGATATGCTCTTCAATGCTTTTCTGATTTCTTTTGTGTTTTTCTTTTCCTTTTCATAATGATCCTTCATGAACAGAATGTCCAAAGGATGTAATCTATTAGCAATGTCTTCATCAGTCACTTTTCTTGTTCCCCATTTTCTCTGAGAAGTGTGTATCTGTTCTGCAGATAAGTTCCTCCAATACCATCAGTTCCAATTTTTACTTCATCTACTTTCATGATACTTTTTACTGGATTTTCATTGATGTAGTGAATGCTTCTTGGACCTCTTTCTAACCTCTCTGCCCTTATAGCCAATCTGTAAGGAGTTGGTGGCCTTTCTGTTACATCTTCTTTTGACCAATAGTACTTCACCAGATTGTATTCAGGAAATATCATTATATCCCTGTCAATTTCACTAACCATGATTGATTGAGTTTCAGAGATTTTTCTTTTGACAATCTGTGGTTTTCTTGAATCAGCTTCTTGTTCCCATTCATTCATTGTTTGCAGATTCATCAGTTTACTTATGGCAGTGTCATCAGAAGAAGTTGGTTTTGGGACAGTTTGAGAAGTTATAAGTTTCAAATTTGTGATAATTTGAGGTTTGGAAGTTGCTAACCTTTTCAACATTTCATCTTTTGAAACATTTGGAGGTGGACCCATTACAGTGGTTCCAGCTTCAGTGATTGGTGTAGCAGATGATTCTTGTGGGGTTGACTTTGGAATTTCTTGGTAAGATTGTTCAACAAGGAATTGCCTTCATGATTTCTTTGGGATCTATCTTAGCTAATCTGGCAATGTTGAAGTGTATTCTTTTCATCAGATGGTGCACTTCTCCTACCAGATTTGAGTTGCTGTCTATGCTTTTCTGAACTTCTGTGAATTTGGTTTGATTTTTCTCCTGCATGGCAGCCCATTCTTTCATCAGCTTTTCAAGGGCATCAGTAATACTGTTGTTGCTTGCCCTTAGAATAGTGACTTCCTCCAAGACTTTGTTTGCACTGTTTGATTGTCTTGATTCCACAGCATTTGTGACTTGTGTCTTCGTCTTTTTCATTTCTGTGAAAATCTTTTGAATTTCTGATGCAGATATACTGGTTTCTGGTGCCTTTTCCTTTAGCTTCTGAAGAGACTTTAGTGCTTCAGTGTTCCTTTCAGTTTGTGCCTTTATGATCTCCACTGATTCTTATAAAGTCTTCATATCTACCCTTTGACCTTGTATCTCTGATAGCAACAAGTCAAGCTTTTCTTCCACTGGACTCTTTTTGTAGGCTTTGAAAACATTTTCTAGAACAGTTTCCAATTTTTCTTGTGTCATGGGTGTTTTAGGGATGTTTGGAACAACATATATTCCTTCTAACATTCCAGCTGTAAACACATTTGCAGCTGTTTTGGAAATGATTGGATCACTTTTGGCCTTACCAGATTTTGGTGCAACCTTAAATGTACCAGAATTATCTCCACTAGAGGTGAAAAACACATTTTCATCCTGGATTTCCTTATGTCCTTGAATCATATCAGTGAATGATTCTCTATAAGTTTTTGAGGTAAACAGATTACCTTTTACCAGATTTCCTTGATCAGTTTCCTGATCTTTATCTGTTGAGATCTCAACATCTTCCTCATTTTCTGATTCAGAGTTGAGATGAATGGAACTAGTAACCTCCTCATTAACATCAGTGTTTCTATATTCTATATTGTAAGAAACATTAATTGAATCTTCTGAGTTTTTTCTTTTTAAAGAAGTATCAACTAAAACTGTGTTTAAGAGAGATGTACCAGCAACCTGAGACTCATCATGATGTACAACTTCAGTAGCTTCATTTGTTGTACCAGCAAAGTGAGTTTCTTCATAATGTTGATCTTCAGCCTCTTCATGAGTTCCTCCAGCAATATCAAATTCTTCATAGTGTTGTTCTGTTTCTTGATGAATTTCAAACTCAGAATGAGTTCCAGCTTCAGGAATCTGATGACTTTTAGCATGTTCAGTTTCTGTCTGATTTTCTGCTGGTGAGTTAGTTATCATCAGAATTCCATCTCCTGTTGTGGGCTCTGTTTCTGATGTCCAGGACTTCTCAACATCTTCTTCTTCTGGTGAAGAAGAGCAGTTAAAGACTTCTTTGCTAGGTTCTTCTGTTGGAGTATCTGATTTGGCAAGAAGTTCTTCATCTTGTAGTCTGTATTGAGAGTCTGTTGCAATAAGGCACATCATACTTTCTGGTAACTCAGGAACATCTTTATCTGATTCCCATCCATGAGTGTCATTCCAGGCTTTCATGATGTTTGAACTCCATACATCTTCCAAAATTGGAATTTCTATATTTCTTTCAGCAAATGTTTCAGAAATGAAAATTGAGATGAACCTTGGATATGCCAGATGTGAGGTTATTCTTCCATTTCTGGTAAGGATTGATCTTTTGAGTAGGTTGAAGATTTATGTCCCATAATCAAGCTTGAACCCTGTTATGAGTCCATACATGATTGATAGAACAGCTTGACTAACTTGATCAGCTTCTCCTATCTTTGATGTGAGGCATTTGTTCAATACTTCCATCATCATTTGCCAGAAGGCTGGCATTTCATTTCTTTTTACTGCTCCAATTTTGTTAATTTTCTTGTTCTTGTAACCAAGCTCAATGATAAAACTTATCAAATATTCTTTGTTTGGTGCTTCAATGTAGTTTTCAAAAACTGGAAGTTCAAGCCATTCTCTTACCCTTGCAGGAGTTAATGTTACTGAAACATTTCCCCACACGTGAGTAGAGACTTGATTTTCTCCATCTTCACTGAAAGTGTGAACAAATTGCTGCAGTAACTTTTCTGGTACTTCTCTTCCCTTTGTTAATGCACTTGAGATTGGACATTTTGTGAAGTATTCTATCAAAAGTTGACGTCTTTCATTATATTCCGAATGCTCTGTATTAATTAGCAGGTTATTTTCTTTTATTGGCAAGAATTATGTGTCTTCAACAAAGGTACATCATGTTGAACAATTGGGAGGTTGAGGTTTACTTCTGCCATTGCTTGATTTTGTGAGTTAGGGTTTGAGATTTGGAAATTTTTGATTTTGAGTGAAAGCAGGGGATTTTGAGGTATGAGGTTTTATGAGGAAGAAGGTGAGTGATTTGTGAATTTCTGCTTAGGTTGAGTTTTATAGTGAGGGTTTTAGCAGAAATGTAAGGGTTTATGGAGTTGAGGAGACATGGAACGTGCCTTGTAATGGCAATTAAAAGATCATTAATTACCTTTATTACCGTTAGATCATGTGATGTGAAATGCGGTTCAGAATGTGGCCGTTGGATCGTGGGTATCAAGACATTTAATGACGGTTGATTGTGTAATCGTGGTTATGCCTTCTCAACTTGTAGTTTCTTCAATCATTCCAAAAGAATTTTTAAACTGAATTTTGATTGGAGAATACTATCGATCGCATGACACCTTTTTATTTTTGTGGACCCCATTTTGTTAATGGTCCAATCAGCTTTCTTCTTAATATTCCTCATTTTTCAAAGTCAAAGTTCCATTCTGATGATGTCATCAGAAATTGAACATAAATTCTGTTAAGAATTTATATGTTCTTCTGATTTGAATTTTGTTGACCTTTCACATGTGGTCAACAGAAGTCAACAATTTTCAACAGAATATCTCAATTGGAATTCCCTCTCAACTTGTGAGCTTTTTCAACAGATTTTTGAAGTTTCTCTTTTGATTGAATAAAAGATATTCTAGTATCCATCTTCTTCTTTTTTTTTGGGATGAGAGGGAATGAGATGAGGTTAGTAGACTTACAAATGATTCTCTGTGTCACAACCCGACCGCGTAAAACAACAAACCACGGCGGAAACGTCGGGGAGTGGAGCGACAGAATTATTGTTCCACAACCATTGTAATTAAAGTTTTATATTATTTATTAAAGTGTTTACATTGTCTTGGAATTTAATAAGAACATAACATAACTAAACTGTCTTTTAAGTCACTAAGGCCCAAGTCCGCCTAAGTGTAGCACAAACATCATCATGCATTAGCATCTGAAACACATGCGAAAATAGGTACGTCAGCATAAAAATGCCTGTGAGATACATAGGTTTTGTTTATGCAGGATTCATGACTTGTAGTTAAAAGAAGTGTTTAACAAAAAGTAGTCATGAACCTTGTAAAATGTTTTCTTTTATAAAATCATGTGAAAATCGATAAGAAAATCATACGATATAAAAGAACAATGCATGGTTAAATAAATAACCAAGTGGAAATGAATTTGTATAAAATATGTGATTTGTAAAACAATGTCGTGTTTTTGTATAAAATGTATCACGTCTTTGATCCTGTCAAAGTGGCTTAGATAACGCTACAATATGTAATATAATAAAAGCACGTATATATAGGAAGTACCAGCGGCTTATCCACCATGCTTTTATCACATTACACATAGCCTTGTTATATAAGTCGCTTATCAATAATCAACCAAAATGTCTTGTTTAAAACCAATGTCAAAATGTTTATGTGTAAACAATGTTCAATGTCATGTGTAATCAAATGTAATGGGTAGCCAGTAGAAAGTATCTACTCAAACCGTATGTATAATGTCAATGTGAAAACCAAGGTCATGTATGGTGAATAAATAGTATTTACTAAACCCCATAGGAAAATGTACAAAACAATGTTTTTGAATAAACCTAAGTTTAAATCAAATGTTATGTTTTGCAGAAAACAATGCTTTATGGATACAAACATTTATGCAGTAATGTTTATCGCATACATTCAAGCCTTGTGACTGTTCGGACAAACCCTTAAACGAATTAAAGGTTTATCAAGTTATGTATATCGGATTCTGTCATTCCCAACTTCCAAACAAACCTAGGAAGTAGGAAACGGGATTTGTCAAGTCCTATGGTACCATTACATACTACCGAGCGGCGTGATCAGTGTTAATGAATGTATTAAGGTCCCGTTAAACATACCAAATGTCATACCAATGTAAGCATGCTATGTGAAAACCATGTACTAAGTATGCTAAGTAAATATACATAGTAGAAATGTTCATGAAATCAATTGTGCTAGCATGCTCAGTAAACATACATAGCAGAAACTGGAAAAGAAGGAGGTTAAGAAATTGCAACTGTGGGTAAAAATCCATGATGTTCTGATTGCTGCGTATACAGAGGATGGATTGAGTATGATAGCTACGGCTATTGGTGATCCGAAGATGTTGGACTCGTACACTTCGTTCATGTGTATGGATACTTGGGGAAGGAGTAGTTATGCTAGAGCGTTATTAGAAATCTCAGCCGATAATGATTTTAAGGAGGAGATAGTTATAGCGGTTCCTAACCTTGAGGGTGAAGGTTTTGTCAAACAGAAACTGTATGTGGAGTATGAATGGAGTCCTCATAGGTGTGCTCATTGTAAAGTGTTTGGGCATTCTGATGCTACATGCCCGAGGCAGACTAGGAGGGATCCTAAGGAGCCGGTCAACATCCAGAAACAATTTGAAGGGAACAACACTAGGCAGCAAGTGAAACAGCAGGTAGTAGACAAGGATGGGTTTATGGATGTGGTTCGTAAGAAAGCGGCAAGGAAAGCAGGTTTTCCTGTAAACAAGTAGAAACAGAAGTTTGAGTATAGGCCGATTGGACCCAAACCTCATGGGGGGACCAATACATTGGCTCAGCAATCGAATATCTTATCCAAGAACTCCTTCGGTGTTTTACGGGATAAGGGTCTTCATATGGGTCAGACTAGTAGTGAGGCTCATAATGATCAACAAGACTCGGATGATGAGGAGGTCATAGAAGTCTACAATGAAACGAATGAATTTATGACCTCATCATCTGCTAGAGTAGGAGCAAGCACATCTTCCTCAAAGTTATTCAATGGATAGATTGGCTCGGGGTCGTGTGAAGGGGCTGCCGGTTCTCGGCAATTTTATTTTTGATGATGGAGGATGATGTTTGGTTTTGTTTTATTTTGTTTGTCTACTAGATAGTCATTCTTGATGTTCAGTAGGCTAGGTTATGTGATGTCATAGGTTCCTTGTTGGTTGGTTTTACATATATGGGGCATGTCCTATATATGAACTAGTGTGGAACTCTTCCTCACTATTTGTACTTATTTGTGGTTGTTTTATAATAGAATCACTGGGGTAACCCTTTACCCAAAAAAAAAAAAAACATACATAGCAGAAATGTAATATAAATCAAGGTGTCCATATGTTGAGTAAACATATGCAACAAAGTGTTTATGACATCAATGTGCTAGCATGCTTAGTCAACATACATAGCAAAACATAGTTGAAATCATGTACTATATGTGTACTAGGTGAAACTAGCATGTTTATGTCATAAAAGCAATGAAAAGCACGAAAGTAACAAGTATGCACATGTGTATCACCCCAAAGTATTTGAAAGCGGTAAAAGAGGGGACTATGTACTCACTTGGGATTGCTTATTAGTCTTGAGAATAAGACCAACTAAAGCTTCAAGGATCACGGAAATCAAACGACACCTAATATAGGTAACTACGTTATTAATCGGATCCTAAATCGGGAGATAGGATAGAATGTGGTTCTATAAATCAAATGAGTATTTGAACTCATATGGCATGATTTAACGGACCTAACATTCTAATTGGAAAGCTAACTTAAGTGATTTTGACCCGTTTCGACCCGTTATGGTAGTATAAGCTACTATAACGTGTCTGTTGCATAAATCTATGGTCGGATGGTTAAATGTGTGCTATGTCAACTCTTACATGCCCAATTATGCCTAAATATGTTACTAAATCAGATTATATGTCAAAAACTTGATCACATATGCAAAATATGAATTTATGCTTCAAAAGGGCATTTTGGTCATTTTCTATGGGTATATAATCTACTTAACAAATAACTAACCAATCCTATGTGATCATAAGGTATAACCTCAGTAGGTTATTCCCTATGCAACTATGATCACTAAACATGCTTGGTCGGATCCTAATGATCGACCAAACGGGCCGGGTTCGAAAATCTAAGCGGTTGTCGAGACCGCTTAGCTTACGACCCTAAACAAGCACTAAACTAGTAGTGACGAGTTAAACATGTCAAAACATGTTTAACTAACTTAGAAAACTGATTTGGTATCAAAACAAAGTGTTTTGATACCTAAAAGTAGTTCCGTTGCAAAATGCACGTAAATACGCATTTTGACCGAAACTTTGACTCGTTACTACACCTAGTTAACGTGGTAATCAGTAGGTATAATCGCTAAGGATTATAACCATCGTGATTAATATCACGTTGCAAAGTTCAATTGAACTTTGACTTAACCAATTGATGGTCAAAACCGAAAGTTAAACTGTTGGTCAAACAGTTTGACTTTCAGCTCTAAATAGCTGAAAATAACTACTAAGCCATGAAAGAACACTTACAAGGTGTTCAAAGGCTGAAAGGAAGGTTTTAGAACTCAGGTAGGTGGCTCCTTAGAAGGGATTCCTACACTTAGAGTTCCAAAATGAGAAATGAGCAAAGAAACAAGTGAAAGGTGTGGGTATTTATACTTGACGAGGTGTCTCAAGATCATGCCATGTGTTTATTTGGCCACCAAGCAATGAATCCCAGCCATACAAGTGTTTAGGGACAGTTAGCATGACTTGGAGAAGTGTTAACTTGCTCCCCAAACAAGAAAATTGCATAAAAAGTCCCAAAGAAACAAGATGGTTGCAGTAAACAACCATTCTGTCGACACCAGGGGGTTGCGTGGCATGACAGAGACACCCCCTGGGTGTCGTGCGACGCGAGCTTAGGGCTGGAACTTTCAGAACTTTACAATTTCAGTCCCTGCACACATATTCATGCATATTTGACGTATTTAACCTCCGTTAAGCCATTTTCAAGGATCTACAAGGTCATCAAAGTATAGGGGACATAAAATATGCTCGGAAATATCATGAATGTCGGTTCGTTTGGTCGTACGATCACGTTGTTCGGTTAATTACGACGAAACTCGAACGGACGCGAAAACGATCCAAATTAAGTGACGAATGGTATTTTTGCATTTCGATCACTAAAATAAAATATTCTAGTGTCTAAAAAAATTTTTGGATGTCCGGATGTGGTCAGAACGTAAGATATGCGCGTAAATGCAAACGTACGTCGTTTTAGACGCTTTTAGTCCCTGTATGATCAAATAAGCATATTTTCGCACACCGAACCACTCAAAGCTTATTTCTAAGCTATGTTTTGGTTATTTATGGTATGTTTAGCTTATGATCATATTCCAGAATGTACGTTGCCATACGAAACGGCAGACTTTTGCAGTTTGACGGAAATATTCCCTGTAAGCGAACAAACTTGATTTTGCCATACCAAACCCTTTAAAACTTATTTCTAAGTTATGTAAAGGTTATTTAAGGTATGTTAAGCTTATGTTGCTGTTCCGGAGTATTTGTCGCGTTAAACTGATTACGTTTACGCATCAGTTTGCGTATAACTTTCCAGAAAGCGATATAGAGTTCAAAATTGATCAAAAAAATCAAAACGTGCTAAATGTCAAACATAAATAACAAACATTGGGATTAAAACACATTGTTTCATTGATATTGAATTGTTCAGAGTTTGTACAATGATTACACAAGCACAGGTGTCATACTCTGGTGGAATCCAAGTCTCTTACTTTTCTAATATTTTCTAAAACTTTTTATCATTTTGAAGTTTTAACAGAAAAAAAATTTAGAGAGAAATTTTAAGTTATATTACCAGATTTCAATCTTATGTCATCAGAAACTCAGAGTATTGTGGCAAATGATTTGTTTTCTGATGATCATACGTTGGTTTTTTTTAATATTTGACTTCTCATATGTCTTTACCCATTTTTGTTTTTCCTTCCCCCCAATCTATGAACCAGAAAAACAAGTTAACTTTAGAAACATACTATATTAACAAGTTACCAAAGAAAATATCTACACAAACGAAGTTAAACAAAAATGACCTAATCAAGGTCCATCCCTTCTCCATGATCCATTTCAAGGAGCAACCATAGTTCCGTCACCAGACCAGAATTCTGGTCAGTAGGTATGAGCATGTTGAGATTGATGTTCTGTTGAAGTCTCATCTCAGCTCTGGGGAAACCTGTAGGAACACCTCCAAAGCCTAGCTGACTTGTGATTATCCTCATCAGAAAACGAGGATAAACCAAGAATGGCTTGCCAGACCACAGATTGCTTGCAATATCTTTCATTAAATAATAAGAGAAATTGTAAGGTGTTTCTAGTACAAGTGCTCGTACAGGCTTCATCAACCTATAGGAGATTTCTTGATGGTTAATAATCTCCTTTGAGAAGCATGCTCCCATTTGTGTGACCAGATATTGCCATGGCTTTATGAAGCCATTTTTGTTGATTGCTCCTAGTGGGTTTGCAGGATTGTAACCCATCAGTTCCAAGGTTTCACCTATCTGTGCTTTTCTGAACATCACGACTTCATTATCATTATTGAGTTGTAGAACCGTCCTGATGATATCTTCAGTTACCATTATTCTTTGGTTAAGCACCACACTCTCAATAGAAGTCTGTCCTCTACCCTCAGAGCTTAACAATTTTGCATTTTTCCAGAACATTTGAAGAATGTCTGGGTAGACCATGATGTGGGCAGTGAGGGCATATTTCAACCGACTTCCCATGATCAGGTTTAGTATGGTTTGGCATCCTTCCCATTGAGGCCCCTCAAGGTTGGTCCTCAGTCTAGGATTGTGATAAGGATGGTGAGGAAGTGGGGATCGATCATCATGGATGGTTAGCATGTTTGTGAGTTTGAAGAAGAAGATGAAGTTGTAAACTAAAAGTGAGGATCATTTATAGTAAACTTAAAGTTTGCCATAAATGACATCTACCTACTTATAGATTTTGTGTCATCACAATATTTGTTATTTAATTTTCTATCAGATAGCATAAGTAATAACTGAGATAAATTCTCGTGCATTAATGCTTTAGGCGACCATTTCCTGATAATATATCATGATTATCTGCCTATATGTCACTTCAATCTCCTTAATATTGATGAGGTGTAATGAATGAAAGAGAGAAAAGTTTAACTACCATTAACGAGTTCCTAGAAAATTTTTCCGTCTATGACGTTATCAGCCCTAAGAAGAAAAAAATATAAACTAATAATAAGAATTCAAAAGGACAAAAAACACGGAAAAGAAAAAGAAAAACAACAATTATGTTTACGCAAATATGAGATATGAATAAAGAGGGAGACATGCATGAATTTGTTTTGATAATCGAGGATGATACTGATGTTTTAACAAGCTTTCTGATGTTTTATCAGAATTTCTGATGATTCATCAATCATCAGAAATTCTGATGTTTTATCATAGATTTTCTGATAGTTTATCAGATTGATGATTTCCTTTATCAGAAAACTGTTGTGTTATCCTTTGATTATCAGAAAAAAAATTTATTCCTTGATTATCATCAAAACCAATTTCAAGCATTTTTCTGGTAAAATATTACCTGTAAACCTTTAACTCAAAATTGACCATAACTCAGCAAATTGTACTTTAAGCCTTCTACATTGGCTACTTTTTCTATGGTCAAACATCCATACCTTATGCATCCATACCCCAAAATCCTCCCTTTTACACCATTCCCAAAATTTACCAATTTACCCAGTTTTGAAACAAAGTTACTGAGTAAGCTCATGTCCCCAGTCATGTGCTTGGAGCTTCCAGAATCGCAGTACATCTGCTGCACATGATGGTCCTGAAATGAAAAAATTAGAGGATTTTTGGTACCCAGACTTGCTTGGGTACTTTTTCTGATGAGATTTTAATCAGATTGTTTTCTTTTGATGGTCTTTCATCAGAATATCTGTTACATGCTGAGCCATGAACATATTTTACACTTTTCTTTTGGAGATGGTGTTTAACAAGCTTCAGTATGTCAACACACATACAAGATTCGTTATCAGAATTTTCTGATTTCTTTTCTTGTGATGGAATGAGTGGATAACTTTGAAACATTGAGTGAACTGCTTCTGGAGTATTTAAAGATTTTTGTTTGGATTCACTCCTTTTTGCTTTCAAGTTGGGTTTTGATATTTCAAAAGAGTTCTCAGAACTGGTTGATTTGCAAGATTCAGAATCAGATTCTGATGTAGATTTATCAAAAATTCGATGTGTTGCTTTCACAAAGATTGTGGGTTTGATTTCACTTATTTTTACATACCCCAAACCCTCTCCTTTGTTCTTTGGTGTAGATTCAATAAAGTTAATGAATTCTTAGCTTGTTGAAAACCTTTTACATTTATTTCCTTATCATGAATTTTCTTGTAAAGATCTTTTCTTTCTTTTTCATAAAAGGCAATTTTAGCTCTGTGATCTTAGATTTCTTCTATTAGTAACTGGTTTTCAAATATAACTTTATTCATGGTCTTTTGCAACTTATCAGATTTTTTACTATCTAATTTATGTTTATCTTGTAGATTTAGAAAATCTGACATGAGCTTATTTAACTTATGTTCAAGATCAAGATTATCTAAATTTACCTTCTGTTCTGAAGTTTCTGGTAGTTCATCAGAAAGTGCCATAAGGCAGAAATTAGCCATCTTCTCTTCTTCTTCATCAGAAGAATCATCAGACAACCATGTATTTGTCCCTGCAATCAAACTGACTTGTTGTTGCTTCTTCCAGCTTTTTCCCATAATATGCCACATCCTTTAATTTCTTGGTTTTGCACTCTGAAGCATAGTGACCCTTTTGCTTGCATTTGTAACACACAACTTCAGCCTTTCCCTTATCCTTTGATCTAGCTTCATCCCTAGATCTTTCTTCCATCCTCCCTCTGTCAATTTTCTGGTATCTTTGGCCTCCTCCCCTCAACCTCTGCTCAAAGGTTTTAGTGAGTAGTGCAATTGCTTCAGCAAAAGCTGGAAAATCTGATGATGTATCAGGAATTTCAAGATTTTGACTGTTTGAAGGTTGTGGATCATTGGTGGGTGTTCTTTGTGAGTTTGAGATTAAAGCTAATGATCCCCTTCTTTGAACTGATTCCTCAAATATTTCTTCTTCTCTGGGGATCAGAATGCTGTATAAGTCATGAAGACTCATATTACCTAGTTCTAAGGTTGAGGACAAAGTCATGGTTAGACTTCTCCACTCTCTAGGTAAAGCATCCATAAATTTTATGTTTCTTTCATCATTTGATTTTATTATCCCAAATTTCTTTAGCTAATTCAAAAGTTTTGTAAATCTTTGATATGTTTCATTCAGTTTTTCATTTGTTAAACTTTTGAATCTCTCATATGAGGAAACATTGTTTGTTCTTTTGTTTCTTTTCATCCTTTCTCCTTCTTCACAAAGATTTTCCAACTGATCCCATATTTCCTTGGCTGATGCACATGCATCAACTTGAGAAAATATGTCATTAGGGAGAGCCATTATTAAAAGTGACTTTGCCCTTTCATCTGCAGCCACCAGATCCTTCTCTTCTTGGCTCCAAAGTGTTTCACTTTTGGGAGCTCTAGAAGCAGGGATTCCTGGTGATTGATCAGTTGCTGGAATAGCTGGTATTTCAGTATTGGTACATGTGGACCCCTTTCAATGGATTGAAACAGAGCTCGGTCATCTCCATTAAGGAAATTGACCATCCTGATTTTCCATTGTGGGTATTCCTCTCTGCCCAGAGTCGGAGGTTTAGACATTGAACCAATATTGAAAGCATTATTCCATGTTTGAAAGTTTGTCATGTTTAGAGAAAAGAAGATGACTGATTGATCGCTTGAAAATGAATTATTCAATCTGCTCTGATACCAATTGTTGGTCCCTTTTTGCAACCCTGTTCGAATGATGTAACTTTCTTCTCTCATTGAGACGGGTGTTTGTGAAGTATATAAACATTCAAAGAATAAAATTAGAGACAGTGAGAGTAGGATTTCTTCAATGATTAATTCTTATAAAATAAATGAATCGTTCTATGAACATAAGAATTAATCTTTATGTCACACCCCCAAAATCCACACGCGGAGTATCACCGCTTGGAGGCGTGACTGACCAGGATCAAGCCACCAATCATATTGTATATTGTAAGTAATAAATAAAGTTCAACCCATCAATACAAAAGGTGTTCAAATCAAAACATAGTTAAGTGTTTAGCGGAAGCATAAATGTGAAAACCCAACATAAGTATTAAGTTCGAAATGTTATAATGTTTTTAACATGGCACCCACTGTCCATGTCCCACAACGACCGCGCCTCCCTGTGCAAGCTCCATGAGTACCTATCGACTTGCAAGGCATGTAACAACGAGTCAACAACAAAGTTGAGCGAGTTCACAGTTGATTGTTCAGTTATTGAGTTCGTTTCAGAAATCGTAAGTTTGTTTCAGAATCATGTGTTACCCAGTATCCTTGTTTCCCAAACCTTTACGATATTTAGTGGGGGCTTTCCATGTTGCATATTACTAGACTAGTTGTATCTATAGGTGTCCTTCCCAATCCGAGGACAGTGGTAAGTATGAGATTACGTAGGTTTTACGTAAGTGCCCTTCCCAATCCGAGGACAGTGGTAAGTATAAGATTACGTAGGTTTTACGTAAGTGCCCTTCCCAATCCGAGGACAGTGGTAAGTATAAGATTACGTAGGTTTTACGAAAGTACCCTTCCCAATCCGATGACAGTGGTACGTATCGAGTACGTAGGTTTAGCACTGGCGTCCTTCCCAATCCGAGGACGGTGGTAAGTAGTCTAGCAGTGGTAAATGTACAAGTTCTGTCTTAGTTATTCAATCCCATTCCCAACCCACCGGGAATCCCATGCCTTAGAAGTGTGAACTCACCTTGGTTTGCTCGGTTTGAATAATTACTTGGTTCCAATTAATCAGTCAAGGCCTATGGTTTGTACGTACACACAATCAGTTGACATTTACAAGTTTCGACTAACAGTCAAAATCGTCATGTACAGGTAGGTAACAACTAACACATAGCATTTATTAGTTATACAGGCTCATGCAACCATACTTTACATTTAACCGTACATGACTAACCTAGTTAATCCCTAACAGACTTAACTGAGTTTACTGTGTAGTTTAATAACTCGACGAAACACCCTTGTTTCGTCGTGAATCCCCTTCGACGAAACATTCCCTGTTTCTTCGTGATTACCCTCGGCGAAACACATTTGTTTCGTCGTGCCAGTTTCGTCGTGATTGGCGTTTCGTCCAGGATGCAATTCAGTTACGTCGTGGTATCAGTTTATTATACAGAAACCCTAACCGCCGATTACGATTAACATCAAACAATTCACATATCATCAACAGCGATCACCAAAACTTCTCATGAAATCATAACATCCTAACTATCATTTGGCTCACCTCATTTAGACCGATCAAGAAATAGTTTCGTCAAACATTAAAGTAAATCATATACTGATCATACATCCTCCCCTTACTAAGCTATCATGCCATCCGTTCATAACACAGGCTAGACGAAACATAACACAATCATAAACATATATCAATCATTCGTTATCAAGACTAGACACCTTCATACAATCCTAAAACTAGCAACCCTCGTTCTAAACATTTACAACAGCACTCAATCCTGATATCGATGTCAATACGCACATAAACAGTCAAGAGTCTTGATCAAAAAGAACGAATTAACATACCGATTCAGAGCATTCTTTATACGATCCGCAATAATCTTGCTGATGCATTTGTACAACACGTTACAACAAGCTATAGGACGGTAGTCGGTAACAGACGTCGGAGTGGATACCTTGGGAATAAGCACTAGCATCATGTGATTTAATTCACGGAGCATCTTTCCTGTAGAGAAAAAATCTATGACAGCATTAGACACATCCTGCCCAATAACATGCCAGGCACTCTTGAAAAACGCCGAAGTGTAGCCATCTGGACCAGGAGCTTTATCAATTCCAATCGAGAACATAGCCTTTTTCACTTCGTAACTAGAAACCGGCCGAACCATATGGGAAGCTATATCCGGATCCAACACATTAGAAAACAAATCAGGGGATGGCATCAACGACACGTTATCATGACACCCCAAAAACTGCTCATAATGATGAACTAAAGCAATATGAACCTTGTCTCCTTCATATACAGTACCCCGAGCATCCTTAATCACATCAATACGGCACCTATGATTTCGCGTTTTCAAAGCCGAATGAAAAAACGCTGAATTCATATCCCCAGCTCTCAGCCAATCGACCTTAGATTTCTGTTTTAGAAATCTTTCTTCATCTAAAGCCGCCTCCTGGTATTGACGATTTAATTCGGTCTCTTTGGCACGAAAATCCGCATTCATCGGATCCCGCTAAAACAAAAAGAGGTTCGGCAAATTGTGAAAGATAATAAGCTGAATTTTTGTGCTATTTTAGAGTCTCGCGTGAATGTAAGTAAACTTGGTATAGTTTGTAAAAGTGTTTTTCGTAACTGGGATTGGACGTCTAACGGAGGGCTTTGCGATAAAGGCACTAGAATAATTATTGGCTGGAATCCAGATATGTTTGAGGAAATGGTGCTGAACCAAACGTCTCAGGTAATGCATGTTCAGATTCGGTTCAAGCTAGATAAGAGACCGTTTTTCTGTTCGATAGTTTATGCGGATAATTACTATATTTCTAGAAGAGATTTGTGGCAACAACTTTCTATGCATAAGGCGCTGATTGGTACTCAACCTTGGGTAATAATGGGTGATTCTAATTCTGCTTTAAGTCTGGAAGATAAGTCTATGGGTGCTTCATCGGTTTCGGCCAGCATGAAAGAGTTTCAGGCTTATGTTGATGATATTGAGGTTTTTGACATTAATCGTACAGGTTGTCACTTTACTTGGAATTAAAAACCAAAGAAGGGAATTGGTTTACTAAAAAGATTGATCGGGTGTTGGGAAACAATCAGTTTGTTGTTGAGTACCCGAGTGCGGTCGCTTTCTTTCATCCTTATAGGATCTCTGATCACTGTCCTTGTATTCTGAAAATTCCGAAGCCTGAGGTGATGAAAAATAGGCCGTTTAAGTTTCCTAACTTTTTGACTCACAAGAAAGAATTTATGGATATTGTGGCAAAAAATTGGGGCTCGCCTGTTGATGGAGTGCATCAGTTCCGGGTGGTGAAAAAGCTCCATTTGTTAAAAGCTCCTTTACGTGCTCTTTTGTTCCAACAGGGTAATCTCCATAAAAAAGTTGAGGAGCTTATGCCACTTTAACGCGTCCTTCGCGTAAAACGTGTCACACCCCCAAAATCCACACGCGGAGTATCACCGCTTGGAGGCGTGACTGACCAGGATCAAGCCACCAATCATATTGAACAATGTAATTAATAATTATAAATCAACCAAGCAATATGAAAGGTGTTCAAAAACCAGAGTATAGTATCAATGTTTAGCGGAAGCATAAATGTAAAACCCAGCATAAGTAATAAGTTTGTAATGTCATAAAAGTTTCCACAATCCGTGCCCACAACGATCGCGCCTCCCGTGCAAGCTCCATGAGTACCTATGGTCCTGCAAGGCATGTAACAGAAAGTCAACAACTAGTTGAGCGAGTTCACAGTTGGTTGTTCAGTTATAGTAATTGTATTGTAAACCATATGTTCGTTTAGTAACCCATATATCGTATGTACTTGAATCGCAGTCTCGTAGACATGTGTGCGAAGATTAGTGGGGGTTTCCCATGTTTTCTAGACTAGGTATATTTGTATCGCAGCCCACCCGGCATGTGTGCGAAGTTTAGAGTATGGTTCGCAGCCATTCCAGGCATGTGTGCGAAGATTAGAGTATGGTTCGCAGCCATTCCAGGCATGTGTGCGAAGATTAGTTCTATTATCGCAGCCATTCCCGGCGTGTGTGTGAAGAGAAGTATATGTATCACTATTCTAGCAGTATCTACCAATAACCTTCCTCTCTCGAGGCCTATGGTATGTAATTCCGATAACAATTTAAGCATAAGTAATCATCCAAACCCATTCCCAACCCCGGGAATCCCATGCCTTGGTAAGAGTGTGAACTCACCTTGGTTTGCTCGGTATGCTAAAGAAATACATGCTCACAAATAATCAGTCACGACCTATAGTACGTACGTATACTCAATCAGTACATGTTTGTAAAGTTTCACGTGCCATCTATGTCACGAAGTGCGTTTAAGCAATTATTACGTATCATATAAGCAATTAATCAAATCCATGAAATTCATGTTTGACAGGATTAACAGGCAGTTAACATAATTTACATAGTTAACACACTTAACAGAGTTAATCATGCATGACAGAATCATCCTTAACAGTAATTAACATACTTAATAGTGTTAGCTAGCTTAACATAATTAATCATATTTAACTAGGTTAACAAACTAATGAAGTTAATAACTAACAGAGTTACACACTAACTGAGTTAACAACATAACAGAGTTTATCAACTAACAGCGTTACCAGCTAACAGAGTTATTGTTCAGAAGACTAGACTAAAACACATGTGACGAAAAATCATATTGGCCGAAAACCCTTGGTAGCCGAAATCAACTTTGGGCCGAAATCCCTATGGGTTTTCGTTGAACATGAGATGTAACAAAAACACTAGTGTTTTCATTGGGTGGGGGATTTCGTTGGGTTTCATCATCATCAACAGCAGTTACGTGTTCCAACCCTAAAGATCATCTAGCAATCAATCAACCAAACCGAACATAGTAATCAACATCACAGTGTTTAACGTTTATCAGGACCCTAGTTTATGCATACACATCGATTAACATATCACAAGTTAACAAGCCTTCACATCCTGATCACATTTATCATTCGACATCAGCAAATATCCGCCATATACATAAACCATAATCGACATATCAAGATCATTCACTAAATAGTCATCGACACATGACAAGTTGTCGGATCATCATCATCAGTTACGTATAACATCAACAACCCTAATCATCCTTCCATTATTGTCGGCCATTACATCAAAGTTTATTAATAAAAAGTTGCGTTTTGAATCAGATTATCACATGACGCATTAGAGATCACTCTACAATTAATGTTTGCATGTGAGCATGTGATTCTCGATCAAATAGAAGCAACAGTTGTGTGGTCAGTAGCTTTTGGATTGAGGTCCAATAGAAATTAAATTCATTACATTGATGTCAACTATGATCAAACAATCTGATTACAATCACGTGAATGAGCACTGAATCGTGCGATCACATATTATATTAAATCATCAATTCATGCATAATCTAGCAACAACAATTATATTATTCAAGTATATTACACATAAAAAAAACAAGTGGTACTAACCAAAACCGAAAGAACAATTGATCTGTAGAGAGAGCTTGGAGGAATCGATAATGCCGTCACACACACAGAGAAGGGACTCTAGGGTTTGCCGATTGGAAACTACTCGCAAGGGTTGGACAAAAATATAACACATTCGCTACTGGGCCGAAGCTGTGACAACTCGAGTTTCCGACATTCTTTATTCGCATTTATGGCACGTTGACTTTGACTGTCTAGTTGTTTGACTCGTCTGATTTGTAACGATACACTTTGTGTGATAATAAAAGTATTATGTTTGCTTGGTTATGTGTTGATATTATAGTATGAGACTTAGTGTATTTGAAATAACATAAACTACTGAACATATGAAACAACTCGACGAAACAGAGTTGTGATTCGCCATGAACATACTCGAGGAAACAAGCATGTTTCGCCAAACCGAACTCGACGAAACAGACTGTTTCGCCGGCCCAGTTTCGCCGAAAGCCCAGTACGGCCCAGAACGTTATTTCGTGAATATTTATGTGAAACGGGTTTAGTTTCACAAGTTAGGCAATCAGGAAACCCTAGAACACTCTCCCTTTTGTGCGACGGCAACAACCATTGTTTACCATCATTCCTAGCTCTTGAATCCGTGTTTGTTCATCTCTAATCGGTTAGTATGTGTTTGTTAATCGGTTTCATGTTTCTGTTACATCTCGATTCATGTCTGGATATGTGATTGATATGTTTTACTGCTGTGATAAGAGTATGATGATGATGATATAGATTTCAATATGTATGATGTGGTAGGATATATACAATGATATGCGAAACTTGATACAATCGAATGCTTGGTTCTGGATATTGTTGCTATATTCTGATTCTGAATGCAAGTTAGCATCTTAATAGGGTTTGATAAAGTGATGTTGTAATCGATATGTTGATACGTTTAAACTAGGGTTCATGATAGACGTTAAAACGATGATGCTGATGCTAGGATTATGTGGATATGAATTCTGTGAATGAATGTTCCTGTATGATTACTGATGTTGATGACGGCTGTTAGCATGATTAGGGTTTTCATACGTGACTGATTATGCGACGTAACTGACTGTTCGACGAAACAGGTCTCTTGACGAAACAGAAGTGTTTCGCCAAGAGCAAATCGACGAATCAGAATCCTGTTTCGCCAAACAGGGCCACGACGAAACTGAATGTGTTTCGTCAGTAATGTGTTTCGTCACTACTGTGTTTCGCCAACTGTCGTGTTTCGCCAACATGTGTGTTTCGCCTATATGTACCAGCACAGTAACTTGAGTTAGTTCTGTTAAGTGTTAACTGGAATATCTGACTGCTGTTAAATGATATACATGACTTGTGTGTTGGCGAATACGTGCTACGTGTTTATACGTGAACTGCTTGAACACAAACTGATTATGTATACGTGTATACTCTAGGACGTGATTGATTTACTTTGAGCACATACTTAGCATACCGAGCAAACCAAGGTGAGTTCACACTCTTACCAAGGCATGGGATTCCCCAGTTGGGTTGGGAATGGGATTGATTGATTACCTGTACATACATGAACACTAGACTATTTACCACGGTCCTCGGTTGGGAAGGATGCCTGTGCCAAATTCTACGCAAAGCCTACGTACTGTCCTCGGATTGGGAAGGACACTAGCACTAAACCTACGTAAAGCCTACGTACAACCGTCCTCGGATTGGGAAGGACGCCAGTGCTAAACCTACGTACTACCGTCCTCGGATTGGGAAGGACGCCAGCGCTAAATCTACGTACTCGCTACGTACTGTCCTCGGTTGGGAAGGGCACTTACATAAACCTGCGTAAACCTATACTTACTACTATCCTCGGATTGGGAAGGATACTTATGATTACGAATAGTCTAGGGAATATATAACATGGGAAGCCCCCACCAATAGAACGTACTATCGGCCCAGTAGAGCCACATGTTACATACGAACTTACTATTACGCATTTACTTTCTGTGAACTCGCTCAACTAGTTGTTGATCCTCTGTTACATGCCTTGCAGGACCTTAGGTTCTTATGGAGCTTGCACGGGAGGCGTAGTCGTTGTGGGCAAGGATCTTGAATACTTGTTTAGACTTTATGACATTTCGTACTTTATTATGTTGGGTTTAATTATACGCTTCCGCTATTCAGTGATAACATACTTATGTTTTGGAACACCTTTCATATGGAATGGTTTGATTAAATTGCAATTACTTTTACTTTATACATTGTTCTATATGATTGGTGGCTTGATCCTGGTCAGTCACGCTCCCAAGCGGTGATACTCCGCAGGTGGATTTTGGGGGTGTGACAGATTGGTATCAGAGCCATTGGTTATAGAGAACTCGGTTTTAATATGGGGAAAAACGATTTTATTAAAACCAGACTATAACCAGAACAGTGCTCTCAACGATCCACAACGACGCCTCGCTCCACGTGCAAGACTCGACATCCTAGGTAATAAGGTTTATGTTTATTGCCTACATACTAGAATTACATAGAACTTTGCTCGTGGTATGCTTAGATTACATTGCTCACTATTTGTTGTTGCATGAGAACACTTGTGTGCTCACTCTCTTCTGTCATCGCACTATTCGCGAACCTATCTCACTTACGTTATCTTTCCTATGAAGATCATGTCTGGACGTATCAACATGACTCAGGACCAGTTGACGGCCCTCATTAACGAACGAGTTGCCGCGGCAGTTGCAGCCGCACAAGCAGGAGGTATACCCTGCAGTTACAACTCACACTAGGATCCTTAGATCCTACATTCCTAAATCAACTCTCGTGTTTAAACTTGTCCTAATTCTTTTACACAACAGGTCAAGCACCTGTATGCACTTTCAAGACTTTCATGGACTGTCGTCCATCCACTTTCAGCGGCACTGAAGGAGCCGTAGGTCTCCTGCACTGGTTTGAAAAGATAGAGTCTGTGTTTGAGATGTGTGAATTCCCTGAGGCACGCAGGGTGAAATGTCACACCCCGACCACGTAGAACATACAAAACGTAGCGGAAACATCGGGGAGTGTTGTAACAGAATTAATGTTTCACAACCATGGATATTAAAGTTTCGTTTTATTGATTAAAAGTGTTACAATGTCTTAACAAACAAGGAATTTCAACATAATTAACTAGTCTTGCATCTTTTATTGTCACTAAAGCCCAAGTCTGCCTATGTGTATCTTGGTCATCTTATGCAACAGCTCCTGAAAAACACATGTGAAAATAGGTACGTCAGCATAAAAATGCCTGTGAGATACATAGGTTTTGTGAAAATAAGATTCATGACTTATGTTTGAGAAAATGTTTAGTCATGAACCTTGTTATTTGCTTTGTCTTTAAATCATTTGAAAAACGATAAGATCAGATGATAAGTATAAATAAATGTAAGGTTAAATGGATAACCAAGTAAAATGTGTTTGTATAAGATAAGTTGTTTATAAATCAATGTCTTGTGAAAAGTATGTTATTTGTATGAAATGTTCTATGTCTCAAACTGAAATGATTCAAATAACGTGACGACATGTAATACCATACAAACACTTATATATAGGAAGTACCAGCGGCGTATCCACCATGCTTGTATCATATTACACACGCATCGTTACTTAATCACTTAATCAAACCAAACCAAACAATGTAAAATGTTCATGTCAAGATGTAAATCATGTCAAAATGTCTATGTCAAATATCCAAGTCAAATGTCTATGTCAAATATCCATGTCAAATGTCTATGTTTAAACCAATAGTCAAAAGTCCTTGTATAAACCATGTCAAATGTTGATAGTCCAAAAGTAGTCAAGTAATGTATAACCAAAATGATATGTATGGTAAGTAAAATTTAGACTACTTAAACCATAAGTAAAAATGAACAAAACAAAGTATTGAAGTAAAACTTGGTTTAAATCAAAGTTATGTTTTGTAGAATAATGCATGCTTTACTGATACAAACACTTATGCAGTATGTTAAACGCAAACATTCAAGCCTTGAGACAGTCGGATAACCCTTTCAGTCAAGGTTATCAAAAGAATTGTATTCGGATTCAGTCATTCCTTACATCCAAACAAACCCGGGATGTCAGGAATGGGATTTGTCAAGTCCTATGGTACCACTACTTACTCCCGAGCGGCGTAGCAAATGTTAATGAACGTTATAAAGACCCGTTTGTGCAAACCAAATGTCATAGCAGTTGTATACATGTCATATGAAAACAATGCACTAAGTATGCTAAGTTAACATACAAAGCAGAAAAGTCTTGTAAATCAATGTGCTAGCATGCTATCAGTCAACATACGTAGCAGAAAGGTAATGTAAATCAATGTGCTTAGCATGTTATCAGTCAACATACATAGCAGAAAAGTCATGTAAATCAATGTGCTTAGCATGTTATCAGTCAACATACATAGCAGAAAAGTCATGTAAATCAATGTGCTTAGCATGTTATCAGTCAACATACATAGCAGAAAAGTCATGTAAATCAATGTGCTTAGCATGTTATCAGTCAACATACATAGCAGAAAAGTCATGTAAATCAATGTGCTTAGCATGTTATCAGTCAACATACATAGCAGAAAAGTCATGTAAATCAATGTGCTTAGCATGTTATCAGTCAACATACATAGCAGAAAAGTAATGAAATCATGTACTATAATGTACTAACAAACATAGTCGGTATATGATGTGAAAACAGGAAAGCAGGAAAGTAACAAGTAGGCACATGTGTTCCACCCCAAAACAGTTTGGAAAACAGTAAAAGAGGGGTCTATGTACTCACTTGAGATTGCTCAGTTGTCTAAAGATAACCACCAAACAGTGCTAGAGATCTCGGAATCAAACGGCACCTAATATAGGTAACTATGTTAAATAACCGGACCTAAATCGGAAGACTGGGTAGCATTAGGGTTTGTAAACCAAACGAGTGTGGAGACTCGTGTGATATGGTTTAACAAAGCCTACATACTAAATGAAACTTAACCTAACTGCTTACGACCCATTACGACCCGTTTAGGTAGCTTATGCTACTTTAACGCGTCGTTCGCGTGAAACGCGTTCGGACCGCCTAACTAGTCCTATGACAAGTGTTATATGCCTAAACATGTTACATAATCAGTTATGTGACAAAAGTTTAGGTTACATATGCTTAATTACCAATTATACATGAAAAGGGTATTCTGGTAATTTACCTAAGGCATATAAACTACCTATCATACAACTATTTAAACGATGTGACCATAGGGTATAACCTCGGAAGGTTATTCCCTACCTACTATGGTCACCTAATGTATTTGGTCGGATCCTAATGATCGACCAAACTGGGTCGGGTTCGAAGGTATAGGCGATTTATTAGATCGCCTACCCTACGACCCTAGACAACGTGGTAATCAGTGGGCATAGTCCCAAGGGACTATAACCAACGTGATTACACTCACGTTGCGAAGTTCAAACGAACTTCGCATTGACCATTACTGGTCAACGCTGAAAGTCAAACAAAGTTTGACTTTCTGACTCGAAAAGCAATAAAATAAGGAAAAGAACGAAAGAATACTTACGAAGGGTCCCCGAATGCTAATCCCGATCCAAGAACTCAGGTATGAAACAATGGTTTCAACTTAGAGCTCTCAAATCAGAATTCTTGTGCAAAATGAGGTTGTGTGGGTTGGGTATTTATAGGAATACCCGAACCGTTAGGATCGTTTGTCGAATATTGTGCCTTAATCATATCCGTACAAGTGTCGGAAGGTTATGGTGCCTAACAATGATCCTTATCAGCTGAGTATGCAAGTGGTGAACTTGTGGTTGTGGTTAAAACAGCTGCAAACAGGCTGTTAGAAACTCTGAATCTGGTCTGAACTTGGCTAGCGCACCGCTACGCTAAAAGTGTAGCGCACCGCTAGGCCATAGTTTGGCAGATTTACACTTTTGGTCCCTGAACTGTATTTAGGCCATTTTCGACACGTTTAAGGCCCGTTAACCCCATTTCAAAGCTCTAAAATGAAGTTAAAGTATAGGGAACTTAAAATGTGCTCAAAAATATCTCGGATGTCGGTTCGTTTAACCGTACGAACGCGATGTTCGCTTAATTACGACGGAATGCGCATAAGCGTGAAAGACGATCCAAATGACGCGACGAATGGATTTTTCTTAAGGCGAACCATAAAATATAATGTAGTCATGCTTACATAAATTTTTGGATGTCCGGATGTATTCAGAACGTAAGTTATGCGCGAAAATGCAAACTTGTGCACTTTTTGACACTTTTAGTCCCTGAATGACCCAAAAGTTTATTTTAGCATACCGAACCCCTCAAAGCCTATTTCTAAGCTATATAAAGGATATTTATGGTATGTTTAACTTATGGTCATGTTCCGGAATGTTCGTTACAGTTCAAATTGACATACTTTCGCAGTTTGTCATATTTAGTCCCTGTAAGCGAATTAGCTTGTTTTTGCCATACCAAAGCCTTCAAAACTTATTTCTAAGTTATGTAAAGGTTAATTAAGGTATGTTAAGACTATGTCACTATTCCGGAGTGTTTGTTGCATTAAACTGGTTATATTTACGCATCGGTGCGCGTATAACCTTCCAGAAAGCGATTTAGAGTTTGGAATTGAACAAAAATTGATATGTGCAAATAATACACATATTTTTACAAATCCCAAGTATGAAATATAATATTTCATTGGTTTGGTATTTGTTTGATGGCCGTGAAGGCACAGGTGTTACAGTCTCCCCTACTTTAGGAAATTTCGTCCCGAAATTTATTTAGAGGAAACTTGTAAGAGTTTAAAACATGAAGTTGAAAAGATCGAACAATATTGGCTAGATTTCTGAACTTCTAGTAACTTTAATAATCATCATGATTGCAACGTAAGAGGGATACCTATATATACAAGTATATAAAGCATCATTGGTGCGTCCACCGTACCTCCATTACATCGTCCTCATTTTGTTATTGTTGTCGCTATCGGTTCTTTCACATAATAAATCTTACTGGATTTCTGTGCACTAAATTTCATAATTATGTGCGCATACATAATTAGAGAATTCCTTGCATAGTTCACACAGTCTATTTTATAATGTGTAGGGTAAAACCAAATGAAAAATCCTGTGATGAGCGTGACTTAGACCGCCATAGAGTCCTTTAGACTAAATCAATAAATGATTTAAATAGACTATCAAGGAGTCTGTTCAGCTACATCACTAGATGTCATTTTTTAACCAAATTGTGAATCAATCTTTTTGACTAGACCACTAAAGGGTCTCTTATGAATCTTGGAGTGGTACTATATAATCCAAGGGTCTTAACTATTACATAGAAGCCCATTTAAGGATTAAAGGTAGTACCTTTTGAATATCCTGCTACGAATCCCTCATATGAAGCTATGAAAGATCCTGCAAGGATTTGGATATAGAATATCCAGAGTAGTAAAAACACCAAAAATGCATAAAAGAAAACATAAGATGAGTAAACACATAGTCACATAACCACAAAATTGTTTGTTAATTTGTCTTGTAAATTGCGTACATGCATTTAAAGCACACTAGGAATCCATTCCGTGGATTTCATTTGGTACTTTAAACGTTATCAAGAATCCAACTATAAAGATAGAAAGATTCAAAAAGAAAATTCGACTTCGATTATTTGGAACCGAAGTGTTCGAATTAAGGTACATAAGGAATCCAATTAAGGACTCTGATTTGAATAATAATCATCCACAAGGATCTAATTGTGAGGATAAAAAGATCCCATATGGATTTAAAAGTTGGAGATGTTTTGAAACCTTGCACTGGACGTGCTTAGGTCAAAACATGATGTAAAATGCTTAAGAAGTTGAGATGCTTGATATGTCATGGCGACATATGAAGCAGAATTTTGAAGGTTAAGTCAATGTATGAGGAAAATATTTTTGAAAACTATGCATGGGGTTCTTTTAAGAAAAATGTGTTTAACGTTTTTGAAACCTTATATATAATACTTTTTGAAATCATAAAGTAGGTGTATTAGGTAGATATATTTACAAAAATGTTTTAAAATCATGCGAGATGAATTTTGAAATTATGTATAAGGTTTTTGAAAGACATGAATGATGCTTTTCGAAATCATGCACTTGATCAGAAAATGTATTGTGTTAATATTGTCTTCAGACTATATGAAATATTTTGAAATTAGAAAGGTTGGTTTTGATAACATGGCCAATGTTTTTGAAATAACATAGACAATGCATCTAGAAAAAATTGTTTTCAAACTATATGAAATGTTTTGAGATCATGAAGATTGTTTTGAAATACTGGTACTGTGTATGTTGAAAAATTAAAACGTAATGGGTAAGAGATTTGAAAACACCCTTAGTTATCTAACCAAGGATTCAAAGGCACTGATGTGCAGAAGCATGATCACTCATAATGTCACTTTATCTTCTGTACTTTGTTTCTTAGAATGAAACGAGTACTTAAAATGTTCGAGGGAATCACGAGCGATCATTTGAAAGAGAGAATCACAAGAGTAGTTTGTAAGGAACATAGTTCCTTGATGTAGGTATCATAAGAAAATCCTACACATATGTAACTACAATTGTACATCAGAATCTGTGAACAACTACTTTTATTTATGAACGAGACAGATTGTTTCACAATCAAGAAAACGAAAGAAACAAAAGCATAAGATAGCAACATCTTCTACTCGGCCAACTGCTCATCCGTGGGTCAGATTTGCCTTAGCAAGCTTTGGGCAATCCCTTAGGAAATGGCCCATCTCGCCACAGTTATAGCAAAGCCCTCGTGAGAAACGAGCTTGAGCAGGAGTGTCGCCAGCTTGATTTGGTACAGCTGTAGTTGGGCAAACCCTTGCTGTATGACCTATAAGTCCACAAATCTGACATTTGCGGCACTTCACACAAGGGTGATGATGAAGGTTACATTGGTTGCACAAGAGTGCAGTTCCATTGTATGACTTCCTAGCAGGGGGTTGAGCTGGTTGGTTGGGGAAGGCTTGACCATTGTGAGCGACAATGGCGAAGTTCTGAGAAGCCTTTCGCTTCTTTGACTTCTTAGGGGGTTGTTCATCCATGGTCTTTGATTCCTCGATTGGTTTATTGGCTGATGGTGTTGTCACCTGACTAGGTCCTGCCTGTCTTGGTGACTCTTGAGTGGCTTCATCCAGGAGACGATACATGGCAGTAGCTAATTCCACAGTCTTCAGGACTACTTCGCCTATTTGCTGAGCGAATTTGGCTGCTTGCTCAGATATCTGGGCGTCATCATGATGAAGAGACATTCTTGAAGAAAAAGAAAGGCATAGGGAGAAACAGGTGAAAGATTATTGGACAATCAAAACAGAATGATAACGCATGAAGATTGCGATCATTTGTTTGTTACCTAAGGCAAACAAATGAGACGGTGACTAATCAAAGTAAATGGGTCAAAAATAATGTATCGCGAAGACATGCTCGCCTATAAGTGAACACTCATCCCAAGAATTCCCAGGTAAGCACAACTGGTCTCGCGTCTGATGAGATGTATACGAAGTGCTTGCCTAGCCAGAAAACCCAGAATACAGGCATTCACCCTTCCAGTTTGCACGTGTTCACATTATTAAAAACCCAAAACCTTGACGAGATTTTGAAAACTCAAAGGGTTCAAAACCATATAATAGAGAGTTCAAAACCTTACAATAGAGGGTTCAAAACCTAGTAATCAATCATCCTAGAACAGATGATTAGTTTTCAAAGCAGTTTTGAAATTTATGTTCTTGTTGTGATCGTCGCCTAAGGATAGGTGACGGTATTGTTTTATGACTAAACGCAAGTAAACTCGCGTTAGGGTTCTAAGAAGGTTATAGACTAGGTCAAAGCATTACTAATAACCTAATTCCCTATAACTATTAGCTCTGATACCATCTTTTCTGTCACACCCCGACCACGTAGAACATACAAAACGTAGCGGAAACATCGGGGAGTGTTGTAACAGAATTAATGTTTCACAACCATGGATATTAAAGTTTCGTTTTATTGATTAAAAGTGTTACAATGTCTTAACAAACAAGGAATTTCAACATAATTAACTAGTCTTGCATCTTTTATTGTCACTAAAGCCCAAGTCTGCCTATGTGTATCTTGGTCATCTTATGCAACAGCTCCTGAAAAACACATGTGAAAATAGGTACGTCAGCATAAAAATGCCTGTGAGATACATAGGTTTTGTGAAAATAAGATTCATGACTTATGTTTGAGAAAATGTTTAGTCATGAACCTTGTTATTTGCTTTGTCTTTAAATCATTTGAAAAACGATAAGATCAGATGATAAGTATAAATAAATGTAAGGTTAAATGGATAACCAAGTAAAATGTGTTTGTATAAGATAAGTTGTTTATAAATCAATGTCTTGTGAAAAGTATGTTATTTGTATGAAATGTTCTATGTCTCAAACTGAAATGATTCAAATAACGTGACGACATGTAATACCATACAAACACTTATATATAGGAAGTACCAGCGGCGTATCCACCATGCTTGTATCATATTACACACGCATCGTTACTTAATCACTTAATCAAACCAAACCAAACAATGTAAAATGTTCATGTCAAGATGTAAATCATGTCAAAATGTCTATGTCAAATATCCAAGTCAAATGTCTATGTCAAATATCCATGTCAAATGTCTATGTTTAAACCAATAGTCAAAAGTCCTTGTATAAACCATGTCAAATGTTGATAGTCCAAAAGTAGTCAAGTAATGTATAACCAAAATGATATGTATGGTAAGTAAAATTTAGACTACTTAAACCATAAGTAAAAATGAACAAAACAAAGTATTGAAGTAAAACTTGGTTTAAATCAAAGTTATGTTTTGTAGAATAATGCATGCTTTACTGATACAAACACTTATGCAGTATGTTAAACGCAAACATTCAAGCCTTGAGACAGTCGGATAACCCTTTCAGTCAAGGTTATCAAAAGAATTGTATTCGGATTCAGTCATTCCTTACATCCAAACAAACCCGGGATGTCAGGAATGGGATTTGTCAAGTCCTATGGTACCACTACTTACTCCCGAGCGGCGTAGCAAATGTTAATGAACGTTATAAAGACCCGTTTGTGCAAACCAAATGTCATAGCAGTTGTATACATGTCATATGAAAACAATGCACTAAGTATGCTAAGTTAACATACAAAGCAGAAAAGTCTTGTAAATCAATGTGCTAGCATGCTATCAGTCAACATACGTAGCAGAAAGGTAATGTAAATCAATGTGCTTAGCATGTTATCAGTCAACATACATAGCAGAAAAGTCATGTAAATCAATGTGCTTAGCATGTTATCAGTCAACATACATAGCAGAAAAGTCATGTAAATCAATGTGCTTAGCATGTTATCAGTCAACATACATAGCAGAAAAGTCATGTAAATCAATGTGCTTAGCATGTTATCAGTCAACATACATAGCAGAAAAGTCATGTAAATCAATGTGCTTAGCATGTTATCAGTCAACATACATAGCAGAAAAGTAATGAAATCATGTACTATAATGTACTAACAAACATAGTCGGTATATGATGTGAAAACAGGAAAGCAGGAAAGTAACAAGTAGGCACATGTGTTCCACCCCAAAACAGTTTGGAAAACAGTAAAAGAGGGGTCTATGTACTCACTTGAGATTGCTCAGTTGTCTAAAGATAACCACCAAACAGTGCTAGAGATCTCGGAATCAAACGGCACCTAATATAGGTAACTATGTTAAATAACCGGACCTAAATCAGAAGACTGGGTAGCATTAGGGTTTGTAAACCAAACGAGTGTGGAGACTCGTGTGATATGGTTTAACAAAGCCTACATACTAAATGAAACTTAACCTAACTGCTTACGACCCATTACGACCCGTTTAGGTAGCTTATGCTACTTTAACGCGTCGTTCGCGTGAAACGCGTTCGGACCGCCTAACTAGTCCTATGACAAGTGTTATATGCCTAAACATGTTACATAATCAGTTATGTGACAAAAGTTTAGGTTACATATGCTTAATTACCAATTATACATGAAAAGGGTATTCTGGTAATTTACCTAAGGCATATAAACTACCTATCATACAACTATTTAAACGATGTGACCATAGGGTATAACCTCGGAAGGTTATTCCCTACCTACTATGGTCACCTAATGTATTTGGTCGGATCCTAATGATCGACCAAACTGGGTCGGGTTCGAAGGTATAGGCGATTTATTAGATCGCCTACCCTACGACCCTAGACAACGTGGTAATCAGTGGGCATAGTCCCAAGGGACTATAACCAACGTGATTACACTCACGTTGCGAAGTTCAAACGAACTTCGCATTGACCATTACTGGTCAACGCTGAAAGTCAAACAAAGTTTGACTTTCTGACTCGAAAAGCAATAAAATAAGGAAAAGAACGAAAGAATACTTACGAAGGGTCCCCGAATGCTAATCCCGATCCAAGAACTCAGGTATGAAACAATGGTTTCAACTTAGAGCTCTCAAATCAGAATTCTTGTGCAAAATGAGGTTGTGTGGGTTGGGTATTTATAGGAATACCCGAACCGTTAGGATCGTTTGTCGAATATTGTGCCTTAATCATATCCGTACAAGTGTCGGAAGGTTATGGTGCCTAACAATGATCCTTATCAGCTGAGTATGCAAGTGGTGAACTTGTGGTTGTGGTTAAAACAGCTGCAAACAGGCTGTTAGAAACTCTGAATCTGGTCTGAACTTGGCTAGCGCACCGCTACGCTAAAAGTGTAGCGCACCGCTAGGCCATAGTTTGGCAGATTTACACTTTTGGTCCCTGAACTGTATTTAGGCCATTTTCGACACGTTTAAGGCCCGTTAACCCCATTTCAAAGCTCTAAAATGAAGTTAAAGTATAGGGAACTTAAAATGTGCTCAAAAATATCTCGGATGTCGGTTCGTTTAACCGTACGAACGCGATGTTCGCTTAATTACGACGGAATGCGCATAAGCGTGAAAGACGATCCAAATGACGCGACGAATGGATTTTTCTTAAGGCGAACCATAAAATATAATGTAGTCATGCTTACATAAATTTTTGGATGTCCGGATGTATTCAGAACGTAAGTTATGCGCGAAAATGCAAACTTGTGCACTTTTTGACACTTTTAGTCCCTGAATGACCCAAAAGTTTATTTTAGCATACCGAACCCCTCAAAGCCTATTTCTAAGCTATATAAAGGATATTTATGGTATGTTTAACTTATGGTCATGTTCCGGAATGTTCGTTACAGTTCAAATTGACATACTTTCGCAGTTTGTCATATTTAGTCCCTGTAAGCGAATTAGCTTGTTTTTGCCATACCAAAGCCTTCAAAACTTATTTCTAAGTTATGTAAAGGTTAATTAAGGTATGTTAAGACTATGTCACTATTCCGGAGTGTTTGTTGCATTAAACTGGTTATATTTACGCATCGGTGCGCGTATAACCTTCCAGAAAGCGATTTAGAGTTTGGAATTGAACAAAAATTGATATGTGCAAATGATACACATATTTTTACAAATCCCAAGTATGAAATATAATATTTCATTGGTTTGGTATTTGTTTGATGGCCGTGAAGGCACAGGTGTTACATGAAATATGCTACCGGTACCCTCGAGGGTTTAGCCCTCACATGGTGGAAAGCTCAAGTCCAAATACTGGGGTTGGTTGCTGCTAACGCCACCCCATGGAACAATTTCAAAGAGATGATCAAGGAAGAATACTGCAGTCGAGATGATATTCATAAGCTGGAGGTCGAGTTTTTCAACCTCAAGATGACAGGGTCGGAAATTGAGGCGTATACAAAGAGATCGAATGAGCTTGCATTACTGTGTCCTACTCTGGTGGACAAGCGTATCGAACTTTATCTTAAGGGTCTGGTGCCAGAGATCCAGAGTCATGTGACTTCAGCAAATCATGCCACTTACCAGCAGGTTGTTCAGTTGGCTCACCGTCTCACTGATCAAGCGGTGGAGCAGAACCGGTTGCCCAAACGCATCAACGCTACCCCTACAGCTACTACTTCGGTTACTCCTGCTACTCCCAGTGACAGCAAGCGAAAGTGGGAGGGGGACTCCAGCAAGGGATCAGCTTCAGTTCAGCCCCAAGTTCAGCAACGAAAGACTGACAACTACCAGAGCCCTAGTCAGCACTCTTCGGGCAGTCACAAGCAGGGTGGTTATCGAGGGAACCTCCCAAAGTGCAACATCTGCAACAAGCACCACAATGGCCAGTGTAACAGGGGTCGTTGTCAAAGGTGTTTCAGGACGGGCCATGAGGCCAAGGATTGTAGGAGCCCACAGCCTGTAAATCAGAATCAGCCGCAGCAGCAAGCACGGCAAAATCAGCAACAGGGTAACAAAGGATGTTTTCAGTGTGGCGCCGAAGGTCACTTCAAAAGACACTGCCCTCAGCTAAACCGAAACCAGAACAACAACAACAACCAGGGCAATGGGAACAACAACGGTGGGGACAATAACAACAATGGTGCTAGAGGCCGTATGTTTGTGATCGGTCAGGGTGATGCGAGGAATGATCCCAACGTAGTTATGGGTAAGTTTCTTCTTGACGACTTTTATGTTACAGTACTATTTGATTCTGGTGCGGATACAAGTTACATGTCTCTAAAAGCTAGTGAAATGTTAAAACGTGCACCAACTCTCTTAAACACCAAACATGTTGTAGAATTAGCTAACGGTAAAAGCCTAGAGGCCACACACATAGTTAAAGGGTGTAATCTTATCCTCGCTGGTCAGACTTTCTCCATAGATCTCATTCCTATAACCTTGGGTAGTTTTGACGTCGTCATTGGTATGGATTGGTTATCTCAACAACAAGCGGAGATTTTATGCAAAGAAAAAGTTATTCGTATTCCTCGGTCGGGCAAGGAACCTCTCGAAGTTCAAGGCGACAAGAGTGGTGTCGTGAGTGGCATCATCTCCTTTTTGAAGGCTCAGAAGTGTTTACGCAAGGGGCACACTGCTATATTAGCACTCGTTACAGATACCTCGAAGAAAGAGAAAAAGATTGAAGATATTCCTGTAGTACGTGACTTTCCTCAAGTGTTCCCTGAGGAATTACCTGGGTTACCACCTCATCGTCAAGTTGAATTTCAGATCGAGCTCGCTCCAGGAGCAGCACCCATAGCTCGAGCGCCTTATCGTTTGGCTCCAACCGAATTAGAAGAACTGTCAAAGCAGCTACAAGAACTCTTGGAAAAGGGTTTTATACGTCCTAGCTCTTCGCCTTGGGGAGCCCCAGTGTTATTCGTAAAGAAGAAAGACGGTACGTTCAGGATGTGTATAGACTACCGTGAACTCAACAAGGTGACGATCAAGAATCGTTATCCTCTTCCGCGCATAGATGATTTATTCGACCAGCTGCAAGGGTCGAGTTACTACTCCAAAATAGACTTAAGGTCAGGATATCACCAGCTGAGAGTCCGGGATGAGGACGTCTCCAAGACAGCGTTTAGAACACGCTACGGCCACTACGAGTTTATGGTTATGCCATTCGGGCTAACAAACGCGCCTGCCGTATTTATGGATCTTATGAACAGGGTGTGCAAACCCTATCTCGACAAGTTCGTCATTGTTTTCATCGACGACATTCTGATTTATTCGAAAAGTCAGGAGGAACACGAGCAGCACCTACGACTTATACTGGAACTTTTACGAACAGAACAGCTATACGCTAAGTTTTCCAAATGTGACTTCTGGCTTCGTGAAGTCCACTTCTTAGGCCACGTGGTGAACAAGGATGGGATTCATGTAGATCCATCCAAGGTGGATTCGATCAAGAACTGGCCTGCACCTCGCACACCGACAGAAATACGCCAATTCTTGGGTTTGGCGGGTTACTACAGAAGGTTCATCAAAGACTTCTCAAAGATCGCTCAGCCGCTTACACTGTTGACGCAGAAGGGTGTTGTTTATCGTTGGGGTAACGCACAGGAAACAGCATTCCAACACTTAAAGGATAGACTCTGTAGCGCACCTATCCTTTCACTGCCTGAAGGCACGGACGATTTCGTAGTCTACTGCGACGCATCTATCCAAGGTCTTGGGTGTGTATTGATGCAGCGGGATAAAGTTATTGCTTATGCTTCGCGCCAGCTTAAGATTCACGAACGAAACTACACTACGCATGACTTAGAGCTGGGAGCGGTTGTTTTTGCACTTAAGATATGGCGACACTACTTGTACGGTACCAAATGTGCAATCTACACTGATCACAGAAGCCTTGAACATATATTCAAGCAGAAGGAACTGAATATGCGACAGCGACGATGGGTCGAACTGCTAAACGACTATGAATGCTCAATCAGGTACCACCCAGGCAAAGCCAATGTTGTGGCTGACGCCCTCAGTCGAAAGGATACCGCGCCTAAGCGCGTACGAGCTTTACAACTCACTATACAGTCTAGTCTTCCTTCCCAGATAAGAAATGCTCAGGTGGAAGCATTGAAACCAGAAAACGTCAGGGCAGAAGCCTTACGCGGCTCAAGGCAACGCTTAGAACAGAAGGAAGATGGAGCTTATTACGTAACAGGACGCATTTGGGTCCCACTGTACGGCAACTTACGCGAGCTAGTAATGGATGAAGCTCACAAGTCTCGCTACTCGGTACATCCTGGTTCGGATAAAATGTACCACGATATTAAGACTACATACTGGTGGCCTAGCATGAAGGCCCACATAGCCACATACGTTAGTAAATGCTTGACTTGTGCGAGAGTCAAGGCAGAATATCAGAAACCGTCAGGACCACTCCAGCAACCTGAGATACCACAATGGAAATGGGAACAAATTTCCATGGATTTTGTTACTGGCCTACCTAGATCCCAGCGCGGAAATGATACTATTTGGGTGATCGTGGATCGACTCACAAAGTCTGCTCACTTCTTGGCTATCAAAGAAACAGACAAGTTCTCTACCTTAGCAGACATCTACTTAAAAGAAGTGGTCTCGAGGCACGGAGTGCCCACCTCCATCATTTCTGATCGTGACGCACGTTTTACTTCAGAGCTGTGGCAAGCAATGCATAAATCTTTTGGCTCTCGTTTAGACATGAGCACGGCGTATCATCCTCAGACCGATGGGCAATCTGAGCGCACTATTCAAACTTTAGAAGACATGCTTCGGGCGTGCGTAATTGATTTTGGCAATGGTTGGGAGAAACATTTGCCACTCATGGAATTTTCATACAATAACAGCTACCACACCAGCATTAAAGCTGCACCATTTGAGGCACTGTACGGGCGTAAGTGCCGATCACCTCTCTGTTGGGCAGAGGTGGGAGAAAGTCAAATCACAGGTCCAGAAATGGTAGTTGATACTACTGAAAAGATTGCTCAAATACGACAACGCATGGCGGCAGCTCGGGACCGTCAGAAGGTATACGCTGATAAAGACAGGAAACTACTCGAATTCCAGGTTGGGGATCGAGCGCTACTTAAAGTTTCACCCTGGAAGGGTGTGGTTCGTTTTGGAAAACGCGGCAAACTCAATCCACGATACGTCGGACCTTTCGAAGTTATTGAGAAAATAGGCAAAGTGGCCTACAGATTGAACTTACCACCTGAACTCAGTGCAGTTCACAATGTCTTTCACGTGTCGAATCTGAAGAAATGTATGTCAGATGAGACCCACGTAGTTCCCTTGAAGGAACTCACTATCGACGAACGGTTGAACTTCGTCGAGGAACCTGTTGAAATCACGGACCGGGATGTTAAGGTCCTCAAGAACACGAGAATCCCTCTTGTACGAGTTCGTTGGAACTCCCGTCGTGGCCCAGAGTATACCTGGGAACGAGAAGATCAAATGGAACTCAAGTATCCCCAATTATTCGGAAAACGTGCAACTACTACTGAGGCTGAAGCTACTACTGCAGAATTTCGGGACGAAATTCCCAATCAACGGGGGGATGATGTGACACCCCAGGAAAACCAGTAAACGATACAACTCACCTAGCTTCCTCAGTAACCGCATGCTAAATTTCGGGACGAAATTTCTTTCAAGTTGGGGATAATGTGACAACTCGAGTTTCCGACATTCTTTATTCGCATTTATGGCACGTTGACTTTGACTGTCTAGTTGTTTGACTCGTCTGATTTGTAACGATACACTTTGTGTGATAATAAAAGTATTATGTTTGCTTGGTTATGTGTTGATATTATAGTATGAGACTTAGTGTATTTGAAATAACATAAACTACTGAACATATGAAACAACTCGACGAAACAGAGTTGTGATTCGCCATGAACATACTCGAGGAAACAAGCATGTTTCGCCAAACCGAACTCGACGAAACAGACTGTTTCGCCGGCCCAGTTTCGCCGAAAGCCCAGTACGGCCCAGAACGTTATTTCGTGAATATTTACGTGAAACGGGTTTAGTTTCACAAGTTAGGCAATCAGGAAACCCTAGAACACTCTCCCTTTTGTGCGACGGCAACAACCATTGTTTACCATCATTCCTAGCTCTTGAATCCGTGTTTGTTCATCTCTAATCGGTTAGTATGTGTTTGTTAATCGGTTTCATGTTTCTGTTACATCTCGATTCATGTCTGGATATGTGATTGATATGTTTTACTGCTGTGATAAGAGTATGATGATGATGATATAGATTTCAATATGTATGATGTGGTAGGATATATACAATGATATGCGAAACTTGATACAATCGAATGCTTGGTTCTGGATATTGTTGCTATATTCTGATTCTGAATGCAAGTTAGCATCTTGATAGGGTTTGATAAAGTGATGTTGTAATCGATATGTTGATACGTTTAAACTAGGGTTCATGATAGACGTTAAAACGATGATGCTGATGCTAGGATTATGTGGATATGAATTCTGTGAATGAATGTTCCTGTATGATTACTGATGTTGATGACGGCTGTTAGCATGATTAGGGTTTTCATACGTGACTGATTATGCGACGTAACTGACTGTTCGATGAAACAGGTCTCTTGACGAAACAGAAGTGTTTCGCCAAGAGCAAATCGACGAATCAGAATCCTGTTTCGCCAAACAGGGCCACGACGAAACTGAATGTGTTTCGTCAGTAATGTGTTTCGTCACTACTGTGTTTCGCCAACTGTCGTGTTTCGCCAACATGTGTGTTTCGCCTATATGTACCAGCACAGTAACTTGAGTTAGTTCTGTTAAGTGTTAACTGGAATATCTGACTGCTGTTAAATGATATACATGACTTGTGTGTTGGCGAATACGTGCTACGTGTTTATACGTGAACTGCTTGAACACAAACTGATTATGTATACGTGTATACTCTAGGACGTGATTGATTTACTTTGAGCACATACTTAGCATACCGAGCAAACCAAGGTGAGTTCACACTCTTACCAAGGCATGGGATTCCCCAGTTGGGTTGGGAATGGGATTGATTGATTACCTGTACATACATGAACACTAGACTATTTACCACGGTCCTCGGTTGGGAAGGATGCCTGTGCCAAATTCTACGCAAAGCCTACGTACTGTCCTCGGATTGGGAAGGACACTAGCACTAAACCTACGTAAAGCCTACGTACAACCGTCCTCGGATTGGGAAGGACGCCAGTGCTAAACCTACGTACTACCGTCCTCGGATTGGGAAGGACGCCAGCGCTAAATCTACGTACTCGCTACGTACTGTCCTCGGTTGGGAAGGGCACTTACATAAACCTGCGTAAACCTATACTTACTACTATCCTCGGATTGGGAAGGATACTTATGATTACGAATAGTCTAGGGAATATATAACATGGGAAGCCCCCACCAATAGAACGTACTATCGGCCCAGTAGAGCCACATGTTACATACGAACTTACTATTACGCATTTACTTTCTGTGAACTCGCTCAACTAGTTGTTGATCCTCTGTTACATGCCTTGCAGGACCTTAGGTACTTATGGAGCTTGCACGGGAGGCGTAGTCGTTGTGGGCAAGGATCTTGAATACTTGTTTAGACTTTATGACATTTCGTACTTTATTATGTTGGGTTTAATTATACGCTTCCGCTATTCAGTGATAACATACTTATGTTTTGGAACACCTTTCATATGGAATGGTTTGATTAAATTGCAATTACTTTTACTTTATACATTGTTCTATATGATTGGTGGCTTGATCCTGGTCAGTCACGCTCCCAAGCGGTGATACTCCGCAGGTGGATTTTGGGGGTGTGACAGAAGCCCATTCTCCTCGCAAGCCCATTCTGACAAAAACTCTTAGGTGTTTTCGTCCAGTGGTGTATTCGACTAGAGAGGTTTTCGTGTGGGGGTTGTTTTCGGCAAGGATTTATTAATTACACAACACTATCAATACAATAAGCATACATCTCACATAGACACTTATAATGCACATCATCACATATATAAGCAATCACAATATGGTTTAAGGTTTTACAAACGTGTAAGGTTGTGAAACAAACAAGTCGTGTAAACGAACAACATAAACAATTAACGTGCAATTAATGCGAAAATGGAATCTTGGAAACTCGAGTTGTCACATTATCCCCAACTTGAAAGAAATTTCGTCCCGAAATTTAGCGCGAGGTTACAGAGGAAGCTAGTTGTGTTGTGTAGTTTACTGGTTTTTCCTGGGGTGTCACATCATCCCCCCGTTGATTTGGAATTTCGACCCGAAATTCTGTAGTAACTTCAGCCTCAGTAGTAGTTGCATTGTTTTCGAATAACTGGGGATACTTGAGTTTCATTTGATCTTCTCGTTCCCAGGTGAACTCTGGGCCACGACGGGAGTTCCAACGAACTCGAACAAGAGGTATTCTAGTGTTCTTGAGGACCTTAACATCCCGGTCCGTGATTTCAACTGGTTCCTCGACGAATCGCAACTGTTCATCGATAGCAAGCTCCTTCAAAGGAACTATGAGGGTCTCATCTGACAGACATTTCTTCAGATTTGACACGTGAAAGACGTTGTGAACTGCACTGAGTTCAGCTGGTAAATTCAGTCTGTAGGCCACTTTGCCTATTTTCTCAATGATTTCAAATGGTCCGACGTATCGCGGATTGAGCTTGCCTCGTTTACCAAAACGAACTACACCCTTCCAGGGTGAAACTTTGAGTAGCACTCGATCCCCAACCTGGAACTCGAGTAGTTTCCTGTCTTTATCGGCATATGCTTTCTGACGGTCACGAGCTGCCGCCATGCGTTGTCGTATTTGAGCAATCTTTTCTGTTGTGTCTACTACCAGTTCTGGACCTGTAATCTGACTATCGCCCACCTCTGCCCAACAGAGAGGTGATCGGCATTTACGCCCGTACAATGCCTCGAATGGAGCGACTTTAATGCTGGTGTGGTAACTGTTGTTGTGCGAGAACTCCACTAACGGGAGATGTTTTTCCCAGCCGTTGTCGAAATCGATTACACATGCACGAAGCATGTCTTCTAAAGTTTGAATAGTGCGCTCAGACTGCCCATCCGTCTGAGGGTGATAAGCTATGCTCATGTCTAAACGAGAGCCAAAAGATTTGTGCATTGCTTGCCACAGTTCGGAAGTAAAACGTGCATCACGATCAGAGATAATGGAGATTGGCACCCCGTACCTCGAAACCACTTCTTTAAGATAGACGTCTGCTAGAGTGGAGAACTTGTCTGTTTCCTTATTAGCCAGGAAGTGTGCAGACTTTGTGAGTCGATCCACGATCACCCAAATAGTGTCATTTCCGCACTGAGATCTAGGTAGGCCAGTAACAAAATCCATGGAAATTTGTTCCCATTTCCATTGTGGTATCTCAGGTTGTTGGAGTGGGCCCGATGGTTTCTGATATTCCGCTTTGACTCTCGCACAAGTCAAACACTTGCTAACGTAAGTTGCTATGTGAGCTTTCATGCTAGGCCACCAGTATGTAGTTCTGAGGTCGTGGTACATCTTATCCGAACCAGGATGTACTGAGTAGCGAGACTTATGAGCTTCATTCATTGCAAGCTCGCGTAAGTTACCATAGAGTGGGACCCAAATGCGTCCTGTTACATAGTAGGCGTCGTCTGCCTTTTGTTCTAATCGTTGCCTTGAGCCGCGTTGAGCTTCATCCCTGACGTTTTCTGGTTTCAATGCTTCTACCTGAGCATCTCGTATCTGTGCAGGAAGAGTAGACTGAATAGTGAGTTGCAACGCTCGTACATTGGCTTTGCCCGGATGGTACTTTATAGCACATTCGTAATCGTTCAACAGTTCGACCCATCGACGTTGTTGCATGTTCAACTCTTTCTGCTTGAAGATATGTTCGAGACTCCTGTGATCGGTGTAGATGGTGCACTTAGTGCCATACAGGTAATGTCGCCATATCTTGAGCACAAAAACAACAGCTCCCAGCTCTAAATCATGTGTAGTGTAATTCCGTTCGTGAATCTTAAGTTGGCGCGAAGCATAAGCAATGACTTTATCCCGTTGCATCAACACACATCCAAGACCTTGGATGGATGCGTCGCAGTAGACTACAAAATCGTCCGTGCCTTCAGGCAATGAGAGGATAGGTGCGCTACAGAGTCTATCCTTTAAGTGCTGAAACGCTGTTTCCTGTGTATTACCCCAACGATAAGCAACACCTTTCTGTGTCAGTAATGTAAGTGGCTGTGCAATTTTTGAGAAGTCTTTGATGAACCGTCTGTAATAACCCGCCAAACCCAAGAATTGGCGTATTTCGGTTGGTGTGCGAGGTACAGGCCAGTTCTTGATCGAATCTACCTTGGATGGATCAACATGAATCCCATCCTTGTTTACCACGTGGCCTAGGAAGTGGACTTCACGAAGCCAGAAGTCGCATTTTGAAAACTTGGCGTACAGCTGTTCCGTTCGAAGGAGTTCCAAAATAAGTCGTAAATGCTGCTCGTGTTCCTCCTGACTCTTCGAATAGATCAGGATGTCGTCGATGAAAACAATGACGAACTTGTCAAGATACGGTTTGCACACCCTGTTCATAAGATCCATGAAAACCGCAGGTGCGTTTGTTAATCCGAATGGCATGACCAAAAACTTGTAGTGGCCGTAGCGTGTCCTGAACGCTGTTTTGGAGACGTCCTCGTCCCGGACTCTCAGTTGATGAAAGCCTGACCTCAGGTCAATCTTCGAGTAATAGCTCGACCCTTGCAACTGGTCGAATAAGTCGTCGATGCGTGGAAGAGGATAGCGATTCTTCACAGTCACCTTGTTCAGTTCGCGGTAATCTATGCACATTCTGAAGGTACCGTCTTTCTTCTTCACGAATAGTACTGGAGCTCCCCAGGGCGAATAGCTAGGACGTATGAAACCCTTTTCCAAGAGTTCTTGCAATTGCTTCGATAGTTCTTCCAGTTCGGTTGGAGCTAAGCGATAAGGTGCTCGAGCTATTGGGGCTGCTCCTGGAGTTAGCTCGATCTGAAATTTGACCTGGCGATGAGGCGGTAACCCAGGTAACTCTTCAGGAAACACTTGAGGAAAGTCGCGTACAATAGGAATATCCTCTAACTTCTTCTCTTTCGTCGATGTATCTGTAACGAGTGCTAAAATAGCTGTGTGGCCCTTTCGCAAACGCTTCTGAGCCTTCAAGAAGGAGATGATGCCACTCACGACACCACTCTTGTCGCCTTGAACTTCGAGAGGTTCTTTGCCAGAACGGGGAATACGAATGACCTTCTCCTTGCATAGGATCTCTGCTTGCTGTTGGGATAAGCAATTCATCCCAATGACGATGTCGAAACTACCCAAAACTATAGGAATGAGATCGATAGAGAAAGTCTGACCAGCTAAGACGAGGTTACAACCCTAGACTATGTGACCACTGTGGTGTCTGTTGCATCTATTGCACTTTGGGTGATTTCCTCGATATCCACCCTGCCTTTGACTACCAGAAGACTGCTGACTGGGGCTCTGGTAATTATCTGTCTTTCGCTGCTGTGCCTGGGATTGAACCGAAGTTGAACCCTTGCTGGAGGTTCCATCCCTTTTTCGCTTGTTGTCACTAGGAATAGCAGTAGTAGTAGTAGTAGTAGTAGTAGTAGTAGTAGTAGTAGTAGTAGTAGTAGGAGGAGGAGGAGTAGTAGTAGTAGCAGTAGCAGCAGCAGGAGCAGCAGGAGGAGTAGGAGCAGCAGCAGGAGCAGGAGCAGCAGGAGGAGCAGGAGCAGGAGCAGGAGGAGTAGCAGTAGCAGCAGCAGCAGCAGCAGCAGTAGCAGCAGCAGCAGCAGCAGTAGCAGTAGCAGTAGCAGTAGCAGTAGCAGTAGCAGTAGCAGTAGCAGTAGCAGTAGCAGTAGCAGTAGCAGTAGTAGTAGTAGTAGTAGTAGCACCAATACGTTTAGGCAGCTTGTTCTGTTACACTGCCTAGTCTGTGAGACGATGAGCAAGACGAGTAACATCCTGGATAGTAGCAAGGTTAGCAGCAGTCACATGGCTTTGAATCTCTGGTACTAAGCCTTTGAGGTACAGCTCAATGCGCTTGATGGGAGGATCCACCATAGTTGGACATAACACTGCCAGTTCGTTGGATCGTTTCGTGTACGCTTCTATCTCTGACCCCGTCATCTTCAGGTTAAAGAACTCCACTTCCAGCTTGTGGATGTCATCACGACTACAGTATTCACGTTTGATCAGTTCCTTAAAATCATTCCATGGGGTGGCATTCAGGAGGAGTAGCAGTAGCAGCAGCAGCAGTAGCAGTAGCAGTAGCAGTAGCAGTAGCAGTAGTAGTAGTAGTAGTAGCACCAATACGTTTAGGCAGCTTGTTCTGTTACACTGCCTAGTCTGTGAGACGATGAGCAAGACGAGTAACATCCTGGATAGTAGCAAGGTTAGCAGCAGTCACATGGCTTTGAATCTCTGGTACTAAGCCTTTGAGGTACAGCTCAATGCGCTTGATGGGAGGATCCACCATAGTTGGACATAACACTGCCAGTTCGTTGGATCGTTTCGTGTACGCTTCTATCTCTGACCCCGTCATCTTCAGGTTAAAGAACTCCACTTCCAGCTTGTGGATGTCATCACGACTACAGTATTCACATTTGATCAGTTCCTTAAAATCATTCCATGGGGTGGCATTAGCAGCCGCCAGCCCCAGCATCTGAACTTGCGCGTTCCACCAAGTTAGCGCAGTGCCTTCGAGAGTACCAGTGGCGTACTTCACCCTACGAGCCTCAGGGCATTCACACATCTCAAAGACCGATTCGAGCTTCTCAAACCAGTGGAGGAGTCCAACGGCCCCTTCAGTGCCACTAAAAGTACTAGGACAATAGTCCATGAAAGTTTTGAACGTGCACACAGGTGGCTGAGCGTGTTGACCTGTCGTGTGTGTAAGAGTAAACATACTTGAGCACGAGTGTTGGTTTACGAGAGTAGGATCTAAAGATCCTAGAGTAAGTGGTGATGGCAGGTTACACCTCCTGCCTGGGCAGCTGCGAGTGCTGCAGTAACTTGTTCAGTGATCAAAACCGCCAACTGGGCTTGAGTCATGTTGACACGTCCACTCATGATCTTCATAGCAAAGATAACATAAGTAAGAGAGGTTCGCGAACAGTGCGATGACAGAAGAGAGTAAGCACATAAGTGTTCCAATCAACAGTTGTTACGTTTACCTAAGCATACCATGAGCAAAGTTCTATGTAATCCTAACAAGTAGGCAATAAAACATATACCATATTACCTAGAATGTTGAGTCTTGCACGTGGAGCGAGGCGTCGTTGTGGATCGTTGAGCACTGTACAGGTTATAGTCTGGTTTTAATAAAATCGTTTTCCCCCTTATTAAAACCAAGTTCTCTATAACCAATGCCTCTGATACCAATCTGTCACACCCCCAAAATCCACACGCGGAGTATCACCGCTTGGAGGCGTGACTGACCAGGATCAAGCCACCAATCATATTGAACAATGTAATTAATAATTATAAATCAACCAAGCAATATGAAAGGTGTTCAAAAACCAGAGTATAGTATCAATGTTTAGCGGAAGCATAAATGTAAAACCCAGCATAAGTAATAAGTTTGTAATGTCATAAAAGTTTCCACAATCCGTGCCCACAACGATCGCGCCTCCCGTGCAAGCTCCATGAGTACCTATGGTCCTGCAAGGCATATAACAGAAAGTCAACAACTAGTTGAGCGAGTTCACAGTTGGTTGTTCAGTTATAGTAATTGTATTGTAAACCATATGTTCGTTTAGTAACCCATATATCGTATGTACTTGAATCGCAGTCTCGTAGACATGTGTGCGAAGATTAGTGGGGGTTTCCCATGTTTTCTAGACTAGGTATATTTGTATCACAGCCCACCCGGCATGTGTGCGATGTTTAGAATATGGTTCGAAGCCATTCCAAGCATGTGTGCGAAGATTAGAGTATGGTTCGCAGCCATTCCAGGCATGTGTGCGAAGATTAGTTCTATTATCGCAGCCATTCCCGGCGTGTGTGCGAAGAGAAGTATATGTATCACTAGTCTAGCAGTATCTACCAATAACCTTCCTCTCCCGAGGCCTATGGTATGTAATTCCGATAACAATTTAAGCATAAGTAATCATCCAAACCCATTCCCAACCCCGGGAATCCCATGCCTTGGTAAGAGTGTGAACTCACCTTGGTTTGCTCGGTATGCTAAAGAAATACACGCTCACAAATAATCAGTCACGACCTATAGTACGTACGTATACTCAATCAGTACATGTTTGTAAAGTTTCACGTGCCATCTATGTCATGAAGTGCGTTTAAGCAATTATTACGTATCATATAAGCAATTAATCAAATCCATGAAATTCATGTTTGACAGGATTAACAGGCAGTTAACATAATTTACATAGTTAACACACTTAACAGAGTTAATCATGCATGACAGAATCATCCTTAACAGTAATTAACATACTTAATAGTGTTAGCTGGCTTAACATAATTAATCATATTTAACTAGGTTAACAAACTAATGAAGTTAATAACTAACAGAGTTACACGCTAACTGAGTTAACAACATAACAGAGTTTATCAACTAACAGCGTTACCAGCTAACAGAGTTATTGTTCAGAAGACTAGACTAAAACACATGTGACAAAAACTCATATTGGCCGAAAACCCTTAGTAGCCGAAATCCCCTTTGGGCCGAAATCCCAATGGGTTTTCGTTGAACATGAGATGTAACGAAAACACTAGTGTTTTCGTTGGGTGGGGGATTTCGTTGGGTTTCATCATCATCAACAGCAGTTACGTGTTCCAACCCTAAAGATCATCTAGCAATCAATCAACCAAACCGAACATAGTAATCAACATCACAGTGTTTAACGTTTATCAGGACCCTAGTTTATGCATACACATCGATTAACATATCACAAGTTAACAAGCCTTCAAATCCTGATCACATTTATCATTCGACATCAGCAAATATCCGCCATATACATAAACCCTAATCGACATATCAAGATCATTCACTAAATAGTCATCGACACATGACAAGTTGTCGGATCATCATCATCAGTTACGTATAACATCAACAACCCTAATCATCCTTCCATTATTGTTGGCCATTACATCAAAGTTTATTAATAAAAAGCTGCGTTTTGAATCAGATTATCACATGACGCATTAGAGATCACTCTACAATTAATGTTTGCATGTGAGCATGTGATTCTCAATCAAATAGAAGCAACAGTTGTGTGGTCAGTAGCTTTTGGATTGAGGTCCAATAGAAATTAAATTCATTACATTGATGTCAACTATGATCAAACAATCTGATTACAATCACATGAATGAGCACTGAATCGTGCGATCACATATTATATTAAATCATCAATTCATGCATAATCTAGCAACAACAATTATATTATTCAAGTATATTACACATAAAAAAACAAGTGGTACTAACCAAAACCGAAAGAACAATTGATCTGTAGAGAGAGCTTGGAGGAATCGATAATGCCGTCACACACACAGAGAAGGGACTCTAGGGTTTGCCGATTGGAAACTACTCGCAAGGGTTGGACAAAAATATAACACATTCGCTACTGGGCCGAAGCCCATTCTCCTCGCAAGCCCATTCTGACAAAAACTCTTAGGTGTTTTCGTCCAGTGGTGTATTCGACTAGAGAGGTTTTCGTGTGGGGGTTGTTTTCGGCAAGGATTTATTAATTACACAACACTATCAATACAATAAGCATACATCTCACATAGACACTTATAATGCACATCATCACATATATAAGCAATCACAATATGGTTTAACGTTTTACAAACGTGTAAGGTTGTGAAACAAACAAGTCGTGTAAACGAACAACATAAACAATTAACGTGCAATTAATGCGAAAATGGAATCTTGGAAACTCGAGTTGTCACATTATCCCCAACTTGAAAGAAATTTCGTCCCGAAATTTAGCGCGAGGTTACTGAGGAAGCTAGTTGTGTTGTGTAGTTTACTGGTTTTTCCTGGGGTGTCACATCTTCCCCCCGTTGATTTGGAATTTTGTCCCGAAATTCTGTAGTAGCTTCAGCCTCAGTAGTAGTTGCATTGTTTTCGAATAACTGGGGATACTTGAGTTTCATTTGATCTTCTCGTTCCCAGGTGAACTCTGGGCCACGACGGGAGTTCCAACGAACTCGAACAAGAGGTATTCTAGTGTTCTTGAGGACCTTAACATCCCGGTCCGTGATTTCAACTGGTTCCTCGACGAATCGCAACTGTTCATCGATAGCAAGCTCTTTCAAAGGAACTATGAGGGTCTCATCTGACAGACATTTCTTCAGATTTGACACGTGAAAGACGTTGTGAACTGCACTGAGTTCAGCTGGTAAATTCAGTCTGTAGGCCACTTTGCCTATTTTCTCAATGATTTCAAATGGTCCGACGTATCGCGGATTGAGCTTGCCTCGTTTACCAAAACGAACTACACCCTTCCAGGGTGAAACTTTGAGTAGCACTCGATCCCCAACCTGGAACTCGAGTAGTTTCCTGTCTTTATCGGCATATGCTTTCTGACGGTCACGAGCTGCCGCCATGCGTTGTCGTATTTGAGCAATCTTTTCTGTTGTGTCTACTACCAGTTCTGGACCTGTAATCTGACTATCGCCCACCTCTGCCCAACAGAGAGGTGATCGGCATTTACGCCCGTACAATGCCTCGAATGGAGCGGCTTTAATGCTGGTGTGGTAACTGTTGTTGTGCGAGAACTCCACTAACGGGAGATGTTTTTCCCAGCCGTTGCCGAAATCGATTACACATGCACGAAGCATGTCTTCTAAAGTTTGAATAGTGCGCTCAGACTGCCCATCCGTCTGAGGGTGATAAGCTGTGCTCATGTCTAAACGAGAGCCAAAAGATTTGTGCATTGCTTGCCACAGTTCGGAAGTAAAACGTGCATCACGATCAGAGATAATGGAGATTGGCACCCCGTGCCTCGAAACCACTTCTTTAAGATAGACGTCTGCTAGAGTGGAGAACTTGTCTGTTTCCTTATTAGCCAGGAAGTGTGCAGACTTTGTGAGTCGATCCACGATTACCCAAATAGTGTCATTTCCGCACTGAGATCTAGGTAGGCCAGTAACAAAATCCATGGAAATTTGTTCCCATTTCCATTGTGGTATCTCAGGTTGTTGGAGTGGGCCCGATGGTTTCTGATATTCCGCTTTGACTCTCGCACAAGTCAAACACTTGCTAACGTAAGTTGCTTTGTGAGCTTTCATGCTAGGCCACCAGTATGTAGTTCTGAGGTCGTGGTACATCTTATCCGAACCAGGATGTACTGAGTAGCGAGACTTATGAGCTTCATTCATTGCAAGCTCGCGTAAGTTACCATAGAGTGGGACCCAAATGCGTCCTGTTACATAGTAGGCGCCGTCTGCCTTTTGTTCTAATCGTTGCCTTGAGCCGCGTTGAGCTTCATCCCTGACGTTTTCTGGTTTCAATGCTTCTACCTGAGCATCTCGTATCTGTGCAGGAAGAGTAGACTGAATAGTGAGTTGCAACGCTCGTACACGCCTAGGTGTAGTATCCTTTCGACTAAGGGCGTCGGCCACCACATTGGCTTTGCCCGGATGGTACTTTATAGCACATTCGTAATCGTTCAACAGTTCGACCCATCGACGTTGTTGCATGTTCAACTCTTTCTGCTTGAAGATATGTTCGAGACTCTTGTGATCGGTGTAGATGGTGCACTTAGTGCCATACAGGTAATGTCGCCATATCTTGAGCACAAAAACAACAGCTCCCAGCTCTAAATCATGTGTAGTGTAATTCCGTTCGTGAATCTTAAGTTGGCGCGAAGCATAATGTCACACCCCCAAAATCCACCTGCGGAGTATCACCGCTTGGAGGCGTGACTGACCAGGATCAAACCACTAATCATATTGAACAAGTAGGTAATTAAATGTAAAAGTTCAACCAACACAGTTAATGTCCAATTCAAACATAGTTCTAGTTATGAGCGGAAGCATAATGTTTAAATCCCAAAACATAAGTTTAATTATCCAAAGGTTTAACATGGCACACAGCTGTCCATGTCCCACAACGACTCTTCCTTGTGCAAGCTCCAGCTAAGAACCTATAGACCTGCAAAGCATGTAGTAACGAGTTAACAACAAGTTGAGTGAGTTCACGGTTGGGTGTTCGTTTAAGTTGTTTCAAAACAGTTCCTTTAACTGGCATCCTGCCGTGGGGGTTACCCCATAGTTGAAAAACGTGATTTGTTTAACCCTTTGTTTATCCCATTTACTCTGGCAATCCTGCCGTGGGGGCTACCCCATGATAGTTATCTGGCATTTCGGCCGTGGGGGCTACCCCTTGCATACACTAGACTCGTTACCATATCGACTACTGACGAAAAGTCATGTTTAAGTGCCCTGAACTGTCAATGTCTATCATCATTGACGTGCCCAGATCCATTAGTTCACGCCCGTCCTCTGCGGCACGGTGTGAGGCTTGTCAGACCTAAATAGCGCTATCTAACTAATGACCCGCTCGCCATTGGCCCGGCGATTAAGTCGATATAAAATAGGAGGGACTTCGTGATAGAGAGTTCTGGTCTAGTAAAGTTATCTGTCCGTGAGGACGAGGAATTACATTCCTGAACCAATACTGTCCTACCCAAGAAAGGACGAGGAATCCATGTTCCTTAACCCCATTCCCAACCCCTGGGAATCCCATGCTTTGTAGAGTGTGAACTCACCTTGGTTTGCTCGGCAGATACACAGAAAGGTCAAGTCTAGATGCTATTGGTCAACCACGTCCTAACATGGTTAACGTACATGTCAGGTTTAAGTTCAAGTAAAGCACACATAAGTTTACACAGAGATAGCAAAGTCACGAACACATACTAATCTTGGCATCACATAAACAGTCAAAGTGCATAGCATATTCATACTTGTACGATCCGAATGATATAGCCCAATAATAGTCGGCCCAACATGTTGTGCGGTCGGCACAGCCTTGTGCGACCCACATCATGTTGTGCGATTCAGATAAACACTCGGCCCGAATAGTCAAAGGCCTAAACATAAGATACACGGCCCAATCCAATAACATGTAACAGTCTTGTGCGATCCGGATGAGTTTGTGTGAATCAACCGACTCGTGCGATCAAGACAAACCCAGCCCAATATGTATACCCGGCCCACCATAACAACTTGTGCGACCCCACAGTCTTGTGCGACTGTGGGTGTCTTGTGCGACTTGCCTTTGGGCTTTGAGGCCCATGAGTTATCCATTAATCATAACTTGTGCGATCAGTTTAGATGTCCGGATATCATGCAATCAGTTATAATCATACAAACAGTTTCCTATTTTCGAGTATCTATCGATGGCAGTTATTTTGTTAATTCATAATCAATTTAAATCAAATCGACATAATCATTCACTATTATTCATCATTACGAAATCCGAGATCACTAATAAAACATCACAACTTCTAAAACATGAACACACAATCCTTTCAGTGAATTGTTTAATCGTGAAATCATACTTGCAAGTATCACACTAACCGAATTCAACAAGCATTAATATTATATTCCTACTAGTTCACTGTTAACGAGGTCATATGAATTCTTCAATACTCATTATAGTTTGACTATATCATGACTACACACATGATCACAACCTGTTGAAATTTAGCACACACATGTGTCCATTAAAGAAATCATCATCACAATAAACTACAATGGCCGACCACCATTTAATCATCTCCAAGATTATTGGACCAAAATAAATCATAGCCGACAAACTCAATTAATGGACACACAACAATTTGAAGATCACCATGTGCGGCCCACTCACATGATCGGCAATAAGAGCAATTTAATTTAAATTCACCAAACATTTCACGTGATTACTTGACCTAGCATTTCATACCAATCGGTTCAATCACATCAAACAATCACTCTAAATTAATAACAATATATCATCATATAAACATCAATCGAATAACAACACATAATCATGAGCACTAACCGATTAAAGGAGAGAGTAGGGAATTGATCCGAACACAGAGATCTTCGATGGAGAGAATGTTTGGCTGCCGTCGGGTTCGTGAGGGAGAGAGAGAGCACTAGGGTTTTGCTATGTGTGGTTGTAAATAATGAAAAGTATTCACCTACTCAATAGGCTATGCGTATGAGGAGTAGGCCGAACCCATCATGGGCTGCCTATGTGTTCCGAGTTCAAGGAGAAGTGGGCCGAGAGTTGCATGAGTCCAAGCCCATTGGGTTGTGCGTTCGGATGTCTATTGTGCGATCGGTTTCTTTCGTGTGGTAATACATACATATGAACAAACACAACAATTCACTTTGAACATCACATTCAATGACACAGCATTCCATTTAATCATTCAATTCACATAGTCGCATACAGTTTATGTTACATCAAGGTACAAATATAGGTTCGAAATACGAGTTGTCACATTATCCCCAAGTTGAAAGAAATTTCATCCCGAAATTTAGCACGTACTCACTGAGGAAGCTAGTTAAGTTGCATGGTTTTTCCTGGTTTTCCTGGGGTGTCACATCCTCCCCCCGTTGATCTGGAATTTCGTCCCGAAATTCCGTAGCTTCAGCCTCAGTAGTAGTTGTACCGGTTGCGAACAGTTGGGGATACTTTTGTTTCATCTGATCTTCACGTTCCCAGGTGAACTCTGGGCCGCGACGTGAGTTCCAACGAACTCGAACGAGAGGTATTCTAGTACGCTTGAGGACCTTAACATCCCGGTCCGTGATTTCAACAGGTTCCTCGACGAATCGTAACTGCTCGTCGATCGTGAGCTCCTTCAAAGGAACTACATGGGTCTCATCTGACAGACATTTCTTCAGATTCGACACGTGGAAAACATCATGAACTGCACTGAGTTCCGCTGGTAAGTTTAATCTGTAGGCCACCTTGCCTATCTTCTCAATGACTTCAAAGGGTCCAACGTATCGTGGGTTAAGTTTGCCCCGTTTACCAAAACGAACCACACCCTTCCAGGGTGAAACTTTGAGTAGTGCACGCTCCCCAACCTGGAGCTCTAGTGGTTTTCTGCCCTTATCGGCGTAGACTTTCTGACGGTCACGAGCCGCCGCCATTCGTTGTCGTATCTGAGCAATTTTCTCTGTTGTGTCAACCACATGTTCTGGACCAGTAATCTGACTATCCCCCACCTCTGTCCAACAAAGAGGTGACCGGCATTTACGACCGTCCAATGCCTCAAACGGAGCAGCTTTAATGCTGGTGTGCTAGCTATTGTTGTACGAAAATTCCACAAGTGGCAGATGCTTTTCCCAGCCGTTGCCAAAGTCAATCACACATGCCCTAAGCATGTCTTCGAGAGTCTGGATGGTACGTTCCGACTGCCCATCCGTTTGCGGGTGATAGGCTGTGTTCTTATCTAGCCTTGAGCCAAAGGACTTGTGCATTGCTTGCGACAGCTCTGATGTAAAACGTGCATCTCGATCCGAGATGATAGAGATGGGCACCCTGTGCCTCGAGACAACTTCCTTAAGATATACTTCTGCTAGGGTGGAGAACTTATCTGTTCCTTTGATAGCCAGGAAGTGAGCAGACTTTGTGAGTCGATCCACGATCACCCAAATAGTATCATTACCACGCTGAGATCTAGGCAGGCCAGTAACAAAATCCATGGAAATTTGCTCCCATTTCCATTGTGGTATCTCTGGTTGTTGAAGTGGGCCTGAAGGTTTCTGGTATTCCGCCTTGACTCTCGCACAAGTCAAGCACTTGCTAACGTACATTGCTATGTGGGCCTTCATACTAGGCCACCAATACGTGGTTTTGATATCGTGGTACATTTTATCCGAACCAGGGTGCACTGAGTAGCGAGACTTGTGTGCCTCATCCATCACAAGTTCTCGGAGGTTGCCATAAAGTGGGACCCAAATACGTCCCGTGACGTAGTAAGCACTGTCTTCCTTCTGTTCTAAGCGTTGCCTTGAGCCGCGTAGGGCTTCAGCCCTGACATTCTCTGGTTTCAATGCTTCTACCTGAGCATTTCGTATCTGAGAAGGAAGACTAGACTGTATGGTGAGTTGTAAAGCTCGTACGCGCTTAGGCGCAGTGTCCTTTCGACTGAGGGCGTCGGCCACAACATTGGCTTTGCCCGGGTGGTACCGGATCGAGCATTCGTAATCGTTCAGCAGTTCGACCCATCGTCGTTGTCTCATATTAAGTTCCTTCTGTTTAAAGATATGCTCGAGGCTCCTGTGATCAGTGTAGATGGCGCATTTGGTACCATACAGGTAGTGTCTCCATATCTTAAGTGCAAAAACAACAGCTCCCAGCTCTAAGTCGAGTGTAGTGTAGTTCTTTTCATGAACTTTGAGTTGGCGTGAGGCGTAAGCTATAACTTTATCCCGCTGCATCAAAACACAACCAAGACCCTGGATAGATGCGTCGCAGTAGACCACGAAGTCGTCTGTGCTCTCTGGCAATGAAAGGATAGGTGCACTGCAAAGTCTATCCTTTAAGTGCTGAAACGCTAACTCCTGTGCGTTTCCCCAACGATAAACAACGCCCTTCTGCGTTAGTGAAGTAAGAGGCTGAGCAATCTTAGAAAAATCCTTAATAAACCTTCTGTAGTAACCTGCCAATCCCAAGAATTGGCGAATTTCTGTTGGCGTACGAGGTGCAGGCCAGCTCTTGATTGACTCTACCTTGGATGGATTAACGTGAATCCCATCCTTGTTCACTACATAGCCTAAGAAATGGACTTCACGAAGCCAGAAGTCACATTTTGAAAGCTTGGCGTACAACTGTTCCCTTCGAAGGAGTTCCAAAATAAGTCGTAAATGTTGCTCGTGTTCCTCCTGACTCTTCGAATAGATCAGGATGTCATCAATGAAGACAATAACGAACTTATCCAAGTAAGGCTTGCACACTCGATTCATCAAGTCCATGAAGACTGCAGGTGCGTTTGTCATCCCAAAAGGCATGACCAAAAACTCATAGTGTCCATAACGGGTTCTAAAGGCTGTTTTAGAGACGTCCTCTTCTCGGACTCTCAGCTGATGATACCCCGATCTCAAATCGATCTTTGAATAGTAGCTCGACCCTTGCAGCTGGTCGAACAAATCGTCGATGCGTGGAAGAGGATAGCGATTCTTCACAGTCACCTTGTTCAGTTCACGGTAGTCGATGCACATTCTGAACGTACCGTCTTTCTTCTTCACAAAAGCACTGGAGCTCCCCAGGGCGAAGAGCTAGGATGAATAAAACCCTTATCTAAGAGTTCTTGCAGTTGCGTAGATAGCCCTTCCAGTTCAGATGGGGCTAAACGATATGGTGCTCGAGCTATGGGTGTCGCTCCAGGAGCTTGTCGCCATGAATTACCAAAGGTTCTTAACCAGTACAAGGAATGCGGACGATCTTTTCTTTGCAAAGAATCCCTGCTCGATGTTGAGGTAGCCAATCCATACCAATGACGATGTCGAAACCATTACAACGTTGGGGTCATTCCTAGCATCATTCTGACCAATCACGAACACTCGACCCCTGGCACCATTGCCGTCGTTATTACCCCCGTTGTTGCCTCCATTGTTGTTCCCGTTTCCTTGGTTGTGGTTCTGATTCTGGTTCTGGTTCAACTGTGGACAGTGTCTATTGAAGTGACCTTCAGCACCACACTGATAGCATCCCTTGTTACCCTGTTGTTGCTGCTGATTCTGTGGAGCTTGTGGCTGCTGTTGTCGGTTCTTATTTGCAGGACGTGAGCTTCTACAATCTTTGGCTTCATGACCAAGCTTGTTGTATCTCTGACAACGATCTTTGTTGCACGATCCGCTGTGGTGCAATTTACATCAATTGCACTTAGGGTGGTTTCCCCGGTATCCACCCTGACTTCGATTACCAAAAGACTGCTGACTGAGGCTCCTGTGCTGCGACTGAGACTGAACCGAAGTGGGACCCTCGCTCGAATTTTCATTCCACTTGCGTTGGTTGTCACTGGGAGCATCCGAAGTAGTTGTAGCAGCCTTAATACGCTTTGGCAGTTTGTTCTGTCCTATCGCCTGATCTGAGAGACGTTGAGCAAGACGAGTAACATCCTGGATGGTAGCAAGGTTGGCAGAAGTCACATGACTTTGAATCTCTGGTACTAAGCCTTTGAGGTACAGCTCAATGTGCTTGATGGGAGGATCCACCATAGTTGGACATAAGACTGTCAGTTCGTTGGATCGTTTCGTGTACGCTTCTATCTCTGACTCCGTCATCTTCAGGTTTAAGAACTCCACTTCCAGCTTGTGGATGTCATCTCGACTACGGTATTCACGTTTGGATCAGTTCCTTAAGAATTATTCCATAGGGTGGCATTTGCAGCCGCCAGCCCCAGCATCTGAACTTGCGCGTTCCACCAAGTTAGCGCAGTGCCTTCGAGAGTACCAGTGGCGTAATTCACCCTGCGAGCCTCAGGGCATTCACACATCTCTGAGACAGACTCGAGCTTTTCAAACCAATGGAGGAGTCCAACAGCTCCTTTAGTGCCACCGAAAATACTAGGACGACAGTCCATGAACGTCTTAAATGTGCATACAGGCGGCTGAGCGTTCTGACCTTGTTGCGCGAGGAAGAAACGACAGGGTTAAGCGCGAGAGTTGGGTCATGAGAGTAGGATCTAACATCTTAGGATAGGTTCGTAACAGCAGGTTATACCTCCTGCCTGAGCGGCCGCGAGTGCTGCCGTAACTTGTTCGTTGATAAGAGCCGTCAGCTGGCTTGAGTTAGGTTCACACGTTCCCTCATGATCTCACATCGAAGGAAACACAAATAGGAAAGGTGTCGCAAATGTGTGTAAGTGTGGAGTGACAGTAGGGAGCAAGCACAAATGTGTTTTCAAACTATAGTTGCTACGTTTATCTAAGCATACCATGAGCAAAGTTCTATGCAATCTAGCAAGTAGGCAATAAAACACAAACCATATCACCTAGAATGTCGAGCCTTGCACGTGGAGTGAAGCGTCGTTGTGGATCGTAGAGCACTATACAGGTTATAGTCTGGTTTTAACAAAAACGTTTTCCTTTATTAAAACCAAGTTCTCTATAACCAATGGCTCTGATACCAATCTGTCACACCCCCAAAATCCACCTGCGGAGTATCACCGCTTGGAGGCGTGACTGACCAGGATCAAACCACTAATCATATTGAACAAGTAGGTAATTAAATGTAAAAGTTCAACCAACACAGTTAATGTCCAATTCAAACATAGTTCTAGTTATGAGCGGAAGCATAATGTTTAAATCCCAAAACATAAGTTTAATTATCCAAAGGTTTAACATGGCACACAGCTGTCCATGTCCCACAACGACTCTTCCTTGTGCAAGCTCCAGCTAAGAACCTATAGACCTGCAAAGCATGTAGTAACGAGTCAACAACAAGTTGAGTGAGTTCACGGTTGGGTGTTCGTTTAAGTTGTTTCAAAACAGTTCCTTTAACTGGCATCCTGCCGTGGGGGTTACCCCATAGTTGAAAAATGTGATTTGTTTAACCCTTTGTTTATCCCATTTACTCTGGCAATCCTGCCGTGGGGGCTACCCCATGATAGTTATCTGGCATTTCGGCCGTGGGGGCTACCCCTTGCATACACTAGACTCGTTACCATATCGACTACTGACGAAAAGTCATGTTTAAGTGCCCTGAACTGTCAATGTCTATCATCATTGACGTGCCCAGATCCATTAGTTCACGCCCGTCCTCTGCGGCACGGTGTGAGGCTTGTCAGACCTAAATAGCGCTATCTAACTAATGACCCGCTCGCCATTGGCCCGGCGATTAAGTCGATATAAAATAGGAGGGACTTCGTGATAGAGAGTTCTGGTCTAGTAAAGTTATCTGTCCGTGAGGACGAGGAATTACATTCCTGAACCAATACTGTCCTACCCAAGAAAGGACGAGGAATCCATGTTCCTTAACCCCATTCCCAACCCCTGGGAATCCCATGCTTTGTAGAGTGTGAACTCACCTTGGTTTGCTCGGCAGATACACAGAAAGGTCAAGTCTAGATGCTATTGGTCAACCACGTCCTAACATGGTTAACGTACATGTCAGGTTTAAGTTCAAGTAAAGCACACATAAGTTTACACAGAGATAGCAAAGTCACGAACACATACTAATCTTGGCATCACATAAACAGTCAAAGTGCATAGCATATTCATACTTGTACGATCCGAATGATATAGCCCAATAATAGTCGGCCCAACATGTTGTGCGGTCGGCACAGCCTTGTGCGACCCACATCATGTTGTGCGATTCAGATAAACACTCGGCCCGAATAGTCAAAGGCCTAAACATAAGATACACGGCCCAATCCAATAACATGTAACAGTCTTGTGCGATCCGGATGAGTTTGTGTGAATCAACCGACTCGTGCGATCAAGACAAACCCAGCCCAATATGTATACCCGGCCCACCATAACAACTTGTGCGACCCCACAGTCTTGTGCGACTGTGGGTGTCTTGTGCGACTTGCCTTTGGGCTTTGAGGCCCATGAGTTATCCATTAATCATAACTTGTGCGATCAGTTTAGATGTCCGGATATCATGCAATCAGTTATAATCATACAAACAGTTTCCTATTTTCGAGTATCTATCGATGGCAGTTATTTTGTTAATTCATAATCAATTTAAATCAAATCGACATAATCATTCACTATTATTCATCATTACGAAATCCGAGATCACTAATAAAACATCACAACTTCTAAAACATGAACACACAATCCTTTCAGTGAATTGTTTAATCGTGAAATCATACTTGCAAGTATCACACTAACCGAATTCAACAAGCATTAATATTATATTCCTACTAGTTCACTGTTAACGAGGTCATATGAATTCTTCAATACTCATTATAGTTTGACTATATCATGACTACACACATGATCACAACCTGTTGAAATTTAGCACACACATGTGTCCATTAAAGAAATCATCATCACAATAAACTACAATGGCCGACCACCATTTAATCATCTCCAAGATTATTGGACCAAAATAAATCATAGCCGACAAACTCAATTAATGGACACACAACAATTTGAAGATCACCATGTGCGGCCCACTCACATGATCGGCAATAAGAGCAATTTAATTTAAATTCACCAAACATTTCACGTGATTACTTGACCTAGCATTTCATACCAATCGGTTCAATCACATCAAACAATCACTCTAAATTAATAACAATATATCATCATATAAACCATCAATCGAATAACAACACATAATCATGAGCACTAACCGATTAAAGGAGAGAGTAGGGAATTGATCCGAACACAGAGATCTTCGATGGAGAGAATGTTTGGCTGCCGTCGGGTTCGTGAGGGAGAGAGAGAGCACTAGGGTTTTGCTATGTGTGGTTGTAAATAATGAAAAGTATTCACCTACTCAATAGGCTATGCGTATGAGGAGTAGGCCGAACCCATCATGGGCTGCCTATGTGTTCCGAGTTCAAGGAGAAGTGGGCCGAGAGTTGCATGAGTCCAAGCCCATTGGGTTGTGCGTTCGGATGTCTATTGTGCGATCGGTTTCTTTCGTGTGGTAATACATACATATGAACAAACACAACAATTCACTTTGAACATCACATTCAATGACACAGCATTCCATTTAATCATTCAATTCACATAGTCGCATACAGTTTATGTTACATCAAGGTACAAATATAGGTTCGAAATACGAGTTGTCACACATAAGCAATGACTTTATCCCGTTGCATCAACACACATCCAAGACCTTGGATGGATGCGTCGCAGTAGACTACAAAATCGTCCGTGCCTTCAGGCAATGAGAGGATAGGTGCGCTACAGAGTCTATCCTTTAAGTGCTGAAACGCTGTTTCCTGTGTATTACCCCAACGATAAGCAACACCTTTCTGTGTCAGTAATGTAAGTGGCTGTGCAATTTTTGAGAAGTCTTTGATGAACCGTCTGTAATAACCCGCCAAACCCAAGAATTGGCGTATTTCGGTTGGTGTGCGAGGTGCAGGCCAGTTCTTGATCGAATCTACCTTGGATGGATCAACATGAATCCCATCCTTGTTTACCACGTGGCCTAGGAAGTGGACTTCACGAAGCCAGAAGTCGCATTTTGAAAACTTGGCGTACAGCTGTTCCGTTCGAAGGAGTTCCAAAATAAGTCGTAAATGCTGCTCGTGTTCCTCCTGACTCTTCGAATAGATCAGGATGTCGTCGATGAAAACAATGACGAACTTGTCAAGATACGGTTTGCACACCCTATTCATAAGATCCATGAAAACCGCAGGTGCGTTTTGTCACACCCCGACCACGTTAGCATACAAGACGTGGCGGAAAACGTCGGGGAGTGTTGTAACAGAATTAATTGTTTCATAACCATGGTGTTCAAAGTTGTATTTTATTTATTAACATAAGAGTTTCATCGTCTTTAAACAGAAATTAAAGAGTTTATAACATAACTAAACTAAGTCTTTCATCATTTTAAGTCTCTAAGGCACAGGTCCGCCCTAGTGTCACGATCTTCATCCTACGGAAAAGCTCCTGAAAACACATGTGAAAATAGGTACGTCAGCATAAAAATGCCTGTGAGATACATAGGTTTGTGAAAATAAGATTCATGACTTAAGTTTAAGAAAATGTTTAGTCATGAACCTTGTAATTTGATTTGTTTTGTAAATCGCTTGAAAAACAATAAGTTCAGATGATATGTATAAGTAAAAGAATAATGTATGGTTAAATGAATAACCATGTAAAATGAGTTGTATAAAATAAACCGTATTGTAAAACAAAGTCTTGTGAAAACATGTTACTTGTGTAAAATGTATAAGTCCAAAATGAATGATTTAAATAACGCTATGATATGTAATATAATACAAACACTTATATATAGGAAGTACCAGCGGCGTATCCACCATGCTTGTATCATATTACTCACATTTCGTTACTTAAGTCACTTAACCAACCAACAATGTATAATGTCTATGTTTAAACCAATTGTCAAAAGTCCTTGTATAAACCATGTCAAATGTTGATAGTCCAAAAGTAGTCAAGTAATGTGTAACAAATGTTATGTCTTGTAAGTAAAGTATTGTCAAATAGTCCAAATGTAGAAATGTACAACACAAAGTAATTTGAATATATCAAAAAGTTATGTTTTGTAAAGTAATGCATGTTACATTGATACAAACATTTATGTGGTGAGTTAACGCATACATTCAAGCCTTGAGACAGTCGGATAACCCTTTCAGTCAAGGTTATCAAAAAGAAATGTTTTCGGATTCAGTCATTCCTTACATCCAAACAAACCCGGGATGTCAGGAATGGGATTTGTCAAGTCCTATGGTACCAGTACTTACTACCGAGCGGCGTAGCTAATGTTAATGAACGTATAATAGTCTCGTTTGTGCAAACCAAATGTCATAGCAAAAGTGAACATGTTATATGAAAACAATGAACTAAGTATGCTAAGTTAACATACAAAGCAGAAAAGTCATGTAAATCAATGTGCTAGCATGCTATCAGTTAACATACATAGCAGAAATGTAATGTAAAACAATGTACTAAGTATGCACACAATGGACATACATAGCATGAAATGTAATGAAATCATGTACTATAATGTACTAACAAACATAGCAGGTATATGATGTGAAAACAGGAAAGCACGAAAGTAACAAGTAGGCACATGTGTTCCACCCCAAAACAGTTTGAAAACAGTAAAAGAGGGGTTCTATGTACTCACTTGAGATTGCTCAGAAGTCCTAAGATAACCACCAAGCAATGCTAGAGATCTCGGAATATCAAACGGCACCTAATATAGGTAACTACATTAATAAACCGGACCTAAATCGGAAGATCGGATAGAATGAGGGTTCGTAAACCAAATGAGTATGGGAACTCATGTAGTATGGTTTAACAAAGCCTACATACTAAATGAAACCTATCCTAAGTGCTTGTGACCCATTACGACCCGTTTAGGTAGCTTATGCTACTTTAACGCGTCGTTCGCGTGAAACGCGTTCGGACCGCCTAACTAGTCCTATGACAAGTAATATATGCCTTAACATGTCTAATATGGTTGTCAAATCAGTTTAGATGTCAAAAGTTATGTTACATATGTTTAAAAATGAATTTTGGCATAAAGGGGTATTTTGGTAATTTACCTAAGGCATATAAATTACCTATCATACAACTACTTAAACGTAGCGACCATAAGGTATAACCTCATAGGGTTATTCCCTATATACTATGGTCACCTAATGTATTTGGTCGGATCCTAATGATCGACCAAATGGGTCGGGTTCGAAAGTATAAGCGATTGTTTAGATCGCTTACCTTACGACCCTATACAAGCACAACTAAAAGTGACGAGCTAAGCATGTTAAAACATGCTTAACTAAGTTTAGAAAACAGGTTTGGTATCAAAACAAACGGTTTTGATACCCATAAGTAGTTTGGTTACAAAATACGCAAGAATACGTATTCTGACCGAAACTACGACTCGTCACTGAGCCTAGATAACGTGGTAATCAGTAGGTATAGTCACTAGGGACTATAACCATCGTGATCACGCTCACGTTATGAAGTTCAAACGAACTTCGCATCGACCATAAGCTGGTCAATGCAGAAAGTCAAACAAAGTTTGACTTTCGGACTCGAAAGCGATAAAAGAACGAAAGAATACTTACGAAAGGTCCCCGAATGCTAATCTAGATCCAAATAACTCAGGTATGAAACAATGGTTTCAACTTAGAGTCTTTTAGATCAGATTCTAGTGAGGAATGAGTGAAAATGGGTTGGGTATTTATAGTAAACCCACAACCGTTAGGATCGTTTCTTGGAAAAGGGGGCACGATCTAGGCCGTACACTTGTCAAAATGTTGTGGTAACTAATTTTGGCCACCATAGGAGATTAACATGTGGCACTTGACCTTTGGGAAGTGTTAGGGGCTGCTAACTTATGTTTAAAATGGCTTTTTGCTGCATTTATTTATTTATTTATTTATTTTTTTTATATTCTTTTTTGCAGTTTTGCAGTTTTGGTTCCTGAGCGCGTATCGTCGTGTTTTGGCACTTCTAACACCCGTCAAGCCCATTTTTAAGCATCACAAGGATGTTAAAGTATAGGGAACATGAAACATGCTCAAAAATATGCCGGATGTCGGTTCGTTTAGCCGTACAATCGCGTTGTTCGGTTAATTACGACGGAATGCGCATAAGCGTGAAAAACGATCCAAATTGCGTGACGAATGGATTTTTCTCATGCCAAACACTAAACTAAAATATTTTAGTGCTTACATAAATTTTTGGATGTCCGGATGTATTCAGACCGTAAGTTATGCGCGAAAATGCAAACTTGCGCATTTTTTTTGACACTTTTAGTCCCTGAATGACCCAAAAGTTTATTTTAGCACACCGAACACCTCAAAGCCTATTTCTAAGCTATGTAAAGGATATTTAAGGTGTGTTTAACTTATGGTCATCTTCCGGAATGTCTGTTACAGTTCAAATTGGCATACTTTCGTAGTTTGCCAAGTTTAGTCCCTGTAAGCGAATTAACTTGTTTTTGCCATACCAAAGCCTTCAAAACTTATTTCTAAGTTATGTAAAGGTTATTTAAGGTATGTTAAGTATATGATGATGTTCCGGAGTATTTGTCGCGTTAAACTGGTTACGTTTACGCACCAGTTTGCGTATAACTCTCCAGAAAACGATATAGAGTTTGAAATTGAATAAAAGTCAAAACATGAAAAATGTAAAACACAACCAAACAAACATTGGGATAAAATAACATTGTTTTATTGATAATAGAACTGTTCATAATGATTACAAGCACAGATGTTACAGTCTCCCCTACTTGTGGAAATTTCGTCCCGAAATTTATTTAGAGGAAACTCGTGGAAAAAGATGCGGATATTTCGCCTTCATTTGATCTTCGCGTTCCCAAGTAAACTCGGGTCCACGTTTAGCTTCCCAACGAACTTTGACCAAAGGAATGCGCTTACGTTTAAGCCATTTGACTTCACATTCCATAATTTCCACTGGCTTCTCAACAAATTTCAGTGTTTTGCCAACACGAATTTCGTCAAGCGGTATGTGGAGGTTCTCATCAGCTAAACACCTCTTGAGATTGGATACGTGAAAAGTTGGATGAACATTTCCAAGTTCAGGAGGTAACTCAAGTCTGTAGGCTACCTTTCCGATTCTTTCGACGATCTTGAATGGTCCAACGTATCTAGGTGCAAGTTTTCCTTTCTTTCCAAATCTGATCACACCTTTCCAAGGTGAGACCTTAAGTAATACTCGATCACCGACTTGAAATTCCAAGGCCTTGCGTTTTGGGTCTGCGTAACTCTTTTGACGGCTTCTAGCTGTCTGAAGGTTATCACGAACTTTCTTGATCTTGTCAGTTGTCTCTAAAATGAGAGCAGGTCCAGTAAGTTGAGCCTCGCCGATCTCATTCCAGCAGACTGGTGAACGACATTTTCGACCATAGAGAGCCTCGAAAGGAGCCATTTTGATGCTGGTGTGATAACTGTTGTTGTAGGAGAATTCAATCAACTTAAGATGTGAATCCCAACTACCACCAAAATCGATCACACAAGCTCTTAGCATATCCTCCAGAGTCTGGATTGTTCTTTCAGATTGACCATCCGTTTGCGGATGATAAGCTGTGCTCAGATTAAGTTGGGTCCCCATAGCAGATTGCATGGTTCTCCAAAAATGAGAAGTGAAACGAGCATCTCTGTCAGAAATGATATTCAAAGGAACACCATGTCGAGCTACAATTTCATCCACATAGATTTGAGCAAGTCTGTCAGCAGGAAAATCCTCATGGATTGGCAAGAAATGCGCTGACTTAGTAAGACGATCAAAAACTACCCAGATGGCATCATGACCTTTCTTTGTGCGCGGAAGTTTAGTAACAAGATCCATAGTAATGTTTTCCCATTTCCAAACTGGGATCTCTGGTTGCTCCAATAAACCAGAAGGACGCTGATGTTCAGCCTTAACCTTAAGACAAGTAAGGCATTTCGATACGTATAAGGCAATGTCTTTCTTCATACCAGGTCACCAATAATGAATACGAAGATCCTTATACATCTTATCTGAGCCCGGATGAACAGAATAGCGAGACTTATGGGCTTCATCCATAAGTAAGGTGCGAAGGTTATCTAGGCTTGGGACCCACAAGCGGTCCATGAAGTAATACGATCCATTGTCCTTCAGTTCCAGATCAGGTGTTATGTGATAAGGAAATTCCTTATCCATCAAACCTTGTGAAACACAAGATTGTTGAGCCTGAGAAATGCGTGCTTGGATATCGGATCGAGCTTGAATAACAGATTGAACACGTACACAATGAAGCTTAGTACGTTCCTTACGACTCAATGCATCAGCCACGACATTCGCCTTACCAGGATGGTAGCGAATTTCGCAGTCATAGTCGTTTAAAAGCTCAACCCAACGTCGTTGCCTCATGTTGAGTTCTTTCTGATTGAAGATATGCTGAAGACTTTTGTGGTCCGTGAAAACCACACATTTTGTACCGTACAAATAGTGTCTCCAGATCTTTAGAGCGAAAACAACTGCACCCAACTCAAGATCATGAGTGGTGTAGTTCTTCTCATGTATCTTTAACTGCCTCGATGCATATGCTATGACTTTGTTCCTTTGCATAAGAACACAGCCAAGACCCAGTTTAGATGCATCGCAATAAACAACGAAATCATCATTGCCCTCAGGCAAAGTTAGAACAGGCGCGTCACAAAGCTTCTGCTTCAAGTGTTGAAAAGCTTCCTCTTGTTTGTATCCCCAATAAAAGGGCATTTTCTTCTGAGTTAGAGCAGTTAGAGGAACTGCAATCTTCGAGAAGTTTTCTATGAAGCGGCGATAATAACCCGCTAGACCAAGAAAAGAACGAACCTCAGTAGGAGTAGTAGGCGTATCCCAATCCTTAATCGCACTGATCTTGGAGGGATCTACATGAATACCTTGTTCGTTGATAATATGTCCTAAGAATTGAACTTCTTTAAGCCAGAATTCACACTTGGAGAATTTGGCGAAAAGTTGCTCTTTCTTTAGGAGTTCCAGAGTAAGACGAAGATGTTGCTCGTGATCAGCTCGCGTCTTAGAATAAATCAAGATGTCGTCAATAAAAACAATGACAAACTGATCCAAATAAGGTTTGCAGACCCTATTCATTAAGTCCATGAAAACAGCAGGAGCATTAATCAAACCGAATGGCATGACTGTGAACTCGTAATGCCCATAACGAGTACGGAACGCTGTCTTGGGAATATCTTCTTCATGCACCCGAAGTTGATGATATCCGGAACGTAGATCAATCTTCGAGAAATAAGAGGCTCCTTGTAACTGATCAAAGAGGTCGTCTATGCGCGGTAGGGGATATCGATTCTTGATGGTAAGCTAGTTAAGCTCACGATAATCGATACACATCCTAAAGGATCCATCCTTCTTCTTGACAAAAAGAACGGGAGCACCCCAGGGTGAAACGCTAGGACGGATAAAACCTTTGTCAGAGAGCTCCTGAAGCTGCTTAGATAACTCTTGCATCTCAGACGGTGCAAGACGATATGGAGCTCTGGCAATGGGATTTGCACCAGGTACGAGATCAATGCGGAACTCGACTTGGCGTGCTGGAGGTAGACCAGGTAACTCTTCAGGGAAAACTTCAGAATAATCCCGAACGACAGGAATATCTGAAATAGACTTACCCTTGCCTTTATCTGCTGTAACATGTGCTAAGAAAGCCACATAGTTCTTCCGCAGATACTTCCGAGCTTTAAAACAAGACATGAGTTTGAGACCACCGGCAGGTTTCTCACCTTGAACCTGTAGGATCTCGCCTGTCGAAAGCGGCACACGAACAATCTTCTCAGAACAAACTATCTCTGCGCGATGCTTAGATAACCAATCCATACCCACTATGACGTCGAAGCTTCCAAGTTGCATAGGCGTGAGGTCGATAGGAAAAAGATGATCGTTAAGATTCAACTGGCAGTTGTGAAGAACAGAATCAAGAACAATGGGTTCACCACTAGCAACTTCTACTGTTAAAGGTTTACCTAGTTTCGTTCTAGACACGCGAAGCATAGGCTCAAAAGACAATGACACAAAACTCTTGTCGGCACCAGAATCGAAAAGAACAGATGCAGGCTGATTATTAATAAAGAACGTACCGTTCACCACGTTATCATCCGCCTGCGCCTCTTGGGCATTCAAGTTAAAAGCTCGTCCTCGAGCCTAAGCCTGATTCGGGTTCACATTCTGATTCTGGTTGGCTAGTCTTGGGCACCGGTTCCTGTAGTGGGTCAGATCCCCACAATTGTAGCACAAACCAGGAGGAAAATGAGGTCGTGCAGCTTGACCCTGTTGCTGAGCAGGAGGCTGAGCAACTTGTTGTGCTTGGTTCTGAACTGCCTGGTTCTGGTTAACAGGAATGCGGCAGGTGGCAGCAAGATGACCAGGCCTTCCGCAGTTGGTGCACTGACGACACTGGAGGTGTGGTTGATGATGGCCGTTACACCTGTTGCACAAAGGTGCATTGCCAAGATAAGGCTTCTTGGCTAGTGGTTGCGCAGGCTGATTTGGTGCAGCTTGAGCCTGTGCAGTAACAGCATAGTTTTGGGAAGCCTTCCACTTCCTAGACCCTCCAGTATTCTTTCCCTTCTTGTTTTGCCCTTTCTTGCTATCTTCCTTATCAGACACCTGCTTCTTACCCTTGTCACCCTTTTTGTGCAGCTTCCCCTTTCGAATCTGCGACTCAGTCAACGTCGCTGATAACTCGATCGCCTGACGGAGTGTGGCAGGGTTACTACCAGTAATGATGTCTTATACTGAGTCAGGTAGGCCGTCGATGTATCTTTCGATAGCCTTGTCGAGTGGGGTAACCATAGTTGGGCAAAGCAGACTCAATTCTTCAAACCTATCAGTATAAGCCCTGTGCTCGCCACTGTCTTGTTTCAAGTCCTCAAACTCTTTCTCCAACGCTCGCTGTTCGTGACGAGGACAGAATTCCCTCATCATAAGGGCCCTAAGTTCAGCCCAAGTTTGCGCTAGAGCAACCTCTGCACCCCGATCTCTCATAACCCCATTCCACCATGTGAGAGCCCTCTTCTGAAACACGCTCGAAGAAAACTCGACCTTGCGATTATCCGGACACTGCACGTGGCGGAAAGTATTCTCAATGCTCTCAAACCATTGAAGAAGCCCAGTCGCTCCCTCAGAACCACTAAACTTGAGTGGTTTAGCCGAGTTAAAATCCTTGTATTTGCATGGAGCATTGTTGTTGTTGTTGGCTTGGTGCCATTGAGCAAAGAGATTTGGAAATTGAGCAACCATCTGCTCCGCAATAATTTCTGCCAGTTCGGCAGTCGCAATCAGATTGTCGCGTCGAGGAGGCATTCTAAAAGAGGAAATATGAAAAGAAACGAGTGAGATGATTGGATGAAAAGAATGAGATGAAACAAGATCAACCAAAGCAAAGATGGTGGTCATTTGTCCGTATCACAAAGTAAACAAACGACACACAGTGACTAATCAAAGTAAATGGGTCAAAATAATGTATTACGAAGACATGCTCGCCTATAAGTGAACACTCATCCCAAGAATTCCCAGGTAAGCACAACTGGTCTCGCGTCTGATGAGATGTATACGAAGTGCTTGCCTAGACAGAAAACCCAGAATACAGGCATTCACTCTTCCAGTTTGCACGTGTTCACATTATTTAAAACCCAAAACGTTGACGAGATTTTGAAAATTTTGAAGGCACAAGGCCAAAATTTTAGTCAAACTGGAAGGGTTCAAAACCATATAACAGAGGGTTCAAAACCTTGTAATAAATTATTCAAAAGTAGATGATTGTTTTTCAAAAATCGTTTCGAAAAAAATTTGGTTTTTTTTTGTTTTGATAATCACCTAAGGATAGGTGATGTACATGTTTTAAGATCTAAACACAAGATAACTTGTGTTAGGGTCCTAGAAAGGTTATAGTCTAGGTCAAAGCATTACTAATAACCTAATTCCCTATAACCATTGGCTCTGATACCAACTCTTCTGTCACACCCCGACCACGTGTCACACCCCGACCACGTAGAACATACAAAACGTGGCGGAAACGTCGGGGAGTGTTGTAACAGAATTAATGTTTCACAACCATGGAAATTGAAGTTTCGTTTTATTAATAAAACATGAAAGTTTACATTGTTTAAACAAGAAACAAAGGGTACATAACATAAAGTAGCTAGTTCTTGTCTCGTTTTAAGTCACTAAGGCACAGATCCGCCTAAGTATGTCTTGATAAGTCCTATACATCATGACCTGAAAACACATGTGAAAATAGGTACGTCAGCATAAAAATGCCTGTGAGATACATAGGTTTTGTGAAAATAGGATTCATGACTTATGTTTGAGAAAATGTTTAGTCATGAACCTTGTAATTTGCTTTGTCTTGTCTTGTAAATCGTTTGAAAATCAATAAGTCCAGATGATATGTATAGATAAAAGAATAATGTATGGTTAAATGAATAACCATGTAACTGAGTTTGTATAAGATAAGTTGTTTGTAAAACAATGTCTTGTGAAAAGTATGTTATTTGTATAAAAATGTTTTATGTCTCAAACTGAAATGATTCAAATAACGCTACGATATGTAATACCATACAAACACTTATATATAGGAAGTACCAGCGGCGTATCCACCATGCTTGTATCATATTACACTCGCATCGTTACTTAATCACTTAATCAAACCAAAACACCAAAGTAATGTTTAACAGTTGTAGAAATGTTTATGTATGGTCAAAGACGGTTCACACGGTTCATAGATACAAACGGTTCACAGATTCAAACGGTTCACAGATACAAACGGTTCACAGATACAAACGGTTCACAGATACAAACGGTTCACAGATACAAACGGTTCACAGATATCAACGGATCACATAGTTAAATGATTACAACGGTTCACATAGTCAAATGTTTACAACGGTTCAATATGTAGTATAATGTGTTCATAAGCTGGATAAGCATATGCAACAGAAAAGCAATGTAAAACAATGTACTAAGTATGCACACAATGGACATACGTAGTATGAAATGTAATGTAGAACGATGTACTAAGTAATGCACACAATGGGCACACCTAGCATGAAATGAAATGAAATCATGTACTATAATGTACTAACGAACATAGCAGGTATATGATGTGAAAACAGGAAAGCATGAAAGTAACAAGTAGGCACATGTGTTCCACCCCAAAACAGTTTGGAAAACAGTAAAAGAGGGGTCTATGTACTCACTTGAGATTGCTTAGTAGTCCTTGAGTAACAACCAAACAATGCTAGAGATCGCGGATATCAAACGGCACCTAATATAGGTAACTATGTTAATAACCGGACCTAAATCGGATGATTGGATAGAATGAGGGTTTGTAAACTAAACGAGTATAGAGACTCGTGTCATATGGTTTAACAAAGCCTACATACTAAATGAAACTTAACATAACTGTTTACGACCCATTACGACCCGTTTAGGAAGCTTATGCTACTTTAACGCGTCGTTCGCGTGAAACGCGTTCGGATCGCCTAACTAGTCCTATGACAAGTGTTATATGCCTAAACATGTTACATAATCAGTTATGTGACAAAAGTTTAGGTTACATATGCTTAATTACCAATTATACATGAAAAGGGTATTCTGGTAATTTACCTAAGGCATATAAACTACCTATCATACAACTACTTAAACGATGTGACCATAGGGTATAACCTCGGAAGGTTATTCCCTACACTATGGTCACTTAATGTATTTGGTCGGATCCTAATGATCGACCAAACTGGGTCGGGTTCGAGGTATAAGCGATTTATCAGATCGCTTACCCTACGACCCTAGACAACGTGGTAATCAGTAGGCATAGTCCCAAGGGACTATAACCAACGTGATTACACTCACGTTGCGAAGTTCAAACGAACTTCGCATTGACCATTACTGGTCAACGCTGAAAGTCAAACAAAGTTTGACTTTCTGACTCGAAAAGCAGTAAAAATAAGGAAAAGAACGAAAGAATACTTACGAAGGGTCCCCGAATGCTAATCTAGATCACAATAACTCAGGTATGAAACAATGGTTCCAACTTAGAGTCACTTAGATCAGATTCTTGTGGGTTTAGAAGCAATGGGGGTGGGGTATTTATAGTTTTCGGGTAACCGTTAAGATCGTTTATCGAATATCGTGCCTTAATCGTAACCGTACAAGTGTCGGAAAGTTGTGGTGGCTTAAATTGGTCCTTATCAGCTGAAAATGCAAGTGGGAAAGGTGTGGTGGTGGTTAAAACAGCTGGAAGTTGCTGACTGTTCATTGTTATCTGATCAGACAGGCGGACGCGGCCCGCTTTAGGATCAGAGAAAACTCAGGCGGGCCACCTGAGGCTTCTGATCAGCAAATATGTTTGATAAATGACAGTTTCAGTCCCTGCACGTGTTTAAGGCCATTTCCGACACTTCTAAGGCCTGTAAAGCCAACTTTAAGGCCCTAAAATGATGCCTAAACATTGTGGACATGAAACATGCTCAAAAATATGTCGGATGTTGGTTCGTTTGGTCGTACGAACGCGATGTTCGCTTAATTACGACGGAATGCGCATAAGCGCGTAAAACGATCCAAATGACGAAACGAATGGATTTTTCTTATGCCAAAAACTAAAATAAAATATTTTAGTGCTTACATAAATTTTTGGATGTCCGAATGTATTCAGAACGTAAGTTATGCGCGAAAATGCAAACTTGTGCACTTTTTGACACTTTTAGTCCCTGAATGACCCAAAAGTTTATTTTAGCACACCGAACCCCTCAAAGCCTATTTCTAAGCTATGTAAAGGATATTTAAGGTGTGTTTAACTTATGGTTATGTTCCGGAATGTCTGTTCCAGTACGAATCGTCATACTTTCGCAGTTTGTCAAATTTAGTCCCTGTAAACGAATTAACTTGTTTTTTGCCATACCAATGCCTTCAAAACTTATTTCTAAGTTATTTAAAGGTTATTTAAGGTATGTTGAGTATATGTTGCTGTTCCGGAGTGTTTGTTGCATTAAACTGGTTATATTTACGCATCAGTGCGCGTATAACCTTCCAGAAAGCGATATAGAGTTTGAAATCGAACAAGAATTGATATGTGTAAACGATACACATATTTTTTTCAAATCCCAAGTATGAAATACAATATTTCATTGGTTGGGCATTTGTTTGATGGTCGAAATGACACAGGTGTTACAGTCTCCCCTACTTTAGGAAATTTTGTCCCGAAATTAATTCGTAGGAGTCTATTTGTGACTTTGTGTCAGATAACCACCAGAGATATGTAAAGCATAATCCTGTCATTTCCTTAACGGACATTCTTCAGAATGAAAATGAACAAACGGAGTCATTTTCCTCAACGAGTATTCTTCAGAAGCGGAAATGAAGGAATAAACAAACGGGGATTCATTTCCTTAACGGACAATCTTCAGAAACGAAAATGAACAAACGGAGTCATTTTCAACAGATGCTTCCTCAGAAACGGAAATGAAAATGATAGACAAACGGATATTCATTTCCTCAACGGACAAATCTTCAGAAACGAAAATGAACAAACAGAGTCATTTTCAACGGTTGCTTCCTCAGAAACGGAAATGAAAATGAATAGTCAAACGGATATTCATTTCCTCAACGGATAATCTTCAGAAACGAAAATGAACTAACGGAATCATTTTCAACGGTTGCTTCCTCAGGTTCGGAAATGAAGGATTAAATAAACGGATATTCATTTCCCTCGACGGATACTCTTCAGAACGAAAATGCACAAACGGAGTCATTTTCCCCAACGGGTATTCTTCAGAATTGGAAATGAAGGATAAACGGATATTCATTTCCTCAACGGATATTCTTTAGAAGTGAAAAATGAATAGCTAGTTCATTTTTCCTCAACGGATACTTCATCAGAATTGGAAATGAATAGGGTTAACTTCTAGGTACATGACAAAGCTCGCTGTGGTTTCTGTGCACTAAATTCCATAATTATGTATGCATCCATAATTACGTAATTCCTTGCACAGTTCGCACAGTTTGTCTTGTAATGTTCATAAGCACATAATCACATAGTTGTTTGATTGTTATTATCTTGTTATTGATTGCTATTAACTTGGCACCTCGTACTTCGTTTCTCTTGGAAGAAACGGGTACTTAGGATTTTTGTGAAAAACGCAAGAGATCATACAATGGAAGAAATTTGGGAGTAGTCTGTTCTTCAAGGAATGCGGTTCCTTGATTGTCGGTATTGTAGGGGATATGTTGTTTATACATACAATCACATAAACACATTGCAATGTAAATAAAAGATTTATTTATAAACAACGATAACAACTGTTTTCTTGGATCTTGACAACAAAAGAAAATAATACATAAGACGTGATTATTTCTAAACGATGTTGTCTTCTGGTTGATCATATGCTCATCCCTGCGCTGGATTTGCATTAGCAAGCCTTGGGCAATTCCTACGAAAATGGCCCATCTCGCCACAGTTGTAGCAAGATCCCTGAGGGAAACGAGCTTGAGCAGGATTGTTGCCAGCTTGATTTGGTGCAGCTGCGGTTGGGCAAACCCTAGCTGTATGACCTATAAGTCCGCAAACTTGGCATGTGCGGCACTTCACCCCAGCATGATGATGTAAGCCACATTGGTTGCACAAGGGTGCAGTTCCGTTGTAGGGTTTCCTGGCAGGGGGTTGAGCTGGTTGGTTGAGGACGGCTTGATCATTGTGAGCGACCACAGCGTAGTTTTGAGAAGCCTTTCGCTTCTTTGACCTCTTAGGGGATCCAGTCTGTTCATCCATGATCTTTGATTCCTCGATTGGTTTCGATTCTTCGACCGGCTTCTTGTCACCTTTTCGGAAAAGTTTACCTTTCCTGATCTTTGATTCAGTCAAGGTTGCAGATAGCTCAATGGCCTGTCTAACTGTAGTAGGGTTGCTACCAGTCAAAATGTCTTGTATTGAATCAGGGAGGCCATCAATGTACTTTTCGATTGCCTTATCCAAAGGCGTGACCATGTTTGGGCATAACAGACTTAACTCCTCGTAACGGTCCGTGTAGGCTCGATGCTCACCGCTGTCTTGCTCAAGATTGTCAAATTCCCTTTCCAAAGCCCTGATCTCGTGTCGAGGACAGAATTCCTTCATCATAAGGGCTCTAAGTTCAGCCCATGTCTGTGCTAGAGCAACTTCTGCACCACGATCCCTCATAACCCCGTTCCACCACGTAAGGGCTCTCTTCTGGAACACACTCGAAGCAAACTCGACCTTGCGATTGTCAGGACACTGCACGTGGCGGAAAGTATTCTCAATGCTCTCGAACCATTGAAGAAGCCCTGTCGCTCCCTCAGAACCACTAAACTTGAGTGGTTTCGCCGAGTTAAAACTCTTGAAGTTGCATGGACCATTGTTGTTGTTGTTGGCTTGATTCCATAGAGCAAAGAGGTTTGGGAATTGAGCAGCCATTTGCTGTGCAATAATTTCTGCCAGTTCGGCAGTCGCTATCTGGTTTTCGCGTCGAGGAGGCATTCTAAAAGAGGAAACATGAAAGGAAACGAGTGAGAGATTTAGACGAAAAGAATGAGATGAAACAAATCTGATGAAAGCAAGGATAGTGGTTATTTGTTTGTTACCACAAGGTAAACAAACGACACACAGTGACTAATCAAAGTAAATGGGTCAAAAATAATGTATCGCGAAGACATGCTCGCCTATAAGTGAACACTCATCCCAAGAATTCCCAGGTAAGCACAACTGGTCTCGCGTCTGATGAGATATATACGAAGTGCTTGCCTAGACAGAAAACCCAGAATACAGGCATTCACCCTTCCAGTTTGCACGTGTTCACATTATTTAAAACCCAAAACCTTGATGAGATTTTGAAAACTCAAAGGGGTTCAAAACCATATAACAGAGGGTTCAAAACCTAGTAATAAATCATCCTAGAACAGATGATTAGTTTTCAAAGCGGTTTTGAAATTTATGTTCTTGTTGTGGTCGTCGCCTAAGGATAGGTGACGGTATTGTTTTATGACTAAACGCAAGTAAACTCGCGTTAGGGTCCTAAGAAGGTTATAGACTAGGTCAAAGCATTACTAATAACCTAATTCCCTATAACCATTAGCTCTGATACCATCTTTTCTGTCACACCCCGACCACGTAGAACATACAAAACGTGGCGGAAATGTCGGGGAGTGTTGTAACAGAATTAATGTTTCACAACCATGGAAATTGAAGTTTCGTTTTATTAATAAAACATGAAAGTTTACATTGTTTAAACAAGAAACAAAGGGTACATAACATAAAGTAGCTAGTTCTTGTCTCGTTTTAAGTCACTAAGGCACAGATCCGCCTAAGTATGTCTTGATAAGTCCTATACATCATGACCTGAAAACACATGTGAAAATAGGTACGTCAGCATAAAAATGCCTGTGAGATACATAGGTTTTGTGAAAATAGGATTCATGACTTATGTTTGAGAAAATGTTTAGTCATGAACCTTGTAATTTGCTTTGTCTTGTAAATCGTTTGAAAATCAATAAGTCCAGATGATATGTATAGATAAAAGAATAATGTATGGTTAAATGAATAACCATGTAACTGAGTTTGTATAAGATAAGTTGTTTGTAAAACAATGTCTTATGAAAAGTATGTTATTTGTATAAAAATGTTATATGTCTCAAACTGAAATGATTCAAATAACGCTACGATATGTAATACCATACAAACACTTATATATAGGAAGTACCAGCGGCGTATCCACCATGCTTGTATCATATTACACTCGCATCGTTACTTAATCACTTAATCAAACCAAAACACCAAAGTAATGTTTAACAGTTGTAGAAATGTTTATGTATGGTCAAAGACGGTTCACACGGTTCATAGATACAAACGGTTCACAGATTCAAACGGTTCACAGATACAAACGGTTCACAGATACAAACGGTTCACAGATACAAACGGTTCACAGATACAAACGGTTCACAGATATCAACGGATCACATAGTTAAATGATTACAACGGTTCACATAGTCAAATGTTTACAACGGTTCAATATGTAGTATAATGTGTTCATAAGCTGGATAAGCATATGCAACAGAAAAGCAATGTAAAACAATGTACTAAGTATGCACACAATGGACATACGTAGTATGAAATGTAATGTAGAACGATGTACTAAGTAATGCACACAATGGGCACACCTAGCATGAAATGAAATGAAATCATGTACTATAATGTACTAACGAACATAGCAGGTATATGATGTGAAAACAGGAAAGCATGAAAGTAACAAGTAGGCACATGTGTTCCACCCCAAAACAGTTTGGAAAACAGTAAAAGAGGGGTCTATGTACTCACTTGAGATTGCTTAGTAGTCCTTGAGTAACAACCAAACAATGCTAGAGATCGCGGATATCAAACGGCACCTAATATAGGTAACTATGTTAATAACCGGACCTAAATCGGATGATTGGATAGAATGAGGGTTCGTAAACTAAACGAGTATAGAGACTCGTGTCATATGGTTTAACAAAGCCTACATACTAAATGAAACTTAACATAACTGTTTACGACCCATTACGACCCGTTTAGGAAGCTTATGCTACTTTAACGCGTCGTTCGTGTGAAACGCGTTCGGATCGCCTAACTAGTGCTATGACAAGTGTTATATGCCTAAACATGTTACATAATCAGTTATGTGACAAAAGTTTAGGTTACATATGCTTAATTACCAATTATACATGAAAAGGGTATTCTGGTAATTTACCTAAGGCATATAAACTACCTATCATACAACTACTTAAACGATGTGACCATAGGGTATAACCTCGGAAGGTTATTCCCTACACTATGGTCACTTAATGTATTTGGTCGGATCCTAATGATCGACTAAACTGGGTCGGGTTCGAGGTATAAGCGATTTATCAGATCGCTTACCCTACGACCCTAGACAACGTGGTAATCAGTAGGCATAGTCCCAAGGGACTATAACCAACGTGATTACACTCACGTTGCGAAGTTCAAACGAACTTCGCATTGACCATTACTGGTCAACGCTGAAAGTCAAACAAAGTTTGACTTTTTGACTCGAAAAGCAGTAAAAATAAGGAAAAGAACGAAAGAATACTTACGAAGGGTCCCCGAATGCTAATCTAGATCACAATAACTCAGGTATGAAACAATGGTTCCAACTTAGAGTCACTTAGATCAGATTCTTGTGGGTTTAGAAGCAATGGGGGTGGGGTATTTATAGTTTTCGGGTAACCGTTAAGATCGTTTGTCGAATATCGTGCCTTAATCGTAACCGTACAAGTGTCGGAAAGTTGTGGTGGCTTAAATTGGTCCTTATCAGCTGAAAATGCAAGTGGGAAAGGTGTGGTGGTGGTTAAAACAGCTGGAAGTTGCTGACTGTTCGTTGTTATCTGATCAGACAGGCGGACGCGGCCCGCTTTAGGATCAAAGAAAACTCAGGCGGGCCGCCTGAGGCTTCTGATCAGCAAATATGTTTGATAAATGACAGTTTCAGTCCCTGCACGTGTTTAAGGCCATTTCCGACACTTCTAAGGCCCGTAAAGCCAACTTTAAGGCCCTAAAATGATGCCTAAACATTGTGGACATGAAACATGCTCAAAAATATGTCGGATGTTGGTTCGTTTGGTCGTACGAACGCGATGTTCGCTTAATTACGACGGAATGCGCATAAGCGCGTAAAACGATCCAAATGACGAAACGAATGGATTTTTCTTATGCCAAACACTAAAATAAAATATTTTAGTGCTTACATAAATTTTTGGATGTCCGAATGTATTCAGAACGTAAGTTATGCGCGAAAATGCAAACTTGTGCACTTTTTGACACTTTTAGTCCCTGAATGACCCAAAAGTTTATTTTAGCACACCGAACCCCTCAAAGCCTATTTCTAAGCTATGTAAAGGATATTTAAGGTGTGTTTAACTTATGGTTATGTTCCGGAATGTCTGTTCCAGTACGAATCGTCATACTTTCGCAGTTTGTCAAATTTAGTCCCTGTAAACGAATTAACTTGTTTTTTGCCATACCAATGCCTTCAAAACTTATTTCTAAGTTATTTAAAGGTTATTTAAGGTATGTTGAGTATATGTTGCTGTTCCGGAGTGTTTGTTGCATTAAACTGGTTATATTTACGCATCAGTGCGCGTATAACCTTCCAGAAAGCGATATAGAGTTTGAAATCGAACAAGAATTGATATGTGTAAACGATACACATATTTTTTTCAAATCCCAAGTATGAAATACAATATTTCATTGGTTGGGCATTTGTTTGATGGTCGAAATGACACAGGTGTTACACCACGTATAGTATACAAGACGTGGCGGAAAACGTCGGGGAGTGTTGTAACAGAATTAATTGTTTCATAACCATGGTGTTCAAAGTTGTATTTTATTTATTAAAATAAGAGTTTCATCGTCTTTAAACAGAAATTAAAGAGTTTATAACATAACTAAACTAAGTCTTTCATCATTTTAAGTCTCTAAGGCACAGGTCCGCCCTAGTGTCACGATCTTCATCCTACGGAAAAGCTCCTGAAAACACATGTGAAAATAGGTACGTCAGCATAAAAATGCCTGTGAGATACATAGGTTTGTGAAAATAAGATTCATGACTTAAGTTTAAGAAAATGTTTAGTCATGAACCTTGCAATTTGATTTGTTTTGTAAATCGCTTGAAAAACAATAAGTTCAGATGATATGTATAAGTAAAAGAATAATGTATGGTTAAATGAATAACCATGTAAAATGAGTTGTATAAAATAAACCGTATTGTAAAACAAAGTCTTGTGAAAACATGTTACTTGTGTAAAATGTATAAGTCCAAAATGAATGATTTAAATAACGCTATGATATGTAATATAATACAAACACTTATATATAGGAAGTACCAGTGGCGTATCCACCATGCTTGTATCATATTACTCACATTTCGTTACTTAAGTCACTTAACCAACCAACAATGTATAATGTCTATGTTTAAACCAATTGTCAAAAGTCCTTGTATAAACCATGTCAAATGTTGATAGTCCAAAAGTAGTCAAGTAATGTGTAACAAATGTTATGTCTTGTAAGTAAAGTATTGTCAAATAGTCCAAATGTAGAAATGTACAACACAAAGTAATTTGAATATATCAAAAAGTTATGTTTTGTAAAGTAATGCATGTTACATTGATACAAACATTTATGTGGTGAGTTAACGCATACATTCAAGCCTTGAGACAGTCGGATAACCCTTTCAGTCAAGGTTATCAAAAAGAAATGTTTTCGGATTCAGTCATTCCTTACATCCAAACAAACCCGGGATGTCAGGAATGGGATTTGTCAAGTCCTATGGTACCAGTACTTACTACCGAGCGGCGTAGCTAATGTTAATGAACGTATAATAGTCTCGTTTGTGCAAACCAAATGTCATAGCAAAAGTGAACATGTTATATGAAAACAATGAACTAAGTATGCTAAGTTAACATACAAAGCAGAAAAGTCATGTAAATCAATGTGCTAGCATGCTATCAGTTAACATACATAGCAGAAATGTAATGTAAAACAATGTACTAAGTATGCACACAATGGACATACATAGCATGAAATGTAATGAAATCATGTACTATAATGTACTAACAAACATAGCAGGTATATGATGTGAAAACAGGAAAGCACGAAAGTAACAAGTAGGCACATGTGTTCCACCCCAAAACAGTTTGAAAACAGTAAAAGAGGGGTTCTATGTACTCACTTGAGATTGCTCAGAAGTCCTAAGATAACCACCAAGCAATGCTAGAGATCTCGGAATATCAAACGGCACCTAATATAGGTAACTACATTAATAAACCGGACCTAAATCGGAAGATCGGATAGAATGAGGGTTCGTAAACCAAATGAGTATGGGAACTCATGTAGTATGGTTTAACAAAGCCTACATACTAAATGAAACCTATCCTAAGTGCTTGTGACCCATTACGACCCGTTTAGGTAGCTCATGCTACTTTAACGCGTCGTTCGCGTGAAACGCGTTCGGACCGCCTAACTAGTCCTATGACAAGTAATATATGCCTTAACATGTCTAATATGGTTGTCAAATCAGTTTAGATGTCAAAAGTTATGTTACATATGTTTAAAAATGAATTTTGGCATAAAGGGGTATTTTGGTAATTTACCTAAGGCATATAAATTACCTATCATACAACTACTTAAACGTAGCGACCATAAGGTATAACCTCAGAGGGTTATTCCCTATATACTATGGTCACCTAATGTATTTGGTCGGATCCTAATGATCGACCAAATGGGTCGGGTTCGAAAGTATAAGCGATTGTTTAGATCGCTTACCTTACGACCCTATACAAGCACAACTAAAAGTGACGAGCTAAGCATGTTAAAACATGCTTAACTAAGTTTAGAAAACAGGTTTGGTATCAAAACAAACGGTTTTGATACCCATAAGTAGTTTGGTTACAAAATACGCAAGAATACGTATTCTGACCGAAACTACGACTCGTCACTGAGCCTAGATAACGTGGTAATCAGTAGGTATAGTCACTAGGGACTATAACCATCGTGATCACGCTCACGTTATGAAGTTCAAACGAACTTCGCATCGACCATAAGCTGGTCAATGCAGAAAGTCAAACAAAGTTTGACTTTCGGACTCGAAAGCGATAAAAGAACGAAAGAATACTTACGAAAGGTCCCCGAATGCTAATCTAGATCCAAATAACTCAGGTATGAAACAATGGTTTCAACTTAGAGTCTTTTAGATCAGATTCTAGTGAGGAATGAGTGAAAATGGGTTGGGTATTTATAGTAAACCCACAACCGTTAGGATCGTTTCTTGGAAAAGGGGGCACGATCTAGGCCGTACACTTGTCAAAATGTTGTGGTAACTAATTTTGGCCACCATAGGAGATTAACATGTGGCACTTGACCTTTGGGAAGTGTTAGGGGCTGCTAACTTATGTTTAAAATGGCTTTTTGCTGCATTTTTTTATTTATTTATTTATTTTTTTTATATTTTTTTTTTGCAGTTTTGCAGTTTTGGTTCCTGAGCGCGTATCGTCGTGTTTTGGCACTTCTAACACCCGTCAAGCCCATTTTTAAGCTTCACAAGGATGTTAAAGTATAGGGAACATGAAACATGCTCAAAAATATGCCGGATGTCGGTTCGTTTAGCCGTACAATCGCGTTGTTCGGTTAATTACGACGGAATGCGCATAAGCGTGAAAAACGATCCAAATTGCGTGACGAATGGATTTTTCTCATGCCAAACACTAAACTAAAATATTTTAGTGCTTACATAAATTTTTGGATGTCCGGATGTATTCAGACCGTAAGTTATGCGCGAAAATGCAAACTTGCGCATTTTTTTTGACACTTTTAGTCCCTGAATGACCCAAAAGTTTATTTTAGCACACCGAACACCTCAAAGCCTATTTCTAAGCTATGTAAAGGATATTTTAGGTGTGTTTAACTTATGGTCATGTTCCGGAATGTCTGTTACAGTTCAAATTGGCATACTTTCGTAGTTTGTCAAGTTTAGTCCCTGTAAGCGAATTAACTTGTTTTTGCCATACCAAAGCCTTCAAAACTTATTTCTAAGTTATGTAAAGGTTATTTAAGGTATGTTAAGTATATGATGATGTTCCGGAGTATTTGTCGCGTTAAACTGGTTACGTTTACGCACCAGTTTGCGTATAACTCTCCAGAAAGCGATATAGAGTTTGAAATTGAATAAAAGTCAAAACATGAAAAATGTAAAACACAACCAAACAAACATTGGGATCAAATAACATTGTTTTATTGATAATAGAACTGTTCATAATGATTACAAGCACAGATGTTACACGTTTGTTAATCCGAATGGCATGACCAAAAACTTGTAGTGGCCGTAGCATGTCCTGAACGCTGTTTTGGAGACGTCCTCGTCCCGGACTCTCAGTTGATGAAAGCCTGACCTCAGGTCAATCTTCGAGTAATAGCTCGACCCTTGCAACTGGTCGAATAAGTCGTCGATGCGTGGAAGAGGATAGCGATTCTTCACGGTCAGCTTGTTCAGTTCACGGTAATCTATGCACATTCTGAAGGTACCGTCTTTCTTCTTCACGAATAGTACTGGAGCTCCCCAGGGCGAATAGCTAGGATGTATGAAACCCTTTTCCAAGAGTTCTTGCAATTGCTTCGATAGTTCTTCCAGTTCGGTTGGAGCTAAGCGATAAGGTGCTCGATCTATTGGGGCTGCTCCTGGAGTTAGCTCGATCTGAAATTTGACCTGGCGATGAGGCGGTAACCCAGGTAACTCTTCAGGAAACACTTGAGGAAAGTCGCGTACAATAGGAATATCCTCTAACTTCTTCTCTTTCGTCGATGTATCTGTAACGAGTGCTAAAATAGCTGTGTGGCCCTTTCGCAAACGCTTCTGAGCCTTCAAGAAGGAGATGATGCCACTCACGACACCACTCTTGTCGCCTTGAACTTCGAGAGGTTCTTTGCCAGAACGGGGAATACGAATGACCTTCTCCTTGCATAGGATCTCTGCTTGCTGTTGGGATAACCAATTCATCCCAATGACGATGTCGAAACTACCCAAAACTATAGGAATGAGATCGATAGAGAAAGTCTGACCAGCTAAGACGAGGTTACAACCCTAGACTATGTGACCACTGTGGTGTCTGTTGCATCTATTGCACTTTGGGTGATTTCCTCGATATCCACCCTGCCTTTGACTACCAGAAGACTGCTGACTGGGGCTCTGGTAATTATCTGTCTTTCGCTGCTGTGCCTGGGATTGAACCGAAGTTGAACCCTTGCTGGAGGTTCCATCCCTTTTTCGCTTGTTGTCACTAGGAATAGCAGAAGTAGTAGTAGTAGTAGTAGTAGCACCAATACGTTTAGGCAGCTTGTTCTGTTCCACTGCCTGGTCTGTGAGACGATGAGCAAGACGAGTAACATCCTGGATAGTAGCAAGGTTAGCAGCAGTCACATGGCTTTGAATCTCTGGTACTAAGCCTTTGAGGTACAGCTCAATGCGCTTGATGGGAGGATCCACCATAGTTGGACATAACACTGGCAGTTCGTTGGATCGTTTCGTGTACACTTCTATCTCTGACCCCGTCATCTTCAGGTTAAAGAACTCCACTTCCAGCTTGTGGATGTCATCACGACTACAGTATTCACGTTTGATCAGTTCCTTAAAATCATTCCATGGGGTGGCATTAGCAGCCGCCAGCCCCAGCATCTGAACTTGCGCGTTCCACCAAGTTAGCGCAGTGCCTTCGAGAGTACCAGTGGCGTACTTCACCCTACGAGCCTCAGGGCATTCACACATCTCAAAGACCGATTCGAGCTTCTCAAACCAGTGGAGGAGTCCAACGGCCCCTTCAGTGCCACTAAAAGTACTAGGACAACAGTCCATGAAAGTTTTGAACGTGCACACAGGTGGCTGAGCGTGTTGACCTGTCGTGTGTGTAAGAGTAAACATACTTGAGCACGAGTGTTGGTTTACGAGAGTAGGATCTAAAGATCCTAGAGTAAGTGGTGATGGCAGGTTACACCTCCAGCCTGGGCAGCTGCGAGTGCTGCAGTAACTTGTTCAGTGATCAAAACCGCCAACTGGGCTTGAGTCATGTTGACACGTCCACTCATGATCTTCATAGCAAAGATAACATAAGTAAGAGAGGTTCGCGAACAGTGCGATGACAGAAGAGAGTAAGCACATAAGTGTTCCAATCAACAGTTGTTACGTTTACCTAAGCATACCATGAGCAAAGTTCTATGTAATCCTAACAAGTAGGCAATAAAACATATACCATATTACCTAGAATGTTGAGTCTTGCACGTGGAGCGAGGCGTCGTTGTGGATCGTTGAGCACTGTACAGGTTATAGTCTGGTTTTAATAAAATCGTTTTCCCCCTTATTAAAACCAAGTTCTCTATAACCAATGGCTCTGATACTAATCTGTCACACCCCCAAAATCCACACGCGGAGTATCACCGCTTGGAGGCGTGACTGACCAGGATCAAGCCACCAATCATATTGAACAATGTAATTAATAATTATAAATCAACCAAGCAATATGAAAGGTGTTCAAAAACTAGAGTATAGTATCAATGTTTAGCGGAAGCATAAATGTAAAACCCAGCATAAGTAATAAGTTTGTAATGTCATAAAAGTTTCCACAATCCGTGCCCACAACGATCGCGCCTCCCGTGCAAGCTCCATGAGTACCTATGGTCCTGCAAGGCATGTAACAGAAAGTCAACAACTAGTTGAGCGAGTTCACAGTTGGTTGTTCAGTATAGTAATTGTATTGTAAACCATATGTTCGTTTAGTAACCCATATATCGTATGTACTTGAATCGCAGTCTCCTAGACATGTGTGCGAAGATTAGTGGTGGTTTCCCATGTTTTCTAGACTAGGTATATTTGTATCGCAGCCCACCCGGCATGTGTGCGAAGTTTAGAGTATGGTTCGCAGCCATTCCAGGCATGTGTGCGAAGATTAGAGTATGGTTCGCAGCCATTCCAGGCATGTGTGCGAAGATTAGTTCTATTATCGCAGCCATTCCCGGCGTGTGTGCGAAGAGAAGTATATGTATCACTAGTCTAGCAGTATCTACCAATAACCTTCCTCTCCCGAGGCCTATGGTATGTAATTCCGATAACAATTTAAGCATAAGTAATCATCCAAACCCATTCCCAACCCCGGGAATCCCATGCCTTGGTAAGAGTGTGAACTCACCTTGGTTTGCTCGGTATGCTAAAGAAATACACGCTCACAAATAATCAGTCACGACCTATAGTACGTACGTATACTCAATCAGTACATGTTTGTAAAGTTTCACGTGCCATCTATGTCACGAAGTGCGTTTAAGCAATTATTACGTATCATATAAGCAATTAATCAAATCCATGAAATTCATGTTTGACAGGATTAACAGGCAGTTAACATAATTTACATAGTTAACACACTTAACAGAGTTAATCATGCATGACAGAATCATCCTTAACAGTAATTAACATACTTAATAGTGTTAGCTGGCTTAACATAATTAATCATATTTAACTAGGTTAACAAACTAATGAAGTTAATAACTAACAGAGTTACACACTAACTGAGTTAACAACATAACAGAGTTTATCAACTAACAGCGTTACCAGCTAACAGAGTTATTGTCGGCCATTACATCAAAGTTTATTAATAAAAAGCTGCGTTTTGAATCAGATTATCACATGACGCATTGGAGATCACTCTACAATTAATGTTTGCATGTGAGCATGTGATTTTTTTTTGGGTAAAGGGTTACCCCGGTGATTTTATATATTCACAAACAAACAAAACAAGTAGTAAGGTGACATCCTTACTAGTTCTTTTGGATTGAGCATGTGATTCTCGATCAAATAGAAGCAACAGTTGTGTGGTCAGTAGCTTTTGGATTGAGGTCCAATAGAAATTAAATTCATTACATTGATGTCAACTATGATCAAACAATCTGATTACAATCACGTGAATGAGCACTGAATCGTGCGATCACATATTATATTAAATCATCAATTCATGCATAATCTAGCAACAACAATTATATTATTTAAGTATATTACACATAAAAAAACAAGTGGTACTAACCAAAACCGAAAGAACAATTGATCTGTAGAGAGAGCTTGGAGGAATCGATAATGCCGTCACACACACAGAGAAGGGACTCTAGGGTTTGCCGATTGGAAACTATTCGCAAGGGTTGGACAAAAATATAACACATTCGCTACTGGGCCGAAGCCCATTCTCCTCGCAAGCCCATTCTGACAAAAACTCTTAGGTGTTTTCGTCCAGTGGTGTATTCGACTAGAGAGGTTTTCGTGTGGGGGTTGTTTTCGGCAAGGATTTATTAATTACACAACACTATCAATACAATAAGCATACATCTCACATAGACACTTATAATGCACATCATCACATATATAAGCAATCACAATATGGTTTAACGTTTTACAAACGTGTAAGGTTGTGAAACAAACAAGTCGTGTAAACGAACAACATAAACAATTAACGTGCAATTAATGCGAAAAAGGAATCTTGGAAACTCGAGTTGTCACATTATCCCCAACTTGAAAGAAATTTCGTCCCGAAATTTAGCGCGAGGTTACTGAGGAAGCTAGTTGTGTTGTGTAGTTTACTGGTTTTTCCTGGGGTGTCACATCATCCCCCCGTTGATTTGGAATTTCGTCCCGAAATTCTGTAGTAGCTTCAGCCTCAGTAGTAGTTGCATTGTTTTCGAATAACTGGGGATACTTGAGTTTCATTTGATCTTCTCGTTCCCAGGTGAACTCTGGGCCACGACGGGAGTTCCAAAGAACTCGAACAAGAGGTATTCTAGTGTTCTTGAGGACCTTAACATCCCGGTCCGTGATTTCAACTGGTTCCTCGACGAATCACAACTGTTCATCGATAGCAAGCTCCTTCAAAGGAACTATGAGGGTCTCATCTGACAGACATTTCTTCAGATTTGACACGTGAAAGACGTTGTGAACTGCACTGAGTTCAGCTGGTAAATTCAGTCTGTAGGCCACTTTGCCTATTTTCTCAACGATTTCAAATGGTCCGACGTATCGCGGATTGAGCTTGCCTCGTTTACCAAAATGAACTACACCCTTCCAGGGTGAAACTTTGAGTAGCACTCGATCCCCAACCTGGAACTCGAGTAGTTTCCTGTCTTTATCGGCATATGCTTTCTGACGGTCACGAGCTGCCGCCATGCGTTGTCGTATTTGAGCAATCTTTTCTGTTGTGTCTACTACCAGTTCTGGACCTGTAATCTGACTATCGCCCACCTCTGCCCAACAGAGAGGTGATCGGCATTTACGCCCGTACAATGCCTCGAATGGAGCGGCTTTAATGCTGGTGTGGTAACTGTTGTTGTGCGAGAACTCCACTAACGGGAGATGTTTTTCCCAGCCGTTGCCGAAATCGATTACACATGCACGAAGCATGTCTTCTAAAGTTTGAATAGTGCGCTCAGACTGCCCATCCGTCTGAGGGTGATAAGCTGTGCTCATGTCTAAACGAGAGCCAAAAGATTTATGCATTGCTTGCCACAGTTCGAAAGTAAAACGTGCATCACGATCAGAGATAATGGAGATTGGCACCCCGTGCCTCGAAACCACTTCTTTAAGATAGACGTCTGCTAGAGTGGAGAACTTGTCTGTTTCCTTATTAGCCAGGAAGTGTGCAGACTTTGTGAGTCGATCCACGATCACCCAAATAGTGTCATTTCCGCGTTGAGATCTAGGTAGGCCAGTAACAAAATCCATGGAAATTTGTTCCCATTTCCATTGTGGTATCTCAGGTTGTTGGAGTGGGCCCGATGGTTTCTGATATTCCGCTTTGACTCTCGCACAAGTCAAACACTTGCTAACATAAGTTGCTATGTGAGCTTTCATGCTAGGCCACCAGTATGTAGTTCTGAGGTCGTGGTATATCTTATCCGAACCAGGATGTACTGAGTAGCGAGACTTATGAGCTTCATTCATTGCAAGCTCGCGTAAGTTACCATAGAGTGGGACCCAAATGCGTCCTGTTACATAGTAGGCGCCGTCTGCCTTTTGTTCTAATCGTTGCCTTGAGCCGCGTTGAGCTTCATCCCTGATGTTTTCTGGTTTCAATGCTTCTACCTGAGCATCTCGTATCTATGCAGGAAGAGTAGACTGAATAGTGAGTTGCAACGCTCGTACACGCCTAGGTGTAGTATCCTTTCGACTAAGGGCGTCGGCCACCACATTGGCTTTGCCCGGATGGTACTTTATAGCACATTCGTAATCGTTCAACAGTTCGACCCATCGACGTTGTCGCATGTTCAACTCTTTCTGCTTGAAGATATGTTCGAGACTCCTGTGATCGGTGTAGATGGTGCACTTAGTGCCATACAGGTAATGTCGCCATATCTTGAGCACAAAAACAACAGCTCCCAGCTCTAAATCATGTGTAGTGTAATTCCGTTCGTGAATCTTAAGTTGGCGCGAAGCATAAGCAATGACTTTATCCCGTTGCATCAACACACATCCAAGACCTTGGATGGATGCGTCGCAGTAGACTACAAAATCGTCCGTGCCTTCAGGCAATGAGAGGATAGGTGCGCTACAGAGAGGTTTTCGTGTGGGGGTTGTTTTCGGCAAGGATTTATTAATTACACAACACTATGAATACAATAAGCATACATCTCACATAGACACTTATAATGCACATCATCACATATATAAGCAATCACAATATGGTTTAACGTTTTACAAACGTGTAAGGTTGTGAAACAAACAAGTCGTGTAAACGAACAACATAAACAATTAACGTGCAATTAATGCGAAAATGGAATCTTGGAAACTCGAGTTGTCACAAAACGCGTTCTGAATGCCTAACTAGTCCTATGATAAGTAAAATATGCCTTAACATGTCTAATATTGTTACCAAATCAGTTTAGATACCAAAAGTTAGGTTACATATGCTTAAAATGAATTTTGGCGTTCAAAGGGCATTTTGGTAATTTACCTAAGGCATATAAACTACCTATCATACAACTACTTAAACAAAGCGACCATAAGGTATAACCTCGGAAGGTTATTCCCTATATACTATGGTCACCTAATGTGTTTGGTCGGATCCTAATGATCGACCAAACGGGTCGGGTTCGAAAGTATAAGCGATTGTTTAGATCGCTTACCTTATGACCCTATATAAGCACTAAACTAAAAGTGACAAGCTAAGCATGTTAAAACATGCTTAACTAAGTTTAGAAAACAGGTTTGGTATCAAAACAAACGGTTTTGATACCCAAGAGTAGTTTGGTTACAAAATACGCAAGAATACGTATTCTGGCAGAAACTACGACTCGTCACTGAGCCTAGATAACGTGGTAATCAGTAGGTATAGTCACTAGGGACTATAACCATCGTGATTACGCTCATGTTATGAAGTTCAAATGAACTTCGCATTGACCATAAACTGGTCAACGCAGAAAGTCAAACAAAGTTTGACTTTTTAATGCTAAAAGGGTAAAAGAACACTTACAAAGGGTCCCTGCTAGTAAATCTTGATCGAATAGCTCAGGTATGAAGCAATGGCTTCAACTTAGAGATTTTAGATCAGATTTGTGGGTTTTTGGAAAGAATGGAGGTGGGTATTTTTAGGATTCTTGGAATCGTTAGGATCGTTTATCGAATAACGTGCTTTGATCTCACCCGTACACTTGTTGAAACCTTATGGTACACAAAATTGGCCCCTCATTATCCTGAAGAGGCAAGTGCAAATTGGCCCCTCATTATCCTGAAGAGGCAACAGCTGTTTAAACTGATCTGCTGTTCTGGGGACCCCTTACGGACCGTAAGGGTGATGGCTTACGGTCCGTAAGCCATTAACTTTGGCAGAATTACAGTTTCAATCCCTGCACCTTGTTTCGTTGCGTAACGGCACTTCTAACACCCGTCAATCCCAATTTCCAGCTCCACAATGATGTTAAGACATAGGGAACATGAAATATGCTTGAAAACATCTCGGATGTCGGTTCGTTTGGCCGTACGGTTGCGATGTTCGCTTAATTACGACGGAATGCGCATAAGCGCGAAAAACGATCCAAATTGCGTGACGAATGGATTTTTCTTATGCCAAACACTAAAATAAAATATTTTAGTGCTTACATAAATTTTTGGATGTCCGGATGTATTCAGAACGTAAGTTATGCACGAAAGTGCAAACTTGTGCACTTTTTGACGCTTTTAGTCCCTGAATGACCCAAAAGTTTATTTTAGCACACCGAACCCCTCAAAGCCTATTTCTAAGCTATGTAAAGGATATTTATGGTATGTTTAACTCATGGCCATGTTCCGGAATGTCTGTTACAGTTCAAATTGGCATACTTTCGTAGTTTGTCAACTTTAGTCCCTGTAAGCGATTTAACTTGATTTCACCACACCAAACCTTCTAAAACTTACATCTAAGTAATGTAAAGGTTATTTAAGGTATGTTAAGCCTATTTCAATATTCCGGAGTCTTCATTGCATTAAACTGGTTATATCTACGCATCAGAGCGCGTATAACCCTCCAGAAAGCGATTTAAAGCTTGAAATCGAACAAGAGTTGATATGTGCAAACGATACACATATTTTTACAAATCCCAAGTATGAAATACAATATTTCATTGGTTTGGCATTTGTTTGATGGTTGAAGTGACACAGGTGTCACAGTCTCCCCTACTTTAGGAAATTTCGTCCCGAAATTTAATTTTAGGAGAAACTTGTGAGGACGACGGTGATGTTTTCGCTTTGAATGAACCCCTTGAACCCTAAGTAGAACTCTGGGCCATGATAGGGTTCTTAGCGAAATTGTCAATCCCTCAAAGTGAAGTCCCTGTAGCAGCAAAACATGGAGTTTCAAACTATGGATAGGAGAACGTTTCCCATGAAGACTTATCATAGGAGACTTGAATTCATGATTGGGAAGTGTAAGATAAAATGACATCGGTCAAAGTCCAAGACTTCTCCCGTATCATTACTCTTGTCACTATTGGTCTTAACACATGACAAAACTTCCTGTGGTTTCTGTGCACTGAATTCCATAATTATGTAGGCCTCCATAATTACGTAATTCCTTGCACAGTCCGCACAGTTCATTTCATAATGCGTATGAGGAAAAAAATCAAACGAATAATCCTGTGGTGATTTAACTTGACTGCAATAGAGCCTCTTTAACTAGGTCACCAAAGGATTAGATCAACGAACAATCTCTTGAACTAGACCACCCGAGGGCCTATTTAACTACATAAATACATGATATCTTTAACTAGATTGCCGAACCAATCTATTTAACTAGGTCAACGAAGGATCTCTTTAACTAGACCACCAGAGGGCCTCTTTAACTATATCAACGCATGATATATTTAACTAGATTGTCGAACCAATCTCTTTAACTTATATCGACGAAGGATCTCTTTAACTAGACCACCAGAGGGCCTCTTTAACTATATCAACACATGATATATTTAACTAGATTGTCGAACCAATCTCTTTAACTTAGATCGACGAAGGATCTCTTTAACTAGACCACCAGAGGGCCTCTTTAACTATATCAACGCATGATATATTTAACTAGATTATCAAACCAATCTCTTTAACTTAGATCAACGAACGATCTCTTTAACTAAACTACCCAAGAGGAATATTTAACTACATCGACGGAGGATGTCTTTAAACTTTGGAATAGTACTTTATAATCCAAGGGACTTAACTACAACATAGAAGTCCATTAAGGATTTAAGATAGTACCTTTGGATATCCTACTACGAATCCCTTATACGAAGATATGGAAGATTCTACGAGGATTTGGATAACAAAAATTTGGATCACATAAAAAGGGAACACATAAGCACATAATCACATAATTGTTTAATTTGGCCTTAAATTTGTTATCTTTGGACGCGGATACTTAAAACACACCAGGAATCCAATCCGTGGATTTCATTTGGCACTTTAATCATTTTTCAAGAATCTATCTATGAAGATAGGATGATCTTCCAAAAATTCGATTTTGTTTTCCAAGAAACATCATATTCGAATTAAGGTACACAAAAATTTTTGGATTTACGGACATACCCTTAGGTACCCTATTAAGGATTTACAGTGGTACTTTTGGGTATTCGTCCAGAGTTGTAACTTGCACCTTGTACTTCGTTTCCTTGGAAGAAACGGGTAATTAGGATTTTCGTGTAAAACGTAAGAGATAATAAAATGGAAGAATTTTGGGGGTAGTCTGTTCTTCAAGGAATACGGCTCCTTGATTGTCGGTATGGTAGGGGATACGTTGTTTATACATGCCATCACATTTGTACATTGCAATGTAAAATAAAAATATTTATTTATAAACAACAACAACTGTTCCATGGACCTTGACTACAAAAGGAAATAATACATAAGGCTTGATTATTTCTAAGCAACATTGTCTTTTAGTTGGTCCGATGCTCATCCCTGCGCTGGATTCGCATTAGCAATCTTTGGGCAATTTCTTCGGAAATGGCCCATCTCGCCACAGTTGAAGCAAGGACCTGGTGGAAAACGAGCTTGAGCAGGATTTACTTGAGGTTGGTTTGGACCACCTTGGATTGGGGTAAATCGACAAGCATTTGCCAGGTGACCGAGTCGCCCACATGATGCACATAAACGACACTGTAGGTGAGTTAAGTGGTGTGCATTACATTTGTTGCATATCGGTGCAGTACCGGCATAAGGTTTCCTTGCAGGAGGTTGAGTTGGTTGGTTGTGGGTGTTTTGGTTGGGTTGAGCAGCAATCGCAAAATTCTGCGAAGCCTTACGCTTCTTAGAAGGTTCGGTTTTGCTTTCCTTGGTTTCCTCCTGAACATTAGCTGCTTGTTTCTTGTCGCCTTTCCGAAAAAGTTTGCCCTTTCTGATCTGAGATTCGGTTAGGGTAGCAGATAATTCAAAATCGTCCGTGCCTTCGACTAGAGAGGTTTTCGTGTGGGGGTTGTTTTCGGCAAGGATTTATTAATTACACAACACTATCAATACAATAAGCATACATCTCACATAGACACTTATAATGCACATCATCACATATATAAGCAATCACAATATGGTTTAACGTTTTACAAACGTGTAAGGTTGTGAAACAAACAAGTCGTGTAAACGAACAACATAAACAATTAACGTGCAATTAATGCGAAAATGGAATCTTGGAAACTCGAGTTGTCACAAAACGCGTTCTGAATGCCTAACTAGTCCTATGATAAGTAAAATATGCCTTAACATGTCTAATATTGTTACCAAATCAGTTTAGATACCAAAAGTTAGGTTACATATGCTTAAAATGAATTTTGGCGTTCAAAGGGCATTTTGGTAATTTACCTAAGGCATATAAACTACCTATCATACAACTACTTAAACAAAGCGACCATAAGGTATAACCTCGGAAGGTTATTCCCTATATACTATGGTCACCTAATGTGTTTGGTCGGATCCTAATGATCGACCAAACGGGTCGGGTTCGAAAGTATAAGCGATTGTTTAGATCGCTTACCTTACGACCCTATATAAGCACTAAACTAAAAGTGACAAGCTAAGCATGTTAAAACATGCTTAAATAAGTTTAGAAAACAGGTTTGGTATCAAAACAAACGGTTTTGATACCCAAGAGTAGTTTGGTTACAAAATACGCAAGAGTACGTATTCTGGCAGAAACTACGACTCGTCACTGAGCCTAGATAACGTGGTAATCAGTAGGTATAGTCACTAGAGACTATAACCATCGTGATTACGCTCACGTTATGAAGTTCAAATGAACTTCGCATTGACCATAAACTGGTCAACGCAGAAAGTCAAACAAATTTTGACTTTTTAATGCTAATAGGGTAAAAGAACACTTACAAAGGGTCCCTGCTAGTAAATCTTGATAGAATAGCTCAGGTATGAAGCAATGGCTTCAACTTAGAGCTTTTAGATCAGATTTGTGGGTTTTTGGAAAGAATGGAGGTGGGTATTTTTAGGATTCTTGGAATCGTTAGGATCGTTTATCGAATAACGTGCTTTGATCTCACCCGTACTGTCACACCCCGACCACGTGTAACACACAAAACATGGCGGAAACGTCGGGGAGTGTTGTAACAGAATAAATTGTTTCATAACCATGGCATACAAAGTTGTATTTTATTTAATAACAGAGGTGTTACATTGTCTCAAACAGTAATTAAAGAGTTCAGAACATAATTAAACATAGTCTATTTTCTTTTAAAGTCTCTAAGGCACAGGTCCGCCCTAGTATCATGATCACATCCTATGGAAAAGCACCTGAAAACACATGTGAAAATAGGTACGTCAGCATAAAAATGCCTGTGAGATACATAGGTTTTTGTGAAAATAGGATTCATGACTTATGTTTAAGAAAAATGTTTAGTCATGAACCTTGTAATTTGCTTTGTCATGTAAATCATTTGAAAATCAATAAGTCCAGATGATATGTATAGATAAAAGAATAATGTATGGTTAAATGAATAACCATGTAACTGAGTTTGTATAAGATAAGTTGTTTGTAAAACAATGTCTTGTGAAAAGTATGTTATTTGTATAAAAATGTTATATGTCTCAAACTGAAATGATTCAAATAACGTTACGACATATAATACCATACAAACACTTATATATAGGAAGTACCAGCGGCGTATCCACCATGCTTGTATCATATTACACACGCATCGTTACTTAATCACTTAATCAAACCAAACCAACCAATGTAAGAAGTCTATGTTTAAACCAATTGTCAAACATGTTATATGTCAAATGTAAATCATGTCAAATGTCTATGTCAAATGTCTTTGTGTAAAATGTCTATGTCAAAATGTCATGTATGGCAAGTGAAATGTCTCAACTAAACCATATGCACAAAAACAAAATATTGAAGTAAAACATGGTTTAAATCAATCTTATGTCTTTGTGAAAAAAAATGCATGCAAATATTTAATATGAACATTTATGCGGTATTGTGAATATGCATACATCCAAGCCTTGTGACTGTGGTGATAAACCCTTAAACAAATTAAAGGTCTATCTGTCTTATATCATCGAATTCGGTCATTCCTTTCTGTCCCCTTTCCCTGGGATGTCCGGAACGGGAGTTGTCAATTCCTATGGTACCACTACCTACTAACGAACGGCGTAGCTAATGTTAATGAATGTATTGTCCCATGTAAACAAACCAAATGTCATACCAAGATGTAAGCATGTGAAAACAATGCACTAAGTATGTAATCAAATGAACATACATAGCGTGAAATGTCATGTAAAACGATGTACTAAGTAATGCACACAATGGGCACACCTAGCATGAAATGTCATGTAAAACGATGTACTAAGTAATGCACACAATGGGCACACCTAGCATGAAATGTCATGTAAAACGATGTACTAAGTAATGCACACAATTGGGCACACCTAGCATAAAATGTAATGAAATCATGTACTGTAATGTACTAACGAACATAGCAGGTATATGATGTGAAAACAGGAAAGCATGAAAGTAACAAGTAGGCACATGTGTTCCACCCCAAAACAGTTTGGAAAACAGTAAAAGAGGGGTCTATGTACTCACTTGATATTGCTCAGATGTCTAAAAATAACCACCAAGTAATGCTAGAGATCTCGGAATCAAACGGCACCTAATATAGGTAACTATGTTAATAACCGGACCTTAATCGGATGATTGGATAGAATGAGGTTTCGTAAACCAAACGAGTGTAGAGACTCGTGTCATTTGGTTTAACAAAGCCTACATACTAAATGAAACTTAACATAATTGTTTACGACCCATTACGACCCGTTTAGGAAGCTTATGCTACTTTAACGTGTCGTGCGCGTGAAACGCGTTCGGACCGCCTAACTAGCCCTATGACAAGTGTTATATGCCTAAACATGTTACATAATCAGTTAAGTGACAAAGGTTTAGGTTTCATATGCTTAATTACCAATTATACATGAAAAGGGTATTCTGGTAATTTACCTAAGGCATATAAACTACCTATCATACAACTAATTAAACGATGTGACCATAGGGTATAACCTCGGAAGGTTATTCCCTACCTACTATGGTCACCTAATGTATTTGGTCGGATCCTAATGATCGACCAAACTGGGTCGGGTTCGAAGGTATAAGCGATTGATCAGATCGCTTACCCTACGACCCTAGACAACGTGGTAATCAGTAGGCATAGTCCCAAGGGACTATGACCATCGTGATTACAATCACGTTGCGAAGTTCAAACGAACTTCGCATTGACCATTACTGGTCAACGCTGAAAGTCAAACAAAGTTTGACTTTCGGACTCGAAAAGCAGTAAAAATAAGGAAAAGAACGAAAGAATACTTACGAAGGGTCCCCGAATGCTAATCGTGATCACAATAACTCAGGTATGAAACAACGGTTCCAACTTAGAGTCAAATAGATCAGATTCTTGTGCTTTAAAACAATGAAAGGCATGGGGTATATATAGTTTTCGGTGAACCGTTGAGATCGTTTCATGGAAAACGTGCCATGATCCAATCCGTACACTTGTTGCAAGGTTATGGAAGCTTAAATTCCATCCTTATCTAGTGACTAAGCAAGTTAAAACATGTGGTGGATAATTAATCAGCTGCAACTTGTGTTTAAAACAATGAATCTGATCAGATCTTGCAGTCGCGTAGCGCGACTGCCTAGGCCCTTAGGGCTAGCGCTACACCACTGCCTCCCAGTTCCAGAATTGTTTCAAAAGTGACAGGTTTAGTCCCTGCAGCCCTTTTAAGCGATTTTCGATGCGTTTGAACCCCGTTAACCTCATTTCAAGGCTCTAAAATGAAGTTAAAGTATAGGGAACTCAAAACATGTTCAAAAATATCTCAGATGTCGGTTCGTTTGGCCGTACGATCGCGATGTTCGCTTAATTACGACGGAATACGCATAAGCGCGAAAAACGATCCAAATGACGCGACGAATGGATTTTTCTTAAGGCGAACACTAAAATATAATATAGTCATGCTCACATAAATTTTTGGATGTCCGGATGTATTCAGAACGTAAGTTATGCGCGAAAATGCAAACTTGTGCACTTTTTGACACTTTTAGTCCCTGAATGACCCAAAAGTTTATTTTAGCACACCGAACCCCTCAAAGCCTATTTCTAAGCTATGTAAAGGATATTTAAGGTGTGTTTAACTTATGGTTATGTTCCGGAATGTTCGTTACAGTTCAAATTGACATACTTTCGCAGTTTGTCATATTTAGTCCCTGTAAGCGAATTAACTTGTTTTTGCCATACCAATGCCTTCAAAACTTATTTCTAAGTTATTTAAAGGTTATTTAAGGTATGTTGAGTATATGTTGCTGTTCCAGAGTATTTCTCGCATTAAACTGAGTACGTTTACGCACTAGTTTGCGTATAACTCTCCAGAAAGTGATATAGAGTTTGAAATTACATAAAAGTCAAAACATGAAAAATGTAGAACATAACAAAACAAACATTGTGATCAAATAACATTGTTTTATTGATAACAGAACTGTTCATAGTGATTACAAGCACAGTTGTTACAGTCTCCCTTACTTGTGGAAATTTCGTCCCGAAATTTATTTAGAGGAAACTCGTGGAAAAAGATGTGGATATTTCGCCTTCATTTGATCTTCGCGTTCCCAAGTAAACTCAGGTCCACGTTTAGCTTCCCAGCGAACTTTGACCAAAGGAATGCGCTTGCGTTTAAGCCACTTGACTTCACGTTCCATGATTTCCACTGGTTTCTCAACAAATTTCAGTGTTTTGCCAACACGAATTTCGTCAAGCGGTATGGAGAAGTTCTCATCAGCTGAACACTTCTTGAGATTTGACACGTGAAAAGTTGGATGAACATTTCCAAGTTCAGGAGGTAACTCAAGTCTGTAGGCTACTTTACCGATTCTTTCGACGATCTTGAATGGTCCAACATATCTAGGTGCAAGTTTTCCTTTCTTTCCAAATCTGATCACACCTTTCCAAGGTGAGACCTTAAGTAATACTCGATCACCGACTTGAAATTCCAAGGCTTTGCGTTTTGGATCCGCGTAAATCTTCTGACGGCTTCTAGCTGCCTGAAGGTTATCACGAACTTTCTTGACCTTGTCAGTTGTCTCTAAAATGAGGGCAGGTCCAGTAAGTTGAGCCTCGCCAATCTCATTCCAGCAGACTGGTGAACGACATTTTCGACCATAGAGAGCTTCGAAAGGAGCCATTTTGATGCTAGTGTGATAACTGTTGTTGTAGGAGAATTCAATCAATTTAAGATGTGAATCCCAGCTACCACCAAAATCGATCACACAAGCTCTTAGCATATCCTCCAGAGTCTGGATTGTTCTCTCAGATTGACCATCCATTTGCGGATGATAAGCTGTGCTCAGATTAAGTTGGGTCCCCATAGCAGATTGCATGGTTCTCCAAAAATGAGAAGTGAAACGAGCATCTCTGTCAGAAATGATGTTCAACGGAACACCATGTCGAGCTACAATTTCATCTACATAGATTTGAGCAAGTCTGTCAGCAGAAAAATCCTCACGGATTGGCAAGAAATGTGCTGACTTTGTAAGACGATCAACGACTACCCAGATGGCATCATGACCTTTCTTTGTGCGCGGGAGTTTGGTAACAAGATCCATAGTAATGTTTTCCCATTTCCAAACTGGGATCTCTGGTTGCTCCAATAAACCAGAAGGACGCTGATGTTCAGCCTTAACCTTAAGACAAGTAAGGCATTTGGATACGTATAAGGCAATGTCTTTCTTCATACCCGGCCACCAATAGTGAGTACGAAGATCCTTATACATTTTATCTGAGCCCGGATGAATAGAATAACGAGACTTATGGGCTTCATCCATAAGCAAAGTACGAAGATCATCCTGGCTTGGGACCCACAAACGGTCCATGAAGTAATATGATCCATTGTCCTTCAGTTCTAGTGCAGGCGTTATGTGATAGGGAAATTCCTTATCCATTAAACCTTGTGAAACACAAGATTGTTGAGCCTGAGAAATACGTGCTTGGATATCAGATCGAGCTTGAATAACAGATTGAACACGTACGCAATGAAGCTTAGTACGTTCCTTACGACTCAATGCATCAGCTACGACATTCGCCTTACCAGGATGGTAGCGAATTCCGCAGTCATAGTCGTTTAAAAGCTCAACCCAACGTCGTTGTCTCATGTTGAGTTCTTTCTGGTTGAAGATATGCTGAAGACTTTTGTGGTCAGTGAAAACCACACATTTTGTACCATACAAATAGTGTCTCCAGATCTTGAGAGCAAAGACAACTGCACCCAACTCAAGATCATGAGTGGTGTAGTTCTTCTCATGTATCTTCAACTGCCTCGATGCATAGGCTATGACTTTGTTCCTTTTCATAAGAACACAGCCAAGACCCAATTTCGATGCATCACAATACACAACAAAATCATCATCACCCTCAGGCAATGATAGAACAGGCGCATCGCAAAGCTTCTGTTTCAGGTGTTGAAAAGCTTCCTCTTGTTTGAATCCCCAGTAAAAGGGCATTTTCTTCTGAGTTAGAGCAGTTAGAGGAACTGCAATCTTCGAGAAGTTTTCTATGAAGCGGCGATAATAACCCGCTAGACCAAGAAAAGAACGAACTTCAGTAGGAGTAGTAGGTGTATCCCAATCCTTAATCGCACTGATCTTGGAGGGATCTACATGAATACCTCGTTCGTTGATAACATGCCCCAAAAATTGAACTTCTTTAAGCCAAAATTCGCACTTGGAGAATTTGGCGAAAAGTTGCTCTTTCTTTAGGAGTTCTAGGGTAAGACGAAGATGTTGCTCGTGATCAGCTCGCGTCTTAGAGTAAATCAAGATGTCGTCAATAAAAACAATGACGAACTGATCCAAATAAGGTTTACAGACCCTATTCATTAAGTCCATGAAAACAGCAGGAGCATTAGTCACACCGAATGGCATGACTGTGAACTCATAATGCCCATATCGAGTACGGAACGCTGTCTTCGGAATATCTTCTTCTTGCACGCGAAGTTGATGATATCCAGATCGCAGATCAATCTTCGAGAAATAAGAAGCGCCCTGTAACTGATCAAAGAGGTCGTCTATGCGAGGTAGAGGATATCGATTTTTGATGGTAAGCTTGTTAAGCTCACGATAATCGATACACATCCTAAAGGATCCATCCTTCTTCTTTACAAAAAGAATGGGAGCACCCCAAGGTGAAAAACTAGGACGTATGAACCCTTTGTCAGAGAGTTCCTGAAGTTGCTTAGACAACTCTTGCATCTCAGACGGTGCAAGACGATATGGAGCTCTGGCAATAGGATTTGCACCAGGTACGAGATCAATGCGGAACTCTACTTGGCGTGCTGGAGGTAGACCAGGTAAATCTTCAGGGAACACTTCAGAATAATCCCGAACAACAGGAATATCTGAAATAGACTTACCCTTGCCTTTATCTTCTGTAACATGTGCTAAGAAAGCCACATAGTTCTTCTGCAGATACCTCCGAGCTTTAAAACAAGACATGAGTTTGAGACCAACGGTAGGCTTCTCACCTTGAACCTGCAGAATCTCGCCTGTCGAAAGCGGCACACGAACAATCTTCTCAGAACAAACTATCTCTGCGTGATGTTTGGATAACCAATCCATTCCCACAATAACGTCGAAGCTTCCGAGTTGCATAGGCGCGAGATTGATAGGAAAAAGATGATCATTTAGGTTCAACTGGCAGTTGCGTAGAACAGAATTAAGAATAATGGGTTCACCACTAGCAACTTCTACTGTCAAAGGTTTTCCTAGTTTCGTTCTAGACACTCGAAGCATTTGCTCAAAAGACAAAGACACGAAACTCTTATCGGCACCAGAATCGAAAAGAACAGATGCAGGCTGATTATTAATAAAGAACGTACCGTTCACCACATTATCGTCAGCCTGTGCCTCTTGGGCATTCATGTTAAAAACTCGGCCTCGAGCCGGAGCTGGATTCTGGTTCTGGTTCTGGTTCGCCAGTCTTGGGCACCGATTCCTATAGTGGGTCAGATCCCCACAATTATAACAAGCACCCGGTGGGTATTGTGGTCGTGCAGCTTGACCCTGTTGCGGAGCAGGAGGCTGAGCAACTTGTTGAGCCGGGTTCTGAACCGCGGGATTCTGAGCAGACCGACAAACATTGGCAAGATGGCCTGATTTCCCACAGTTAGTACAGAAACGGCATGGAAGTTGCGGCTGGTGGTGACTGTTGCATCTATTGCACAAAGGTGCATTCCCTGAATAGGGTTTCTTCGCTGGGGGCTGTGCGGGTTGGTTGAGAGCTGCCTGGTTAGCTTGGGCAGTGACAGCATAGTTTTGGGAAGCCTTACGCTTCTTTGCCCTCTTCGAAGAACCAGAGTTCTTTCCATTCAAGTTTTGACCTTTCTTGCTATCCACTTTGTCAGCCGATTCTTTCTTGCCCTTGTCACCCTTCCGGTGTAACTTGTTCTTCCGGATCTGCGACTCAGTCAATGTCGCAGATAACTCGATCGCCTGACGAAGTGTGGCAGGGTTACTACCAGTAAGAATGTCTTGTACCGATTCAGGTAGGCCATCGATGTATCTCTCGATAGCCTTGTCGAGTGGGGTGACCATTGTTGGGCAAAGCAGACTCAACTCCTCAAACCGATCAGTATATGCCCTGTGCTCACCACTATCTTGCTTCAGCTCATCAAACTCCTTCTCCAACGCTCCTTGCTCATGACGAGGACAGAATTCCCTCATCATAAGGGCTCTAAGTTCAGCCCAGGTCTGTGCAAGAGCAACTTCTGCACCCCTATCTCTCATAACCCCGTTCCACCATGTCAAAGCCCTCTTCTGAAATACGCTCGAAGCAAACTCAACTTTGCGATTATCCGGACACTGCACATGGCGAAAAGTATTCTCACTGCTCTCGAACCACTGAAGAAGCCCAGTCGCTCCTTCAGAACCACTAAACTTGAGTGGTTTAGCCTGATTAAAATCCTTGTATTTGCATGGAACATTGTTGTTGTTGTTATTGTTGGCTTGGTTCCATTGAGCAAAGAGATTTGGAAACTGAGCAGCCATCTGCTGCGCAATAATTTCTGCCAGTTCGGCAGTTGCTATCTGGTTCTCGCGTCGAGGAGGCATTCTAAAGAGGAAAAACATGAAAGAAAACGAGTGAGATGATTGGATGAAAAGAATGAGATGATAAAAACAAGAATTGCAAACAGCATAGATGGTGGTCATTCGTCCGTATCACAAAGCAAACAAACGACACACAGTGACTAATCAAAGTAAATGGATCAAAAATAATGTATAATGAAGACATGCTCGCCTATAAGTGAACACTCATCCCAAGAATTCCCAGGTAAGCACAACTGGTCTCGCGTCTGGTTGAGATGTATACGAAGTGCTTGCCTAGACAGAAAACTCAGAATACAGGCATTCACCCTTCCAGTTTGCACATGTTCACATTATTTAAAACCCAAAACTTTTGATGAGATTTTGAAAATTTGAAGGCACAAGGCCAAAACCAAACTGAAAAGGGTTCAAAACCATATAACAGAGGGTTCAAAACCTTACAATTGAGGGTTCAAAACCTTGTAATAAATCATTCAAAAACAGATGATTGTTTTTCAAAAATCGTTTCGGAAAAATTTTGGTTCTTGTTTTGATAATCACCTAAGGATAGGTGATGTACATGTTTAAAGATCTAAACACAAGATAACTCGTGTTAGGGTCCTAGAAAAGTTATAGTCTAGGTCAAAGCATTACTAATAACCTAATTCCCTATAACCATTGGCTCTGATACCAACTCTTCTGTCACACCCCGACCACGTGTAACACACAAAACATGGCGGAAACGTCGGGGAGTGTTGTAACAGAATAAATTGTTTCATAACCATGGCATACAAAGTTGTATTTTATTTAATAACAGAGGTGTTACATTGTCTCAAACAGTAATTAAAGAGTTCAGAACATAATTAAACATAGTCTATTTTCTTTTAAAGTCTCTAAGGCACAGGTCCGCCCTAGTATCATGATCACATCCTATGGAAAAGCACCTGAAAACACATGTGAAAATAGGTACGTCAGCATAAAAATGCCTGTGAGATACATAGGTTTTTGTGAAAATAGGATTCATGACTTATGTTTAAGAAAAATGTTTAGTCATGAACCTTGTAATTTGCTTTGTCATGTAAATCATTTGAAAATCAATAAGTCCAGATGATATGTATAGATAAAAGAATAATGTATGGTTAAATGAATAACCATGTAACTGAGTTTGTATAAGATAAGTTGTTTGTAAAACAATGTCTTGTGAAAAGTATGTTATTTGTATAAAAATGTTATATGTCTCAAACTGAAATGATTCAAATAACGTTACGACATATAATACCATACAAACACTTATATATAGGAAGTACCAGCGGCGTATCCACCATGCTTGTATCATATTACACACGCATCGTTACTTAATCACTTAATCAAACCAAACCAACCAATGTAAGAAGTCTATGTTTAAACCAATTGTCAAACATGTTATATGTCAAATGTAAATCATGTCAAATGTCTATGTCAAATGTCTTTGTGTAAAATGTCTATGTCAAAATGTCATGTATGGCAAGTGAAATGTCTCAACTAAACCATATGCACAAAAACAAAATATTGAAGTAAAACATGGTTTAAATCAATCTTATGTCTTTGTGAAAAAAAATGCATGCAAATATTTAATATGAACATTTATGCGGTATTGTGAATATGCATACATCCAAGCCTTGTGACTGTGGTGATAAACCCTTAAACAAATTAAAGGTCTATCTGTCTTATATCATCGAATTCGGTCATTCCTTTCTGTCCCCTTTCCCTGGGATGTCCGGAACGGGAGTTGTCAATTCCTATGGTACCACTACCTACTAACGAACGGCGTAGCTAATGTTAATGAATGTATTGTCCCATGTAAACAAACCAAATGTCATACCAAGATGTAAGCATGTGAAAACAATGCACTAAGTATGTAATCAAATGAACATACATAGCGTGAAATGTCATGTAAAACGATGTACTAAGTAATGCACACAATGGGCACACCTAGCATGAAATGTCATGTAAAACGATGTACTAAGTAATGCACACAATGGGCACACCTAGCATGAAATGTCATGTAAAACGATGTACTAAGTAATGCACACAATTGGGCACACCTAGCATAAAATGTAATGAAATCATGTACTGTAATGTACTAACGAACATAGCAGGTATATGATGTGAAAACAGGAAAGCATGAAAGTAACAAGTAGGCACATGTGTTCCACCCCAAAACAGTTTGGAAAACAGTAAAAGAGGGGTCTATGTACTCACTTGATATTGCTCAGATGTCTAAAAATAACCACCAAGTAATGCTAGAGATCTCGGAATCAAACGGCACCTAATATAGGTAACTATGTTAATAACCGGACCTTAATCGGATGATTGGATAGAATGAGGTTTCGTAAACCAAACGAGTGTAGAGACTCGTGTCATTTGGTTTAACAAAGCCTACATACTAAATGAAACTTAACATAATTGTTTACGACCCATTACGACCCGTTTAGGAAGCTTATGCTACTTTAACGTGTCGTGCGCGTGAAACGCGTTCGGACCGCCTAACTAGCCCTATGACAAGTGTTATATGCCTAAACATGTTACATAATCAGTTAAGTGACAAAGGTTTAGGTTTCATATGCTTAATTACCAATTATACATGAAAAGGGTATTCTGGTAATTTACCTAAGGCATATAAACTACCTATCATACAACTAATTAAACGATGTGACCATAGGGTATAACCTCGGAAGGTTATTCCCTACCTACTATGGTCACCTAATGTATTTGGTCGGATCCTAATGATCGACCAAACTGGGTCGGGTTCGAAGGTATAAGCGATTGATCAGATCGCTTACCCTACGACCCTAGACAACGTGGTAATCAGTAGGCATAGTCCCAAGGGACTATGACCATCGTGATTACAATCACGTTGCGAAGTTCAAACGAACTTCGCATTGACCATTACTGGTCAACGCTGAAAGTCAAACAAAGTTTGACTTTCGGACTCGAAAAGCAGTAAAAATAAGGAAAAGAACGAAAGAATACTTACGAAGGGTCCCCGAATGCTAATCGTGATCACAATAACTCAGGTATGAAACAACGGTTCCAACTTAGAGTCAAATAGATCAGATTCTTGTGCTTTAAAACAATGAAAGGCATGGGGTATATATAGTTTTCGGTGAACCGTTGAGATCGTTTCATGGAAAACGTGCCATGATCCAATCCGTACACTTGTTGCAAGGTTATGGAAGCTTAAATTCCATCCTTATCTAGTGACTAAGCAAGTTAAAACATGTGGTGGATAATTAATCAGCTGCAACTTGTGTTTAAAACAATGAATCTGATCAGATCTTGCAGTCGCGTAGCGCGACTGCCTAGGCCCTTAGGGCTCGCGCTACACCACTGCCTCCCAGTTCCAGAATTGTTTCAAAAGTGACAGGTTTAGTCCCTGCAGCCCTTTTAAGCGATTTTCGATGCGTTTGAACCCCGTTAACCTCATTTCAAGGCTCTAAAATGAAGTTAAAGTATAGGGAACTCAAAACATGTTCAAAAATATCTCAGATGTCGGTTCGTTTGGCCGTACGATCGCGATGTTCGCTTAATTACGACGGAATACGCATAAGCGCGAAAAACGATCCAAATGACGCGACGAATGGATTTTTCTTAAGGCGAACACTAAAATATAATATAGTCATGCTCACATAAATTTTTGGATGTCCGGATGTATTCAGAACGTAAGTTATGCGCGAAAATGCAAACTTGTGCACTTTTTGACACTTTTAGTCCCTGAATGACCCAAAAGTTTATTTTAGCACACCGAACCCCTCAAAGCCTATTTCTAAGCTATGTAAAGGATATTTAAGGTGTGTTTAACTTATGGTTATGTTCCAGAATGTTCGTTACAGTTCAAATTGACATACTTTCGCAGTTTGTCATATTTAGTCCCTGTAAGCGAATTAACTTGTTTTTGCCATACCAATGCCTTCAAAACTTATTTCTAAGTTATTTAAAGGTTATTTAAGGTATGTTGAGTATATGTTGCTGTTCCAGAGTATTTCTCGCATTAAACTGAGTACGTTTACGCACTAGTTTGCGTATAACTCTCCAGAAAGTGATATAGAGTTTGAAATTACATAAAAGTCAAAACATGAAAAATGTAGAACATAACAAAACAAACATTGTGATCAAATAACATTGTTTTATTGATAACAGAACTGTTCATAGTGATTACAAGAGTTGATATGTGCAAACGATACACACATTGTGATCAAAAGCGATTTAAAGCTTGAAATCGAACAAGAGTTGATATGTGCAAACGATACACATATTTTTACAAATCCCAAGTATGAAATACAATATTTCATTGGTTTGGCATTTGTTTGATGGTTGAAGTGACACAGGTGTCACAGTCTCCCCTACTTTAGGAAATTTCGTCCCGAAATTTAATTTTAGGAGAAACTTGTGAGGACGACGGTGATGTTTTCGCTTTGAATGAACCCCTTGAACCCTAAGTAGAACTCTGGGCCATGATAGGGTTCTTAGCGAAATTGTCAATCCCTCAAAGTGAAGTCCTTGTAGCAGCAAAACATGGAGTTTCAAACTATGGATAGGAGAACGTTTCCCATGAAGACTTATCATAGGATACTTGAATTCATGATTGGGAAGTGTAAGATAAAATGACATCGGTCAAAGTCCAAGACTTCTCCCGTATCATTACTCTTGTCACTATTGGTCTTAACACATGACAAAACTTCCTGTGGTTTCTGTGCACTGAATTCCATAATTATGTAGGCCTCCATAATTACGTAATTCCTTGCACAGTCCGCACAGTTCATTTCATAATGCGTATGAGGAAAAAAAATCAAACGAATAATCCTGTGGTGATTTAACTTGACTGCAATAGAGCCTCTTTAACTAGGTCACCAAAGGATTAGATCAACGAACAATCTCTTGAACTAGACCACCCGAGGGCCTATTTAACTACATAAACACATGATATCTTTAACTAGATTGCCGAACCAATCTATTTAACTAGGTCAACGAAGGATCTCTTTAACTAGACCACCAGAGGGCCTCTTTAACTATATCAACGCATGATATATTTAACTAGATTGTCGAACCAATCTCTTTAACTTAGATCGACGAAGGATCTCTTTAACTAGACCACCAGAGGGCCTCTTTAACTATATCAACGCATGATATATTTAACTAGATTGTCGAACCAATCTCTTTAACTTAGATCGACGAAGGATCTCTTTAACTAGACCACCAGAGGGCCTCTTTAACTATATCAACGCATGATATATTTAACTAGATTATCGAACCAATCTCTTTAACTTAGATCAACGAACGATCTCTTTAACTAAACTACCCAAGAGGAATATTTAACTACATCGACGGAGGATGTCTTTAAACTTTGGAATAGTACTTTATAATCCAAGGGACTTAACTACAACGTAGAAGTCCATTAAGGATTTAAGATAGTACCTTTGGATATCCTACTACGAATCCCTTATACGAAGATATGGAAGATTCTACGAGGATTTGGATAACAAAAATTTGGATCACATAAAAAGGGAACACATAAGCACATAATCACATAATTGTTTAATTTGGCCTTAAATTTGTTATCTTTGGACGCGGATACTTAAAACACACCAGGAATCCAATCCGTGGATTTCATTTGGCACTTTAATCATTTTTCAAGAATCTATCTATGAAGATAGGATGATCTTCCAAAAATTCGATTTTGATTTCCAAGAAACATCATATTCGAATTAAGGTACACAAAAATTTTTGGATTTACGAAAATACCCTTAGGTACCCTATTAAGGATTTACAGTGGTACTTTTGGGTATTCGTCCAGAGTTGTAACTTGCACCTTGTACTTCGTTTCCTTGGAAGAAACGGGTAATTAGGATTTTCGTGTAAAACGTAAGAGATAATAAAATGGAAGAATTTTGGGGGTAGTCTGTTCTTCAAGTAATACGGCTCCTTGATTGTCGGTATGGTAGGGGATACGTTGTTTATACATGCCATCAAATTTATACATTGCAATGTAAAATAAAAAGATTTATTTATAAACAACAACAACTGTTCCATGGACCTTGACTACAAAAGGAAATAATACATAAGGCTTGATTATTTCTAAGCAACATTGTCTTTTAGTTGGTCCGATGCTCATCCCTGCGCTGGATTCGCATTAGCAATCTTTGGGCAATTTCTTCGGAAATGGCCCATTTCGCCACAGTTGAAGCAAGGACCTGGTGGAAAACGAGCTTGAGCAGGATTTACTTGAGGTTGGTTTGGACCACCTTGGTTTGGGGTAAATCGACAAGCATTTGCCAGGTGACCGAGTCGCCCACATGATGCACATAAACGACACTGTAGGTGAGTTAAGTGGTGTGCATTACATTTGTTGCATATCGGTGCAGTACCGGCATAAGGTTTCCTTGCAGGAGGTTGAGTTGGTTGGTTGTGGGTGTTTTGGTTGGGTTGAGCAGCAATCGCAAAATTCTGCGAAGCCTTACGCTTCTTAGAAGGTTCGGTTTTGCTTTCCTTGGTTTCCTCCTGAACATTAGCTGCTTGTTTCTTGTCGCCTTTCCGAAAAAGTTTGCCCTTTCTGATCTGAGATTCGGTTAGGGTAGCAGATAATTCAATGGCCTGTCTAACTGTGGTAGGATTACTACCAGTAACAATGTCCTGAACTGAGTCAGGGAGACCATCAATGTATTTTTCGATCGCCTTATCCAAAGGCGTAACCATGGTAGGACACAACAGGCTCAGCTCCTCATATCGATCAGTGTAGGCTCGATGTTCACCGCTGTCTTGCTTAAGATCGTCAAATTCCCTTTCCAAAGCCCTAAGTTCATGACGAGGACAGAACTCCTTCATCATCAGAGCTCGAAGCTCTTCCCATGTTTGAGCCAGTGCCACATCGGCACCCCTATCTCTCACCACACCGTTCCACCACGTCAAAGCTCGTTTCTCAAAGACACTAGATGCGAAATCTACCTTTCGCTCGTTTAGAAATTGAACATGCCTGAAGGTGCTCTCTAGACTCTCGAACCATTGCAGAAGTGCAGTCGCTCCTTGAGACCCAGAAAACTTTGATGGCTTAGCCGATTTGAACGTCTTGAAGTTGCAGGGGGCATTATTGTTGTTGAGGGCTTGGTTACATTGGGCAACGATGTTCGGGATTGCAGCAGTCATTTGCTGTGTAATGACAGCTTCCAGCTCTTCAATAGATACCGGATTTTCGCGTCGTGGAGGCATTCTAAAAGGGAAACAAGAGAGAAAACAAATGAAATGGCATTGGGTAAGAATAGGATGTTACAATTACCGACCAAAATCATGGGTGATGGTCATTTGTTTGAACCACGAAGCAAACAAACGACACACAAAGGCTGAATCAAAGCAAATAGATCCTCATAATGTATCGCGAAGACATGCTCGCCTATAAGTGGACACTCACCCCAAGAGTTCCCAGGTAAGAGTGACTGGTCCGATTATGTGGATTTGTACGAACACTCTAGCCTTAGACAGAAAACTCAGGGTACAGGCATTCACTCTTCCAGTTTGCACGTGTTCACATTATTTAGGACCAAAAACTTTGACGAGAGTTTGAAAATTTAGAGGGGTTCAAAACCTTATAATTGAGGGTTCAAAACCTAGTAATCAATCATCCTAGAACAGATGATTAGTTTTCAAAGCGGTTTTGAAATTTATGTTCTTGTTGTGGTCGTCGCCTAAGGATAGGTGACGGTATTGTTTTATGACTAAACGCAAGTAAACTCGCGTTAGGGTCCTATGAAGGTTATAGACTAGGTCAAAGTATTACTAATAACCTAATTCCCTATAACCATTGGCTCTGATACCATCTTTTCTGTCACACCCCGACCACGTAAAACAACGAAACGTGGCGGAAACGTCGGGGAGTGTTGTAACAGAATTAATTGTTTCACAACCATGGAAATTAAAGTTTCGTTTTATTCATCAAACAAGCGAGTTACATTGTCTTTAAACAAGAAATAAAGAGTACATAACATAAATTAACTAGTTCTTGTCTCGTTTTAAGTCACTAAGGCACAGGTCCGCCTAAGTATGTCTCGATAAGTCCTATGCATCAACTCCTAAAAACACATGTGAAAATAGGTACGTCAGCATAAAAATGCCTGTGAGATACATAGGTTTTGTGAAAATAGGTTTCATGACTTGTAAGTTTAGAAAGAGTTGTTTAATAAAGTTTAGTCATGAACCTTGTAAATTGATTTGTTTTGTAAATCATTTGAAAAACAATAAGTTCAGATGATATGTATAAATAAGAGAATAATGTATGGTTAAATGAATAACCATGTAAAATGAGTTGTATAAGATAAGTTGTTTGTAAAACAATGTCTTGTGAAAAGTATGTTATTTGTATAAAATGTTATATGTCTCAAATTGAAATGATTCAAATAACGCTACGATATGTAATACCATACAAACACTTATATATAGGAAGTACCAGCTGCGTATCCACCATGCTTGTATCATATTACACACGCCTCGTTACTTAAATCACTTACTCAAACCAAACCATCAAGATGTAATGTTTAACAATTGTAGAAATGTTTAGGTATAGTCAAATGTCTATTGTCAAATGGTTCACATGGTTCAAAAGATACAAATGGTTCACATAATGTAATATAATGTGTTCATATGCTGGATGAGCATATGCAACAAAATGTAATGTAAAACAATGTACTAAGTATGCACACAATGGACATACATAGCATGAAATGTAATGTAAAACAATGTACTAAGTATGCACACAATGGACATACATGGCATGAAATGTAATGTAAAACAATGTATTAAGTATGCACACAATGGACATACATAGCATGAAATGCAATGTAAAACAATGTACTAAGTATGCACACAATGGACATACATAGCATGAAATGCAATGTAAAACAATGTACTAAGTATGCACACAATGGACATACATAGCATGAAATGTAATGTAAAACAACGTACTAAGTATGCACACAATGGACATACATAGCATGAAATGTAGTGTAAAACGATGTACTAATAGTGTACTAATGAACATAGCAAGTATGTGATATGAAAACATGGAAACATGAAAGTAACAAGTAGGCACATGTGTTTCACCCCAAAACAGTTTGAAAACGGTAAAGGAGGGGTCTATGTACTCACTTGAGATTGCTTAGAAGTCCTAGGATAACCACCAAGCAAGCTAGAAGATCACAGAATCAAACGGCACCTAATATAGGTATCTACATTAATAAACCGGACCTATATCGGAGGATCGGATAGAATGAAGCCTCGTAAACCAAATGAGTATGGGAACTCATGTAATATGGTTTAACAAATCCTACATACTAAAATGAAACCTAACCTAAGTGCTTACGACCCATTACGACCCGTTTAGGTAGCTTATGCTACTTTAACGCGTCCTTCGCGTAAAACGCGTTTTGAATGCCTAACTAGTCCTATGATAAGTAAAATATGCCTTAACATGTCTAATATTGTTACCAAATCAGTTTAGATACCAAAAGTTATGTTACATATGCTTAAAATGAATTTTGGCGTTCAAAGGGCATTTTGGTAATTTACCTAAGGCATATAAACTACCTATCATACAACTACTTAAACAAAGCGCCATAAGGTATAACCTCGGAAGGTTATTCCCTATATACTATGGTCACCTAATGTGTTTGGTCGGATCCTAATGATCGACCAAACGGGTCGGGTTCGAAAGTATAAGCGATTGTTTAGATCGCTTACCTTACGACCCTATATAAGCACTAAACTAAAAGTGTTTAACATGCTTAACTAAGTTTAGAAAACAGGTTTGGTATCAAAACAAACGGTTTTGATACCCAAGAGTAGTTTGGTTACAAAATACGCAAGAATACGTATTCTGGCCAAAACTACGACTCGTCACTGAGCCTAGATAACGTGGTAATCTGTAGGTATAGTCACTAGGGACTATAACCATCGTGATTACACTCACGTTATGAAGTTCAAATGACCTTCGCATTGACCATAAACTGGTCAACGCAGAAAGTCAAACAAAGTTTGACTTTTTAACGCTAAAAGGGTAAAAGAACGAAAGAACACTTACAAAGGGTCCCTGCTAGTAAATCTTGATCGAATAGCTCAGGTATGAAGCAATGGCTTCAACTTAGAGCTTTTAGATCAGATTTATGGGTTTTTGGAAAGAATGGAGGTGGGTATTTATAGGATTCTTGGAACCGTTAGGATCGTTTATCGAATAACGTGCTTTGATCTCACCCATACACTTGCTGAAACCTTATGGTACACAAAATTGGCCCCTCATTATCCTGAAGAGGCAAGTGCAAATTGGCCCCTCATTATCCTGAAGAGGCAACAGCTGTTTAAACTGATCTGCTGTTCTGGGGACCCCTTACGGACCGTAAGGGTGATGGCTTACGGTTCGTAAGCCATTAACTTTGGCCGAATTACAGTTTCAGTCCCGGCACCTTGTTTCGTTGCGTAACGGCACTTCTAACACCCGTCAATCCCAATTTCCAGCTCCACAATGATGTTAAGACATAGGGAACATGAAATATGCTTGAAAACATCTCGGATGTCGGTTCGTTTGGCCGTACGGTTGCGATGTTCGCTTAATTACGACGGAATGCGCATAAGCGCGAAAAACGATCCAAATTGCGTGACGAATGGATTTTTCTTATGCCAAACACTAAAATAAAATATTTTATTGCTTACATAAATTTTTGGATGTCCGGATGTATTCAGAATGTAAGTTATGTGCGAAAGTGCAAACTTGTGCACTTTTTGACGCTTTTAGTCCCTGAATGACCCAAAAGTTTATTTTAGCACACCGAACCCCTCAAAGCCTATTTCTAAGATATGTAAAGGATATTTATGGTATGTTTAACTCATGGCCATGTTCCAGAATGTCTGTTACAGTTCAAATTGGCATACTTTCATAGTTTGTCAACTTTAGTCCCTGTAAGCGATTTAACTTGATTTCACCACACCAAACCTTCCAAAACTTACATCTAAGTTATGTAAAGGTTATTTAAGGTATGTTAAGCCTATTTCACTATTCCGGAGTGTTCGTTGCATTAAAATGGTTATATCTACGCATCAGAGCGCGTATAACCCTCCAGAAAGCGATTTAAAGCTTGAAATCGAACAAGAGTTGATATGGGCAAACGATACACATATTTTTACAAATCCCAAGTATGAAATACAATATTTCATTGGTTTGGCATTTGTTTGATGGTTGAAGTGACACAGGTGTCACAGGAGGCGTGACTGACCAGGATCAAGCCACCAATCATATTGTATATTGTAAGTAATAAATAAAGTTCAACCCTTCAATACAAAAGGTGTTCAAATCAAAACATAGTTAAGTGTTTAGCGGAAGCATAAATGTGAAAACCCAACATAAGTATTAAGTTTGAAATGTTATAATGTTTTTAACATGGCACCCACTGTCCATGTCCCACAACGACCGCGCCTCCCTGTGCAAGCTCCATGAGTACCTATCGACCTGCAAGGCATGTAACAACGAGTCAACAACAAAGTTGAGCGAGTTCACAGTTGATTGTTCGGTTATTGAGTTCGTTTCAGAAATTGTAAGTTTGTTTCAGAATCATGTGTTACCCAGTATCCTTGTTTCCCAAACCTTTACGATATTTAGTAGGGGCTTCCCATGTTGCATATTACTAGACTAGTTGTATCTATAGGTGTCCTTCCCAATCCAAGGACAGTGGTAAGTATGAGATTACGTAGGTTTTACGTAAGTGCCCTTCCCAATCCGAGGACAGTGGTAAGTATAAGATTACGTAGGTTTTACGTAAGTGCCCTTCCCAATCCGAGGACAGTGGTAAGTATAAGATTACGTAGGTTTTACGTAAGTGCCCTTCCCAATCCGAGGACAGTGGTACGTATCGAGTACGTAGGTTTAGCGCTGGCGTCCTGTAACAACTGTGCTTGTAATCACTATGAACAGTTCTGTTATCAATAAAACAATGTTATTTGATCCCAATGTTTGTTTTGTTATGTTATACATATTTCATGTTTTGACTTTTATGTAATTTCAAACTCTACATCGCTTTCTGGAGAATTATACGCAAACTAGTGCGTTAACGTACTCAGTTTAATGCGAGAAATACTCCGGAACATCAACATATACTCAACATACCTTAAAAAACCTTTACATAACTTAGAAATAAGTTTTGAAGGCTTTGGTATGGCAAAAATAAGTTAATTCGCTTACAGGGACTAAATATGACAAACTGCGAAAGTATGTCAATTTGAACTGTAACGAACATTCCGGAACATAACCATAAGTTAAACACACCTTAAATATCCTTGACATAGCTTAGAAATAGGCTTTGAGGGGTTCGGTGTGCTAAAATAAACTTTTGGGACATTCAGGGACTAAAAGTGTCAAAAAGTGCACAAGTTTGCATTTTCGCGCATAACTTACGTTCTGAATACATCTGGACATCCAAAAATTTATGAAAGCATGACTACATTTTATTTTAGTGTTCGCCTTAAGAAAAATCCATTCGTTGCGTCATTTGGATCGTTTTTCGCGCTTATGCGCATTCTGTCGTACTTAAGCGAACATCGCGTTCGTACGACCAAACGAACCATCATCCGGCATATTTTTGAACATGTTTTGAGTTCCCTATACTTTAACTTCATTTTAGAGCCTTGAAATGAGGTTAACGGGGTTCAAACGCATCGAAAATCGCTTAAAACACGTGCAGGGACCATTTCTGCAAAATCTGCCAAAACAGGGGCCTAGCGTGACGCGAGGGTCCTTAGCGTCACGCGAGCCCCTATCTGGACCAGATTCAGTGTTTTTATCACAAGTTGCAGCCAATTAATCCTCAACCACATGTTTGCAACTTGCTTAATCACTAAGATTAGGAGCATATGTGGCTCCATAACCTTTGTGACAAGTGTACGCACGAGATTAAGGCACGATAATCGACAAACGATCCTAACGGTTACCCGAATTCTATAAATACCCATCCACCCACAACCCCAAAACCCACAAATCTGATTAAGAAAGCTCTAAGTTGGAACCTTCGTTTCATACCTGAGCTATTTTGATCTGGGTTAGCATTCGGGGACCCTTCGTAAGTATTCTTTCGTTCTTTTCCTTATTTTTACTGCTTTTCGAGTCAGAAAGTCAAACTTTGTTTGACTTTCAGCGTTGACCAGTAATGGTCAATGCGAAGTTCGTTAGAACTTCGCAACGTGATTGTAATCACGATGGTTATAGTCCCTTGGGACTATGCCTACTGATTACCACGTTGTCTAGGGTCGTAGGGTAGGCGATCTAATAAATCGCCTATACCTTCGAACCCGACCCAGTTTGGTCGATCATTAGGATCCGACCAAACACATTAGGTGACCATAGTGTAGGGAATAACCTTCCGAGGTTATACCTTATGGTCACGGCGTTTAAGTAGTTATATGATAGGTAGTTTATATGCCTTAGGTAAATTACCAGAATACCCTTTTCATACATAATTGGTAATTTAGCATATGTAACCTAAACTTTTGTCACGTAACTGGTTATGTAACATGTTTAGGCATATAATACTTATCATAGGACTAGTTAGGCGGTCCGAACGCGTTTCACGCGCACGACACGTTAAAGTAGCATAAGCTTCCTAAACGGGTCGTAATGGGTCGTAAACAATTATGTTAAGTTTCATTTAGCATGTAGGCTTTGTTAAACCATATCACGTGAGTTCCGACACTCATTTGGTTTACAAACCCTAATGCTACCCAGTCTTCCGAGATAGGTCCGGTTTATTAACATAGTTACCTATATTAGGTGCCGTTTGATTCCGAGATCTCTAGCGTTGCTTGGTGATTATCTTTATACAACTGAGCAATCTCAAGTGAGTACATAGACCCCTCTTTTACTGTTTTCCAAACTGTTTTGGGGTGAAACACATGTGCCTACTTGTTACTTTCATGCTTTCCTGTTTTCACATCATATACCTGCTATGTTCGTTAGTACATTATAGTACATGATTTCATTACATCTTATGCTAGGTGTGCCCATTGTGTGCATTACTTAGTACATTGTTTTACATGACATTTCATGCTAGGTGTGCCCATTGTGTGCATTACTTAGTACATTGTTTTACATGACATTTCCTGCTAGGTGTGCCCATTGTGTGCATTACTTAGTACATTGTTTTACATGACATTTCATGCTAGGTATGCCCATTGTGTGCATTACTTAGTACATTGTTTTACATGACATTTCATGCTAGGTATGCCCATTGTGTGCATTACTTAGTACATCGTTTTACATGACATTTCATGCTAGGTATGCCCATTGTGTGCATTACTTAGTACATCGTTTTACATGACATTTCATGCTAGGTATGCCCATTGTGTGCATTACTTAGTACATCGTTTTACATGACATTTCATGCTAGGTATGCCCATTGTGTGCATTACTTAGTACATCGTTTTACATGACATTTCACGCTATGTATGTTCATTTGATTACATACTTAGTGCATTGTTTTCACATGCTCACATTTTGTTATGACATTTGGTTTGTTTACATGGGACAATATATCCATTAACATTAGCTACGCCGTTCGTTAGTAGGTAGTGGTACCATAGGAATTGACAACTCCCGTTCCGGACATCCCAGGGTAAGGGGACAGAAAGGAATGACCGAATTTGTTGACATTAAGACAGATAGACCTTTAATTTGTTTAAAGGGTTTATCACCACAGTCGCCAGGCTTGGATGTATGCATTTTCACAATACCACATAAATGTTCATATTAAATAGTTGCATGCATTTCCCACAAAAAACATAGCTTTGATTTAAACCAAGTTTTACCTCAATACTTTGTTTTTGTGCATATGGTTTAGTTGAGACATTTCACTTGCCATACATGACATTTTGACATAGACATTTGACATGGATATTTGACATAGACATTTGACATGATTTGCATCTTGATATAAACACTTTGACATATTATTCAATACATTTGACAATTGGGTTAAACATAGACTTTTTACATTGGTTGGTTTGGTTTGATTAAGTGATTAAGTAACGATGCGTGTGTAATATGATACAAGCATGGTGGATACGCCGCTGGTACTTCCTATATATAAATGTTTGTATGGTATTACATGGCGTAACGTTATTTGAATCATTTTAGTTTGAGACATAGAACATTTTATACAAATAACATACTTTTCACAAGACATTGATTTACAAACAACTTATCTTATACAAACACATTTTTACATGGTTATTTAACCTGACAATTACTTATACATATCATCTGATCTTATTGTTTTCAAATGATTTACAAGACAAAGCAAATAACAAGGTTCATGACTAAACATTTTCTCAAACAAAAGTCATGAATCTTATTTTCACAAAACCTATGTATCTCACAGGCATTTTTATGCTGACGTACCTATTTTCACATGTGTTTTCAGGTGCTTTTCCGTAGGATGTTGATCATGATACTAGGGCGGACCTGTGCCTTAGAGACTTTAAAAGAATATAGACTATGTTTAATTATGTTCTGAACTCTTAAATTTCCTGTTTGAAACAATGTAACACCCTTGTTGATAAATAAAATACAACTTTGTATGCCATGGTTATGAAACAATTAATTCTGTCGCAACACGCCCCGATGTTTCCGCCGCGATTTGTTGTTTTACGCGGTCGGGGTGTGACAGAAGAGTTGGTATCAGAGCCAATGGTTATAGGGAATTAGGTTATTAGTAATGCTTTGACCTAGACTATAACTTTTCTAGGAACCTAACACAAGTTATCTTGTGTTTAGATCTTAAAACATGTACATCACCTATCCTTAGGTGATTAACAAAACAAGGAACCAAAATTATTTTTTCCGAAACGATTTTTGAAAAACAATCATCTGTTTTTGAATAAATCTTTACAAGGTTTTGAACCCTCAATTATAAGGTTTTGAACCCTCTGTTATATGGTTTTGAACCCTTTTTCAGTTTGGTTTTTGGCCTTGTGCCTTCAAATTTTCAAAATCTCGTCAAACGTTGTGGGTTTTAAATAATGTGAACATGTGCAAACTGGAAGGGTGAATGCCTGTATTCTGGGTTTTCTGTCTAGGCAAGCACTTCGTATACATCTCAACCAGACGCGAGACCAGTTGTGCTTACTTGGGAATTCTTGGAGTGAGTGTTCACTTATAGGCGAGCATGTCTTCACTAATACATTATTTTGACCCATTTACTTTGATTAGTCACTGTGTGTCGTTTGTTTGCTTTGTGATACGAACGAATGACCACCATCTTTGCTCTTGTTGATTTTGTTTCATCTCATTCTTTTCATCCAATCATCTCACTCGTTTCCTTTCATGTTTTCCTCTTTTAGAATGCCTCCTCGACGCGAGAACCAGATAGCTACTGCCGAGCTGGCAGAAATTATTGCGGAACAGATGGCTGCTCAGTTCCCAAATCTCTTTGCTCAATGGCACGCAGCCAACAATAACAACAATGCTCCATGCAAATACAAGGATTTTAACTCGGCTAAACCACTCAAGTTTAGTGGTTCTGAAGGAGCGACTGGGCTTCTTCAGTGGTTTGAGAGCATAGAGAATACTTTTCGCCATGTGCAGTGTCCGGATAATCGTAAAGTCGAGTTCTCCTCGAGCGTATTTCAGAAGAGGGCTTTGACATGGTGGAACGGGGTTATGAGGGACCAAGGTGCAGAAGTCGCTCTCGCACAGACATGGGCTGAACTTAGAGCCCTTATGATGAGGGAATTCTGTCCTCGCCATGAACAGCGAGCGTTGGAGAAAGAGTTTGATGTGTTGAAGCAAGATAGTGGTGAGCACAGGGCTTATACTGATCGGTTTGAAGAACTGAGTCTGCTTTGCCCAACAATGGTCACCCCACTCGACAAGGCTATCGAGAGATACATCGATGGCCTACCTGACTCGGTACAAGACATTCTCACTGGTAGTAACCCTGCCACACTTCGTCAGGCGATCGAGTTATCTGCGACATTGACTGAGTCGCAGATCCGGAAGAACAAGTTACACAGGAAGGGTGACAAGGGCAAGAAGCAGTCGGCTGACAAGGAAGATAGCAAGAAAGGTCAAAACTTGAATGGAAAGAACTCTGGTTCTTCGAAGAGGTCAAAGAAGCGTAAGGCTTCCCAAAATTTTGCTATCACTGCCCAAGCTAATCAGGCAGCTCTCAACCAACCTGCACAGCCTCCAGCGAAGAAACCCTATACAGGGAATGCACCTTTGTGCAATAGATGCAACAGTCACCACCAGCCGCAACTTCCATGCCGTTTCTGTACTAACTGTGGGAAATCAGGCCATCTCGCCAATGTTTGTCGATCTGCTCAGAATCCCGCGGTTCAGAACCCGGCTCAACAAGTTGCTCAGCCTCCTGCACCGCAACAGGGTCAAGCTGCAAGACCACAATACCCACCTGGTGCGTGTTACAATTGTGGAGATCTGACCCACTATAGAAACCGGTGCCCAAGGCTAGCCAACCAGAACCAGAACCAGAACCAGAATCCGGCTCCGGCTCGAGGCCGAGTTTTTAACATGAATGCCCAAGAGGCACAGGCTGACGATAATGTGGTGAACGGTACGTTCTTTATTAATAATCAGCCTGCATCTGTTCTTTTCGTTTCCGGTGCCGATAAGAGTTTCGTGTCTTTGTCTTTTGAGCAAATGCTTCGAGTGTCTAGAACGAAACTAGGCAAATCTTTGACAGTAGAGGTTGCTAGTGGTGAACCCATTATTCTTGATTCTGTTCTTCGCAACTGCCAGTTGAATCTTAACGACCATCTTTTTCCTATTGACCTCGCGCCTATGCAACTTGGAAGCTTCGACGTTATTGTGGGAATGGATTGGTTATCCAAGCATCACGCAGAGATAGTTTGTTCTAAGAAGATTGTTCGTGTGTCACTTTCGACAAGCGAGATCCTGCAGGTTCAAGGTGAGAAGCCTATCGGTGGTCTCAAACTCATGTCTTGTTTTAAAGCTCGGAAGTATCTGCAGAAGAACTATGTGGCTTTCTTAGCACATGTTACAGAAGATAAAGGCAAGGGTAAGTCTATTTCAGATATTCCTGTCGTTCGGGATTATTCTGAAGTGTTCCCTGAAGATTTACCTGGTCTACCTCCAGCACGCCAAGTCGAGTTCCGCATTGATCTCGTACCTGGTGCAAATCCCATTGCCAGAGCTCCATATCGTCTTGCACCGTCTGAGATGCAAGAGTTATCTAAGCAGCTTCAGGAGCTCTCTGACAAAGGTTTTATCCGTCCTAGCTTTTCACCTTGGGGTGCTCCCGTTCTTTTTGTCAAGAAGAAGGATGGATCCTTTAGAATGTGTATCGATTATCGTGAGCTTAACAAGCTTACCATCAAGAATCGATATCCCCTACCTCGCATCGATGATCTCTTTGATCAGTTACAAGGTGCTTCTTATTTTTCGAAGATCGATCTGCGTTCCGGGTATCATCAACTTCGGGTGCAAGAAGAAGACATTCCGAAGACAGCATTCCGTACTCGTTATGGACATTACGAGTTCACAGTCATGCCATTCGGTTTGACTAATGCTCCTGCTGTTTTCATGGACTTAATGAATAGGGTCTGCAAACCTTATTTGGATCAGTTCGTCATTGTTTTTATTGACGATATCTTGATCTACTCTAAGACGCGAGCTGATCACGAGCAGCATCTTTGTCTTACTCTGGAACTCCTGAAGAAAGAGCAACTTTTCGCCAAATTCTCCAAGTGCGAATTTTGGCTTAAAGAAGTTCAATTTTTGGGACACATTATCAACGAACGAGGTGTTCATGTAGATCCCTCCAAGATCAGTGCGATTAAGGATTGGGATACACCTTCTACTCCTACTGAAGTTCGTTCATTTCTTGGTCTAGCGGGTTATTATCGCCGCTTCATTGAAAACTTCTCTAAGATTGCAGTTCCTCTAACTGCTCTAACTCAGAAGAAAATGCCCTTTTATTGGGGATTCAAACAAGAGGAAGCTTTTCAACACCTGAAGCAGAAGCTTTGCGATGCGCCTGTTCTATCATTGCCTGAGGGTGATGATGATTTTATCGTGTATTGTGATGCATCGAAATTGGGTCTTGGCTGTGTTCTTATGCAAAGGAACAAAGTCATAGCCTATGCATCAAGACAATTGAAGATACATGAGAAGAACTACACCACTCATGATCTTGAGTTGGGTGCAGTAGTCTTTGCTCTAAAGATCTGGAGACACTATTTGTACGGTACAAAATGTGTGGTTTTCACAGACCACAAAAGTCTTCAGCATATCTTCAACCAGAAAGAACTCAACATGAGACAGCGACGTTGGGTTGAGCTTTTAAACGACTATGACTGCGAAATTCGCTACCATCCTGGTAAGGCGAATGTCGTAGCTGACGCATTGAGTCGTAAGGAACGTACTAAGCTTCATTGTGTACGTGTTCAGTCTGTTATTCAAGCTCGGTCCGATATTCAAGCACGCATTGCTCAAGCTCAACAATCTTGTGTTTCACAAGGTTTAATGGATAAGGAATTTCCTTATCACATAACACCTGCTCTGGAACTGAAGGACAATGGATCATATTACTTCATGGACCGTTTGTGGGTCCCAAGCCAGGATAATCTTCGTACCTTGCTTATGGATGAAGCCCATAAGTCTCGTTATTCCATTCATCCGGGCTCAGATAAAATGTATAAGGATCTTCGTATTCACTATTGGTGGCCTGGTATGAAGAAAGACATTGCCTTATACGTGTCAAAATGCCTTACTTGTCTTAAGGTTAAGGCTGAACATCAGCGTCCTTCTGGTTTATTGGAACAACCAGAGATCCCAGTTTGGAAATGGGAAAACATTACTATGGATCTCATTACTAAACTCCCGCGCACAAAGAAAGGTCATGATGCCATCTGGGTAGTCGTTGATCGTCTTACAAAGTCAGCACATTTCTTACCAATCCGCGAGGATTTTCCTACTGACAGACTTGCTCAAATCTATGTAGATGAAATTGTAGCTCGACATGGTGTTCCTTTGAACATCATTTCTGACAGAGATGCTCGTTTCACTTCTCATTTTTGGAGAACCATGCAATCTGCCATGGGGACCCAACTTAATCTGAGCACAGCTTATCATCCGCAAACGGATGGTCAATCTGAGAGAACAATCCAGACTCTGGAGGATATGCTAAGAGCTTGTGTGATCGATTTTGGTGGTAGCTGGGATTCACATCTTAAATTGATTGAATTCTCCTACAACAACAGTTATCACACTAGCATCAAAATGGCTCCTTTCGAAGCTCTCTATGGTCGAAAATGTCGTTCACCAGTCTGCTGGAATGAGATTGGCGAGGCTCAACTTACTGGACCTGCCCTCATTTTAGAGACAACTGACAAGGTCAAGAAAGTTCGTGATAACCTTCAGGCAGCTAGAAGCCGTCAGAAGATTTACGCGGATCCAAAACGCAAACCCTTGGATTTTCAAGTCGGTGATCGTGTATTACTTAAGGTCTCACCTTGGAAAGGTGTGATCAGATTTGGAAAGAAAGGAAAACTTGCACCTAGATACGTTGGACCATTCAAGATCGTCGAAAGAATCGGAAAGGTAGCCTACAGACTTGAGTTACCTCCTGAACTTGGAAATGTTCATCCAACTTTTCACATATCAAATCTCAAGAAGTGTACAGCTGATGAGAACTACTCCATACCGCTTGACGAAATTCGTGTTGGCAAAACACTGAAATTTGTTGAGAAACCAGTGGAAATCATGGAACGTGAAGTCAAGTGGCTTAAACGCAAGCGCATTCCTTTGGTCAAAGTTCGCTGGGAAGCTAAACGTGGACCTGAGTTTACTTGGGAACGCGAAGATCAAATGAAGGCGAAATATCCACATCTTTTTCCACAAGTTTCCTCTAAATAAATTTCGGGATGAAATTTCCACAAGTAGGGGAGACTGTAACAACTGTGCTTGTAATCACTATGAACAGTTCTGTTATCAATAAAACAATGTTATTTGATCCCAATGTTTGTTTTGTTATGTTATACATATTTCATGTTTTGACTTTTATGTAATTTCAAACTCTACATCGCTTTCTGGAGAATTATACGCAAACTAGTGCGTTAACGTACTCAGTTTAATGCGAGAAATACTCCGGAACATCAACATATACTCAACATACCTTAAACAACCTTTACATAACTTAGAAATAAGTTTTGAAGGCTTTGGTATGGCAAAAATAAGTTAATTCGCTTACAGGGACTAAATATGACAAACTGCGAAAGTATGTCAATTTGAACTGTAACGAACATTTCGGAACATAACCATAAGTTAAACACACCTTAAATATCCTTGACATAGCTTAGAAATAGGCTTTGAGGGGTTCGGTGTGCTAAAATAAACTTTTGGGACATTCAGGGACTAAAAGTGTCAAAAAGTGCACAAGTTTGCATTTTCGCGCATAACTTACGTTCTGAATACATCTGGACATCCAAAAATTTATGAAAGCATGACTACATTTTATTTTAGTGTTCGCCTTAAGAAAAATCCATTCGTTGCGTCATTTGGATCGTTTTTCGCGCTTATGCGCATTCCGTCGTACTTAAGCGAACATCGCGTTCGTACGACCAAACGAACCATCATCCGGCATATTTTTGAACATGTTTTGAGTTCCCTATACTTTAACTTCATTTTAGAGCCTTGAAATGAGGTTAACGGGGTTCAAACGCATCGAAAATCGCTTAAAACACGTGCAGGGACCATTTCTGCAAAATCTGCCAAAACAGGGGCCTAGCGTGACGCGAGGGTCCTTAGCGTCACGCGAGCCCCTATCTGGACCAGATTCAGTGTTTTTATCACAAGTTGCAGCCAATTAATCCTCAACCACATGTTTGCAACTTGCTTAATCACTAAGATTAGGAGCATATGTGGCTCCATAACCTTTGTGACAAGTGTACGCACGAGATTAAGGCACGATAATCGACAAACGATCCTAACGGTTACCCGAATTCTATAAATACCCATCCACCCACAACCCCAAAACCCACAAATCTGATTAAGAAAGCTCTAAGTTGGAACCTTCGTTTCATACCTGAGCTATTTTGATCTGGGTTAGCATTCGGGGACCCTTCGTAAGTATTCTTTCGTTCTTTTCCTTATTTTTACTGCTTTTCGAGTCAGAAAGTCAAACTTTGTTTGACTTTCAGCGTTGACCAGTAATGGTCAATGCGAAGTTCGTTAGAACTTCGCAACGTGATTGTAATCACGATGGTTATAGTCCCTTGGGACTATGCCTACTGATTACCACGTTGTCTAGGGTCGTAGGGTAGGCGATCTAATAAATCGCCTATACCTTCGAACCCGACCCAGTTTGGTCGATCATTAGGATCCGACCAAACACATTAGGTGACCATAGTGTAGGGAATAACCTTCCGAGGTTATACCTTATGGTCACGGCGTTTAAGTAGTTATATGATAGGTAGTTTATATGCCTTAGGTAAATTACCAGAATACCCTTTTCATACATAATTGGTAATTTAGCATATGTAACCTAAACTTTTGTCACGTAACTGATTATGTAACATGTTTAGGCATATAATACTTATCATAGGACTAGTTAGGCGGTCCGAACGCGTTTCACGCGCACGACACGTTAAAGTAGCATAAGCTTCCTAAACGGGTCGTAATGGGTCGTAAACAATTATGTTAAGTTTCATTTAGCATGTAGGCTTTGTTAAACCATATCACGTGAGTTCCGACACTCATTTGGTTTACAAACCCTAATGCTACCCAGTCTTCCGAGATAGGTCCGGTTTATTAACATAGTTACCTATATTAGGTGCCGTTTGATTCCGAGATCTCTAGCGTTGCTTGGTGATTATCTTTATACAACTGAGCAATCTCAAGTGAGTACATAGACCCCTCTTTTACTGTTTTCCAAACTGTTTTGGGGTGAAACACATGTGCCTACTTGTTACTTTCATGCTTTCCTGTTTTCACATCATATACCTGCTATGTTCGTTAGTACATTATAGTACATGATTTCATTACATCTTATGCTAGGTGTGCCCATTGTGTGCATTACTTAGTACATTGTTTTACATGACATTTCATGCTAGGTGTGCCCATTGTGTGCATTACTTAGTACATTGTTTTACATGACATTTCCTGCTAGGTGTGCCCATTGTGTGCATTACTTAGTACATTGTTTTACATGACATTTCATGCTAGGTATGCCCATTGTGTGCATTACTTAGTACATTGTTTTACATGACATTTCATGCTAGGTATGCCCATTGTGTGCATTACTTAGTACATCGTTTTACATGACATTTCATGCTAGGTATGCCCATTGTGTGCATTACTTAGTACATCGTTTTACATGACATTTCATGCTAGGTATGCCCATTGTGTGCATTACTTAGTACATCGTTTTACATGACATTTCATGCTAGGTATGCCCATTGTGTGCATTACTTAGTACATCGTTTTACATGACATTTCACGCTATGTATGTTCATTTGATTACATACTTAGTGCATTGTTTTCACATGCTCACATTTTGTTATGACATTTGGTTTGTTTACATGGGACAATATATCCATTAACATTAGCTACGCCGTTCGTTAGTAGGTAGTGGTACCATAGGAATTGACAACTCCCGTTCCGGACATCCCAGGGTAAGGGGACAGAAAGGAATGACCGAATTCGTTGACATTAAGACAGATAGACCTTTAATTTGTTTAAAGGGTTTATCACCACAGTCGCCAGGCTTGGATGTATGCATTTTCACAATACCACATAAATGTTCATATTAAATAGTTGCATGCATTTCCCACAAAAACATAGCTTTGATTTAAACCAAGTTTTACCTCAATACTTTGTTTTTGTGCATATGGTTTAGTTGAGACATTTCACTTGCCATACATGACATTTTGACATAGACATTTGACATGGATATTTGACATAGACATTTGACATGGATATTTGACATAGACATTTGACATGGATATTTGACATAGACATTTGACATGATTTGCATCTTGATATAAACACTTTGACATATTATTCAATACATTTGACAATTGGGTTAAACATAGACTTTTTACATTGGTTGGTTTGGTTTGATTAAGTGATTAAGTAACGATGCGTGTGTAATATGATACAAGCATGGTGGATACGCCGCTGGTACTTCCTATATATAAATGTTTGTATGGTATTACATGGCGTAACATTATTTGAATCATTTCAGTTTGAGACATAGAACATTTTATACAAATAACATACTTTTCACAAGACATTGATTTACAAACAACTTATCTTATACAAACACATTTTTACATGGTTATTTAACCTGACAATTACTTATACATATCATCTGATCTTATTGTTTTCAAATGATTTACAAGACAAAGCAAATAACAAGGTTCATGACTAAACATTTTCTCAAACAAAAGTCATGAATCTTATTTTCACAAAACCTATGTATCTCACAGGCATTTTTATGCTGACGTACCTATTTTCACATGTGTTTTCAGGTGCTTTTCCGTAGGATGTTGATCATGATACTAGGGCGGACCTGTGCCTTAGAGACTTTAAAAGAATATAGACTATGTTTAATTATGTTCTGAACTCTTAAATTTCCTGTTTGAAACAATGTAACACCCTTGTTGATAAATAAAATACAACTTTGTATGCCATGGTTATGAAACAATTAATTCTGTCGCAACACGCCCCGATGTTTCCGCCGCGATTTGTTGTTTTACGCGGTCGGGGTGTGACACGTCCTTCCCAATCCGAGGATGGTGGTAAGTAGTCTAGCAGTGGTAAATGTACAAGTTCTGTCTTAGTTATTCAATCCCATTCCCAACCCACCGGGAATCCCATGCCTTAGAAGTGTGAACTCACCTTGGTTTGCTCGGTTTGAATAATTACTTGGTTCCAATTAATCAGTCAAGGCCTATGGTTTGTACGTATACACAATCAGTTGACATTTACAAGTTTCGACTAACAGTCAAAATCGTCACGTACAGGTAGGTAACAACTAACACATAGCATTTATTAGTTATACAGGCTCATGCAACCATACTTTACATTTAACCGTACATGACTAACCTAGTTAATCCCAAACAGACTTAACTGAGTTTACTGTGCAGTTTAATAACTCGACGAAACACCCTTGTTTCGTTGTGAATCCCCTTCAACGAAACATTCCCTGTTTCGTCGTGATTACCCTCGGCGAAACACATTTGTTTCGTCGTGCCAGTTTCGTCGTGATTGGCGTTTCGTCCAGGATGCAATTCAGTTACGTCATATTATCAGTTTATTATACAGAAACCCTAACCGCCGATTACGATTAACATCAAACAATTCACATATCATCAACAGCGATCATCAAAACTTCTCATGAAATCTTAACATCTTAACTATCATTTGGCTAACCTCATTTAGACCGATCAAGAAATAGTTTCGTCAAACATTGAAGTAAATCATATACTGATCATACATCCTCCCCTTACTAAGCTATCATGCCATCCGTTCATAACACAGGCTAGACGAAACATAACACAATCATAAACATATATCAATCATTCGTTATCAAGACTAGACACCTTCATACAATCCTAAAACTAGCAACCCTCGTTCTAAACATTTACAACAACACTCAATCCTGATATCGATGTCAATACGCACATAAACAGTCAAGAGTCTTGATCAAAAAGAACGAATTAACATACCGATCAAATGCAAAGATGTGACACTTCGGGTTTGACCCGTACGTTTTAATTCTTTAAACTAGAAACCTTGTTACTTGATTTATATGATTTAAGTATTTATTTTGGAATTATAGATGGTGAATTAATTATTTACCTTGTATGAGCATATTGCATGGGGCTATTTGTACTGTTAAAACACTTATATAAATTGTCCAAATTATTAGAGCCCACTCCTTCGAATCAGCCCAAGAGAACCAGTGTTGCCCTAAAATCAGTCGCACAAGGATAAGTGTGGACATCCTTGGATTGTGCGAAAATTAGGTCAAACAATGGTGTGGTCGCCGTTTTTCTCCATCAGAGAGAGAGAACTAGGGTTATTTTTCATTCCTTAAACTGTTATTTGAAATTAAACTTTTGAACTTTAAACTATGATGTTTACTAACTATTATGGTTGGTGATCATTCTTACTATTAACTAATGCTCAGTATAATTGGTGGCTGGATCCTGGTCATGTCACACGCCTCGCGGTGGTACTCCGCATGTGGATTTTGAGGGTGTGACAGATTGGTATCAGAGCCATTGGTTATAGTGAACTCGGTTTTAAAAAGGAAGTCTTTTTGAGGAAAACCAGACTACAACCCGTGACTCGTGACGACACTACACTCCAAGTGCAAGACTCAACACATTAAACCTCATAGCTCAGACTTGTGTTTACCTGCTTGTCTACCTTATGCTTTATGCTCCACTATACGTACTAGTGTGCCTAGTTCGATAGATACACCCCTCTTCTATCTCATTCTCGTTACATTACGACATCACACTCATACTGTGTTTTCTGGTTATGAAGACAATGAGTGGACGCGGAAGAGGAAACGTTAGCATGACTCAGGCTCAGTTCACCAACCTGATCAACACTGTGGCTGCAGCTTTTGTAGCTCACCCAGGAGGTAAAAAACTCGTTATTTTAGGATGTTTAGATCCTATCACCACATCGCCCCTAAACCTATTCGCTTCGCTTCTCACAACAGGTCAGCATGCACCTGCGCAACCACGTGTTTGTACTTTCAAGACCTTCATGGATTGCAAGCCCCTCCCTTTCAATGGCACTGAGGGTGCCATAGGTCTTCTGCACTGGATTGAGAAGGCTGAAGCTGTTTTCGCTGTCTGCGAATGTCCCCCTGCTAATTGGGTGAAGTTTGCTACTGGTACGCTTGAAGGGAACGCGCTTTCATGGTGGAAGGCGCAGATTCAGATGCTTGGTCTGGAAACTGCTAATGCTACTGCTGCGTGGGAAGATTTCAAGACATGATCAAGGAAGAGTATTGTCACAGGGATGATATCCATAAACTTGAGAACGAGTACTTTGAGCTCAAGATGGTTGGATCAGAGATTGAGACCTACACCAAACAGTCCAACGACTACGCTGCTCTTTGCCCAAACATGTCTCGACCTATGTATCGAAGGATCGAATTGTACATCAAGGGTTTGGCCCCAGAAATCCGGAGCCATGTGACCTCAGCCAACTTCAATACCATTCAGCCAATCATCTGTCTTGCTCACAAACTCACTGATCAGGCTGTGGAACAGGGCAAGTTGCCCAAAAGGATCAATGCTACTGCCGGAACTTCTAGTGATAACAAACGAAAGTGGGATGGAAATTAGGGTAAGGATGCTAACCCTACTCAGGCCCCAGCCCAGCAAAGGAAAACTGAAAACAACAAGGGCCCTCAGCAGCAGGGCGGCAACCAGGGCCATCTCCCCAAATGTAACAAGTGTGGCCGACATCACAATGGGCCCTATGCAAGGAACAAGTGTCAGCGATGCAACAAGATGGGGCATGAGGCCAAGGATTGTAGGAGCCCTCATCCCGCAAGGCAGAACCAACCGCAGCAGCAGCAGCATCATGGGAACATCAAGGGTTGTTTCCAGTGCGGAGCCGAGGGGCACATTAAGAAGAATTGTCCCCAGTTAAACCAGAACAACAACAATCAGGGTGCGGGGAATAACAACAACAACACCAACAATGCTGGGAATGGTGCAAGAGGAAGGGCTTTTGTGATTGGAGCTGGAGAAGCGAGAAATGACCCCAACGTCGTGGCGGGTAAGTTCCTACTCGATGATCATTGTGTTTCTGTATTATTTGATTCAGGAGCCGATGCTAGCTATATATCCCTACGAATTAGTAAGAAGCTTAAGCGTACACCTACGATGTTAAGTTCTAAGCATACCATTGAGTTAGCAAATGGTAGGAACATCGAGGCCTCATACATCCTCAGTAACTGCAAACTAGTGTTGTCTGGTCAGACTTTTAGCATCAATCTTTTCCCTATCGTTCTTGGAAGCTTCGACGTTTTCATTGGTATGGATTGGTTATCTAAGCATCGGGCTGAAATCCTCTGTCAAGAGAAAATGGTTCGTATCCCTCGTCCTTCTGGCGAACCCCTTATTGTTCAAGGTGACAAAGGTGGAGCTGTCACATATATCATCTCATTCTTAAAAGCGCAGAAGTGTTTGCGGAAGGGGCACACCGCCATCCTAGCACTTGTCACCGACACCCAGGAAAAGGAGAAGAGGATCGGGAACTATCCAGTGGTACGCGACTATCTCGAGGTATTTCCTGAAGAATTACCTGGACTCCCTCCTCATCGTCAAGTCGAATTCCAAATCGAGCTAGCTCCCGGAGCAGTACCTATAGCTCGTGCGCCTTATCGATTAGCCCCCGCTGAACTGAAGGAACTTTCTACGCAACTACAAGAACTGTTGGACAAAGGATTCATCCGTCCTAGTTCGTCGCCCTGGGGAGCACCCGTGCTTTTTGTCAAGAAGAAAGATGGCACATTCCGCATGTGCATCGACTATCGTGAGCTGAACAAGGTTACCATCAAGAATCGTTACCCCCTTCCACGTATCGACGATCTATTCGATCAGTTGCAAGGATCGAGCTACTATTCTAAGATTGTCCTGCGATCAGGTTATCATCAGCTGAGAGTCCGTGACGAAGACATCTCCAAAACTGCGTTCAGAACCCGTTATGGTCATTACGAGTTCCTCGTCATGCCATTTGGAATGACTAACGCGCCTGCGGTATTCATGGACCTCATGAATCGCGTGTGCAAGCCCTACCTCGACAAATTCGTGATTGTGTTTATTGATGACATCTTGATCTACTCGAAAAGTCAAGAGGAGCATGAGCAACACCTGCGTCTTATTCTTGAACTCCTTCGCAATGAACAACTGTACGCCAAATTCTCGAAATGTGACTTCTGGCTTCGAGAAGTCCACTTCCTTGGACACGTGGTCAATAATGACGGGATTCACGTCGATCCAGCTAAGATCAACTCTATAAAGAATTGGCCTACCCCTAAGACACCGACCGAAGTTCGCCAATTCTTGGGATTGGCGGGATACTATCGTAGATTCATCAAAGGATTTTCAAAGATCGCTCAACCCCTCACGACTCTCACCCAGAAGGGTATTGCTTACAAATGGAATGATGCTCAGGAATCTGCCTTTCAGAAACTAAAGGATAATCTCTGTAGTGCTCCTATTCTTTCGTTACCCGAAGGTACCGACGACTTTGTGGTCTACTGCGACGCTTCTATCCAAGGACTCGGTTGCGTGCTGATGCAACGCGAGAAAGTTATTGCTTACGCTTCACGACAACTCAAGACCCATGAACGGAACTACAGGACACATGATCTAGAATTCAGAGCTGTGGTCTTCGCGCTCAAGAGTTGGAGACATTAGTTGTACGGTACCAAGTGCATGATTTACGCTGATCACAAGAGTCTCCAATACATAATGGACCAAAAGGAGCTGAATATGCGACAACGCCGATGGGTCGAACTCCTAAACGACTACGAGTGCGTGATTAAATATCATCCAGGCAAGGCTAATGTTGTAGCCGATGCCCTCAGCAGGAAGGAAAACAAACCTAAGCGTGTTCATGCTTTACAGCTCACTATCCACTCGAACCTCCCTAATCAGATCAGAAATGCTCAGGTTGAAGCATTGAGAGTCGAGAACATCAGGGCTGAGTCCCTACGAGGATCGAGGAAATGATTAGAACAAAAGAAGACGGTGCTTACTACGTAACCGGGCGTATATGGGTCCCACTTTATGGGAATTTACGCGAGCTTGTAATGGACGAAGCCCATAAGTCCCGTTACTCAGTACATCCTGGTTCGGATAAGATGTACCACGACTTAAAGACTACATACTGGTGGCCTAGCATGAAAGCCCACATAGCAACTTATGTCAGTAAGTGTTTGACTTGTGCGAGAGTCAAGGCTGAGTATCAGAAACCATCGGGCCTACTCCAACAACCAGAGATCCCGAAATGGAAATGGGAACAAATTTCCATGGATTTCGTTACTGGCCTGCCTAGGTCTCAACGCGGAAATGACACTATTTGGGTGATAGTGGATCGATTGACTAAGTCTGCACACTTTATGGCTATTAAAGAAACAGACAAGTTTTCTACCTTGGCAGATGTTTACTTAAAGGAAGTGGTTTCGAGGCACGGAGTGCCAACCTCTATTATTTCTGATCAAGACGCGCGTTTTACTTCTGAGTTGTGGCAAGCTATGCACAAATCCTTTGGCTCACGTTTAGACATGAGCACCGCTTATCATCCACAAACGGATGGCAGTCTGAGCGCACCATCCAAACCCTTGAAGACATGCTTAGGGCATGTGTGATCGATTTTGGCAAGGGTTGGGAAAAGCATCTACCGTTAGTGGAATTCTCGTATAATAACAGTTACCACACCAGCATTCAGGCAGCACCCTTTGAGGCATTGTACGGTCGTAAATGCCGATTGCCTCTTTGCTGGGCGGAAGTTGGTGACAGCCAGATCACAGGTCCAGAACTTGTGGTAGACTCTACGGAAAGGATTGCCCAGATCAGACAACGCATGGCGGCAGCTCGTGACCGTCAGAAGAGTTACGCTGATAAGGGTAGGAAACCGCTAGAATTCCAGGTCGGTGACCGGGTTCTACTTAAAGTCTCACCCTAGAAGGGTGTGGTTCATTTTGGTAAACTGGGCAAGCTGAATCCGCGATATGTTGGACCATTCGAAATTACCGAGAAGATCGGTAAGGTTGCTTATAGACTGAATCTGCCGGAAGAACTGAGTGCGGTACACAACGTCTTTCACGTGTCTAATCTGAAGAAGTGTCTGTCAGATGAAACACTCATCATTCCTTTCAAAGAACTCACTTTTGACGAACAGCTACACTTTACTGAGGAACCGATTGAGATCACGGATCGAGAAATCAAGACCCTCAAACGTAACCAGATACCTATCGTACGAGTTCGTTGGAACTCGTGTCGCGGCCCAGAGTTTACCTGGGAGCGAGAAGACCAGATGAAGCGCAAGTATCCCCAGTTGTTCCCAAACGAAACTCCCAGCACTGAAGCTACAACAGAATTTCGGGACGAAATTCCAAAGTAACGGGGGGATGATGTGACACCCCGCGGGAACATTGTAACTCACTAGCTTGTCAGTGGCTGCGCCCTAACTTTCGGGACGAAAGTTTCTAAAACTTGGGGATAATGTGACACTTCGGGTTTGACCCGTACGTTTTAATTCTTTAAACTAGAAACCTTGTTACTTGATTTATATGATTTAAGTATTTATTTTGGAATTATAGATGGTGAATTAATTATTTACCTTGTATGAGCATATTGCATGGGGCTATTTGTACTGTTAAAACACTTATATAAATTGTCCAAATTATTAGAGCCCACTCCTTCGAATCGGCCCAAGAGAACCATTGTTGCCCTAAAATCAGTCGCACAAGGATAAGTGTGCACATCCTTGGATTGTGCGACCAACCCCTTGTCAAATATAAATACAACACAGCCGTCACATCATGGAATGTTTTGACAATTACCTCAACAATCCCTAGGCATTCTTTCTCATCTCTCTTTCTTAAATTCTCCTTCTTCTTCGCAAGAAATACCTGCAAGTCACTGAAACGTTCCCCCTTTCATTATCGGAGAACATTAACCGCTCCGACTCCGGCGACGACACTCCGTTTTGGATCCAACCTCCGATAAAACCTCATCATCTTCTCATAAACCTCCGGCGACATTGCTCGCTTTAACTGTCTCGGCGACGGTGGCCCACTCCAGTCTTGCCGACGGTAGCTCTTGTTCTCCGACTCGGAACTCTATTGTTCTCTCTTCTTAACACACTCTTACGACATCGGGTTCAGGTTAGTTGTGCTTAAGAACGATGATTCCTGTTACGCAGTTTAAATGACGTTGAAACCACACTCTGTTATTTGAACGCATAAACTCCGGCCATCCTTTGACAGGATACCAATAGTTAACCCTTCTCTCTCTCCTTTAGGCGATTTTTGTTCCTCATGAAACCCTATTTTTTCTTCATGATCTTATGTATAACAGTCTGTTACTGGAGTTTTGATTCATCAATCCTCTAGAACGAACTAGTTAGCATTTGTGACTGATTAGGAATTAGGGTTTTCTTCTTGTTTTCGTTTTTGTCTTCAATCGTCGCCCTAGGGATTCTTTTCGAAATTCTGATTGATTAAACTAGTTGTTGTTGATTGCGGTTAACTGAGTGTAACTTAGCTAGATCGATAACACTTTTATAATCAGTTAAGGGTGGATAATTGATTCTAGGGTTTAAAGGATAAGGGTTTGATCTGTTCGTGGGTTTGATTTGATTAGTTCTTGTTGCATGGTTTCTTGCTTTTGGTGCTAAAAGAGAGAGTTACTGTATTCTTCATGGATGAACGTACAAAGTCTACTCTTTATCCAGAGGATGATCGTGGGAAACCACCCTTACCTTTGGGTATTGCGAGCAATAAAGAAAGGGGTTTGGAGGATGTAGGGTTTCAGTCGTTTTCTGAAAAGATGCATGGGGATGTATTCATTACTTCGAAGGGTTAACAGCCAGTTAAAAGACAACGTTTTTGATTTCTATCTTCATTATATATATTTTTATATAGAATAATGAATAATAATGATTTAGGCCAGCTTGACAAGCCTCTTGATCTGAGGTGCGAAGATCAAGATATCTTTTTTATGACTTCCATTCCACTTATCGATCCCGGCCTAGAAAAGTGACCGACAGGGCCCTATTGGTGAATGAAAGAAAGGCTTTATGAGCCCTGTAAGCCCACACCTGTGTAGAGTGGATCGTTCAACAAGGCCCTCTTATCTTCTCACGTCTGGAGCATTCTTACCAATAGGAAATCGTTGTGGGTGCAATGGATTCATATATACAAGCTCAAGGGTAGAAGCTTCTGGGAGATCCCTTCTTGAGGCCGCATGACATGGGGATGGAGAAAGCTCCTTGCTATACGTAGCCTTATTCGTCCTTTCTTGTGGAAATCTATTGGTAGTGGTACTGAGACTAATGCGTGGAGTGATACTTGGAGTGAATCGGGTCCTCTTCGTGCTATTATCAGCCCGAGAATTATTGCTAATGCAGGCTTCAACCTACAATCTTCTCTTGCGGATCTAGTGTCTCAAAATGGTCAATGGAGGTGGCCGATTGCATGGTATAATCTTTTCCCAGTCTTAATTAATTTAGTGGCTCCTATGTTATATGATGATGTCCGTGATCGGCTGGTTTGGAAAGATCTGGAAGGTAATACGCGGCCGTTTTCTTCTTGGGAGGTCTGGAATACTATTCGTCATCATGATAGTAAAGTGTCTTGGGTGAATATGGTGTGGTTTAAGCTATGCATTCCTAGACACTCATTCCACATCTAGCTAGTCATCCGAAATAAATTGAAGACACAGGATCGTTTATCTGTTTGGGAAGCGGGAAGTGAAACAAATTTAAGGCTCATGTGCTGCCCTTTATGTTGTTATAACAGGGACTCGAGAGATCATATGTTCTTTGAATGCTCTTTTGCGTCTCAGGTTTGGCACAATATAAGAAGTTTCACTAATATAGAAGACGTGAATGGAGGATGGTCCGATATAATGGCTTGGATGAATCAAAACTTGAGCTTACATAAGCCTGACAATGTCATTAGTCGATTAGTGGTAGCGGCGGCAACTTATTTTATATGGCAAGAACGAAACAACAGGTTGTTTTCTCGGAACATGCGTACGGCTCTAGTGGTGTCTCAGGAGATTATCAATACTGTTCGGATGCGGCTCATAACTCTCAAGTTTAAGCGAAGATTTGAGAATGGTACATTGGTGGAGAAGTGGAAGATTCCTAGCAACAATTTAGAGATTGATACCGGCTAGTATAGTTGTCTAATTTATGTTTGTTGTGACTTGGCCGTGTTTGGCTATTGTGTGTGTCTGTGGCTTTGGTTGCCTGGTTGTGTTTTAGTTTTTGGTTGTTTGGTCCTAGTCTTGGTATGTCTAGACTAGAGTGAGTGTGGTACTTCAGCCGCACTTTTGCTTTTATTGGTTTGATTTATAAAATTCACCGGGGTAAAACCCTTTACCCAAAAAAAAAAAAAAAAGAAACCACACTCTGTTCATGTTGTTGCTTTGTTCATACTCAAAAATATGATACTGAGTTTTCTCCTAGCTTCCATGTTTTGAATGATTGCTGTGAATTAAACAGTGATGTTAATGATCTATAAAAACGATGATGATGATTGGCTGTTAGTAAACATGGCTATCATAAATAGGATCCGGGTTTTCCATGAATGTACAATTAGTTCTGCGTAGAGTACAACTGGTCATGCTTAATATTTGCTAGAAAATACACTGATGATTCATGAAAATATTGAGTTAATATAGATGATGCAAAAAAATTGTGAAGCTCTAAAAGATTTAATGATTCAGCTTTACAAGAACATGAAACTGTGTGTGATTTAATGAACTGGGTTTTGTTTGAATACTGTTGTTTTGCTTTCATGGTGGTACAACCCGTTCTTCTTAGAGTACAACCCGGTCTTGCATTTTAGTGACATTGTTAGTATAATTCGTATGCCTGCAATATTGTTGGATGAAATGATTTGCTAAAAGTGAGGAAGATAATAACCGTTAGTGGGATATGGGTTTTTCACGAATGTACAAGTAGGAGTGCGAATGGTACAACCCACATGAGTGCTCAATAATTTGAATCTTGTGTGTAAAATCGTTTTGTCTTTTCCTGATGATCTGAAAGAATAAAAAGGAATGCATGTTAAGGCTGATCGCACAAGGGAACAAGGGCCCCACAGTTGCACAAAGTTAGTTTCCCATAAAACCCAATCGCACAACATACACTTCAATCGCACAACTAATTGTAATCGCACAAATAATATTCCAATCACACAAGTGGGTATTGATCGCACAAGACTTGAAATCACACAACTGATTGAAGTTGTATTAAGTGGTTATATATAAGAACCCATGTCCCTATCACTTATGTTATTTGGAAATAGGTGTTACGTGTAAACTACTCATTGTTTATACGCTACTGTGAATAACGTGCTATATGTGATTACTTGATATATGTGTACATTACGTGATTTATTTACAAACAGTCCTAACAATCGGTAACCATCGTAGGACGTGGTTGACCAAATTTAGGATAAACATACTAACTACCGAGCAACCTAAGGTGAGTTCACACACTAAAAGCATGCGTCCCAGAAAGGGGCACGAACAAACTGAAGAATGCTCTCAAACTAATATTTCCGGGGGAAAAATGCTATGGGTATAATTTAAATTACTATTTCCGGGGGAGATATGTTTGGATAATATTTATATCACAACTAGCAAAAACTAAACTAATCTCTATCATATAAAGTCCCTGCTTATTGTACCGATTAATCGCCGGGGGCGAACGGGTTATTAGTTGATAGCGCTATTAGGTTTGACAACCTCACACCGTGACCGGGGGAGATCGGGCGTGAACTAGTAGACCTTGCATCTTGGTCAATGACGATAGACATTGACCTGGGGCACAAAATCTTCTCGTCAACAGTTTCGGTAACGTCAGTTTAGTAGCTTTCATATGGGGTAGCTCCCCATGACGTGATTATAAATGCTTTATCTAAACAACCTACGTTTTTCAAAAAGTTAAAACTGGACATCTCGTGAACTCGCCAACATTATGTTGATACCCTACTGCATGCTTTGCAGGTACCCAGTGACTCAGGAGCTTGCGGCTTGGGGAAGTGTAGTGGTTGTCTAAACCCGTGTGTTGGGTTCTAAATAACTTGAACTATGAACTTTGTTTAAACTGTTTTGCCTATGCTTCCGCTACTTACTTAAACTGTTTTTTTTTTTTTTTTTTGGGTAAAGGGTTACCCCGGTGATTCTATTAAAAACAACCGCAAATAAGTACAAGTAGTGTGGATGTATTCCACACTAGTTCATATACAGGACATGCCCCATATATGTAAAACAAATAAGCAAGTAAACTTATGACACCCCATAACCTAGCCTACTATACATCAGTAGACATGACAAAACAAGACAAAACAAAACGAACACCTTCATCCGCCATCATCAAAGATGAAGTTGCCAGACACAGGCAACCCCTTCACACGAACCAAAAAGAGTCTATCCATTGGAGAACTTTGTTGAAGAGGTGCTTGCCTTTGCTCTCGAAGATGAAGAATATAAACCCGAAGTCATAAATTCACTAGTTTCATTATAGACTTCAACGACCTCCTCCTCATCCGATTCCTGTTTGTCACTATTAGTCTGCGCAGTTTTCTTCTCCACTCGACCCATAGTGGTACCTCCCTGATTTCCATCATCATCCTTAAGGATGTCAAACGGGTTTGACGTTGAAACCTGGTTGTTCATCGGATTCCTCAAGAACGATTTTGGTTTAGGTTTGACCACTGGTCTGTAAACTAACTTAGGCTTCTGATTTTTCATATGGAGGCCTTGGTTATTAACTTTCTTCTTCTTGGCACCCACAACCTGATAATCATCATTATTCTTATCAGAATCCCCACTTGAAGTTACCTGAGGGTTCTTTGGGCACGAGCTATCATCACGACCAAACACACAGCAAGAGGAGCACCTTAGAGGCTCCCAATCATATTCAACTTTGACCTCCACCTTTGAATGACCATTACCATCCAAAGATGGGATTGCAACAGTAACACTCTTTTTTAACTCAGCTCCCGCCTGAACTTCTATAAGCGCTCTAGCATAGCTGCTTCTTCCCCAAGACTCAGCACACATCGTGGCAGTATATGAATCCAACATCTTAGGAGTCCCAATCTTAGAAGCGACCAAGCTAAGACCATCCTCGGTAAATGCCGCTAACGGCACATCCTGCATCTTGACCCAAACTGGTACAACTTTAATATCCTCTTTTTCCATCTTAATGGAGGGCGACCACTCCTTCAAAATTATCGGAACACTTCTGATCTGTGACAACCCTCACTAAACCAGGTATCCGTACGACTTAATTAATAATTAATTACTGCTTAATTACTGTGCTTACTTGAAATTGTGGATAAACTGCTACTTGAATGCTGATACATGTACTTACTTGCATCATACTTTACTTGCCGACACCCCATGTTTTGCTTACAGCACCTTTGTGACAACCTTGATGCACCAAACGCACAGTAGCACAATGAACGGATAACCTATTAAACGTGCTGTCATAACTAGCACCAGGCAGGCACTGCCTCTAAGGCCTGTAAGAGCCAGAGACAGTTTACTACACTAATAGAAAGTGTAGGGATATAAGGGTTGTAGAACTGCGTCACTAGGAATGAGATTACAGTTACCGGATGTGCCTAAAACATACGTTAAGTACAAAATTCAGCACTTTAATTAAAATTCAGCATTAAGCAATAAAGTGCCAAAACAGGGGAAAAATATTACTAGACACTTTCCAAAGTGTCGGGAATAAGTTGTGTCACTAAAAATAATAATAACGACACTTTAAAGCTTTGTTAAGCACTTAAACGGATCACTATCCAACCAAACAACCGAACTTTATCCGGAACATAAAAATATTGCCATCTACACTGTTCTTCTTTTTCTGAGCCAGTTAGGGTCCCCGAATACCCTAACACCCGTTACAACTTACTACATGCTAGTAACTAAGTTAACCTCCTAATTAACTAACTAGATCTTAACCATTTAGTTGGAAATGAACTAGGAGACCCCCCCCCCTCAACCAAACCGTCCCCAAGGGGACACCTCATGTCCTATTTTGATTTAATTAATCACTTATGCTTAATATCAAGGGAACATATGGACTCTTGGATAATAATCTTATGAAATGCCTATAAGTTCAAGACTTAACACATCTTTCATATTCACCACTCAAACTCAACAAAAACTCTCCCTCTCCTCTCTAAATAACTCACGGCCGAACACCCCTATATCAATCCATCCATTTTTCGATTTTGTTCAAGCTATTCCAAGGGTATACAAGTGTTAAGGATCACATACGAGGAAGCTTGCTGCATTCGGAACGTGAAGGACCTCACCCTATTGCTTTTATCCACCCAATCTTCGACTAGATTCTTCCCTAGCCTCGAGCTAGTAGTAAGTTGCTTGAAACACACTCTCGATCTATTTTAAAGTGGGTAAAATGAAATATGACGGTTAAAACTCAAGAACATGCAAGATGATATGTTAAAAGTCTACTAAAATGTTATAAATGTTGGTTAATAGCACAAGGGTTGTGTAAATCTTGTAAGATTTGTTTTGTGTGATTATTTAGTGCCGATCTATGATGTGGTAGCTCGGATCATCATCTAACCCGGATTAGTCATGATCAAGAATCATGGCATAGAGTTTGTTTAAGTGTACAAAGGGTTAAATGATGAAACTCTACCACACACTAAACATAAACTTGTGTAAAATCAAAATTACTTATGAAATAGTGTTTAAAACTAGTAGATCTACGGATCTACAAGCGGTATTTTCAAAGGACCAAGTGTCAAGGAAATCTTATTTTCTAAAACCGGATCTTACACGAACAAGAATGATTTTTTTATAAACACACAAGTGTGTAAACACTTGTGTAACACTAATTTTCGACAAGGAACTAGTTTTGTCAAATTTTACTAGAAGTTGTAAAGATGGAATTTCATTAAAAACAAGACTTTTACGAAACCGGATGGATTTATACAAAAGATCCACTAAAAGTAATGAGATTTACTTCATATTTTAGATAAACCACAAGTTCATGCATTTTTGCGATTTACATCTACTTTGACTAGTTTGATGGTTTGAATATTGTTTATTGTTGATTGAGAAAATTGTTGATTTGAATTTTAAAAGAAAATGATACGCTTGAAAGCGTGGCCACCTCCAGTTACAGGGGAAACTCTGGCGAAATTTTTCTAAAAACCTAACACTTGGGAATATTTTCACTACAAGTGTTGTAAATCTATTTTGACTTGTTTTCAAAACGTAAGTTTCGCCACGACTTTATTTACGAAACATCGGAGGTGGGATTTTCACAAAATAAAACTTGATAAATATATATTTGATATATATATATATATATATATTTTTCATAACAACACTTGTGAGATTTTTATGATTATTTTGTGAACTATACAAATATTATTTTTAGAGTAAAAATAATATTACTGAATGTTAACGATTCCAAAATAATACGAACGCCTTCACAATAAATAATGAGTTACAATGGTATAATTATTACCACCCGATCTTTATCCGTAACTTACGCAATTTAGAAAATACCAACGAACGCGTATTTGTCAAAAAATATTATTTTGGAAAAATTGTATGAAATAAAATATAATATTTTTGGGAAAAATGATTATATTTTGAAGTAAGAAATAAAATATGTTAAGTGAGACTTAATAATGTATTTCGAATGTTACGAACACGCATGTAATAAATCCCCCATCCTTGGGAAGGAGAATAATTACCAAGTACTTACAAAAATATAAACACGAAATAGTTGCCTAACTATTTCCCAAAAACTTAAACCTTAAGCTAAGGCACGGCCGTCCGTCTAATAGACTTAGTACGTGTAGGTCGTCGCACAGCTGCTTGATCAGGAGATATACTTGGTAGAGACGCACCACTGTGAGTTCATGTCCCCCTTTTCTCTTAACTGTTTTTGGTTTTATGACTCTCGGGGGTGAAATACATGTTACTATGATTACGAATATTTTCTTACATGGTATGGTTAGCGTAAGGAGGGTTATTATTTAGATCATGTGAGTGGGTAGGCGGAAACTTGGGACTATTAATCCTCATAGTAGGACCGAGGGGCAGGAGCGGTAGATCTATCTGGGTGTAGCGAGCCCAGCCCCAGGCCCAAACAGTACGGACCTCGGGGTGACTTTGTACCCAACGCATAAATCTGCTAGGTTTGAGTCTTCCTACTTGCACTTCACACATATCAATGGCTTTGCAAACCATTGGTGATCTCTTTTTCCTTATTTGCTACATACCAGGATTTTATACTTACAAAGGTTTTACTTACTCACTACACATGAACTTGCTTAACAATTTTTGTTGATTTTTCCAACTTACATGTATTTTAGGTAATTAAGGATCTGGCATGGTATGCTACGTTTTCCCGCTGCATAAGGGTTATGAGGTCATCCAAGTTTAGGAGATGTGGCTTTTTCCTGGACGAGTCACAGTCCTTAAACTGCGTTTATTTCACGTTGGTGTTGTGTCTTTTCAAACAACGTTTCTTTTTATGTTATCAGGTTGTAGTGTCTATCGCATGAGTTAACGCCTTAAGACAATGTTGTGTTACTTATGTTTTAAAACTTAATTCAATGGATGATCTTGCATGATTTTTATTTCATATAGCTTTGTTATGATTAAGCTATGGTATTAAGAAGTCACACCAAATTAACCACGCTTCCGCAAAGCCAGGGTGTGACAGCTTGGTATCAGAGCTCTGATCATAGCGAACTAGGATTCCTTCTCGAGTCTAGACTATGATCACTAGGGCTCTCACGAAAACATTTTTACACTGCATACCACTTAAGTCCAGATCCAAAACTTTTTACAAACAAATGTTGAGCACATTTATTTATTATTTATAGGCTCAGTCTGGGAGGCTGAGGCTCGGTCTGGAAGACCGAGGCTCGGTCTAGGAGACCGAGGTAGTTGGCTAGTGGGACTAGGAAGAGCAGTCTGAGAGGCTGGGAGAATAGGCTAGTGGGACTAGGAAGAGCAGTCTGAGAGGCTGGGAGAATTTGGCTAGTGGGACTAGGAAGAGCAGTCTGAGAGGCTGGGAGAATAGGCTAGTGGGACTAGGAAGAGCAGTCTGAGAGGCTGGGAGAATTTGGCTAGTGGGACTAGGAAGAGCAGTCTGAGAGGCTGGGAGGCTAGTGGGACTAGGAGAATTGTTTGATTGTTTACTTGGTGACTAATGTGCTTGTCTGATTATATGATTGGTTATTTGTACATAATTTGTGTTTGTGTTACAGACACCATGGACTCGTCCGGCACAGGTGATTCGGACACCACGGACCCTAGACCCATAGTATCAGACGACTTAGAGTCTTCAGAGCACGAGATCCACACATCAGATGTTACCAGCACAGACGAGGATGACTTTCAGCCCTTTGCGCTACCCGACGCTGTCGATGAGCCCGCTGATGGTCCTTTTGCTGGGTACCTACCACTCGTAGAGATCCCTGCTCCCATACCTTTGGCCGTTTATCCTGCTTACGATATGCTCCTCGACGCCGACGCTGACGACGACGTCGATCCGTTTGATGATGAGCCCCTGGAGGACGATGTTGAGGGCGAGGCCCTTCTAGCTGACGATGGTCTTTTGTTACTCGCAGATGCTCCAGCTGAGGAGTCACCTGCACACTCACCCGCTCCAGACTCCTTCGAGTCTGTGGCCTCCACACCGTCACACACTCGGAGCGCACAGTATTCACACGGTTCAGATCCTGACAGGGCATCATCTGCTGTCTCTGCTCCTAGATTTGCTTTCGATCACGACCTCGATAAGGATTCAGACCCTGTTTTTCCCCTGGACTTGAACCGGACCAGGAGATAGAGTTCATCCACTTGGATCAACCTATGGTTGACCCAGTAGACCCAGTTGACCCTGCATTCGCTGATCATGCAGATTTTGATAGGGAGTTCGTTGATCCCGAGCCTGCCATGGCCCTTGAGCCAGTAGCTGCTCCTGACCCAGTGTTTGAGCATGACCCTGTTCATGCTGGCATGCCCATTGATCCTGTGATTGCTGACCTACCCATTGATGATCACCCTGCTGATGCACCACTACTGGAGGGTGACCATGTTATTGCTGCTGGTCATATTGATCCCCCACTTATCGCTGTTATACCTGCTGACTCTCTTGTTGCACCCCACCCTGACCTGTGCCTGTACGGTTCGATCATGCGCCTTTTGCAACCCAAGTTGATCCTCGATACGCGCACACCCGAAATGGGTGGATAGACGATGACAATGGTTACCCACCTTTCGAGTTTCCTGTGACGCTCTCTTGTGGCTCCTGTTTCAGCCCCTGTTCCAGCTCCTATTGTAACACCTGTGCCTCTACGGCCATCAAACAAATACCGAACCTATGAAATATTATATTTCACACTTGGGATTTGTAAAAAATTGTGTATCATTTGCACATATCAATTTTTGTTCAATTCCAAACTCTAAATCGCTTTCTGGAAGGTTATACGCGCACCGATGCGTAAATATAACCAGTTTAATGCAACAAACACTCCGGAATAGTGACATAGGCTTAACATACCTTAAATAACCTTTACATAACTTAGAAATAAGTTTTGAAGGCTTTGGTATGGCAAAAACAAGTTAATTCGCTTACAGGGACTAAACTTGACAAACTGCGAAAGTATGCCAATTTGAACTGTAACAAACATTCCGGAACATGACCATAAGTTAAACACACCTTAAATATCCTTTATATAGCTTAGAAATAGGCTTTGAGAGGTTCGGTGTGCTAAAATAAACTTTTGGCTCATTCAGGGACTAAAAGTGTCAAAAAGTGCACAAGTTTGCATTTTCGCGCATAACTTACGTTCTGAATACATCCGGACATCCAAAAATTTATGTAAGCACTAAAATATTTTATTTTAGTGTTCGGCATAAGAAAAATCCATTCGTCGCGTCTTTTGGATCGTTTTTCGCGCTTGTGCGCATTTCGTCGTAATTAAGCGAACTTCGCTTTCGTACGGCCAAATGAACCAACATCCGACATATTTTTGAGCATGTTTCATGTCCACAATGTTTAGGCAACATTGTAGGGCCTTAAAGTTGGCTTTACGGGCCTTAGAAGTGTCGGATATGGCCTTAAACACGTGCAGGGGCTGAAACTGTCATTTTTGAAAGTTATATGTTGATCAGAAGGGCCATGCGGCCCGCATTAGATTTGTCTGATCCTGAAGCGGGCTGCCTCAGCCTCCCTGATCAGATCAGATCGAACAGTCAGCAGCTTCCAGCTGTTTTAACCACAACCACAAGCCCACATTTGACCCATTCAGCTGATTTAAGGTCATTTTTAGCTACCACAAGTTTTCAACAAATGTACGCACAAGATTAAAGCACGGTTTCCATGAAACGATCTTAACGGTTACCCGAAAACTATAAATACCCATCCACCCCCATTGCTAAACTCACTAGAATTCTGATTTGAGGAGCTCTAAGTTGAAACCATTGTTTCATACCTGAGCTACTTGGATCGGGATTAGCATTCGGGGACCCTTCGTAAGTATTCTTTCGTTCTTTTATTGCTTTTCGAGTCTTTTCGAGTCTGAAAGTCAAACTTTGTTTGACTTTCTGCGTTGACCACTTAGGTTAAGTTTCGTTTTAGTATGTAGGGTTTGTTAAACCATAATACACGAGTTTCCATACTCGTTTGGTTTACGAAACCTCATTCTATCCGATCTTCCGATTTAGGTCCGGTTTATTAACATAGTTACCTATATTAGGTGCCGTTTGATTCTGTGATCTCTAGCATTACTTGGTGGTTATCTTTAGACATCTGAGCAATCTCAAGTGAGTACATAGACCCCTCTTTTACTGTTTTCCAAACTGTTTTGGGGTGGAACACATGTGCCTACTTGTTACTTTCGTGCTTTCCTGTTTTCACATCATATACCTGCTATGTTCGTTAGTACATTATAGTACATTGTTTTACATTTACATTTTTTGCTATGTATGTCCATTGCGTGCATACTTAGTACATCATTTTACATTGACATTTTATACTATGGATGTCCATTACGTGCATACTTAGTACATCGTTTTACATTTACATTTTATGCTATGTATGTCCATTGCGTGCATACTTAGTACATCGTTTTCATCACATGCTTATATTTTGTTATGACATTTGGGTTGTTTACAATGGAACAATACATTCATTAACATTAGCTACGCCGTTCGTTAGTAGGTAGTGGTACCATAGGAATTGACAACTCCCGTTCCGGACATCCTGGGTATGGGGATGAAAGGAATGACCGAATTCGATATACATAATTTAGATAAACCTTTAAGTTGTTTAAGGGTTTATCGCTGCAGTCTCAAGGCTTGGATGTATGCATTTTAACAATACCGCATAGATGTTCGTATCAGTATAGCATGCATTTCCACAAAACATAGATTTGATTTAAACCAAGTTTTACTTCAATACTATGTTCTTGTGCATATGGTTTAGTTGATACATTTCACTAGCCATACATATCATTTTGTTTACATATTACATGATTTACATTGATCATGCATTTCCACAAAACATAGATTTGATTTAAACCAAGTTTTACTTCAATACTATGTTCTTGTGCATATGGTTTAGTTGATACATTTCACTAGCCATACATATCATTTTGGTTACACATTACATGGTTTACATTTGACACATAAACACTTTTGACATTGGTTATACACTACATGATTTACATTTTGACATATTATTCAATACGTTTTGGCAATTGGTTTAAACATAGACATCTTACATTGGTGGTTTGTTTGGGTAAGTGATTAAGTAACGAGGCGTGTGTAATATGATACAAGCATGGTGGATACGCCGCTGGTACTTCCTATATATAAGTGTTTGTATGGTATTACATATCGTAGCGTTATTTGAATCATTTCAGTTCATGACATATAACATTTTATACAAATAACATACTTTTCACAATACGTTGTTTTACAAACAACTTAACTTATACAAACTCATTTTACCTGGTTATTCATTTAACCATGTATTATTCTCTTATTTATACGTATCATCTGAACTTATTGTTTTTCAAATGATTTACAAAGACAAAGCAAATTACAAGGTTCATGACTAAACATTTTCTTAAACAGAAGTCATGAATCTTATTTTCACAAAACCTATGTACTCGCCGGCATTTTTATGCTGACGTACCTATTTTCACATGTGTTTCAGGAAATGAAGCATAGGATTGATCAAGATACACTTAGGCGGACATGGGCCTTAGTGACAATAAAAGATGCAGACTAGTTATTTATGTTATGTTTCTTTGATTATAAAGACATTGTAACTCTTTTACTCAATAAAACAGTATTTCAATTTCCATGTGTTATGAAACAATGATTCTGTTACAACACTCCCCGATGTTTCCGCCATGTTTTGTTGTTTTACGTGGTCGGGGTGTGACACCTATGGATGCACCTTTGCTACCCACACTCACCGCTGATGTCCTCCACACCGTTACATGACCCGGAGCCTGCACTTGAACCAGCTACTACACCATTTGGGTCAGCTTGATGTTGCGCCTGCTGAACCTACACCTTTACATGGTCATGATCCTGTTTCTTTTTGTCTGCCGGACGTTGCTCCCCTTACATCTACCTGCATCAGACAACCCCCTCACTTGTGGAGAGGTTCGTTTTCCCTTGTAAAGATCGACGCCCGTGCACCATCGTGCCTAACACTTTCTGTCTGGACATACCCGCGCCTAGTAGAGATGCTCCAGGCCGCACCGCTTGCTGTATTCACCTCTACAACGCTCGATAAGCCAATTTGATGGTCCCTATAAACGCACTATGCTAACTATAAACCCTCACCATTCCTCGCGTTATGAAAACCACACAAGTTGCTCCTGTAACATCAACTGCAGTTGAGGATATGAGTCGCGAAACGTGGAAGCTTGAGCTGACACCACAAAGAGCAACGTCAAATGCAAAACGTTACATAACCAAAAACATGAGTTAAGTGTCTACATCACAAGACAGCATATTGTCTGAAAACTTTAAGTAAACACCACGCCCTCCACCAGCATGCCTTGATCCGCCACGTACATCAGGATCCCTTTTATGCTCTTGACCTCTGAAATTTCGCCGTCCTCAGGATCTCGATACTCGTTCCTTTTACCATTAAGCGGCAAATCAGTTGACTACTTCGAGGAATATACGAGCTCGCAGAGGAATTCAAGCATGTCGACAGTTTACTTTTCTTTCCTTCCCCCCACCTTAGTCACCAGGAATGTTGGTGTCTGGATAACGCAGACTGCGTTAAGATTGGGTAGAGACCCCAAGATTGTGGAAATTTGTGAAGACCACGTCTGACTACGTAATTTAGATATGCGGATATACTTGTTGGGCAAGGGTAGGGAGACCCGGTGACCCGGATAATGCGATACCTTTTGTAAGACGACGAAATTGTAGCCGGAAAACGATGGGAATCAATTGCCATTAAGCATGCACTAAAATATTATGGCCAATGACTAACGAAAGCTCAGTCACCATGTCATTACCAAATGCGATCAGTAACGCTTATGTGCGTACTAAAATTTTAATACTACATGTTTACTTGCTATACTTTCATTAAACGAAACCCTCAAATTACGTACGAATGTTATGAGTTTGATGCAATGTGCTTACCCGTATAATGAAAACCTAATCATAAGACGTGATACCAATATAATGGGAATGTGCTATGACTGAGAAACACGTGTTTGTTTGATATACTTTCGGTAAACATGATTCCAATTACTTGCTTGATAAATGGCGTGATGTGTAATATGATGACTTAAGCATGTGTGATACAAGTGTTTCGAACAACTATTTATGTTCCCCGAATAGAAGCGACCTAACTAACATGAACTTCTTCCTAGAAGATGTCGCATCAAGAGATCACCCGACTGACTGAGGCAGAATGGTTAGCGCACGCCTCTCGAGTCAGAGCTTGGCACGAGGTTCTTCGCTACCAACATGGCGAAGGTGCCTCGGGGAGAAACCTACCTAACGGTAATGTTTAAGTCACCTAAGACACATTACGATACGTTTGGAAAGTCCCCAAAGTGCCTTGCTAATACCTTTTGTGATGATGAATTCTTGGATACAGGTTGTACCTACCAGCATTTCCTAGAATGCAACCCTCTGATTTTCGGTGGCACGGGAGGTACCATAGCTTTTGTAAAATGGGCTGAGAATGTGGATGCCGTTGTGCGAATGAGTGGTTGCACGCCAGAGCAGCAAGTCCCGTACGTTTCCGGATTGTTACAAGATGGAGCTCTATTATGGTGGGACCGTAAGGTTCGAGAATTGGGCGAGGCTGTAGCATATGCGATGTCATGGAGCGAGCTGAAAGAAATAATGCGGAAGGAGTATTTTTCTCAGAAGGATATCCAAGGGTTGGAACTAGAGTTCTGGGAGCTACAGAAGGAAGGTCTAGATGTGGTGAAGCACGTGCGAAGGCTTTACGATTTGTCGCGGGTCATTCCGTACCTAGTGGAACCCGAGTTGAAGAAAATGGAGCAATCCATTTGGGAACTGACACCTCAAGCCTTGAGCTTGATGATGGTATCAACGCCACCATCACCCACGATTGCCCATATGACAGGACTGGAGCTCACTAAGGAAGCACTTAGATTGGTGAAACTTTCGATCCCAGACGAGAAGAAGGAAACACCAGTGGAGACATCTGGGAAGAACAAAAGGAAGCTCGGTGAATTTCAGGGAGGTGATCAGGCAAATGAAAAGAATAAGGCCAAAAAGGGAAAGATGTACCTGGGTAATCTACCTAAGTGTGAAGTATGCCAGCGCCATCATAACGGGAAATGCGGTAATAGGAAGTGTGACAACTGTGGTAAAAGGAGACACGACAGGGAAACGTGTTGGCAGGAGACGAAAAGGGGAAAGGAAGGTTGTAACAGCGATGGTAAGGGGCAGCTTGGGAAGGATTGCCCAAGGGAGATTAACCAAGACCATGAAGGAACATCCAACGCCGAAGCTAGTGAAGCATGCCAGGACCCAGATATGGTTGCTGGTACGTTCTTTACCAACCCAAAATTTTGCATTCATGTTATTTGATACCAGTGCCGACCATAGCCCCGCATCTCATGGAATTAGGAATCTACTTAGTTTAGTAGAGAGTAAGTTAGACAACCCACTCTTAATGAGGCTGGTTAATAAATGACCTCGTCATAGTAGCTAGGATGAAACCGTGGTCGAGAAACCAAGCAGAGGATCGTTATCCGCATCCCGGAGTCGAACGACGAAGCAATCATGACCCATGAGGCAATGGACAAGAGGAGCCGAAGAACTAAGCACGAAGATCTTCTTATTACAACGAAATGCCCTAAGGTCTTCCCCGAGGATTTGCCATAATGTTCTCTCCCACGGCTAATCCTGTTCACATCAGATAAATTCCCGGCGTCGCACCTGCAGTCAATACCCCTCAACGACTTACATCTTCGGGAACGCAAGGATTGACAGTGAAGCTTCAGAAGTGGATGGAGAAGAAAGATAACAGACCAAAAATCCCCTGTTGGGGAAAACCCCATATCTGCTCGTCAAAAAGGGGGATGATGAGTTTCAAGTAAGCGTCAGCTACCAGGAACCGAACGAACTAACCCACCAGAGTCAGTAACTCTTGCTAAAAATTAGCGGACTTCTTACGCGAGCGACTATGATGATTCAACTACTACTACACGACTGATCGACGATCGAACATCGTTAGCAGAGCAACTCAGGGAGTATACCTAGGTAAAATTGTAGGACAATGATTGTGCTTAGATATAAACAAAATGCTGCTTCCTACATAATGAATAAACCAGACCCACACGAGGTGCGGAATCTAGAAAAAAACTAGAAGCCTTACATCTAGGAACCATATCTGTCAACTCAATCAAACACCATTAACTTGACCCACTTGTCATTGCAGTTAACGAGCCCGCAAGTACTTAAATTTTTTTTTCTTTCTTCCCGTTGAAGTCTTCACTTTCACTTCTAACAAGTAGGAATTTGCATTTCTACTCCCCTCAAGTAGTTGCATCACGTTGTTTTTCTTCGCGGAGAGCGAACGCACGTTTGCTTCGTATATTTGGTCACTTCTTCGTTTTGGTAAGAACGCATCACTTCATCACTTGAAAACCTATATATAACCCATGCACCATTTGCTACGCATGCGGTTTCATTTCGAATAAACGCTTCATGAATGTTCAGATATTACGTTGTCAAATCTAATTACTGGTTGTGATTCGAATGACCTACATTTTTGTCATTGTTGACTCTTTTGTTATCAAGTCAACACACTTCTTGGAACTACCTTCTTTCAAGTTACATGTTTGCTATCATGTCAAGATTTCCTTGTTGATATGTACGTTTATTGTTTGGTTACATTGAAACTAGGTTCAACTGCTTGAACTTATCCAGTTCACATGCTTAATTTGAGACGCCATATGATGCATTGAGAGCATCATATTCTAATACTTTGGCACAGATTCTTTTGTTTCGGGTCGTAGTAGACTTATTTGGTCTAAGACTCCACTAAATCGTTGATAGATTTCGATACCTTACAGTGATACTTTCATAGAACAGAAGCTTGCGCTTATTTGACTACTCACTTCGTATACGAATTTAATTGATTATTTGACAACTTGCCCTAAATCCGTTTCTTTATCACAATTAAATCACTCTCAACACACTTGCGTGCTGAGTCAAAGGTACATAAATTCATTTCATATCATAGTGTACCCCCTAACGATTCTTCCGTTTCCAATCAAATGCCTTGCAGTACTTAGTTTCATCTTCCGACTTGATCCGGTACACCTTCATCTGGTCTCAAACTCGGTGAATTTGTTCAGTCACCGCTATTATGGAAATCATGTCGTTGAGATACCTTGTGGTGTCTTTACAAACTTGTAGCTTGTGCTAATCATGGTCAACCGTTCCACGCAAAAATACATAAACTTTTGTTGACTTGTCATTTACATATTCCTGATGCAACTACAAATCAAAGCAAGGATACACCAGGTTCGTCTGTATTCATTCAGTGTATCCTCACAGTTCAAAAGGTTCAAACGCACTGAACCTTGCCACTCGTCTACTTGGGAGTTGACAGATCACTTTACCATTTCATTTAAGTTGATAATTTTTGAATTTATATAGCGGGCGCTCTGTTTCGTGAAAACTCGCTTGGATATTGCAATCGGTCGTTTGAGGATCTTATTAGTTGAAACTCCTCTCTTGCGGACCCCCTGCTAGCTGGAATATATTAGGCTATACGTAAAGTACGTTTTGTACTTCTAACATCGACTGCTATGAGCACCCACCTTCTTAACCCTAGGGTACGGATTGTTAAGTATTCTTGGACCCCCAAGTGTGAGTAAGGGTTGATTCGGTTTGATGACTATCTGCCTTGATATTAATTATGTATACATATGTGACGTGACCATAAGGAGATAAGGTAGTACAAATTTCGGGGACGAAATTTCTTTAACGGGGGGAGAATGTGACAACCCTCACTAAACCAGGTATCCGTACGACTTAATTAATAATTAATTACTGCTTAATTACTGTGCTTACTTGAAATTGTGGATAAACTGCTACTTGAATGCTGATACATGTACTTACTTGCATCATACTTTACTTGCTGACACCCCATGTTTTGCTTACAGCACCTTTGTGACAACCTTGATGCACCAAACGCACAGTAGCACAATGAACGGATAACCTATTAAACATGCTGTCATAACTAGCACCAGGCAGGCACTGCCTCTAAGGCCTGTAAGAGCCAGAGACAGTTTACTACACTAATAGAAAGTGTAGGGATATAAGGGTTGTAGAACTGCGTCACTAGGAATGAGATTACAGTGACCGGATGTGCCTAAAACATACGTTAAGTACAAAATTCAGCACTTTAATTAAAATTCAGCATTAAGCTACCTAATAAAGTGCCAAAACAGGGGAAAAATATTACTAGACACTTTCCAAAGTGTCGGGAATAAGTTGTGTCACTAAAAATAATAATAACGACACTTTAAAGCTTTGTTAAGCACTTAAACGGATCACTATCCAACCAAACAACCGGACTTTATCCGGAACATAAAAATATTGCCATCTACACTGTTCTTTTTCTGAGCCAGTTAGGGTCCCCGAATACCCTAACACCCGTTACAACTTACTACATGCTAGTAACTAAGTTAACCTCCTAATTAACTAACTAGATCTTAACCATTTAGTTCGAAATGAACTAGGAGACCCCCCCCCCCCCAACCAAACCGTCCCCAAGGGGACGCCTCATGTCCTATTTTGATTTAATTAATCACTTATGCTTAATATCAAGGGAACATATGGACTCTTGGATAATAATCTTATGAAATGCCTATAAGTTCAAGACTTAACACATCTTTCATATTCACCACTCAAACTCAACAAAAACTCTCCCTCTCCTCTCTAAATAACTCACGGCCGAACACCCCTATATCAATCCATCCATTTTTCAATTTTGTTCAAGCTATTCCAAGGGTATACAAGTGTTAAGGATCACATACGAGGAAGCTTGGTGCATTCGGAACGTGAAGGACCTCACCCTATTGCTTTTATCCACCCAATCTTCGACTAGATTCTTCCCTAGCCTCGAGCTAGTAGTAAGTTGCTTGAAACACACTCTCGATCTATTTTAAAGTGGGTAAAATGAAATATGACGGTTAAAACTCAAGAACATGCAAGATGATATGTTAAAAGTCTACTAAAATGTTATAAATGTTGGTTAATAGCACAAGGGTTGTGTAAATCTTGTAAGATTTGTTTTGTGTGATTATTTAGTGCCGATCTATGATGTGGTAGCTCGGATCATCATCTAACCCGGATTAGTCATGATCAAGAATCATGGCATAGAGTTTGTTTAAGTGTACAAAGGGTTAAATGATGAAACTCTACCACACACTAAACATAAACTTGTGTAAAATCAAAATTACTTATGAAATAGTGTTTAAAACTAGTAGATCTACGGATCTACAAGCGGTATTTTCAAATGACCAAGTGTCAAGGAAATCTTATTTTCTAAAACCGGATCTTACACGAACAAGAATGATTTTTTTATAAACACACAAGTGTGTAAACACTTGTGTAACACTAATTTTCGACAAGGAACTAGTTTTGTCAAATTTTACTAGAAGTTGTAAAGATGGAATTTCATTAAAAACAAGACTTTTACGAAACCGGATGGATTTATACAAAAGATCCACTAAAAGTAATGAGATTTACTTCATATTTTAGATAAACCACAAGTTCATGCATTTTTGCGATTTACATCTATTTTGACTAGTTTGATGGTTTGAATATTGTTTATTGTTGATTGAGAAAATTGTTGATTTGAATTTTAAAAGAAAATGATACGCTTGAAAGCGTGGCCACCTCCAGTTACAGGGGAAACTCTGGCGAAATTTTTCTAAAAACCTAACACTTGGGAATATTTTCACTACAAGTGTTGTAAATCTATTTTGACTTGTTTTCAAAACGTAAGTTTCGCCACGACTTTATTTACGAAACATCGGAGGTGGGATTTTCACAAAATAAAACTTGATAAATATATATTTGATATATATATATATATATATATTTCATAACAACACTTGTGAGATTTTTATGATTATTTTGTGAACTATACAAATATTATTTTTAGAGTAAAAATAATATTACCGAATGTTAACGATTCCAAAATAATACGAACGCCTTCACAATAAAAAATGAGTTACAACGGTATAATTATTACCACCCGATCTTTATCCGTAACTTACGCAATTTAGAAAATACCAACGAACGCGTATTTGTCAAAGAATATTATTTTGGAAAAATTGTATGAAATAAAATATAATATTTTTGGGAAAAATGATTATATTTTGAAGTAAGAAATAAAATATGTTAAGTGAGACTTAATAATGTATTTCGAATGTTACGAACACGCATGTAATAAATCCCCCATCCTTGGGAAGGAGAATAATTACCAAGTACTTACAAAAATATAAACACGAAATAGTTGCCTAACTATTTCCCAAAAACTTAAACCTTAAGCTAAGGCACGGCCGTCCGTCTAATAGACTTAGTACGTGTAGGTCGTCGCACAGCTGCTTGATCAGGAGATATACTTGGTAGAGACGCACCACTGTGAGTTCATGTCCCCCTTTTCTCTTAACTGTTTTTGGTTTTATGACTCTCGGGGGTGAAATACATGTTACTATGATTACGAATATTTTCTTACATGGTATGGTTAGCGTAAGGAGGGTTATTATTTAGATCATGTGAGTGGGTAGGCGGAAACTTGGGACTATTAATCCTCATAGTAGGACCGAGGGGCAGGAGCGGTAGATCTATCTGGGTGTAGCGAGCCCAGCCCCAGGCCCAAACAGTACGGACCTCGGGGTGACTTTGTACCCAACGCATAAATCTGCTAGGTTTGAGTCTTCCTACTTGCACTTCACACATATCAATGGCTTTGCAAACCATTGGTGATCTCTTTTTTCTTATTTGCTACATACCAGGATTTTATACTTACAAAGGTTTTACTTACTCACTACACATGAACTTGCTCAACAATTTTTGTTGATTTTTCCAACTTACATGTATTTTAGGTAATTAAGGATCTGGCATGGTATGCTACGTTTTCCCGCTGCATAAGGGTTATGAGGTCATCCAAGTTTAGGAGATGTGGCTTTTTCCTGGACGAGTCACAGTCCTTAAACTGCGTTTATTTCACGTTGGTGTTGTGTCTTTTCAAACAACGTTTCTTTTTATGTTATCAGGTTGTAGTGTCTATCGCATGAGTTAACGCCTTAAGACAATGTTGTGTTACTTATGTTTTAAAACTTAATTCAATGGATGATCTTGCATGATTTTTATTTCATATAGCTTTGTTATGATTAAGCTATGGTATTAAGAAGTCACACCAAATTAACCACGCTTCCGCAAAGCCAGGGTGTGACATGATCAACCAAGGCCCATCCTCTAACATTTGATTCATCCCTTCCTTAGTTTTAAACTTAAAGAAAAAGAAGCCGTTTGCATTCATCATAAGCCGAGAGAGACCATATTTAACCCAGTTGTTTTTTGCAAAGTAATCGACCACAGGAAATGCCAACCGTTTACCCAGAAAATAACCATACAAAGTGTTAGCATACCTATCAGTGACTTGTTGAACCGATGACAATGGAATAACATCCGCCCCATCAACTGTCTCAGTAGATTCCATCACCCTGAAATTCACTTTAACATCCTCCTTATTGTTCTTAACTATGTTAGCGAATGATAAAGGGTCTGCAGCCCCCGAATTCCGTGGTTTTCCTTGTGCAGCCAACAAATTCCCTCCCTCCAGACCTGCTGATGTCGAATACCCCATATTAGAATAATCCCAAAAATGTTCCGAATGCTCACCAGCCGGTTTCTCTAATTGAACTGGCATCGTGATCTTGGAAAGTTCATCGATGATATTAGGCCGCACCTTCTCCACAGGAACCTGAACAGAAGTGTTGCTATGATCAGTTTGCGGAGTCTGAATTGAACCCCTACGAGGCATCCACGTGTTTCCCTCAACGTCGATCACCCGGCTAGCAAAACTGTCAAACGAGAATTGTGGTTTACCACCATCTTGAGGAAACGCCCCATCTGACTTACGATCATCCATTCGAGACCCTGTTAGTTAAATAAAAGAACCCTAATAGCCGACAACCTAATGCTCAGAAAAGAAACCTGAGAAACCCTTGTAGCCGTCAACCCTAATTCATTCAAGAGAGGACGAATCAGTTTGACAACTATGTAGCAACCCTAGAATCAGAACATACGTAGCAAAATACAATCCCTCTTTGAAAACCCAAACCAGACTATCGATGAAAACCAATAAACAACGGCAGCCAAGTGCAAAAAAACCCAAAAAGAGGAGAAATTCGTAACCCTAATGACTAAAAACGGATCAATGACGATTATATAGAATTGCAAGGATAAAATAGAGATCATAAGACTCTAATCACACAAACAATCCTCATAATCAGCAAGTAATCACGAAAATTAGGTCAAACAATGGTGTGGTCGCCGTTTTTCTCCATCAGAGAGAGAGAACTAGGGTTATTTTTGTCACACCCCGACCACGTGAAACATACAAAACGTGGCGGAAACGTCGGGGAGTGTTCTAACAGAATTAATTGTTTCATAACCATGGTATTCAAAGTTGTATTTTGTTTATTAAACAAGGGTGTTACATTGTCTTGAACATTAAACAAAAGAGTTTATAACATAATTAAACAAGTCTATCTTCGTTTTTAGTCTCTAAGGCACAGGTCCGCCCTAGTATCGTGATCAACATCCTACGGAAAAGCTCCTGAAAACACATGTGAAAATAGGTACGTCAGCATAAAAATGCCTGTGAGATACATAGGTTTGTGAAAAATAGGATTCATGACTTGTATTTGAGAAAATGTTTAGTCATGAACCTTGTAATTTGCTTTGTCTTATAAATCATTCGAAAAACGATAAGATCAGTTGATATGTATAATTAAATGTAAGGTTAAATGAATAACCATGTAAAATGAGTTGTATAAGATAAATTGTTTTGTAAATCAATGTCTTGTGAAAAATATGTTATTTGTATAAAATGTAATATGTCTATACTGAAATGGTTTAAATAACGTTGCGCTATGTAATATTATACAAACACTTATATATAGGAAGTACCAGCGGCGTATCCACCATGTTTGTATCATATTACACACGCCTCGTTACTCAAATCACTTACCCAAACAACCACCAATGTAACTTGTTCATGTACAAACCAATTGTCAAGTGTTATTGTGTAAACCATAACAAAATGTCTATGTCCAATGTAAACCACCAAATGTGTAAATCCATGTCAAAATGTTTATGTTCAATGTAGATCATGTAATGTGTAACCAAAATGTCATGTATGGTAAGCGAATATATCAACTAAACCATATGTAGAATGCACAAAAACAAGGTATTGAAGTAAAACATAGTTTAAATCAAAGTTATGTTTTGTGTAATAAATGCATGCTTTACTGATACAAACATCTATGCGGTATTGTTAAAATGCATACATCCAAGCCTTGAGACTGTGGCGATAAACCCTTAAACAAATTAAAGGTTTATCTAAATTATGTATATCGAATTCGGTCATTCCTTTCATCCCCATACCCAGGATGTCCGGAACGGGAGTTGTCAATTCCTATGGTACCCCTACCTACTAACGAACGGCATGATCGGTGTTAATGAATGTATTGTTCCATTGTAAACAAACCAAATGTCATACCAAAAATGTAAGCATGTGAAAACGATGCACTAAGTATGTAATCAAATGAACATACGTAGCGTGAAATGTAATGTAAAACGATGTACTAAGTAATGCACACAATGGGCACACCTAGCATGAAATGTAATGTAAAACGATGTACTAAGTAATGCACACAATGGGCACACCTAGCATGAAATGTAATGTAAAACGATGTACTAAGTAATGCACACAATGGGCACACCTAGCATGAAATGTAATGAAATCATGTACTATAATGTACTAACGAACATAGCGGGTATATGATGTGAAAACAGGAAAGCATGAAAGTAACAAGTAGGCACATGTGTTCCACCCCAAAACAGTTTGGAAAACAGTAAAAGAGGGGTCTATGTACTCACTTGATATTGCTCAGATGTCTTAAGATAATCACCAAGAAATGCTAGAAATCTCGGAATCAAACGGCACCTAATATAGGTAACTATGTTAATAAACCGGACCTAAATCGGATGATCGGGTAGCATGAGGGTTCGTAAACCAAACGAGTGTAGAGACTCGTGTCATTTGGTTTAACAAAGCCTACATACTAAAACGAAACTTAACATAATTGTTTACGACCCGTTTAGGTAGCTTATGCTACTTTAACGCGTCGTTCGCGTGAAACGCGTTCGGACCGCCTAACTAGTCCTATGATAAGTGTTATATGCCTAAACATGTTACATAATCAGTTATGTGACAAAAGTTTAGGTTACATATGCTAAATTACCAATTATACATGAAAAGGGTATTCTGGTAATTTACCTAAGGCATATAAACTACCTATCATACAACTACTTAAACGATGTGACCATAAGGTATAACCTCGGAAGGTTATTCCCTACACTATGGTCACCTAATGTATTTGGTCGGATCCTAATGATCGACCAAACTGGGTCGGGTTCGAAGGTATAAGCGATTTATTAGATCGCTTACCCTACGACCCTAGACAACGTGGTAATCAGTAGGCATAGTCCCAAGGGACTATGACCATCGTCATTACAATCACGTTGCGAAGTTCAAACGAACTTCGCATTGACCATAAGCTGGTCAATGCTGAAAGTCAAACAAAGTTTGACTTTCGGACTCGAAAAGCAATAAAATAAGGAAAAGAACGAAAGAATACTTACGAAGGGTCCCCGAATGCTAATCTCGATTCAAAAATCTCAGGTATGAAACAAAGGTTTCAACTTAGAGTTTCTCAAATCAAAATTCTTGTGATTTTGAAGCATGGGGGGTGGGGTATTTATAGTATTCGGTCCACCGTTAAGATCGTTTCATGGAAAACGTGCCTTAATCCCACCCGTACAAGTGTCGGGACCTTATGGTAGCTCAAAGTGATCCTTATCATCTGACTAAGCATTTTAGAATGTGTGGTGGAGGATTAAACAGCTGCAATCTGCTGTTTGATTCATTTAATCTGGTCAGAAGGTGGGATGCGGCCCGCTTCAGGATGTGCAGAAACTCAGGCGAGCCGCCCGAGAGTTGCAGATCAGAAACAAGTTTCAGAAATGTCAGTTTTGGTCCCTGCACGTGTTTAAGGCCATTTCCGACACTTCTAAGGCCCGTAAAGCCAACTTTAAGGCCCTAAAATGATGCCTAAACATTGTGGACATGAAACATGTTCAAAAATATGTCTGATGTTGGTTCGTTTGGCCGTACGAACGCGATGTTCGCTTAATTACGACGAAATGCGCACAAGCGCGAAAAACGATCCAAATGACGCAACGAATGGATTTTTCTTATGCCGAACACTAAAATAAAATATTTTAGTGCTTACATAAATTTTTGGATGTCCAGATGTATTCAGAACGTAAGTTATGCGCGAAAATGCAAACTTGTGCACTTTTTGACACTTTTAGTCCCTGAATGACCCAAAAGTTTATTTTAGCACACCGAACCCCTCAAAGCCTATTTCTAAGCTATATAAAGGATATTTAAAGTGTGTTTAACTTATGGTCATGTTCCGGAATGTTCGTTACAGTTCAAATTGGCATACTTTCGCAGTTTGTCAACTTTAGTCCCTGTAAACGAATTAAATTGTTTTTGACATACCAAAGCCTTCAAAACTTATTTCTAAGTTATGTAAAGGTTATTTAAGGTATGTTGAGTATATGTTGATGTTTCGGAGTATTTGTCGCGTTAAACTGAGTACGTTTGCGCACCAGTTTGCGTATAACTCTCCAGAAAGTGATATAGAGTTTGAAATTGAACAAAAGTCAAAACATGAAAAATGTAAAACATAACAAAACAAAAATTGGAATCAAATAACATTGTTTTATAGATAACAGAACTGTTCATAGTGATTACAAGCACAGTTGTTACAGTTTTTCATTCCTTAAACTGTTATTTGAAATTAAACTTTTGAACTTTAAACTATGATGTTTACTAACTATTATGGTTGGTGATCATTCTTACTATTAACTAAAGCTCAGTATAATTGGTGGCTGGATCCTGGTCATGTCACACGCCTCGCGGTGGTACTCCGCATGTGGATTTTGAGGGTGTGACAGATTGGAATCAGAGCCATTGGTTATAGTGAACTCGGTTTTAAAAAGGAAGTCTTTTTGAGGAAAACCAGACTATAACCCGTGACTCGTGACGACACTACACTCCAAGTGCAAGACTCAACACATTAAACCTCATAGCTCGGACTTGTGTTTACCTGCTTGTCTACCTTATGCTTTATGCTCCACTATACGTACTAGTGTGCCTAGTTAGATAGATACACCCCTCTTCTATCTCATTCTCGTTACATTACGACATCACACTCATACTGTGTTTTCTGGTTATGAAGACAATGAGTGGACGCGGAAGAGGAAACGTTAGCATGACTCAGGCTCAGTTCACCAACCTGATCAACACTGTGGCTGCAGCTTTCGCACCTCACCCAGGAGGTAAAAAACTCGTTATTTTAGGATGTTTAGATCCTATCACCACATCACCCCTAAACCTATTCGCTTCGCTTCTCACAACAGGTCAGCATGCACCTGCGCAACCACGTGTTTGTACTTTCAAGACCTTCATGGATTGCAAGCCCCTCCCTTTCAATGGCACTGAGGGTGCCATAGGTCTTCTGCACTGGATTGAGAAGGCTGAAGCTGTTTTCGCTGTCTGCGAATGTCCCCCTGCTAATTGGGTGAAGTTTCCTACTGGTACGCTTGAAGGGAACGCGCTTTCATGGTGGAAGGCGCAGATTCAGATGCTTGGTCTGGAAACTGCTAATGCTACTGCGTGGGAAGATTTCAAGGACATGATCAAGGAAGAGTATTGTCACAGGGATGATATCCACAAACTTGAGAACGAGTACTTTGAGCTCAAGATGGTTGGATCAGAGATTGAGACCTACACCAAACAGTCCAACGACTACGCTGCTCTTTGCCCAAACATGTCTCGACCTATGTATCGAAGGATCGAATTGTACATCAAGGGTTTGGCCCCAGAAATCCGGAGCCATGTGACCTCAGCCAACCTCAATACCATTCAGCCAGTCGTCCGTCTTGCTCACAAACTCACTGATCAGGCTGTGGAACAGGGTAAGTTGCCCAAAAGGATCAATGCTACTGTCGGAACTTCTAGTGATAACAAACGAAAGTGGGATGGAAATCAGGGTAAGGATGCTAACCCTACTCAGGCCCCAGCCCAGCAAAGGAAAACTGAAAACAACAAGGGCCCTCAGCAGCAGGGCGGCTACCAGGGCCATCTCCCCAAATGTAACAAGTGTGGCCGACATCACAATGGGCCCTGTGCAAGGAACAAGTGTCAGCGATGCAACAAGATGGGGCATGAGGCCAAGGATTGTAGGAGCCCTCATCCCGCAAGGCAGAACCAACCGCAGCAGCAGCAGCATCATGGGAACATCAAGGGTTGTTTCCAGTGCGGAGCCGAGGGGCACATTAAGAAGAATTGTCCCCAGTTAAACCAGAACAACAACAATCAGGGTGCGGGGAATAACAACAACAACACCAACAATGCTGGGAATGGTGCAAGAGGAAGGGCTTTTGTGATTGGAGCTGGAGAAGCGAGAAATGACCCCAACGTCATGGCGGGTAAGTTCCTACTCGATGATCGTTATGTTTCTGTATTATTTGATTCAGGAGCCGATGCTAGCTATATATCCCTACGAATTAGTAAGAAGCTTAAGCGTACACCTACGATGTTAAGTTCTAAGCATACCGTTGAGTTAGCAAATGGTAGGAACATCGAGGCCTCATACATCCTCAGTAACTGCAAACTAGTGTTGTCTGGTCAGACTTTTAGCATCAATCTTTTCCCTATCGTTCTTGGAAGCTTCGACGTCGTCATTGGTATAGATCGGTTATCTAAGCATCGGGCTGAAATCCTCTGTCAAGAGAAAATGGTTCGTATCCCTCGTCCTTCTGGCGAACCCCTTATCGTTCAAGGTGACAAAGGTGGAGCTGTCACAGGTATCATCTCATTCTTAAAAGCCCAGAAGTGTTTGCGGAAGGGGCACACCGCCATCCTAGCACTTGTCACCGACACCCTATCATTCTTATAAATGTTTTGAAGATAAAAGGGTTCCGATGAGGAGGTGTTGTCTGCCGTCGAGAGGTGTAGGGGAAAAACTAGGGTTCGCAAGTTATGATTCACGTAATATAATCAAATGCGGCTGGGCCTATCCTGGGCCGAAGCCCATGCCCACGAAACAACTCCATGTTTCGTCGATGGGTGCATGACGAAACACATGGGTTTCGTCAAGTAAGGGTTATGGCGAATCATAAGTTGTTTCGTAGAGCTTACTAGTGTGAAACCCTAAGTGTCATTAAGTTAAATACATCACAAGTTTATAACACTAAACACACAACACAATAGTCACATAACATCTCAACATATATTAAACATGTATGGTTACAAAGCAAACAAGTCGTGAAAATAAACAACTAAACAGTTGACGTACAATTAACGTGAAGATGGAATCTTGGAAACTCGAGTTGTAACACTTTGTTTGGCGGAATCAAACAAAGAAGAAGGGGTCGATCCAAGAATAAACTTGGATCTTGAATGTCACCCCCTGGGCCGAACCAGGGGGTAAACTCTCACAAAAACTCTATATGAATATTTACTTCTAAAAGACACACATAATTCCTACGAAGGAATTATGTATTTATAGAGAATTTCATGAGCCTATCTCAAATGTGATTGGTTTATGGGAAGTTGGTATGTGTGCCCAGAGCCTTATCTTTCTTTATCCACCAACTTGTTTTTCATTTCTGATGATGTCTTCACATATTAATATTTTTTCTTTTCTTTTATGTGAAAGCTTTTCACATAGAGATATTCATTTATGATGAAATGCTTTTCAAAAGGAAAGATTCCTTTTCCTTTTCTGATGATTTCTTTTTCAAAAGAAAAGATTCCTTTTCTTTTTCTTATGGAAACATTTTCATAGAAAAATACTTAATGTGTTAATAAGATATATTATCTTATTAACACAATTCTTTGACTTTGTATCTTGTAAACTCCATAATGTCCCGCTAATATTTTGAAGTCTTGTAACCTTGTAGTGATCTTTAATCAAAGAATTAGAAGCTTGATTTTTTTCTTTATCGGTCTATATATTTAGTGCTTCTGGGACGGTTCGTCGGTCAGTTCGTGTTGACGGAATTAATTTCTAAGTAACTTAAACTATTTTTAACAGCAAATACAATAAAGTTTCCTAACAAGAAGCATAGGGTAGAGATATCATACTCAGCCGCATATCTATCTTGGAGACGCACGAAGATACAGAGGGAGACGTACGAAGTCAGCCGGGGACGAATTTTTAGAGAATATTGACAAGGGTTCAAGGCTAGAGAATTATTGGGATTGAAAGATGGAAGCTTGGAAGTCAAGGAATTTACGGGTTCTTTTATTTTCTAGTTTCTTTTATTCTATGTCAATGAATTCATTATTCGAACCCTGTTTGATTATTTTTAAGACCATGTTTCTTGGCTAGATTTATGTTACTACCTAGAAAAGATGAATGGTTGCAATAAAGTTTAGATTTTTATTATGAGTTTATGATATTTATGGATTTATTTATGTATTGTAGGCGAATTGATTATTAGCTAGATGTGTATGCATGCCTGATTGTGTTTGAATATTGTTTATTGCTAGGTTCTAGATTTTGGTGACTGTCGATATCACATAATAAATCTTTAATCTTTAGGGTTAAATCGGCTGATAAACCTTAAAAGCCATGTTCGGTAATCTTATAAAATCAAGTGTTCTACTAACTCTCAATAGCTGAAAGGTGAGAGGTTATTGTTAGGTCTAAGCGATTAAACCCTAAGGTGGGTCCTTCTTAGGAAGTTAACCTATTAGCTGTTGTCTAACAAGTCTAGTTAAGAACCCAAATTTATCCTTGACTTGAGTCCCGAAATGGAAAGACTCTTGTAGGGTACTTTCATAAATCATTAGAGGTCCTAACAAGGAGTCTAATTTACCGGTGACTATAACAGCCTTTAGGGTTCCCTAATGTACTCTTAAGAAGGGTTAGGAGGCTTAGTTGGTAACTCGAGAGGTTTAGAATCTTACGATCCCGGTCCATAATAATCAACCTTCAAACAAAATCCATAACTAAAAGCAACCAGGATTCGAGTCCAGGTAGTGTTTCCACCGTCTGAGTAAAAACCCAAAGTAATTCGTTTTAGTTAACTTAGTTAATTAATTTAGTTTAATTTAATTGCTTCCTTTGGATTTTTAGAAACCCCCCCCCCCCTAAACATAAAAATAATTATGTGTTGCGTCAAAGTCAGTCTAGATAGGTAATTAGCGTAATTAATTAGAGTCTCGTGGTTCGATATCCGGACTTACAGTAGCTATACTAGAGTCGATCGGTACACTTGCCGATTAGTAGTTTAGTGTGTCTTAGTGAATCTAGAATATTACTTAGAGTCTAGAATTAGGTTATTTAGCTACTTTAATTAAACTACTTTTTAGCACATCAGAAATCCAGCTGTCACTTGAAGTTTGGTGCGCGAGTGGACTATCGGCAGAGAAAGATCGCTGACAAGACATTCCAGAACTGCCCTAAGAATATAACCGATGAGTACTATCATGAAATTTACTCAAATAAATTTTGTATACCCCGATCAGGAAGAAGATTTCTGGAGCAGTTGAGGATAAGAAATTGAATGATAAGTTCCCTAAGTGTAGGCCTAGAAGTCAAAAAGCTCACTTTCGCAACTATTGACGCCAACAACCAAGAAGGTTAGAAGATTTGCTTGGACAAAGATGTAAGAGGAAGTTTTACGATGGCTGAAGAAAAAGTTGTGTGGTGCACATATTCAATCTCTACCTAAGGGAAATGAAAGTTTAGTTGTATACTGTGATGCGTCATGTTTGGGCCGTACTTGTACATTTTTTACAAAATGGACAAACTGACAACCTTTGCGTCTAGACAACTAAAAGTGCATAGGAAGAACTGTACAACTCATGATTTGGAGCAGGAGATGTTACATAATACCTTGGAGACTTAGAAAGCATGCATCAAGCGTGATTGATGAATTTTGATAGAAGTTGAGATACTTATATGCCATTGGCTGAGTTTTCCTTACAGTTGTAGCTATCACAAAAGTTCTGAAGTCGCTTTGTTTAAAGCCACATATAGGAGAAAATGTCAATCATCTCTTTCTTTTGAGCAGAGGACGGCAAGAAACCAATTGACCGAATTTGAAAACATTCAGGAAACCATCGATCAACCAAAGAAGTTATGTAGATAATCAAGAAGACTGTTACAGATTTCAAATGGCAAACGTGATTTGTTGAAAGTGCCATCGTGGAGAGAAGTTTTTAGGTCTAGATAAAAATGGGGAAAGCTGAGTCCGTGAAATTTAGATACTTTCGAGAGCCCATCTCAAGTTGGATCAGTCGCTTATAGGCTCAAGCTACCTCAGGTATAGAGCAACGTACATGTGGTGCAACATGTATCTAACCTGACAAGGGTAACTGCTAGGTGAAACACTGACCTTACACCCCCCCCCCCCTTTGACGAGGTTCACATAAACGATAAACTAAAAATTTATCGAACACCTTGTAGAAGATTTAGTAAGGAAGAAAATATAAATTTAGGAGGAGTAGGATTAAGTTAGTAAAGGTCCACAAGAATCCCTAGTGAGAACCTGAGTTCCCACAGAAACTACAGGACCAGAGATAACAGGACTATCCACATCTCTTCTGCATTGTGTGAAAACGAAACCTGTGATGTAAAATTTCGAGGACGAAATTTTTTAAACAGGGGGAGACTCTGACACCCGGCTATTTTAAGCATGTACCGTACTAGTATGACACGTGTTATGAATAAATAAAGGCAATAGATTATCAAATATGATGTTAATATATAGTATTTGAGGTGTTGATAAATCCAAACTATGTTGAAAATTATTTTGGCAATAATAAGATAAACGCTGATCGTGTAACGAACAAAATGCGAAACGAACGATTAAATATTCCGTTATGATTAAAATTCTATTTTAATTATATTTGTGAAAAAAATTAATTAAAACGCTTAAAATCTCTATTTTTCGAATTTAAGCGCATACATCGCAATATCGCGTGTCCACTGCAAAATACAGACAACGCAGCCAGTCTAGGCAAATAAAATATTGTTCAACAATATTATGGTGAGTTATTTTTATAGAATGATAAAAATAATTTTAAACGCCTTAAAACATAATAAAAATGCGAAATACAATACCCCGTAGTCAGTTAAATACCTGTTTTTGCTTGAATATGTATATATATGTGCATGAAAGAGAAAGTGTGTGTCTGCATATCTAATGTGGCGGCCCCATAGGGTGTCCACCATATCCCTTTTGTGCCAAGTGTTGGCCATGTAGGAAACCTAATCATAACTAAATTCACCACACTCAACACATAAAAAATTTCCAAGACACAAACCCTTCATCTCTTCCTCTCTCTCTCTCTTACCTTCGACCGAACACCACCATCATCATCACCATTTCCATTTTTTTGATCAAGTTATGAAGTACCAAGTATAATACAAGTTAGTTTCAAGTTTGTTTAAAGATCCAAGAAGGTTTTCAAGGTGAATCCAAACTTTTGAAAGGTATAATCTTACTTTTAACAATCTTGTTCTTGAATTCTTGATGAATATGATGATGGAAAGTTTCACATAAACTTGGAATTCTTCTCAAACTTTGAAATCTAAATAAGAAAATGGTTTTAATCAAACTAAAATGGATGTATGTGTGAATGTATGTATGGCCAAAAGTATGTGCTTGTGTGTATGTGTAATGGTATTTTGATAATTGAAAAGTGATTAACATGAAAGTGATTGTGATTTAAGTAGGTTGATGAAAAATTTAGGATAAAGTATGTATAGTGGTCGTGAGTGTGTGTATACATGTGTTAATGATTTTGTCTTTATTGTTAGTTAGTTTGTGATTGATGTGATTCTTCGAAGGTTAATGCATGTTTAATCAAAAAGGCTATTTATAAAAGTGCCAGTGATTTGAGATGATTAAGTGAAAAAGTTGAAGTTTGGAAGTATATGTATATGTGTGTGAGCCATATGTATGTATGCATATGTTTGAACTTGTGGGTTTTGTTTGCATGTTTTCATAAATGTGAAGAATGTTACATGCTTTGATGATGTGATGATTTGATGAATGACTGAACAAAGATTATGTTTTGGATTTATTAAGGAATTATAATAAATGTAGGATGAATGTGTTTAATCCTTGGATGATGATAATGAGATGAACATGCATTAGGTACTTGTACATAAGCAAGTGTGATGACTAAATGATCATAATTTGGTGAACTTGGAATGATGTGATGAAACTAAGTTAAAATAGAATGTGAACACTAAAAATGATGTTTTGTGATATGATATAATGATATAAAACCATGTCACAAGTTTGGTAGCTTTGCATGTTGTATATGAAGCTTAAAAATAAGTAAATTGGGTGAAATTGTGTGATATACGTGACATGCATGAAATCTGCACTATCATGAGTATAACCATCATTTTATTCGGTAAATAATATGTGTTGTGTAAAAATATTAAGTCATGACGACTTGGGATGGTTTCATTAAAGTTCGGTAAAAGACTATGGTTAAAAACGGTAAAAATCGGCTTTTAAAGCAAATTTTGCAAAACTGTTTTAAAACAGATTGTAAACTGATATTTTTACAACAAATATAAGTACTTTAACTAATATTAAGTAACTTTGGTGTTTGGTTAGTCATACGTGACTTCCGACGCCCGAAAGCATTATCGAAAACGTTAAAATACGCATATCTCAACGTACGCGGAAACAAATTGTTTAGGGGTGAACTTTATGTTTAACAAAGTAATATGTGAATAAGAATATGTGTAATGTGATATGTTAAGTGGTGACATGATAATAGGAATTAAGTCTATGTTTATGCGTATGTACGGTTAAAATGGTAAACTACGTTAAAAGTCACGTTATGTGTAAAACTTTTGTGTCAAGCATGAAAATAATGGCTAGGTTAACTTGATAAGTTATTTGGTGTTTAAATGCTTTGAAAATGACAAGATGCATAAATTGATGAAATACATGAATTATGATATATGTTGAATATGTCCATAATATATATATATATATATATATATATTGCAAAGCGCAAATCGTGGATATATTGTATATAAGTGGACGTAATAACGGGTATAACATTTTAAGGGTCACCAATAAAATCGTTCGATTCGGGAAAATATGCCAACATAATCAAAACAAAGACTTTTTGAGAAAATCTCAAGGTTATGTGAAAATTATAAGTGTTGAAGAAAATTAGATGTTAATAGAATAATTGGTTACTAAATCGTTCTAACTTAAATTAGGAAATGTAGATCAAATTGAGGGATTGCGAATAATATAAAAAACACACCCAAAGGTGAGTGTCACTAAACCCCTCTTTTACTGTTTTGGGGGAAGAACACGCCTTTAAAAGGATAAATATATGTTTTTGTATAAAAAATGCCTTTGAATTATCTAAAAGTATATTTTCGTGGAAAATATGATTTGTAAATGATGTGATATGTTTTTTTAAGAAAACATGGTTTTGGAAATATGATTGATTATAAATATGTTTAAGGGAGAAACGAGAAACGGGGAGGATTACGGTGTTTGGGGTAAAACGAACGTAAGGATTTAAAAATATTTTGAATTTAAGTTGTGACAAATTTTCCTGATCTCAAGAGTGTAAGTAGCGTTATAGCTGCTTACATTACGTCGGAGACTTTGGGAGTTTGTGCAATGCCAAATATTAAATTTGCTTCTAGTAGGTATATATATTGATCAATTGGGGAGGGCATACTGGGTGTCCTAATTGTGGGGAATCCTGGTGCAGTCTCAAGCCATTTTTAATCATTAAGTATGGCACACGTGGAATTCTTGAAAGATCTATCGGGTTGACACCCCGTCGTGACCGGTAGCTCTAGTCCACATAGCGCCGAATTTTATTCTATAATCATCTAGTATTGATTAGAACCTAAATTATGATGTATAGCTCGTAACATCTTGCAAACTTACGAAACTGAACGAATGATTAAAATTTAATATTCAAACCGTGGGTAGAAAATCTCATCGGAGACTTTTCAAATAAACAACTCACGATGATTTACCCTTGGATTTTTATAAAGGAAATGAAACTTACTTTCTTAATTTTATATGGTTGCTTGTTCCCACTAAAAATTTATTATAAGAAAGATTTCCTTAAACAATTTGTTACAAATTAGAATATGTGTGACTTACCTTCCATTGTGTTGACATTTTTACGTGTTCTTCAGGTACATGAGTTCGGCTTTGGGAATTTTGGCTTGTGTCATCATGTAGTTGTTTGATGCGATTGTTAAATAAATAATGTTTGGACACTTTTAAAAACTACTTTTGGGACCGTGTGTACTAAGACCCATAAGGGTCAAACAACTATGTTGTGGTTGTGGTGTATGTCTGAAACTCTAAACATTATGTTTTAAATAAGCTATATGTCTAAATAAATATTGCATCGACCACTAAGATATTTATGGGTACCAACCTCTAAGGGCACTGTACTAGTGGCCTAACATGAAGGAAATTATAGCAAAGTATGTATCACGATCTAAAGGCACTGTATTTCCGTTGCGACATTTTGGGGTGTGACAGATACATCCTGGTTCTGACAAGATGTATCATGATCTAAAGGCACTGTACTAGTGGCCTAACATGAAGGCAATTATAGTAAAGTATGTTAGCAAGTGCTTAACCTGTGCTAGGGTCAAGATAGAATACCAAAAGCCATCAGGGCTACTTCAACAACCGGAACTACCAATGTGGAAATGGGAACACATTTCCATGGATTTTATCACCGGTTTACCCAAAACTAAGAGTGGGAACGATACCGTTTGGGTGATCGTGGATCGCCTAACTAAATCTGCCCACTTCCTCGCGATCAAAGAAACCGACAAGTTTACCCGACTTGCCTGCATATACTTGAAGGAAGTAGTTTCTAGCCATGGAGTGCTGATCTCCATCATCTCTGATCATGGCCCACGTTTCGCATCTGATTTGTGGCAAGCTATGCACAAATCATTCGGCTCACGTCTAGACATGAGCACAACCTATCACTGCAAATCAATGGTTAAACCGAGCGTGTAACACTCCGACTACTTAAAACAACAAACCGCGGCAGAAACGTCGGGGAGTAACGTCACAGGATAAATTCTTTCACAACACATGGCATTTGATGTTATGTTTTATCGAATTAGTAAGTGTTTTACATTGTATTAGAGTAAAAAGAAACGAGTTCAAACATATTGTCAAGCTGGTGAGTAGATAGGTTTTGTGAGTATGACAAATTCATGGCTTTCATACTTATTGTAATACCTCGTCCGACTACGGGAGTCGATAAGTGAAAACCTTGTATCAAAAAGTGTTTGATATTGCAATCTAATTAACCAACTAAAACATGTTGGTTAAAGTTTGTGAAAACCTTGTAGCCATGAATCTTGAATAAAACAGTTCTTTTGTAAAAACCAAGTAGTAGATCATTTTAAAAGAAAACTTCATATGGTTTATATCATTAAGTGAAAATCGTTGCGTGACATCGTTTGAATACATTTGTTCAAGTGATCTAGATAACGCCACAACATGTAATATGATAAAAGCACTTATACATAGGAAGTACCAGCGGCGTATCCGTCACACCCCGACCACGTAAAACAACAAAACGTGGCGGAAACGTCGGGGAGTGTTGTAACAGAATCATTGTTTCACAACCATGGATTAAATAATTTTGTTTTATTGAATTATTGAACTCGTTGTTTTATTACAAATTAAATGAATACAAATATTGTCTTTCAAATTTTAAAGTCGCTAAGGCACGAGCCCATCCTATGTATAGCATGTATCAACAATCATCACATAGCAGCACCTGAAACATGTGTAAAAATAGGTACGTCAGCATAAAAATGCATGTGAGTTACATAGGTTTTATTGAAAATAGGATTCATGACTTGTAAGTTTAAAAGAATGTTTTAACAAAATAGTCATGAACTTTAAAAATGTTTTCTTTTCTAAATCATATAACAAGTAATAAGAAAACAGATGATATAAAAGAAAGATGTATAAATAAATAATTAAGTAAAATGAGTTTGTATAACAATATTTTACAAAAAAGGTTTGTAGTATACATGAAAATATACTTTGGTTTTAAGAAAGTCGTATAAGTAATATATCAAAATATATTTCGGTTCCAAAATGGTTAAACAGATAGTATATTAAATATACTTTAGTCGTCAAAATAATCGTTTTCGGTAGTATAACAAAAGATTACTTTGGTTTTATAAATAACATATTAAACAATGCTTTGGTTTTATAAATAACATATCAAACTATGTTTTAGTAATTAACAAAATATATGTTGTTTTGTACAATATCACACATGAGAGTATATCAAACTATACTTTTGGAAGTATAACAAAATATACAATAAAATGTGATTTAAGAATTCAACCAAACCTTAGTGCATCAAAATACACCTAGGAGACTGTAGAAATACCACGAAGGCAATCCCTATTTGGATAAAATATCGGTTTCTGACATTCCATAAACAACAGGAATGGGGTGTCAAATCCTATAGCACTATATCATTGTAACACCTCGAAAATTCATGTCTAGTGAAATAAAGACACGTGTCATGTTATGCAAACGTGTTATAAAAACGGATCCAGATAAAGATGTACGGTAGGATTTAAAAACGTCGACATGTTAATTTATACCTCTGAGCGACCTATTAATAAATCCCTAACCAGGATATATTTAATCAACATCTGAATTATGTATATAAATCTGGCTATCCTAAATAATAATTTGGTTACAACCTTAGACATGGATCCAATATGAATTTCTTGGTATTTCCGACATTAAAAACCTCCCACAAGAATACAAGTTGTGTAAGTGCATGGCTAGGGATGCAATGGCTGACTTCATGGTCCCCATACTGATTAAAAAGCACAAGAGTCGGAGATGTCATAGTTGCATGGTCACAGCCTGAAAGAAAACAAATTTTTGTCCTCTGGCGAAGTCTTACGGACCGTAAAGGTCTAACCTTACGGTCCGTAAGGACTGCAACTGGGCGATTTTTTGGACAGCTGCCTGTTAAAACGGTTGCACCGCCTTATTTGAGTGGTATTCGAAAACCAGGGGCTCTATAGGTGGGTTTTAGCATCTTAGGGACACCTGGGATGATCTTGCAACACATGTAGACTATTTTGGCATGATCTAATGCATTTGGGTTCACTATATAAGAGAACCAAGATTGCTACATTTTGGTCTTTCACTTTCAACTTCTTTCAAGCTAGTCTCTGGAGCTCCCCTGATCAGCAACAAGTTTCCTAGTGGTCCCTAATCATACTTAGGACATTTGTAAGTGTCCTTAACCCTTCCTAATTCAGTTTAGCTTAGTGAATTAGCTAAAAGTCAAACCGTCGTAATTAAGGTTTGACTTCGAGATTAATTAATATTTGTTCAGTCAAATCTCGAATTAAAAGTACCTATAAGTAGGTATTTATGTGGGTAATAAACCCTTAAAAGGGTACTCTCTGATTCCCACTCTAACTAGGTCAATTGTCGGGTCAAAGCTAACTTTAAAAAGTCAACAGAATACCAATTTTCAAATTAAAGCATAATTAGCAATGTAGAATCCATGTAACCTGTTTTATCATTAATATAACTTGGTAATTAATGTAAGAACATGTCTAAACATGTTCAACCCGACAATTTTCAGATTAGACTCGGTTCAAAACCGAAAGTCGCATAAATTGACTTTTGCTTTGACTTTCAGTTCTGACCCGTTTAAGCTTAGTTTAGGATTGCCTTAGAGCTTCTTTTGAACCTAGTTACATGTTAGTATAACCCTCTATGATTATACACCTTGGTTCAATAGATATCCGATTCACATGCATGTTTCCGTTAAATGCTTATATGTTGACCATTATGCCCAAATGACCTTAAAATATGATTTTTGGAAATGTAAAAGAGTAGACACCTTGGTTACTGATTTATAAACTTGTACCCAAAATTTGACATCAGTTAGAGGTCTAGATTAAGAGTTATGCTCATTAGCGTAATTAGAAGACTTTTTATGAATTAAATGGCATAATTAGCATATAGCCTATCTAAACCCGATTTTTAATACTAAAATTTTTACCCAGTGATGTAATATAATATTTTGAGAATTTTGAAGATTTTTAATTAATTTTAGACTGAGCATAACATAGGATTGTAGCTTTAATTCGGTTAATGCCGGTTTTGCCATTTTGAGCCATAAAATGAGTTTTACAAATCTTTTTGACCCAAAACCTTTTGCTACTGATTTTATATGATAAATAAATTATTTTAAACCTTCTGGAATAATAAAAATATCAGCTTTCTATTTAGAACCCGGAAATGGCTCCAAATCGCCTTTTTAAGCGTTTTTAACGCATAGTATGTATTAAAACTATTTTAATCATATAAGGGTTGATACCTACTGATATTTTAAGTTTATTTTTATACTTTGACAGTAAGCTAAAGTTTTAAACTCAGAATTCCAGTTTTGACCTTTTCAGCCTAAGTGAAATTACCAAAATACCCCTAAGGTGCATAGTTTGGTTTTAAATGATGAATTTCACATATATCTAGTACCATACTGTTATAACTTATTAAATTAAGTATATTTACTAAATAAATCAGACTTGTAACTCAGATTAATAATTAAACTCTTTTATAACCTTTTAAATGACCAAAATGCCCTTACGAGGCATCGTTTGAGTTTAAATCCATTTCAGGCATAATAGAAAATATCTTACTGATGTCACAACATATTTAAGGTATGTTAACTTAGGAAACCTGTATATGGCTCTTATGGTTACCCGTTTCGCATCCTTCGCGTTCGGTTCGGTTTATGTAACTAGTTTGCATAAATTGACCGAAACGGGTCAAACCTTATCATTTTTGTCTCAAAATCCAGAATGTGTTTAGTTTACCCATATTATACAAGTCTTCAAACTTGTCGGGTCTAAATCACATTCCATTCCGGTCTTCGCTTAATCATGCGTTTGAACCGTATATTCCTTTATAACTAGCCGGTCTAAGCTTAAGCTTAATTAAAGACCCGTTAGAAATCTAATAGGTTATTATAAACCTTTGTTCCAGAATAGGGAACCCAGTAAAAGCTACCCGCACTTGCTAATTGTGATTGATACTTGCAAAGGTAAATACTTTTAACTTATTTTCCCTATACAGGCTTGGAGTATGGTATATAAAATACCGCTTGGTCGGGCATTGAATCTTTAATCGAATTGAGGTTAAACCATTGATATGCTCCGTTTGGAAATGTTTTGTTTGCTTAAAGCCTTTGGGGGGTTAATGACCATGTCCCGGATATCCTTGGCATCATTTTACGAAATGGCCAGGACCTAAGCACGGGGTGTAGGCGTACACCCGTCAGTGCCTAAAACAATAATGTGGTGTGTCTATTGATCTTTAAGCCGGCACAATCCGGGCTACTGAACGCATAAGAAACATGTAATTCTTTTACAAGATTATATTCAAATAATTATCCCAAGTTATAAAAGATATTTTGTGCCACGTGCATTCAAATCAATTTTATTAAACTTTTCAAAATGAGTCAGTTAATTGTATTTACCAGTGTAAACTGACGTATTTTCCCAAAAAGGTTAAGTGCAGGTACTACTCGAACTAGGCTGGCTTTCTCCTAGCGTCCACAATAAGTCTCGCAAGCTTGGATGTCATAAAACTGTTGAACAATGTCTCCTTTTTATTTTGATCCGCCTGTGGATCTGTTTCAACTATTTGTGATACATAATATTACAATTTATTAAAGTTGAAATGATTCTATCTTTTGCTTCCGCTGTGCATTTTAATTTGTGTTGTTTGACTATGATGATATCAACTACGTCACGATACTCCCCACCGGTAATACGTGGAAATATCAGGGTGTGACAGGTTGGTATCAGAGCCAACACTGAGTGAATTAAACACTAGCCATTTGTGTTTAATCTCAGTTACACAATCGCACATTCCTCGAATTTCGAGTCTAGACAAAGAACATAGGACAAATCCTGATTTTTGTTTTATTTTGTCTTTCATATATTATTCTTTATTGTTATATTTGTTTATGTTGACAGGTCTAAAAATGCCGCCAAGATTTCTTAGGAGGAAAGGAAAATCGTCGGTGACGGGCCACGACCAGGAGGCCGGGCCTTCTCAAAGGCGAACTTCACCTGTCCCTATTAGCACCAGCCCACAGGGAGACTGCAGGGCGCACCTACAGCCAGCGAGGCGATCTGTCTCATTAGCTTCTTCACCTTCTTACTTACACTCTTTTGGACCCCACTCAGAAAATGAACCAGAAAACCCACATCCCTCTCCAACGGTCCAACTCACGCCATTCCTTTGATAACCCGTCTCATATCTTTCGAAGCCGGTTCAACCCGGCAAATTACCTCGACGAACCAGTGGGTGTTAACCCACTGGGACCCGAAGATCACTTTTCTGGAGATCACGCCATGGATATGGATGAGGATACTGACCCTACCGAACCACTGACTGGTACCCCCACACATCCTATTGAAATCTCTGATGGATCATCGTTTCATGGATCACCTTATCGTGGTCCTGACAGTTACCAAGCCCATTTCAACCAGTTCGAATGGTATTTCACGCCCTCTTATCATTCAACGCCTCAGCAGCAGCAGCAATCAGATCCTTCCAGGGATTCTCGCTTTGTGGCAGTTACCCCGCCACCACCACCACCTCAGCAGCAGCCTCCTGAGCCACCGAGGCGAAGGAGAACAAATGCACGAATGTCCGTGCAAGGTAGAGGAGTGCATATCAGCACCCCCCAACCATCGAGTGGCAGCCACTATCCGCCGCTCCGAGAAGACCAGCAGTTTGGGGGACCTTCAAACCCCAAACCGGAAGCACACTCTGCACCTGTCATGTCACCACCTTTTGGGCTTTAACAACCCAATTCCCACGTACACTGGCCCAGCAACATATAATCCCTTGCTTTAATTATGCTGAGGTCGATCCGTATTTGGTGGCAGCAACGCTCTCAACCCCGAAGGGTCCTACGGAGCTCCTTGGGGAGTTGGGTACCCAGCTTATGGGTACCAGCAACCGCCGCCTCTCCGACCTCCGCAACAGCATCAACCACAGTCGCAGCTGCCACAGTTTTCCCCGCCTGAGCGGGAAGAAATTCTCCAAAGACTGGACCAGGTTGAACATCAAGTTCACAGAGATCAAAGGGAACGACAAGGTTTCTTCAAGGGATTAGCAAGTTTGATAAAAGGGAAGAGCAAGAAGGACCATTGAATCCTTCAATTGTTGGTTGTATTTCCTTATTTCTGTTGAGCCCCTGCGTGGGCCTGTCTTTCTGTTTTAACCCCTGCGTGGGTATGTTTTGTTGGTTAAGCCCCTACGTGGGCAAGTCTTTTATTTTGACCCCTGCGTGGGTATGCTTGTTTGGTTAAGCCCCTACGAGGGCATGTTATTTCATTTGAAAGTCCCGTTCAGGGCAGACTAGTATTTTAAATTCATGTGGTGAAATGGTTAGATTTAAATTCTACTTTTAAGTTATATGCATGAACAAAAATATAAAATAAATAATAACATTAATTATACAAGATCTATCATTATATTAAAATGATAAAAATCTAATAGGACAAGACCTAGCCATGTGTCACCTTAAGACAGGGCCAAGACGGTAGTTTCCACAATTAGATTCAGATCCATATCAACATCTTAATTTAAAATTTGTTCTGCGTTAAATGTTAAAAAGAATCTTAAAAGGTAAAACCTAGCTTATATGTCATAATAAGACCTGGCCAATATGGTAAAACCTGTTTTAAAAGATTCAAATCCCTGTTAACATCTGCAAACATGTTAACATTCTTGGCTAATGTGATCCGCAAAATCACACATGTCACCCTTATGTTGAATTAACCCAATCCTTTATTATTATTTAAACATCCGATTGAGATGAAATGCCTACGGGCTATAATTATTGTCATATAAGACAAAAGACAGTCGTAGTCTATAAACTCCCTGTCAAGAAAGGTAATGAACTTGGATTCAAACCTTAATGCCTTGATTCCATAAAATCTGGGCTTATGAATCAAACTTGTCCACGTGACTAGGCCTTTAGTGTCATTACTAACTTATAATTTAGGATTATGATAAAAAAAAATCCTGAATAATTATATATTTATCAAATTAACTAAAATGGCTATTAAAACCATGGTTAATAAATCGTCAAGAACGATAGTACTGTTTAGGTTTCTAAATAAACCTTGTCCTTATTTTCTTTATGTAGCAATTAAAGCTACATGACTAAGTCAGAAGAGGGAAACAGTCATCCGGTGGAAAACCATGAAAATGCTAGGATACAGATGACTGGTGCAGAACTGCAAGCACTAGTTGATAATGCTGTTACCAGAGCTATAGAACGTCAGTATAATGAATCTAGCGGGACTCGGAGTAGGACCCTATCCACACCGCACTCCAAACCTAAAACCCAATCGGAGGCTCATAGCAAGCCACCCTCTAAGAAAGAGGAACCAAAGAAAGATGATGATCGACATTCATCTAATCAAAACAGTGTTCCATCAAAAAGGATAGTGTTTGATGATAAACCTCATACCAAGTCTTGTACCTATAAGTACTTTGTTTCCTGCAAACCCCGGGATTTCACTGGGGAGAAAAGAGCAATTGATTGTATGACCTGGTTGGATGAGATGGACACGGTAGTTGATATCAGCGGTTGTGCTGATAAGGATGTAGTAAAGTTTGTATCCCAATCATTCAAAGGTGAGGCCTTAGCCTGGTGGAGATCGTTGATTCAAGCTACTGGGAAAATTCCACTGTACAATATGTCATGGGAACAATTTGTTACCCTCATCAAAGAGAACTACTGTCCTCAGCATGAGGTTGAAAAGATTGAGTCGGATTTTCTATCATTGGTAATGAAAAATCTGGATTGCCAAGCTTACCTTACGAGCTTTAATACTCTGTCAAGGTTGGTTCCTTATCTTGTGACCCTGGAACCCAAAAGAATAGCTCGTTTCATTGGGGGTTTAGCCCCAGAAATTAAGGCAAGTGTAAAAGCCTCTCGGCCAGCTACATTCAGGTCTGCCGCTGATATATCCCTGTCCCTCACACTGGACGTGGTCAGACAGAGATCGCTGAGGAACACGGATGCCGAGAAAAGGAAGCGTGAAGATGACAATTCACGACGGTCAGATAAGAAGCACAGGGGAAACAATGACCACAAGAAGGGGTATGGATCTAAGAAGGATGGGCAACAATCTGGAGATAAGCCCAAGTGTAAGGTTTGTGAGAAGCACCATTTTGGGAGGTGCAGACTCGAGTCGAAATCCCCGTCTCAGCCGAGGCCATGTGGGATCTGCAAATCTTCGGAACATAAAACCCTAGAGTGCAAGAAGCTGAAGGACGTAACGTGCTACAGTTGCAATGAAAAAGGGCACATTAAGTCCAATTGCCCAAAGATCACCAAGAAAACCGAGGATGGGAAAAAGACCAATGCTAGGGTCTTCAGGATGGATGCAAAGGAAGCTGTTCAGGATGACAACGTGATCACAAGTACTTTTCTCATAACTGATGTTTATGCTAGAGTGTTGTTTGATTCTGGAGTGGATAAGTATTTTGTGGATAACAAGTTTTGTGAGTTGTTGAAATTGCCTGTAAAAGCCTTAAGTGTGAAGTATGAGGTGGAATTAGCTGATGGAACCATAGAAACCGCCTCAACTATGTTAGATGGATGTGTTATATCCATTAGGAACCACTCTTTTCCTTTGTCCTTACTTCCCTTTAAGCTAGCCGGTTTTGATATAGTAATAGGTATGGATTGGTTATCGCATAACCAAGCCCAGATTATGTGCAACAAGAAGCAGGTATGGATTGCCCAGTATGGATTGCCTGAGCAAGTGTCTATGCTCAAGGCATCTAGATGCCTGAAAAAGGGTTGTGTCATTTATATGGCACAGGTTACTATTGATGAGCCAAAACCTAAGATGGAAGACATCCCCCTCATTTCAGAATATCCTGAAGTTTTTCCTGAAGAACTACCTGGTTTACCACCAGATAGGCAAGTGGAATTCCGAATTGACATCATCCCCGGAGCAGCACCTGTTGCTAGGGCACCTTATAGGTTGGCACCAACAGAGATGGAGTTGAGGACGCAGTTAGATGATTTGTTAGCCAAAGGTTTTATTAGACCTAGTTCGTCTCCTTGGGGAGCGCCAATCCTATTTGTCAAGAAGAAGGATGGATCGATTCGTCTGTGCATCGATTACCGTGAGCTTAATAAGGTTACTATCAAGAATAGGTATCCTTTGGCCAAGATCGACGATCTGTTCGATCAATTACAAGGGGCAAGCTACTTCTCTAAGATTAATTTGAGGTCAGGCTATCACCAATTGAAGGTTAAAGATGAAGATGTACACAAGACTGCATTTAGGACTCGTTATGGTCATTACGAGTTCCTAGTGAAGCCTTTTGGACTCACAAATGCACCTGCCGCGTTCATGGATCTCATGAATCGCGTCTGCAAGCCCTACTTGGACAAATTTGTCATCATCTTCATTGACAACATCCTCATTTACTCAAAGAACCAAGCTGACCATGAGAAGCACCTTCGCTGTATTATTAAACTTCTACATCGTGAGAAACTCTACGCCAAATTTTCGAAGTGTGAATTTTGGCTTCGAGAAGTCTAATTCCTTGGACATGTGGTTAGTGAGCGTGGTATCCAAGTGGATCCCGCTAAGGTGGAAGCAGTTATGAACTGGCAAGAGCCAAAATGCCTACAGAGATTCGTAGTTTCCTGGGTTTAGCAGGATACTATAGGCGATTTATTGTAAACTTCTCAAGAATTGCAGCACCCCTGACTTTACTCACCCGCAAGAAAAGCAAGTTTGATTGGGGGCCTAAGCAGTAAGAGTCTTTTGATATTCTGAAGCAAAAGTTGAGCAACGCACCTATATTGACATTGCCTGATGGAATTGATGAATTTGTAGTATATTGTGATGCATCACACACCGGAATGGGCTGTGTGCTTATGCAGAAAGGCAAAGTCATTGCCTATGCTTCACGACAGTTAAAGGTGCACGAGAAGAATTACACCACCCATGACTTGGAGTTGGGTGCCGTTGTATTTGCACTAAAACTATGGAGACATTACTTGTATGGAACCAAGTGTGTGATCTATTCAGATCACAAGAGCCTTCAACACTTGTTTAATCAGAAGGATTTAAACATGAGGCAAAGACGATGGAAGGAAACTTTGAATGATTATGACTGTGAGATAAGATACCATCCAGGCAAGGCAAATGTGGTTGCCGATGCCTTGAGTAGAAAGGAGAGAGTAAAGCCTATAAGAATCAATGCCAAGAGCATTGAGATAAGGAATAGTTTGAATGAAAGGTTGTTAGCTGCACAGAAGGAAGCTGTGTTGGAAGCTAACTATCCTGATGAAAAGTTAGGAGTAACTGAAGAGCAGTTATCCTACGACAAGGACGGAATCCTAAGGTTAAATGGACGAATATGGGTTCCAGTATATGGAGGACTTCGGGATGTTATCCTCCAGGAAGCCCACAGTTCCAAATATTCTGTTCATCCGGGAGCTGATAAGATGTACCAGGATCTAAAGGCAAACTATTGGTGGATAGGCTTGAAAAAATCTATAGCTGCCTATGTAGCTAAATGTTTGACGTGCGCGCAAGTCAAAGCTAAACACCAAAAGCCGTCAGGTTTGCTACAACAACCTGAACTTCCCACATGGAAGTGGGAGATGGTGACAATGGATTTCATCACCAAGTTGCCAAAGACAAGAAAAGGAAATGATACTATATGGGTAATAGTAGATAGACTGACTAAGTCAGCACATTTCCTACCCATTAAGGAGACTTATAGCTCCGACATGTTAGCCCAATTGTACGTGGATAAGATTGTATCTCTGCATGGCGTACCAGTGTCAATTATCTCTGACAGAGATACCAGAGACACATCACATTTTTGGAAAAGTTTTCAACAGTCTTTGGGCACGCGCTTAAATTTTAGTACGGCTTACCATCCTCAGACGGACGGGCAGAGTGAGCGTACCATCCAGACCTTGGAAGACATGCTTCGTGCATGTGTGATTGATTTAGGTGGTAGTTGGGATAGCCACCTGCCATTGATCGAGTTCTCCTATAACAATAGCTACCATACGAGTATTAAGGCTGCGCCTTTTGAGGCATTATATGGTAGGAAATGCAGAACGCCTATTTGTTGGGCGGAAGTAGGAGAAGTTCAATTATCAAGACCCGACTTAGTCTTTGAAACAACGGACAAAATTGTCCATATTCGCGATCGCTTGAAGGCTGCCAGAGATAGGCAGAAAATGTGACAACCCTCAATCCGATGTATTCCGTACAATTCTTTAATAATAATTTATGTGCTTGACGACTGTGTGGAATTACTTAACTGCTTTCTGATATCTGTGTTATGCTTACACGTATTTGTTAATATACTAATAGTGTACAGAAAGGTCACTAAATAGTCCGTTATACTTTCCTAAGTGTTAGAAAGTAAAAACGTTACAAAAGTATATAAATAGGACGCCTTACGGATTAATTAAGCACTTAAACGGAACAGTGTCAAACCGAACAACCGAACTTTACCCGGAACATAAAAATATTGCCAAACACAATGTTTTCACTTTTCTGAGCCAGTTAGGGTCCTCGAATACCCTAACACCCGTTATATTACACTACACACTAATAACCAATCTAAACCTCTAACCAAACTCCCTAATCACCTAACTAGATGGTTAGAATCCAACTAAATACCCCCCCCCCCCAACCAACCGGTCCCCTTAGGGGACACATCTCTTACAACATGGATTATTTTATTTGTCTATGTTTAGTATCAAGAGAACACAATACCCCATGGATAATTAGAAGTTGTGGACTATATGTGTGCTTAAGGGGTAATCACATTCCATTCACCAACACTTGACAAGAAATTACTCTCTCTCCCTCCCCATGATACTCTCGGCCGAACACCCCTCTTGGCACCACCACCCTTTTCGATTTTCCTTCAATCTTTCCAAGGCCATACATAGGTGATACAAGGTGCACAACGAAGCTTGGTGCATTCGGAACGCGAAGGACCTCACCCTATTGCTTTTATCCACTCGATTTTCGACTAGAATCTTCCCTAGCCTCGAGCTAGTAGTAAGTTGCTCTAAACGCCTTCTTGATCTTGTCTAGAGTGGTTAATAAGAGTTTCGTCGGTTAAAAATCACTAACATATAAGATCACCAACTAAAAGTCTACTAAAGTGATGAACAAGGTGGTTAATGGATGAATATGTGTGTAAATCATGTAGATCTTGTGTGATTATGATTATTGGTTGATTATCTGATGTTTTACTGATTAATGTTAATGTGTCATGTTGTTGTGGTCACTAAACTTGTTAACGGAATCGATCGAACGCGATTTAGAAGGTTAAACACTTAAAATCAGAATCTGTCCAACTTTTACAGCCAACTTCAGTTGGCTGTAAACAGGTCTTAAACTCAACGAAAAATTGATATTTTGAATCTAAAATATGTTATTATGAAATACGGTTCTAATGGCACCGGAATCGTAATTTTTGGACTCCATTTACTATTTTTAAAGTGTTAATTTGTAACAGCAACTTAAGCTGAATTTTGACAGCAATAAATGGGTGTCGTACTTTCAGTCATAACCTGAGTTTTGTGATCAATCGGACCATGAAAATTTTACTGTAGATGACAACTGAAGTATTTGTAATTACCCCACTGGAATTTCGCAAATCGTACTTACGATGAATTTTTAATAAATTGTTTCGTGGACTGTGGTCAGAAATACATAAATCTGAGTTCAGTCCTGAATATGAATTTTTATAAAATGTGGGTAATGAACCGGACCCCGATATTTTTACACAATAAAATATGGAATGTTTACGACATTCTATAAAAATTTGGGAATTTTTGGAATAATCTAACTATTTTATTTAAATGTCCGAAAACAGCCGGTTTTGAGTATTAATACTGAATTGACATAAGTTGTGACTTGCGTGTCTAAATGTCGAGTATGCTATCTGTGAATGATTTAACATGTTATATATGTTATGTGCATTATCGTATGTTTGATTTTGAGTGGGGAATGGACGGGAAACTTAGATGGGCATAAACCGTTACAATGATGCATGTTGTGTGATAGATACGTGTAGGAACTTTGTGTTCTATTTGAAAACCACTAAATAACTAACTGGTAAATCATACTAGGACGTGATTGACCGACCTTGAGTGTTAGCTATATCTGAGAGTCTAACCGAGCAAACCGAGGTGAGTTCACACCCTTAATAAGGTATGGGATTCCCGGTGGTTGGGAATGGGATTGAATAACTACTCGTACTATCACTCTATTTATATTACCAACACTACTAGACTACCTACTACTGTCCTCGGATTGAGAAGGGCACGTACGTAAAACCTACGTACACTCACACTTACTACTGTCCTCGGATGAGAAGGGCACGTACGTAAAACCTACGTACACTCATACTTAACACCGTCCTCGGATTGGGAAGGACACTTATGGATACGCCTAGTCTAGTAACATACATAATGGGAAGCCCCCACTAAATATCGTAAAGGTTTGGGAATCAAGGATAATGGGTAATACTTGGTTATGAAACGAACTTCCGATTCCTGATACGAACTCTTTAACTAAACAACCAAACGTGAACTCACTCAACTTTGTTGTTGACTAGTTGTTACATGCCTTACAGGTCACTAAACGCTTGGAGCTTGCACGAGGAAGGAGTCGTTGTGGTGTACGGACATGAACTTATTAAACTAGCGTTTTGAACTTTAACTTATGAACTATGGACTTACGCTTTTGAACTCACGTTTATGCTTCCGCTGTTTAAACTAAACAAGGTTAACTAGCTTTGGTCACCAATCGTATTATGTTTGGTTTTATTTACTTAATTGAGTTGTTCAATATGATTGGTGGCTCGATCCTGGTCACGTCACGCCTCCAGGCGGTGATACCCCGCATGGTGGATTTTGGGGGTGTGACAGATTGGTATCAGAGCCATTGGTTATAGTGAACTTGGTTTTAAAAAGGGGAAAAAGCTTTTTGATAAAACCAGACTATAACCTGTACAGTGCTCAACGATCCACAATGACGCTTCGCTCCACGTGCAAGACTCGACACCATAAGTGGTATGATTTAAGTCTATATTTCTTACTTGCTAGATTACTTTTGTCCGGTGTGGTGTTTATGGTTTGTTTATTTAGGGTAGTAGCATGTTGTCTATTAGCCCTACTGCATTCTTTATGATATGCAATTGTTTACTTGAAATTTGACAAGTGATGTTCAAATTCTTTTTCTAATTTCTCGTCACCCCTCTACGACAACTGTTTATGCATTCTATCTAATTACACGTTTAACCCGACATGACGTCACCATCTGACCCTCCGTACATTCGGCTTGTACGTCAACATTCACGAAGACCAGTCCTGGCTCAAACGAACTTGGGTTTTGGATGTAACAACTGTGCTTGTAATCACTATGAATAGTTCTATTATCAATAAAACAATGTTATTTGATCACAATGTTTGTTTTGTTATGTTTTACATTTTTCATGTTTTGACTTTTATTCAATTTCAAACTCTACATCGCTTTCTGGAGAGTTATACGCAAACTGATGCGTAAACGTAATCAGTTTAATGCGAGAAATACTTCGGAACATCAACATATACTTAACATACCTTAAATAACCTTTAAATAACTTAGAAATAAGTTTTGAAGGCTTTGGTATGGCAAAAACAAGTTAATTCGCTTACAGGGACTAAACTTGACAAACTGCGAAAGTATGATGATTCATACTGGAACAGACTTTCCGGAACATGACCATAAGTTAAACATACCATAAATATCCTTTACATAGCTTAGAAATAGGCTTTGAGGGGTTCGGTATGCTAAAATAAACTTTTGGGTCATTCAGGGACTAAAAGTGTCAAAAAGTGCACAAGTTTGCATTTTCGTGCATAACTTACGTTCTGAATACATCCGGACATCCAAAAATTTATGTAAGCATGACTATATTATGCTTTAGTGTTTGGCTTGTCAAAAATCCATTCGTTGCGTCATTTGGATCGTTTTTCGCGCTTATGCGCATTCCGTCGTAATTAAGCGAACATCGCGTTCGTACGACCAAACGAACCAACATCTGACATATTTTTTAACATGTTTCATGTCCACAATGTTTAGGCATCATTTTAGGGCCTTAAAGTTGGCTTTACGGGCCTTAGAAGTGTCGGAAATGGCCTTAAACACGTGCAGGGACCTAAACTGTCATTTTTGAAAGTTATTTCTGATCTGTGACCCCCAGGCGGCCCGCCTGAGTTTATGTTCATCCTGAAGCGGGCCGCGTGGCCCCTTCTGACCAGATTAAATGAATCAAACAGCAGATTGCAGCTGTTTAATCCTCCACCACACACTCACACTTGCTTAGTCAGCTGATAAGGATCAATTTGAGCTACCATAAGGTCCCGACACTTGTACGGGTGGGATTAAGGCACGTTTTCCATGAAACGATCTTAACGGTGGACCGAATACTATAAATACCCCACCCCCCATGCTTCAAAATCACAAGAATTTTGATTTGAGAAACTCTAAGTTGAAACCTTTGTTTCATACCTGAGATTTTTGAATCGAGATTAGCATTCGGGGACCCTTCGTAAGTATTCTTTCGTTCTTTTCCTTATTTTATTGCTTTTCGAGTCCGAAAGTCAAACTTTGTTTGACTTTCAGCGTTGACCAGTAATGGTCAATGCGAAGTTCGTTTGAACTTCGCAACGTGATTGTAATCACGATGGTTATAGTCCCTTGGGACTATGCCTACTGATTACCACGTTGTCTAGGGTCGTAGGGTAAGCGATCTAATAAATCGCTTATACCTTCGAACCCGACCCAGTTTGGTCGATCATTAGGATCCGACCAAATACATTAGGTGACCATAGTGTAGGGAATAACCTTCCGAGGTTATACCCTATGGTCACATCGTTTAAGTAGTTGTATGATAGGTAGTTTATATGCCTTAGGTAAATTACCAGAATACCCTTTTCATGTATAATTGGTAATTTAGCATATGTAACCTAAATTTTTGTCACATAACTGATTATGTAACATGTTTAGGCATATAACACTTGTCATAGGACTAGTTAGGCGGTCCGAACGCGTTTCACGCGCACGACGCGTTAAAGTAGCATAAGCTTCCTAAACGGGTCGTAATGGGTCGTAAACAATTATGTTAAGTTTCATTTAGTATGTAGGCTTTGTTAAACCAAATGACACGAGTTCCTATACTCGTTTGGTTTACGAAACCTCATTCTATCCGATCTTCCGATTTAGGTCCGGTTTATTAACATAGTTACCTATATTAGGTGCCGTTTGATTCCGAGATCTCTAGCATTACTTGGTGGTTATCTTTAGACATCTGAGCAATCTCAAGTGAGTACATAGACCCCTCTTTTACTGTTTTCCAAACGTTTTGGGGTGGAACACATGTGCCTACTTGTTACTTTCATGCTTTCCTGTTTTCACATCATATACTTGCTATGTTCGTTAGTACATTATAGTACATGATTTCATTACATCTTATGCTAGGTGTGCCCATTGTGTGCATTACTTAGTACATCGTTTTACATTACATTTCATGCTAGGTGTGCCCATTGTGTGCATTACTTAGTACATCGTTTTACATTACATTTCATGCTAGGTGTGCCCATTGTGTGCATTACTTAGTACATCGTTTTACATTACATTTCACGCTACGTATGTTCATTTGATTACATACTTAGTGCATCGTTTTCACATGCTTACATTTTTGGTATGACATTTGGTTTGTTTACAATGGAACAATACATTCATTAACACCGATCATGCCGTTCGTTAGTAGGTAGTGGTACCATAGGAATTGACAACTCCCGTTCCGGACATCCTGGGTATGGGGATGAAAGGAATGACCGAATTCGATATACATAATTTAGATAAACCTTTAATTTGTTTAAGGGTTTATCGCCACAGTCTCAAGGCTTGGATGTATGCATTTTAACAATACCGCATAAATGTTTGTATCAGTATAGCATGCATTTGTTACACACAACATGACTTTGATTTAAACTGTGTTTTACTTCAATACCTTGTTGTTGTGCATTTTACATATGGTTTAAGTTGATACATTTCACTTACCATACATGACATTTCTGGTTACACATTACATGATCTACATTGAACATAAACATTTTGACATTGATATACATATTTGGTGGTTTACATTGGACATAGACATTTAGATATGGTTTACACAATAACACTTGACAATTGGTTTGTACATGAACAAGTTACATTGGTGGTTGATTTGGGTAAGTAATTTGAGTAACGAGGCGTGTGTAATATGATACAATCATGGTGGATACGCCGCTGGTACTTCCTATATATAAGTGCTTGTGTGATATTACATGACGTAGCGTTACTTAAATCACTTCAATGTTTGACATATTACGTGTTACATAAACAACTTATTTTTTACAAGACATTGTCTTACAAAACAGTTTACTTTATACAACTCATTTTACATGGTTATTCATTTAACCTTACATTTATTTATACTTATCAACTGATCTTATCGTTTTTCAAATGAGTTACAAGACAAAGCAAATTACAAGGTTCATGACTAAACATTTTCTTAAACACAAGTCATGAATCCTATTTTCACAAAACCTATGTATCTCACAGGCATTTTTATGCCGACGTACCTATTTTCACATGTGTTTTCAGGAGCTTTTCCGTAGGATGATGATCGTGACACTAGGGCGGACCTATGCCTTAGAGACTTAAAATGGAGATAGACTTTGTTTAATTATGTTATAAACTCTTTATATTACTGTTTAAGACAATGAAACTCTTGTTTAATAAATAAAATACAACTTTGTATGCCATGGTTATGAAACAATTAATTCTGTTACAACACTCCCCGACGTTTTCCGCCACGTTTTGTATGCTACACGTGGTCGGGGTGTGATAGAAGAGTTGGTATCAGAGCCAATGGTTATAGGGAATTAGGTTATTAGTAATGCTTTGACCTAGACTATAACTTTTCTAGGACCCTAACACAAGTTATCTTGTGTTTAGATCTTAAAACATGTACATCACCTATCCTTAGGTGATTATCAAAACAAGAACCAAAAATTTTTCCGAAACGATTTTTGAAAAACAATCATCTGTTTTTGAATAATTTATTACAAGGTTTTGAACCCTCTATTATAAGGTTTTGAACCCTCTGTTATATGGTTTTGAACCCCTTTGAGTTTTCTAAATTTCGTCAAAGTTTTGGGTTTTAAATAATGTGAACACGTGCAAACTGGAAGGGTGAATGCATGTATTCTGGGTTTTCTGTCTAGGCAAGCACTTCGTATACATCTCAACCAGACGCGAGACCAGTTGTGCTTACCTGGGAATTCTTGGGATGAGTGTTCACTTATAGGCGAGCATGTCTTCATGATACATTATTTTTGACCCATTTACTTTGATTAGTCACTGTGATTCGTTTGTTTGCTTGGTAATGCGGACGAATGATCACCATCTTTGCTTTTGTTGATTTTGTTTCATCTCATTCTCTTCATCCAATCATCTCACTCGTTTCTTTTCATGTTTTCCTCTTTTAGAATGCCTCCTCGACGCGAAAACCAGATAGCAACTGCCGAGCTGGCAGAAATCATTGCGCAGCAGATGGCTGCTCAATTTCCAAATCTCTTTGCTCAATGGAACCAAGCCAACAACAACAACAACAACAATGTTCCATGCAAATACAAGGATTTTAACCAGGCTAAACCACTCAAGTTTAGTGGTTCTGAGGGAGCGACTAGGCTTCTTCAGTGGTTTGAGAGCATTGAGAATACTTTCCGCCACGTGCAGTGTCCGGATAATCGCAAGGTCGAGTTTTCTTCGAGCGTATTTCAGAAGAGGGCTTTGACATGGTGGAACGGAGTTATGAGAGACCGAGGTGCAGAAATTGCTCTCGCACAGACATGGGCTGAACTTAGAGCCCTTATGATGAGGGAATTCTGTCCTCGTCATGAGCAGCGAGCTTTGGAGAAGGAATTTGATGATTTGAAACAAGATAGTGGTGAGCACAGGGCATACACTGATCGGTTTGAAGAGTTGAGTCTGCTTTGCCCGACTATGGTTACCCCACTCGACAAGGCTATCGAAAGGTACATCGACGGCCTACCTGACTCGGTACAAGACATCCTTACTGGTAGTAACCCTACCACACTCCGTCAGGCAATCGAGTTATCAGCGACATTGACTGAGTCGCAGATCCAGAAGAACAAGTTACACAGGAAGGGTGACAAGGGCAAGAAACAGTCATCTGACAAGGGGGATAGCAAGAAAGGTCAAAACAAGAATGGAAAGAACTCTGGTTCTTCGAAGAGGTCAAGGAAGCGTAAGGCTTCCCAAAATTTTGCTGTCACTGCCCAAGCTAATCAAGCAGCCCCCAACCAACCCGCACAGCCTCCAGCAAAGAAACCCTATTCAGGGAATGCACCTTTGTGCAATAGATGCAACAGTCACCATCAGCCGCAACATCAGTGCCGTTTCTGTACTAGCTGTGGGAAGTCAGGTCATCTTGCCGATGTTTGTCGGTTTGCTCAGAATCGCGCAGTTCAGAACCTGGCTCAACAAGTTGCTCAGCCTCCTGCTCCGCAACAGGGTCAAGCTGCACGACCACAATACCCACCAGGTGCCTGTTATAATTGTGGGGATCTGACCCACTACAGAAACCGGTGCCCAAGGCTAGCCAACCAGAACCAGAATCAGGCTCCGGCTCGAGGTCGAGCCTTTAACATGAATGCCCAAGAGGCACAGGCGGATGATAACGTGGTGAACGGTACGTTCTTTATTAATAATCAGCCTGCATCTGTTCTTTTCGATTCCAGTGCCGATAAGAGTTTCGTGTCATTGTCTTTTGAGCCAATGCTTCGCGTGTCTAGAACGAAACTAGGAAAACCTTTGATAGTAGAAGTTGCTAGTGGTGAACCCATTGTTCTAAATTCTGTTCTCCGCAACTGCCAGTTGAACCTTAACGATCATCTCTTTCCTATCGACCTCACGCCTATGCAACTTGGAAGCTTCGACGTCATTGTGGGTATGGATTGGTTATCCAAGCATCACGCAGAGATAGTTTGTTTTGAGAAGATTGTTCGTGTGCCGCTTTCGACAGGCGAGATCCTGCAGGTTCAAGGTGAGAAACCGACTGGTGGTCTCAAGCTCATGTCTTGTTTTAAAGCTCGGAAATATATGCGGAAGAACTATGTGGCTTTCTTAGCACATATTACAGAAGATAAAGGCAAGGGTAAGTCTATTTCAGATATTCCTGTCGTTCGGGATTATTCTGAAGTATTCCCTGAAGACTTACCTGGTCTACCTCCAGCACGCCAAGTCGAGTTCCGTATTGATCTCGTACCTGGTGCAAATCCCATTGCCAGAGCTCCATATCGTCTTGCACCGTCTGAGATGCAAGAGTTGTCTAATCAGCTTCAGGAACTCTCTGACAAAGGTTTTATCCGTCCTAGCTTTTCACCTTGGGGTGCTCCCGTTCTTTTTGTCAAGAAGAAGGATGGATCTTTTAGGATGTGTATCGATTATCGTGAGCTTAACAAGCTTACCATCAAGAATCGATATCCCCTACCTCGCATAGATGATCTCTTTGATCAGCTACAGGGCGCTTCTTATTTTTCAAAGATTGATCTACGTTCCGGATATCATCAACTTCGTGTGCAAGAAGAAGATATTCCCAAGACAGCATTCCACACTCGTTATGGGCATTATGAATTCACAGTCATGCCATTCGGTTTGACTAATGCTCCTGCTGTTTTTATGGACTTAATGAATAGGGTCTGCAAGCCTTATTTGGATCAGTTCGTCATTGTTTTTATTGACGACATCTTGATTTACTCTAAGACGCGAGCTGATCATGAGCAGCATCTTCGTCTTACTCTGGAACTCCTGAAGAAAGAGCAACTTTTCGCCAAATTCTCCAAGTGCGAATTTTGGCTTAAAGAAGTTCAATTTTTGGGACATATTATCAACGAACGAGGTATTCAGGTAGATCCCTCCAAGATCAGTGCGATTAAGGATTGGGATACACCTTCTACTCCTACTGAAGTTCGTTCTTTTCTTGGTCTAGCGGGTTATTATCGCCGCTTCATTGAAAACTTCTCAAAGATTGCAGTTCCTCTAACTGCTCTAACTCAGAAGAACAAACCCTTTGATTGGGAATTCAAACAAGAGGAAGCTTTTCAACACTTGAAGCAGAAGCTTTGCGATGCGCCTGTTCTATCATTGCCTGAGGGTGATGATGATTTTGTCGTGTATTGTGATGCATCGAAATTGGGCCTTGGTTGTGTTCTGATGCAAAGGAACAAAGTCATAGCATATGCATCGAGACAGTTGAAGATACATGAGAAGAACTACACCACTCATGATCTTGAGTTGGGTGCAGTTGTTTTCGCTCTCAAAATCTGGAGACATTATTTGTACGGTACAAAATGTGTGGTTTTCACTGACCACAAAAGTCTCCAGCATATCTTCAATCAGAAAGAACTCAACATGAGGCAACGACGTTGGGTGGAGCTTCTAAACGACTATGACTGCGAAATTCGCTACCATCCTGGTAAGGCGAATGTCGTAGCCGATGCATTGAGTCGTAAGGAACGTACTAAGCTTCATTATGTACGTGTTCAATCTGTTATTCAAGCTCGATCCGATATCCAAGCACGCATTTCTCAGGCTCAACAATCTTGTGTTTCACAAGGATTGATGGATAAGGAATTTCCCTATCACATAGCACCTGCTCTGGAACTGAAGGACAATGGATCGTATTACTTCATGGACCGTTTGTGGGTCCTAAGCCAGGATGATCTTCGTACCTTGCTTATAGATGAAGCCCATAAGTCTCGTTATTCTATTCATCCGGGCTCAGATAAGATGTATAAGGATCTTCGTACTCACTATTGGTGGCCTGGTATGAAGAAAGACATTGCCTTATACGTATCAAAATGCCTTACTTGTCTTAAGGTTAAGGCTGAACATCAACGTCCTTCGGGTTTATTGGTGCAACCAGAGATTCCAGTTTGGAAATGGGAAAACATTACTATGGATCTCATTACTAAACTCCCGCACACAAAGAAAGGTCATGATGCCATCTGGGTAGTCCTTGATAGTCTTACTAAGTCAGCGCATTTCTTGCCAATCCGTGAGGATTTTCCTGCTGACAGACTTGCTCAAATCTATGTGGATGAAATTGTAGCTCGACATGGTGTTCCTTTGAACATCATTTCTGACAGAGATGCTCGTTTCACTTCTCATTTTTGGAGAACCATGCAATCTGCTATGGGGACCCAACTTAATCTGAGCACAGCTTATCATCCGCAAATGGATGGTCAATCTGAAAGAACAATCCAGACTCTGGAGGATATGCTTAGAGCTTGTGTGATCGATTTTGGTGGTAGCTGGGATTCACATCTTAAGTTGATTGAATTCTCCTACAACAACAGTTATCACACCAGCATCAAAATGGCTCCTTTCGAGGCTCTCTATGGTCGAAAATGTCGTTCACCAGTCTGCTGGAATGAGATTGGCGAGGCTCAGCTTACTGGACCTGCCCTCATTTTAGAGACAACTGACAAGGTCAAGAAAGTTCGCGATAACCTTCAGACAGCTATGAGCCGTCAGAAGAGTTACGCGGATCCAAAACGCAAACCCTTGGAATTTCAAGTCGGTGATCGAGTATTACTTAAAGTCTCACCTTGGAAAGGTGTGATCAGATTTGGAAAGAAAGGAAAACTTGCACCTAGATACGTTGGACCATTCAAGATCGTCGAAAGAATCGGTAAGGTAGCCTACAGACTTGAGTTACCTCCTGAACTTGGAAATGTTCATCCAACTTTTCACGTGTCCAATCTCAAGAGGTGTTTAGCTGATGAGAACCTTCACATACCGCTTGACGAAATTCGTGTTGGCAAAACACTGAAATTTGTTGAGAAGCCAGTGGAAATCATGGAACGTGAAGTCAAGTGGCTTAAACGCAAGCGCATTCCTTTGGTCAAAGTTCGCTGGGAAGCTAAACGTGGACCCGAGTTTACTTGGGAACGCGAAGACCAAATGAAGGCGAAATATCCACATCTTTTTCCACGAGTTTCCTCTAAATAAATTTCGGGACGAAATTTCCACAAGTAGGGGAGACTGTAACAACTGTGCTTGTAATCACTATGAACAGTTCTATTATCAATAAAACAATTTTATTTGATCACAATGTTTGTTTTGTTATGTTTTACATTTTTCATGTTTTGACTTTTATTCAATTTCAAACTCTACATCGCTTTCTGGAGAGTTATACGCAAACTGATACGTAAACGTAATCAGTTTAATGCGAGAAATACTTCGGAACATCAACATATACTTAACATACCTTAAATAACCTTTAAATAACTTAGAAATAAGTTTTGAAGGCTTTGGTATGGCAAAAACAAGTTAATTCGCTTACAGGGACTAAACTTGACAAACTGCGAAAGTATGACGATTCATACTGGAACAGACTTTCCGGAACATGACCATAAGTTAAACATACCATAAATATCCTTTACATAGCTTAGAAATAGGCTTTGAGGGGTTCGGTATGCTAAAATAAACTTTTGGGTCATTCAGGGACTAAAAGTGTCAAAAAGTGCACAAGTTTGCATTTTCGTGCATAACTTACGTTCTGAATACATCCGGACATCCAAAAATTTATGTAAGCATGACTATATTATGCTTTAGTGTTTGGCTTGTCAAAAATCCATTCGTTGCGTCATTTGGATCGTTTTTCACGCTTATGCGCATTCCGTCGTAATTAAGCGAACATCGCGTTCGTACGACCAAACGAACCAAAATCCGACATATTTTTTAACATGTTTCATGTCCACAATGTTTAGGCATCATTTTAGGGCCTTAAAGTTGGCTTTACGGGCCTTAGAAGTGTCGGAAATGGCCTTAAACACGTGCAGGGACCTAAACTGTCATTTATGAAAGTTATTTCTGATCTGTGACCCCCAGGCGGCCCGCCTGAGTTTATGTTCATCCTGAAGTGGGCTGCGTGGCCCCTTCTGACTAGATTAAATGAATCAAACAGCAGATTGCAGCTGTTTAATCCTCCACCACACACTCACACTTGCTTAGTCAGCTGATAAGGATCAATTTGAGCTACCATAAGGTCCCGACACTTGTACGGGTGGGATTAAGGCACGTTTTCCATGAAACGATCTTAACGGTGGACCGAATACTATAAATACCCCACCCCCATGCTTCAAAATCACAAGAATTTTGATTTGAGAAACTCTAAGTTGAAACCTTTGTTTCATACCTGAGATTTTTGAATCGAGATTAGCATTCGGGGACCCTTCGTAAGTATTCTTTCGTTCTTTTCCTTATTTTATTGCTTTTCGAGTCCGAAAGTCAAACTTTGTTTGACTTTCAGCGTTGACCAGTAATGGTCAATGCGAAGTTCGTTTGAACTTCGCAACGTGATTGTAATCACGATGGTTATAGTCCCTTGGGACTATGCCTACTGATTACCACGTTGTCTAGGGTCGTAGGGTAAGCGATCTAATAAATCGCTTATACCTTCGAACCCGACCCAGTTTGGTCGATCATTAGGATCCGACCAAATACATTAGGTGACCATAGTGTAGGGAATAACCTTCCGAGGTTATACCCTATGGTCACATCGTTTAAGTAGTTGTATGATAGGTAGTTTATATGCCTTAGGTAAATTACCAGAATACCCTTTTCATGTATAATTGGTAATTTAGCATATGTAACCTAAATTTTTGTCACATAACTGATTATGTAACATGTTTAGGCATATAACACTTGTCATAGGACTAGTTAGGCAGTCCGAACGCGTTTCAAGCGCATGACGCGTTAAAGTAGCATAAGCTTCCTAAACGGGTCGTAATGGGTCGTAAACAATTATGTTAAGTTTCATTTAGTATGTAGGCTTTGTTAAACCAAATGACACGAGTTCCTATACTCGTTTGGTTTACGAAACCTCATTCTATCCGATCTTCCGATTTAGGTCCGGTTTATTAACATAGTTACCTATATTAGGTGCCGTTTGATTCCGAGATCTCTAGCATTACTTGGTGGTTATCTTTAGACATCTGAGCAATCTCAAGTGAGTACATAGACCCCTCTTTTACTGTTTTCCAAACGTTTTGGGGTGGAACACATGTGCCTACTTGTTACTTTCATGCTTTCCTGTTTTCACATCATATACCTGCTATGTTCGTTAGTACATTATAGTACATGATTTCATTACATCTTATGCTAGGTGTGCCCATTGTGTGCATTACTTAGTACATCGTTTTACATTATATTTCATGCTAGGTGTGCCCATTATGTGCATTACTTAGTACATCGTTTTACATTACATTTCATGCTAGGTGTGCCCATTGTGTGCATTACTTAGTACATCGTTTTACATTACATTTCATGCTAGGTGTGCCCATTGTGTGCATTACTTAGTACATCGTTTTACATTACATTTCACGCTACGTATGTTCATTTGATTACATACTTAGTGCATCGTTTTCACATGCTTACATTTTTGGTATGACATTTGGTTTGTTTACAATGGAACAATACATTCATTAACACCGATCATGTCGTTCGTTAGTAGGTAGTGGTACCATAGGAATTGACAACTCCCGTGCCGGACATCCTGGGTATGGGGATGAAAGGAATGACCGAATTCGATATACATAATTTAGATAAACCTTTAATTTGTTTAAGGGTTTATCGCCACAGTCTCAAGGCTTGGATGTATGCATTTTAACAATACCGCATAAATGTTTGTATCAGTATAGCATGCATTTGTTACACACAACATGACTTTGATTTAAACTGTGTTTTACTTCAATACCTTGTTGTTGTGCATTTTACATATGGTTTAAGTTGATACATTTCACTTACCATACATGACATTTCTGGTTACACATTACATGATCTACATTGAACATAAACATTTTGACATTGATATACATATTTGGTGGTTTACATTGGACATAGACATTTAGATATGGTTTACACAATAACACTTGACAATTGGTTTGTACATGAACAAGTTACATTGGTGGTTGATTTGGGTAAGTAATTTGAGTAACGAGGCGTGTGTAATATGATACAATCATGGTGGATACGCCGCTGGTACTTCCTATATATAAGTGCTTGTGTGATATTACATGACGTAGCGTTACTTAAATCACTTCAATGTTTGACATATTACGTGTTACATAAACAACTTATTTTTTACAAGACATTGTCTTACAAAACAGTTTACTTTATACAACTCATTTTACATGGTTATTCATTTAACCTTACATTTATTTATACTTATCAACTGATCTTATCGTTTTTCAAATGAGTTACAAGACAAAGCAAATTACAAGGTTCATGACTAAACATTTTCTTAAACACAAGTCATGAATCCTATTTTCACAAAACCTATGTATCTCACAGGCATTTTTATGCTGACGTACCTATTTTCACATGTGTTTTCAGGAGCTTTTCCATAGGATGATGATCGTGACACTAGGGCGGACCTATGCCTTAGAGACTTAAAATGGAGATAGACTTTGTTTAATTATGTTATAAACTCTTTATATTACTGTTTAAGACAATGAAACTCTTGTTTAATAAATAAAATACAACTTTGTATGCCATGGTTATGAAACAATTAATTCTGTTACAACACTCCCCGACGTTTTCCGCCACGTTTTGTATGCTACACGTGGTCAGGGTGTGACATTGGAGAACTATACTCACGCATCCCCGTTGACGGACCTCATCATCTCCACTGGTCGTCGTTACCAGAAACGAAGCAACCACAGTTACGCGCGTTCGTCGCTTTGCAGCTCGCAACTATACCAACCAAACTCTATTTTGGACAAGTGATATACTTCCGTGAATCGTGATGCAACGAACTTCCCTTTTTGTGTCATGCCGCCACACCTCACTATTAGAATTGCTTCTAAGCGACATATTACTTGGTTGAATTCTTCTGTTATTGGTGGACCCTTGTTTTCGCTCGATTCTTCGCATGAACCTCATTAATTTCCTGTTTCTTCGATTGGCAACTGATTTAACGAAACGCCAACAACCACACCACTATTTCCACCAATCACAAGATTACCCCCATTACCTTGTTGGGTGGTTAATGCTTACTCTACTTGATTTACCCCTTCGTAAACCCAACCTAGCGAATGGATGCCCTTACTGATGAGATGGTCTTTAGAACGTTCGAAAGCGGAGATATGGATCACTCAACCTACAGGCGAACACGATAATCTATAAGCTTACCTGATCCACCTTACACTATAAGAAATCGTATTATTCCATGACAGTCTTCTTAAATACGCGGAATCTTTACACTAGCTTTTGTACCTACACATGATTGTTGATTTAGGTTATGTCTAATTTCTACCATTTGCTTAGACCAAACCGTCATTCTCTTACCACAGTGACATTTTGTTCTCGCTTCTCCATGCAAAGACGCTGAAACGAACATCCTCTAGCATAGAGAGTTTGGAAGGCTCGACTCTCGATCCTTGGTGATCACTCCCTGAAACCATGAGGGCGACGCGAGGAACAATCCCAACGTTGTGATGGGTAAGTTTCCTCTGGATGATTTCTTTGTTACTGTTTTATTCGATTCGGGTGCCGATACTAGTTATGTGTCTGTAAAAGTTAGCCAAATGCTTAAGCGCACTCCAACACTCCTGAACACCAAACACACAGTAGAACAAGCTAATGGTAAAAGTCTTGAAGCCACACATGTAGTTAAAGGTTGTAACCTCGTCTTAGCTGGTCAGACTTTCTCTATCGATCTTATTCCTATCACACTTGGTAGTTTCGACGTTGTTATTGGGATGGATTGGCTATCTCATCATCAAGCGGAGATTGTTTGCAAGGAGAAAATCGTCCGCATTCCTCGTTCTGGTGAGGAACCTCTCATGATTCGTGGCGACAAGAGTGGTGCTGTCGAAGGCATCATCTCCTTCCTTAAGGCCCAGAAGTGTTTGCGAAAGGGCCACACTGCCATTCTAGCGCTCGTTACTGACACATCAACGGAAGAAAAGAGAGTTGAAGACATCCCTATTGTACGTAACTTTCCCGAGGTATTTCCTGAGGAATTACCTGGTCTTCCGCCTCATCGCCAAGTTGAGTTTCAAATCGAGCTAGCTCCTGGAGCAGCGCCAGTAGCTCGAGCACCATATCGTCTAGCCCCATCAGAACTTGAAGAACTATCTACACAACTACAAGAACTCTTGGAAAAGGGTTTCATACGTCCTAGCTCTTCGCCCTGGGGAGCTCCAGTACTATTCATGAAGAAGAAAGACGGTACCTTCAGAATGTGTATTGACTACCGCGAACTCAACAAGGTGACCGTGAAGAATCGTTATCCTCTTCCACGTATTGACGACTTGTTCAACCAATTGCAAGGGTCGAGTAATTACTCTAAGATTGATTTGAGATCGGGTTATCATCAACTGAGAGTCCGAGATGAGGACGTCTCCAAAACAGCATTCAGAACTCGTTACGGCCATTACGAGTTTCTGGTTATGCCATTCGGGCTGACGAACGCACCAGCGGTTTTCATGGATCTCATGAACCGAATATGCAAGCCTTACCTGGATAAGTTCGTTATTGTGTTCATCGACGATATCCTGATCTATTCTAAGAGTCAGGAGGAACACGAGCAGCATCTACGACTTATGCTGGAACTTCTTCGAAAAGAGCAGTTGTATGCCAAGTTTTCGAAATGTGACTTCTGGCTTCGCGAAGTCCACTTTCTAGGCCATGTGGTAAACAAGGATGGAATTCATGTGGATCCATCTAAGGTTGAATCGATCAAGAACTGGCCTGCACCCCGAAAACCAACAGAGATCCGCCAATTCTTGGGTTTGGCCGGATATTACAGAAGGTTTATAAAAGATTTCTCCAAGATTGCGCAACCTCTCACTTCGCTGACTCAGAAGGGTGTCATCTATCGTTGGAGTGATGCACAGGAGTTCGCATTTCAACACCTAAAGGATAGACTTTGTAGCGCGCATATCCTCTCATTGCCTGAGGGCACAGATGATTTTGTGGTTTACTGCGATGCTTCCATCCAAGGACTTGGTTGCGTGTTGATGCAACGTGACAAGGTCATTGCCTACGCATCACGCCAACTCAAGGTTCACGAAAGAAATTACACTACTCACGATCTGGAGCTGGGAGCAGTTGTTTTCGCGCTTAAGATATGGAGACATTACCTGTACGGTACTAAGTGCACCATTTACACCGATCACAGGAGTCTCGAGCATATCTTCAAGCAAAAGGAGTTAAACATGCGTCAACGCCGATGGGTCGAACTCTTGAATGATTATGAATGCGCTATCAAATATCATCCGGGCAAAGCCAATGTTGTGGCCGACGCCCTCAGTCGAAAGGATACCATATCTCGGCGTGTACGTGCATTACAGCTTACCATCCAATCTAACCTTCCCTCTCAGATTCGTGATGCTCAGGTTGAAGCATTGAAAGCAGAGAACATCAGGGCTGAATCCCTACGAGGATCGAGGCAGCGGCTAGAACAAAAGGAAGACAGTGCCTACTATGTAAACGGACGCATCTGGGTCCCACTTTATGGCAACTTACGCGAGCTTGTGATGGATGAAGCACATAAGTCTCGTTATTCGGTACATCCTGGTTTGGATAAAATGTACCATGACCTCAAGACTACGTATTGGTGGCCTGGCATGAAAGCCCACATAGCAACCTACGTCAGTAAGTGCTTGACTTGTGCGAGAGTCAAGTCTGAATATCAGAAACCATCAGGCCTACTTCAACAACCGGAGATCCCGAAATGGAAATGGGATCAAATTTCCATGGATTTCGTTACCGGCCTGCCTAGATCTCAACGCGGAAATGATACCATTTGGGTGATCGTAGATCGATTAACCAAGTCTGCACATTTTCTGGCCATCAAAGAAACGGATAAGTTTTCTACTCTTGCAGACATTTACCTAAAGGAAGTGGTATCAAGGTACGGAGTGCCAATCTCTATTATATCTGATCGTGACGCACGTTTTACTTCTAAACTGTGGCAAGCAATGCACAAGTCCTTTGGCTCACGTTTAGATATGAGCACCGCTTATCACCCGTAGACGGATGGGCAATCTGAATGCACCATCCAAACCTTGGAAGACATGCTTAGGGCATGTGTAATCGATTTTGGTAATGGCTGGGAAAAGCACCTCCCGCTAGTGGAGTTCTCATATAACAACAGCTACCACACCAGCATCCAAGCCACTCCGTTTGAGGCATTGTACGGACGCAAATGCCGATCACCTCTCTGTTGGGCAGAAGTTGGTGACAGCCAAATCACTGGCCCAGAACATGTGGTAGATACCACCGAGAAAATTGCTCAGATACGACAGCGAATGGCGGCAGCTCGTGACCGTCAGAAAAGCTATGCTGATAAGGGAAGAAAACCACTCGAGCTCCAGGTTGGGGATCGAGTGCTACTCAAAGTCTCACCTTGGAAAGGTGTAGTCCGCTTTGGTAAACGAGGCAAACTCAATCCGCGTTATATCGGACCATTCGAAGTCATTGAGAAAATTGGTACGGTAGCCTATAGGTTGAATCTACCCGAAAAACTCAGCGGAGTTCACAACGTATTCCACGTGTCAAATCTGAAGAAGTGTCTGTCAGATGAGACCTTCATAGTTCCTCTCAAGGAACTCACAATCGACGACCAGCTGCGATTCGTCGAGGAACCAGTAGAGATTACTGGTCGAGATGTTAAGATTCTCAAGCATACCAGGATACCTCTCGTTCGAGTTCGTTGGAATGCTCGTCGTGGCCCAGAGTATACCTGGGAACGAGAAGACCAAATGAAACTCAAGTATCCCCATCTGTTTAAGAAAAACGCAACCACTACTGAGGCTGAAGCTACTGCAGAATTTCGGGATGAAATTCCAAATCAACGGGGGGATGATGTGACACCCCAGGAAAATCAGGAAAACAACGCAACTTAACTAGCTTCCTCAGTAACCACGCGCTAAATTTCGGGACAAAATTCTCTTAACAGGGGGAGAATGTGACAACCCTCAATCCGATGTATTCCGTACAATTCTTTAATAATAATTTATGTGCTTGACGACTGTGTGGAATTACTTAACTGCTTTCTGATATCTGTGTTATGCTTACACGTATTTGTTAATATACTAATAGTGTACAGAAAGGTCACTAAATAGTCTGTTATACTTTCCTAAGTGTTAGAAAGTAAAAACGTTACAAAAGTATATAAATAGGACGCCTTACGGATTAATTAAGCACTTAAATGGAACAATGTCAAACCGAACAACCGGACTTTACCCGGAACATAAAAATATTGCCAAACACAATGTTTTCACTTTTCTGAGCCAGTTAGGGTCCTCGAATACCCTAACACCCGTTATATTACACTACACACTAATAACCAATCTAAACCTCTAACCAAACTCCCTAATCACCTAACTAGATGGTTAGAATCCAACTAAATACCCCCCCCCCCTCCAACCAACCGGTCCCCTTAGGGGACACATCTCTTACAACATGGATTATTTTATTTGTCTATGTTTAGTATCAAGAGAACACAATACCCCATGGATAATTAGAAGTTGTGGACTATATGTGTGCTTAAGGGGTAATCACATTCCATTCACCAACACTTGACAAGAAATTACTCTCTCTCCCTCCCCATGATACTCTCGGCCGAACACCCCTCTTGGCACCACCACCCTTTTCGATTTTCCTTCAATCTTTCCAAGCCATACATAGGTGATACAAGGTGCACAACGAAGCTTGGTGCATTCGGAACGCGAAGGACCTCACCCTATTGCTTTTATCCACTCGATTTTCGACTAGAATCTTCCCTAGCCTCGAGCTAGTAGTAAGTTGCTCTAAACGCCTTCTTGATCTTGTCTAGAGTGGTTAATAAGAGTTTTGTCGGTTAAAAATCACTAACATATAAGATCACCAACTAAAAGTCTACTAAAGTGATGAACAAGGTGGTTAATGGATGAATATGTGTGTAAATCATGTAGATCTTGTGTGATTATGATTATTGGTTGATTATCTGATGTTTTACTGATTAATGTTAATGTGTCATGTTGTTGTGGTCACTAAACTTGTTAACGGAATCGATCGAACGCGATTTAGAAGGTTAAACACTTAAAATCAGAATCTGTCCAACTTTTACAGCCAACTTCAGTTGGCTGTAAACAGGTCTTAAACTCAACGAAAAATCGATATTTTGAATCTAAAATATGTTATTATGAAATACGGTTCTAATGGCACCGGAATCGTAATTTTTGGACTCCGTTTACTATTTTTAAAGTGTTAATTTGTAACAGCAACTTAAGCTGAATTTTGACAGGCAATAAATGGGTGTCGTACTTTCAGTCATAACCTGAGTTTTGTGATCAATCGGACCATGAAAATTTTACTGTAGATGACAACTGAAGTATTTGTAATTACCCCACTGGAATTTCGCAAATCGGACTTACGATGAATTTTTAATAAATTGTTTCGTGGACTGTGGTCAGAAATACATAAATCTGAGTTCAGTCCCGAATATGAATTTTTATAAAATGTGGGTAATGAACCGGACCCCGATATTTTTACACAATAAAATATGGAATGTTTATGACATTCTATAAAAATTTGGGAATTTTTGGAATAATCTAACTATTTTATTTAAATGTCCGAAAACAGCCGGTTTTGAGTATTAATACTGAATTGACATAAGTTGTGACTTGCGTGTCTAAATGTCGAGTATGCTATCTGTGAATGATTTAACATGTTATATATGTTATGTGCATTATCGTATGTTTGATTTTGAGTGGGGAATGGACGGGAAACTTAGATGGGCATAAACCGTTACAGTGATACATGTTGTGTGATAGATACGTGTTGGAACTTTGTGTTCTATTTGAAAACCACTAAATAACTAACTGGTAAATCATACTAGGACGTGATTGACCGACCTTGACTGTTAGCTATATCTGAGAGTCTAACCGAGCAAACCGAGGTGAGTTTACACCCTTACTAAGGCATGGGATTCCCGGTGGTTGGGAATGGGATTGAATAACTACTCGTACTATCACTCTATTTATATTACCAACACTACTAGACTACCTACTACTGTCCTCGGATTGAGAAGGGCATGTACGTAAAACCTACGTACACTCACACTTACTACTGTCCTCGGATGAGAAGGGCACGTACGTAAAACCTACGTACACTCACACTTACTACTGTCCTCGGATGAGAAGGGCACGTACGTAAAACCTACGTACACTCATACTTAACACCGTCCTCGGATTGGGAAGGACACTTATGGATACGCCTAGTCTAGTAACATACATAATGGGAAGCCCCCACTAAATATCGTAAAGGTTTGGGAATCAAGGATAATGGGTAATACTTGGTTATGAAACGAACTTCCGATTCCTGATACGAACTCTTTAACTAAACAACCAAACGTAAACTCACTCAACTTTGTTGTTGACTAGTTGTTACATGCCTTACAGGTCACTAAACGCTTGGAGCTTGCACGAGGAAGGAGTCGTTGTGGTGTACGGACATGAACTTATTAAACTAGCGTTTTGAACTTTAACTTATGAACTATGGACTTACGCTTTTGAACTCACGTTTATGCTTCCGCTGTTTAAACTAAACAAGGTTAACTAGCTTTGGTCACCAATCGTATTATGTTTGGTTTTATTTACTTAATTGAGTTGTTCAATATGATTGGTGGCTCGATCCTGGTCACGTCACGCCTCCAGGCGGTGATACCCCGCATGGTGGATTTTGGGGGTGTGACAGAAAAGCTACGCAGACTTAAAGCGTAAACCTCTGAAATTAGAGGTTGGTGATAAAGTTTTGCTTAAAGTATCACCCTGGAAGGGAGTGATGCGATTTGGTAAGAAAGGTAAGTTAAGCCCAAGGTATATAGGACCATTCGAGGTTATCGAATGTGTTGGATCAGTGGCTTATAAGTTGAACTTGCCTGAAGAGCTCAGTGGTATTCACAATGTATTCCACATCTACAATCTGAAGAAATGTTTAGCAGATGAATCGCTAGTCATACCACATACAGATGTGCATATAGATGAGAGCTTAAAATTTGTGGAAAAGCCTTTGTCGATTTAGGATCGACGGGTTAAGAAGCTTCGGAGGAAGCATGTACCTATCGTAAAGGTCAAATGGGATGCCCGTAGAGGTCCCGAATTTACTTGGGAGGTAGAGTCTACCATGAAGGAAAAATACCCTCATTTGTTCCAATAGATCTCGAGGTCGAGATTTCTTTTAAGGGGGTGAGGATGTAACACCTCGAAAATTCATGTCCAGTGAAATAAAGACACGTGTCATGTTATGCAAACGTGTTATAAAAACGGATCCAGATAAAGATGTACGGTAGGATTTAAAAACGTCGACATGTTAATTTATACCTCCGAGCGACCTATTAATAAATCCCTAACCAGGATATATTTAATCAACATCTGAATTATGTATATAAATCTGGCTATCCTAAATAATAAATTGGTTACAACCTTAGACATGGATCCAATATGAATTTCTTGGTATTTCCGACATTAAAAACCTCCCACAAGAATACAAGTTGTGTAAGTGCATGGCTAGGCATGCAATGGCTGACTTCATGGTCCCCATACTGATTAAAAAGCACAAGAGTCGGAGATGTCATAGTTGCATGGTCACAGCCTGAAAGAAAACAAATTTTTGTCCTCTGGCGAAGTCTTACGGACCGTAAAGGTCTAACCTTACGGTCCGTAAGTGAAGGGTTTTTCACATGTTTATCAAAGTATTTTATCCTTATAAAATAAAACGCAGCGGAAAATATTACTTAAAACATGTTTACTTTCAAGATATAAAACTCATTTTATGTGTAAAACCCAATCCCGGATCCATATATGAACATGCATGCTATCAAAAATCAAAACACAACCATAGAGTGTTTAGAATACTACCTTCCAAGGAGTAAAGGATATGAAGATGATGATGCTTCTTGAACGGTTGCCTTCAAGTGTAGAAGACCTCAAGCTTGTATACCCCAAGCCTTCCAATAAACACCTTAAGTTTAGCGAGGATTTCTACACTTATGAACTCACTAAAATTCCTCATGAACAACCATGCTTGGCCGAAAATATGAGAGGAGGTTGTGGAGTTCTTGCACTTGATTTATGAACTTGAAAAAGCCTACTTGATCAACCATACATGACCCGATTTTTAGAGACTAAATTCAAGTCTTACACTTGAAAAATGATCTCCTAAATTGGCACACCTTTGGCCGAAAATTGTAGAGAGTTTACTAGTTCTTCTCAAGTTCATCTTCATCCATTTTTGTCATACAAAATAGATTTAAAGCCTTGAGAGACATTGCCACCATTTTCACCCAATCACCAAACCTCTAGCACATGCAAATGCATGTATTCCTATTGGATTTCAAATGCTTGGGAAGACCACCCAATCAAGGCACATGCAAATGCATGAAACTTTATTGGACCAAACATTTTGGGAAGACCCCATGGGGGGAGGGGGTGGCGGCCTAGTCTTTTATTTAAAAAAAAATTCAATTTTTTCTTTTAAATAATATAAGTCATATATATATGTATTTTATAACTTTTATAAAATATAACAACATATGTTACAAGACTTGTACAACTTTTATTATGTTATTTAACCCATTAAATAACAAAATAAAATATTCTCTCAAAATAAATTATCCATATAATTTATTAATTTGTCAAGTGCAATTATTTAGAAAACCGATTTCTAAATATTCTAAGGTTAATATTTATTTGTTTGATCATATCATAAATAAATATTGTAAGTGTTTGTCTAGCTTGTATTTGGGTATGACTCGACTTGGATCATAACGTACTAGCCACATCAATTTAATATGTGTCTTGGGCATACAGAATCCAACAATCTCCCACTTGCACAAGATACATAGAAGATTGATGCAAGTAGTAAATGACACCTAACTACGGTTTACTACCCCTAATACGTATGACTATATTTCCCATTCAATAACATCATCCTCTTCAAGTCCCTTACTTGAAAATGATATAGGTGAATCTATCATTTATCCTTTCGTTACAGATGTCATGTCAAATCCAGAGACATAGAGTGATCACTCTCTATTGATTTAACTTTAGCAGGCCTTAGACATCTTACTCTCAACGAATAAGAGGAACAAATCCCATCTTGACTACATACGTCTCTCACAATCACCTTGTACCACACCTGAGCTTAGCCTTATGTATTGTCATATTACTAACAGCGAAGAAATAAGTCAAGGTACAATATTTGGTGAATATCAAGACCCAATATATATCTCAGGTCTGAGGATACGATGATATTCTCCTTTACTCAAATTTACTTATGATCAATCACAAATGATTCCATGCAGTAAGATTTGAGGGCGAGTCAATCCAATATTTGTATCCCACAAATATCTATGAACTTTGGTAGCAACACTTTGCTCTATATTCATACCTAATGAATATCCACCAATCCAAGTTCATAATAGTCTTACATTCATATTTTTTCCCACAAGTATGATCGACTACGGACATTTAGAATAAGAAACTTATTCACAGATTTAAACATGCTAAAATTGGAACATAACTCAAAATACCATAAAGAGTTATAATAACAGTTGTTCCAATATCCAAATACAAAATAGATCAAATCCAATCATTAGAATATCGAAGTCCTAAGGCACAAGTATGACCCTTCATGCTTTGCCAGTTCGAGGAGCTTCGTGAGTGGATCCACAATATTTTGATCAGTGTGAACTTTGCGAATACATATCTTTCCCTTTTTCAACTTCATCCCTTATGTAGTTGAAACTCCGCTCAATGTGCCTAGTCTTTCGATGTACACGAGGTTCCTTGATTTAAGCAATCACACCATCGTTATCACAAAGATTTCTAGGGGTCCTGAATGGTAGGGACTACCCCTAGATCGGCAATAATTCAAGTGGCAGATCCACATGAATCATCTCGATCAATGAAGCGGCAATGTATTCTGATTTTGTAGTGGACAATGCTACCCTAATTGTCACACCCCGACCACGTAGAACATACAAAACGTGGCGGAAACATCGGGGAGTGTTGTAACAGAATTAATGTTTCACAACCATGGAAATTTAAGTTTCGTTTTATAGATTAAAAGTGTTACAATGTCTTAATTAAACAAGGAAATACAACATAATTAACTAGTCTTGCATCTTTTATTGTCACTAAAGCCCAAGTCTGCCTATGTGTATCTTGATCATCTTATGCAACAGTTCCTGAAAAACACATGTGAAAATAGGTACGTCAGCATAAAAATGCCTGTGAGATACATAGGTTTTGTGAAAATAGGATTCATGACTTATGTTTGAGAAAATGTTTAGTCATGAACCTTGTTATTTGCTTTGTCTTTTAAATCATTTGAAAAACGATAAGATCAGATGATAAGTATAAATAAATGTAAGGTTAAATGAATAACCAAGTAAAATATGTTTGCATAAGATAAGTTGTTTATAAATCAATGTCTTGTGAAAAGTATGTTATTTGTATGAAATGTGCTATGTCTCAAACTAAAATGATTCAAATAACGTTACGACATGTAATACCATACAAACACTTATATATAGGAAGTACCAGCGGCGTATCCACCATGCTTGTATCATATTACACACGCATCGTTACTTAATCACTTAATCAAACCAAACCAAACAATGTAAAATGTTCATGTCAAGATGTAAATCATGTCAAAATGTCTATGTCAAATATCCATGTCAAATGTCTACGTCAAATATCCAAGTCAAATGTCTATGTCAAATATCCATGTCAAATGTCTATAGTCCAAAAGTAGTCAAGTAATGTATAACCAAAATGATATGTATGGTAAGTAAAATTTAGACTACTTAAACCATAAGTAAAAATGTACAAAACAAAGTATTGAAGTAAAACTTGGTTTAAATCAAAGTTATGTTTTGTAAGATATATGCATGCTATACTGAATATGAACATTTATGCGGTGTTGTGAAAACAATGCACTAAGTATGTAATCAAAATGAACATACATAGCGTGAAATGTCATATGAAACAATGTACTAAGTAATGCACACAATGGGCATACATAGCATGAAATGTCATGTAAAACGATGTACTAAGTAATGCACACAATGGGCATACATAGCATGAAATGTAATGTAAAACAATGTACTATAATGTACTATCAAACATAGCCGGTATATGATGTGAAAACAGGAAAGCATGAAAGTAACAAGTAGGCACATGTGTTCCACCCCAAAATAGTTTGGAAAACAGTAAAAGAGGGGTCTATGTACTCACTTGAGATTGCTCAGAAGTCCTAGGATAACCACCAAGCAAAGCTAGAGATCACGGAATCAAACGGCACCTACTATAGATAACTACATTAATAAACCGGACCTAAATCGGAAGATCGGGTAGCATTAGGGTTTGTAAACCAAACGAGTGTAGAGACTCGTGTCATATGGTTTAACAAAGCCTATATACTAAATGAAACTTAACCTAAGTGTTTACGACCCATTACGACCCGTTTAGGTAGCTTATGCTACTTTAACGCGTCGTTCGCGTTAAACGCGTTCGGACCGCCTAACTAGTCCTATGACAAGTGTTATATGCCTAAACATGTTACATAATCAGTTATGTGACAAAATTTTAGGTTACATATGCTTAATTACCAATTATACATGAAAAGGGTATTCTGGTAATTTACCTAAGGCATATAAACTACCTATCATACAACTACTTAAACGATGTGACCATAGGGTATAACCTCGGAAGGTTATACCCTATACTAGGGTCACCTAATGTGTTTGGTCGGATCCTAATGATCGACCAAACTGGGTCGGGTTCGAAGGTATAGGCGATTTATCAGATCGCCTACCCTACGACCCTAGACAACGTGGTAATCAGTGGGCATAGTCCCAAGGGACTATGACCAACGTGATTACACTCACGTTGCGAAGTTCAAACGAACTTCGCATTGACCATTACTGGTCAACGCTGAAAGTCAAACAAAGTTTGACTTTCTGACTCGAAAAGCAGTAAAATAAGGAAAAGAACGAAAGAATACTTACCCAGGGTCCCCGAATGCTAATCCCGATTCAAGAATCTCAGGTATGAAACAATGGTTTCAACTTAGAGTTTCTAAAATCAGAATTCTAGTAAGTTATGCAATGGGGGGTATGGGGTATTTATAGTTTTAGGTGAACCGTTAAGATCGTTTCATGGAAAACGTGCCATGATCCAACCCGTACACTTGTCGGAAACTCATGGTAGCTAAAAATGGTTCTTATCCGCTGACTAGACGATAGGAAATGTGTGGACACGAATCAACCAGCTGCAACTTGCAACTAGAACAAAGAATCTGGTCCAGATCATGCAGTCGCGTAGCGCGACTGGTAAGGCTTTAGGCGTCGCGCTACGCCACTGCCTCACCTGAATCAGAAAAGTTTCAGAATTTGCAGAAATGGTCCCTGCACGTGTTTAAGGCCTTTTTCGATGCGTTTGAACCCCGTTAACCTCATTTCAAGGCTCTAAAATGAAGTTAAAGTATAGGGAACTCAAAACATGCTCAAAAATATGCCGGAGGTTGGTTCGTTTGGCCGTACGAACGCGATGTTCGCTTAATTACGACGGAATGCGCATAAGCGCGAAAAACGATCCAAATGACGCGACAAATGGATTTTTCTTAAGGCGAACACTAAAATATAATATAGTCATGCTCACATAAATTTTTGGATGTCCGGATGTATTCAGAACGTAAGTTATGCGCGAAAATGCAAACTTGTGCACTTTTTGACACTTTTAGTCCCTGAATGACACAAAAGTTTATTTTAGCACACCGAACCCCTCAAAGCCTATTTCTAAGCTATATAAAGGATATTTATGGTATGTTTAACTTATGGTCATGTTCCGGAATGTCTGTTACAGTTCAAATTGGCATACTTTCACAGTTTGTCAACTTTAGTCCCTGTAAGCGAATTAACTTGTTTTCGGCATACCAAACCTTCCAAAACTTATTTCTAAGTTATGTAAAGGTTATTTAAGGTATGTTAAGCCTATTTCACTATTCCGGAGTGTTTGTTGCATTAAACTGGTTATATTTACGCATCGGTGCGCATATAACCTTCCAGAAAGCGATTTAGAGTTGAAATTGTATGAGAATTGATATGTGCAAATGATACACATATTTTTACAAATCCCAAGTATGAATTATAATATTTCATTGGTTTGGTATTTGTTTGATGGCCGTGAAGGCACAGGTGTTACACTCTCCCCTACTTTAGGAAATTTCGTCCCGAAATTTATTTAGAGGAAACTTGTGAGAGCTTGAAAGCATGAAGTTGAAAAGATCGAACAACATTGGTTATGGTTCTGAACTTCTAGTAACCTTAATAACATTATGCTTTCAATGTAAGAGGGACACTTATATACAAGTATATGAAGCGTCATTGGTGCGTCCACCATGCCTCCATTACATCGTTCTCATTTTGTTATTGTTGTCACTATCGGTTCCTTCACATAATAAATCTTACTGGATTTCTGTGCACTAAATTTCATAATTATGTGCGCATCCATAATTAGAGAATTCCTTGCACAGTTCACACAGTCTATTTTATAATGTGTAGGGTAAAACCAAATGAACAATCCTGTGATGAGCGTGACTTAGACCGCCATAGAGTCCTTTAGACTAAATCAATAAATGATTTAAATAGACTATCAAGGAGTCTGTCCAGCTACATCACTAGATGTCGTCTTTTAACCAAATTGTGAATCAATCTTTTTGACTAGACCACTTAAGGGTCTCCTATGAATCATGGAGCGGTACTTATATAATCCAAGGGTCTTAACTATTACATAGAAGCCCATTGAGGATTGAAGGTAGTACCTTTTGAATATCCTGCTACGAATCCCTCATATGAAGATATGAAAGATTCTGCGAGGATTTGGATAACGAATATCCAGAGTATTAAAAACACAAAAATGTATAAAAGAAAACATAAGATGAATTAACACATAGTCACATAACCACAAAATTATTTAACTAGAAGTTTGTTTTGCTAACAGAGTACATGTATTTAAAGCACACTAGGAATCCATCTCGTGGATTTCATTTGGCACTTTAAACATTATCAAGAATCTAACTATAAAGATAGAAAGATTCAAAAAGAAAATTCGATTTCGATTATAAAGAATCGAAATGTTCGAATTAAGGTACATAAGGAATCCAATTAAGGACTCTGATTTGAATGATGATTATCCACAAGGGTCTAAATATGAAGATAAAAAGATCCCATATGGATTTTAGAAGTTGCAGATGTTTTGAAACCTTGCACTGGATGTGCTTAGGTCAAAACATGATGTAAAATGCTTATGAAGTTGAGATGCCTGATATGTCAAGGCGACATATGAAGCGGAATTTTGAAGGTTAAGTCAATGTATGAGGAAAATATTTTTGAAAACTATGCATGGGGTTCTTTTAAGAAAAAAGTGTTTAACGTTTTTGAAACCTTATATATAATACTTTTGAAATCATAAAGTAGGTGTATTAGATAGATATATTTAAAAATGTTTTAAAATCATGCGAGATGAAATTTTTTTTTTTTTTTGAACTTATGTATAAGGTTTTTAAAAGACATGAATGATGCTTTTCGAAATCATGCACTTGATAAGAAAATGTATGGTGTTAATATTGTCTTCAGACTATATGAAATATTTTGAAATTAAGAAGGTTGGTTTTGATAACATGGCCCATGTTTTTGAAATAACATAAACAATGTATCTAGAAAAATTGTTTTCAAACTTATATGAAATGTTTTGAAATCATGAAGATTGTTTTTGAAATACTTGTACTGTATATGTTGAAAAATCAAAACGTAATGGGTATGAGATTTGAAAATATCCTTAGTTATCCAACCAAAGATTCAAAAGTACAGATGTGCAAAAAGCACGATTACTCATAATTTCACTTTATTTCCTGTACTTCGTTTCTTAGAATGAAACGAGTACTTAGAACTTTCGAGGAAATTATGAGCGATCACTTGAAAGAGAGAATCACAAGAGTAGTTTGTAAGGAACATAGTTCCTTGATGTAGGTATCATAGGAAGAGTCATACACACATGTAATTATACTTGTATATCAGACTTGTGAACAACAACTTTTATTTATGAACGAGACATATTGTTTCACAATACACGAAAACAAAAGAACAAAAGCGTAAGACAGCAACATCCTTTGTTCAGCTGAATGCTCATCCGTGGGTCGGATTTGCATTAGCAAGCTTTGGGCATCGGTTTCTGTAGTGGGTCAGATCCCCACAATTGTAACAGGCACCAGGTGGGTAGTGTGGTCGTGCAGCTTGACCCTGTTGCTGAGCAAGAGGCTGAGCAACTTGTTGAGCCGGGTTCTGAACTGGGCGATTCGGATTAGCAGGGATGCGGCAGGTGTTAGCAAGATGACCGGATCTTCCGCAGTTGGTGCACTGACGACACTGGAGGTGTGGTTGATGATGGCCGTTACACCTGTTGCACAAAGGTGCATTGCCAAAATAAGGCTTCTTGGCTAGTGGTTGCGCAGGCTGATTTGGTGCAGCTTGGGCCTGTGCAGTAATGGCATTGTTTTGGGAAACCTTACGCTTCCTTGCCCTCTTGGATGAACTAGAATCCTTCCCATTCTTGTTTTGACCTTTCTTGCTATCCTCCTTGTCAGACGACTGTTTCTTGCCCTTGTCACCCTTCCTGTGTAATTTATTCTTCCGAATCTGCGACTCAGTCAATGTCGCTGATAACTCGATCGCTTGACGGAGTGTGGCAGGGTTACTACCAGTAAGGATGTCTTGTACCGAGTCAGGTAGGCCGTCGATGTACCTTTCGATAGCTATGTCAAGTGGGGTAACCATTGTCGGGCAAAGCAGACTCAACTCTTCAAACCTGTCAGTATATGCCCTGTGCTCACCACTATCTTGCTTCAACCCATCAAATTCCTTCTCCAAAGCTCGCTGCTCATGACGAGGACAGAATTCCCTCATCATGAGAGCCCTAAGTTCAGCCCATGTCTGTGCTAGAGCAACTTCTGCACCTTGGTCCCTCATAACCCCGTTCCACCATGTCAAAGCCCTCTTCTGAAATACGCTCGAAGCAAACTCGACTTTGCGATTTTCGAGACACTGCACATGGCGAAAAGTATTCTCTATGCTCTCAAACCACTGAAGAAGCCAAGTTGCTCCCTCAGAGCCACTAAACTTGAGTGGTTTAGCCTGATTAAAGTCCTTGTATTTGCATAGGGCATGGTTGTTGTTGTTGGCTTGTTGCCATTGAGCAAAGAGATTTGGAAATTGGGCAGCCATCTGCTGCGCAATAATTTCTGCCAGTTCGGCAGTCTCTATCTGGTTCTCGCGTCGAGGAGGCATTCTAAAAGAGGAAACATGAAAGGAAACGAGTGAGAGAATTAGACGAAAAGAATGAGATGAACAAATCTGATGAAAGCAAGGATAGTGGTCATTTGTTTGTTACTACAAAGCAACAAACGACCTCGGTGATTAATCAAAGTAATTAGGTCAAAAATAATGTATCACGAAGACATGCTCGCCTATAAGTGAACACTCATCCCAAGAATTCCCAGGTAAGCACAACTGGTCTCGCGTCTGATGAGATGTATACGAAGTGCTTGCCTAGACAGAAAACCCAGAATACAGGCATTCACCCTTCCAGTTTGCACGTGTTCACATTATTTAAAACCCAAAACCTTGACGAAGTTTTGAAAACTCAAAGGGGTTCAAAACCATATACTAGAGAGTTCAAAACCTTACAATAGAGGGTTCAAAACCTAGTAATCAATCATCCTAGAACAGATGATTAGTTTTCAAAGCGGTTTTGAAATTTATGTTCTTGTTGTGGTTGTCGCCTAAGGATAGGTGGCAGTATTGTTTTATGACTAAACGCAAGTAAACTCGCGTTAGGGTCCTAGAAAGGTTATAGACTAGGTCAAAGCATTACTAATACCCTAATTCCCTATAACCATTAGCTCTGATACCATCTTTTCTGTCACACCCCGACCACGTAGAACATACAAAACGTGGCGGAAACATCGGGGAGTGTTGTAACAGAATTAATGTTTCACAACCATGGAAATTTAAGTTTCGTTTTATAGATTAAAAGTGTTACAATGTCTTAATTAAACAAGGAAATACAACATAATTAACTAGTCTTGCATCTTTTATTGTCACTAAAGCCCAAGTCTGCCTATGTGTATCTTGATCATCTTATGCAATAGTTCCTGAAAAACACATGTGAAAATAGGTACGTCAGCATAAAAATGCCTGTGAGATACATAGGTTTTGTGAAAATAGGATTCATGACTTATGTTTGAGAAAATGTTTAGTCATGAACCTTGTTATTTGCTTTGTCTTTTAAATCATTTGAAAAACGATAAGATCAGATGATAAGTATAAATAAATGTAAGGTTAAATGAATAACCAAGTAAAATATGTTTGCATAAGATAAGTTGTTTATAAATCAATGTCTTGTGAAAAGTATGTTATTTGTATGAAATGTGCTATGTCTCAAACTAAAATGATTCAAATAACGTTACGACATGTAATACCATACAAACACTTATATATAGGAAGTACCAGCGGCGTATCCACCATGCTTGTATCATATTACACACGCATCGTTACTTAATCACTTAATCAAACCAAACCAAACAATGTAAAATGTTCATGTCAAGATGTAAATCATGTCAAAATGTCTATGTCAAATATCCATGTCAAATGTCTACGTCAAATATCCAAGTCAAATGTCTATGTCAAATATCCATGTCAAATGTCTATAGTCCAAAAGTAGTCAAGTAATGTATAACCAAAATGATATGTATGGTAAGTAAAATTTAGACTACTTAAACCATAAGTAAAAATGTACAAAACAAAGTATTGAAGTAAAACTTGGTTTAAATCAAAGTTATGTTTTGTAAGATATATGCATGCTATACTGAATATGAACATTTATGCGGTGTTGTGAAAACAATGCACTAAGTATGTAATCAAAATGAACATACATAGCGTGAAATGTCATATGAAACAATGTACTAAGTAATGCACACAATGGGCATACATAGCATGAAATGTCATGTAAAACGATGTACTAAGTAATGCACACAATGGGCATACATAGCATGAAATGTAATGTAAAACAATGTACTATAATGTACTATCAAACATAGCCGGTATATGATGTGAAAACAGGAAAGCATGAAAGTAACAAGTAGGCACATGTGTTCCACCCCAAAACAGTTTGGAAAACAGTAAAAGAGGGGTCTATGTACTCACTTGAGATTGCTCAGAAGTCCTAGGATAACCACCAAGCAAAGCTAGAGATCACGGAATCAAACGGCAACTACTATAGATAACTACATTAATAAACCGGACCTAAATCGGAAGATCGGGTAGCATTAGGGTTTGTAAACCAAACGAGTGTAGAGACTCGTGTCATATGGTTTAACAAAGCCTATATACTAAATGAAACTTAACCTAAGTGTTTACGACCCATTACGACCCGTTTAGGTAGCTTATGCTACTTTAACGCGTCGTTCGCGTTAAACGCGTTCGGACCGCCTAACTAGTCCTATGACAAGTGTTATATGCCTAAACATGTTACATAATCAGTTATGTGACAAAAGTTTAGGTTACATATGCTTAATTACCAATTATACATGAAAAGGGTATTCTGGTAATTTACCTAAGGCATATAAACTACCTATCATACAACTACTTAAACGATGTGACCATAGGGTATAACCTCGGAAGGTTATGCCCTATACTAGGGTCACCTAATGTGTTTGGTCGGATCCTAATGATCGACCAAACTGGGTCGGGTTCGAAGGTATAGGCGATTTATCAGATCGCCTACCCTACGACCCTAGACAACGTGGTAATCAGTGGGCATAGTCCCAAGGGACTATGACCAACGTGATTACACTCACGTTGCGAAGTTCAAACGAACTTCGCATTGACCATTACTGGTCAACGCTGAAAGTCAAACAAAGTTTGACTTTCTGACTCGAAAAGCAGTAAAATAAGGAAAAGAACGAAAGAATACTTACCCAGGGTCCCCGAATGCTAATCCCGATTCAAGAATCTCAGGTATGAAACAATGGTTTCAACTTAGAGTTTCTAAAATCAGAATTCTAGTAAGTTATGCAATGGGGGGTATGGGGTATTTATAGTTTTAGGTGAACCGTTAAGATCGTTTCATGGAAAACGTGCCATGATCCAACCCGTACACTTGTCGGAAACTCATGGTAGCTAAAAATGGTTCTTATCCGCTGACTAGACGATAGGAAATGTGTGGACACGAATCAACCAGCTGCAACTTGCAACTAGAACAAAGAATCTGGTCCAGATCATGCAGTCGCGTAGCGCGACTGGTAAGGCTTTAGGCGTCGCGCTACGCCACTGCCTCACCTGAATCAGAAAAGTTTCAGAATTTGCAGAAATGGTCCCTGCACGTGTTTAAGGCCTTTTTCGATGCGTTTGAACCCCGTTAACCTCATTTCAATGCTCTAAAATGAAGTTAAAGTATAGGGAACTCAAAACATGCTCAAAAATATGCCGGAGGTTGGTTCGTTTGGCCGTACGAACGCGATGTTCGCTTAATTACGACGGAATGCGCATAAGCGCGAAAAACGATCCAAATGACGCGACGAATGGATTTTTCTTAAGGCGAACACTAAAATATAATATAGTCATGCTCACATAAATTTTTGGATGTCCGGATGTATTCAGAACGTAAGTTATGCGCGAAAATGCAAACTTGTGCACTTTTTGACACTTTTAGTCCCTGAATGACACAAAAGTTTATTTTAGCACACCGAACCCCTCAAAGCCTATTTCTAAGCTATATAAAGGATATTTATGGTATGTTTAACTTATGGTCATGTTCCGGAATGTCTGTTACAGTTCAAATTGGCATACTTTCACAGTTTGTCAACTTTAGTCCCTGTAAGCGAATTAACTTGTTTTCGGCATACCAAACCTTCCAAAACTTATTTCTAAGTTATGTAAAGGTTATTTAAGGTATGTTAAGCCTATTTCACTATTCCGGAGTGTTTGTTGCATTAAACTGGTTATATTTACGCATCGGTGCGCGTATAACCTTCCAGAAAGCGATTTAGAGTTGAAATTGTACGAGAATTGATATGTGCAAATGATACACATATTTTTACAAATCCCAAGTATGAATTATAATATTTCATTGGTTTGGTATTTGTTTGATGGCCGTGAAGGCACAGGTGTTACACTAATTGTGATCGAGAACCATCTCGATCAGTTTGGAAACTCGTATCCATGTAACCCTTTACAACGAATTCCGAAACTCGCATCCCTGTAACCTTTTACAACGAGTTCTTCTTCACCAGATCCATATATTAGAAATACATCCTTAGTCCTTCTAAGGTATTTCAATATATATTTTTAATAGTCACCCAATGACCGTTACTTACTGGTATCTTCTCGTCATGCTTAAAGCGCATTAACTTGTCCGGTCTAGTGCATATCATTTCATAATGAATCCTATAGTAGATGCATATGGGATTCCTTTCATTCTTTCTTACTCATTCTTTGAGCTTGGACATTGAGACGCACTCAATATTGTCCCCTCTTGAATAGGTTCCAAACCTTTCATAGAGTCTTCTATCTCGAACCTTTTTAGGACATTGTCAATGTATGCACTTAAGTTTAAACCTATCGGGCGCCTTGATCTATCCTTATGGATTCTTTATTCCCAAAATATAGGCGACTTCACCAAGATCCTTAATGGAAAAACAACTTCCAAGCCAGGCTTTTACACCTACCATGGTTGGAATATCATTTCCATATAGTAGAATGTCATCGACATGCAATATTAAGAAAGTAAAATGCTCCCACTAGCCTTCTTATACACAAGCTTTATCGACGTTCTTGATGAATCCATATTCCCTAATCTCTTCATCAAAACGGTGATTTCAACTTCTAGATGCTTGTTTCAATCCATAGATTGATATCTTTAACTTGCATACTTTGTGAGGATGTTTTGGATCGACAAAACTTTCAGGCTTAACAATATAGACATCTTCCTCAAGATATCTATTAAGGAAAGCCATTTTGACATCCATTTGCCAAATCTCATAATCATATTATGCAGGTATGACAAATAATATCCTAGTTGACTTTAGCATCGCCACGGGCGAAAAGGTCTCATAATAATCAACCCCTTGAGTTTGAGTGAAACCTTTTGCTACAAGTCTCGCTTTACAAGTATCCAAGTTACCATGCACATCTGTTTTCTTCCTGAAAACCCACTTATCTCCAACTACTTTGGCGTTAAGAGGTAGTACAACCAATTCCCATACTTGGTTATCATACATGGATTGCATCTTTACGTTCATGGCTTCAAACCATTTGTCATAATCAGATTTTGACATTGCATCATGGTATGTGGTAGGTTCACCCGAATCTACCACGTAGCATCCATCTATGAAAAATCCATATCTTTCAGGTGGACTACTAATTCTACCAGATCTGCGAACGTTTTTGTGTGCTTTGATCAACCACTTGATCATTTTCAACAACCTCTTGTTGAGTGCTAGTTTTAACCAAACGTGTATCGGCTTGTGGTTCTTGATCCTCATCAAGGTCCACTGTTCTACTAATTCCTTCCACAAGGAACTTAGCTTCCAAGAACTCAGCCTTTAGAGCAACAAATACCTTTTGCTCTGTTGGATTGTAGTATTAATATCCTATACCGTCTTTAGGATATCCTACAAAGATACACTTAGTGGATCGTACTTTTATTTGGGGTGTATTGCTTCACAACCCCATACCTTCAAATATGATAATGATGGATCCCTTCCATGCCATATTTTAAAAGGTGTCTTATCCACTTTCTTGGTTAAGGCCACATTTAATATACGGGCCATTGAGAGCAAAGCGTAACACCAAAATGATAGAGATAATGTGCTCCTAGCCATCATAGATCGAATCATATCCAAATAGAGTTTGATTTTGTACTTCACCTTTTGAAGGCTTTGAACATTTCAAAACTTCAACTTTGTGTCTTAACAAGTACACATAACCATAACTACTATAGTTGTTGGTAAAAGGTAATGAAGTATCTATCACCATTCCTAGTCATTGGCTTAAAAGGATCACATACATTCGAATGTATGATACCTAATAAATCTTTTACCCTTTCCCACTAAAGGGTTCCTTAGTCAATTCACATGTATCAAATGAACTAATTTCATTTGTCTCCGAGAGACCATTCTTTCGAAGTATTTACATGTGACATCTGTTTATATGACTAAGGCGATAATGCCAAAGATAGATCTTACTCAAATCCATTTTGAGTTTCTTGGTGATTCCTTGGTACATTAAACTATCAAATGATGTATTATTATGAACCGATTCATAAATACCATTTGAAGGCATAGGTTTAAAGTAAAACATGTCATTTATCGAAATATAAATGTCACTGTTTACTAACTTTAACTCAAAACCATATTGTCTTATAAGGAAAACTTGAATAATGTTCCTAGTCAAACTAGGAGCATTCAAGACATTTTAAAACAATTTCCAAACTATTTGGAAGTTTTAAAACATAGTCTCCTTTCTTGTAATGTTTATTTCTTTTGAACCTTTTGCAAAGAATTGCAAACATGAGTTCCACATCCGGTCTCTAATACCCATGTGTTAGAAGAAATAACATTAAGGTCAATATGTATCATTAAGATTGTACCTGAGGTTTGCCTAGCATCCCTCTTGTTTTTCAACTCTTTGAGATAGGTTGGATAATTCCTGTTGGACCGTGTGCGTGACCCTAAACGTCAGTAAAGCAGTTCATCTTCGTTTACAGAGGCGGAATCAAAGTAAACGGAGTCACAACAGCTTTGTTCCTTTTAATTCTTTTCTATTAAAGCTTTCCTAAGTCTTTTACAATCAATTCTAACAAAATTTCGGCAGCACCTCGACTCACACACAAACATTCAAGACCTATCGCTTCAAATGACACACACACCTATTTATAGACCTAAGGGTTTCGCTTGAACATGACAAGCGAATAGGTTTCGCTTGAATGTGCACAACATCAGTTTCAAGCGAACTCTGATCACTAGGTTTCGCTTGAACTACACATAATATCCTTTCAAGCGAAACACCCTATATAACATATAAAACCCTAAATTTTGACCTATTGTGTGTTCATTCATTCTATCTAGACAAAAGACTTGTTAAACACGAAGTCAACAAACACTAAGTGCACCAACAGACTCCCCCTTGGATGTTGACGAAGTCTTCGGCATTGAGTCTTCAGTCTTTGTCTCTTTCCAAATTTTGTCTTTGACATTGTAAAGCTCCCTTCAATCTTTATCTTCAAACTTTAATCTTCAATCTCCCCTTAGACTGTTGATCCAGAATTCTGACTCCCCCTTTCACAGACTCCCCCTCTCAGTAAACTAGGGCTTTAATTCTGGTTCAAACTCTGACATTTTCATTTCCATGGGATTCCTGTTACCTGCATATACTCTTCCCAAATATAAGATATATGACAATAACAGTTTCAATCCAAATTTACCTTTTAACCTTCAGTGTTAGAAATCCACTTAAGTACTCAGGTCCAAATTAATGACCCTGATTACTCAATTAATCTACCAAGTCCAACATAATGACCTTGGTTGATCAGAGATAATACACACTGACATTCAATTCAATTTGTTTTTCTGAAAATTTACAAGTTTCAAATTAATGAACTTGCTTCAACTTTTCAACTTTCACAAATTTATCATGTTTAGCTCCAAACTCATTGTCCAGCCCAGAAATCTCCTACATCTGCTTCAATTCGAATCCGAAGATCAACTCTCCACTTTGGTTTGTCAAAAATAAAGCAAAAATGTAAAATCTTTTTGGATTTTAATAAAGTTTCTAAACTAGAAATGGAATATCAAACTAAAATGCAGTAAAAGTAAACTATTTACAAACATATTTTTGGTTAAGCTTGTTAGGGAATCATATCAGCTATTCGACAAGTCACAAGTACCGTTAAGCTTCAATTACATACTCAGAATTAAACAATTCGCGTAGATTATCGATAGACTGATCCACTTAAATTCTCACACAATTTTCAATCTGTCCAGGATACGGATTTAGTGTTTTAAAGACTTAAACTTATACATGTGTCCCACCTCTTGAATATACTCCCGTATCCAGATCCCAATATTCAGTCTTACAGGTAATTATAACACAAATGATATCTGTAAGGGGTTAATAAATTATGAAGAATTATGAGAGCTCAGGTCAGAACTACCGTTCAGCAGAGAGATCATAACTCAACCTTTGGGTGTGTCCCCATTAGAGGATCTTTTTTACAACAGCATTGCTAAGCAATTTTATTGTCTTATCATATATGCTGAGGGTGATGCTATGTTTCAAGCATTGCGGAAAGTATTATTCGAGGACTAGGTCAGAACTTCCATTCAGCAGAAGTCCTGGAATAATACCCCAGATATCACTGAGTATAAAGACCTAGTATATCAGAAAAAGGAATCTTTCAAACAAGATTTCAGGGGTTACCTATATATCCAAGTAGTGTTCCCCACGAAATAAGCAAGTAAGATTTAAGTTTATATCCCGAACAAACCTACTAAATGTGCAAAAACCTATCGGCACATCATCAGCGAGACTGTTTAATTCCATTTCTTTAGCATACCGTAACTGTCAAGCCGATGTACTATCATTTTCCCTTTTTACACAATCTCTTTTCTGGTTTTCTATTGTTTTTGGTTTTTGAAAAATATCTCATGTTTTTGTATTTTTGTCATTTTTATTGTTTTTGTATTTTCTGAAAATATTACCCTATACCTCCCCCTAAATACCAAAACAGGTAAAAAATCGACAAACCATTGCAGATTGCTTCTCAACTTCATCTACAATGTCTCCTTCATCAATGCCAATAATCTCCTCCAACACCGATAAAAGCTTCATACCATTCAGTTTTAGCAAATACTGAAAACGAGTTTTGTCAAATGCTTTGGTATGTAAATCAGCTTTTTGATCGTCAGTGTGGATTTTCTCAATTCGTATCAACTTCTTCTCGAAACAATCGCGAATGAAGTGATGACGAATTTCAATATACTTGGTTTTAGCGTGATGAACTGGATTTTTAGTAATGTTAATCACTGCCTCATTATCAACAAAGATAGGGGTGTTTAGAAATTGCAAACCGTAGTCGCGCATCTGTTGCTGGATCCACAAGATCTGTGAGCAGCAGCTGCTAGCAGATACATACTATGCTTCACATGTGGATAAAGCCACAGAGGTTTGCTTTTTGCATTGCCAGGTGACCAATCGTGATCCAAAGAACTGACACCCTGCTGTTGTTGATTTAGCGTTAACTTTGCAGCATCCGAAATCAGAATCGGAATAACCTTCGAGCGTAAAGTCGCCATCTTTTGGATACCACAACTCCAATGATGGAGTTCCTTTCCGGTAGCGTAATATCCTTTTGACTATCACCATGTGCGATGCTCTCGGGTTAGATTGAAATCTTGCTGCTGTCACACCCTGGCTTTGCGGAAGCGTGGTAAATTTTGGTGTGACTTCTTAATACCATAGCTTAATCATACCCAAGCTATATGAATTAAAAAAAAACATGCAAGATCATCCATTAAGTTTTGAAAACCAAATACAGTACCATTGTTTTAACGGGAACATACCCTAACAACCATAACCTTGTTCAACAGACATTACAACTTAAAATATAACATAAACATGGTTTAAGGATTGTGTCTTGTCCAGGAAAGAGACACATCCCCTAAACCCCGGATGACCTCGGAAACTAGTGCAGCGGAAAACATGCCATACCGTGCCAGATCCCTTTTAATTTCCTGAAATACATGTAAGTTGAAAAATCAACAATAATGTTGAGCGAGTTCATGTGTAAGTGAGTATGTAAAACACTTGTGAGTATAAAAATAGTCTTGGTATGTAGCAAATAAGGGAATTGAGATCACCAATGGTTTGCAAGGCCACTGATATATGTGAAGTGCAAATAGGGAGACTCAAACCTAGCAGATTTCGCCACGGCATTAGTATGTGGACAAAGTCACCCCGAGGTCCGTTTCTAGTTTGGCCTGGGGCTGGGCTCGCTACACCCAGATAGATCTACCGCTCCTGTCCCTCGGTCCCGACATGAGGACTAATGGCCTCATATTGCTCCTACCCACTCACATGATCTGAGTAGTAAACCTCCTTACGCTAACCATACCGTGTATAAAGTACTCGTAATCATAGTAACATGTATTTCACCCCCGCAGTTAAGAAAACTGAAAACAGTTAGAGAAAAGGGGGACATGAACTCACTGTCGGTGCGTCTCTACAAAGTACTCCAAATCAGGCAGCTGTGCGACGACCTACAAGTGCTAATTCTATTAGACGGACGGCCGTGCCTTAGCTTTATAGTTTAAGTTTTTGGGAAATAGTTAGACAACTATTTCGTGTTTATGTTCTGTATATACTTGGTAGTTAATCTCCTTCCCAAGGATGGGGGATTCAATACATGTGCGTTCAAATTATATCATTAAGTCTCACTTAATATGTATATATTTCCAATTCCAAAATATAAGTATTTTTCTCAAAAATATTATATTTTCATTTCTCATAAATCTTCTCCAATAATACGTTGTTAAAATACGCGTTCATAAATATTTCCGTAAGTGCGTAAGTTACGTTTTAACAATCGAGTGGTAATATACTTACCTGTGTAACTTATATATTTATGGTGAAAGCGTTCGTATTATTTTGGATTTGTTAACGTTCGTAGATATTATTTTTTACTCTAAAAATAATATTTATGTATTTTCACAAAATAATCATAAACAGTGTGTGAAAAATATATATTTATCACGTTAAATTTTGTGAAAATCCCACCTCCGAATATTTAGTAAATAAAGTCATGGCGAAATTTATATTTCGAAAACATGTCAAAAAGTAATTCTAACACTTGTAGTGTAAATAGTTCTAAGTGTTAGGTTTTTAGAAAAATTTCGCCAGAGTTTCCTCTGTAACTGGAGGTGGCCACGCTTTCAAGCGTATCATTTTCTTTTACAAAATCAATTTCAACAACTTCCCTATTCAATCAAACAATTTCCGACACATCAAACTAGTCGACAAGTATGTAAATCGCATAATCGCATGAACTTGTAGTTTTTCCGAAACTATAGTGTAAATCCCATTATATTTTGTGGATCTTTATATAAAGTAATTTTGATCTCGTAAAAACCTCGTTTTTAGAGAAATCCGTCTTTACAACTTCTCGTCCTCTTTTACAAAGTTTGTTATTTTGTCGAAACTTTTCATTTCACAAGTGTTTACACACTTGTGGTTTATAAAAATCATACTTGTTAGTGTAAGATCCGTCTTTTAGAAAACATGATTTCTTTGACGCTTGGTCCTTCGAAAATACCACTTGCAGATGCGTAGATCTGCTAGTTTTAAACATCATTGTACAAGTTATAACACTTTTACACAAGTAAAACATTTTTACACAAGTTCATGTTTCATGTGTGGTAGAGTTTCACCTTTTTAACCCTTGTTACTTCTAAAACAAGCTTATGTTAAGATCCATGATCTTACCAAACCGGGTTAAACGATGATCCGAGCTACCACATCATAGATCGGGCCTAAATAATCATACATTTCAAATACTACAACATTTACACAACTTATGTGCTATTAACCCCCATTCTTAGTGTTTTAAGTAAACTTTAAAGCATCTTCATGTAAGATTCCGAGTTTTAACCGATAAAAATCCTTTTAACCACTTTAGAATAGTTCAAATACGAGTTTTAAGTATTATACCTCTAGCTCAAGGCTAGGGAAGGATCTTGACGAAAATGGCGTGGATAAAAGCTAGATAAAGAGGTCCTTCGCGTTCTGCTTGCTCCAAGACTCCTTGTATACGACCCTCGACACTTGTATGGACTTGGAATGTGATGAACAAGAACCGAAAAATTGATGGATGGGTAGGGGATGTTCGGCCGAAAGCTTGAAGGGAGAGAGAGAGAGTTGTGAAATGTTGTGTTGAGTTTGGATGATTATGTGTGTAATTAGATGATCTTATAGGCAAGGTTTTAGAGTTATTATCCAATGGTTCTTGTGTCATGTAGATATTAGGCAAACTTAGATTATGGAAATCTTGCAAGGACAAGATATGTCCCCTTGGGGACGGTTTTGGTTAGGGGGGGGGGGTACCTAGTTCGAATCCAACTAGATAGTAAGTATTAGTTAGGTTAAGTTAAGTAGTTAACTCGGTTACTTGTGTGTAGTGTGTTATGACGGGTGTTAGGGTAGTCGGGGATCCTAACTGGCTCAGAAAAAGATAAATAAGGAGAATAACAATATTTTCATGTTCCGGGTAAAGTCCGGTTGTTTGGTTGGATAGTAATCCGTTAAAGTGTTAACAAAGCTTTAAAGTGTCGTTATTACTCTCTTTAGTGACACAGCTTATTCCTGACACTTTGGAAAGTGTCTAGTAATATTTTTCTCATGTTTTGGCACTTTATTAGTTAGCTAAAAGCTGAATTGTTATGTAAAGTGCTGAATTTTGTACTTTAAGTACGTTTTAGGCACATCCAGTCACTGTGACTTATCCCTAGAGACGCAGTTCTATAACCCTTATATCCCTACACTCACCATTAGTGTAGCAAAAGTATTTCTGGCTCATACAGGCCTTAGAGGCAGTGTTTGCCTGATGCTGGCTTTATCAGCATGTTCAGTAGGTTATCCGTTATAGTGCTACTGTGCTTTTTGTGCATCATGTTTGTCACTAAGGTGCTATAAGCAGAATATGGAGTGACAGCAAATAAAGTATGATGCAAGTAAGTGCATGTATCAGTATGCAAGTAGCAGTTTATCAGCAATTTCAGTTAAGCACAGTAATTAAGCAGCAATTAATCATTAATTAAATCGTACGGATACCTGGTTTAGTGAGGGTTGTCACATTCTCCCCCCGTTAAATAAATTTCGTCCCGAAATTTAAGTTCTGCTTGTAGATGCAGGGTTCTTAGGAAAAAGGTGGGGGTATTTCTCTTTCATCCGGTCCTCACGCTCCCAGGTGAACTCAGGACCATGTCTGGCATTCCAACGAACTTTGACGAGTTTGACACTGCTCCGGCGGGTCTTGTTCACTTTCCAATCCGTGACCTCAACAGGTTCTTCAACGAAGTGGAGCGTGTCGTCAACATGAATCTCGTCGGTGGGAATAGCAACGGTAACTTGAGTTGGACTTTTCTTTAGGTTGGATACATGAAATGTATCGTGAACACCATTCAGTTCAGCAGGTAGGTCCAACTTGTATGCTACTAGTCCTATTCTTTCCAGAATTCTGAAGGGACCAATGTAGCGCGGATTTAACTTCCCACGCTTTCCGAAGCGTGCCACCCCCTTCTAGGGTGAAACTTTCAATAACACCATTTCTCCAACTTGGAATTCCACATGTTTCCGGTTTAGATCCGCATAGGCCTTCTGTCTGTGGCGAGCTGCTTCGATGCGTTTAAGAATCTGTGCGATCTTGTCTGTCGTCTCTTGGACGATTTCGGGACCAGCAAGCTGCCTATCACCCGCGTCAGCCCAACATAGGGGTGATCGGCACTTGCGTCCGTATAGGGCTTCAAATGGCGTGACACTAATACTGGTGTGGTAGCTGTTGTTGTATGAAAATTCGACCAAAGGTAAATGTTTATCCCAGCTACTGCCCAAATCCATAACACACGCTCTCAGCATGTCTTCCAAAGTCTGTATCGTTCGCTCGCTCTGGCCGTCAGTTTGCGGATGAAACGCAGTGCTCAGATTCAATTGTGAGCCAAAGGCTTCTTGGAAGGATTGCCATATTCTTGACACAAACCTTCCGTCTCTAACAGAGATGATTGAGAGAGGTACTCCATGGCGCGCGACGATCTCTCTCATGTAAATTTCAGCCAATTTGCTAGTGTTATCCTTCTCCCTGATGGGTAAGAAGTGTGCTGACTTTGTTAAACGATCCACTATCACCCAGATAGTGTCATGGCCTCTTGGCGTTCTTGGCAATTTCGTAATAAAATCCATGGAGATTTGTTCCCATTTCCACTTGGGAATCTCAGGTTGTTGTAGAAGTCCTGAAGGCTTCTGGTATTCCGCTTTAACCTTAGCGCACGTTAAACATTTGCTCACGTAAACAGCAACATCACCTTTCATCCTAGGCCACCAATAATAATCTTTGAGATCCTGGTACATCTTATCCGCTCCAGGATGGATAGAGTACCGTGATTTGTGAGCTTCATCAAAAATAACTTTCCTTAAACCACCAAACAGAGGAACCCAAATCCTTTTCTCGAAGCATAACGTTCCTTCCTCGTTTGGTACCAGTAGCTTCTCCATCCCACGGAGATATTCTTCTTCAAGGTTTCCTTCTTTGAGGGCTTCTTTCTGCGCGGCACGAATGCGCAAGGAAAGATCGGTTCGAATAATCATTTCCAAAGCTCTAACCCTTATGGGTTTGATCCTCTCTTTTCGACTTAGGGCATCGGCGACCACATTCGCCTTCCCTGGATGATACTTTATCTCGCAGTCGTAGTCATTCAACAATTCAACCCATCGTCTTTGCCTCATATTCAACTCCTTCTGGTTGAATATATGCTGTAGGCTCTTGTGATCTGTAAAGATTGTACACTTTGTACCATAAAGGTAGTGTCTCCAGATCTTTAATGCAAATACCACTGCGCCGAGCTCCAAATCGTGTGTGGTATAGTTCTTTTCGTGCACTTTCAGTTGACGTGATGCGTAAGCAATAACCTTTTGGCGTTGCATCAACACACAACCCAATCCTTGACGCGATGCGTCGCAGTATACCACAAAATCATCAGTACCTTCCGGTAGAGCTAAGATTGGCGCATTGCAGAGCTTATCTTTCAATATCTAAAACGCTTCATCCTGTTTGATTCCCCAATCAAACTTCTTATCTTTCTGGGTGAGGAGCGTCAATGGTTGAGCGATCTTCGAAAAATCCTCAATGAACCTTCGATAATAGCCAGCCAAACCCAAGAATTGTCGAATCTCGGTTGGCGTCTTTGGCGTTTCCCAATTCTTGATCGCTTCAATCTTTGTGGGATCAACATGGATTCCATTTCCATTAACCACATGTCCAAGAAATTGGACTTCTCGTAGCCAAAACTCGCACTTAGAGAACTTGGCATACAACTGTTCCTTCTTCAGCAACTCCAAAATAGCTCTTAGATGTTGTTCGTGCTCAGCCTTTGTTCTTGAATAGATCAAGATGTCGTCGATAAACACAATCACGAACTTGTCCAAGTACGGCTTGCAAACTCTATTCATCAAGTCCATAAAGACTACAGGTGCGTTTGTCAGACCAAACGGCATAACAAGGAACTCGTAGTGTCCATAACGAGTTCTGAAGGCTGTCTTTGGGATACTTTCCTCTTGTATCCTTAACTGATGGTATCCAGATCGAAGATCGATCTTTGAATAAAAGCTTGAGCCTTGCAATTGATCAAACAGATCATCGATTCTTGGCAGAGGGTATCTATTCTTGATCGTCAGCTTGTTCAGCTCCCGGTAGTCAATGCACATTCGAAAACTACCGTCCTTCTTTTTGACAAACAGGACCGGAGCTCCCCAAGGCGAGAAGCTTGGTCGGATAAAACCCTTGTCTAACAACTCTTGAAGTTGTGTCGACAGTTCCTGCATCTCAGACGGAGCAAGTCTATACGGTGCCTTAGCCACAGGCGCGGCGCCTGGAACTAAGTCAATGCGGAACTCTACTTGTCTCTGAGGTGGCAGTCCAGGTAAGTCCTTTGGGAAGACTTCTGGATATTCCCTCACGACAGGGATGTCTTCTATTCTTGGCTCAGCAGCCTTCTTATCCACAATGTGTGCCAGGAAGGCAACACATCCCTTCTGCAAACACTTTCGCGCTTTCAGGCAGCTGATAATTCTTAACGGCGTATCACGCTTCTCTCCGTGAACCACAATTGTCTCGCCATCTTCGGTTGGGACACGAACAATCTTTTCATGACAAACTATCTCAGCCTTGTTGCCTGATAACCAATCCATTCCTACCACCACGTCGAAGCTTCCCAACTGGACTGGTAGTAGATCTAAAGCAAACTCACGCTCTCCTAATTCGATCACACAACCTCTGATAACTTCATTGGCTTCTACTAACTTCCCATTGGCCAATTCGATTGAGTAGGGAATATCTAACTTATTAGCGGCTAACCCAAGCATATTCTTAAATTCTAACGACACGAAGCTATAATCGGCACCAGTATCGAATAAAACGGATGCATAGCGTTGATTTACAGGGAACGTACCAGTAACAACATTGGGGTCCTGGCGCGCTTCCCTAGCTTCGATTTGGAACACTCTTCCACGGGCTTGGTTTAACTCTGGGCAGTTTTTCTTAAAATGCCCGATATCACCGCAGTTATAACATCCAAGTCTTTGCCCGTTTCCACCTCCATTTCCAGCTTGGTTGTTGTTTTGGTTTGCATTGCCAGCTTGGTTTGCAAAGTTGCCTCGATTCCCGTTTCCTCCATAGTTTCCTTGTGGGTGATTACCACCACGATTGTTATTCCTACTCCCAACTCCTCCCTGGCCTCCCCGGCCAGCACTAGCCCAACAAGAATCCTTCAAGTGGCCCGGCTTTCCACATGCTTCGCATACTTTCACACTACAATGGCCAGTATGATGGCGTTGACAGATATTACACTTGGGCTGGGTGCCCTGATATCCTTTTCCTTTCTTCCCACTACCAGCTGTTCCTCCTTTCTTAACCGCCACACTGGCGCCCTGCTTGAAGTTTGAGAACTTCCGTTTGCTACCTCCTGATGACTCGACGTGAGTCTCTTTCTTCTTATGCTCAGCATCATCAAACTTGTTTAGGCGAATGGCCTCCTCGGTGAGAGCCACGCTCAAATCAATCGCCTCAGTAATGGTTGCAGGCTTGGATGAGGTTACCATGCTTATGATTTGAGGAGCTAGTCCCCAAATGAAGCGTTCAATTCTCTTGAACTCAGGAGTGACCATGTAGGGTACCACATGCGATAAGCCATAGAACCTTTGAACGTATTCTGCGATCTTTGGACCGTCCATTTTCAAGTGCCAAAACTCGGTCTCCAATCTCTGGATTTCTGCGCGGGAACAATACTTTTTGCGCATAAGTTCCTTTAGTTCGGTCCAGGTCAGCGCGTAGGCAGCAGCTTCGCCTAGTGTCTGAACTTGTAGATTCCACCAAGAGAGGGCTCCATCCAAGAATAGCCCTGAGATATAGGTGACTTGCTGATCTAGCGCGCATTTGCTCATGCGAAGAACAGATTCAGTCTTCTCGGCCCAACAAACAAAGGCGACAGCACCTCCTGTGCCATCAAAGTTGACCGGCTTGCAGTCTAGAAACTGCTTGTAAGTGCATCCATGAGGTGGATTATTGTTGTTGCCAGTGTTGCCAGAGTTGCTTCCACTAGTCCCTCCTTGAGAGGCGGCGTAGTGTGCAATGGCAGCAGCGATCATTTGCTGGAGTTCTGCCTCATTGGTAGGCAACGGCGTTTGACGTCTTGGCGGCATCTTCTAAAAGATGTGTTTACGTCGGTCAGGTCATAGTAAGTAGAGTGTACGTAAGTATACAACAATATCAACACATAACATCTCATGTTATCAATCACATAACATCTCATGTTATAAATAGATCACCCATATTGATAGCTTCTGCAATGGTTGAGGGCTTTGAGGTAGTAACCATACCCCTGATCTGGGGTGCAAGTGTCCAAATGAATCGTTCAATCCTTTTGAACTCTGGTTTGACTAAGTAGGGGGGCGACCCTAGATAAGTCGTGCGATCGCTGGACAAGTTCAGGAATTTCTGGTTCGTCCATTTTCAAATTCCTGAACTCCACCTCAAGCTTCTAAATTCTAGTCAACATTTCTTCTCAATCGTTTCCTTGAGCTCGTCCCAGCTCAGTGCATAAGCAGCGTCTGTGCCAAGGGTCTGAACCTGGAGGTTCCATTAAGAGAGTGTGCCATCTAGAAATATCCCCGAGATATAGGTAACACTCTGTTGGGGCGAACAGTTACTCATTCTTAGAATGGAGTCGGTCTTTTCGGACCAACGAACAAATGCAACGGCGCCTCCTGTCCCGTCAAAGTTCAAAGGCTTGCAGTTCAGGAACTGTTTATAGGTGCAGCCAGTTGGAGGGTTATTTCCAATAATGCCATCGTTGTACTTAGAGCGGAGGGCTTCATGTCGTGCATTTATCTGTGAGATGCGTTCTTGCAACTCGGCTTCTGTCCTTGGCAACGTACTGGTGTTTGTGTCACGTCTGGGTGACATTCCCTTTTGTCGAAGTGGTGTGAAGCGGGTTAGACAATGTTTCAATTGTCTACGAGGTGTATATAGCAACATAAGCCATCATGTAATCACCCAATTTCACACGCAAATATACTCAATGTATGAGTGGGGAAATAAATTTCTGAGCCTTCACATAGGCTTGCCAATTTGGCTTGTTGCTTGTAATAGAATGAACTCGAGGCTACATCGCCTCGCCTTGGTCATTCGTGTTTTAGATATTTCCTGCTACATTGGTTTTCATTAGCTTGACCCGCAGAGTCCACCAGGATTTCTGTGCACTACAAGTCGTTATTACGTGGGCCCCCGTAATAATAAATTGTCTTGCACAGTTACCCCAAATTTTCTCTCGTCCAAGCAGATGATCAATCAAGGAGCAACAGCAGGTGCATCGGCATGAACAGGGTCATGCTACAATGCGGGGTCAGGAGCAACGCCTGGCTCAGGGGCCACGGCTGGCTCCGGATCAAAAACTCCATCTCAAGATCAGCTGGATCAACAAACACAGGGGTTACAGGATCCTCCAAAGGCTGGTCTAAGTGCATGAACTCAATGTCATGGTCTGGATCAAAACCAGGTGGAAAAACAGAATCGTCCTCAATATCGCGATCAAACTCAAATCTATGTGCGAGAACTGGGGCAGCTGATGACGCCATATCAGGGTCGGCGTCGTGTGAGTGGTGCTGCACTCCCTGTATGTGCAAAGATGCGGATGTCAGAAACTCAAATGAGTCTGGGATAGGGGAATTGGCATGAGTTTCCCCTGCAGAAGCGTCCGCATGCAGTAGTCTAATACCAGCAGCAATAGGGTCCTGCCCTCGAATGGGTCCTCCTCTAGTAGGTCGTTATCGTCGTTAGAGGCCATGTTGGGGGGGGGGCATATCATCAACAGGATAAGCGGCAAGGGGGCACAGGAGCAGGGATCACCGCGAGTGGCAAACTCCCAACAAGATGGCCATCAGCAGGCTCTGCTACGACTTCAGGCAGCGCAAAAGGGCTGAAAGTCGTCATTGTCTGTGCCGGTAGTATCGGAAATGTACACCTCGTGCTTCGATGAAACTATGTCGTCTGACACTATGGCCATGGGATTCGTAGTGTCCATCTTTCTAGTATATGATGAAAGCATGATGTTTGTAACACAAACGCATATACGTATAATAATCAATCATATAATCATATAATCACATAAGTCACCAAGTAAGCATTCAAATCATTCTCCTAGTCCCACTAGCCAATTTCTCCCAGTCTCGAAGACTGCTCTATCCTCCACCTCGACCTCTTAGATCGAGCCTCGGTCCCCTTGACCGAGCCTCAGCCTTCATGACTGAGCCTACTCTTCCTAGCCAACTACCTTGGTCACCTAGACCAAGCCTCGATCCTCCAGACCGAGCCTCAGCCCTCCAGGCTGAGCCTATAATAAATCAACGTGCTCAACTACCTCGGTCACCTAGACCGAGCCTCGATCCTCCAGACCGAGCCTCAGCCCTCCAGGCTGAGCCTATAAATAATAAAATGTGCTCAACATTTGTTTGTAAAAAGTTTTGGATCTGGTCTTAAGTGGTATGCAGTAAAATGTTTTCGTGAGAGCCCTAGTGATCATAGTCTAGACTCGAGAAGGAATCCTAGTTCGCTATGATCAGAGCTCTGATACCAAGCTGTCACACCCTGGCTTTGCGGAAGCGTGGTAAATTTTGGTGTGACTTCTTAATACCATAGCTTAATCATACCCAAGCTATATGAATTAAAAAAAACATGCAAGATCATCCATTAAGTTTTGAAAACCAAATACAGTACCATTGTTTTAACGGGAACATACCCTAACAACCATAACCTTGTTCAACAGACATTACAACTTAAAATATAACATAAACATGGTTTAAGGATTGTGTCTTGTCCAGGAAAGAGACACATCCCCTAAACCCCGGATGACCTCGGAAACTGGTGCAGCGGAAAACATGCCATACCGTGCCAGGTCCCTTTTAATTTCCTGAAATACATGTAAGTTGAAAAATCAACAATAATGTTGAGCGAGTTCATGTGTAAGTGAGTATGTAAAACACTTGTGAGTATAAAAATAGTCTTGGTATGTAGCAAATAAGGGAATTGAGATCACCAATGGTTTGCAAGGCCACTGATATATGTGAAGTGCAAATAGGGAGACTCAAACCTAGCAGATTTCGCCACGGCATTAGTATGTGGACAAAGTCACCCCGAGGTCCGTTTCTAGTTTGGCCTGGGGCTGGGCTCGCTACACCCAGATAGATCTACCGCTCCTGTCCCTCGGTCCCGACATGAGGACTAATGGCCTCATATTGCTCCTACCCACTCACATGATCTGAGTAGTAAACCTCCTTACGCTAACCATACCGTGTATAAAGTACTCGTAATCATAGTAACATGTATTTCACCCCCGCAGTTAAGAAAACTGAAAACAGTTAGAGAAAAGGGGGACATGAACTCACTGTCGGTGCGTCTCTACCAAGTACTACAAATCAGGCAGCTGTGCGACGACCTACAAGTGCTAATTCTATTAGACGGACGGCCGTGCCTTAGCTTTATAGTTTAAGTTTTTGGGAAATAGTTAGACAACTATTTCGTGTTTATGTTCTGTATATACTTGGTAGTTAATCTCCTTCCCAAGGACGGGGGATTCAATACATGTGCGTTCAAATTATATCATTAAGTCTCACTTAATATGTATATATTTCCAATTCCAAAATATAAGTATTTTTCTCAAAAATATTATATTTTCATTTCTCATAAATCTTCTCCAATAATACGTTGTTAAAATACGCGTTCATAAATATTTCCGTAAGTGCGTAAGTTACGTTTTAACAATCGAGTGGTAATATACTTACCTGTGTAACTTATATATTTATGGTGAAAGCGTTCGTATTATTTTGGATTTGTTAACGTTCGTAGATATTATTTTTTACTCTAAAAATAATATTTATGTATTTTCACAAAATAATCATAAACAGTGTGTGAAAAATATATATTTATCACGTTAAATTTTGTGAAAATCCCACCTCCGAATATTTAGTAAATAAAGTCATGGCGAAATTTATATTTCGAAAACATGTCAAAAAGTAATTCTAACACTTGTAGTGTAAATAGTTCTAAGTGTTAGGTTTTTAGAAAAATTTCGCCAGAGTTTCCTCTGTAACTGGAGGTGGCCACGCTTTCAAGTGTATCATTTTCTTTTACAAAATCAATTTCAACAACTTCCCTATTCAATCAAACAATTTCCGACACATCAAACTAGTCGACAAGTATGTAAATAGCATAATCGCATGAACTTGTAGTTTTTCCGAAACTATAGTGTAAATCCCATTATATTTTGTGGATCTTTATATAAAGTAATTTTGATCTCGTAAAAACCTCGTTTTTAGAGAAATCCGTCTTTACAACTTCTCGTCCTCTTTTACAAAGTTTGTTATTTTGTCGAAACTTTTCATTTCACAAGTGTTTACACACTTGTGGTTTATAAAAATCATACTTGTTAGTGTAAGATCCGTCTTTTAGAAAACATGATTTCTTTGACGCTTGGTCCTTTAAAAATACCACTTGCAGATGCGTAGATCTGCTAGTTTTAAACATCATTGTACAAGTTATAACACTTTTACACAAGTAAAACATTTTTACACAAGTTCATGTTTCATGTGTGGTAGAGTTTCACCTTTTTAACCCTTGTTACTTCTAAAACAAGCTTATGTTAAGATCCATGATCTTACCAAACCGGGTTAAACGATGATCCGAGCTACCACATCATAGATCGGGCCTAAATAATCATACATTTCAAATACTACAACATTTACACAACTTATGTGCTATTAACCACCATTCTTAGTGTTTTAAGTAAACTTTAAAGCATCTTCATGTAAGATTCTGAGTTTTAACCGATAAAAATCCTTTTAACCACTTTAGAATAGTTCAAATACGAGTTTTAAGTATTATACCTCTAGCTCAAGGCTAGGGAAGGATCTTGACGAAAATGGCGTGGATAAAAGCTAGATAAAGAGGTCCTTCGCGTTCCGCTTGCTCCAAGACTCCTTGTATACGACCCTCGACACTTGTATGGACTTGGAATGTGATGAACAAGAACCGAAAAATTGATGGATGGGTAGGGGATGTTCGGCCGAAAGCTTGAAGGGAGAGAGAGAGAGTTGTGAAATGTTGTGTTGAGTTTGGATGATTATGTGTGTAATTAGATGATCTTATAGGCAAGGTTATAGAGTTATTATCCAATGGTTCTTGTGTCATGTAGATATTAGGCAAACTTAGATTATGGAAATCTTGCAAGGACAAGATATGTCCCCTTGGGGACGGTTTTGGTTAGGGGGGGGGGATACCTAGTTCGAATCCAACTAGATAGTAAGTATTAGTTAGGTTAGGTTAAGTAGTTAACTCGGTTACTTGTGTGTAGTGTGTTATGACGGGTGTTAGGGTAGTCGGGGATCCTAACTGGCTCAGAAAAAGATAAATAAGGAGAATAACAATATTTTCATGTTCCGGGTAAAGTCCGGTTGTTTGGTTGGATAGTAATCCGTTAAAGTGTTAACAAAGCTTTAAAGTGTCGTTATTACTCTCTTTAGTGACACAGCTTATTCCTGACACTTTGGAAAGTGTCTAGTAATATTTTTCTCATGTTTTGGCACTTTATTAGTTAGCTAAAAGCTGAATTGTTATGTAAAGTGCTGAATTTTGTACTTTAAGTACGTTTTAGGCACATCCAGTCACTGTGACTTATCCCTAGAGACGCAGTTCTATAACCCTTATATCCCTACACTCACCATTAGTGTAGCAAAAGTATTTCTGGCTCATACAGGCCTTAGAGGCAGTGTTTGCCTGATGCTGGCTTTATCAGCATGTTCAGTAGGTTATCCGTTATAGTGCTACTGTGCTTTTTGTGCATCATGTTTGTCACTAAGGTGCTATAAGCAGAATATGGAGTGACAGCAAATAAAGTATGATGCAAGTAAGTGCATGTATCAGTATGCAAGTAGCAGTTTATCAGCAATTTCAGTTAAGCACAGTAATTAAGCAGCAATTAATCATTAATTAAATCGTACGGATACCTGGTTTAGTGAGGGTTGTCACAGCTGCGAGGCAGGTTGGGTACATGATATCGGGTCTTGAAGCTGTCAAATACATCAGCGATCCGATCATGGAACGATACATTATTTCATCTACCTTCTCTCCGGTGAGATCAGGGTTTATCCCATGATTCGTCGCTAATGGGGTGGCTGCTGGAGTAGAACCTGACATCCCAAATTTCTCCAAGATATCATGAACATACTTCGTTTGATGTATAAAAATTCCTTTGGGTAATTGATCAACCTGCAGTCCCAAAAAGAATTTCATCTCACCCATCGATGACATTTCGAATTTCTGCTTCATTACTCATTCAAAATCTTTGCATAGATCCTCATTTGTTGACCCAAATATGATGTCGTCCACATAAATTTGAACTATCAGAAGATGTCCATCGACCTCTTTGGTGAAGAGAGTGGCATCCACTTTTCCACGAATGAATCTGTTGGCTAGTAGGTGTTGAGACAATGTCTCGTACCAAGCTCTCAGGGCCTGGTGTAAACCATACATCGCTTTGTCTAGCAAGTAGACCTTGTCTTTGTTGTATGGATCGGTGAAGCCCGGTGGCTGACCGACATAAACCTCCTCTTTTACCTTCCCATAGAGAAAAGCCGATTTAACATCTAACTGATATACTTTGAAGTTTTTCCAAGATGCAAATGCTAAGAAGATTCTGATCGCTTCTAGTCGACCTACAGGAGCATATACTTCGGTAAAATCTATACCCTCCTGTTGACTGAAACCCTGGACTACGAGTCGAGCTTTGTTGCGAACCACAACTCCTTTATCGTCTCTCTTACATTTGAACACCCACTTGGTGTTTATCTTCCTCTGACCATCAGGTAAATTCACTAACTTCCACACTCCCAACTTCTCAAATTGGCTAAGTTCCTCCTGCATTGCATTGACCCAAGAATCTTCAGTAAGCTCCTCTTTGTAAGTCCTTGGTTCAACCTGCGAGATAAAACAACTCAATGAAAATTCAGTTTGTAAAGGAGCAACTTTTGTATAAAAACATGTAAGCCCTTTATCAAGTTGTCTTCGAGTGCGGACGCCTGTTTGCAACTCTCCAATGATCAATTCCTCTGGATGGTATGAAAGAGTTCGTGGCATCACTTCGCCTGGAACATCTGCATCACCTTCCAGATTAGTAACATTTTGATTTGCACTTTGTTCACTGACTGGGTTTGTTTGACTTGAGATCTGAATTTGCTCCCCCTCAGAGTCTGAATCACCACGATCGAATACTGGCATGTTCTCAGATTCTTGATTATCATTCTGTGCCATCTGATTATCTTGAGCAACTTCATCCTGTTGGACATCATCATGTTCACCAGCATTGCTTGGACCTGCTTCATCATCATTTAAAGCATGTCGTGGTCTTCTTGAATACTCAGCTGGGAACCTTTCCTGCGATTCTTCATACTGTCGCAAAATATCCAACTCGTCAAAAAAAAATCTTCTTCTTCTTCTGGTTCTTCCATCATGTCAAACGAATCCCACAGTTTATCGTAATTAAAATGCCATGAGTCACCGGGGTTCTGAGGCGGCATAGTATACCCCTGACACTCAACATTTGGAGCTTCAATAATCCGCTTCAGATTTGGAACGAAGACACGTCGTAATAGACTTGCATATCCTATGAATATCCCTTCAATACTCTTCGGACCAAACTTTCCAAAAGGCTCTAGAACAGTACAGGGTGACCCAAACGGTTCCAGATACTTCAGATTCGGTTTGCGGTTATTGATCAACTCAAAGCATGTTTTGTTGAATTTCTTGACAGCGAGAACTCTGTTAAGCGTATAGCATGCGGCGGAAACTGCTTCTGCCCAAAATTTATCGGTAGCTTTGAATCAGCAAGCATTGTTCTGGCTGTTTCGATTAGCGTCCTGTTTTTGCGTTCTGCAACTCCATTCTGCTGCGGAGTGTACGGAGCACTAAACTCATGCAATATACCTCTTTCATCACAATATTCTTCCATCTTGTTGTTCTTGAATTCAGTACCATTATCACTTCTAATTCTTCTGATACGCCTTTGGTACAAATTTTCAATCTTTCTGAACAACGCCATCAAACTGTCAAACGTTTCATCTTTCGACTTCAAGAATGATACCCACGAAAATCTGGAATAATCATCAGTAACCACAAGACAGTTGAGATCCCTTGTAATACTTTTGACGTTTACTGGACCAAACAGATCCAAATGTAGTCTCTCTAATGGTCTGGAAACTGAATTGACTTGCTTTTTAGGGTGTAACTTTTTCTTCTGCTTGCCTTTGATGCAACTAATGCACTCCCCTTCCAGATGAAAACCTTTGATATTAACTCCCAGAACTAAATCATTGTGCACCAAATGATTCATTTTTCTAAGATGTATATGCCCCCATCTTCCGGTGCCACAACTTTGATTCTTTCTCTGTTGCTCTAGACACAAAACAATGAGCCTGACCCGTGGTTGTAGTAGCTACACTCATGTCCAACACGTACAGATCATTCACTCTAGGTGCCCTCATGATAATCCATTCTTCAGGGATAACAAATCCTGGTTTCAAGATCAAACATTCTTTGTCTGTGAAGTGAGTGGTATACATCCCGTCACAAATCTGCGAGATACTCAGCAGATTATTCTCCAGCTCAGCAATGTAGTTAACTCTCTCAAACGTAACAATCCCATTAGATAACGTTCCTTCACCAATAATCCTACCACCTTGATTTCCCGCAAATCCCACATATCCACCATTGAAATTTCTAACATCGTACAACAATGCAGTCTTTCCTGTCATATGTCGAGACGCTCCACTATCCATAATCCATCGTGAAATAGATCTTGGAAGTTCCTGCACATATCACAAACAATTCAATAAAGATGCCGATTCATGCTTCACGATTACCAACTAGGAAGCTCTGGCAAGTCAAAACTTGATTAGCTGAAATAAGCTGCCCAAGCCTCATCGGACTCAGGTAACTTAATCTCATCAATACACTTTACAACCGACTTAAGAGGTGGAAAGTTTTTATCATTCATTTCCAATTTATTATCAACAACCTCTTTAATTTCAACTTTAACCTCATTTTCCAATAAACCATTCTTTTTCACAAAATTTTCATAAGAAATTGGAATGTTTTCTTTCTCAGAAACCTTTGGATTTGAAGAACTTGGTTTCTTTTCAACCACTTTTGGCTTCCATGTTTGTTGAGGTGATGCAACCCGTTTGTAAAACATGTCATTTTTATTTACCACATTCTTAACAGGTTCAATTTTGACTTTTGATTTCTCATTTTTCAAAATTTTCTCAACAACCATTGGAGCTTTTCCTTTTGCATCAACCTTCTTCTTTCGATTTTCAACAACTTCAGTCTTAGGCTTGAAGTTGGTGCAATTTCTTGCAATGTGACCAACTTTGTTGCATCTAAAACATGTACGAGTATCAACTACTCGACTTGTACCTTCAGACTGAGGTTGTGAGGCCCTCTTCTCAAAGAATTCTTCATTTGATTTTGAAAAAATTTCATTTTCCTCATCAGAAAGTGAACTTGAACCGTTCACAAACACCTTCTGTAACAACTGTGCTTGTAATCACTATGAACAGTTCTATTATCAATAAAACAAGGTTATTTGATCACAATGTTTGTTTGATTGTGTTTTACATTTTTCATGTTTTGACTTTTATGTAATTTCAAACTCTACATCGCTTTCTGGAGAGTTATACTCAAACTAGTGCGTAAACGTACTCAGTTTAATGCGAGAAATACTCCGGAACATCAACATATACTCAACATACCTTAAATAACCTTTACATAACTTAGAAATAAGTTTTGAAGGCTTTGGTATGGCAAAAACAAGTTAATTCGCTTACAGGGACTAAATATGACAAACTGCGAAAGTATGTCAATTTGAACTGTAACGAACATTCCGGAACATAACCATAAGTTAAACACACCTTAAATATCCTTTACATAGCTTAGAAATAGGCTTTGAGGGGTTCGGTGTGCTAAAATAAACTTTTGGGTCATTCAGGGACTAAAAGTGTCAAAAAGTGCACAAGTTTGCATTTTCGCGCATAACTTACGTTCTGAATACATCCGGACATCCAAAAATTTATGAAAGCATGACTACATTATATTTTAGTGTTCGCCTTAAGAAAATTCCATTCGTCGCGTCATTTGGATCGTTTTTCGCGCTTATGCGCATTCCGTCGTAATTAAGCGAACATCGCGATCGTACGGCCAAACGAACCGACATCCTAGATATTTTTGAGCATGTTTTGAGTTCCCTATACTTTAACTTCATTTTAGAGCCTTGAAATGAGGTTAACGGGGTTCAAACGCATCGAAAATCGCTTAAACGGGCTGCAGGGACCATTTCTGCCAATTTTGAAAGTTTGCTGAAACAAGGGGGCAGTGGCGTAGCGCCACTGCATGTAGCCTTACCAGTCGCGCTACGCGACTGCCTATTCTGGGCAGAAAACATGCAGAAAATCAGTTTTTCGCATTCGGGACCAGATTCGATGTATTAGCCGTTGTTTAATTCCCAACCACACATTCTAACTTGCTTAGTCAGCGGATAAGGATGGAATTTAGGCACCATAACTTTCCGACACTTGTACGGTTACGATTAAGGCACGATATTCGACAAGTGATCTTAACGGTTCGGGTATTCCTATAAATACCCATCCACCCCCATTGCATTTCTTACAAGAAATTTGATTTGAGAAACTCTAAGTTGAAACATTTGTTTCATACCTGAGATTTTTGAATCGAGTTTAGCATTCGGGGACCCTTCGTAAGTATTCTTTCGTTCTTTTCCTTATTTACTGCTTTTCGAGTCAGAAAGTCAAACTTTGTTTGACTTTCAGCGTTGACCAGTAATGGTCAATGCGAAGTTCGTTTGAACTTCGCAACGTGATTGTAATCACGATGGTCATAGTCCCTTGGGACTATGCCTACTGATTACCACGTTGTCTAGGGTCGTAGGGTAAGCGATCTGATCCATCGCTTATACCTTCGAACCCGACCCAGTTTGGTCGATCATTAGGATCCGACCAAATACATTAGGTGACCATAGTGTAGGGAATAACCTTCCGAGGTTATACCCTATGGTCACATCGTTTAAGTAGTTGTATGATAGGTAGTTTATATGCCTTAGGTAAATTACCAGAATACCCTTTTCATGTATAATTGGTAATTAAGCATATGTAACCTAAACCTTTGTCACATAACTGATTATGTAACATGTTTAGGCATATAACACTTGTCATAGGACTAGTTAGGCGGTCCAAACGCGTTTCACGCGCACGACGCGTTAAAGTAGCATAAGCTTCCTAAACGGGTCGTAATGGGTCGTAAACATTTATGATAGGTTTCATTTAGTATGTAGGCTTTGTTAAACCAAATGACACGAGTCTCTACACTCGTTTGGTTTACGAAACCTCATTCTATCCGATATTCCGATTTAGGTCCGGTTATTAACATAGTTACCTATATTAGGTGCCGTTTGATTCCGTGATCTATACCATTGCTTGGTGGTTATCTTTAGACATCTGAGCAATCTCAAGTGAGTACATAGACCCCTCTTTTACTGTTTTCTAAACTGTTTTGGGGTGGAACACATGTGCCTACTTGTTACTTTCATGCTTTCCTGTTTTCACATCATATACCGGCTATGTTTGATAGTACATTATAGTACATGATTTCATTACATTTCATGCTAGGTGTGCCCATTGTGTGCATTACTTGGTACATTGTTTTATATCGCATTTCATGCTAGGTGTGCCCATTGTGTGCATTACTTAGTACATCGTTTTACATTACATTTCATGCTAGGTGTGCCCATTGTGTGCATTACTTGGTACATTGTTTTATATCACATTTCATGCTAGGTGTGCCCATTGTGTGCATTACTTAGTACATTGTTTTACATTACATTTCATGCTAGGTGTGCCCATTGTGTGCATTACTTAGTACATCGTTTTACATTACATTTCATGCTAGGTGTGCCCATTGTGTGCATTACTTAGTACATCGTTTTACATTACATTTTCACGCTATGTATGTTCATTTGATTACATACTTAGTGCATCACATGCTTCCATTTTTGGTATAACATTTGGTTTGTTTAACATGGGACAATACATTCATTAACATTGATCATGCCATTCGTTAGTAGGTAGTGGTACCATAGGAATTGACAACTCCCGTTCCGGACATCCCAGGGAAAGGGGATGAAAGGAATGACCGAATTCGATATACATAACTCAGATGAACCTTTAATTTGTTTAAGGGTTTATCGCCACAGTCTCAAGGCTTGGATGTATGCATTTTAACAATACCGCATAAATGTTTGTATCAGTATAGCATGCATTTGTTACACAAAACATGACTTTGATTTAAACTGTGTTTTACTTCAATACCTTGTTGTTGTGCATTTTACATATGGTTTAGTTGATACATTTCAATTACCATACATGACATTTTGGTTACATATTACATGATCTACATTGAACATAAACATTTGACATTGATATACCCATTGGTGGTTTACATTGGACATAGACATTTTGATATGGTTTACACAATAACACTTGACAATTGGTTTGTACATGAACAAGTTACATTGGTGGTTGTTTGGGTAAATGATTTGAGTAACGAGGCGGGTGTAATATGATACAAACATGGTGGATACGCCGCTGGTACTTCCTATATATAAGTGTTTGTATAATATTACATAACGCAACGTTATTTAAACCATTTCAGTTTGATACATATAACATTTTATACAAATAACATACTTTTCATAAGACATTGTTTTACAACCAACTTATCTTATACAAACTCATTTTACATGGTTATTCATTTAACTTTGCATTTACTTATACATATCAACTGATCTTATCGTTTTTCAAATGATTTACAAGACAAAGCAAATTACAAGGTTCATGACTAAACATTTTCTCAAATACAAGTCATGAATCCTATTTTCACAAACCTATGTATCTCACAGGCATTTTTATGCTGACGTACCTATTTTCACATGTGTTTTCAGGAGCTTTTCCGTAGGATGTTGATCACGATACTAGGGCGGACCTGTGCCTTAGAAACATAAAACGAAGATAGACTTTGTATAATTATGTTATAAACTCTGCAAATTCCTGTTTAAGACAATGTAACATCCTTGTTTAATAAATAAAATACAACTTTGTATGCCATGGTTATGAAACAATTTATTCTGTTACGACACGCCCCGATGTTTCCGCCGCGGTTTGTTGTTTTACGCGGTCGGGGTGTGACAGAAGAGTTGGTATCAGAGCCAGGTTTTAGGGAATTAGGTTATTAGTAATGCTTTGACCTAGACTATAACTTTTCTAGGACCCTAACACGAGTTATCTTGTGTTTAGATCTTAAAACATGTACATCACCTATCCTTAGGTGATTATCAAAACAAGAACCAAAATTTTTCCGAAACGATTTTTGAAAAACAATCATCTGTTTTTGAATGATTTATTACAAGGTTTTGAACCCTCTATTGTTGGTTTTGAACCCTCTGTTATATGGTTTTGAACCTTTTCAGTTTGATTAAATTTTTGGCCTTGCGCCTTCAAATTTTCAAAATCCCGTCAAACGTTTTGGGTTTTAAATAATGTGAACATGTGCAAACTGGAAGGGTGAATGCCTGTATTCTGAGTTTTCTGTCTAGGCAAGCACTTCGTATACATCTCAACCAGACGCGAGACCAGTTGTGCTTACCTGGGAATTCTTGGGATGAGTGTTCACTTATAGGCGAGCATGTCTTCATTATACATTATTTTTGATCCATTTACTTTGATTAGTCACTGTGTGTCGTTTGTTTGCTTTATGATACGGACGAATGACCACCATCTATGCTGTTTGCAATTCTTGTTTTTATCATCTCATTCTTTTCATCCAATCATCTCACTCGTTTCCTTTCATGTTTTCCTCTTTTAGAATGCCTCCTCGACGCGACAATCTGATAGCAACTGCCGAGCTGGCAGAAATTATTGCGCAGCAGATGGCTGCTCAATTTCCAAATCTCTTTGCTCAATGGAACCAAGCCAACAATAACAACAACAACAATGTTCCATGCAAATACAAGGATTTTAATCAGGCTAAACCACTCAAGTTTAGTGGTTCTGAAGGAGCGACTGGGCTTCTTCAGTGGTTCGAGAGCAGTGAGAATACTTTCCGCCACGTGCAGTGTCCGGATAATCGCAAAGTTGAGTTTGCTTCGAGCGTATTTCAGAAGAGGGCTTTGACATGGTGGAACGGGATTATGAGAGACAGGGGTGCAGAAGTTGCTCTTGCACAGACCTGGGCTGAACTTAGAGCCCTTATGATGAGGGAATTCTGTCCTCGTCATGAGCAACGAGCGTTGGAGAAGGAGTTTGATGAGTTAAAGCAAGATAGTGGTGAGCACAGGGCTTATACTGATCGATTTGAAGAGTTGAGCTTGCTTTGCCCGACAATGGTTACCCCACTTGACAAGGCTATCGAAAGATACATCGACGGCCTACCTGACTCGGTACAAGACATTCTTACTGGTAGTAACCCTGCCACACTTCGTCAGGCAATCGAGTTATCAGCGACGCTGACTGAGTCGCAGATCCGGAAGAACAAGTTACACAGGAAGGGTGACAAGGGCAAGAAACAGTCGGCTGACAAGGGTGATAGCAAGAAAGGTCAAAACTTGAATGGAAAGAACTCTGGTTCTTCGAAGAGGTCAAGGAAGCGTAAGGCTTCCCAAAAATTTTGCTATCACTGCCCAAGCTAATCAGGCAGCTCCCAACCAACCTGCACAGCCTCCAGCGAAGAAACCTTATACGGGGAATGCACCTTTGTGCAATAGGTGCAACAGCCACCATCAGCCGCAACATCAGTGCCGTTTCTGTACTAGCTGTGGGAAGTCAGGTCATCTTGCTGATGTTTGTCGGTTTGCTCAGAACCGAGCAGTTCAGAACCCGGCTCAACAAGTTGCTCAGCCTCCTGCTCCGCAACAGGGTCAAGCTGCACGACCACAATACCCACCAGGTGCTTGTTACAATTGTGGGGATCTGACCCACTATAGGAATCGGTGCCCAAGACTGGCGAACCAGAACCAGAACCAGAACCAGAATTAGGCTCCGGCTCGAGGGCGAGTTTTTAACATGAATGCCCAAGAGGCACAGGCTGACGATAATGTGGTGAACGGTACGTTCTTTATTAATAATCAGCCTGCATCTGTTCTTTTCGATTCTGGTGCCGATAAGAGTTTCGTGTCTTTGTCTTTTGAGCAAATGCTTCGCGTGTCTAAAACGAAACTAGGCAAATCTTTGACAGTAGAAGTTGCTAGTGGTGAACCCATTGTTCTTAATTCTGTTCTACGCAACTGCCAATTGAACCTTAACGACCATCTTTTTCCTATTGACCTCGCGCCTATGCAACTTGGAAGCTTCGACGTTATTGTGGGAATGGATTGGTTATCCAAGCATCACGCAGAGATAGTTTGTTCTAAGAAGATTGTTCGTGTGCCGCTTTCAACAGGCGAGATCCTGCAAGTTCAAGGTGAGAAGCCTACCAGTGGTCTCAAACTCATGTCTTGTTTTAAAGCTCGGAAGTATCTGCAAAAGAACTATGTGGCTTTCTTAGCACATGTTACAGAAGATAAAGGCAAGGGTAAGTCTATTTCAGATATTCCTGTCGTTCGGGATTATTCTGAAGTGTTCCCTGAAGATTTACCTGGTCTACCTCCAGCACGCCAAGTCGAGTTCCGCATTGATCTCGTACCTGGTGCAAATCCCATTGCCAGAGCTCCATATCGTCTTGCACCGTCTGAGATGCAAGAGTTGTCTAAACAGCTTCAGGAGCTCCCTGACAAAGGTTTTATACGTCCTAGTTTTTCACCTTGGGGTGCTCCCATTCTTTTTGTAAAGAAGAAGGATGGATCCTTTAGGATGTGTATCGATTACCGTGAGCTTAACAAGCTTACCATCAAGAATCGATATCCTCTACCTCGCATAGACGACCTCTTTGATCAGCTACAGGACGCTTCTTATTTCTCGAAGATTGATCTACGTTCCGGATATCATCAACTTCGGGTGCAAGAAGAAGACATTCCGAAGACAGCGTTCCGTACTCGTTATGGGCATTATGAATTCACAGTCATGCCATTCGGTTTGACTAATGCTCCTGCTGTTTTCATGGACTTAATGAATAGGGTCTGCAAACCTTATTTGGATCAGTTCGTCATTGTTTTTATTGACGATATCTTGATTTACTCTAAGACGCGAGCTGATCACGAGCAACATCTTCGTCTTACCCTAGAACTCCTAAAGAAAGAGCAACTTTTTGCCAAATTCTCCAAGTGCGAATTTTGGCTTAAAGAAGTTCAATTCTTGGGGCATGTTATCAACGAACGGGGTATTCATGTAGATCCCTCCAAAATCAGTGCGATTAAGGATTGGGATACGCCTACTACTCCTACTGAAGTTCGTTCTTTTCTTGGTCTAGCGGGTTATTATCGCCGCTTCATAGAAAACTTCTCAAAGATTGCAGTTCCTTTAACTGCTCTAACTCAGAAGAAAATGCCCTTTTATTGGGGATACAAACAAGAGGAAGCTTTTCAACACCTGAAGCAGAAGCTTTGCGATGCGCCTGTTCTATCATTGCCTGAGGGTGATGATGATTTTGTTGTGTATTGTGATGCATCGAGATTGGGTCTTGGCTGTGTTCTTATGCAAAGGAACAAAGTCATAGCTTATGCATCGAGGCAGTTGAAGATACATGAGAAGAACTACACCACTCATGATCTTGAGTTGGGTGCAGTTGTCTTTGCTCTCAAGATCTGGAGACACTATTTGTACGGTACAAAATGTGTGGTTTTCACTGACCACAAAAGTCTTCAGCATATCTTCAACCAGAAAGAACTCAACATGAGACAGCGACGTTGGGTTGAGCTTTTAAACGACTATGACTGCGAAATTCGCTACCATCCTGGTAAGGCGAATGTCGTAGCTGATGCACTGAGTCGTAAGGAACGTACTAAGCTTCATTGTGTACATGTTCAATCTGTTATTCAAGCTCGATCTGATATTCAAGCACGCATTTCTCAAGCTCAACAATCTTGTGTTTCACAAGGTTTAATGGATAAGGAATTTCCCTATCACATAACACCTGCACTGGAACTGAAGGACAATGGATCATATTACTTCATGGACCGTTTGTGGGTCCCAAGCCAGGATGATCTTCGTACCTTGCTTATGGATGAAGCCCATAAGTCTCGTTATTCCATTCATCCGGGCTCAGATAAGATGTATAAGGACCTTCGTACTCACTATTGGTGGCCTGGTATGAAGAAAGACATTGCCTTATACGTATCCAAATGCCTTACTTGTCTTAAGGTTAAGGCTGAACATCAGCGTCCTTCTGGTTTATTGGAGCAACCAGAGATCCTAGTTTGGAAATGGGAAAACATTACTATGGATCTTGTTACCAAACTCCCGCGCACAAAGAAAGGTCATGATGCCATCTGGGTAGTCGTTGATCGTCTTACAAAGTCAGCACATTTCTTGCCAATCCGCGAGGATTTTCCTACTGACAGACTTGCACAAATCTATGTGGATGAAATTGTGGCTCGACATGGTGTTCCTTTGAACATCATTTCTGACAGAGATGCTCGTTTCACTTCTCATTTTTGGAGAACCATGCAATCTGCTATGGGGACCCAACTTAATCTGAGCACAGCTTATCATCCGCAAATGGATGGTCAATCTGAGAGAACAATCCAGACTCTGGAGGATATGCTAAGAGCTTGTGTGATCGATTTTGGTGGTAGCTGGGATTCACATCTTAAATTGATTGAATTCTCCTACAACAACAGTTATCACACTAGCATCAAAATGGCTCCTTTCGAGGCTCTCTATGGTCGAAAATGTCGTTCACCAGTCTGCTGGAATGAGATTGGCGAGGCTCAACTTACTGGACCTGCCCTCATTTTAGAGACAACTGACAAGGTCAAGAAAGTTCGTGATAACCTTCAGGCAGCTAGAAGCCGTCAGAAGATTTACGCGGATCCAAAACGCAAAGCCTTGGAATTTCAAGTCGGTGATCGAGTATTACTTAAGGTCTCACCTTGGAAAGGTGTGATCAGATTTGGAAAGAAAGGAAAACTTGCACCTAGATACGTTGGACCATTCAAGATCGTCGAAAGAATCGGAAAAGTAGCCTACAGACTTGAGTTACCTCCTGAACTTGGAAATGTTCATCCAACTTTTCACGTGTCCAATCTCAAGAAATGTTCAGCTGATGAGAACTTCTCCATACCGCTTGACGAAATTCGTGTTGGCAAAACACTGAAATTTGTTGAGAAACCAGTGGAAATCATGGAACGTGAAGTCAAGTGGCTTAAACGCAAGCGCATTCCTTTGGTCAAAGTTCGCTGGGAAGCTAAACGTGGACCTGAGTTTACTTGGGAACGCGAAGATCAAATGAAGGCGAAATATCCACATCTTTTTCCACGAGTTTCCTCTAAATAAATTTCGGGACGAAATTTCCACAAGTAGGGGAGACTGTAACAACTGTGCTTGTAATCACTATGAACAGTTCTATTATCAATAAAACAAGGTTATTTGATCATAATGTTTGTTTGATTGTGTTTTACATTTTTCATGTTTTGACTTTTATGTAATTTCAAACTCTACATCGCTTTCTGGAGAGTTATACTCAAACTAGTGCGTAAACATACTCAGTTTAATGCGAGAAATACTCCGGAACATCAACATATACTCAACATACCTTAAATAACCTTTACATAACTTAGAAATAAGTTTTGAAGGCTTTGGTATGGCAAAAACAAGTTAATTCGCTTACAGGGACTAAATATGACAAACTGCGAAAGTATGTCAATTTGAACTGTAACGAACATTCCGGAACATAACCATAAGTTAAACACACCTTAAATATCCTTTACATAGCTTAGAAATAGGCTTTGAGGGGTTCGGTGTGCTAAAATAAACTTTTGGGTCATTCAGGGACTAAAAGTGTCAAAAAGTGCACAAGTTTGCATTTTCGCGCATAACTTACGTTCTGAATACATCCGGACATCCAAAAATTTATGAAAGCATGACTACATTATATTTTAGTGTTCGCCTTAAGAAAATTCCATTCGTCGCGTCATTTGGATCGTTTTTCGCGCTTATGCGCATTCCGTCGTAATTAAGCGAACATCGCGATCGTACGGCCAAACGAACCGACATCCTAGATATTTTTGAGCATGTTTTGAGTTCCCTATACTTTAACTTCATTTTAGAGCCTTGAACTGAGGTTAACGGGGTTCAAACGCATCGAAAATCGCTTAAACGGGCTGCAGGGACCATTTCTGCCAATTTTGAAAGTTTACTGAAACAAGGGGGCAGTGGCATAGCGCCACTGCATGTAGCCTTACCAGTCGCGCTACGCGACTGCCTATTCTGGGCAGAAAACATGCAGAAAATCAGTTTTTCGCATTCGGGACCAGATTCGATGTATTAGCCGTTGTTTAATTCCCAACCACACATTCTAACTTGCTTAGTCAGCGGATAAGGATGGAATTTAGGCACCATAACTTTCCGACACTTGTACGGTTACGATTAAGGCACGATATTCGACAAGTGATCTTAACGGTTCGGGTATTCCTATAAATACCCATCCACCCCCATTGCATTTCTTACAAGAAATTTGATTTGAGAAACTCTAAGTTGAAACATTTGTTTCATACCTGAGATTTTTGAATCGAGTTTAGCATTCGGGGACCCTTCGTAAGTATTCTTTCGTTCTTTTCCTTATTTACTGCTTTTCGAGTCAGAAAGTCAAACTTTGTTTGACTTTCAGCGTTGACCAGTAATGGTCAATGCGAAGTTCGTTTGAACTTCGCAACGTGATTGTAATCACGATGGTCATAGTCCCTTGGGACTATGCCTAATGATTACCACGTTGTCTAGGGTCGTAGGGTAAGCGATCTGATCCATCGCTTATACCTTCGAACCCGACCCAGTTTGGTCGATCATTAGGATCCGACCAAATACATTAGGTGACCATAGTGTAGGGAATAACCTTCCGAGGTTATACCCTATGGTCACATCGTTTAAGTAGTTGTATGATAGGTAGTTTATATGCCTTAGGTAAATTACCAGAATACCCTTTTCATGTATAATTGGTAATTAAGCATATGTAACCTAAACCTTTGTCACATAACTGATTATGTAACATGTTTAGGCATATAACACTTGTCATAGGACTAGTTAGGCGGTCCAAACGCGTTTCACGCGCACGACGCGTTAAAGTAGCATAAGCTTCCTAAACGGGTCGTAATGGGTCGTAAACATTTATGATAGGTTTCATTTAGTATGTAGGCTTTGTTAAACCAAATGACACGAGTCTCTACACTCGTTTGGTTTACGAAACCTCATTCTATCCGATATTCCGATTTAGGTCCGGTTATTAACATAGTTACCTATATTAGGTGCCGTTTGATTCCGTGATCTATACCATTGCTTGGTGGTTATCTTTAGACATCTGAGCAATCTCAAGTGAGTACATAGACCCCTCTTTTACTGTTTTCTAAACTGTTTTAGGGTGGAACACATGTGCCTACTTGTTACTTTCATGCTTTCCTGTTTTCACATCATATACCGGCTATGTTTGATAGTACATTATAGTACATGATTTCATTACATTTCATGCTAGGTGTGCCCATTGTGTGCATTACTTGGTACATTGTTTTATATCGCATTTCATGCTAGGTGTGCCCATTGTGTGCATTACTTAGTACATCGTTTTACATTACATTTCATGCTAGGTGTGCCCATTGTGTGCATTACTTGGTACATTGTTTTATATCACATTTCATGCTAGGTGTGCCCATTGTGTGCATTACTTAGTACATCGTTTTACATTACATTTCATGCTAGGTGTGCCCATTGTGTGCATTACTTAGTACATCGTTTTACATTACATTTTCATGCTATGTATGTTCATTTGATTACATACTTAGTGCATCACATGCTTCCATTTTTGGTATAACATTTGGTTTGTTTAACATGGGACAATACATTCATTAACATTGATCATGCCATTCGTTAGTAGGTAGTGGTACCATAGGAATTGACAACTCCCGTTCCGGACATCCCAGGGAAAGGGGATGAAAGGAATGACCGAATTCGATATACATAACTCAGATGAACCTTTAATTTGTTTAAGGGTTTATCGCCACAGTCTCAAGGCTTGGATGTATGCATTTTAACAATACCGCATAAATGTTTGTATCAGTATAGCATGCATTTGTTACACAAAACATGACTTTGATTTAAACTGTGTTTTACTTCAATACCTTGTTGTTGTGCATTTTACATATGGTTTAGTTGATACATTTCAATTACCATACATGATGTAACAACTGTGCTTGTAATCACTATGAACAGTTCTGTTATCAATAAAACAATGTTATTTGATCCCAATGTTTGTTTTGTTATGTTATACATATTTCATGTTTTGACTTTTATGTAATTTCAAACTCTACATCGCTTTCTGGAGAATTATACGCAAACTAGTGCGTTAACGTACTCAGTTTAATGCGAGAAATACTCCGGAACATCAACATATACTCAACATACCTTAAACAACCTTTACATAACTTAGAAATAAGTTTTGAAGGCTTTGGTATGGCAAAAATAAGTTAATTCGCTTACAGGGACTAAATATGACAAACTGCGAAAGTATGTCAATTTGAACTGTAACGAACATTCCGGAACATAACCATAAGTTAAACACACCTTAAATATCCTTGACATAGCTTAGAAATAGGCTTTGAGGGGTTCGGTGTGCTAAAATAAACTTTTGGGACATTCAGGGACTAAAAGTGTCAAAAAGTGCACAAGTTTGCATTTTCGCGCATAACTTACGTTCTGAATACATATGGACATCCAAAAAATTATGAAAGCATGACTACATTTTATTTTAGTGTTCGCCTTAAGAAAAATCCATTCGTTGCGTCATTTGGATCGTTTTTCGCGCTTATGCGCATTCCGTCGTAATTAAGCGAACATCGCGTTCGTACGACCAAACGAACCGACATCCAAGATATTTTTGAACATGTTTTGAGTTCCCTATACTTTAACTTCATTTTAGAGCCTTGAAATGAGGTTAACGGGGTTCAAACGCATCGAAAATCGCTTAAAACACGTACAGGGACCATTTCTGCAAAATCTGCCAAAACAGGGGCCTAGCGTGACGCGAGGGTCCTTAGCGTCACGCGAGCCCCTATCTGGACCAGATTCAGTGTTTTTATCACATGTTGCAGCCAATTAATCCTCAACCACATGTTTGCAACTTGCTTAATCACTAAGATTAGGAGCATATGTGGCTCCATAACCTTTGTGACAAGTGTACGCACGAGATTAAGGCACGATAATCGACAAACGATCCTAACGGTTACCCGAATTCTATAAATACCCATCCACCCACAACCCCAAAACCCACAAATCTGATTAAGAAAGCTCTAAGTTGGAACCTTCGTTTCATACCTGAGCTATTTTGATCTGGGTTAGCATTCGGGGACCCTTCGTAAGTATTCTTTCGTTCTTTTCCTTATTTTTACTGCTTTTCGAGTCAGAAAGTCAAACTTTGTTTGACTTTCAGCGTTGACCAGTAATGGTCAATGCGAAGTTCGTTAGAACTTCGCAACGTGATTGTAATCACGATGGTTATAGTCCCTTGGGACTATGCCTACTGATTACCACGTTGTCTAGGGTCGTAGGGTAGGCGATCTAATAAATCGCCTATACCTTCGAACCCGACCCAGTTTGGTCGATCATTAGGATCCGACCAAACACATTAGGTGACCATAGTGTAGGGAATAACCTTCCGAGGTTATACCTTATGGTCACGGCGTTTAAGTAGTTATATGATAGGTAGTTTATACGCCTTAGGTAAATTACCAGAATACCCTTTTCATACATAATTGGTAATTTAGCATATGTAACCTAAACTTTTGTCACGTAACTGATTATGTAACATGTTTAGGCATATAATACTTATCATAGGACTAGTTAGGCGGTCCGAACGCGTTTCACGCGCACGACACGTTAAAGTAGCATAAGCTTCCTAAACGGGTCGTAATGGGTCGTAAACAATTATGTTAAGTTTCATTTAGCATGTAGGCTTTGTTAAACCATATCACGTGAGTTCCGACACTCATTTGGTTTACAAACCCTAATGCTACCCAGTCTTCCGAGATAGGTCCGGTTTATTAACATAGTTACCTATATTAGGTGCCGTTTGATTCCGAGATCTCTAGCGTTGCTTGGTGATTATCTTTATACAACTGAGCAATCTCAAGTGAGTACATAGACCCCTCTTTTACTGTTTTCCAAACTGTTTTGGGGTGAAACACATGTGCCTACTTGTTACTTTCATGCTTTCCTGTTTTCACATCATATACCTGCTATGTTCGTTAGTACATTATAGTACATGATTTCATTACATCTTATGCTAGGTGTGCCCATTGTGTGCATTACTTAGTACATTGTTTTACATGACATTTCATGCTAGGTGTGCCCATTGTGTGCATTACTTAGTACATTGTTTTACATGACATTTCCTGCTAGGTGTGCCCATTGTGTGCATTACTTAGTACATTGTTTTACATGACATTTCATGCTAGGTATGCCCATTGTGTGCATTACTTAGTACATCGTTTTACATGACATTTCATGCTAGGTATGCCCATTGTGTGCATTACTTAGTACATCGTTTTACATGACATTTCATGCTAGGTATGCCCATTGTGTGCATTACTTAGTACATCGTTTTACATGACATTTCATGCTAGGTATGCCCATTGTGTGCATTACTTAGTACATCGTTTTACATGACATTTCACGCTATGTATGTTCATTTGATTACATACTTAGTGCATTGTTTTCACATGCTCACATTTTGTTATGACATTTGGTTTGTTTACATGGGACAATATATCCATTAACATTAGCTACGCCGTTCGTTAGTAGGTAGTGGTACCATAGGAATTGACAACTCCCGTTCCGGACATCCCAGGGTAAGGGGACAGAAAGGAATGACCGAATTCGTTGACATTAAGACAGATAGACCTTTAATTTGTTTAAAGGGTTTATCACCACAGTCGCCAGGCTTGGATGTATGCATTTTCACAATACCGCATAAATGTTCATATTAAATAGTTGCATGCATTTACACAAAACATAGCGTTGATTTAAACCATGTTTTACTTCAATACTTTGTTTTTGTGCATATGGTTTAGTTGAGACATTTCACTTGCCATACATGACATTTTGACATAGACATTTGACATGGATATTTGATATAGACATTTGACATGGATATTTGACATAGACATTTGACATGATTTACATCTTGACATAAACACTTTGACATATTTTTCAATACATTTGACAATTGGTTTGGTTTGATTAAGTGATTAAGTAACGATGCGTGTGTAATATGATACAAGCATGGTGGATACGCCGCTGGTACTTCCTATATATAAGTGTTTGTATGGTATTACATGGCGTAACGTTATTTGAATCATTTCAGTTTGAGACATAGAACATTTTTATACAAATAACATACTTTTCACAAGACATTTATTTACAAACATATTATCTTATACAATTCATTTTACATGGTTATTCATTTAACATTACATCTACTTATACATATCAACTGATCTTATCGTTTTTCAAATGATTTACAAGACAAAGCAAATAACAAGGTTCATGACTAAACATTTTCTCAAACAAAAGTCATGATCTTATTTTCACAAAACCTATGTATCTCACAGGCATTTTTATGCTGACGTACCTATTTTCACATGTGTTTTCAGGTGCTTTTCCATAGGATGTTGATCATGATACTAGGGCGGACCTGTGCCTTAGAGACTTTAAAAGATGATAGACTATGTTTAATTATGTTCTGAACTCTTAATTTACTATTTCGAGACAATGTAACACCCTTGTTTAATAAATAAAATACACTTTGTGTGCCATGGTTATGAAACAATTAATTCTGTCGCAACACGCCCCGATGTTTCCGCCGCGATTTGTTGTTTTACGCGGTCGGGGTGTGACAGAAGAGTTGGTATCAGAGCCAATGGTTATAGGGAATTAGGTTATTAGTAATGCTTTGACCTAGACTATAACTTTTCTAGGAACCTAACACAAGTTATCTTGTGTTTAGATCTTAAAACATGTACATCACCTATCCTTAGGTGATTAACAAAACAAGGAACCAAAATTTTTCCGAAACGATTTTTGAAAAACAATCATCTGTTTTTGAATGATTTTTACAAGGTTTTGAACCCTCAATTGTAAGGTTTTGAACCCTCTGTTTTATGGTTTTGAACCCTTTTCAAGTTTGGTTTTTGGCCTTGTGCCTTCTAATTTTCAAAAATCCCGTCAAACGTTTTGGGTTTTAAATAATGTGAACATGTGCAAACTGGAAGGGTGAATGCCTGTATTCTGAGTTTTCTGTCTAGGCAAGCACTTCGTATACATCTCAACCAGACGCGAGACCAGTTGTGCTTACCTGGGAATTCTTGGAGTGAGTGTTCACTTATAGGCGAGCATGTCTTCGCTAATACATTATTTTTGACCCATTTACTTTGATTAGTCACTGTGTGTCGTTTGTTTGCTTTGTGATACGAACGAATGACCACCATCTATGCTGTTACTGCCCAAGCTAACCAGGCAGCTCCCAATCAAACCGCACAGCCTCCAGCAAAGAAACCCTGTACAGGGAATGCACCTTTGTGCAATAGATGCAACAGTCACCACCAGCCGCAACTTCCATGCCGTTTCTGTACTAACTGTGGGAAGTCAGGCCATCTTGCCAATGTTTGTCGGTCTGCTCAGAATCCCGCGGTTCAGAACCCGGCTCAACAAGCTGCTCCGCAACAGGGTCAAGCTGCAAGACCACAATACCCACCTGGTGCGTGTTACAATTGTGGAGATCTGACCCACTATAGAAACCGGTGCCCAAGGCTAGCCAACCAGAACCAGAACCAGAACCAGAATCCGGCTCCGGCTCGAGGCCGAGTCTTTAACATGAATGCCCGAGAGGCACAGGCTGACGCTAATGTGGTGAACGGTACGTTCTTTATTAATAATCAGCCTGCATCTGTTCTTTTCGATTCCGGTGCCGATAAGAGTTTCGTGTCTTTATCTTTTGAGCAAATGCTTCGTGTGTCTAGAACGAAACTAGGCAAATCTTTGACAGTAGAGGTTGCTAATGGTGAACCCATTATTCTTGATTCTGTTCTTCGCAACTGCCAGTTAAATCTTAACGACCAACTTTTTCCTATTGACCTCGCGCCTATGCAACTTGGAAGCTTCGACGTCATAGTGGGTATGGATTGGTTATCTAAGCATCGTGCAGAGATAGTTTGTTCTGAGAAGATTGTTCGTGTGCCGCTTCCGACAGGCGAGGTCCTACAAGTTCAAGGTGAGAAACCTGCCGGTGGTCTTAAACTCATGTCTTGTTTTAAAGCTCGGAAGTATCTGCAGAAGAATTATGTAGCTTTCTTAGCACATGTTACAGAAGATAAAGGCAAGGGTAAGACTATTTCAGATATTCCTGTCGTTCGGGATTATTCTGAAGTGTTCCCTGAAGAATTACCTGGTCTACCTCCAGCACGCCAAGTCGAGTTCCGCATTGATCTTGTACCTGGTGCAAATCCCATTGCCAGAGCTCCATATCGTCTTGCACCGTCTGAGATGCAAGAGTTGTCTAAGCAGCTTCAGGAGCTCTCTGACAAAGGTTTTATACGTCCTAGTTTTTCACCTTGGGGTGCTCCCGTTCTTTTTGTCAAGAAGAAGGATGGATCCTTTAGAATGTGTATCGATTATCGTGAGCTTAACAAGCTTACCATCAAGAATCGATATCCCCTACCTCGCATCGATGATCTCTTTGATCAGTTACAAGGCGCTTCTTATTTTTCGAAGATCGATCTGCGTTCCGGGTATCGTCAACTTCGGGTGCAAGAAGAAGACATTCCGAAGACAGCATTCCGTACTCGTTATGGACATTACGAGTTCACAGTCATGCCATTCGGTTTGACTAATGCTCCTGCTGTTTTCATGGACTTAATGAATAGGGTCTGCAAACCTTATTTGGATCAGTTCGTCATTGTTTTTATTGACGATATCTTGATCTACTCTAAGACGCGAGCTGATCACGAGCAGCATCTTTGTCTTACTCTGGAACTCCTGAAGAAAGAGCAACTTTTCGCCAAATTCTCCAAGTGCGAATTTTGGCTTAAAGAAGTTCAATTTTTGGGACACATTATCAACGAACGAGGTGTTCATGTAGATCCCTCCAAGATCAGTGCGATTAAGGATTGGGATACACCTTCTACTCCTACTGAAGTTCGTTCATTTCTTGGTCTAGCGGGTTATTATCGCCGCTTCATTGAAAACTTCTCTAAGATTGCAGTTCCTCTAACTGCTCTAACTCAGAAGAAAATGCCCTTTTTCTGGGGATTCAAACAAGAGGAAGCTTTTCAACACTTGAAGCAGAAGCTTTGCGATGCGCCTGTTCTATCATTGCCTGAGGGTGATGATGATTTTGTTGTGTATTGTGATGCATCGAAATTGGGTCTTGGCTGTGTTCTTATGCAAAGGAACAAAGTCATAGCTTATGCATCGAGGCAGTTGAAGATACATGAGAAGAACTACACCACTCATGATCTTGAGTTAGGTGCAGTTGTCTTTGCTCTCAAGATCTGGAGACATTATTTGTACGGTACAAAATGTGTGGTTTTCACTGACCACAAAAGTCTTCAGCATATCTTCAATCAGAAAGAACTCAACATGAGGCAACGACGTTGGGTTGAGCTTTTAAACGACTATGATTGCGAAATTCGCTACCATCCTGGTAAGGCGAATGTCGTGGCTGATGCATTGAGTCGTAAGGAACATACTAAGCTTCATTGTGTACGTGTTCAATCTGTTATTCAAGCTCGATCTGATATTCAAGCCCGCATTTCTCAGTCTCAACAATCTTGTGTTGCACAAGGTTTGATGGATAAGGAATTTCCCTATCACATAACACCTGCTCTTGAACTGAAGGACAATGGGTCATATTACTTCATGGACCGTTTGTGGGTCCCAAGCCAGGATAATCTTCGTACCTTGCTTATGGATGAAGCCCATAAGTCTCGTTATTCTATTCATCCGGGCTCAGATAAAATGTATAAGGACCTTCGTACACACTATTGGTGGCCTGGTATGAAGAAAGACATTGCCTTATACGTATCCAAATGCCTTACTTGTCTTAAGGTTAAGGCTGAACATCAGCGTCCTTCTGGTTTATTGGAACAACCAGAGATCCCAGTTTGGAAATGGGAAAACATTACTATGGATCTCATTACTAAACTCCCGCGCACAAAGAAAGGTCATGATGCCATCTGGGTAGTCGTTGATCGTCTTACAAAGTCAGCACATTTCTTGCCAATCCGCGAGGATTTTCCTACTGACAGACTTGCTCAAATCTATGTAGATGAAATTGTAGCTCGACATGGTGTTCCTTTGAACATCATTTCTGACAGAGATGCTCGTTTCACTTCTCATTTTTGGAGAACCATGCAATCTGCCATGGGGACCCAACTTAATCTGAGCACAGCTTATCATCCGCAAACGGATGGTCAATCTGAGAGAACAATCCAGACACTGGAGGATATGCTAAGAGCTTGTGTGATCGATTTTGGTGGTAGCTGGGATTCACATCTTAAATTGATTGAATTCTCCTACAACAACAGTTATCACACTAGCATCAAAATGGCTCCTTTCGAAGCTCTCTATGGTCGAAAATGTCGTTCACCAGTCTGCTGGAATGAGATTGGCGAGGCTCAACTTACTGGACCTGCCCTCATTTTAGAGACAACTGACAAGGTCAAGAAAGTTCGTGATAACCTTCAGGCAGCTAGAAACCGTCAGAAGAGTTACGCGGACCCAAAACGCAAAGCCTTTGAATTTCAAATCGGTGATCGAGTATTACTTAAGGTCTCACCTTGGAAAGGTGTGATCAGATTTGGAAAGAAAGGAAAACTTGCACCTAGATACGTTGGACCATTCAAGATCGTCGAAAGAATCGGAAAGGTAGCCTACAGACTTGAGTTACCTCCTGAACTGGGAAATGTTCATCCAACTTTTCACATATCAAACCTCAAGAAGTGTACAGCTGATGAGAACTTCTCCATACCGCTTGACGAAATTCGTGTTGGCAAAACACTGAAATTTGTTGAGAAACCAGTGGAAATCATGGAACGTGAAGTCACGTGGCTTAAACGCAAGCGCATTCCTTTGGTCAAAGTTCGCTGGGAAGCTAAACGTGGACCTGAGTTTACTTGGGAACGCGAAGATCAAATGAAGGCGAAATATCCACATCTTTTTCCACGAGTTTCCTCTAAATAAATTTCGGGACGAAATTTCCACAAGTAGGGGAGACTGTAACAACTGTGCTTGTAATCACTATGAACAGTTCTGTTATCAATAAAACAATGTTATTTGATCCCAATGTTTGTTTTGTTATGTTATACATATTTCATGTTTTGACTTTTATGTAATTTCAAACTCTACATCGCTTTCTGGAGAATTATACGCAAACTAGTGCGTTAACGTACTCAGTTTAATGCGAGAAATACTCCGGAACATCAACATATACTCAACATACCTTAAACAACCTTTACATAACTTAGAAATAAGTTTTGAAGGCTTTGGTATGGCAAAAATAAGTTAATTCGCTTACAGGGACTAAATATGACAAACTGCGAAAGTATGTCAATTTGAACTGTAACGAACATTCCGGAACATAACCATAAGTTAAACACACCTTAAATATCCTTGACATAGCTTAGAAATAGGCTTTGAGGGGTTCGGTGTGCTAAAATAAACTTTTGGGACATTCAGGGACTAAAAGTGTCAAAAAGTGCACAAGTTTGCATTTTCGCGCATAACTTACGTTCTGAATACATCTGGACATCCAAAAAATTATGAAAGCATGACTACATTTTATTTTAGTGTTCGCCTTAAGAAAAATCCATTCGTTGCGTCATTTGGATCGTTTTTCGCGCTTATGCGCATTCCGTCGTTATTAAGCGAACATCGCGTTCGTACGACCAAACGAACCGACATCCTAGATATTTTTGAACATGTTTTGAGTTCCCTATACTTTAACTTCATTTTAGAGCCTTGAAATGAGGTTAACGGGGTTCAAACGCATCGAAAATCGCTTAAAACACGTACAGGGACCATTTCTGCAAAATCTGCCAAAACAGGGGCCTAGCGTGACGCGAGGGTCCTTAGCGTCACGCGAGCCCCTATCTGGACCAGATTCAGTGTTTTTATCACAAGTTGCAGCCAATTAATCCTCAACCACATGTTTGCAACTTGCTTAATCACTAAGATTAGGAGCATATGTGGCTCCATAACCTTTGTGACAAGTGTACGCACGAGATTAAGGCACGATAATCGACAAACGATCCTAACGGTTACCCGAATTCTATAAATACCCATCCACCCACAACCCCAAAACCCACAAATCTGATTAAGAAAGCTCTAAGTTGGAACCTTCGTTTCATACCTGAGCTATTTTGATCTGGGTTAGCATTCGGGGACCCTTCGTAAGTATTCTTTCGTTCTTTTCCTTATTTTTACTGCTTTTCGAGTCAGAAAGTCAAACTTTGTTTGACTTTCAGCGTTGACCAGTAATGGTCAATGCGAAGTTCGTTAGAACTTCGCAACGTGATTGTAATCACGATGGTTATAGTCCCTTGGGACTATGCCTACTGATTACCACGTTGTCTAGGGTCGTAGGGTAGGCGATCTAATAAATCGCCTATACCTTCGAACCCGACCCAGTTTGGTCGATCATTAGGATCCGACCAAACACATTAGGTGACCATAGTGTAGGGAATAACCTTCCGAGGTTATACCTTATGGTCACGGCGTTTAAGTAGTTATATGATAGGTAGTTTATATGCCTTAGGTAAATTACCAGAATACCCTTTTCATACATAATTGGTAATTTAGCATATGTAACCTAAACTTTTGTCACGTAACTGATTATGTAACATGTTTAGGCATATAATACTTATCATAGGACTAGTTAGGCGGTCCGAACGCGTTTCACGCGCACGACACGTTAAAGTAGCATAAGCTTCCTAAACGGGTCGTAATGGGTCGTAAACAATTATGTTAAGTTTCATTTAGCATGTAGGCTTTGTTAAACCATATCACGTGAGTTCCGACACTCATTTGGTTTACAAACCCTAATGCTACCCAGTCTTCCGAGATAGGTCCGGTTTATTAACATAGTTACCTATATTAGGTGCCGTTTGATTCCGAGATCTCTAGCGTTGCTTGGTGATTATCTTTATACAACTGAGCAATCTCAAGTGAGTACATAGACCCCTCTTTTACTGTTTTCCAAACTGTTTTGGGGTGAAACACATGTGCCTACTTGTTACTTTCATGCTTTCCTGTTTTCACATCATATACCTGCTATGTTCGTTAGTACATTATAGTACATGATTTCATTACATCTTATGCTAGGTGTGCCCATTGTGTGCATTACTTAGTACATTGTTTTACATGACATTTCATGCTAGGTGTGCCCATTGTGTGCATTACTTAGTACATTGTTTTACATGACATTTCCTGCTAGGTGTGCCCATTGTGTGCATTACTTAGTACATTGTTTTACATGACATTTCATGCTAGGTATGCCCATTGTGTGCATTACTTAGTACATCGTTTTACATGACATTTCATGCTAGGTATGCCCATTGTGTGCATTACTTAGTACATCGTTTTACATGACATTTCATGCTAGGTATGCCCATTGTGTGCATTACTTAGTACATCGTTTTACATGACATTTCATGCTAGGTATGCCCATTGTGTGCATTACTTAGTACATCGTTTTACATGACATTTCACGCTATGTATGTTCATTTGATTACATAATTAGTGCATTGTTTTCACATGCTCACATTTTGTTATGACATTTGGTTTGTTTACATGGGACAATATATCCATTAACATTAGCTACGCCGTTCGTTAGTAGGTAGTGGTACCATAGGAATTGACAACTCCCGTTCCGGACATCCCAGGGTAAGGGGACAGAAAGGAATGACCGAATTCGTTGACATTAAGACAGATAGACCTTTAATTTGTTTAAAGGGTTTATCACCACAGTCGCCAGGCTTGGATGTATGCATTTTCACAATACCGCATAAATGTTCATATTAAATAGTTGCATGCATTTACACAAAACATAGCGTTGATTTAAACCATGTTTTACTTCAATACTTTGTTTTTGTGCATATGGTTTAGTTGAGACATTTCACTTGCCATACATGACATTTTGACATAGACATTTGACATGGATATTTGATATAGACATTTGACATGGATATTTGACATAGACATTTGACATGATTTACATCTTGACATAAACACTTTGACATATTTTTCAATACATTTGACAATTGGTTTGGTTTGATTAAGTGATTAAGTAACGATGCGTGTGTAATATGATACAAGCATGGTGGATACGCCGCTGGTACTTCCTATATATAAGTGTTTGTATGGTATTACATGGCGTAACGTTATTTGAATCATTTCAGTTTGAGACATAGAACATTTTTATACAAATAACATACTTTTCACAAGACATTTATTTACAAACATATTATCTTATACAATTCATTTTACATGGTTATTCATTTAACATTACATCTACTTATACATATCAACTGATCTTATCGTTTTTCAAATGATTTACAAGACAAAGCAAATAACAAGGTTCATGACTAAACATTTTCTCAAACAAAAGTCATGAATCTTATTTTCACAAAACCTATGTATCTCACAGGCATTTTTATGCTGACGTACCTATTTTCACATGTGTTTTCAGGTGCTTTTCCATAGGATGTTGATCATGATACTAGGGCGGACCTGTGCCTTAGAGACTTTAAAAGATGATAGACTATGTTTAATTATGTTCTGAACTCTTAATTTACTATTTCGAGACAATGTAACACCCTTGTTTAATAAATAAAATACACTTTGTGTGCCATGGTTATGAAACAATTAATTCTGTCGCAACACGCCCCGATGTTTCCGCCGCGATTTGTTGTTTTACGCGGTCGGGGTGTGACACATGACATTTTGGTTACATATTACATGATCTACATTGAACATAAACATTTGACATTGATATACACATTGGTGGTTTACATTGGACATAGACATTTTGATATGGTTTACACAATAACACTTGACAATTGGTTTGTACATGAACAAGTTACATTGGTGGTTGTTTGGGTAAATGATTTGAGTAACGAGGCGGGTGTAATATGATACAAACATGGTGGATACGCCGCTGGTACTTCCTATATATAAGTGTTTGTATAATATTACATAACGCAACGTTATTTAAACCATTTCAGTTTGATACATATAACATTTTATACAAATAACATACTTTTCATAAGACATTGTTTTACAACCAACTTATCTTATACAAACTCATTTTACATGGTTATTCATTTAACTTTGCATTTACTTATACATATCAACTGATCTTATCGTTTTTCAAATGATTTACAAGACAAAGCAAATTACAAGGTTCATGACTAAACATTTTCTCAAATACAAGTCATGAATCCTATTTTCACAAACCTATGTATCTCACAGGCATTTTTATGCTGACGTACCTATTTTCACATGTGTTTTCAGGAGCTTTTCCGTAGGATGTTGATCACGATACTAGGGCGGACCTGTGCCTTAGAAACATAAAACGAAGATAGACTTTGTATAATTATGTTATAAACTCTGCAAATTCCTGTTTAAGACAATGTAACATCCTTGTTTAATAAATAAAATACAACTTTGTATGCCATGGTTATGAAACAATTTATTCTGTTACGACACGCCCCGATGTTTCCGCCGCGGTTTGTTGTTTTACGCGGTCGGGGTGTGACACCTTCTTTTCAACAAGCCTTTTATTTTGAATATTTCTCCTTTGATAGTTCTTACCACCCTGATAACCACCCAACCAATTGTTTCGATTGTTGTTATAAAAACGCGGTGGAACAACAGGCTTTTTGTAGTAAGCTTTATCTTTCTCAAAATTCATTTGCCTTTTTGTTTGTTTTAAACTCTTTACTTCAGACAAATCTATTTCAACCATTTTGAACACATTTGTCAATTTTGAAACATTTATATTCTCCAAAGGAAACTCAGAATCCGAATACAACTTATCAGATCCAGCCATCTTGTACATCACAAGATTCGGTTCATCACCTAAGTTGTTTTTGGATTTTGATTTCGGAATGTATTTGTCCAGAAAGCACTCTTCATCCTTAGCTGAATCACTATCCAAAACACTTTCAGCCATGCCTTTAACAATCTCAGTTTGAACACTATCATCAGATGATGAAGAAGAAAATGTTACATCAATTGAATCAGGAAGTTTCACTTCGTTTTCATCTTCAAGATTAACCAACCCAGATTGCTTTTTCGAATAATTGTCAAGAACTGGTGGTGGAACTTGATGAAAACCCAACCCAGTTCCATCAGAGTACACATCTTCGCCTGCTTTGTCTTTCCCGATGGGTTTGGGAATAATGTGTTGCAAAACAAAGCTTGCGGAGTTGTAACGCTTAAGCTTCAACTGGATTCGCTCATTTTCAATTTCAGCTTCTTGAACTTTAAGTTTCAATTTAGCGATTTCATCCAGTTGTTGGTTGATTAATTCCTCTTTAATCCTCAAAACACATTGCAATTGGCAATTTTCTTTGTATGTTTTACCATTTCTATCATCATTATCTTTAATCGTGCTTTTAAGCTTCTCAAATTTTTCAGTGATCTGACGATTTTCAAGAACTAACCTTTCATTTTCTTGCCTAATCTTTTCATGGTCAATTTTATCATTTTCAATTTTGTTAGTTAATTCTTTTAACCATTCAGTTGAAGCTTTCACCATTTTATCACGATCAAGGATTTGATCCTCAACACTTCTGACTCTTGCAGTCAGATCTTTTTTTGGGTAAAGGGTTACCCCGATGAATTTTATAAATGAACCAATAAGAACAAGGGTGTGTCAAAGCGACACACCAACTAGGCTTGGCATACCAAGCCTAGGAAGACAAAACAAACAACCAACAAAACAAAAACAACCACACAACGTATCTAGAACTAGGCACAACCACGGCCAAAAAACAACTCAGCCGAACTCTACACTAAATCAAAACTTCTAGCCCGGATCAGGTTGATCATCGTTGCTATCATTAATCTTCCAGATGCTGAATATCTTCCTCCTAGCCGATTCCAGCCGAAACTTGAACCCCATAAGTGTGACAACTGGCACCAAACCGGTAATTTCCGTACACTTTAATTATTGCTTAATGAGTGCAATTATGTGCTTAATTGTCAGCAATGCCTGATTACATACTAAACAAGTGAATTCATGCACGTTGTATACTACAAAATATTGCTTTATGCATAAACGAGAGCGTTGCGTCAAAAATAATAGTAAACTCACCGGTAAGACACACTGTGTCAACAGAACTGCAGAAAGCAGTCAGACATTAGAATTGAGGCCTAGGTGTAGGTCCGACGACAAAAGTACATTAAAACCCAAGAGTACATATAAGGGTTTAATTTATAGATGTTGCGAAAGCAAAAATAAGCACTAAAAAGCACCCGAAACGCACTTTAAGTGCAAAATTTTATATAATTCAGCTATAATCAGCATTTTGGCACTAAAATATTATGCAAAAATTATGTTTTATTATCCAGAATACTTCCCCAAGTGTCGGGAATCGAAAGTATTACAAAAGGATACTTAAAAGACACTAAAAAGTGTAATTTAGCACTTTAACGAACCGGTGTCTAACCGAACAACCGGATATTACCCGGAACACTAAAATAATGCTAGAAGCATTGTTTTTATTTTTCTGAGCCAGTTAGGGTCCCCGAATACCCTAACACCTGTTATAACATGCAACACACATCATACACTAAATAAACTCCTAACTTAACATAACTAGACCTTAAGTATCTAGTTGAAATCCAACCGAATGCCCCACCCCCCTTAACCGATCGGTCACCATATAGGTGACACACCTTGTCCTTGTTAATTATTTTAATCCTAAATGCTTCATATCTAGGTAACATGTTATCCCATGGTTAATGACATTAGATGGATTATAAATAAAACCTAAAGACTATCATTTCACTCATTACCACACTTGACAAAACTTGATCATCCCTCTCCCTCTCTTGAACTTTCGGCCGAAACCATAGCCCACACCACCACCACTTTTCGATTTCGATCTTACCATTCCAAGCTCATACAAGTGTGAAGGATCTCATACAAGGAAGCTCGGTGCTTTCGGATTGCCAAGGACCTCACTACGTTGCTATTAACCACTCGCTTTTCGCCTAGTTTCTTCCCTAGCCTTGTGCTAGTAGTAAGTGCTCTAAAACACCATCTTGTTCTTGTTTAAAGTGGTTAATAAGTGATTTAACGGTTAAAAATCAAGAACACACAAGACCATAACTTAAAGCCTTGAAAGTAAGATGAATATGTTGGATAAAAAGAAACTAGTGGTGTAAATCATGAAAATCTTGGTTAGTTGTGATTATTTTATGTTGTTTGTTGCTAGAAGTGGGATGGATCATCATCTAACCATACTAGATCATGTTCAAGAACATGAACTAGTAGTATGTTAGTGCTAGAGATGTGAAAGATGATGAACCTTCCACCCATGAAACATGAACTTGAGTAAAAGTAAATTTTCTTGTAAAATAAGACTCTAAACATGTAGATCTAAAGATCTACAAGTGGTTTTTCGGAAGAACCAAGCAAAAATATTAATCTTGTTTAAAACCCGGATCTTACATGAACTAAATGTATTTTTAGTAAATAAACAAGTGTGTAAACACTTGTGTAACAAGGAAGTTCAACAAAGAAATAATTTTGTGAATCTTGACTAGAAGTTGTGAAACTTCATATTCTTTAAAAATAAAGTTTTTAAGAAACTAAACTTATTTTTAAAGGTAACAAGACTTACTAAATGTGCTAGTAAGTTACTACATACTTTTACAAACTTTCAAGTTCATGAAATGGAGAAATTAGTGATTATTGTTGATGAGTATTGTTGATAATTGTTGTTGATGATTGTTGACGATTTAAAAGAAAATAAACACATGTTTTGAAAACATGGGAAACCTCCATTTTTAGGGGAAACTCTGTCAAAATTTTTATAAATTTTGACACTTAGAAAATACAAGTTTTTAAGAAACTTATTCCCTAAAAATGTGCTTAAAAATATTACCAAGGTTTCCCTAATTTTTGGTGATTAGAAATGAGGATTTCTTCAAAAATAAAAATGGATATTAAGTATATATATTTTTGAGAGAAAAATATATATATTATTTGATCACCAACTTGTGTGCTAAGTGTACATAGTATGTGTTATACGTGCTAGTGTATTAAGACTTAAAATACACTAAATACTCATGAGGAGTATAAACATAAAAATACACATACAACATACAAGATACATAATTCGGGTGCAAAGTGCAAAACACAAAAGACTTATATTTATTTTTGAGAAAATAATATAAGTAAGACACTTAGTTAAAAATGTAGAATATTTTTAACACAACAATACAAATACAAAAGAGAGTGACTGTACTTGTGCGACACAAGTCTAGTGACTAACGTTAAGAAAACGCGTATAGGTTACGACGTTAATTAAGCAAATCCGGTGAAGTTTACGACGCAAGGAACGCAAAGTTGTGAGTTCATGCTCCCCCTTTTCTTTAACTGTTTTCAGTTTTTATAACTTCGGGGGTGAAATACATGTACAAATGTACAATATTTATAATTGGTATGATATAAATACAAGAAGTACACTTGGTGAGAACGAGAACCAAGTGTGACGAAATATAAGATAATAAGAAACGCACTTGGTGAGGACGAGAACCAAGTAGGATGCGTTATGAGATATGATAATAAGAAACGCGCTTGGTGAGGACGAGAACCAAGTAGGATGCGTTATGAGAATTGATAACAAGAAACGCGCTTGGTGAGGACGAGAACCAAGTAGGATGCGTTATGAGAAATAGTGTCACGAATAGGGTACAGAAGCACCATTAATCAACAATATACCTAGACCGCAGAACAAAAGGTTAGATCTAACGGGTGCCTGGCAGCCACACTCTCGGTGAGGGCGAGAATCGAGTAGTGCTTTTGTGTCTCAGAATATACCAATTAAATGCCTTAGGTTTGGTGACTTCCTATGTCGTGTCACATGTTAATGGCTTTGCAACCCATTAACAATCCTGATACTTACAGGAATACTTTATTTACATAAAAGTCATACCATACTAAAAATTGATGAATACTTGAGTACGTGGGGTACTCAAGAAAAGATGGATGAATACTTGAGTACGTGGGGTACTCAAGAAAAGATTGAATTATACTTGAAGTACGTGGGGTACTCAAGAAAATGGGAATTATACTTGAGTACGTGGGGTACTCAAGAAGAAATTGAATTATACATGTGTACGTGGTGTACACATGAAACTGGATTTATATATGAAAACTTGATTTACTCACAAACTATGTTTTCATACAAAGTATACAAACATGAAATACAAAACTGCATGAATTCACACCAACATTATGTTGACGTTTTTCCAAAAACTCACATGTATTTCAGGTAACTAGGATTGATGTGCGCGCGGTCTTGCTCATGCTCTTGGATGTCGCTTGTGTTTAACTTTAAATAAAGTTGTAAACTTTTAAGACAATGTTTTATGCTGTCTAGCGATGTAAACGCTAAACTTATGTTTTCAAATCTTGGTATTTGATGTTATTTTACGAGCATGTAGCATGTTTACTCTTCGTATGCAATGAGAACCTTTCATGATCACACCTCGTGCTTCCGCCGCAGAAAGGGGTGTGACAGATTGGTATCAGAGCTGCGATTGTAGTGAACCAGGATTCCTTCTCGAGTCTAGTCTACAATCTCTAGGATCCTTTCACGAAAACAATTTTCAAAGAGTTTTCATTGCATAAAACGTCCCGCGACATCCACTACCTGAAACTGTCTACATGAGTCTAGAAAAGACACTACGAGACTTAGAGTGCACTTGAGTAGCACTTGTCGTTGACTAGAAATTACTTGCAATTATGTGTGATAATTAGCATGTACTAGAAGTAGAATGTCACAAGTATACGTGACTTTATCTGAAAGCGATGGCCCATCTGAAGGAAGAAATACAAGGATGAAACAAGCTGTGCGGACTGTGCAAGGAGTAACGTAATTATGGATGCATACATAATTATGGAATTCAGTGCACAAAAATCACAGCAAGTCTTGTCACGTATAGATTCCCTCAGTGCAAGCCTACTAAGTACTCTGCTAGAGTAATAATTGTTTGATGTCACTTATGTGGTATATATACCTGTGAATATATATGATACTACTGTCTAGTGTGACGATATCAAACAAATGTCTAACCCTGTTGTGTTATGTTCTGTCAGAACATGGCACCCAGGAAAGCTGTGAATGCTCGCAATGATGATCAACCTCCATCTCCCCCACTGCCAAGAACTGCTGAAGAGCTGAACGCTCTGCTAGAGGAAAGGATCTCCGCTGCTATCGCCCAGTACGAGGCGAACCGTACCCAGGACAGTGGAGGACCAAGCAACGCTAGGCGTAATGGGAATGGAGATTCGTCTGGAGGCAATGCAGCTCAAGGCTGCACTTTCAAGCAGTTCCTCGACTGCAAGCCGATGAACTATGACGGCACAGGAGGTGCAGTAGCCTTTGTACGCTGGACGGAGAAGACTGAAGCTACTATCCGCATGAGCAAGTGTACCGCGGATCAGCAAGTCACTTTTGCTACCGGATTGTTCGTCGATGAAGCTCTGACTTGGTGGAACCTGCAGGCCCAAACTTTGGGTGATGATGCCGCTTATGGCTTAACTTGGGAGGAACTGAAGGAAAGAATGAGAGAGAAGTATTGCTCTCGCGCTGAACTCCAAAGGCTGGAAACGGAGTTCTGGCAGTTGACCATGGTAGGTGCTGACATTAATGGTTATACTCGAAGGTTCCATGATCTGTCAAGAGTGCTTCCCTACATGGTGACTCCCGAATTCAAGCGCGTTGAACGCTACATTTGGGGACTGGCCCCAGAGTTTCGTGGCATGGTGACGTCGGCCAAACCACAAACAATCACTGAGGCTGTAACTCTGGCTGTCAGCCTGACTGAAGATTGTGTTCGTATGAAGAAGTTATCATTGAACCCAACAGAGAAGACCGAGACACATGCTGAGTCGTTCGGCGACAAAAAGAGAAAGCATACAAGTTTGAACCAAGCAACTCGTAACAACAAGGGTTTCAGCAAGAAGCGTGACGCTAACCCGTCCCAGGAGGCTAAAACCCATGCAACCAAAGCATACCAAGGCTCCATACCTAGATGCCAAAAGTGTAAGTATCATCATGATGGAGCTTGTCGCATTCCAAGGTGCGACAAATGTGGTAAATTGGGTCATCAAACAGAAGACTGTTGGGGAAAAGGAAAGAACCGAAATGGAAATGGTGCTGGAAACAAGAACGGTAATGGGAAAGGGCGGAACCAAGGATGCTTCAAGTGTGGAAGCAATGATCATTTCATGAAGGACTGCCCAGAGGGAAACAATGCTCAGGCTCGAGCATTTGTGATTGGAGCAAAGAACGCACGCGAGGACCCTAACGTGGTCACCGGTACGTTTCTCATTAACAATCACTTTGCATCCATATTATTTGACACTGGCGCCGATTATAGCTTCATGTCTGTGGAATTTAAACGCATACTCGGAATAGAATCTAGTAGATTAGAAATTCCTTATTCCTTAGAGCTAGCCAATGGTAAACTTGTTGAATCAGGCGAAGTTGTTAGAGGCTGCACACTAGAACTTGGTGAACGAAGGTTTAGCATCGACCTCCTACCTATTCAATTGGGTAGCTTCGATGTAGTAGTCGGAATGGACTGGTTGTCCAAGAACAAAGCTGAAGTTATTTGTCATGAGAAAATCATTCGCATCCCTTTAGCGAATGGTGAAACTCTCATCGTGCATGGAGAAAAACGAGACGCACCTCTTCGAATCATCAGTTGCATGAAGGCACGGAAGTGCTTAAAGAAAGGATGTGTCGCTTTCCTAGCACACGTTATAGACAAGAAGGCTGTGGAGCCAAAACTTGAAGACATTCCTGTGGTGAAGGAATTTCCTGATGTGTTCCCTGAAGATCTGCCAGGACTACCTCCGCAACGACAAGTCGAATTCCGTATAGACTTGGTTCCAGGAGCTGCTCCTGTAGCCAAGGCACCCTATCGACTTGCGCCATCCGAGATGCAAGAATTATCTACACAACTCCAGGAGTTGTTGGATAAGGGATTTATAAGGCCAAGCTTCTCACCCTGGGGAGCTCCGGTATTATTCGTGAAGAAGAAGGATGGAACACTGCGGATGTGTATCGATTACAGGGAACTGAACAAACTCACGATCAAGAATCGGTATCCGCTACCAAGGATTGATGACTTATTTGATCAATTGCAAGGATCAAGCTACTATTCCAAGATCGACCTTCGATCTGGATACCATCAGCTGAGAATCCAAGAGGAAAGCGTACCAAAGACTGCATTCAGAACGCGATATGGGCACTACGAATTTCTTGTGATGCCGTTTGGGCTGACGAATGCACCAGCGGTCTTTATGGATCTGATGAACCGCGTATGCAAACCATATCTCGATAAATTCGTGATTGTATTTATCGATGATATCCTGATTTATTCGCGAACGAAAGAAGAACACGAGCAACGTCTCAGAACCATCTTGGAACTACTGAAGAAAGAGAAGCTTTATGCAAAGTTCTCGAAATGCGAATTCTGGATTCGCGAAGTACAATTTCTTGGTCACGTTGTGAATGAGAAGGGCATTCATGTAGACCCGTCCAAGATAGAAGCAATAAAGGATTGGGAAGCTCCCAAGACCCCAACCGAAGTTTGACAATTTTTGGGCTTAGCGGGCTATTATCGGCGATTCATCGAGAATTTCTCAAAGATAGCTCAACCGCTAACGACCCTTACACAGAAAGACAAGAAGTACGACTGGGGTCACAAACAAGAAGAAGCCTTCCAGTTACTTAAGAGCAAGCTATGCGATGCACCGATACTATCATTACCTGAAGGCACTGAAGACTTCGTGGTATACTGCGACGCCTCACGACAAGGCTTGGGTTGCGTGCTCATGCAACGCCAAAAAGTCATCGCTTACGCTTCAAGACAACTGAAGGTGCATGAAAGAAACTATACCACGCACGACCTGGAGCTAGGTGCGGTGGTATTCGCCTTGAAGATTTGGCGACATTATTTATATGGTACTCGATGTACAATCTTCACAGATCACAAAAGCTTACAACACATATTTGATCAGAAGGAATTGAATATGCGCCAGCGACGTTGGGTCGAGCTGCTGAACGATTATGACTGTGAGATTAAGTACCATCCTGGAAAGGCAAACGTTGTAGCGGACGCGTTGAGCCGAAAAGAAAGGGTTAAGACCCTAAGGGTTCGAGCATTGGAAATGACGATTCGAACGAACCTCACTGCACGCATTCGGGATGCACAACAAGAAGCTCTTAAAGAAGAGAACCGTAAAGCTGAATACCTACGGGGTATGCTGAAATACATGGTGCCAAACGAAGAGGGAGCCTTATACTTCAAGAAGAGTATTTAGGTTCCACTCTATGGTGGCATACGAGAAGTCATCCTTGATGAAGCCCACAAATCGAGATATTCGATCCATCCAGGATCGGACAAAATGTATCAAGACTTGAAGGAATATTACTGGTGGCCGAGACTTAAAAGCGACGTTGCTGTTTATGTTGGAAAATGCCTAACCTGTGCCAAGGTTAAGGCAGAATATCAGAAACCGTCCGGCCTACTACAACAACCAGAGATTCCTGTGTGGAAGTGGGAACAAATCTCGATGGACTTCATAACGAAATTACCCAGGACCCCGAGAGGGCACGATATGATATGGGTAATAGTTGATCGATTAACGAAGTCTGCGCACTTCCTACCGATCCGAGAAAAAGACAGCACTGGAAAGCTTGCTGAAATATACTTAAGAGAAATTGTGGCACGTCATGGAGTGCCAATCTCAATCATTTCAGACAGAGATGGACGCTTTGTCTCAAGAATCTGGCAATCATTTCAGGAAGCCTTTGGGTCTCAGTTAGATCTAAGCACGGCATTCCATCCGCAAACAGACGGCCAGAGCGAACGGACTATACAAACGTTAGAAGATATGCTTCGGGCATGTGTCATGGATCTAGGCGGCAGCTGGGATACTCATCTACCTTTAGTTGAGTTTTCCTACAATAACAGTTATCATACGAGCATAAAAGCCGCGCCGTTCGAAGCTCTGTATGGCCGCAAATGCCGATCGCCCTTATGTTGGGCAGATGCCGGAGATAAGCGTATGGTTGGTCCTGAACTTGTACAAGAGACAACCGACAAGATTGCGCAGATCCGAGAGCGCATTAAGGCGGCTCGAGATCGACAAAAGATCTACGCCGATTCGAAAAGAAAATCAGTAGAATTCATGGTGGGAGACAAGGTGTTGTTAAAAGTCTCACCATGGAAAGGCGTAGTCAGATTTGGAAAGCATGGAAAGCTGAATCCACGATACATCGGACCATTCAGAATATTGAAAAGAATTGGTACCGTGGCATACAAGTTGGAGTTACCGGAAGAACTTAATGGAGTACATGATACGTTTCATGTATCCAACCTGAAGAAGAGTCCAACACAAGAAAACGTGATCATCCCGATGGATGAAGTGCATATTGATGAAGCCCTCCGATTTACAGAACAACCCGTTGAGGTTACCGACTGGAAAGTCAACAAGACCAGGAGGAGCAGCGTAAAACTTGTCAAAGTACGTTGGAGCTCTAAGCACGGACCCGAGTACACATGGGAACGTGAAGACCAGTTCAAGGAAAAGTATCCCCACCTATTCAAGAAGACTCCAGTGAGAGTTGGTTCAGCCTGAATTTCGGGACGAAATTCTTTTAACGGGGGGAGACTGTGACACCTGGCACCAAACCGGTAATTTCCGTACACTTTAATTATTGCTTAATGACTGCAATTATGTGCTTAATTGTCAGCAATGCTTGATTACATACTAAACAAGTGAATTCATGCACGTTGTATACTACAAAATATTGCTTTATGCATAAACGAGAGCGTTGCGTCAGAAATAATAGTAAACTCACCGGTAAGACACACTGTGTCAACAGAACTGCAGAAAGCAGTCAGACATTAGAATTGAGGCCTAGGTGTAGGTCCGACGACAAAAGTACATTAAAACCCAAGAGTACATATAAGGGTTTAATTTATAGATGTTGCGAAAGCAAAAATAAGCACTAAAAAGTACCCGAAACGCACTTTAAGTGCAAAATTTTATATAATTCAGCTATAATCAGCATTTTGGCACTAAAATATTATGCAGAAATTATGTTTTATTATCCAGAATACTTCCCCAAGTGTCGGGAATCGAAAGTATTACAAAAGGATACTTAAACGACACTAAAAAGTGTAATTTAGCACTTTAACGAACCGGTGTCTAACCGAACAACTGGATATTACCCGGAACACTAAAATAATGCTAGAAGCATTGTTTTTTTTTTTTTTCTGAGCCAGTTAGGGTCCCCGAATACCCTAACACCTGTTATAACATGCAACACACATCATACACTAAATAAACTCCTAACTTAACATAACTAGACCTTAAGTATCTAGTTGAAATCCAACCGAATGCCCCACCCCCCTTAACCGATCGGTCACCATATAGGTGACACACCTTGTCCTTGTTAATTATTTTAATCCTAAATGCTTCATATCTAGGTAACATGTTATCCCATGGTTAATGACATTAGATGGATTATAAATAAAACCTAAAGACTATCATTTCACTCATTACCACACTTGACAAAACTTGATCATCCCTCTCCCTCTCTTGAACTTTCGGCCGAAACCATAGCCCACACCACCACCACTTTTCGATTTCGATCTTACCATTCCAAGCTCATACAAGTGTGAAGGATCTCATACAAGGAAGCTCGGTGCTTTCTGTAACACCTGTGCCTCCACGGCCATCAAACAAATGCCAAACCAATGAAATATTGTATTTCATACTTGGGATTTGTAAAAATATGTGTATCTTTTGCACATATCTATTCTAGTTCGATTTCAAGCTCTAAATCGCTTTCTGGAAGGTTATACGCGCACTGATGCGTAGATATAACCAGTTTAATCCAACGAACACTCCGGAATAGTGAAATAGGCTTAACATACCTTAAATAACCTTTACATAACTTAGATATAAGTTTTGGAAGGTTTGGTGTGGTGAAATCAAAGTTAAATCGCTTACAGGGACTAAAGTTGACAAACTGCGAAAGTATGTCAATTTGAACTGTAACGAACATTCCGGAACATGACCATAAGTTAAACATACCATAAATATCCTTTACATAGCTTAGAAATAGGCTTTGAGGTGTTCGGTATGCTAAAATAAACTTTTGTGTCATTCAGGGACTAAAAGTGTCAAAAAGTGCACAAGTTTGCATTTTCGCGCATAACTTACGTTCTGAATACATCCGGACATCCAAAAATTTATGTAAGCATGACTACATTATATTTTAGTGTTCGCCATAAGAAAAATCCATTCGTCGCGTCATTTGGATCGTTTTTCGCGCTTATGCGCATTCCGTCGTAATTAAGCGAACATCGCGTTCGTACGACCAAACGAACCATCATCCGGCATATTTTTGAGTATTTTTTGAGTTCCCTATACTTTAACTTCATTTTAGAGCCTTGAAATGAGGTTAACGGGGTTCAAACGCATCGAAAAAGGCCTTAAACACGTGCAGGGACCATTGCTGCCAATTATGAAACTTTCTGATTCAGGGGGGTGCTAGCGTAGCGCGAGGCCTATGGGGTTACCCGTCGCGCTACGCGACTGCCTATCTGATCAGATTCAATGTTTTTAAACACAAGTTGCAGCTGATTGATCCTTCACCACATGTTTTAAGTTGCTTAGTCACTAAGATAAGGATCATATGTGGCCTCCATAACCTTTCAACAAGTGTACGGGTTGGATCAAGGCACGGTTTCCTTGAAACGATCCTAACGGTTACCCGAATACTATATATACCCCATCACCCCAATGCAAAACTTACAAGAATTCTGATTTTGAGAGCTCTAAGTTGAAACCATTGTTTCATACCTGAGTTCTTGGATCGGGATTAGCATTCGGGGACCCTTCGTAAGTATTCTTTCGTTCTTTTCCTTATTTTATTGCTTTTCGAGTCCGAAAGTCAAACTTTGTTTGACTTTCAGCGTTGACCAGTAATGGTCAATGCGAAGTTCGTTTGAACTTCGCAACGTGAGTGTAATCACGTTGGTCATAGTCCCTTGGGACTATGCCCACTGATTACCACGTTGTCTAGGGTCGTAGGGTAGGCGATCTAATAAATCGCCTATACCCTCGAACCCGACCCAGTTTGGTCTGTGACAACTCGAATTTCCGACATTCTTTATCCGCATTAAATGCACGTTGACTTTGACTATATGGTTGTGTTATGATAAAACCTAGTGTGTTTGCTTGATTATGTGTTTGATTGTATAACATGTCGTGAAACATAACTGTCGAGCATAAGATAGAACCCGACGAAACACAAGTGTGTTTCGCCATAACCATTCCCGACGAAACAGAATATGTCTCGCCGTATACGACTCGACGAAACAGAAGTCTGTTTCGCCGGCCCAGTAGCCCAGCTTGGGCCCAGAACGTATTTTGAGTATTTTTACGTAAAAACAACATCACTTTACCCTTTCTATCAACACAACCAAAACCCTAGAGCTCTCTCACTGTGACGGCGAACTAGAACCCACCGGAAACCCCTGTGCGATCAAACCATCATCTCGGTTAGTAGATTTATGTGTCTTGATTGATCGTTCATCCGTGTACGTGTTTCTGTGCCATGTGTTTCTGCTATGTTGATGTATAATTGCAACTGATGCATGTTTAATGTTAGGGTTCTTGTTTTGATGATGATGATATGGATTTCAATAAGGAATATTGTAGTCGGATATAAACGGTTTTAGGCGAAACTTAATATGATTGAATACTCGGTTCTGAATGTTGTTATTGTGATATGATTCTGACTGCAAGTTAGCATCTTGATAGGGTTTGTTGATGTGATGTTGTAATCGATATGTTGTATACGTAAACTAGGGTTCATGCTAGACAATGATTTCTGGATGATTGTGTTATGATGAGATATGCTAAATGAATTCTGGATGATTGCTACTTGATAGTGACGGCTGTTAGGGTTTCTGCATGTATCTGTGTACGTAACTGATTTCACCACGAATCTGTCTTGACGAAACAGATCTCTTGGCGAAACAGAAGTGTTTCGCCAAGGGCAGTCGACGAATCTGACCTTTGTTTCGCCAAACCTGACCTCGACGAAATAGGTGTGTTTCGCCAAGGACCACCGACGAAACTGAAATCCTGTTTCGCCAATCAAGGCCCGACGAAACAGAATGTGTTTCGCCATATATGTGTTTCGCCGAGCTGTGCAGTAACCTGAGTTATTTCTGTTAAGTGTTAACTGGACTATTTAACTGCTGTTAAGTGTAACCATCTTGTATATGATTGTGATTACGTGTTACATGTTTATACGTGCACAACTTGAACACAAACTGATTTCACATGCGTGCATACTTTAGGACGTGATTGATTACTTGCGAGCATACGCTTAGCATACCGAGCAAACCAAGGTGAGTTCACACAGCCAAGGCATGGGATTCCCAGGATGGGAATGGGTTGGATTATTTATTCGTTCAGTTTATGGAACTTAGATATATGATTCCCGGTAGAGGAAGGATTATGGATAAGAACAGACTAGACTGGTTATACTAATTTAAACGATCTTCGCACACACGCCAAGGGTCGGCCGCGATATTATGACAATCTTCGCACACATGCCTAAGAAGGGCCGCGAACTAAATACTCTAATCTTCGCAAACATGCCAGGAAGGGCCGCGATACTACTATACCTAGTCTAGCAAACATGGGAAATTCCCACTATACTTCGCAAACATGCCTAGAGGGCCGCGATACGATACATACGATACATGATTACTAAATGAACATACGAACTACATTATGAACACTTTAACTAAACAAACTCACTGTGAACTCGCTCAACTAGTTGTTGACTCTCTGTTACATGCCTTGCAGGACCTTAGGTACTTATGGAGCTTGCACGGGAGGCACGGTCGTTGTGGGCACAGTTTGTGGATGTTATGAACAACATTTAAACATTTGAAATTGCTACTTATGATTGGGTTTATTTATGCTTCCGCTAAACATTGAAATTTACACTTATGTTTTGAACACCTTTCATATTGGTTTGGTTGTTTTACAATTAATACTTATTATGTTCAATATGATTGGTGGCTTGATCCTGGTCAGTCACGCCTCCAAGCGGTGATACTCCGCAGGTGGATTTTGGGGGTGTAACAGATTGGTATCAGAGCCATTGGTTATAGAGAACTCGGTTTTAATAAGGGAAAACGTTTTTATTGAAACCAGACTATAACCAGTACAGTGCTCAACGATCCACAACGACGCCTAGCTCCACGTGCAAGACTCAACATCCTAGGTAATAAGGTTTATGTTTATTGCCTACTTGCTAGAATTACATAGAACTTTGCTCGTGGTATGCTTAGATTACTTTGATTACTATTCGTTACTGCTTGAGAACGCTTATATGCTCACACTCTTCTGTCATCGCACGATTCGCGATCCCCTCTGACTTATGCTATCTTTACTATGAAGATCATGTCTGGACGTATCAACATGACACAAGCCCAATTGACGGCTCTCATCGCTGAACAAGTTACTGCGGCAGTTGCAGCCGCAGAAGCAGGAGGTATACCCTGCAGTTGAAACTCACACTAGGGTCCTTAGATCCTACATTCCTAAACCAACTCTTGTGCTAAAATTTTGTTTACTCTTACGCACACAACAGGTCAAGCACCTGTTTGCACTTTCAAAACGTTCATGGACTGTCGTCCCAGTACTTTCAGCGGCACGGAGGGAGCAGTCGGACTCCTCCACTGGTTTGAAAAGATCGAGACTGTATTCGAAATGTGTGAATGCCCTGAGGCACGCAGGGTGAAGTATGCCACCGGTACCTTAGAAGGTTTAGCTCTCACATGGTGGAAGGCTCAGGTGCAAATGCTGGGGTTGGTTGCTGCTAACGCTACCCCATGGAACAACTTTAAGGAAATGATCAAAGAAGAGTATTGCAGCAGGGATGATATTCATAAGCTGGAGGTCGAGTTTTTCAATCTCAAGATGAAGGGGTCGGAGATTGAGGCGTACACCAAAAGATCTAATGAACTTGCTCTATTGTGTCCTACGATGGTGGACCCTCCAATCAAGCGAATCGAACTGTTCCTCAAGGGTCTAGTGCCAGAGATCCAGAGTCACGTCACTTCAGCAAACCTCGCCACTTATCAGCAGGTTGTACAGCTGGCTCACCGTCTCACGGATCAGGCGGTGGAGCAGAACAAGTTGCCTGAACGCATCAGCACTACTACTACCGCTACTACTCCGGTCACTCCTGCTACTCCCAGTGACAACAAGCGGAAATGGGATGGGGATTCCAGCAAAGGTTCAGCTATAGTTCCATCTCAGGCTCAGCAACGCAAGACTAATGAATACCAGAGCCCAAGTCAGCAAACTTCTGGTGGGCAGAGACAGAGTGGTTATCGGGGAAATCATCCACTGTGTAACAGGTGCTACAAACATCACAGTGGTCAGTGTCGCAAGGCCTACTGTCAGAGATGTCTCAAGAACGGGCACGAAGCTAAAGATTGCAGGAGTTCACGACCTGCGAATCAGAATCAGCAACAACAACCACCTGCTCCACGAAACCAGCCACAGCAGCAGCAGCCTGGAAATAGGGGATGCTACCAGTGTGGGGCGGAAGGTCATTACAAGCGGGATTGCCCTCAGTTAAACCAGAACCAGAACAATAACAACAACAACAATCAGGGCAACGGGAACAACAACAACGGTGGGAACAATAACAACAATGGTGCTAGAGGCCGTATGTTTGTGATCGGTCAGGGTGATGCCAGGAATGACCCCAACGTGGTTATGGGTAAGTTTCTTCTTGACGACTTTTATGTTACTGTACTATTTGATTCTGGTGCGGATACAAGTTACATGTCTCTAAAAGCTAGTGAAATGTTAAAACGTGCACCAACTCCCTTAAACCCCAAACATGTCGTAGAGTTAGCTAACGGTAAAAGCCTAGAGGCCACACACATAGTTAAAGGGTGTAATCTTATCCTCGCTGGTCAGACTTTCTCCATCGATCTCATTCCTATACCCTTGGGTAGCTTTGACGTCGTCATTGGTATGGATTGGCTATCGCAACAACAAGCGGAGATTTTATGCAAAGAAAAGGTTATTCGTATTCCTCGTTCGGGCAAGGAACCTCTCGAAGTTCAAGGCGACAAGACTGGTGTCGTGAGTGGCATCATTTCTTTCTTGAAGGCTCAGAAATGTCTGCGCAAGGGTCACACAGCTGTTCTAGCTCTCGTCACTGATACGTCGAAGAAAGAGAAGAAGATTGAGGATATTCCAGTGGTACGCGACTTCCCTCAAGTGTTTCCTGAGGAATTACCTGGGTTACCGCCTCATCGCCAGGTCGAATTCCAGATCGAGCTCGCTCCAGGAGCAGCGCCCATAGCTCGAGCACCTTATCGTCTAGCTCCAACTGAATTGGAAGAACTGTCTAAGCAACTGCAAGAACTCTTGGAAAAGGGTTTTATACGTCCTAGCTCTTCGCCCTGGGGAGCTCCAGTGTTATTCGTAAAGAAGAAAGACGGTACGTTCAGGATGTGTATAGACTACCGTGAACTCAACAAGGTGACGATCAAGAATCGTTATCCTCTTCCGCGCATAGATGATTTATTCGACCAGCTGCAAGGGTCGAGCTACTACTCCAAGATAGACTTAAGGTCAGGATATCACCAGCTGAGAGTCCGGGATGAGGACGTCTCTAAAACAGCATTTAGAACACGCTACGGCCACTACGAGTTTATGGTCATGCCATTCGGGCTAACGAACGCGCCTGCCGTATTTATGGATCTTATGAACAGGGTGTGCAAACCCTATCTCGACAAGTTCGTCATTGTTTTCATCGACGACATCCTGATTTATTCGAAGAGTCAGGAGGAACACGAGCAGCACTTACGTCTTATACTGGAACTTCTACGAACGGAACAGCTATACGCTAAGTTTTCCAAATGTGACTTCTGGCTTCGTGAAGTCCACTTCTTAGGCCACGTGGTGAACAAGGATGGGATTCATGTAGATCCATCCAAAGTGGATTCAATTAAAAATTGGCCTGCGCCTCGTACACCAACAGAAATACGCCAATTCTTGGGTTTGGCGGGTTATTACAGAAGGTTCATCAAAGACTTCTCAAAGATTGCTCAGCCGCTTACACTACTGACACAGAAAGGTGTTGTTTACCGTTGGGGTAATGCACAGGAAACCGCGTTCCAACATTTAAAGGATAGACTCTGTAGCGCACCTATCCTCTCATTGCCTGAAGGCACGGATGATTTCGTAGTCTACTGCGACGCATCCATCCAAGGTCTTGGATGTGTATTGATGCAAAGGGATAAAGTCATTGCTTATGCTTCGCGCCAGCTTAAGATCCACGAACGAAACTACACTACGCATGATTTAGAGCTGGGAGCGGTTGTTTTTGCGCTTAAGATATGGCGACACTACTTGTACGGTACCAAATGTGCAATCTACACTGACCACAGAAGCCTCGAACATATCTTCAAACAGAAAGAGCTGAATATGCGACAGCGACGATGGGTCGAACTGCTAAACGACTACGAATGCTCAATCAGGTACCACCCAGGCAAAGCCAATGTTGTGGCTGACGCCCTCAGTCGAAAGGACACCGCGCCTAAGCGCGTACGAGCTTTACAACTCACCATACAGTCTAACCTTCCTTCCCAGATACGAGATGCTCAGGTAGAAGCATTGAAACCAGAAAATGTCAGGGCTGAAGCCCTACGCGGCTCAAGACAACGATTAGAACAGAAGGAAGATGGTGCTTACTATGTCACGGGACGCATTTGGGTTCCACTGTACGGCAACTTACGCGAGCTGGTAATGGATGAAGCTCACAAGTCTCGCTACTCGGTACACCCTGGTTCGGATAAAATGTACCACGATATTAAGACTACATACTGGTGGCCTAGCATGAAGGCCCACATAGCCACATACGTTAGCAAATGCTTGACTTGTGCGAGAGTCAAGGCAGAATATCAGAAACCGTCAGGGCCACTCCAACAACCTGAGATACCACAATGGAAATGGGAGCAAATTTCCATGGATTTTGTTCCTGGCTTACCTAGATCTCAGCGCGGAAACGATACTATTTGGGTGATCGTGGATCGACTCACAAAGTCTGCTCACTTCTTGGCAATTAAAGAAACAGACAAGTTCTCTACACTAGCAGACATCTACTTGAAAGAAGTGGTCTCCAGGCACGGTGTGCCAACCTCTATCATCTCTGATCGAGACGCACGTTTTACTTCAGAACTATGGCAAGCAATGCATAAATCTTTTGGCTCTCGATTAGACATGAGCACAGCTTATCACCCTCAGACAGATGGGCAGTCTGAGCGCACTATTCAAACTCTAGAAGACATGCTTCGGGCGTGCGTAATTGATTTTGGCAATGGTTGGGAAAAACATTTGCCACTTGTGGAATTTTCATACAATAATAGCTACCACACAAGCATTAAAGCTGCACCATTCGAGGCATTGTACGGGCGTAAATGCCGGTCACCTCTCTGTTGGGCAGAGGTGGGAGAAAGCCAAATCACAGGTCCAGAAATGGTTGTTGATACTACTGAAAAGATTGCACAAATACGACAACGCATGGCGGCAGCACGCGACCGTCAGAAAGCATACGCTGATTTAGACAGGAAATTACTCGAATTCCAAGTTGGGGATCGAGCGCTACTTAAAGTTTCACCCTGGAAGGGTGTGGTTCGTTTTGGCAAACGCGGCAAACTAAATCCACGATATGTTGGACCTTTCGAAGTTATTGAGAAAATAGGCAAAGTGGCCTACAGACTGAACTTACCACCTGAACTCAGTGCCGTTCATAACGTCTTTCACGTGTCGAATCTGAAGAAATGTACGTCAGATGAGACCCACGTAGTTCCCTTGAAGGAACTCACTATCGACGAGCGGTTGCACTTCGTCGAAGAACCAGTTGAAATCACGGACCGGGATGTTAAGGTCCTCAAGAACACGAGAATCCCTCTTGTACGAGTTCGTTGGAACTCCCGCCGTGGCCCAGAGTTCACCTGGGAGCGCGAAGATCAAATAGAACTCAAATATCCCCAGTTATTCGGAAACCAAGCAACTACTACTGAGGCTGAAGCTACCAATGCAGAATTTCGGGACGAAATTCCAAATCAACGGGGGGATAATGTGACACCCCAAGAAAACCAGTAACCTTCGCAAACATGCTCAGGGGAGCCGCGATACAATACAGGTAAACAACGTCACACTACTAGCTTTCTCAGTAACTGCATGCTAAATTTCGGGACGAAATTTCTTTCAAGTTGGGGATAATGTGACAACTCGAATTTCCGACATTCTTTATCCGCATTAAATGCACGTTGACTTTGACTATATGGTTGTGTTATGATAAAACCTAGTGTGTTTGCTTGATTATGTGTTTGATTGTATAACATGTCGTGAAACATAACTGTCGAGCATAAGATAGAACCCGACGAAACACAAGTGTGTTTCGCCATAACCATTCCCGACGAAACAGAATATGTCTCGCCGTATACGACTCGACGAAACAGAAGTCTGTTTCGCCGGCCCAGTAGCCCAGCTTGGGCCCAGAACGTATTTTGAGTATTTTTACGTAAAAACAACATCACTTTACCCTTTCTATCAACACAACCAAAACCCTAGAGCTCTCTCACTGTGACGGCGAACTAGAACCCACCGGAAACCCCTGTGCGATCAAACCATCATCTCGGTTAGTAGATTTATGTGTCTTGATTGATCGTTCATCCGTGTACGTGTTTCTGTGCCATGTGTTTCTGCTATGTTGATGTATAATTGCAACTGATGCATGTTTAATGTTAGGGTTCTTGTTTTGATGATGATGATATGGATTTCAATAAGGAATATTGTAGTCGGATATAAACGGTTTTAGGCGAAACTTAATATGATTGAATACTCGGTTCTGAATGTTGTTATTGTGATCTGATTCTGACTGCAAGTTAGCATCTTGATAGGGTTTGTTGATGTGATGTTGTAATCGATATGTTGTATACGTAAACTAGGGTTCATGCTAGACAATGATTTCTGGATGATTGTGTTATGATGAGATATGCTAAATGAATTCTGGATGATTGCTACTTGATAGTGACGGCTGTTAGGGTTTCTGCATGTATCTGTGTACGTAACTGATTTCACCACGAATCTGTCTTGACGAAACAGATCTCTTGGCGAAACAGAAGTGTTTCGCCAAGGGCAGTCGACGAATCTGACCTTTGTTTCGCCAAACCTGACCTCGACGAAATAGGTGTGTTTCGCCAAGGACCACCGACGAAACTGAAATCCTGTTTCGCCAATCAAGGCCCGACGAAACAGAATGTGTTTCGTCATTTTGTGTTTCGCCATATATGTGTTTCGCCGAGCTGTGCAGTAACCTGAGTTATTTCTGTTAAGTGTTAACTGGACTATTTAACTGCTGTTAAGTGTAACCATCTTGTATATGATTGTGATTACGTGTTACATGTTTATACGTGCACAACTTGAACACAAACTGATTTCACATGCGTGCATACTTTAGGACGTGATTGATTACTTGCGAGCATACGCTTAGCATACCGAGCAAACCAAGGTGAGTTCACACAGCCAAGGCATGGGATTCCCAGGATGGGAATGGGTTGGATTATTTATTCGTTCAGTTTATGGAACTTAGATATATGATTCCCGGTAGAGGAAGGATTATGGATAAGAACAGACTAGACTGGTTATACTAATTTAAACGATCTTCGCACACACGCCAAGGGTCGGCCGCGATATTATGACAATCTTCGCACACATGCCTAAGAAGGGCCGCGAACTAAATACTCTAATCTTCGCAAACATGCCAGGAAGGGCCGCGATACTACTATACCTAGTCTAGCAAACATGGGAAATTCCCACTATACTTCGCAAACATGCCTAGAGGGCCGCGATACGATACATACGATACATGATTACTAAATGAACATACGAACTACATTATGAACACTTTAACTAAACAAACTCACTGTGAACTCGCTCAACTAGTTGTTGACTCTCTGTTACATGCCTTGCAGGACCTTAGGTACTTATGGAGCTTGCACGGGAGGCACGGTCGTTGTGGGCACAGTTTGTGGATGTTATGAACAACATTTAAACATTTGAAATTGCTACTTATGATTGGGTTTATTTATGCTTCCGCTAAACATTGAAATTTACACTTATGTTTTGAACACCTTTCATATTGGTTTGGTTGTTTTACAATTAATACTTATTATGTTCAATATGATTGGTGGCTTGATCCTGGTCAGTCACGCCTCCAAGCGGTGATACTCCGCAGGTGGATTTTGGGGGTGTGACATGGTCGATCATTAGGATCCGACCAAATACATTAGGTGACCATAGTAGGTAGGGAATAACCTTCCAAGGTTATACCCTATGGTCACATCGTTTAAGTAGTTGTATGATAGGTAGTTTATATGCCTTAGGTAAATTACCAGAATACCCTTTTCATGTATAATTGGTAGTTAAGCATATGTAACCTAAATTTTTGTCACATAACTGATTATGTAACATGTTTAGGCATATAACACTTGTCATAGGACTAGTTAGACGGTCTGAACGCGTTTCACGCGCACGACGCGTTAAAGTAGCATATGTTACCTTAATGGGTCGCGATGGGTCGAAAGCAATTAGGTTAGGTTTCATTGTAGTATGTAGGCCTTGTTAAACCATATCATATGAGTTCCAATACTCATTTGGTTTACCAAGCCTCATCCTATCCGATCTCCCGATTTAAGTCCGGTTTATTTATATAGTTTTAGATTGCCGACTGATTCCGTGCTCCCTCTAGCTTTGTTTGGTTGTTGTTCAAGACCTCTAAGCATTCTCAGGCGAGTACATTATTCCCCTATTTTACTGCTTTCAATTGTTTTGGGGTGACTCATATGTGCTAAATATTTTCGATGTTATAACGATGGTTTCAAAAACGATTAAGACGATTTATACAAAACTAATAACGATTTCGATAAAGTGAACAAACTTGTTGGTTGTATTTACATAACAAATGACATTCATTAGCAATGATCAAGCCGACCAGTATTAGGTTATGGTACCATAGGATCTGACTAATCCCGTTATTTACTACACCCGTGGTTATGTGTGGGTATGGTAGGTAGCGACTGAATCTGTAATTATTAACTTACCCTATGGAGGTTTTTTAATGCGAAAACGAGAAGCGACGAAAACGAGAAGCGACGAGTGATGAGTCACGAAGGTTTGAATGTTATTAGCGAGACGACCATATAAGTAGTTTCACGACCTAAAACGAATTAAACGATTTACGATTGGGTTTCACACGATGTTTTAACGATTGGGTAACGATTGGGTTTCACACGATGTTTTAACGATTGGGTAAACATTTGTACATGATTTACATTGGGCATGAACATTACTTGGGTGGTTTGGTTTGGATTAAGTGATTAAGTAACAATGCGTGTGGAATATGATACAAGCATGGTGGATACGCCGCTGGTACTTCCTATATATAAGTGTTTGTATGGTATTACATATTGTAGCGTTATTTGAATCATTTCAGCTCGAGACATAGAACATTTTATACAAGTAACATACTTTTCACAAGACATTTATTTACAAACAACTTATCTTATACAAACTCATTTTACATGGTTATTCATTTAATCATGCATTATTCTCTTATTATACATATCACCTGAACTTATTATTTTTCAAATGATTTATAAAGGCAAAGCAAATTACAAGGTTCATGACTAAACATTTTCTTAAACAGAAGTCATGAATCTTATTTTCACAAAACCTATGTACTCGCCAGCATTTCTTTGCTGACCTCGTTTTCACATATGTTTCAGGTATTGTTGAATGATATCGATTGATAAGATGCATGCTCACATAGGACTGGACAAGGCCTTAGTGACTCAATAACAATGATAGACTATGTTTAAATTGTGTATTTAGATTTCCAGACGATGTAATTATTCAATGTTTAATAAAACGAAACACTTTTGATATCCATGGTTATGAAACATTAATTCTGTTGCAACACGCCCCGATGTTTCCGCCACGTTTTGTATGTTCTACGTGGTCGGGGTGTGACAGAAAGATGGTATCAGAGCCAATGGTTATAGGGAATTAGGTTATTAGTAATGCTTTGACCTAGTCTATAACCTTCTTAGGACCCTAACGCGAGTTTACTTGCGTTTAGTCATAAAACAATACCGTCACCTATCCTTAGGCGACGACCACAACAAGAACATAAATTTCAAAACCGCTTTGAAAACTAATCATCTGTTCTAGGATGATTGATTACTAGGTTTTGAACCCTCTATTGTAAGGTTTTGAACTCTCTATTATATGGTTTTGAACCCCTTTGAGTTTTCAAAATCTCGTCAAGGTTTTAGGTTTTAAATAATGTGAACACGTGCAAACTGGAAGGGTGAATGCCTGTATTCTGAGTTTTCTGTCTAGGCAAGCACTTTGTATACATCTCATCAGACGCGAGACCAGTTGTGCTTACCTGGGAATTCTTGGGATGAGTGTTCACTTATAGGCGAGCATGTCTTCGCGATACATTATTTTTGACCCATTTACTTTGATTTGTCACCATCTCATTTGTTTGCCTTAGGTAACAAACAAATGATCACAATTTTCATTTGTTACCATTCTGTATTGATTATTCAATAACCTTTCACTCGTTTCTTCCTCTGTCTTTTATTTTCTTCTAGAATGTCTATTCCTCTTGGCACTGGTCAAATGCCCGAGCGAACAGCCAAATTTGTCCAGCAAATTGGCGAAGTGATTCAGAGGACTGTGGATTTAGGCATTGCCATGTCTCGTCTCAACAATGAAGCCACTCGAGAAGCATCGAAAGAAGTAGAAGCCAAGCCTTCGAAAAGGTCAAAGAAGCGTAAGGCTCCAAAGGATCCGGTAACCGTTGCACCAAATCAATAAAAACCTAGCAAGGTGGCAGCGCCACCAGCCAAGAAGCCGTACTTGGGAACTGCTCCCTTGTGCAATTAATGCAATGGCCATCACCCAGTCCAAACGCCATGTTTCAAATGTGCCCATTGTGGACGATGGGGACATTTGGTCAGAACATGCCATTTTGCGATCCGGAATAAAACTGTTGCAGATTCTACTGCTGTTCAAGTCAACCTAACTCAAGCTCGTTTTCCATGTGGTACTTGCTACAACTGTGGTGAGATGGGCCATTTTCGAAGAAATTGCCCAAAGATTTCTAATGCGAATCCAACCCACGGGTGAGCAGTTGGCTGAGTAGAAGATGTTGCTATCTCATGCTTTTGTTTCTTTCGTTTTCTTGTAATGTGAAACAATCTGATTTGTTTATAAATAAATTGTTGTTCACAAATCCTGATATACGAGTATAATTACATGTGTGTATGACTTTTCCTATAATACCTGCACTAAGGAACTATGTTCCTTACAAACTACTCTTGTAATTCTCTCTTTCAAGTGATCGCTCATAATTTCCTCGAAAGTTCTAAGTACTCGTTTCATTCTAAGAAACGAAGTACAGGAAATAAAGTGAAATTATGAGTAATCGTGCTTTTTACACATCTGTATTTTTGAATCCTTGGTTGGATAACTAAGGATATTTTCAAATCTCATACCCATTACGTTTTGTTTTTTTAACATTCACAGTACAAGTATTTCAAAACAATCTTCATGATCTCAAAACATTTCATATAGTTTGAAAACAATTTTTCTAGATGCATTGTCTATGTTATTTCAAAAACATTGGCCATGTTATCAAAACCAACCTTTCTAATTTCAAAATATTTCATATAGTCTGAAGACAATATTAACACAATACATTTTCTGATCAAGTGCATGATTTCGAAAAGCATCATTCATGTCTTTCAAAAACCTTATACATAATTTCAAAATTCATCTCGCATGATTTTAAATTTTTTTTTGTAAATATATCTACCTAATACACCTACTTTATGATTTCAAAAAGTATTATATATAAGGTTTCAAAAACGTTAAACACATTTTTCTTAAAAGAACCCCATGCATAGTTTTCAAAAATATTTTCCTCATACATTGACTTAACCTTCAAAATTCTGCTTCATATGCCGCCTTGACATATCAAGCATCTCAACTTCATAAGCATTTTACATCATGTTTTGACCTAAGCACATCCAGTGCAAGGTTTCAAAACATCTTCAACTTCAAAAATTCATATGGGATCTTTTTATCTTTACAATTAGATCCTTATGGATGATTATCGTTCAAATCAGAGTCCTTAATTGGATTCCTTATGTACCTTAATTCGAACACTTCGGTTCCTAGTAATCGAAATCGAATTTTCTTTTTGAATCTTTCTATCTTTATAGTTGGATTCTTGATAATATTTAAAGTGCCAAGTGAAATCCACGGATTGGATTCCTAGTATGCTTTAAATACTCATGTCCAAAGATAACGATTAAACGATTTTGCGATTAAACGATTTTGCGATTAAACGATTATACAATTATGCGATTATGTGTTTATGTGTTATGTGTTCTCCTCTATGTTTTTGTGTGATCCAATTTTCAAATCCTCATAGAATCTTTCGTATCTTTATATGAGGGATTCATAGTAGGATATTCAAAAGGTACTACTTTAAATCCTTAATGGGCTTCTACGTTGTAGTTAAAGACCCTTGGGATTATATGGTACCATTCCATGAATCAATGAAAGACCCTTGAGTGGTCTAGTTAAAGATTGATTCAAGATCTGGTTAAGAATAGCATGTGATGATACAGCTGAAAGGACCCTATGGTGGTCCAGTCACGCTCATCACAGGTTCATTCATATGGTTTTCCTCTACACATTATGGAATACACTGTGTCAACTATGCAAAGAATTGGGTAATTATGGACACGTACATAATTATAAAAATTAAGTGCACGGAAACCACAGTAAGATTTATCATGTGTAAGAACCGATAGTGACGACAAATAACGAAATGAGAACGATGTAATGGAGGTACGGTGGACGCACCAATGACGCTTCATATACTTGTATATAAGTATCCCTCTTACATTGCAACCATGATGTTATTAAAGGTTACTAGAAGTTCAGAACCCTAACCAATGTTGTTTGATCTTTTCAACTTCATATTTTCAAGCACTCACAAGTTTCCTCTAAATAAATTTCGGGACGAAATTTCCTAAAGTAGGGGAGACTGTAACACCTGTGCCTCCACGGCCATCAAACAAATGCCAAACCAATGAAATATTGTATTTCATACTTGGGATTTGTAAAAATATGTGTATCTTTTGCACATATCTATTCTAGTTCGATTTCAAGCTCTAAATCGCTTTCTGGAAGGTTATACGCGCACTGATGCGTAGATATAACCAGTTTAATCCAACGAACACTCTGGAATAGTGAAATAGGCTTAACATACCTTAAATAACCTTTACATAACTTAGATATAAGTTTTGGAAGGTTTGGTGTGGTGAAATCAAAGTTAAATCGCTTACAGGGACTAAAGTTGACAAACTGCGAAAGTATGTCAATTTGAACTGTAACGAACATTCCGGAACATGACCATAAGTTAAACATACCATAAATATCCTTTACATAGCTTAGAAATAGGCTTTGAGGTGTTCGGTATGCTAAAATAAACTTTTGTGTCATTCAGGGACTAAAAGTGTCAAAAAGTGCACAAGTTTGCATTTTCGCGCATAACTTACGTTCTGAATACATCCGGACATCCAAAAATTTATGTAAGCATGACTACATTATATTTTAGTGTTCGCCATAAGAAAAATCCATTCGTCGCGTCATTTGGATCGTTTTTCGCGCTTATGCGCATTCCGTCGTAATTAAGCGAACATCGCGTTCGTACGACCAAACGAACCATCATCCGGCATATTTTTGAGTATTTTTTGAGTTCCCTATACTTTAACTTCATTTTAGAGCCTTGAAATGAGGTTAACGGGGTTCAAACGCATCGAAAAAGGCCTTAAACACGTGCAGGGACCATTGCTGCCAATTATGAAACTTTCTGATTCAGGGGGGGTGCTAGCGTAGCGCGAGGCCTATGGGGTTACCCGTCGCGCTACGCGACTGCCTATCTGATCAGATTCAATGTTTTTAAACACAAGTTGCAGCTGATTGATCCTTCACCACATGTTTTAAGTTGCTTAGTCACTAAGATAAGGATCATATGTGGCCTCCATAACCTTTCAACAAGTGTACGGGTTGGATCAAGGCACGGTTTCCTTGAAACGATCCTAACGGTTACCCGAATACTATATATACCCCATCACCCCAATGCAAAACTTACAAGAATTCTGATTTTGAGAGCTCTAAGTTGAAACCATTGTTTCATACCTGAGTTCTTGGATCGGGATTAGCATTCGGGGACCCTTCGTAAGTATTCTTTCGTTCTTTTCCTTATTTTATTGCTTTTCGAGTCCGAAAGTCAAACTTTGTTTGACTTTTAGCGTTGACCAGTAATGGTCAATGCGAAGTTCGTTTGAACTTCGCAACGTGAGTGTAATCACGTTGGTCATAGTCCCTTGGGACTATGCCCACTGATTACCACGTTGTCTAGGGTCGTAGGGTAGGCGATCTAATAAATCGCCTATACCCTCGAACCCGACCCAGTTTGGTCGATCATTAGGATCCGACCAAATACATTAGGTGACCATAGTAGGTAGGGAATAACCTTCCGAGGTTATACCCTATGGTCACATCGTTTAAGTAGTTGTATGATAGGTAGTTTATATGCCTTAGGTAAATTACCAGAATACCCTTTTCATGTATAATTGGTAATTAAGCATATGTAACCTAAATTTTTGTCACATAACTGATTATGTAACATGTTTAGGCATATAACACTTGTCATAGGACTAGTTAGACGGTCTGAACGCGTTTCACGCGCATGACGCGTTAAAGTAGCATATGTTACCTTAATGGGTCGCGATGGGTCGAAAGCAATTAGGTTAGGTTTCATTGTAGTATGTAGGCCTTGTTAAACCATATCATATGAGTTCCAATACTCATTTGGTTTACCAAGCCTCATCCTATCCGATCTCCCGATTTAAGTCCGGTTTATTTATATAGTTTTAGATTGCCGACTGATTCCGTGCTCCCTCTAGCTTTGTTTGGTTGTTGTTCAAGACCTCTAAGCATTCTCAGGCGAGTACATTATTCCCCTATTTTACTGCTTTCAATTGTTTTGGGGTGACTCATATGTGCTAAATGTTTTCGATGTTATAACGATGGTTTCAAAAACGATTAAGACGATTTATACAAAACTAATAACGATTTCGATAAAGTGAACAAACTTGTTGGTTGTATTTACATAACAAATGACATTCATTAGCAATGATCAAGCCGACCAGTATTAGGTTATGGTACCATAGGATCTGACTAATCCCGTTATTTACTACACCCGTGGTTATGTGTGGGTATGGTAGGTAGCGACTGAATCTGTAATTATTAACTTACCCTATGGAGGTTTGTTAATGCGAAAACGAGAAGCGACGAAAACGAGAAGCGACGAGTGATGAGTCACGAAGGTTTGAATGTTATTAGCGAGACGACCATATAAGTAGTTTCACGACCTAAAACGAATTAAACGATTTACGATTGGGTTTCACACGATGTTTTAACGATTGGGTAACGATTGGGTTTCACACGATGTTTTAACGATTGGGTAAACATTTGTACATGATTTACATTGGGCATGAACATTACTTGGGTGGTTTGGTTTGGATTAAGTGATTAAGTAACAATGCGTGTGGAATATGATACAAGCATGGTGGATACGCCGCTGGTACTTCCTATATATAAGTGTTTGTATGGTATTACATATTGTAGCGTTATTTGAATCATTTCAGCTCGAGACATAGAACATTTTATACAAGTAACATACTTTTCACAAGACATTTATTTACAAACAACTTATCTTATACAAACTCATTTTACATGGTTATTCATTTAATCATGCATTATTCTCTTATTATACATATCACCTGAACTTATTATTTTTCAAATGATTTATAAAGGCAAAGCAAATTACAAGGTTCATGACTAAACATTTTCTTAAACAGAAGTCATGAATCTTATTTTCACAAAACCTATGTACTCGCCAGCATTTCTTTGCTGACCTCGTTTTCACATATGTTTCAGGTATTGTTGAATGATATCGATTGATAAGATGCATGCTCACATAGGACTGGACAAGGCCTTAGTGACTCAATAACAATGATAGACTATGTTTAAATTGTGTATTTAGATTTCCAGACGATGTAATTATTCAATGTTTAATAAAACGAAACACTTTTGATATCCATGGTTATGAAACATTAATTCTGTTGCAACACGCCCCGATGTTTCCGCCACGTTTTGTATGTTCTACGTGGTCGGGGTGTGACACTTTCGGATTGCCAAGGACCTCACTAGGTTGCTATTAACCACTCGCTTTTCGCCTAGTTTCTTCCCTAGCCTTGTGCTAGTAGTAAGTGCTCTAAAACACCATCTTGTTCTTGTTTAAAGTGGTTAATAAGTGATTTAACGGTTAAAAATCAAGAACACACAAGACCATAACTTAAAGTCTTGAAAGTAAGATGAATATGTTGGATAAAAAGAAACTAGTGGTGTAAATCATGAAAATCTTGGTTAGTTGTGATTATTTTATGTTGTTTGTTGCTAGAAGTGGGATGGATCATCATCTAACCATACTAGATCATGTTCAAGAACATGAACTAGTAGTATGTTAGTGCTAGAGATGTGAAAGATGATGAACCTTCCACCCATGAAACATGAACTTGAGTAAAAGTAAATTTTCTTGTAAAATAAGACTCTAAACATGTAGATCTAAAGATCTACAAGTGGTTTTTCGGAAGAACCAAGCAAAAATATTAATCTTGTTAAAAACCCGGATCTTACATGAACTAAATGTAATTTTAGTAAATAAACAAGTGTGTAAACACTTGTGTAACAAGGAAGTTCAACAAAGAAATATTTTTGTGAATCTTGACTAGAAGTTGTGAAACTTCATATTCTTTAAAAATAAAGTTTTTAAGAAACTAAACTTATTTTTAAAGGTAACAAGACTTACTAAATGTGCTAGTAAGTTACTACATACTTTTACAAACTTTCAAGTTCATGAAATGGAGAAATTAGTGATTATTGTTGATGAGTATTGTTGATAATTGTTGTTGATGATTGTTGACGATTTAAAAGAAAATAAACACATGTTTTGAAAACATGGGAAACCTCCATTTTTAGGGGAAACTCTGTCAAAATTTTTATAAATTTTGACACTTAGAAAATACAAGTTTTTAAGAAACTTATTCCCTAAAAATGTGCTTAAAAATATTACCAAGGTTTCCCTAATTTTTGGTGATTAGAAATGAGGATTTTTTCAAAAATAAAAATGGATATTAAGTATATATATTTTTGAGAGAAAAATATATATTATTTGATCACCAACTTGTGTGCTAAGTGTACATAGTATGTGTTATACGTGCTAGTGTATTAAGAGTTAAAATACACTAAATACTCATGAGGAGTATAAACATAAAAATACACATACAACATACAAGATACATAATTCGGGTGCAAAGTGCAAAACACAAAAGACTTATATTTATTTTTGAGAAAATAATATAAGTAAGACACTTAGTTAAAAATGTAGAATATTTTTAACACAACAATACAAATACAAAAGAGAGTGACTGTACTTGTGCGACACAAGTCTAGTGACTAACGTTAAGAAAACGCGTATAGGTTATGACGTTAATTAAGCAAATCCGGTGAAGTTTACGACGCAAGGAACGCAAAGTTGTGAGTTCATGCTCCCCCTTTTCTTTAACTGTTTTCAGTTTTTATAACTTCGGGGGTGAAATACATGTACAAATGTTCAATATTTATAATTGGTATGATATAAATACAAGAAGTACACTGGTGAGAACGAGAACCAAGTGTGACGAAATATAAGATAATAAGAAACGCACTTGGTGAGGACGAGAACCAAGTAGGATGCGTTATGAGAAATGATAATAAGAAACGCGCTTGGTGAGGACGAGAACCAAGTAGGATGCGTTATGAGAATTGATAACAAGAAACGCGCTTGGTGAGGACGAGAACCAAGTAGGATGCGTTATGAGAAATAGTGTCACGAATAGGGTACAGAAGCACCATTAATCAACAATATACCTAGACCGCAGAACAAAAGGTTAGATCTAACGGGTGCCTGGCAGCCACACTCTCGGTGAGGGCGAGAATCGAGTAGTGCTTTTGTGTCTCAGAATATACCAATTAAATGCCTTAGGTTTGGTGACTTCCTATGTCGTGTCACATGTTAATGGCTTTGCAACCCATTAACAATCCTGATACTTACAGGAATACTTTATTTACATAAAAGTCATACCATACTAAAAATTGATGAATACTTGAGTACGTGGGGTACTCAAGAAAAGATGGATGAATACTTGAGTACGTGGGGTACTCAAGAAAAGATTGAATTATACTTGAAGTACGTGGGGTACTCAAGAAAATGGGAATTATACTTGAGTACGTGGGGTACTCAAGAAGAAATTGAATTATACATGTGTACGTGGTGTACACATGAAACTGGATTTATATATGAAAACTTGATTTACTCACAAACTATGTTTTCATACAAAGTATACAAACATGAAATACAAAACTGCATGAATTCACACCAACATTATGTTGACGTTTTTCCAAAAACTCACATGTATTTCAGGTAACTACGATGGATGTGCGCGCGGTCTTGCTCATGCTCTTGGATGTCGCTTGTGTTTAACTTTAAATAAAGTTGTAAACTTTTAAGACAATGTTTTATGCTGTCTAGCGATGTAAACGCTAAACTTATGTTTTCAAATCTTGGTATTTGATGTTATTTTACGAGCATGTAGCATGTTTGCTCTTCGTATGCAATGAGAACCTTTCATGATAACACCTCGTGCTTCCGCCGCAGAAAGGGGTGTGACAATAAGTCTTAAACGAACCGAATCTTTAATCTTCTCCGCAACTTGTGTCTCCGTCAAATGAGATGAGCTAAAAAGCCGACTATTCCGCTCTTGCCAAATATAATAGGAAGCCGCAGCAATAACCAATTTACATACTATATCATCCACTTTCTTAGACTTGGAATATTGATCAATCCAACCCATTAAGGAGTGCCATGTATGATCAACACTATCTAAGTTCACCATGCTCTTCACATTTGTCCAAACTTTGTTCGCGAAAGCACATTGAAAAAACAAGTGATCTCGACTATCTCTACCATTTTTACACAACGGGCAACACATAAGGTTAAGATTTTCAACCTTCTTACCGTTGAGATAAGTGACTGTGCTACAAACTTTGCATTTTTTGATGCAATTTTTGCAGTCAACATCACCACTGTCTTTCTTACCTGACTCGGTCGTTGACGCATTTGAACTGACCTGGCTTTTAGACTCAGAGACGGATTTAGAATCTACCTCAAGCGCCTTAGCTGCCAGCACCTTGTCAGCCATCTTTCCCATGTTTTCAGCATTCAACTCCTGTGTCGTGTCAATGATCCCAGTGTCAATCTTCTTTGACTTCTCTTTCTCTTCTCTCTCCTTCTTCTCTTTCTCTTCTTCTTCTCCGCTTCCCCACCATTTCTTATGCCAATAATCATCTTCAACTTTATACTCTTTGATTATGGTTTCCACATCAAGAGTGTTATGATCAATAGCAATGTTTCCATAGGGGTCAAGATAACATTCTCTGTCTGGATCCCATCTTTTTGCTCTTTTTGCCTCAGAAAAAATACCAGCTATTCTGATCAATTTGTTTGTGGCCAAACTCTTTCTGTAATTATACTTCTGTTCTTCAGTTCTGCTGTCTTTCCAAGGAATAGGTTCAGTTTTTGCCATGAAAGCATATCCAACCGCATCCTCTTCAGGTAATAACTCACTCCAGTCGTAACCTTCATCGTCGTGAATCACCGCAAGAGCTCTAGATTTTTCTTTGTTATCTTCAATTTGCTTCATTCTTGGCGGCTCTGATTTGTTCTGATGATATATTGCCTTCTTATAGTAGTCTTCTCTAAACGGGTTTTCAGACTCATCAGCATACGCGTTTCTGCATTCACGCTTAAAGTGACCTTTCTGCTTGCATTTGAAGCACGTCACCTTAGACTTGTCAAAGCCCAACTTGGTAGATGGTCCACCAATTGACTTCCTCTCGGTTATCTCCATGAAACGCTGTGCACGACGAACTGCACTGGCCATACACCACCTTATATCGATCAGTTCCATCTCCTCAGGATCTATCTGATCGTAATCTTCTTTCGTCAGGTTAGTGTTGCCTATCTTCCCTGCTACAAGACTTTCATACGATTCCAGTACCGATGCTAGAAAAACCATCTGTTGTTTGGCAGACTCCTCGCTGAAGTTCTGAGCGTTCTTTAAGTCTACAGCAATGTTGCATTGAAATAAGTTCTTTGCATCAGACTGGTTTGAATTTGATGAAGACCCACTGTGATATCCACTGCTTTGACTTTCTTTGCTTGTTGTAGAGACATTCTCAGCAGAAAATGCAGTCTTGGGAGATGTGTTCTTTGGCATCATGCTCTTTGGATAATACAAATCCAAGTTCTGTTGGTATGATGAATGATTGACTTTGTGCGTCTTCTTTAACTCCAACTCGTGACTTTCTAGTCTCTCAATCAGCAAATCTACTGTCAACACTTCTGGCGGCTTGATAGTATTCTTTAGCATCAATGCATAATATTGCCAATCCATCTCATCTGGCAACGAATCAAACAATTTGTCAACTAACTCATCTTCAGTATAAGAAATTCCATGTCTAGCCAGTTCCAGCTTCAGGTGCCCAAACCTCTCAATCATTTTACAAACTGATTCATTCTTTAAACACCCAAACAAATCAAACTCTTTTTTAAGAAGTTTCTTTTTGTTCTTCACAATTTCTATACTTCCTAAACATTTGGTTTCTAACTTTTTCCAGAGATCTTTAGCACTAGAGTATTCGATCAAAGATATTATATCTTCTCGAACAGATTGAAACAGCAATGCAACACATTTTTGCTCAGCAACAAAAAATTATATCTCTTCAGGTGTTGTCAAACTTTCGCCACGTTTGCCTCCATCATCGTAAACATTTTTTAGACTCTTCCAGCTGGGAAAAGCAAAGGCCATCAACCAATCCTCAAATTTCTTTTCCCACCGACTATATTCTTCTATAGCCATCAACTTCGGGGGTTTGTTATAAGTTCCGAAAGCACTTTCAACCTCTAAGGCATCCGATAACTTTTTCTTTGGATTCGGCGTGTTCTCATTAGTGTTGTTCGAAGAAGTATCGTCTCCACCGTTTCCAGCAAAAGCAAATACATCATAAAATGGATTGAAATCATCCATCTTGTACGTACCTGAAAAATCAACAAACACTTAGAACTTTCTTGATTTTGAAAAATTCAGATTCAAGCGAAACCACTTGAAATAAAATGACTTCAAGCGAAAGCAACAATATCAAGCAATACAAGTGAAACCAAAACTTTTTGAAGCGAAACGTCCGGTTTCGCTTGAGATTTCAAGCGAAAGCCTAAATCAAGTACAAGTTGTTCAAGCGAAAGCCAAATACCCTAGTTCGCTTGAACTTTTCAAGCGAAAGCCACGAATAAAGGATGTTTCGCTTGAGATTTTCAAGCGAAAGGGGTTATTTTCAAGCGAAACTTGATAAAATCAGCAACTTTCAAGCGAAACTTCGAATAACAACTTCAAGCGAAACCTGGTTTTATGCCATTTTTTATCAGTTTTAGCCCGAATTTTAATCTGATTCTTTGTAGGATTTGTTAATACTATGTTTTACACAACATATGTGAAAATCAGGCCATTTCAACCGTTAGAACTTGTTCAAATCAGAAAAATATAAGAAGAAGTGAGTAGAAATAAGAAAATCCGGTAGAATCAAGTTGCTATGGTATGAACTCCTCGTCCTTAGCTCTGATACCACTTGTTGGACCGTGTGCGTGACCCTAAACGTCAGTAAAGCAGTTCATCTTCGTTTACAGAGGCGGAATCAAAGTAAACGGAGTCACAACAGCTTTGTTCCTTTCAATTCTTTTCTATTAAAGCTTTCCTGAGTCTTTTACAATCAATTCTAACAAAATTTCGGCAGCACCTCGACTCACACACAAACATTCAAGACCTATCGCTTCAAATGACACACACACCTATTTATAGACCTAAGGGTTTCGCTTGAACATGACAAGCGAATAGGTTTCGCTTGAACGTGCACAACATCAGTTTCAAGCGAACTCTGATCACTAGGTTTCGCTTGAACTACACATAATATCCTTTCAAGCGAAACACCCTATATAACATATAAAACCCTAAATTTTGACCTATTGTGTGTTCATTCATTCTATCTAGACAAAAGACTTGTTAAAGACGAAGTCAACAAACACTAAGTGCACCAACAATTCCTATTTAAATGCCCTATCTCACCACACTCAAAGCATGGATCGTTTCATGGCAACCTTTGCCTTCTTCTCTTTTGGTTTCGGTGGTTTCGCTTTAGTCTTTCTAATCATTTCCCTTTGAATTACCCGTTTCCATTTTCAACATTTGCTTTGGTGTCGGGGTGATGCCCTATCTAGTTGCCACCTTCATTGATCGTTAGAATGGATAAAACCCTTTTATCCATATTGAGCCTTTCGAGGTGATCAATGTGGCTTTTCATCTTAAAGACATAAGATGAATCCGATTGGGTTTCCTCCATTCGACATGCATGAAGCACTCGAACCGTTTCGAAGCGTTCTACCTTTAGGAACATTTCCTACAATTGGTTAATCATGTTGTATGCTCATGATGTTCAAAATCCTTTTGAATCTGGGGAAATATAATTCCTAACATGAGGCAAGAGGCTTACAGAGTATCCTCGATATACTTAATCCAATCGTCATAGGCATCGTTATATTCCATAAGATGTTCATCGGGATTAGGATCGTTTTTTAGTGATAGGTTACGGATGGTTTGGGTAATATTGTTAGCGGCCATCTACAAAATTTAACAAGGTTCAATTTTAGTATTTTCGATATTATTATATTTTAATCATTAATACCCTTTTGTGTCTCATAGACAATTAATAATTAAAATCTAGAATCCAACGTTACATTTAAATATTGGTTAGGTGACCTTTATCCCTCTATTTAAATTAACAAGGTAGTCAACGTTTGACAATTGCAACCCTTTGCAACTTCTAGCCATATGGGATCGGTTAAACGTATTTATGTTTAGTTGGCATATTTAATCCCATCAACACCTTTGTTCCCCATGCTTCGGTGACCCTAAGTTCATGGTTTCCAATTCAAGTCGTCCACTTACACACACATGTGAGTTTATACACATAAGTGGTTAGGTGACCTTTATCCCACAAACATGGTAAACCCACCTCAAACATACAAGTTCCCTCAAATGTGGTTAGGTGACCTTTATCCCACAAAAGAGTTCCCAAGTGTTTCGAGTGTTGTATAAAAGGATGGTGTTTGACTTGTTTTTAGAAAAGGGATTTTGAGTTTTCAAAATTCTAGTTTAGAAAACTTTATGTACCATACATTTGCATGCATTCAAATCCTTGGTACTTTTGTGAAAACAAATTTTCAAGGTTCTTTTTAATAAAACCCATTTTATTATAAAATCATTAATTTTTAATAACCTTTTATTAACCAATTTTAATGATTTTTTAAGAACCAATTTTACGATTGTTGATTATTAGTTTGTTAAGCATGCATATCCAAATATCATCCAAACAATAAAATAAGCAACCACAAAAGCATAACACATATATCAATAGGTGCATAACCATAGCCAACTATTTTGACAACACTTGTTAGCCGAAACAAGTGTGCCAAAAGGTCCTTCCTAAGGGGTGAATATTGACACAAATAATGTGTCGTTGAACTCCCACTTGATCCCGCATCCGAATGCTTCAAGTCTTCTTCTTGTGTTGTGATTTCTTCACATTCATTGATCTTCCAAATGTCTTTTATATTCAGCTCCAAACTCTTTTGGACTTCAAAAATGTGTTTTGGTTATCGGGCTAAAATCCCGTTAAGAACCGTGAAGTCCTTTAGGCCCGAAAATAGCCAAAACCAAAAACGCATTTTTGTGTGCATCTTCTTTTACAAAAAATTATCCTAATAAATTTTTTCTAGTAAAATAAAATGCACCTAATCTATTTACTTACATACCAAATGAAAATAAATAAATTACATATTTTTTACAAATGGAATAACAAAAAATAATAATTATTACAACCCTTTGAAATAATTAAATATAAATCACAAACACAATCATTCAACAAATTCACACAAGGTCATGGCTAGGTTATGAACACCAAAATATATATATCCAAATATATATAAAATTCAAGAAGCAAAATGGTTCCCTTTTTCAACCTACAATATTTCGGTCAAGAATGAAAAACCGAAAAATGTGGGTTTTTGTCCAAACAAAATAATCATCCAAATGAAATAATTTTTCAAGATTCATATATGCATGTAAGAATATAATCTTGAAAAACAAAGGGATAACCATGGTGAAAATTTCGGCCATAGGGTTTTACCCAAACCCGAAACCCGAAAATTTCATATCCTATGAAGCATGCACTCATATAAGCGGCTCTAGATGCCATTGAAGGGTTTTTCACATGTTTATCAAAGTATTTTATCCTTATAAAATAAAACGCAGCGGAAAATATTACTTAAAACATGTTTACTTTCAAGATATAAAACTCATTTTATGTGTAAAACCCAATCACGGATCCATATATGAACATGCATGCTATCAAAAATCAAAACACAACCATAGAGTGTTTAGAATACTACCTTCCAAGGAGTAAAGGATACGAAGATGATGATGCTTCTTGAATGGTTGCCTTCAAGTGTAGAAGACCTCAAGCTTGTATACCCCAAGCCTTCCAACAAACACCTTAAGTTTAGCTAGGATTTCTACACTTATGAACTCACTAAAATTCCTCATGAACAACCATGCTTGGCCGAAAATATGAGAGGAGGTTGTGGAGTTCTTGCACTTGATTTATGAACTTGAAAAAGCCTACTTGATCAACCATACATGACCCGATTTTTAGAGACTAAATTCAAGTCTTACACTTGAAAAATGATCTCCTAAATTGGCACACCTTTGGCCGAAAATTGTAGAGAGTTTACTAGTTCTTCTCAAGTTCATCTTCATCCATTTTTGTCATACAAAATAGATTTAAAGCCTTGAGAGACATTGCCACCATTTTCACCCAATCACCAAACCTCTAGCACATGCAAATGCATGTATTCCTATTGGATTTCAAATGCTTGGGAAGACCACCCAATCAAGGCACATGCAAATGCATGAAACTTTATTGGACCAAACATTTTGGGAAGACCCCATGGGGGGGGGGGTGGCGGCCTAGTCTTTTATTTAAAAAAAAAATCAATTTTTTCTTTTAAATAATATAAGTCATATATATATATGTATTTTATAACTTTTATAAAATATAACAACGTATGTTATAAGACTTGTACAACTTTTATTATGTTATTTAACTCATTAAATAACAAAATAAAATATTCTCTCAAAATAAAGAGTTAATTACATAGTTAGTCCCTGTGGTTTGCACAAAATAACAAACTTAGGTACTAATAGTTTCTGATAACATTCTAGGGTATTAACTTTTCATTTTGTAACGTTTGAGGGTATTAAGCTTATTTTTAGGCTTAAAATCACATTTTGTTAGTACCTAAGTCTGTTATTTTGTGCAAACCACAGGGACTACCTATGTTATTACCTTAGAAGTTAATACCTCCAAACGTTACAAAATGAAAAGTTAATACCCTAGAATGTGATTTTAAACTATTAGTACCTAAGTTTGTTATTTTGTGCAAACCACAGGGACTATCTATGTAATTAACTCCAAAATAAATTATCCATATAATTTATTAGTTTGTCAAGTGCAATTATTTAGAAAACCGATTTCTAAATATTCTAAGTGTTAATATTTATTTGTTTGATCATATCATAAATAAATATTGTAAGTGTTTGTCTAGCTTGTATTTGGGTATGACTCGACTTGGATCATAACGTACTAGCCACATCAATTTAATATGTGTCTTGGGCATACAGAATCCAACAGTAAGGACTGCATCTGGGCGATTTTTTGGACAGCTGCCTGTTAAAACGGTTGCACCGCCTTATTTGAGTGGTATTCGAAAATCAGGGGCTCTATAGGTGGTTTTTAGCATCTTAGGGACACCTGGGATGATCTTGCAACACATGTAGACTATTTTGGCATGATCTAATGCATTTGGGTTCACTATATAAGAGAACCAAAATTGCTACATTTTGGTCTTTCACTTGCAACTTCTTTCAAGCTAGTCTCTAGAGCTCCCCTGATCAGCAACAAGTTTCCTAGTGGTCTCTAATCATACTTAGGACATTTGTAAGTGTCCTTAACCCTTCCTAATTCAGTTTAGCTTAGTTAATTAGCTAAAAGTCAAACCGTCGTAATTAAGGTTTGACTTCGAGATTAATTAATATTTGTTCAGTCAAATCTCGAATTAAAAGTACCTATAAGTAGGTATTTATGTTGGTAATAAACCCTTAAAAGGGTACTCTCTGATTCCCATTCCCACTCTAACTAGGTCAATTGTCGGGTCAAAGCTAACTTTAAAAAGTCAACAGAATACCAATTTTCAAATTAATGCATAATTAGCAATGTAGGATCCATGTAACCTGTTTTATCATTAATATAACTTGGTAATTAATGTAAGAACATGTCTAAACATGTTCAACCCGACAATTTTCAGATTAGACTCGGTTCGGAACCGAAAGTCGCATAAATTGACTTTTGCTTTGACTTTCAGTTCTGACCCGTTTAAGCTTAGTTTAGGATTGCCTTAGAGCTTCTTTTGAACCTAGTTACATGTTAGTATAACCCTCTGTGATTATACACCTTGGTTCAATAGATATCCGATTCACATGCATGTTTCCGTTAAATGCTTATATGTTGACCATTATGCCTAAATGACCTTAAAATATGATTTTTGGAAATGTAAAAGAGTAGACACCTTGGTTATTGATTTATAAACTTGTACCCAAAATTTGACATCAGTTAGAGGTCTAGATTAAGAGTTATGCTCATTAGCATAATTAGAAGACTTTTTATGAATTAAATGGCATAATTAGCATATAGACTATCTAAGCCCGATTTTTAATACCAAAATTTTTACCCACTTATGTAATATAATATTTTGAGAATTTTGAAGATTTTTAATTAATTTTAGGCTGAGCATAACATAGGATTGTAGCTTTAATTCGGTTAATGCCGGTTTTGCCCTTTTGAGCCATAAAATGAGTTTTACAAATCTTTTTGACCCAAAACCTTTTGCTACTGATTTTATATGATAAATAAATTATTTTAAACCTTCTGGAATAATAAAAATACCAGATTTCTATTTAGAACCCGGAAATGGCTCCAAATCGCCTTTTTAAGCGTTTTTAACGAATAGTATGTATTAAAACTATTTTATTCATATAAGGGTTGATACCTACTGATATTTTAAGTTTATTTTCATACTTTGACAGTAAGCTAAAGTTTTAAACTCAGAATTCCAGTTTTGACCTTTTTAGCCTAAGTGAAATTACCAAAATACCCCTAAGGTGCATAGTTTGGTTTTAAATGATGAATTTCACATATATCTAGTACCATACTGTTATAACTTATTAAATTAAGTATATTTACTGAATAAATCAGACCTGTAACTCAGATTACTAATTAAACTCTTTTATAACCTTTTAAATGACCAAAATGCCCTTACGAGGCATAGTTTGAGTTTAAATCCATTTCGGGCATAATAGAAGATATCTTACTGATGTCACAACATATTTAAGGTATGTTAACTTAGGAAACCTGTATATGGCTCTTATGGTTACCCGTTTCGCATCCTTCGCGTTCGGTTCGGTTTATGTAACTAGTTTGCATAAATTGACCGAAACGGGTCAAACCTTATCATTTTTGTCTCAAAATCCAGAATGTGTTTAGTTTACCCATATTATACAAGTCTTCAAACTTGTCGGGTCTAAATCACATTCCATTCCGGTCTTCGCTTAATCATGCGTTTGAACCGTATATTCTTTATAACTAGCCGGTCTAAGCTTAAGCTTAATTAAAGACCCGTTAGAAATCTAATAGGTTATTATAAACATTTGTTCCAGAATAGGGGACCCAGTAAAAGCTACCCGCACTTGCTAATTGTGATTGATACTTGCAAAGGTAAATACTTTTAACTTATTTTCCCTATACGGGCTTGGGGTATGGTATATAAAATACCGCTTGGTCGGGCATTGAATCTTTAATCGAATAGAGGTTCAACCATTGATATGCTCCGTTTGGAAATGTTTTGTTTGCTTAAAGCCTTTGGGGGGTTAATGACCATGTCCCGGATATCCTTGGCATCATTTTACGAAATGGCCACGACCTAAGCACGGGGTGTAGGCGTACACCCGTCAGTGCCTAAAACAATAATGTGGTGTGTCTATTGATCTTTAACCCGAGACAAACCGGGCTACTGAACGCATAAGAAACATGTAATTCTTTTACAAGATTATATTCAAATAATTATCCCAAGTTATAAAAGATATTTTGTGCCACTTGCATTCAAATCAATTTTATTAAACTTTTCAAAATGAGTCAGTTAATTGTATTTACCAGTGTAAACTGACGTATTTTCCCAAAAAGGTTAAGTGCAGGTACTACTCGAACTAGGCTGGCTTTCTCCTAGCGTCCACAATAAGTCTCGCAAGCTTGGATGTCATAAAACTGTTGAACAATGTCTCCTTTTTATTTTGATCCGCCTGTGGATCTGTTTCAACTATTTGTGATACTTAATATTACAATTTATTAAAGTTGAAATGATTCTATCTTTTGCTTCCGCTGTGCATTTAAATTTGTGTTGTTTGACTATGATGATATCAACTACGTCATGATACTCCCCACCGGGCCCACCGGTAATACGTGGAAATATCGGGGTGTGACAATCATACTACCAATCGGTCTGGTGAACATAAAATAAGTACAATTCAATAATTAAATTTATAATCTTTGAAAAATCAGTGTTTAAACCATAAATAATCATTCAATTTGTCAAAAGATAAGTACTAATATGTATAATCAATTATACTCTAAAATCATGAACATAACAAATAGGTACACATGCTTCACCCCAAAACATTGAAAACAGTAAAAGAGGGGACTATGTACTCACTTGAGGGTGCTTAGAAGTCTTGAATAACAATCAAGCAAAGCTAGAGGGATCACGGAATCAAACGGCACCTAATATAGGTAACTATGTAAATAAACGGACCTAAATCGAAAGATCGGATAGAATGAGGTTTCGTAAACCAAATGAGTATAGGAACTCATGTAATATGGTTTAACAAATCCTACATTCTAAAACGAAACCTAACCTAAGTGCTTGCGACCCATTACGACTCGTTAAGGTAGCTTACGCCACATTAACGCGTCGTTCGCGTAAAACGCGTTCGGACCGCCTAACTAGTCCTATGACAAGTAATATATGCCTTAACATGTCTAATAATGTTGTCTAATCAGTTTATATGTCAAAATTTATGTTACATATACTTAAAATGAATTTATGCGTAAAAATGGCATTTTGGTCATTTACCTAAGGCATATAAACTACCTATCATACAACTACTTAAACGAAGTGACCATAAGGTATAACCTCGGAAGGTTATTCCCTATACAACTATGGTCACAAAATATGTTTGGTCGAATCCTACTGATTGACCAAACGGGTCGGGTTCGAAAGTCTAAGTGGTTGTTTAGACCGCTTATCTTACGACCCTATACAAGCACTAAACCTAAAGTGACGAGCTAAACATGTTAAAACATTTTTAACGAAGTTTAAAAACAAGTTTGATATCAAGACAAAGGGTCTTGATACCCAAGAATACTTTGGTTGCAAAATACGCAAGAATGCACATTTTGACCGAAACTATGACTCGTCACTACGCCAAAATAACGTGGTAATCAGCAGGTATAGTCACAAGAGACTATAACCATCATGATTACGCTCACGTTATGAAGTTCAAATGAACTTCGTGTTGACCAAAGACAGGTCAAAGCAGAAAGTCAAACACTGTTTGACTTTCGTGCTTAAAAACGCATAAAAGAACGAAAGAAGCTTACAAAGGGTCCATGCTAGGAAGATCTTGATCCAAAACACTCAGGTATGAAGCATAAAGCTTCAACTTAGAGCATTAAGATCAGATCATGTGGGAAATGAAATGAAATCTTGGTGGGTATAGGTTTCGGTCAACCGTTAAGATCGTTTATCGAGAACCGTGCTTTAATCATGGCCTTACACTTGGGCCCAAGGTTTTAGAATACCATGGAGACATGTAAAACCATCGAATACCAGCCCATAGGGTGCAAAACCATGGGTTAAAATCATCAAAACCTCAAAAATGGACCAAGTTCAATGTATCTGCCAGAAATTTCAAGAATGGTCCCTGCACTTGTAAAACTTGATTTTTGGCACTTTTAAGCCCCGTTTACCCCATTTCAAGGCTCTAAAATAAAGTTAAAGTATAGGGAACTTAAAATATGCTCAAAAACATCTCGGATGTCGGCTCGTTTGGTCATACGGTTGCGTTGTTCGGTTAATTACGACGGAAGTCGTAACGAACGCAAAAACGATCCAAATTAAGCGACGAATGGAATTTTATCATGCCAATCACTAAAATAAAATATTTTAATGATTATATAAATTTTTGGATGTTCGGATATATATTCAGAACGTAAGATATGCGCGAAAATGCAAACTTATGCACTTTTTGACGCTTTTAGTCCCTGAATGACCAAAAAGTTTATTTTAGCATACCGAACACCTTAAAGCCTATTTCTAAAATATGTAAAGGATATTTATGGTATGTTTAACTTATGATCAAGTTTCGGAATGTTTGTTACCACACAAATCGGCATACTTTCGCAGTTTGACACAAATAGTCTCTGCGATCGAATAAACTTGATTTCAACACACCAAACCATCCAAAACTTATTCCTAAGTTATGTAAAGGTTATTTAAGGTATGTTAATCCTATGTCACTTTTCCAGAGTGTTTGTTGCATTAAACTGGTTATATTTACGCATAAGTTCGCGTATAACCTTCCAGAAAGCGATTTAGAGCTCGAAATCGAACAAGAATTGATATGTGCAAACGATACACATATTTATACAAATCCCAAGTATGAAACACATTATTTCATTGGTTTGGTATTTGTATGATGGTTGAAGTGACACAGGTGTCACAGTCTTTTTTTTTTTTGGGGGTAAAGGGTTACCCCGGTGATTTTATATATTCACACAAAATAAACACAAGTAGTAAGGTTTCCTTACTAGTTCAGACATGAGACATACCCTCATGAAAGTATGACAAATAGAAACAAACCAACAAAGGGAAACAAAACGAAACTCCAAAACAACTAGACAATTATCTAGAAAGCCACGACGCTAGACAAAAGAATCAGCCCTTATCCATGAGTAAATCAGCGTCTTGAATATCCCACTTATCCAGCAACTCCCGAACTCTAACTGTGTTCTTGAATCTAAGCCCCATCAACTTATACCTCACACTTTCGAAAACAGCCTTTAAAATGGTATCCGGGGGTCTCGCATGGTTTCTGAAAAGACGATTGTTTCTTTCCTGCCAAATAACATATGCCAAAGCTGCAACTAGCAATCGACAAACCAGATTACTCGCTGATTTTGACCGAGAGCGATGGCCCAACCACTCCACAATATCGGTCCATCTAGATTCCACTCTATCCATACCAGCTTTAGATCAAACCCTATGCCAAAGTTGCAAAGACAACTTGCATTCAAAAAATAAGTGATCATGCGAATCCATATTTTCATAACACAAGAGGCAACACATCATGTTCATATTATTTGTTCGGGTATAACTCCATTGCAAGATTTTGTCTTGTGTCAAGAGTTTACGCCGCACAATAAGCCACATCAAAAAAGCATGCCGAGGGATACATTGAGAAAACCAAACAATGCTAGCCCAATTCACCTCCTGATCCCTCATCCGAACCGAATTCCAAACCCCTGACGATGAATATTCAGCTAGATTATCTCCATCCTTCCACAAAAGCCGATCTTGATTATTTAAATTTCTTTGAAGATGATCTAATTGAATAAGAACAGTCTCCCCTACTTTAGTCTCCCCTACTTTAGGAAATTTCGTCCCGAAATTTAATTTTAGAGGAAACTTATGAAGACAACTGTGATGGTTTCGCTTTTGAAGGAATCCCTCGAACCCTAAGTAGAACTCTGGGCCATGTTTGGATTGTTAGCGAAATCATCAACTGTCAAAGTGAAGTCCTTGTAGTAACAAAATATGGAGTTTCGAACTACGGACAGAGGAACGTTTCTTATGAAGACTATCATAGGAAACTTGTGTGTGCTCGAAATCAGAGTAGGAGAGTGAAAGATAAAATTACATTGGTCAAGGTCCAGGACTTCTAGTAATTTAAATAACGCTACGTTCGCAATGTAATAAGGAACACTTATATATAGGAAGTACCAGTGGCGTATCCACCATGCCCCTTTTTACATTCTTCTTGTTTCGTTATTCTTATCACTATAGGTCTTAACACATGACAAAACTTGCTGTGGTTTCTGTGCACTGAATTCCATAATTATGTGTGCATCCATAATTACGTAATTCCTTGCACAGTCCGCACAGTTCATTTCATAATGCGTAGGGGAAAAATCAATTGAATAATCATGAAGTGACTTGATTAGACCACCAAAGGATCTTTTTAACTAGATCAACACATGATCTCTTTAACTAGACTGTCGTACGATCTCCTTAAATAGATCGCTTAAGGGATCTTTTCAGCTATATCATCACATGATATTCCTAACCAGATTTTTAAATCAATCAGTTTAACTAGACTACTCAAGGGGTCCAATTATAGAATAGTACATCATAATCCAAGGGACTTAACTATAACGTAGAAGCCCATTAAGGATTTAAGGTAGTACCTTTGGATATCCTACTATGAATCCCTCATATGGAGATATGGAAGATTCTACGAGGATTTGGATAATGAATATTCGGATTACACCAAGAACACAAAACATATAAGAAAACACATAAGCACATAATCACATAATTGTTTAATTTGATCTTGTTATCTTTGGACACGGGTATTTAAAGCATGCCAGGAATCCTATCCATGGATTTCATTTGGCACTTTAAACATCTTCAAGAATCTAACTATGGAGATAGAAAGGTCTTAATAGGAATTCAGCTTTGTCCTTATTGAATTGTAATATACGTATTAAGGCATACGAATAATTCAATTAAGGGCTCCAATTTGAGCGATAATCATCCACAAAGATCTAATTGTGAAGATAAGAAGATCCTATATGGATTTTGAAATTTGTGCAACGAGAGGTGTTTCGAAACCTTGCACTAAATGTGCTTAAGTCGATACACAAGGTAGAAAGTTCATGAGGTTGAGGTACTAGATATGCCAAGGTGACATATGAAGCAGAATTTGGAGGTTGAGCAGCGGCAGGATTTGCAACAGCTTTGCTTTGGACAGCAAAGCGTCACATGTTAACCAAATGTCCTCATCGTCCACCGTGGGTACTTTTGAAACAGGGTATTTGATTCGAATGATGACGGTTACATTGATTGCTCCAAAAAGCGGTTCCCTTGTACGGCTTCATCCCTGAGGCGAGTCATGGTGATAGCTAAATCAACGGTCCTCTGGAGTACGACGTCTAATTGTTGGGCAATTGCAGCACCTAGTTCGGACATTGTTGTTGTGATGAAGAGGCATCATGAAGATGATGAAAGATATGGGAGGAAACAAGTGAAATGATATCGGATAATCAAAACAGAATGACAACGCATAGAAATTGCGATCATTTGTTTGTTACCTAAGGCAAACAAATGAGACGGTGACTAATCAAAGTAAATGGGTCAATATAATGTATCGCGAAGACATGCTCTCCTATAAGTGGACACTCACCCCAAGAGTTCCCAGGTAAGAGTGACTGGTCCGATACTGCGGATTTGTACGAACACTCTAGCCTTAGACAGAAGACCCAGGGTACAGGCACCCACCCTTCCAGTTTGCACGTGTTCACATTATTTAGACCAAACTTTGACGAGATTTTGAAAATTAGAGGGTTCAAAACCTAGTTTTCAATCATCCTAGAACATATGATTGGTTTTCAAAGCGGATTCGAAATTTATGTTCTGGTTGTGGTTGTCACCTAAGGATAAGTGACGGTATTGTTTTAAGATCTAAACACAAGGATCTTGTGTTAGGGTCCTAGGAAGGTTATAGACTAGGTCAAAGCATTACTAATAACCTAATTCCCTATAACCATTGGCTCTGATACCAACTTTTCAGTCACACCCGACCACGTAAAACAACAAAACGTGGCGGAAACGTCGGGGAGTGTTGCAACAGAATCATTGTTTCACAACCATGGATTAAATAATTTCGTTTTATTGAATTATTGAACTCGTTGTTTTATTACAAATTAAATGAATACAAATATTGTCTTTCAAATTTTAAAGTTGCTAAGGCACGAGTCCATCCTATGTATAGCATGTATCAACAATTATCACATAACAGCACCTGAAACATGTGTAAAAATAGGTACGTCAGCATAAAAATGCCTGTGAGTTACATAGGTTTTATTGAAAATAGGATTCATGACTTGTAAGTTTAAAAAAATGTTTTAACAAAATAGTCATGAACTTTAAAAAAAAATTTCTTTTATAAATCATATAACAAGTGATAAGAAAACAGATGATATAAAAGAAAGATGTATAAATAAATAATTAAGTAAAATGAGTTTGTATAACAATATTTTACTAAAAAGGTTTGTAGTATACATGAAAATATACTTTGGTTTTAAGAAAGTCGAATAAGTAATATATCAAAATATATTTTTCGGTTCCAAAATGGTTAAACAGATAGTATATTAAATATACTTTAGTCGTCAAAATAATCGTTTTCGGTAGTATAACAAACGATTACTTTGGTTTTATAAATAACATATTAAACTATGCTTTGGTTTTATAAATAACATATCAAACTATGTTTTAGTAATTAACAAAATATATGTTGTTTTGTACAATATCACACATGAGAGTATATCAAACTATACTTTTGGAAGTATACCAAAATATACAATAAAAATGTGATTTAAGAATTCAACCAAACCTTAGTGCATCGAAATACACCTAGGAGACTATAGAAATACCACGAAGGCAATCCCTATTTGGATAAAATATCGGTTTCTGACATTCCATAAACAACAGGAATGGGGTGTCAAATCCTATAGCGCTATATCATACTACCAACCGGTCTGGTGAACATAAAATAAGTACAATTCAACAATTAATTTTATAATCTTTGAAAAATCAGTGTTTAAACCATAAATAATCATTCAGTTTGTCAAAAGATAAGTACTAATATGTATAATCAATTATACTTTGAAATCATGAACATAACAAATAGGTACACATGCTTCACCCCAAAACATTGAAAACAGTAAAAGAGGAGACTATGTACTCACTTGAGGGTGCTTAGAAGTCTTGAATAACAATCAAGCAAAGCTAGAGGGATCACGGAATCAAACGGCACCTAATATAGGTAACTATGTAAATAAACGGACCTAAATCGGAAGATCGGATAGAATGAGGTTTCGTAAACCAAATGAGTATAGGAACTCATGTAATATGGTTTAAGAGCATTCACATCCAAATAATCAAATTGTGTGTGTCGTGTTTTTAAAATATAAAAAGTATAAAAAGTGGTTGTGAGTGGAGGAGAGAGAAAATGTTACTGTTCATCTGTATATTTGAGGGGACACTGTTCACCCCTATAATTTTTTAATATATTTTGAAAGTGGTTGTGAGTGAAGTAGAGAGAAAAGGTAATGATAAAGGTATAAAAAACTTTATTTAATTGACAAGGAGAGAAAAATGTAGTGTTTTTTAGTGTAATTTAGGGTGAAAATATGGTGGAATGGATGTGAATATTCTAACAAAGCCTACATTCTAAAACGAAACCTAACCTAAGTGCTTGCGACCCATTACGACTCGTTAAGGTAGCTTACGCCACATTAACGCGTCGTTCACGTAAAACGCGTTCGGACCGCCTAACTAGTCCTATGACAAGTAATATATGCCTTAACATGTCTAATAATGTTTCCTAATCAGTTTAGATGTCAAAATTTATGTTACTTATACTTTAAATTAATTTATGCATAAAAAGGGCATTTTGGTCATTTACCTAAGGCATATAAACTACCTATCATACAACTACTTAAACGAAGTGACCATAAGGTATAACCTCGGAAGGTTATTCCCTATACAACTATGGTCACAAAATATGTTTGGTCGAATCCTACTAATTGACCAAACGGGTCGGGTTCGAAAGTCTAAGCGGTTGTTTAGACCGCTTATCATACAAGCACTAAACCTAAAGTGAGGAGCTAAACATGTTAAAACATGTTTAACGAAGTTTAAAAACAAGTTTGATATCAAGACAAAGGGTCTTGATACCCAAGAATAGTTTGGTTGCAAAATACGCAAGAATGCGCATTTTGACCGAAACTATGACTCGTCACTACGCCTAAATAACGTGGTAATCAGTAGGTATAGTCACAAGAGACTATAACCATCGTGATTAAGCTCACGTTATGAAGTTCAAACGAACTTCGTGTTGGCCAAAGACTGGTCAAAGCAGAAAGTCAAACACTGTTTGACTTCCGTGCTTAAAAACGCATAAAAGAACGAAAGAAGCTTACAAAGGGTCCATGCTAGGAAGATCTTGATCCAAAACACTCAGGTACGAAGCATAAAGCTTCAACTTAGAGCATTAAGATCAGATCATGTGGGAAATGAAATGAAATCTTGGTGGGTATATATAGGTTTCGGTCCACCGTTAAGATCGTTTATCGAGAACCGTGCTTTAATCATGGCCGTACACTTGGGCCCAAGGTTTTAGAATACCATGGGAACATGTAAAACCATCGAATACCAGCCCATAGGGTGCAAAACCATGGGTTAAAACCATCAAAACCTCAAAAATGGACCAAGTTCAATGTATCTGCTAGAAATTTCAAAAATGGTCCCTGCACTTGTAAAACTTATTTTTGGCACTTTTAAGCCCCGTTAACCCCATTTCAAGGCTCTAACATAAAGTTAAAGTATAGGGAACTTAAAATATGCTCAAAAACATCTCGGATGTCAGCTCGTTTGGTCATACGGTTGCGTTGTTCGGTTAATTACGACGGAAGTCGTAACGAACGTAAAAACGATCCAAATTAAGCGACGAATGGAATTTTATCATGCCAATCACTAAAATAAAATATTTTAATGATTATATAAAGTTTTGGATGTCCGGATATATATTCAGAACGTAAGATATGCATGAAAATGCAAACTTATGCACTTTTTGACGCTTTTAGTCCCTGAATGACCAAAAAGTTTATTTTAGCATACCGGACACCTTAAAGCCTATTTCTAAGCTATGTAAAGGATAATGACCATTAAACTCCGTAAATTTTAATGGGGGGCTCTGGGCGATTTTGGGCGATCCTGAGCGATTCTGCACAACAACTCTAGGTTCTTCAACTTCTTCCTGATCTTGTATCGATTTTATTAGTTTTAAGGGTTGGTTGATTGAAGTATCTACTTAGGGTTTCTATGATAAAGTTGCTGTTCTTGTCTTCTTGATCTGATCGGTTATTTACATTCGGAAGTGACTCTATCGTGTTCTAGGGTTTGCTTTCAATCGTAATTAGGTGTTATCGATCAGATTAAGGTTTTAGTTCCGGCGATTGTGTGATACCAGTTGCTGTCCGATTTGCATTATCATTCTTTTTAGGGTTTTGGTCGGCGGTGCTTCCATCCTGCAAATCTGAATCCATTTGTTTTGATTATTGCTTTGCTTAAATTGGTCTCGGCAGGTTTGTTTCCTTTCAGCAAATCAACTTCTCTTGCTCTAGGGTTGCGGCCGGTTGAAGTTTAGGCTGTGTTTCTGTGGTGATTGTTATGGATGTCCAAAATGCAGACAAATCAAACGTGTTTGCGAGGAAGATAAAGAATATTGACGGAAAACCTTTTAAGCCAAAACCAACATCAAATATAGCTGCGAGGGTTTCCGATCTCAGCAAGAAGGTAACCTTTATGCTACCATTAGAAGATGATGAACATGTTAATGGTCGGCCTGATTCTCCTAATCAGAAGTACGCTAAGGTGTTTGATAGAAGAAAGGTAGCGTTTGTGCTCCCGTTGAATGATGTCAGCCCCATCTCTCGAGCTCCTTCTCAACATCAATCATATGCTAATATTGTGTCAAATAAACAAGCTGACCAGAGCGGTGTTAACATGGATTCTGGTTTGGCTGCTCAAAATTCAGCCAGGAATGCTAATGAGTTGGCTGATCAAGCTCCTCAAATTAACTTTAGGTAATTAAAGTCGGATGTCTCCTTGGAAGGAGTGGATGTCGTGTTACCAATTGATTCTGTTTGTCAGGTTAACAGCAGGTTAGCAAATACTCTCTATGGTTACTTCCTGGGGGATAGAATTGCTTATCCGGTTGTTGAATATTTTGCGAAAACAAATTGGAAGAAACATGGTATTCAGAAAATTATGATGAATTCGAATGGGTTTTTCTTCTTCAAGTTTGAAGATAGTAGGGGTATTAATAATGTCCTTGAAGGGGGTCCTTGGCTGATTCGTAATAAACCTCTTTTTCTAAACACTTGGTCCCCCACAAACACTCTTAAAAAGAAGATATTAAAAAGGTTGCGGTTTGGGTGAAATTGCATGAGGTTCCTCTAATGGCATATACTGATGATGGGTTAAGCATGTTGGCATCTAAAATTGGTTCACCTAAGCGGTTGGACTCGTATACTATTGATATGTGTAACGAGGCTTGGGGACGTAGCAGCTATGCTAGGGCCCTCATTGAAATATCTGCTGAACATGACTTTAAAGAGGTTCTAACCATGGCTATTCCTGAGTTGGATGAGAACAAGTATGTCAATGAGACCATTCGTGTGGAATATGAATGGAAACCCCCGAGATGTGCCCACTGTTATGTATTTGGGCATGACTCTGAGGAGTGTCCAAAATGCATTCCTTCGACAGTGAGACATTCTACTAACAGTCCGAAAGTAGATGAGGATGGTTATACGGAAGTTAAGGCTAAGAAGCATGCAAACAAGAGCGGTTTTCAAGTTAACAATCAGAAGCCCAAGTTTGAATATAGACCTGTGGATAAAAAGAAAAAGGCAAGGAATTCATCCTATGTGAATGCGCAGGGTACTAGTTCATCCAAGGTTCAAACACACAATTCGTTTGGTGCTCTTGGTTTTGTTGGGGGAAATGGGGATTCCGTCCAGGGGAACCACAAAGGGGGATGTGAGCTAAATGAGGAGTCTGACGAGGACGAGGTAGAGGTTGTTTATGATGAAATGAATGACTTTATGACATCGGGTACACATCCTACGTCTTCAGTACAGGGGCAAGCACCTCTTTCACAGAGTTATCCAATGGATAGTTTGTTTCTGTCTCATGCTAGGGGGCTGCCGTATGGTGGCAACTTCATTTTTGATGATGGTGGTTGATGTCGTTGTTTTGGTTTATTTTCGAGTTGTCTACTAGTTAGTCATTATAATCATGATTGTAGTAGGCTAGGTCGAGGTGGTATATTGGTTTTTGTTTTTTTGCTTACATATATGGGGCCTGTCCTGTATATGAACTAGTGGGGAACTCATCCTCACTACTTGTACTTATTTGGCGGTTGTCTATAATAGAATCACCGTGATAACCCTTTACACAAAAAAAAGCTATGTAAAGGATATTTATGGTATGTTTAACTTATGATCAAGTTTTGGAATGTTCGTTACCACACAAATCGGCATACTTTCGCAGTTTGACACAAATAGTCTCTGCGATCGAATAAACTTGATTTCAACACACCAAACCATCCAAAACTTATTCCTAAGTTATGTAAAGGTTATTTAACATATGTTAAGCCTATGTCACTATTCCGGAGTGTTTGTTGCATTAAACTGGTTATATTTATGCATAAGTTCGCGTATAACCTTCCAGAAAGCAATTTAGAGCTCAAAATCGAACAAGAATTGATATGTGCAAACGATACACATATTTATACAAATCCCAAGTATGAAACACAATATTTCATTGGTTTGGTATTTGTATGATGGTTGAAGTGACACAGGTGTCACAGTATCCACCATTGTCACACCCCCAAAATACCACATGCGGAAACACCGCGGGACGTGTGACGTACCAGGATCCAAGCCACCAATCACATTGAACTATAGCATATATTTAAATAAAACTTTTATTCATTATCATAAAGTGTTACAAAACATTAAACGTAATTCATTGTATACAACGGAAGCATAAATCATTTGCTAAGCGTTTCATAAACCACATATACAAACCGTTAGACTTGTCTTGCGATTATTTCGACCCATGACCACTCCAGCATCCCAGACAGCAAGTTCCACATGATATAACCTATAGACCTGCAAGCATGCAGACAAGTGTGTCAGACTGGTCAGTTCAAAGTTTTGTTAACGTGTTTAGATACCAGTTACCAGATTAAAACGTTTCACAGATTTGATGTTGTTAATCACACGCTTCCCACCGATGGCTCCAGATTATTTGCCCTAAACCCCATTGCCTCTATCAAAGCAATGGTCAAGATGGGGGTCATTAGTTCACTCCCGACCTCCTCGGTGTGGTGTGAGGGTGCCAAACCTAAGTAGCGCTACTAACTAATACCCCGTTGCCCTACAAGCAACAATCGGTAGGAGGGACTTGAATGATAGATACAGACGTGTATTAACCAACAACCCAGGTTTAACATTCCAGTCAAACCCATTACCCGACATTCCCTTCCCGGAACGTTTACCAGATGTCCCAACCCGGGACGTATGCTTGGAAAAAGAGCAGTGAACTCACCTTAGATTTGCTCGGTAAGGTTAGTTACTTGATTAACAGTTGATCAAACACATCCTACCAAAGTTTACCAACACAATCAGTTCTATACTCACGTTGCACCACATATGTTGTTATACATTACACACGTCACGTTCATGAAATATTCACATCCCTCAAGCAAGTTATAACAGTTAACCACGTTACACATCATCCATGTTAACACAGTTTATTGTACCACATACAAGCTTACTTCGTATATCCAAGTCCCAATGTAAATCATCTAATATATATGTGTGACCCAAAACTAATGAAATGGTCCAAGATAATATGTGGCCCAGAGAAGTACTCAGCCTAGAGGAGTACTTGGCCCAATTCTGAATGTGCAGCCCATTATCTATCGTGTTACTCGGCCCGAACCATTACCCCGTACTTCCAACAGGCCGATCCAATAACCCCAAGCCCACTCGGCTTGGCTTTAGGTAAATGTGTGTGATTCTTTAACTAAATGGCCCAAGTAACAATCTAACGCACACAAGGGTGTGGGCTCAGCTGGTGACCCGGAGTCACGCAGCCCAGCTGCATTCGTGTTGGCTGAACAGCCCAACAAGCCCCACGGCCCAACAACTTGAATATTGCATCTTATGAGTTGTAACAGTTTACATATTCGCTTGCATGGTGGTTAGCAGTACGTAACGATGGAGAGAGTGGAACAATATGATGGGGATGGGTATCCGATAACGAGTAATACGGCTGGAGTCAATAACAAATCTGATGCGTTTGAGGACACGGAATCAACTCCCGGTACCGCTCCTGTACGTGGTATTGGATTACGAGTTACAAACATTGAAGGGAATCCACTAATGCCAAGACGAGGTATGTACTCCACGAATAATCCATCAGTTCTTGATGGACTAGCGGCTATATCTACTCCTGTAACTTTGGATAGTATGAGTGGGAATACTAGATTATTTCATGCAAACCCTAATACTGGAAACATATCTAAACTCAATACTGTTCTGAATTCGGATGGGGAAAGGCTGTACTCGGCAGGTTCAGATCCTAGTGCTTCGACCTTTGTGGCTGATGATAATGCTAAGATACCGTCTTTTGCAAAGGTGGTCCAAAACAAGAAGGCTAGTGTGAAAGTTAACTTTAGAACTATGGAAAATAGTGAAACTATGGAAGGAGCGGATGTCTTCTTTCCGTTATCTTCAGTTAAGCAAGTGAGTGATCGGTATGCTAATACTCTATATGGGTATTTTTTGGGTAAGAGACTTGCGTTTCCAGTTGTGGATTATTTTGCAAAGAATAATTGGGTGAAATATGGGTTGATAAGATTAATGATGAACTCTAAAGGTTTCTTTTTCTTCAAGTTTAAATCGAAGGAAGGGATGGATAAGTTGTTGGAAGAGGGGCCATGGATGATCAGAAACGTGCCTATAATCTTAAAAGAATGGTCGCCTTCTGTGACTGTGGAGAAAGAAGACATCACTTCGATCCTGGTGTGGGTAAAGATGCATGACGTGCCATTAGCAGCTTTTACTGAGGATGGGCTTAGTCTTTTAGCTTCGAAAATTGGAACTCCAAAGATGTTAGACTCATTTACGACAACTATGTGTGTTGAATCATGGGGCCGTAGTAGTTTTGCAAGGGCTTTAATAGAGATTCATGCGGAGTCAGAGCTGAAGAATAGCATTACTATGGCAATTCCTATGCTTGATGGAAAAGGTTTTACTAAAGCTGAGGTTAAAATTGACTATGATTGGGTACCGTTGAGGTGTTCAAATTGTTGTGTCTTTGGTCATGATGTGCATTCTTGTCCGAAGATACCTAAACCGGATCAAGTGGAGGGGAATGAAAAGAATGATGAGGGTTTCCTGGAAGCTGTGAAAAAAACAAATAAGGGTACCAACAAAGGAATTCAGCTTAACAAGCAGAAGCCAAAGATGGTGTACCGGCCGGTGGTGAATCCCAAACCGAAACCTGTTACGAAACAACATGTAGATAAGATCCAAACGTCTAACCCATTTGATGTTCTGCGTGATGAGGGAGAGGATAGAGATGCGGCAATCTTGAATGGTAATACAAAGGAAACAAGGAACAACCGAGACAAACAGGATAGTGGGAGAGATAACTCGGGTGATATGTTGAAATCAAAAGGGAAAACTAACCAATTGGATGATCTGGTTACGGATGATACTGATGTTGATGATCTACTAAACGACATTCCAAAGTTTATGGATAAAAAGGATGATAACACGTCTGAGGGTGCAAGCACACCCGGTATAACGGGTGCCCATGGGTAGTCTAGCCTCTTGGAACATAAGGGGGTTGAACCGCTCCCTCAAACAGAATGAGGTTCGTCAGGTGGTGCTGGATAATCATGTGCAGGTTTGTGCAATTATGGAGACTCATGTTGACTCAACCAAGGTGTCTAATGTTTGTAAGAAAGTTTGCCGAGCTTGGTATTGGGCAACGAATTCAGATCATTGTGATAAAGGACCCCGAATCATGCTAGGTTGGGATCCTAATGTGGTTGATGTTATGGTCTTATCGTAATCTGACCAGGTGATACACACACAAGTTATTTTTAAATTGGATAACAAATCTTTATTTTGCTCTTTTGTCTATGCGGATAATCAATACAAAAGAAGAAGATACTTGTGGCAAAATCTCGGTAGGCATAGCACCTTCATGCGAGATAAACCGTGGGTTCTTATGGGGGGACTTTAACGCCTCTTTATTTCATGATGATGTAAGTACGGGGTCATTTACTCATAACATTGGTACTCGTGAATTTAAGGAATGTGTTAATGACATAGAAGTGTTCGATGTAAATAGCACGGGTCTACACTACACGTGGACGAATAATCAGCAAAAAAGTGGGAGAATGTTTAAAAAACTTGATCGAATCATGTGCAATGTCCATTGCCTTACAAGTTTCCCTAATGCTGGAGCGTATTTTCATCCTTGTCGAGTTTCGGATCATACTCCGTGTATCTTGAAGCTGCCGAGTGTCACAAGAGATAGGCCTAAACCCTTCAAATTTGTGAATTTACTTGCTGAGAAACATGGTTTTATGGAGGAAATAAATCAGATTTGGAGTAAAGAAATTCCGGGTTTCCACATGTATAAAGTAGTCACGAAGCTCAAGTTGTTGAAAACGCCTTTTAGAAAATTATTTTTTAAACAAGGAAATCTGCATGAGAATGTGAAGATAGCTAGAAAGGAGTTGGATGAATGTCAGGTTGCGATGGATCAGGATTCGGCTAATGAAGACTTGTTAGCCAAGCATAGCCTTCTCGTACAGAAATACAAAGATGCTGTTCATGATGAAAGTTCCTTCTTGCAACAAAAATCGAAGGTTCAATGGCTCGCTTTGGGGGATTCAAACTCAAAATACTTTCATAATGTTGTGAAAGCAAATAATCACCGGAGCAGAATCTTTTCTATTCGTGATGCTAATGGTACTTTACATGAGGGGGGTGCGGTACCTCAAGTGATGGTCGATCACTTTGCTAATTTTTTTGGGAGTGTAGGTAATGTCGTAGCCATCCCTTCTCCGGATCTTTTCCGTCAGACGTTGTCATCTGTTAAAGCTAGTAATATGGTTCGAATTGTGACTGATGCTGAAATTAAAGAGGCGATGTTTTCTATTGCTGGGAATAAAGCTCCCGGCCCGGATGGATATACTTCAGTTTTTTTCAAGAAAGCTTGGGATACCGTTGGCAAGGATGTTTGCATGGCGATTCAGGATTTCTTCGAGAATGGTAAACTTCTTAGTCAGCTGAATCACACGGTGATTTCCTTAATTCCAAAAGTCAAGACTCCTGCCACTATTATGGATTATAGGCCGATATCTTACTGTAACACACTGTATAAGTGCATAAGTAAGATTATCACGAATCGCATTAAGGAGGGCCTAGGTGATATTGTCAGCATTAATCAGTCGGCATTCATTCCGGGTAGAAAGATCTCTGATAACATCCTTCTTACCCAGGAATTAATGCACAATTACCATCGTAGTCATGGGCCTCCGAGGTGTGCTTTTAAAGTTGACATTCAGAAGGCGTATGACACGGTTGATTGGAGTTTCTTGGAAAATACTCTTCGGGGGTTTGGGTTTCATAACAAGATGATTAAATGGGTTATGGTGTGTGTTACGACTACTACGTTCTCTTTGGCGATAAACAGAAACCTTTATGGATATTTCAAAGGGAAGCGGGGATTACGTCAGGGGGACCCTATGTCTCCATATCTTTTTACTTTGGTGATGGAGGTTCTTACTTTGATTCTACAACACCAAGTTGACGTATCGGCTGAGTTTAGATTTCATCACAAATGTGAGAATCAAAGGATTATTAACTTATGTTTTGCAGATGATTTATTCTTGTTTGCTCGTGGTGACCTAAGCTCAGCTTCTGTTATTCTCGACTCCTTGAACTTATTTAAGAATATGTCGGGTTTGGTTCCGAGCATGAATAAGAGCACGGCTTTCTTTGGTGGGGTTCCTAATTATGTTAAAGATCAGATTCGTAGTCTTATGCAGTTCGAAGAAGGCGTTCTCCCGGTTTGGTATCTTTGGGTTCCTCTAATCTCTACTAGATTGATCTACAACGATTGCAAGAAGCTAGTAGAAAATATGGATTCTCGTATCTCTGATTGGAAAGCAAAAAGTCTTTCATTTGCTGGTAGACTTCAATTAATTAGATCGGTGTTATCTTCTATGCATGTCTATTGGGCGTCGGTGTTTATTTTGCCAAAACAAATAATCTATGACCTTGAAGATAGAATGCGAAGGTTTCTTTGAGCTCAAGGGAATAGTATTAAGGGTAAAGCGAAGGTTAAATGGAGCCGTGTGTGTTTGCCGAAGAGCGAAGGTGGTTTGGGTATTCAGAGAGTTTATGATATGAACAATGCGCTTATGGTAGCGCATATTTGGAGTCTTCTTACGAACAGGGAATCTTTATGGGTAAAATGGATTCATTCTTATCGTCTTCGAGAGAGAAGTTTCTAGGATGTGCCGGTTCGGAACAATGTGACTTGGAGTTGGAGGAAGATGTTACAACTTCGGCCAATCATTCGGAAACACATATGGAAAAAACTGGGTAGTGGTACCAATACGCTAGTGTGGTTCGATATTTGGGATAATTTGTGTCCTTTAAATGAATTTATCACTCCTCGAATGATATCAAATGCGGGACTCAATATGTTTTCTACAGTTGCGGATATGGTTCAGAATAGGGGATGGGTTTGGCCGAACTCTTGGATAAACCGCTTCCCAGTCTTACAGAACTTTCCTAATGTTGTGTTAAACTCAGATACTCAAGATAGAATTGTTTGGAGATCTAGAGAAGGGACGGACATGGAGTATAGTACTTTTGTCATTAGGATCAGGCTCCTTGGGCTCGTATGGTGTGGTTCCCTCAAGCGATTCCACGTCATTCGTTTCTAATGTGGCTTCTTGTTTGCAAAAAAACTCAAAACTCATGATATGATGTGTAAATGGCAATCGAACTACAACCTCATGTGTTGTTCTTTATGTACAGCGAGTCCTGACTCTCATAACCACCTCTTCTTTGAATGCGTTTTTGCATCCCAGATTTGGTATGGGGTTCGTGAAAAAGCTGGTATGGGATCTATCGACAAGAACTGGGAGGAAATATTTGAGCATCTGGTGCAATATGCTGATTCCAAACGGGCTAACCATATTATTGGCAAGCTAGTGGTCGGGGCGTCGGCATACTCCGTATCGCAGGAACGTAATAACCGGTTGTTTTCTTCGAAGAAACGGAGTGCAGCTCAACTGATTGAGGTGATCTTAACTACAGTTCGTATGAAGCTACATACAATGAAGTTTAGAGGGTCGAGTTACGTGAATCAAATTCTTCTCGAGTGGAAATTTTCGCGAGCTTTGCTTATGGATCAAGATGAATGCGGCTAGCATGATTATAGATGGTCGATGTAGCTTTTGGTTACTTGTTTGTCGCTAGACTTTGTTTGTTTGTTTGCGTTTCTTTTTGTATTCGCGTGTAACTCTAGATTGGCGTGTCTTTCTAGAGAACTGGGGGATTTATTGTTCCTCACTTGTTTTATTTTGGTTGATGAATGAAATTTAACCGGGGTAACCCTTTACCCAAAAAAAAAAAAACAGTTTGCATATTCTAAGAAATTTCCTAGTTCCTCATGACTCTAATTCACTGCCTAACACATATTGCACATAATATGAGTTTTTCATGCATTCAATTCATTATCAAATTATGCTAAACTATGTTACATATGACCCATTTAATCAGCTTTATTATATATATTACATAACCCACTGTTGCATCGCATCTTCATCCTTAATGTTAGGATCGAACATGTAACACATAATCCCTAACATCTTTTCTAACATTTAAACCAGGTTCATTCATGTTTCTCATAACATGCAATCCCTAAACCTTAATCATGCAAGAATCATAGTTTCACGTTTCACATATTTATAAAACATAGATCAAGATTTCACATAAACCCAATCACTAATTAAGAATTAACATAACAGTAAATCTACTAACCAATGGCTTGCTCAAGTAGAATGATGTCTTCGATGATGGGAAGGGTCCTACTGCCGTCGCAATACAAGGGGGAGGAAAGGAGAGTTTAGTGTTTCGCCGAATATGATCGTACGTATTGTTATGTTGTTGTAAGGTAAATATATCGTTGGGTCTTACGTGGGCCGAAAGCCCAGTCGGCGAATAAGGGCCTTGTGCGACGAAACACCAAATGATGTGTGATGTGCATGACGAAAAATCTTGTGCGACGAAACACCAAGTGATGTGTATGACGAAACATCAAGTGTTTCATCGAGTGAGCCATGTTTCCTCGTCCCATGTGCTTAGTTTATATACTTGAACAGTCAACAATTTCACTATTCAACTAACTATAATTCCATACACCAATTAATTATATATCAAACAACAACACAATTATAAGAATTCTGAACTTACTAAATTTCTATTGGACCGTAATGGTATTGCAATTAATGGGCTGAGAACTAAAGATTATTATCACATGCTATCTGATCTAAATTGTATTGGCCCGAGAGACTTTATCAGGTCATGATTCGATCACATGGAATTTGCCAACAATATCAATTCACTTTTGATTTATCATTGGGCTCAAATATACAAGTTACAACACAAATAATTACGAAAACACGATTGTAAACGAGTAACATGTCGAGGGAAGATCTTGAAAGCTCGGGTTGTCACATCAGCCCCAACTTGAAAGAAATTTCGTCTCGAAATTTGATGAGAAATCCCAAAAATCCCAAAACAGCAAGGTGTTAGATCAGGATGACTGTGGATTTTCCCCAGATGCAACATCATCCCCAACTTGAAAGGGAATTTCGTCCCGAAATTCACCAGTGATATCAGAGGTTGATACAATCGCTAGGACCACTACAGATTACCAGAGTTCCCTTTGATTATCGCGTTCCCACGTGAACTCCGGTCCACGTCTTTTGTTCCATGTGTTCAATAGACTCCACGACAACTGCAACTTGTCTGGTAAAGGCATCACAAATGTTTTTTTTTTCGTACAAATGCTTCTATAGATTTGAGACATCGTGATCGTTACCTAACTCGTCAGGTAACTCGAGTTTGTAAGCCATGTCACCGATTCGTTCCAGAAATCCGAATGTCCCAATGCATTGAAAACTAAGTTTGCCACGTTTTCTATAGCGTACCGCACCCTCCCAGGGTGAGACTTTCGATTATGGCACGTTCGCCTTCAGCGAACTCCCAGTGTTTCCTAAGCTTATCAGCTTTCCTGACTGTGACAACTCGAGTTTCCAAGGTTCCTACTCAACTTAATACTCGTTCACAAAGCTTTGGTTATATACGATATACGTGATGTGCATTATAAGTGTCGTTTGTGATGTGTATTTTAGATGTATATATGTTACTTGTATCCTTTATTTCATTGACAATGTGATTGTTATTTAAAAACGTGGAACCCAGCCGAAATCACCCACACTTGAGGACACTCCACCATGATGAAAACACCTTAAGTGTTTTCATCCATTAGAGGTCAGCAAAAAGCTTATGGGCTTAGGCCCAGTAGTAATGAGTTTTAGTGGGTATTATATATTTTTGTTCCTCACTTTACGTAAAAGATTAATCACAAAAAAAAAAAAAAACCGAAACCCTAGAGTCCTCGTTCCTGTGTGACGGCAACTATCGGTTTTCAAGCTTTTCCTTTCGATCAAGTTAGTGACCTTTTATATCGGTTAGTTGTACTGTCATTCGATTCATACATAATTTAATTACACGTCTGTATGTTACGTTCGATTGAATACTGATGTGTATTGATGTGGGATATGATTCGTATGAAGATAGTTATAGTCGATTTAATTTGTGATGAGGTGTGATGTTAATAATCATAGTTATACAAGAATTCATGGTTCCAAGGATATGCACATGAATGTCTCCTATGTTAAATCGATTAAAGTGAGTCAAGGTCATCACGTGGATTGTCAGGACTTTTTCTATAAACATTGAGACTTGAAATCCAAAATAGAGGTCCAATAACATAAGACTAGCAGCCACTATTTAAGTTGGTCAAATACCAACATGAAATCAACTTACACTTGTCGGCCATGTTTGATTATTCTAATTGATTTACCGATTGAATGGTGGTGTTGGTCTCGTAATGTTTTGATAAATTATATGTTAATATATCGATGATCTATTGAATGATCTTATGATTTATGATGAATTCGGTGTAACTGCTAGATGATTATTTAGAAGTTCTGTGTGATTTGTGTATGTGATGATGAGAACCCTACATGACGAAATCACTAACTGGACCAAGACTTTACCAGACGAAAACACAAGGCCCAGACGAAAACACTATGTGTTTTCGCCAAACTTAGAGTTCGACGAAAACCCAAAGGGTTTTCGCCAAAGGGGGGATTTCGCCTGATGTGGTTTTCGTCAAATGATCTAATCATCAACTCTGTTAGTCTGTTAACTCTACTAGATCGTTACCTCTGTTAAATGGTTAACTCTGTTAAAGTTGTAAACGATGTTAGTTTATTAACTCTGTTAGTTGTAAATTCTGTTTAGCCAGTTGATACTGTTAAGTATGTTATTTTAACCATGTTATATATGTTAAGGCTGTTTAGTTTATTAACTTGGTTAGATATGCTAACCTTAGTAAACCAGTTAACCCGGTCAAGCAAGCGACTGGATAACAATGTTATAGCAAACTGTGAAAGACACGTATGTGAAGCATGAATGTTATGAATGTGACTACCTGTTTATGTGGTGCATGGTGTTAACTGCCAAGCATTATGTGATATAGACTTGCATGCGAACCTTTATGATCATCAACTGATTTGGTATACGTGCATACAATAGGTCGTGACTGATTATTTGTGAGCGTGTAATTTTAGCATACCGAGCAAACCAAGGTGAGTTCACACTCTTACCAAGGCATGGGATTCCCGGGGCTGGGAATGGGTTTTGAATAATGGGATTGAACAATTACTCGTACTTACACTGCTACTAGACTATCTACCATCGTCCTCAGGTTAGGCAGGACACTTACGTAAAACCTACGTATACTTGTGCTTACTACTGTCCTCAGGGTTCGAGGGACACATACGTAAAACCTACGTATACTTATGCTTGCTACTGTCCTCAGGTTTCGAGGGACACTTACGTAAAACCTACGTAAACCCCCGCGTACCATTGTCCTCGGGTTAAGAAGGGCACTTACGTAAAACCTACGTAAACCTCGTACGTACTACTGTTCTCGGGTTAGGAAGAACACTTATGGTACAACTAGTCTAGTAAATACAAACATGGGAAGCCCCCAATGATAGTACATACAACATGGGAAGCCCCCACCAATGGAATCTACACAACGGCTTAGTTAATAACACATAGTTATGCAACGAACTTACTTACTGTGAACTCGCTCAACTAGTTGTTGACTTTCTGTTACATGCCTTGCAGGACCATAGGTACCCATGGAGCTTGCACGGGAGGCGCGGTCGTTGTGGGCACGGATTGTGGATGTTATGATAAACTCTTTTATGACATTTCAACTTAATACTTATGTTGGGTTTTTACATTATTGTAACACCTGTGCCTTCACGGCCATCAAACAAATACCAAACCAATGAAATATTGTATTTCATACTTTGGATTTGTATAAATATGTGTATCGTTTGCACATATCAATTTTTGTTCAATTTCAAACTCTAAATCGCTTTCTGGAAGGTTATACGCGCACCGATGCGTAAATATAACCAGTTTAATGCAACAAACACTCCGGAATAGTGACATAGGCTTAACATACCTTAAATAACCTTTACATAACTTAGAAATAAGTTTTAAAGGCTTTGGTATGGCAAAATCAAGTTAAATCGCTTACAGGGACTAAATTTGACAAACTGCGAAAGTATGCCAATTTGAACTGTAACAGACATTCCGGAGCATGACCATAAGTTAAACATACCATAAATATCCTTCACATAGCTTAGAAATAGGCTTTGAGGTGTTCGGTATGCTAAAATAAACTTTTGTGTCATTCAGGGACTAAAAGTGTCAAAAAGTGCACAAGTTTGCATTTTCGCGCATAACTTACGTTCTGAATACATCCGGACATCCAAAAATTTATGTAAGCATGACTATATTATATTTTAGTGTTTGGCTTGCCAAAAATCCATTCGTCGCGTCATTTGGATCGTTTTTCGCGCTTATGCGCATTCCGTCGTAATTAAGCGAACATCGCGTTCGTACGACCAAACGAACCAACACCCGGCATATTTTTGAGCATGTTTCATGTCCTCAATGTTTAGGCAACATTTTAGGGCCTTAAAGTTGGCTTTACGGGCCTTAGAAGTGTCGGAAATGGCCTTAAACACGTGCAGGGACTGAAACTGACATTTCTGAAACTTATGTCTGATCTGTGACTGCTAGGCGGCCCGCCTCAGGATCCTTACATCCTCAGGCGGCCCGCGAGGCCCCTTCTGACCAGATTAATCGAATCTAACAGCAGTTTCCAGCTGTTTCGTTCACAACCACACATTCTCTTTCGCTTAGTCAGCTGATAAGGATCACTTTTAGCCACCATGAGTTTCCGACAAGTGTACGCCTTGGATCATGGCACATTTTCCATCAAACGATCCTAACGGTGGACCGAAAACTATATATACCCATCCACCCCCATTGCTAAAATTACAAGAATTCTGATTTGAGAACCTCTAAGTTGAAACCATTGTTTCATACCTGAGATTCTTGAATCGGGATTAGCATTCGGGGACCCTTCGTACGTATTCTTTCGTTTCTTTTCCTTATTTTATTGCTTTTCGAGTCAGAAAGTCAAACTTTGTTTGACTTTCAGCGTTGACCAGTAATGGTCAATGCGAAGTTCGTTTGAACTTCGCAACGTGAGTGTAATCACGTTGGTTATAGTCCCTTGAGACTATGCCTACTGATTACCACGTTGTCTAGGGTCGTAGGGTAAGCGATCTAATAAATCGCTTATACCTTCGAACCCGACCCAGTTTGGTCGATCATTAGGATCCGACCAAATACATTAGGTGACCATAGTGTAGGGAATAACCTTCCGAGGTTATACCCTATGGTCACATCGTTTAAGTAGTTGTATGATAGGTAGTTTATATGCCTTAGGTAAATTACCAGAATACCCTTTTCATGTATAATTGGTAATTAAGCATATGTAACCTAAACCTTTGTCACATAACTGATTATGTAACATGTTTAGGCATATTCTACTTGTCATAGGACTAGTTAGGCGGTCCGAACGCGTTTCACGCGCACGACGCGTTAAAGTAGCATAAGCTTCCTAAACGGGTCGTAATGGGTCGAAAGCACTTAGGTTAGGTTTCATTTAGTATGTAGGCTTTGTTAAACTATATTACACGAGTTTCCATACTCGTTTGGTTTACGAAACCTCATTCTATCCGATCTTCCGATTTAGGTCCGGTTTATTAACATAGTTACCTATATTAGGTGCCGTTTGATTCTGTGATCTCTAGCATTGCTTGGTGGTTATCTTAGGACTTCTGAGCAATCTCAAGTGAGTACATAGACCCCTTTTTTACTGTTTTCCAAACGTTTTGGGGTGGAACACATGTGCCTACTTGTTACTTTCATGCTTTCCTGTTTTTACATCATATACCGGCTATGTTCATTAGTACATTTATAGTACATGTTTTACATTACATTTCATGCTATGTATGTCCATTTCGTGCATACTTAGTACATTGTTTTACATTTACATTTTATGCTATGTATGTCCATTGCGTGCATACTTAGTACATTGTTTTACATTTACATTTTATGCTATGTATGTCCATTGCGTGCATACTTAGTACATCGTTTTCATCACATGCTTACATTTTGTTATGACATTTGGGTTGTTTACAATGGAACAATACATTCATTAACATTAATTACGCCGTTCGTTAGTAGGTAGTGGTACCATAGGAATTGACAACTCCCGTTCCGGACATCCCAGGGAAAGGGGATGAAAGGAATGACCGAATTCGATATACATAATTTAGATAAACCTTTAAGTGGTTTAAGGGTTTATCGCCACAGTCTCAAGGCTTGGATGTATGCATTATAACAATACCGCATAGATGTTCGTATCAGTAGAGCATGCATTTACACAAAACATAGCTTTGATTTAAACCAAGTTTTACTTCAATACTTTGTTTTTGTGCATATGGTTTAGTTGATATTTATCACTAGCCATACAGATCAGTTTGGTTTACATATTACATGATTTACATTGATCATGCATTTACACAAAACATAGCTTTGATTTAAACCAAGTTTTACTTCAATACTTTGTTTTTGTGCATATGGTTTAGTTGATATTTATCACTAGCCATACAGATCAGTTTGGTTTACATATTACATGATTTACATTGATCATGCATTTACACAAAACATAGCTTTGATTTAAACCAAGTTTTACTTCAATACTTTGTTTTTGTGCATATGGTTTAGTTGATATTTATCACTAGCCATACAGATCAGTTTGGTTTACATATTACATGATTTACATTGATCATGCATTTACACAAAACATAGCTTTGATTTAAACCAAGTTTTACTTCAATACTTTGTTTTTGTGCATATGGTTTAGTTGATATTTATCACTAGCCATACAGATTATTTTGGTTACATATTACATGATTTACATTGATCATGCATTTCCACAAAACATAGCTTTGACTTAAACCAAGTTTTAGTTCAATGCTTTGTTTTGTGCATTTCATCTATGGTTTAGTTGATGCATTTTCACTAGCCATACATATCATTTTGGTTACATATTACATGGTTTACATTTGACACATAAACACTTTTGACATTGGTTATACATTACATGATTTACATTAGACATGAACATTTTACATTGTTGGTTTGGTTTGAGTAAGTGATTAAGTAACGATGCGTGTGCAATATGATACAAGCATGGTGGATACGCCGCTGGTACTTCCTATATATAAGTGTTTGTATGGTATTACATATCGTAGCGTTATTTGAATCATTTCAGTTTTTGACATATAACATTTTATACAAATAACATACTTTTCACAAGACATTGTTTTACAAAACAACTTATCTTTTACAAACTCATTTTACTTGGTTATTCATTTAACCATGCATTATTCTCTTATTTATACGTATCATCTGAACTTATTTTTTTTCAAATGATTTACAAAGACAAAGCAAATTACAAGGTTCATGACTAAACATTTTCTCAAACATAAGTCATGAAACCTATTTTCACAAAACCTATGTATCTCACAGGCATTTTTATGCTGACGTACCTATTTTCACATGTGTTTTCAGGAGCTGTTGCATAAGATGATCAAGATACACATAGGCAGACTTGGGCTTTAGTGACAATAAAAGATGCGAGACTAGTTAATTATGTTGTATTTCTTTGTTTGTTAAGACATTGTAACACTTTTAATCAATAAAACGAAACTTAATTTTCCATGGTTGTGAAACATTAATTCTGTTACAACACTCCCCGATGTTTCCGCCACGTTTTTTATGTTCTACGTGGTCGGGGTGTGACAATTATTGCTTCCGCTACACACTTGTTTATGTTTGGTTTTGAAAACACCTATCGTATTGATGAATGACATTTACTATTTACTTATATGTTCAATATGATTGGTGGCTTGATCCTGGTCAGTCACGCCTCCAAGCGGTGGTACTCCGCGTGTGGATTTTGGGGGTGTGACAGATTGGTATCAGAGCCATTGGTTATAGAGAACTTGGTTTTAATAAGGGGAAAACGTTTTTATTAAAACCAGACTATAACCTGTACAGTGCTCAACGATCCACAACGACGCCTCGCTCCACGTGCAAGACTCAACATTCTAGGTAATATGGTATATGTTTTATTGCCTACTTGCTAGAATTACATAGAACTTTGCTCATGGTATGCTTAGATACACATAACCCCTATTGCTTGAGAATACTTGTGTGCTCACTCTCTTCTGTCATCGCACTATTCGCGAACCTCTCTTACTTATGTTACCTTTGCTATGAAGATCATGGTTGGACGTATCAACATGACACAAGCCCAGTTGACGGCTCTCATTAACGAACAAGTTGTTGCGGCACTTGCAGCTGCACAAGCAGGAGGTATACCCTGCAGTTGTAACATACACTAGGATCTTTAGATCCTACACTCCTAATCCAACTCTTGTGTTTAATCTTGTCCTGGTTCTTATACCCAACAGGTCAGCCACCTGTTTGCACCTTCAAAACTTTCATGGACTGTCGTCCTACTACTTTTAGTGGCACGGAAGGAGCAGTTGGACTCCTCCATTGGTTTGAAAAGCTTGAGTCCGTATTTGAGATGTGTGAATGCCCTGAGGCTCACAGGGTGAAGTACGCCACTGGTACTCTGGAAGGTCTTGCGCTGACTTGGTGGAAGGCGCAAGTTCAGATGTTAGGGTTGGCAGTTGCCAACGCCACACCCTGGAACGATTTCAAGGAGTTGATCAAAGAGGAATACTGTAGCCGTGATGACATTCATAAGCTGGAGGTAGAGTTTTACAATTTGCAGATGACGGGATCGGAAATTGAAGCTTATATGAAACGGTCAAACGAGCTGGCCATCTTGTGTCCAACTATGGTGGACCCTCCAATCAAGCGTATTGAACTGTATCTCAAGGGTCTAGTGCCAGAGATTCAAAGTCATGTAACCTCAGCGAATCTTGGCACCATTTAGCAGATCGTCAAGTTAGCTCACCGTCTCACCGATCAGGCAGTGGAATAGGGCAGGCTGCCTAAACGTATCAGTGCTACTACTACCAATATTACTTCAACTACTCCTGCTACTCCCAGTGACAACAAGCGGAAATGGGAGGGGGATTCCAGCAAGGGTTCAGCTACCGTTCAGTCTCAAGCTCAGCAACGCAAGACTGACAACTATCAGAGTCCCAGTCAGCAGTTAGTCACGGGCAGAAAGTTTATCGAGGAAATCACCCCAAGTGCAACAATTGTAACAGACACCACAGTGGCCAGTGCAACAAGGGACGTTGTCAGAGGTGTCTCAAGATAGGTCATGAGGCCAAGGATTGTAGGATCCCACGGCCTGTAACTCAGAATCAGCAGCAGCAGCAAACGCATCAGAACCAACAACAGGGTAACAAGGGATGTTTCCATTGTGGTGCTGAAGGTCACTTCAAGAGATACTGCCCCCAGTTAAACCGAAACCAGAACAACAACAACAACAACAATAATCAGGGCAATGGGAACAACAATGGGGGAAACAACAACAATGGTGCTAGGGGTCGTGCATTTGTGATTGGTCAGGGTGACGCGAGGAATGATCCTAATGTGGTTATGGGTAAGTTTCTTCTTGACGACTTTTATGTTACTGTATTATTTGATTCGGGTGTGGATACCAGTTATATGTCTCTGAAAGTTAGTCAAATGCTTAAACGCGCACCAACACTTTTGAACACCAAACATGTCGTAGAGTTAGCTAACGGTAAAAGTCTAGAGGCCACACACATAGTTCAGGGTTGTAATCTTATCCTCGCTGGTCAGACTTTCTCTATCGATCTCATTCCTATAACTCTGGGTAGTTTCGACATCGTCATTGGTATGGATTGGTTATCCCAACAGCAAGCAGAGATTCTATGCAAGGAGAAGGTCATTCGTATTCCTCGTGTTGGTAAAGAACCTCGCGAAGTTCAAGGCGACAAGAGTGGTGTCGTGAGTGGCATCATCTCCTTCTTGAAGGCTCAGAAGTGTTTGCGAAAGGGCCACACTGCAATATTAGCACTCGTTACTGATACATCGAAGAAAGAGAAAAAGATTGAGAATATTCCAGTAGTACGCGACTTTCCTCAACTGTTTCCTGAAGATTTACCTGGGCTACCGCCTCATCGCCAGGTCTAATTTCAGATCGAGCTAGCTCCAGGAGCAGCCCCAATAGCTCGAGCACCTTATCGCTTAGCTCCAACCGAACTGGAAGAACTATCGAAGCAATTGCAAGAACTGTTGGAAAAGGGTTTCATACGTCCTAGCTCTTCGCCCAGGGGAGCTCCAGTATTATTTGTGAAGAAGAAAGACGGTACCTTACGCATGTGCATAGATTACCGCGAATTGAACAAGGTGACCGTGAAGAATCGCTATCCCCTTCCACGCATCGACGACTTATTCGACCAGTTGCAAGGGTCGAGCTATTACTCGAAGATTGACTTGAGGTCCGGCTATCATCAACTGAGAGTCCGGGATGAGGACGTCTCCAAAACAGCATTCAGAACTCGCTACGGCCATTACGAGTTTCTGGTCATGCCATTCGGGTTAACGAACGCACCTGCAGTTTTCATGGATCTTATGAACAGGGTGTGCAAACCTTATCTTGACAAGTTTGTTATTGTTTTCATCGATGACATCCTGATTTATTCGAAGAGTCAAGAGGAACACGAGCAGCATTTACGACTTATTTTGGAACTCCTTCGAACGGAACAGCTGTACGCCAAGTTTTCAAAATGCGACTTCTGGCTTCGTGAAGTCCACTTTCTAGGCCACGTGGTAAACAAGGATGGGATTCATGTTGATCCATCCAAGGTAGATTCGATCAAGAACTGGCCTGCACCTCGCACACCAACCGAAATACGCCAATTCTTGGGTTTGGCGGGTTATTACCGACGGTTCATCAAAGACTTCTCAAAGATTGCGCAGCCGCTTACACTGCTGACACAGAAAGGTGTTGTTTATCGTTGGAGTAATACACAGGAAACAGCATTTCAGCACTTAAAGGATAGACTTTGTAGCGCACCTATCCTCTCGTTGCCTGAAGGCACGGACGACTTTGTAGTCTACTGCGATGCATCTATTCAGGGTCTTGGATGTGTGTTGATGCAACGGGATAAAGTCATTGCCTATGCTTCGCGCCAACTTAAGATTCACGAACGGAATTACACTACACATGATTTAGAGCTGGGAGCTGTTGTTTTTGCGCTCAAGATATGGCGACATTACCTGTACGGTACCAAGTGCACCATTTATACCGATCACAGGAGTCTCGAGCATATCTTCAAGCAGAAAGAGCTGAACATGCGACAACGTCGATGGGTCGAATTGCTGAACGATTACGAATGTGCTATAAAGTACCATCCGGGTAAAGCCAATGTGGTGGCCGACGCCCTCAGTCGAAAAGATACTACACCTAGGCGTGTACGGGCGTTGCAACTCACTATTCAGTCTAGTCTTCCTTCTCAGATACGAGATGCTCAGGTAGAAGCATTGAAACCAGAAAACGTCAGGGCTGAAGCTCTACGCGGCTCAAGGAAACGGTTAGAACAAAAGGCAGACGGCGCCTACTATGTAACGGGACGCATTTGGGTCCCACTCTATGGCAACTTACGCGAGCTTGTAATGGATGAAGCTCATAAATCTCACTACTCAGTACATCCTGGTTCGGATAAGATGTACCACGACTTGAAAACCACATATTGGTGGCCTAGCATGAAAGCTCACATAGCAACTTACGTTAGCAAGTGTTTGACTTGTGCAAGAGTCAAAGCGGAATATCAGAAACCTTCAGGCCCACTCCAACAACCTGAGATACCACAATGGAAATGGGAACAAATTTCCATGGATTTTGTTACTGGCCTACCTAGATCTCAGCGCGGAAATGACACTATTTGGGTGATCGTGGATCGACTCACAAAGTCTGCACACTTCTTGGCTATCAAGGAAACGGATAAGTTCTCCACTTTAGCAGACGTGTATCTTAAGGAAGTTGTCTCGAGGCACGGGGTACCCACCTCTATTATCTCTGATCGTGACGCACGTTTTACTTCAGAACTGTGGCAAGCAATGCACAAATCTTTTGGCTCTCATTTAGACATGAGCACAGCTTATCACCCTCAGACGGATGGGCAATCTGAGCGCACTATTCAAACTTTAGAAGACATGCTTCGTGCATGTGTGATCGATTTCGGAAACGGCTGAGAAAAGCATCTGCCACTTGTGGAATTTTCGTACAATAACAGCTACCACACCAGCATTAAAGCTGCTCCGTTTGAGGCATTGTACGGGCGTAAATGCCGGTCACCTCTTTGTTGGGCAGAGGTGGGGGATAGTCAGATCACGGGTCCAGAACTCGTAGTTGATACTACTGAAAAGATTGCTCAAATACGACAACGCATGGCGGCAGCTCGCGACCGTCAGAAAACATACACCGATAAGGGCAGGAAACCACTCGAGCTCCAAGTTGGGGATCGAGTGCTGCTCAAGGTTTCACCCTGGAAGGGTGTGGTTCGTTTTGGCAAACGAGGCAAGCTCAATCCACGATACGTCGGACCGTTCGAAATCATTGAGAAAATAGGCAGAGTAGCCTACAGACTGAACTTACCAGCTGAACTCAGTGCAGTTCACAACGTCTTTCACGTGTCAAATCTGAAGAAGTGTCTGTCAGATGAGACTCTCATAGTTCCTTTGAAGGAGCTTACTATCGATGAACAGTTGCGATTAATTGAGGAACCAGTTGAAATCACGGACCGGGATGTTAAGGTCCTCAAGAACACCAGAATACCTCTTGTTCGAGTTCGTTGGAACTCTCGTCGTGGCCCAGAGTTCACCTGGGAACGAGAAGATCAAATGAAACTCAAGTATCCCCAGTTGTTCGGAAACAATGCAACCACTACTAAGGCTGAAGCTACTACAGAATTTCGGGACGAAATTTCAAATCAACGGGGGGATGATGTGACACCCCAGGAAAACCAGTAAAACTACGCAACACTACTAGCTTCCTCAGTAACCACGTGCTAAATTTTGGGACGAAATTTCTTTCAAGTTGGGGATAATGTGACAACTCGAGTTTCCAAGGTTCCTACTCAACTTAATACTCGTTCACAAAGCTTTGGTTATATACGATATACGTGATGTGCATTATAAGTGTCGTTTGTGATGTGTATTTTAGATGTATATATGTTACTTGTATCCTTTATTTCATTGACAATGTGATTGTTATTTAAAAACGTGGAACCCAGCCGAAATCACCCACACTTGAGGACACTCCACCATGATGAAAACACCTTAAGTGTTTTCGTCCATTAGAGGTCAGCAAAAAGCTTATGGGCTTAGGCCCAGTAGTAATGAGTTTTAATGGGTTTTATAGATTTTTGTTCCTCACTTTACGTAAAAGATTAATCACAAAAAAAAAAAAAAAAACCGAAACCCTAGAGTCCTCGTTCCTGTGTGACGGCAACTATCGGTTTTCAAGCTTTTCCTTTCGATCAAGTTAGTGACCTTTTATATCGGTTAGTTGTACTGTCATTCGATTCATACATAATTTGATTACACGTCTGTATGTTACGTTCGATTGAATACTGATGTGTATTGATGTGGGATATGATTCGTATGAAGATAGTTATAGTCGATTTAATTTGTTATGAGGTGTGATGTTAATAATCATAGTTATACAAGAATTCATGGTTCCAAGGATATGCACATGAATGTCTCCTATGTTAAATCGATTAAAGTGAGTCAAGGTCATCACGTGGATTGTCAGGACTTTTTCTATAAACATTGAGACTTGAAATCCAAAATAGAGGTCCAATAACATAAGACTAGCAGCCACTATTTAAGTTGGTCAAATACCAACATGAAATCAACTTACACTTGTCGGCCATGTTTGATTATTCTAATTGATTTACCGATTGAATGGTGGTGTTGGTCTCGCAATGTTTTGATAAATGATATGTTAATATATCGATGATCTATTGAATGATCTTATGATTTATGATGAATTCGGTGTAACTGCTAGATGATTATTTAGAAGTTCTGTGTGATTTGTGTATGTGATGATGAGAACCCTACATGACAAAATCACTAACTGGACCAAGACTTTACCAGACGAAAACACATGGCCCAGACGAAAACACTATGTGTTTTTGCCAAAATTAGAGTTCGACGAAAACCCAAAGGGTTTTCGCCAAAGGGGGGATTTCGCCTGATGTGGTTTTCGTCAAATGATCTGATCATCAACTCTGTTAGTCTGTTAACTCTACTAGATCGTTACCTCTGTTAAATGGTTAACTCTGTTAAAGTTGTAAACGATGTTAGTTTATTAACTCTGTTAGTTGTAAATTCTGTTTAGCCAGTTGATACTGTTAAGTATGTTATTTTAACCATGTTATATATGTTAAGGCTGTTTAGTTTATTAACTTGGTTAGATATGCTAACCTTAGTAAACCAGTTAACCCGGTCAAGCATGCGACTGAATAACAATGTTATAGCAAACTGTGAAAGACACGTATGTGAAGCATGAATGTTATGAATGTGACTACCTGTTTATGTGGTGCATGGTGTTAACTGCCAAGCATTATGTGATATAGACTTGCATGCGAACCTTTATGATCATCAACTGATTTGGTATACGTGCATACAATAGGTCGTGACTGATTATTTGTGAGCGTGTAATTTTAGCATACCGAGCAAACCAAGGTGAGTTCACACTCTTACCAAGGCATGGGATTCCCGGGGCTGGGAATGGGTTTTGAATAATGGGATTGAACAATTACTCGTACTTACACTGCTACTAGACTATCTACCATCGTCCTCAGGTTAGGCAGGACACTTACGTAAAACCTACGTATACTTGTGCTTACTACTGTCCTCAGGGTTCGAGGGACACATACGTAAAACCTACGTATACTTATGCTTGCTACTGTCCTCAGGTTTCGAGGGACACTTACGTAAAACCTACGTAAACCCCCGCGTACCATTGTCCTCGGGTTAAGAAGGGCACTTACGTAAAACCTACGTAAACCTCGTACGTACTACTGTTCTCGGGTTAGGAAGAACACTTATGGTACAACTAGTCTAGTAAATACAAACATGGGAAGCCCCCAATGATAGTACATACAACATGGGAAGCCCCCACCAATTGAATCTACACAACGGCTTAGTTAATAACACATAGTTATGCAACGAACTTACTTACTGTGAACTCGCTCAACTAGTTGTTGACTTTCTGTTACATGCCTTGCAGGACCATAGGTACCCATGGAGCTTGCACGGGAGGCGCGGTCGTTGTGGGCACGGATTGTGGATGTTATGATAAACTCTTTTATGACATTTCAACTTAATACTTATGTTGGGTTTTTACATTATTGTAACACCTGTGCCTTCACGGCCATCAAACAAATACCAAACCAATGAAATATTGTATTTCATACTTTGGATTTGTATAAATATGTGTATCGTTTGCACATATCAATTTTTGTTCAATTTCAAACTCTAAATCGCTTTCTTGAAGGTTATACGCGCACCGATGCGTAAATATAACCAGTTTAATGCAACAAACACTCCGGAATAGTGACATAGGCTTAACATACCTTAAATAACCTTTACATAACTTAGAAATAAGTTTTAAAGGCTTTGGTATGGCAAAATCAAGTTAAATCGCTTACAGGGACTAAATTTGACAAACTGCGAAAGTATGCCAATTTGAACTGTAACAGACATTCCGGAGCATGACCATAAGTTAAACATACCATAAATATCCTTCACATAGCTTAGAAATAGGCTTTGAGGTGTTCGGTATGCTAAAATAAACTTTTGTGTCATTCAGGGACTAAAAGTGTCAAAAAGTGCACAAGTTTGCATTTTCGCGCATAACTTACGTTCTGAATACATCCGGACATCCAAAAATTTATGTAAGCATGACTATATTATACTTTAGTGTTTGGCTTGCCAAAAATCCATTCGTCGCGTCATTTGGATCGTTTTTCGCGCTTATGCGCATTCCGTCGTAATTAAGCGAACATCGCGTTCGTACGACCAAACGAACCAACACCCGGCATATTTTTGAGCATGTTTCATGTCCTCAATGTTTAGGCAACATTTTAGGGCCTTAAAGTTGGCTTTACGGGCCTTAGAAGTGTCGGAAATGGCCTTAAACACGTGCAGGGACTGAAACTGACATTTCTGAAACTTATGTCTGATCTGTGACTGCTAGGCGGCCCGCCTCAGGATCCTTACATCCTCAGGCAGCCCGCGAGGCCCCTTCTGACCAGATTAATCGAATCTAACAGCAGTTTCCAGCTGTTTCGTTCACAACCACACATTCTCTTTCGCTTAGTCAGCAGATAAGGATCACTTTTAGCCACCATGAGTTTCCGACAAGTGTACGCCTTGGATCATGGCACGTTTTCCATCAAACGATCCTAACGGTGGACTGAAAACTATATATACCCATCCACCCCCATTGCTAAAATTACAAGAATTCTGATTTGAGAACCTCTAAGTTGAAACCATTGTTTCATACCTGAGATTCTTGAATCGGGATTAGCATTCGGGGACCCTTCGTAAGTATTCTTTCGTTCTTTTCCTTATTTTATTGCTTTTCGAGTCAGAAAGTCAAACTTTGTTTGACTTTCAGCGTTGACCAGTAATGGTCAATGCGAAGTTCGTTTGAACTTCGCAACGTGAGTGTAATCACGTTGGTTATAGTCCCTTGGGACTATGCCTACTGATTACCACGTTGTCTAGGGTCGTAGGGTAAGCGATCTAATAAATCGCTTATACCTTCGAACCCGACCCAGTTTGGTCGATCATTAGGATCCGACCAAATACATTAGGTGACCATAGTGTAGGGAATAACCTTCCGAGGTTATACCCTATGGTCACATCGTTTAAGTAGTTGTATGATAGGTAGTTTATATGCCTTAGGTAAATTACCAGAATACCCTTTTCATGTATAATTGGTAATTAAGCATATGTAACCTAAACCTTTGTCACATAACTGATTATGTAACATGTTTAGGCATATTCTACTTGTCATAGGACTAGTTAGGCGGTCCGAACGCGTTTCACGCGCACGACGCGTTAAAGTAGCATAAGCTTCCTAAACGGGTCGTAATGGGTCGAAAGCACTTAGGTTAGGTTTCATTTAGTATGTAGGCTTTGTTAAACTATATTACACGAGTTTCCATACTCGTTTGGTTTACGAAACCTCATTCTATCCGATCTTCCGATTTAGGTCCGGTTTATTAACATAGTTACCTATATTAGGTGCCGTTTGATTCTGTGATCTCTAGCATTGCTTGGTGGTTATCTTAGGACTTCTGAGCAATCTCAAGTGAGTACATAGACCCCTCTTTTACTGTTTTCCAAACGTTTTGGGGTGGAACACATGTGCCTACTTGTTACTTTCATGCTTTCCTGTTTTTACATCATATACCGGCTATGTTCATTAATACATTTATAGTACATGTTTTACATTACATTTCATGCTATGTATGTCCATTTCGTGCATACTTAGTACATTGTTTTACATTTACATTTTATGCTATGTATGTCCATTGCGTGCATACTTAGTACATTGTTTTACATTTACATTTTATGCTATGTATGTCCATTGCGTGCATACTTAGTACATCGTTTTCATCACATGCTTACATTTTGTTATGATATTTGGGTTGTTTACAATGGAACAATACATTCATTAACATTAATTACGCCGTTCGTTAGTAGGTAGTGGTACCATAGGAATTGACAACTCCCGTTCCGGACATCCCAGGGAAAGGGGATGAAAGGAATGACCGAATTCGATATACATAATTTAGATAAACCTTTAAGTGGTTTAAGGGTTTATCGCCACAGTCTCAAGGCTTGGATGTATGCATTATAACAATACCGCATAGATGTTCGTATCAGTAGAGCATGCATTTACACAAAACATAGCTTTGATTTAAACCAAGTTTTACTTCAATACTTTGTTTTTATGCATATGGTTTAGTTGATATTTATCACTAGCCATACAGATCAGTTTGGTTTACATATTACATGATTTACATTGATCATGCATTTACACAAAACATAGCTTTGATTTAAACCAAGTTTTACTTCAATACTTTGTTTTTGTGCATATGGTTTAGTTGATATTTATCACTAGCCATACAGATCAGTTTGGTTTACATATTACATGATTTACATTGATCATGCATTTACACAAAACATAGCTTTGATTTAAACCAAGTTTTACTTCAATACTTTGTTTTTGTGCATATGGTTTAGTTGATATTTATCACTAGCCATACAGATAAGTTTGGTTTACATATTACATGATTTACATTGATCATGCATTTACACAAAACATAGCTTTGATTTAAACCAAGTTTTACTTCAATACTTTGTTTTTGTGCATATGGTTTAGTTGATATTTATCACTAGCCATACAGATTATTTTGGTTACATATTACATGATTTACATTGATCATGCATTTCCACAAAACATAGCTTTGACTTAAACCAAGTTTTAGTTCAATGCTTTGTTTTGTGCATTTCATCTATGGTTTAGTTGATGCATTTTCACTAGCCATACATATCATTTTGGTTACATATTACATGGTTTACATTTGACACATAAACACTTTTGACATTGGTTATACATTACATGATTTACATTAGACATGAACATTTTACATTGTTGGTTTGGTTTGAGTAAGTGATTAAGTAACGATGCGTGTGCAATATGATACAAGCATGGTGGATACGCCGCTGGTACTTCCTATATATAAGTGTTTGTATGGTATTACATATCGTAGCGTTATTTGAATCATTTCAGTTTTTGACATATAACATTTTATACAAATAACATACTTTTCACAAGACATTGTTTTACAAAACAACTTATCTTTTACAAACTCATTTTACTTGGTTATTCATTTAACCATGCATTATTCTCTTATTTATACGTATCATCTGAACTTATTGTTTTTCAAATGATTTACAAAGACAAAGCAAATTACAAGGTTCATGACTAAACATTTTCTCAAACATAAGTCATGAAACCTATTTTCACAAAACCTATGTATCTCACAGGCATTTTTATGCTGACGTACCTATTTTCACATGTGTTTTCAGGAGCTGTTGCATAAGATGATCAAGATACACATAGGCAGACTTGGGCTTTAGTGACAATAAAAGATGCGAGACTAGTTAATTATGTTGTATTTCTTTGTTTGTTAAGACATTGTAACACTTTTAATCAATAAAACGAAACTTAATTTTCCATGGTTGTGAAACATTAATTCTGTTACAACACTCCCCGATGTTTCCGCCACGTTTTGTATGTTCTACGTGGTCGGGGTGTGACAATTATTGCTTCCGCTACACACTTGTTTATGTTTGGTTTTGAAAACACCTATCGTATTGATGAATGACATTTACTATTTACTTATATGTTCAATATGATTGGTGGCTTGATCCTGGTCAGTCACGCCTCCAAGCGGTGGTACTCCGTGTGTGGATTTTGGGGGTGTGACAGATTGGTATCAGAGCCATTGGTTATAGAGAACTTGGTTTTAATAAGGGGAAAACGTTTTTATTAAAACCAGACTATAACCTGTACAGTGCTCAACGATCCACAACGACGCCTCGCTCCACGTGCAAGACTCAACATTCTAGGTAATATGGTATATGTTTTATTGCCTACTTGCTAGAATTACATAGAACTTTGCTCATGGTATGCTTAGATACACATAACCCCTATTGCTTGAGAATACTTGTGTGCTCACTCTCTTCTGTCATCGCACTATTCGCGAACCTCTCTTACTTATGTTACCTTTGCTATGAAGATCATGGCTGGACGTATCAACATGACACAAGCCCAGTTGACGGCTCTCATTAACGAACAAGTTGCTGCGGCACTTGCAGCTGCACAAGCAGGAGGTATACCCTGCAGTTGTAACATACACTAGGATCTTTAGATCCTACACTCCTAATCCAACTCTTGTGTTTAATCTTGTCCTGGTTCTTATACCCAACAGGTCAGCCACCTGTTTGCACCTTCAAAACTTTCATGGACTGTCGTCCTACTACTTTTAGTGGCATGGAAGGAGCAGTTGGACTCCTCCATTGGTTTGAAAAGCTTGAGTCCGTATTTGAGATGTGTGAATGCCCTGAGGCTCACAGGGTGAAGTACGCCACTAGTACTCTGGAAGGTCTTGCGCTGACTTGGTGGAAGGCGCAAGTTCAGATGTTAGGGTTGGCAGTTGCCAACGCCACACCCTAGAACGATTTCAAGGAGTTGATCAAAGAGGAATACTGTAGCCGTGATGACATTCATAAGCTGGAGGTAGAGTTTTACAATTTGCAGATGACGGGATCGGAAATTGAAGCTTATATGAAACGGTCAAACGAGCTGGCCATCTTGTGTCCAACTATGGTGGACCCTCCAATCAAGCGTATTGAACTGTATCTCAAGGGTCTAGTGCCAGAGATTCAAAGTCATGTAACCTCAACGAATCTTGGCACCATTTAGCAGATCGTCAAGTTAGCTCACCGTCTCACCGATCAGGCAGTGGAATAGGGCAGGCTGCCTAAACGTATCAGCGCTACTACTACCAGTACTACTTCAACTACTCCTGCTACTCCCAGTGACAACAAGCGGAAATGGGAGGGGGATTCCAGCAAGGGTTCAGCTACCGTTCAGTCTCAAGCTCAGCAACGCAAGACTGACAACTATCAGAGTCCCAGTCAGCAGTCGTCTGGTAGTCACGGGCAGAAAGTTTATCGAGGAAGTCACCCCAAGTGCAACAATTGTAACAGACACCACAGTGGCCAGTGCAACAAGGGACGTTGTCAGAGGTGTCTCAAGATAGGTCATGAGGCCAAGGATTGTAGGAGCCCACGGCCTGTAACTCAGAATCAGCAGCAGCAGCAAACGCATCAGAACCAACAACAGGGTAACAAGGGATGTTTCCATTGTGGTGCTGAAGGTCACTTCAAGAGATACTGCCCCCAGTTAAACCGAAACCAGAACAACAACAACAACAACAATAATCAGGGCAATGGGAACAACAATGGGGGAAACAACAACAATGGTGCTAGGGGTCGTGCATTTGTGATTGGTCAGGGTGACGCGAGGAATGATCCTAATGTGGTTATGGGTAAGTTTCTTCTCGACGACTTTTATGTTACCGTATTATTTGATTCGGGTGCGGATACCAGTTTTATGTCTCTGAAAGTTAGTCAAATGCTTAAACGCGCACCAACACTTTTGAACACCAAACATGTCGTAGAGTTAGCTAACGGTAAAAGTCTAGAGGCCACACACATAGTTCAGGGTTGTAATCTTATCCTCGCTGGTCAGACTTTCTCTATCGATCTCATTCCTATAACTCTGGGTAGTTTCGACATCGTCATTGGTATGGATTGGTTATCCCAACAGCAAGCAGAGATTCTATGCAAGGAGAAGGTCATTCGTATTCCTCGTGTTGGTAAAGAACCTCTCGAAGTTCAAGGCGACAAGAGTGGTGTCGTGAGTGGCATCATCTCCTTCTTGAAGGCTCAGAAGTGTTTGCGAAAGGGCCACACTGCAATATTAGCACTCGTTACTGATACATCGAAGAAAGAGAAAAAGATTGAGAATATTCCAGTAGTACGCGACTTTCCTCAACTGTTTCCTGAAGATTTACCTGGGCTACCGCCTCATCGCCAGGTCGAATTTCAGATCGAGCTAGCTCCAGGAGCAGCCCCAATAGCTCGAGCACCTTATCGCTTAGCTCCAACCGAACTGGAAGAACTATCGAAGCAATTGCAAGAACTGTTGGAAAAGGGTTTCATACGTCCTAGCTCTTCGCCCAGGGGAGCTCCAGTATTATTTGTGAAGAAGAAAGACGGTACCTTCCGCATGTGCATAGATTACCGCGAATTGAACAAGGTGACCGTGAAGAATCGCTATCCCCTTCCACGCATCGACGACTTATTCGACCAGTTGCAAGGGTCGAGCTATTACTCGAAGATTGACTTGAGGTCCGGCTATCATCAACTGAGAGTCCGGGATGAGGACGTCTCCAAAACAGCATTCAGAACTCGCTACGGCCATTACGAGTTTCTGGTCATGCCATTCGGGTTAACGAACGCACCTGCAGTTTTCATGGATCTTATGAACAGGGTGTGCAAACCTTATCTTGACAAGTTTGTTATTGTTTTCATCGATGACATCCTGATCTATTCGAAGAGTCAAGAGGAACACGAGCAGCATTTACGACTTATTTTGGAACTCCTTCGAACGGAACAGCTGTACGCCAAGTTTTCAAAATGCGACTTCTGGCTTTGTGAAGTCCACTTTCTAGGCCACGTGGTAAACAAGGATGGGATTCATGTTGATCCATCCAAGGTAGATTCGATCAAGAACTGGCCTGCACCTCGCACACCAACCGAAATACGCCAATTCTTGGGTTTGGCGGGTTATTACCGACGGTTCATCAAAGACTTCTCAAAGATTGCGCAGCCGCTTACACTGCTGACACAGAAAGGTGTTGTTTATCGTTGGAGTAATACACAGGAAACAGCATTTCAGCACTTAAAGGATAGACTTTGTAGCGCACCTATCCTCTCATTGCCTGAAGGCACGGACGACTTTGTAGTCTACTGCGATGCATCTATTCAGGGTCTTGGATGTGTGTTGATGCAACGGGATAAAGTCATTGCCTATGCTTCGCGCCAACTTAAGATTCACGAACGGAATTACACTACACATGATTTAGAGCTGGGAGCTGTTGTTTTTGCGCTCAAGATATGGCGACATTACCTGTACGGTACCAAGTGCACCATTTATACCGATCACAGGAGTCTCGAGCATATCTTCAAGCAGAAAGAGCTGAACATGCGACAACGTCGATGGGTCGAATTGCTGAACGATTACGAATGTGCTATAAAATACCATCCGGGTAAAGCCAATGTGGTGGCCGACGCCCTCAGTCGAAAAGATACTACACCTAGGCGTGTACGGGCGTTGCAACTCACTATTCAGTCTAGTCTTCCTTCTCAGATACGAGATGCTCAGGTAGAAGCATTGAAACCAGAAAACGTCAGGGCTGAAGCTCTACGCGGCTCAAGGAAACGGTTAGAACAAAAGGCAGACGGCGCCTACTATGTAACGGGACGCATTTGGGTCCCACTCTATGGCAACTTACGCGAGCTTGTAATGGATGAAGCTCATAAATCTCGCTACTCAGTACATCCTGGTTCGGATAAGATGTACCACGACTTGAAAACCACATATTGGTGGCCTAGCATGAAAGCTCACATAGCAACTTACGTTAGCAAGTGTTTGACTTGTGCAAGAGTCAAAGCGGAATATCAGAAACCTTCAGGCCCACTCCAACAACCTGAGATACCACAATGGAAATGGGAACAAATTTCCATGGATTTTGTTACTGGCCTACCTAGATCTCAGCGCGGAAATGACACTATTTGGGTGATCGTGGATCGACTCACAAAGTCTGCACACTTCTTGGCTATCAAGGAAACGGATAAGTTCTCCACTTTAGCAGACGTGTATCTTAAGGAAGTTGTCTCGAGGCACGGGGTGCCCACCTCTATTATCTCTGATCGTGACGCACGTTTTACTTCAGAACTGTGGCAAGCAATGCACCAATCTTTTGGCTCTCGTTTAGACATGAGCACAGCTTATCACCCTCAGACGGATGGGCAATCTGAGCGCACTATTCAAACTTTAGAAGACATGCTTCGTGCATGTGTGATCGATTTCGGAAACGGCTGAGAAAAGCATCTGCCACTTGTGGAATTTTCGTACAATAACAGCTACCACACCAGCATTAAAGCTGCTCCGTTTGAGGCATTGTACGGGCGTAAATGCCGGTCACCTCTTTGTTGGGCAGAGGTGGGGGATAGTCAGATCACGGGTCCAGAACTCGTAGTTGATACTACTGAAAAGATTGCTCAAATACGACAACGCATGGCGGCAGCTCGCGACCGTCAGAAAACATACGCCGATAAGGGCAGGAAACCACTCGAGCTCCAAGTTGGGGATCGAGTGCTGCTCAAGGTTTCACCCTGGAAGGGTGTGGTTCGTTTTGGCAAACGAGGCAAGCTCAATCCACGATACGTCGGACCGTTTGAAATCATTGAGAAAATAGGCAGAGTAGCCTACAGACTGAACTTACCAGCTGAACTCAGTGCAGTTCACAACGTCTTTCACGTGTCAAATCTGAAGAAGTGTCTGTCAGATGAGACTCTCATAGTTCCTTTGAAGGAGCTTACTATCGATGAACAGTTGCGATTCATCGAGGAACCAGTTGAAATCACGGACCGGGATGTTAAGGTCCTCAAGAACACCAGAATACCTCTTGTTCGAGTTCGTTGGAACTCTCGTCGTGGCCCAGAGTTCACCTGGGAACGAGAAGATCAAATGAAACTCAAGTATCCCCAGTTGTTCGGAAACAACGCAACCACTACTAAGGCTGAAGCTACTACAGAATTTCGGGACGAAATTCCAAATCAACGGGGGGATGATGTGACACCCCAGGAAAACCAGTAAAACTACGCAACACTACTAGCTTCCTCAGTAACCACGTGCTAAATTTTGGGACGAAATTTCTTTCAAGTTGGGGATAATGTGACAACTCGAGTTTCCAAGGTTCCTACTCAACTTAATACTCGTTCACAAAGCTTTGGTTATATACGATATACGTGATGTGCATTATAAGTGTCGTTTGTGATGTGTATTTTAGATGTATATATGTTACTTGTATCCTTTATTTCATTGACAATGTGATTGTTATTTAAAAACGTGGAACCCAGCCGAAATCACCCACACTTGAGGACACTCCACCATGATGAAAACACCTTAAGTGTTTTCGTCCATTAGAGGTCAGCAAAAAGCTTATGGGCTTAGGCCCAGTAGTAATGAGTTTTAATAGGTTTTATAGATTTTTGTTCCTCACTTTACGTAAAAGATTAATCACAACAAAAAAAAAAAAAAAACCGAAACCCTAGAGTCCTCGTTCCTGTGTGACGGCAACTATCGGTTTTCAAGCTTTTCCTTTCGATCAAGTTAGTGACCTTTTATATCGGTTAGTTGTACTGTCATTCGATTCATACATAATTTGATTACACGTCTGTATGTTACGTTCGATTGAATACTGATGTGTATTGATGTGGGATATGATTCGTATGAAGATAGTTATAGTCGATTTAATTTGTGATGAGGTGTGATGTTAATAATCATAGTTATACAAGAATTCATGGTTCCAAGGATATGCACATGAATGTCTCGTATGTTAAATCGATTAAAGTGAGTCAAGGTCATCACGTGGATTGTCAGGACTTTTTCTATAAACATTGAGACTTGAAATCCAAAATAGAGGTCCAATAACATAAGACTAGCAGCCACTATTTAAGTTGGTCAAATACCAACATGAAATCAACTTACACTTGTCGGCCATGTTTGATTATTCTAATTGATTTACCGATTGAATGGTGGTGTTGGTCTCGCAATGTTTTGATAAATGATATGTTAATATATCGATGATCTATTGAATGATCTTATGATTTATGATGAATTCGGTGTAACTGCTAGATGATTATTTAGAAGTTCTGTGTGATTTGTGTATGTGATGATGAGAACCCTACATGACAAAATCACTAACTGGACCAAGACTTTACCAGACGAAAACACATGGCCCAGACGAAAACACTATGTGTTTTTGCCAAAATTAGAGTTCGACGAAAACCCAAAGGGTTTTCGCCAAAGGGGGGATTTCGCCTGATGTGGTTTTCGTCAAATGATCTGATCATCAACTCTGTTAGTCTGTTAACTCTACTAGATCGTTACCTCTGTTAAATGGTTAACTCTGTTAAAGTTGTAAACGATGTTAGTTTATTAACTCTGTTAGTTGTAAATTCTGTTTAGCCAGTTGATACTGTTAAGTATGTTATTTTAACCATGTTATATATGTTAAGGCTGTTTAGTTTATTAACTTGGTTAGATATGCTAACCTTAGTAAACCAGTTAACCCGGTCAAGCATGCGACTGAATAACAATGTTATAGCAAACTGTGAAAGACACGTATGTGAAGCATGAATGTTATGAATGTGACTACCTGTTTATGTGGTGCATGGTGTTAACTGCCAAGCATTATGTGATATAGACTTGCATGCGAACCTTTATGATCATCAACTGATTTGGTATACGTGCATACAATAGGTCGTGACTGATTATTTGTGAGCGTGTAATTTTAGCATACCGAGCAAACCAAGGTGAGTTCACACTCTTACCAAGGCATGGGATTCCCGGGGCTGGGAATGGGTTTTAAATAATGGGATTGAACAATTACTCGTACTTACACTGCTACTAGACTATCTACCATCGTCCTCAGGTTAGGCAGGACACTTACGTAAAACCTACGTATACTTGTGCTTACTACTGTCCTCAGGGTTCGAGGGACACATACGTAAAACCTACGTATACTTATGCTTGCTACTGTCCTCAGGTTTCGAGGGACACTTACGTAAAACCTACGTAAACCCCCGCGTACCATTGTCCTCGGGTTAAGAAGGGCACTTACGTAAAACCTACGTAAACCTCGTACGTACTACTGTTCTCGGGTTAGGAAGAACACTTATGGTACAACTAGTCTAGTAAATACAAACATGGGAAGCCCCCAATGATAGTACATACAACATGGGAAGCCCCCACCAATTGAATCTACACAACGGCTTAGTTAATAACACATAGTTATGCAACGAACTTACTTACTGTGAACTCGCTCAACTAGTTGTTGACTTTTTGTTACATGCCTTGCAGGACCATAGGTACCCATGGAGCTTGCACGGGAGGCGCATGTAACACCTGTGCCTTCACGGCCATCAAACAAGTACCAAACCAATGAAATATTATATTTCATACTTGGGATTTGTAAAAATATGTGTATCATTTGCACATATCAATTCTTGTTCGATTTCAAGCTCTAAATCGCTTTCTGGAGGGTTATACGCGCTCTGATGTGTAGATATAACCAGTTTAATCCAACGAACACTCTGGAAAAGTGAAATAGGCTTAACATACCTTAAATAACCTTTACATAACTTAGTTATAAGTTTTGGAAGGTTTGGTGTGGTGAAATCAAAGTTTAATCGCTTACAGGGACTAAAGTTGACAAACTGCGAAAGTATGCCAATTTGAACTGTAACAGACCTTCCGGAGCATGACCATAAGTTAAACATACCCTAAATATCCTTCACATAGCTTAGAAATAGGCTTTGAGGGGTTCGGTGTGCTAAAATAAACTTTAGGGTCATTCAGGGACTAAAAGTGTCAAAAAGTGCACAAGTTTGCATCTTTACGCGTAACTCACGTTCTGCATACATTCGGACATCCAAAAATTTATGTAAGCATGACTACATTATATTTTAGTGTTCGCCTTAAGAAAAATCCGTTCGTTTCGTCATTTGGATCGTTTTTCGCGCTTATGCGCATTCCGTCGTAATTAAGCGAACATCGCGTTCGTACGGCTAAACGAACCGACATCCGAGATATTTTTGATCATGTTTTAAGTTCCCTATACTTTAACTTCATTTTAGAGCTTTGAAATGGGGTTAACGGGCCTTAAACGTGTCAAAAATGGCCAAAATACAGTTCAGGGACCAAAACTGTAATTCTGCCAAACTTGCACCATACGATGCGTATGGTATGTATACCATACGATGCGTATGAGGTCTGCAGACCAGGTGCAATGTTTAACAGCCTGTTTTCAGCAGGTTTAACCACAACCACATGTTTGCAACTTGCTTAATCACTAAGTTATGGAGCATTTGTGGCACCATAACATTCCGACAAGTGTACGGCCTTGATCATTGCCTCCTTTTCCAAGAAACGATCCTAGCGGTGGACCATTTCCTATAAATACTAACCAACATCACAACCAAAAACTCACACCTTTGAATCTGAACTTGCTCTCTAAGTTGTCGTGTTTAACACTTCATACCTGAGAGTGTTCGGATCCAAACCTTCCATTCTTGGACCCTTCGTAAGTATTCTTTCGTTCTTTTCCTTATTTTATTGTTTTATCGAGTCTGAAAGTCAAACTTTGTTTGACTTTCTGCGTTGACCAGTAATGGTCAATGCGAAGTTCGTTTGAACTTCGCAACGTGATTGTAATCACGTTGGTCATAGTCCCTTGGGACTATGCCCACTGATTACCACGTTGTCTAGGGTCGTAGGGTAGGCGATCTAATAAATCGCCTATACCTTCGAACCCGACCCAGTTTGGTCGATCATTAGGATCCGACCAAACCCATTAGGTGACCATAGTGTAGGGAATAACCTTCCGAGGTTATACCTTATGGTCACGACGTTTAAGTAGTTGTATGATAGGTAGTTTATATGCCTTAGGTAAATTACCAGAATACCCTTTTCATGTATAATTGGTAATTAAGCATATGTAACCTAAACTTTTGTCACGTAACTGATTATTTAACATGTTTAGGCATATAATACTTGTCATAGGACTAGTTAGGCGGTCCGAACGCGTTTCACGCGCACGACACGTTAAAGTAGCATAAGCTACCCAAACGGGTCGTAATGGGTCGTAGACAGTTATGTTAGGTTTCATTTAGTATGTAGGCTTTGTTAAACCATATCACACGAGTCTCCACACTCGTTTGGTTTACAAACCCTAATGCTACCCAGTCTTCCGATTTAGGTCCGGTTTATTAATGTAGTTACCTATATTAGGTGCCGTTTGATATTCCGCGATCTCTAGCATTGTTTGGTTGTTACTCAAGGACTTCTGAGCAATCTCAAGTGAGTACATAGACCCCTCTTTTACTGTTTTCCAAACTGTTTTGGGGTGGAACACATGTGCCTACTTGTTACTTTCAAGCTTTCCTGTTTTCACATCATATACATGTTATGTTCATTAGTACACTATTAGTACATTGATTTACATGACTTTTCTGCTTCGTATGTTAACTTAGCATACTTGGTACATCATTTTACATTACATTTCATGCTACGTGTGCCCATTGTGTGCATTACTTAGTACAGCTGATTTCATCTCATACTTACATTTTGACATTTGTTTATACAAGTTATTACTTATCTTTTGACAAACTAAATAAATATCTATGATTTAAACATTGATTTCTCAAAGAACATAAAATAAACTGTTGAATTGTACTTATTTTATGTTCACCAGACCGATTGTTAGTATGATATAGCGCTATAGGATTTGACACCCCATTCCTGTTGGCATGGAATGTCTGAAACCAATTTGTTGCTCTATCCAAATAGGGATTGCCTTTGTGGTATCCTTATAGTCTCAAAGGTGTATTTTGATGCACCAGGTCTGAATGAATTCTTAAATCACACTATTAAAGTATATTTTGATATACTCTCATGTGTGGTATTGTACAAAACCAACAAATATTTTATTAATCATCCAAAGCATATTTTGATATGTTACTTACTAAACCAAAAACATAGTTTAATATGTTATTTATCACATCCAAAGCATATTTTGATATGTTACTTATGAAACCAAAACATAGATTAATATGTTACTTACAAATCCAAAGTATACTCTTGATATGCTACTATAAGGTTATTCGTTTAACTTTACATTACTTACCATACATAAACATTTCTACAATTTGTTAAACATAGACATTCTATATTGGTGGTTTGGTTTGATTAAGTGATTAAGTAACGATGCGTGTGTAATATGATACAAACATGGTGGATACGCCGCTGGTACTTCCTATATATAAGTGTTTGTATGGTATTACATGTCGTAGCGTTATTTGAATCATTTCAGTTTGATACATAGAACATTTTATACAAACAACATACTTTTCACAAGACATTGTTTTACAAACAACTTATCTTATACAAATCCATTTTTCATGGTTATTCATTTAACCATACATTGTACATTATTTATACATATTATCTGATCTTATCGATTTTCAAATGATTTACAAAACAAAGCAAATAACAAGGTTCATGACTAAACATTTTCTCAAACATAAGTCATGAAACCTATTTTCACAAAACCTATGTATCTCACCGGCATTTTTATGCTGACGTACCATATTTTCACATGTGTTTTTCAGGAGCTGTCGCATAAGATGATCAAGATACACATAGGCAGACTTGGGCTTTAGTGACAATAAAAGATGCAAGACTAGTTAATTATGTTGTATTTCCTTGTTTGTTAAGACATTGTAACACTTTTAATCAATGAAACGAAACTTTAATTCCCATGGTTGTGAAACATTAATTCTGTTGCAACACGCCCCGATGTTTCCGCCACGATTTGTATGTTCTACGTGGTCGGGGTGTGACAGCGCAGTCGTTGTGGGCACGGATTGTGGATGTTATGATAAACTCTTTTATGACATTTCAACTTAATACTTATGTTGGGTTTTTACATTATTGCTTCCGCTACACACTTGTTTATGTTTGGTTTTGAAAACACCTATCGTATTGATGAATGACATTTACTATTTACTTATATGTTCAATATGATTGGTGGCTTGATCCTGGTCAGTCACGCCTCCAAGCGGTGGTACTCCGAGTGTGGATTTTGGGGGTGTGACACTGACGGTCACGCGTTGCCGTCAAACGATTTCCGATCTGAACAATCCTCCCAAGAGTTTCGAGCACAAGTCCTGGACCTGTGGTTAGATTGCCACCCACCTTAATCCAACCAGGAGATTAGCGTTACAGTTCATACAATGCCTCACACGAAGCTGTCTGAATACTAGAATGGTAACGGCTGAAGTAGAACTCAACTAAAGGTAAATGTCCCTCTAACTCTTACTAAGGTTGATCACACACATGCTCGCAGTATGTCTTCGAGTGCCAGGATGGTTCGTTCACTTTGTCCGCTTGTCCAACGCTCATGTCTAGACGTGAGCCAAGAGTGTGGTGTGTTGCCAGTCATAATTCCAGCCTGGATCCAAATTCAGAGGTAATAGGAGTTGGCACCCCGTGCCTAAATGCCGCCTCTCTCAGAGGAACATTCACAGTTGTGAAGACTCGTCAGTTTCCTTGGATGCAAGAAAGTGTGCTGGTAACGTGAGGAAATCAACGATCGCCCGGGTGATATTGTTTCCGCTTCAAGTTGTAAGTAGATTAGCGACAAAGTCCATGGCAGTCTGTCCTCTTCTCCATATGAGTGTTTCTGGTTGCTGGCACAACTAGAGGGTTTTTGATACTCCACCTTGACTTTCCCACAAGTCCAACATCATTCACATACATCACCAGGTGGGCCTTCAAGCCGATCACCAGTACAAGATTTATAGATCCTAATATCTCCTATCGAAACCCAGACGACTAGAATATCGAGGCCGATGTGCTTGCTGAACACAAGTTCCCTAAAGTTGCCGTATAATGAGATCCACACTCGTTCCTTGAGGTAGCGAATATCGTCCGTCCTGCCAAAGGTTGCTTCTCCATGCCCCGCATGGGTTCAACTTGAAAATCCTCTTCCAGTTCGAACAGAGCGAGTCTGATCAGGTAGGCTAAAGTCGATAGTGAGCTGCAAAGCTCGTGCGCATTCAGGTTTCACAGTCAAAATCATCCAAAAGTTCCATCCAGCGATGCCATTAACTGATTTAGCTCTTTCGAAACCAAGGTACACGGGAGGCCCTTGTGATCGGTCTAAGTAGTGCATTCGGTACCGTCCAAGTAATGCCTCCAACTTAGATCCAAAGACCACGGTTTCCACCGCAGATTGTGTGTCGTGCAGTTCCTCTTTGTAATTCCATTCGTAAGTCACCACTCTCTCGTATTGCATCAGTGTGTAACTGGGGCTCTGATTCAGAGCTTCATGGTCTACCATTAAATCATCCGTACCCTTGGGTAAAGACAATACTTAGTGCGTTGTAGAGTTGGGTTTCAGAAGCTGAAAAGATGTCCTCCTGTTTGTCCCCCACGAATACACAGCACCCTGCTATGCTTAAGAGATTAAAGCTGCGCAATCCTCAAAAATCCCACGATGAATCTACGTTAGTATCTAGCTAGACCAAGAAATCACTGTATCCCCGATGGACTATTTGGTGCCGATCAATATCTAATGAAATGGATCTCTAGTGAGATCTGCATGTATCCCCACTTTGTTGACTACGTGACCAAGAAAGTGTACCTCCCAAATCCTGAAGTCACACTTAGGTAGACTTCGCGTGAAGTTGCTCCTCCCCTAGAGCTCTTAGGACAAAATACAGGTGCCGCTCACGGTGTTCCTTTCCCTTAGTAGTGATTCTAAACTTCATCAGAACATGATCGATTCATGTGATCCGTAAAGCTGTTGATGTGTTGATTACGCCAAAGGTCATGGAATACAGAGTCGTATGGCCACTCCACGTTTTTTTTGGGTAAAGGGTTACCCCGGTGATTCTATTATAGACAACCGCCAAATAAGTACAAGTAGTGAGGATGAGTTCCCCACTAGTTCATATACAGGACAGGCCCCATATATGTAAGCAAAAATGTCAAACAACCAATATACCACATCAACCTAGCCTACTACAATCATGAAAATGACTAACTAGTAGACAAGACAAAACTAACAAACAAAATCTTCATCCGCCATCATCAAAAATGAAGTTGCCCCCAAGAAGCAACCCCCTAGCCCGATCCAAAAAAACTCTATCCATTGGAGAACCTTGTATGAGAGGTGCTTGCCCCTACCCTAGCAGACGTGGGATGCGTGCCCGATGTCATAAACTCATTGCTTTCATCATAAACCACTTCTACCTCTTCCTCATCAGACTCCTCATTTGGAACACGTCCCCCTTTTCTGTTTCCCTGTATGGAATCCCCATTCCCCCCACCAACTTCAAGAACACTAAATGGGTTATGAGTTTGAACCTTAGACGAATTAGTATCCTGTTCATTTACATAGGGAGAACTCCCTGTCTTTTTCTTTCTATCCACAGGTCGATATTCGAACTTGGGTTTCAGGTTATTAACTTGAAAACCACTCTTCGTTGCACTCTTTTTCAACCTAACTTCAGTGTAACCATCCTCATCTACTTTCGGCTTGATTGTAGGAGGTTTCGACGTCGAACCAATGCATTTAGGACATCCCTCAGAGTCATGTCCAAACACATGACAGTGGGCACATCTTGGGGGTATCCATTCATATTCCACTCGAATAGTCTCAGTAACATACTTGCCTTCATCCAACTCGGGAATAGCCATGGTTAGAACCTCTTTAAAGTCATGTTCGACCGATATTTCAATGAGGGCCCTAGCATAGCTGCTCCTTCCCCAAGCCTCATTACACATATCACTTGTATACGAATCCAACCGCATAGGAGAACCAATTTTAGAAGCCAGCATGCTTAACCCATCATCTGTATACGCCACTAACGGAACCTTATGCAATTTAACCCAAACCGCAACCTTTTTAATATCTTCTTTTCTAAGGGTGTTTATAGGGGACCAAGTGTTGAGAAACAATGGTTTTTTACGAATCAGCCATGGCCCCCCTTCAAGAACATTATTCATACCCTTCCTATCTTCAAACTTGAAGAAGAAAAACCCATTCGAATTCATCATAGTCTTCTACAGACCATATTTCTTCCAATTTGTTCTCACAAAGTATTCAACAACCGGACATGCAATTCTATCCCCCAGGAAATACCCATAGAGAGTGTTAGCTAACCTGTTGTTGACCTGATGCACAGAGGCGATTGGTAAGACAACATCCACTCCCTCCAATGAGACATCAGATTTTCGTACCCGAAAATTAATCTTGGGAGTTTGATCGGCCGATTCAGTAGCATTCATAGCTGAATTATCAACTTTTTTCGCACCGAAATCCATTTTATGTGACAACCCTCATGATTACATGTATCTGTACGATTAATTAATATTAGACTGTGCTTAATTACAACTAATGACGTAAATGCTTTATGATTTCTGCATCAAACATACATATGCATCACATACTAGTCTTGCGCAGAAAATTGACTCAATGGTCCTGAATATTTTCCTAAGTGTTGAGAATTAAAAGTATTACAAAAAGTTACATAAAAGACACTATACGGAACAACTTAGCACTTTAACGAACCAGTATCTAACCGAACAACCGGACATTACCCGGGACACCAAAATTTTGTCAGAAACATGGTTTATTTATTTTTGGACTAGTTATGATCCCCGAATACCCCAACACATTATATAATGCATCATACAAATAATACACTAGATATTACACTCAATACCCTAACCATTTACCTACTTACCCACACAAATTACAAATAACCCCCCCCCCCAATCATTATTTACGACCCATAAGTTGGACCCCACAACCAAGATTTGTTCCTATATTGTATTAGATCACTTGCTCCACCACCAAGATTTGTTCCTATATTGTATTAGATTACTTGCTCCACCACCAAGAATTGTTCCTACATTAGATTACTTTCACTTCAACACTCTTATAAGTATGGTGCCATGGATTGCAAGATCATTCACTCTCACTTCAACACTCAAACTCACCCAACTCCCTCAAACTCTCTCTCTCCCTCTCGGCCTTGTTTGTGCCACCACCACCACCATACAACCACCATATCCATCCATTTTCAAGCTTAATTCAAGTGTTAGAAGGTGATTCTTGGAGCTTGAAACTTGTGGATCATCAAGGAGTTCTCTTACTTGCTTTTACACACCAAAATTCATCATCATTTTTCTCTAGTAATCTCCCCTAGCTTTGAGCTAGTTGTAAGTTCTTGATTAACCCTTGTTTACTTCTACTTTAATGGTTAAAAGATGTAGTATGATGATTATAACTAGAACACTAAAAGACTTAAATCTTGAATCTTGAATCATGAGATGAAATATGATGATACATGATGAAATATTGTTAAGATGATGTTGTTAGAAGGTGTTGTGATCATATGTGCGTGTTTTAGTAACGTTTAAGCAATTAACAGCATGCTGAGTAACATTTACAGCCAACTTCGGTTGGCTGTAAATGGACCGTTATAAATCGAAAAATTGATTTTCTGAAGTCTAAATTATGTATTTTCTAAAAACGAATCAAATGGCGCTAGAATCATATTTTTTCGAGCCCGTTTACTATTTTTAAAGGTCCATTTTGCACAGCAGCAAAAGCTGCGTTTTTACTGCAGAAAATGTGTGTTATGTTTTTCATCATAACTTGAAATCTGTGTAGAATTAGCTCATGAAATTTGTACTGTAGATGACCACTGATGTCGTTGTAATCCTCCAACTAGAATTTCGTTAATTGGACTTACGATGAATTTTGAATGAATTTTTTTGTGGACTGCAGTCAGAAAGTGATGAATCTGATTTCAGTCCGGTAAATGATTTTTTTTTAAATATTGGTAATGAATTGGATGTTGATATTTTTACACAGTAATGTTTGGATTGTTTAATACATTCTGTAAAAATTTAGGAATTTTTGGAATAAGTTAACTATTTTATTAAATTACTCGAAAACAGCCTAGTTTTGGATGTTAAAGCTGAAATGACATAAGTAGTAATTTGCGTGTCTAAATGTCGGGTATGTTATCTGAGGATGATCTAACATGTTATATGTCAATGAAAGTGTTATGTGTAATATCGTATGCTTGCTTTTGAATGGTAATAGATTGGAAGTTTATATGGGCATGAACTGTTAAAGTGAGTACATGTTATGTGGTAGATACGTGTAGGAACTTTGTGCTCAATTTGAAACCACTAAATGACTAACTGGTAATCATATTAGGACGTGATTGACCGACCTTGACTGCTAGCTATTTTTAAGTGTCAAACCGAGCAACCAAAGGTGAGTTCACACTCTTTCTAAGGCATAGGATTCCCGGTGGTTGGGAATGGGTTAAAGAGAACTTAATAAGGAAACCTGCGTATTCATCTTGGGTAGAATACGTACTCCCACCCTCTTAAGTGAAGGGTGACAACATTGAAACCTGCGTGTTCTCCTTGGATAGGACATGTACTCCCACCCTCTTAAGTGAAGGGTGACAACATTGAATGACACTAGACAAAACTCTATCATTAAGTCCCTCATTTTTATATCGACTTAATCGTCGGGCCAATGGCGAGCGGGTCATTAGTTAATAGCGCTATTAGGGTTGACAAGCCTCACACCATGCTGGTAGGACGGGCGTGTACTAATGGATCTGGGCATTCAGTCAATGATGATAGACATTGACTTAGAGCACAACTTACTTTCATCAGTTGTCGATATGGTAAAGGTCTAGTGGTTCACATGGGGAAGCCCCCACTGATTATGGATATGGTTTGGAAAAAAAAAGATACTGGTTAACTCATGGATTACGAAACAACTTATGGTTTTCAAAACAAACTTTTAAAACTAAAAACTATGAACTCGCTCAACTTTGTTGTTGACTCCTTGTTGTTACATGCCTTGCAGGTCGTTAGGTATCTATGGAGCTTATAGGAGGAGGCGTGGTCGTTGTGGGAGATGGACTGTAGAGTTCCATGTTAAACATTTAAACTTTATGAACTTATTGAACTTATGTTTTGGTTTCACGTTTTATGCTTCCGCTGTTTAAATTGAACTTGGTTAACTCGTTTTCGAACACCAATTATATTGCGTGGTTGGATTTTATGTATTTTAAATACACTGTTCAATATGATTGGTGGCTTGATCCTGGTCAGTCACGCCTCCATGCGGTGGTACTCCGCTTGTGGATTTTGGGGGTGTGACAGATTGGTATCAGAGCCATTGGTTATAGTGAACTTGGTTTTAAAAAGGGAAAAGCTTTTTGACAAAACCAGACTATAACCTGTACAGTGCTCAACGATCCACAACGACGCTTCGCTCCACGTGCAAGACTCGACACAATAGGTGGTATGATTTATGTTTATATTGACTGTTAGATAGTTTACATAGTGCATTAGTTAACGTTATAACTGCTGTTTGAACCTTGTGTGCATACTCTCTTCTGTCATCCCACGCTTACGCACTTTCGCGACACTTTTCTCACTTACGTTGCTTCGTTGTGAAGATCATGAGTGGACGTTTGAACTTGACTCAAGCCCAGCTGACGGCTCTAATCAACGAACGAGTGGCAGAGGCACTCGCAGCTGTCCCTGCAGGAGGTCAACATGCTCAGCCTCCCGCATGTACGTTTAAAACATTCATGGATTGCCGACCTAGTACTTTCAGCGGCACAGAAGGAGCTGTAGGTCTTCTTCACTGGTTCGAGAAGATTGAGTCTGTTTTTGAGATGTGTGAATGCCCTGAAGCACGTAGGGTGAAATTTGCTACTGGAACACTCGAAGGTGCTGCGTTAACCTGGTGGAAAGCACAGGTTCAACTGCTAGGGCTGGCGGTTGCTAATGCCACCCCCTGGAATGACTTCAAAGATTTGATCAAAGAAGAGTACTGTAGTCGTGACGACATCTACAAGCTAGAGGTGGAATTTTTCAATTTGAAGATGACAGGGTCTGAAATCGAGGCATACACAAAGAGATCGAACGAATTAGCTGTCTTGTGTCCTATTATGGTGGATCCTCCTATCAAGCGTATCGAGCTGTACCTTAAGGGTTTAGTGCCAGAAATTCAAAGCCATGTGACCTCAGCTAATCTTGGCACCATTCAGCAAATCATCTGGTTGGCTCATCGTCTCACTGATCAGGCAGTTGAGCAGAACAAGCTGCCCAAGCGTATTAGCGCTACTACTACTTCTGATGCTCCCAGTGATAACAAGCGCAAGTGGGATGGAAATTCGGGCAAGGGTTCTACTTCAGTTCAGTCTCAGTCCCAGCAACGAAAGACAGATGAGTACTGGAGCCCCAGTCAGCAGTCTTCTGGGAATCAAGGTCAGGGTGCATACAAGGGAAATCACCCTAAGTGCAATCGATGTAATTTACACCATAGCGGGCCGTGCAACAAGGGTCGTTGTCAGAGATGTAACAAGCTGGGTCATGAAGCCAAGGATTGCAGGAGCTCACGTCCTGTGAATCAGAATCATCAACAGTAGCCACAAGCTCCACAGAATCACCAGCAGCAACAGCAGGGTAAAAGGGGATGCTATCAGTGTGGTGCTGAAGGTCACTTCAAGAGAAACTGCCCCCAGTTGAACCAGAAACAGAACAACAATAATAATCAGGGGAACGGGAACAATAACGGGGGTAACAATGATGGCAATGGTGTCAGGGGACGTGTTTTCGTGCTGGGTCAGGGTGACGCGAGGAACGATCCCAACGTTGTGATGGGTAAGTTTCTTCTGGATGATTTCTTTGTTACTGTTTTATTCGATTCGGGTGCCGATACTAGTTATGTGTCCTTAAAAGTTAGTCAAATGCTTAAGCGCACCCCAACACTTTTAACCGCCAAACACGTAGTAGAGCTAGCAAACGGTAAAAATTTAGAGGCCACACACATAGTTAAGGGTTGTAATCTTGTTCTTGCTGATCAAACCTTTTCTATCGACGTCATTCCTATCGTTCTGGGTAGTTTCGACATTGTTATTGGGATGGATTGGTTATCTCATCAGCAAGTGGAAATTCTTTGCAACGAGAAGATTGTCCGCATCCCTCGTGCTGGTGAAGAACCCCTCGTGATTCGTGGTGACAAGAGTGGTGTAGTTGTAGGCATCATCTCTTTCCTTAAGGCCCAGAAGTGTTTGCGAAAGGGCCACATAGCCATTCTAGCTCTCGTTACTGACGCATCAATGGAAGAGAAGAGAATTGCGGACATTCCTATTGTACGCAATTTTCCTGAGGTATTCCCCAAGGAATTACCTGGTCTTCCGCCTCATCGACAAGTCGAGTTTCAAATCGAACTAGCTCCTGGAGCAGCACCAATAGCTCGTGCACCTTATCGTTTAGCTCCATCAGAACTAGAAGAATTGTCCACCCAATTGCAAGACCTCTTGGACAAGGGTTTTATTCGTCCTAGCTCTTCGCCCTGGGGAGCTCCAGTCTTGTTTGTGACGAAGAAAGACGGTACTTTCAGGATGTGTATTGACTATCGCGAACTCAACAAGGTGACCGTGAAGAATCGTTATCCTCTTCCACGCATTGATGACTAATTCGACCACTTGCAAGGGTCGAGTTTCTATTCCAAGATTGACCTAAGGTCAGGTTACCATCAACTGAGAGTCCGAGACGAGGATATCTCTAAAACAACATTCAAGACTCGTTATGGGCATTACAAGTTTCTGGTTATGCCTTTCAGATTGACGAATGCACCTGCTGTCTTCATGGATCTCATGAACCGAGTGTGTAAACCTTACCTAGATCGACGACATTCTGATCTATTCTAAGAGTCAGGAGGAACACGAGCAGCATCTACGACTTATTCTGGAACTTCTTCGAGCAGAGCAGCTTTACGCCAAGTTTTCGAAATGCGACTTTTGGCTTCCTGAAGTACATTTCCTAGGCCACGTGGTAAACAAGGATGGGATTCATGTGGATCCATCCAAGGTTGACTCGATCAAGAACTGGCCTACACCCCGTACACCAATAGAAATCCGCCAATTCTTGGGTTTGGCGGGCTACTACAGAAGATTCATCAAGGATTTCTCTAAGATTGCGCAACCTCTCGCCTCGCTAACTCAGAAGGGTGTCACCTATCGTTGGAGTGATGCACAGGAATCTGCTTTTCAGTACTTAAAAGATAGACTTTGTAGCGCGCCTATCATCTCATTGCATGAAGGCACAGATAATTTTGTGGTTTATTGCGACGCTTCCATCCAAGGACTTGGTTGCGTGTTGATCCAACGTGACAAGGTCATTTCCTACGCATCGCGCCAACTTAAAGTTCACGAAAGGAACTACACTACGCACGACTTGGAACTGGGAGCAGTTGTTTTCGCACTTAAGATATGGAGACATTACCTGTACGGTACCAAGTGCACCAGTTACACCGATCACAGGAGTCTCGAGCATATCTTCAAGCAAAAGGAGTTAAACATGCGACAACGTCGATGGGTCGAGCTCTTGAATGATTACAAATGAGCGATCAGGTACCATCCGGGCAAAGCCAATGTTGTGGCCGACGCCCTCAGTCGAAAGGATACTAAACCTAAGCGAGTGCGCACGTTACAACTTACCATCCAATCTAGTCTTCCTACTCAGATACGAGATGCTCAGGTTGAAGCGTTGAAAGCAGAGAACATCAGGGCTGAGTCCTTACGAGGATCGAGGAAGCGGTTAGAACAAAAGGAAGACGGCGCCTACTATGTAACAGGGCGCATCTGGGTCCCACTTTACAGAAACTTACGTGAGCTTGTGATGGATGAAGCGCACAAGTCTCGTTACTCAGTACATCCTGGTTCGAATAAGATGTACCACACCTTAAAGACTACATACTGGTGGCCTAGTATGAAAGCTAACATAGCAACCTACGTCAGTAAATGCTTAACTTGTGCTAGGGTCAAGGTCGAATACCAAAAACCATCAGGCCTACTCCAACAACCAGAGATCCCGACATGGAAATGTGAGCAAATTTCCATGGATTTCGTTACTGGCCTGCCTAGATCTCAACGCGGAAATGATACAATTTGGGTGATCGTGGATCGACTGACCAAGTCTGCACATTTTCTGGCTATCAAGGAAACGGATAAGTTTTCTACTCTAGCAGACGTCTACCTAAAGGAAGTAGTATCAAGGCACGGAGTGCCAACCTCCATCATTTCTGATCGTGATTCACGTTTTACATCTGAATTGTGGCAAGCTATGCATAAGTCCTTTGGCTCTCAATTAGACATGAGCACGGCATATCATCCACAGACGGATGGGAAATCTGAACGCACCATCCAAACCCTTGAAGACATGCTTAGGGCATGTGTAATCGACTTTGGTAATGGCTGGGAAAAACACCTCCCATTAGTGGAGTTTTTGTATAACAACAGTTATCACACCAGTATCCAGGCCGCTCCGTTTGAGGCATTGTACGGACGTAAATGCCGATCACCTCTTTGTTCGGCAGAAGTTGGTGACAGTTAAATCACAGGCCCAGAACTTATGGTAGACACAACCGAGAGGATTGCTCAGATACGACAACGAATGGCGGCAGCTCGTGACCGTTAGAAAAGCAATGCTGATAAGCGAACGAAACCACTCGAGTTCTAGGTTGGGGATCGAGTGCTACTTAAAGTCTCACCTTGGAAAGGTGTAGTTCGTTTTGGCAAACAAGGCAAACTCAATCCGCGTTATGTCGGACTGTTCGAAATCATTGAGAAAATTGGCAAAGTCGCTTACAATTTGAATCTACCTGAAGAACACAGCAGAGTTCACAACGTATTCCACGTGTCAAATCTGAAAAAGTGTCTATCAGATGAGACCCTCATAGTTCCCTTGAAGGAGCTCACTATCGACGATCAGTTGCGATTCGTCGAGGAACCAGTAGAGATTACTGATCGAGATGTTAAGGTTCTCAAGCATACCAGAATACCTCTTGTTCGAGTTCGTTGGAACTCCCGTCGTGGCCCAGAGTATACATGGGAACGAGAAGACCAAATGAAACTCAAGTATCCCCAGTTGTTCGAGAAAAGTGCAACCACTACTGAGGATGAAGCTACTGCGGAATTTCGAGATGAAATTCCAAACCAACGGGGGGATGATGTGACACCCCAGGAAAACCAGGAAACCACGCAACTTAACTAGCTTCCTCAGTAACCACGTGCTAAATTTCGGGACGAATTTTTCTTAACAGGGGGAGAATGTGACAACCCTCATGATTACATGTATCCGTACGATTAATTAATATTAGACTGTGCTTAATTACAACTGATGACGTAACTGCTTTATGATTTCTGCATCATACATACATATGCATCACATACTAGTCTTGTGCAGAAAATTGACTCAATGGTCCTGAATATTTTCCTAAGTGTTGAGAATTAAAAGTATTACAAAAAGTTACATAAAAGACACTATACGGAACAACTTAGCACTTTAACGAACCAGTATCTAACCGAACAACCGGACATTACCCGGGACACCAAAATTTTGTCAGAAACATGGTTTATTTATTTTTGGACTAGTTATGATCCTCGAATACCCCAACACATTATATAATGCATCATACAAATAATACACTAGATATTACACTCAATACCCTAACCATTTACCTACTTACCCACAAAAATTACAAATAACCCCCCCCCCATCATTATTTACGGCCCATAAGTTGGACCCCACCACCAAGATTTGTTCCTATATTGTATTAGATTACTTGCTCCACCACGAAGATTTGTTCCTATATTGTATTAGATTACTTGCTCCACCACCAAGAATTGTTCCTACATTAGATTACTCTCACTTCAACACTCTTATAAGTATGGTGCCATGGATTGCAAGATCATTCACTCTCACTTCAACACTCAAACTCACCCAACTCCCTCAAACTCTCTCTCTCCCTCTCGGCCTTGTTTGTGCCTCCACCACCACCATACAACCACCATATCCATCCATTTTCAAGCTTAATTCAAGTGTTAGAAGGTGATTCTTGGAGCTTGAAACTTGTGGATCATCAAGGAGTTCTCTTACTTGCTTTTACACACCAAAATTCATCATCATTTTTCTCTAGTAATCTCCCCTAGCTTTGAGCTAGTTGTAAGTTCTTGATTAACCCTTGTTTACTTCTACTTTAATGGTTAAAAGATGTAGTATGATGATTATAACTAGAACACTAAAAGACTTAAATCTTGAATCTTGAATCATGAGATGAAATATGATGATACATGATGAAATATTGTTAAGATGATGTTGTTAGAAGGTGTTGTGATCATATGTGTGTGTTTTAGTAACGTTTAAGCAATTAACAGCATGCTGAGTAACATATACAGCCAACTTCAGTTGGCTGTAAACGGACCGTTATAAATCGAAAAAATGATTTTCTGAAGTTTAAATTATGTATTTTCAAAAAACGAATCAAATGGAACTGGAATCATATTTTTTCTAGGCCGTTTACTATTTCTAAAGGTCCGTTTTGCACAGCAGCAAAAACTGCATTTTTACTGCAGAAAATGTGTGTTATGTTTTTCGTTATAACTTGAAATCTGTGTAGAATAGGGATGAGCAAGTGGTATCCAATACCGATCCCATCCCGATCCCATCCCGATCCCGATCCCGAGAATACCATACCGAAGGGGTTTCTGTACCGGTATCGGTATCCACTTTTAGGTATTTGTCGGTATCGGTACGGTATGGTATCGGTATAATACCGCATTTTACCCTCAAAATACCGATACCGTACCGATACCGTACCAAACCGATGTATTTCGGTATCGGTATCGGTACCCATTTTTCACAAAAATCAGGATCGGGATTTGTCGGTATCGAGACGGTATGGTACCGGGATCGGTATTTGCCCATGCCTAGTGTAGAATTAGCTCATCAAATTTGTACTGTAGATGACCAATGATGTCATTGTAATCCTCCAACTAGAATTTCGTCAATTGGACTTACGATGAATTTTAAATGAATTTTTCCGTGGACTGCAGTCAGAAAGTGACGAATCTGATTTCAGTCCGGTAAATTATTTTTTTATAAAATATTGGTAAAATGATCCCGATACTTTTACACAGTAATATTTGGATTGTTTAATACATTCTGTAAAAATTTGGGAATTTTTGGAATAAGTTAACTATTTTATTAAATTACTCGAAAACAGCCCAGTTTTGGATGTTAAAGCTGAAATGACATAAGTAGTAATTTGCGTGTCTAAATGTCGGGTATGTTATCTGAGGATGATCTAACATGTTATATGTCAATGAAAGTGTTATGTGTAATATCGTATGCTTGCTTTTGAATGGTAATAGATGGGAAGTTTATATGGGCGTGAACTGTTAAAGTGAGTACATGTTATGTGGTAGATACGTGTAGGAACTTTGTGCTCAATTTGAAACCACTAAATGACTAACTGGTAATCATATTAGGACGTGATTGACCGACCTTGACTGCTAGCTATTTTTAAGAGTCAAACTGAGCAACCAAAGGTGAGTTCACACTCTTTCTAAGGCATGGGATTCCCGGTGGTTGGGAATGGGTTAAAGAACTTAATAAGGAAACCTGCGTATTCATCTTGGGTAGAATACGTACTCCCACCCTCTTAAGTGAAGGGTGACAACATTGAAACCTGTGTTTTCTCCTTGGATAGGACACGTACTCCCACCCTCTTAAGTGAAGGGTGACAACATTGAATGACACTAGACAAAACTCTATCATTAAGTCCCTCATTTTTATATCGACTTAATCGCCGGGCCAATGGCGAGCGGGTCATTAGTTAATAGCACTATTAGGGTTGACAAGCCTCACACCATGCCGGTAGGACGGGCGTGTACTAATGGATCTGGGCATTCAGTCAAGGATGATAGACATTGACTTAGGGCACAACTTACTTTCGTCAGTTGTCGATATGGTAAAGGTCTAGTGGTTCACTTGGGGAAGCCCCCACTGATTATGGATATGGTTTGGAAAAAAAAACAAAGATACTGGTTAACTCGTGGATTACGAAACAGCTTATGGTTTTCAAAACAAACTTTTAAAACTAAAAACTGTGAACTCGCTCAACTTTGTTGTTGACTCCTTGTTGTTACATGCCTTGCAGGTCGTTAGGTATCTATGGAGCTTGCACGAGGAGGCGTGGTCGTTGTGGGACATGGACTGTAGAGTTCCATGTTAAACATTTAAACTTTATAAACTTATTGAACATATGTTTTGGTTTCACGTTTTATGCTTCCGCTGTTTAAATTGAACTTGGTTAACTCGTTTTCGAACACCAATTATATAGCATGGTTGGATTTTATCTATTTTAAATACATTGTTCAATATGATTGGTGGCTTGATCCTGGTCAGTCACGTCTCCATGCGGTGGTACTCTGCTTGTGGATTTTGGGGGTGTGACATTTTAGCACCACCCTGTTCAGCTTGTTCATTTGAAACCGCATTAGCGTACGATTGGTGTTGAGAATGAACATGGGGAAGAGGGCTAACGTCATTAAACGGAAGAACAAAAGCAATTTTCGTTTGTCAACAACCTTAGCGTACTGCTGGTTAGGAGAATCAGAATGACCAAAATCGTGTTCTACATCATTTAATGGTAGCATAAAGGTTACCTTCTTATGCACTCCCCTAGCCGCCATACGTAGCGATTGCCTTGACTCAAATGGTTTACCATCAATACTCTTGAACTCTTTACAAAACGCAAATAGGATGAAGAAATTCGTAGCCCTAATGTGTAAAAACGGATCAATTGATGATATTACTGATTTGCGAGCATGAATAGAGAATCAAGAAACCCTAATCACATAAACAATCACCATAACCACCAAGAAATCACGAAATTAGGTCAAGAAAGGAAGGGGCACCGTTTTTCTCCATTCCTAGAGAGAGTTTTTTTTATTGAAACCGGTCCATTGTATTTATGGCCACTCCACATTTGATATGCCGATTTAGGAACATTCTCCCATTGGACTTCCATCTGATGATAGTTCGCTCGTTAGTTAACCCTCGAATAGAAGTTCGACCCTCGCAACTGGTCAACAGGTTGTCAACACATGGTCGAGACAAACGGTTCTTGACTGTCACCTTGATGAGTTTTTGATTCTCAGTACACATGTCCTACGATAAGGCTTATCTTCACGGATATAATCAGGGCTCCTCGAAGCGAAAACTAGGTCCAACAAAACTCCTATTCCACAGTTCTTGTAGTTGATTTGACGGTTCTTGCAACCCTCCTGGTGCAAGACGGTAAGGAGTACGAAGAATCAAGGCTGCCTCTGGCGTGAGATCAAACTGAGAGTCTATCTAACAGTTGTGGAAGTAAACCTGAAAGTTCCTCGAGTAACACACCGAAAGGAATCACAAACAATTGGTGGATCCTCGATCCCCTTTTCCTAAACCTTAACATTAGTAACGAATGCTAACATAGAGAGGTAATCCTTCCATGGACACTTCTGGCCTTCATTGCTGAATTGATGCTAACCTCTGTGTAACACCTGTGTCTCCACGGCCATCAAACAAATACCGAACCAATGAAATATTATATTTCATACTTGGGATTTGTAAAAATATGTGTATCATTTGCACATATCAATTCTTGTTCGATTCCAAACTCTAAACCGCTTTCTGGAAGGTTGTACGCGCACCGATGAGTAGATATAACCAGTTCAATGCAACGAACACTCCGAAATAGTGAAATAGGCTTAACATACCTTAAATAACCTTTACATAACTTAGAAATAAGTTTTGAAGGCTTTGGTATGGCAAAAACAAATTAATTCGCTTACAGGGACTAAACTTGACAAACTGCGAAAGTATGCCAATTTGAACTGTAACGAACATTCCGGAACATGACCATAAATTAAACACACCTTAAATATCCTTTATATAGCTTAGAAATAGGCTTTGAGGGGTTCGGTGTGCTAAAATAAACTTTTGGCTCATTCAGGGACTAAAAGTGTCAAAAAGTGCACAAGTTTGCATTTACGCGCATAACTTACGTTCTGAATACATCCGGACATCCAAAAATTTATGTAAGCACTAAAATATTTTATTTTAGTGTTCGGCATAAGAAAAATCCATTCGTCGCGTCATTTGGATCGTTTTTCGCGCTTGTGCGCATTCCGTCGTAATTAAGCGAACATCGCGTTCGTACGACCAAACGAACTGACATCAGACATATTTTTGAACATGTTTCATGTCCACAATGTTTAGGCATCATTTTAGGGCCTTGAAGTTGGCTTTACGGGCCTTAGAAGTGTCGGAAATGGCCTTAAACACGTGCAGGGGCTGAAACTGTCATTTTTGAAAGTTATATGCTGATCAGAAGGGCCATGCGGCCCGCATTAGATTTGTCTGATCCTGAAGCGGGCTGCCTCAGCCTCCCTGATCAGATCAGATCGAACAGTCAGCATGTTCCAGCTGTTTTAACCACAACCACAAGCTCACAACTTGCCTATTCAGCTGATAAGGACCATTTTTAACCACCACAACTTTGCAACACATGTACGGGTAGGATTCGAGCACGGATTCCATGAAACGATCTTAACGGTGGACCGAATACTATAAATACCCATCCACCCCCATTGCTAAACTCACTAGAATTCTGATTTGAGGAGCTCTAAGTTGAAACCATTGTTTCATACCTGAGCTACTTGGATCGGGATTAGCATTCGGGGACCCTTCGTAAGTATTCTTTCGTTCTTTTCTTTATTTTATTGCTTTTCGAGTCAGAAAGTCAAACTTTGTTTGACTTTCAGCGTTGACCAGCTTATGGTCAATGCGAAGTTCCTTTGTGTCACACCCCGACCACGTGGAACATACAAAACGTGGCGAAATCGTCGGGGAGTGTTGTAACAGAATTAATTGTTTCAAATCCATGGCAATTGAAGTTTCGTTTTATTGATTAAAAGTGTTACAATGTATTAATAAACAAAGAAATACAACATAATTAACTAGTCTTGCATCTTTTATTGTCACTAAAGCCCAAATCTGCCTATATGTATCTTGATCATCTTATGCAACAGTTCCTGAAAAACACATGTTAAAATATGGTACGTCAGCATAAAAATGCCGGTGAGATACATAGGTTTTGTGAAAATAGGTTTCATGACTTATGTTTGAGAAAATGTTTAGTCATGAACCTTGTTAATTGCTTTGTTTTTGTAAATCGTTTGAAAATCAATAAGTTCAAATGATATGTATAGATAAAAGAATAATGAATGGTTAGATGAATAACCATGTAGACTGAGTTTGTATAAGATAAGTTGTTTGTAAAATAATGTCTTGTGAAAAGTATGTTATTTGTATAAAATGTTCTATGTCTCAAACTGAAATGATTCAAATAACGTTACGACATGTAATACCATACAAACACTTATATATAGGAAGTACCAGCGGCGTATCCACCATGCTTGTATCATATTACACACGCATCGTTACTTAATCACTTAATCAAACCAAACAAAACAATGTAAAATGTTCATGTCAAGATGTAAATCATGTCAAATTGTCTATGTCAAATATCCATGTTAAATGTCTATGTCAAATATGTCATGTATGGCAAGTGAAAGGTCTCAACTAAACCATATGCACAAAACAAAGTATTGAAGTAAAACTTGGTTTAAATCAAAGTTATGTTTTATGTAGTAAATGCATGATCAATGTAAATCATGTAATATGCGTCCAAAATGTAAGTATATGATGAATAAGAAATGTACTAAGTATGCTACAACAAACATACATAGCATGTGAACTGAAATATCTGTACTAAGTATGCAACAACATACATACGTAGCATGCGACCTGTACTAAGTATGCAACAATAGACATACGTAGCATGTGATGTAATGTAAAACAATGTACTAAGTAATGCACACAATGGCACACCTAGTATGAAATGTAATGAAATCATGTACTATAATGTACTAATGAACATAGGAAGTATATGATTTGAAAACAGGAAAGCATGAAAGTAACAAGTAGGCACATGTGTTCCACCCCAAAACAGTTTGGAAAACAGTAAAAGAGGGGTCTATGTACTCACTTGAGATTGCTCAGTTGTCTAAAGATGACCACCAAGTAATGCTAGAGATCACGGAAATCAAACGGCACCTAAATAGGTAACTATGTTAATTAACCGGACCTAAATCGGAAGACTGGGTAGCATTAGGGTTTGTAAACCAAATGAGTGTAGGAACTCATATGATATGGTTTAACAAAGCCTACATGCTAAATGAAACTTAACCTAAGTCTTATCGACCCATTACGACCCGTTTAGGAAGCTTATGCTACTTTAACGCGTCGCGCGCGTGAAACGCGTTCGGACCGCCTAACTAGTCCTATGATAAGTATTATATGCCTAAACATGTTACATAATCAGTTATGTGACAAAGGTTTAGGTTACATATGCTTAATTACCAATTATACATGAAAAGGGTATTCTGGTAATTTACCTAAGGCATATAAACTACCTATCATACAACTACTTAAACGATGTGACCATAGGGTATAACCTCGGAAGGTTATTCCCTACCTACTATGGTCACCTAATGTATTTGGTCGGATCCTAATGATCGACCAAATGGGTCGAGTTCGAAGGTATAGGCGATTTATTAGATCGCCTACCCTACGACTCTAGACAACGTGGTAATCAGTGGGCATAGTCCCAAGGGACTACGACCAACGTGATTACACTCACGTTGCGAAGTTCAAACGAACTTCGCATTGACCATTACTGGTCAACGCTGAAAGTCAAACAAAGTTTGACTTTCTGACTCGAAAAGCAGTAAAATAAGGAAAAGAACGAAAGAATACTTACCCAGGGTCCCCGAATGCTAATCCCGACTCAAGAACTCAGGTATGAAACAATGGTTTCAACTTAGAGCTCTCAAATCAGAATTCTTGTGAGTTTTAAAGCAATGGGGGGTGGGGTATTTATAGTATTCGGTCCACCGTTGAGATCGTTTCATGGAAAACGTGCCATGATCCGATCCGTACAAGTGTTGAAAGGTTATGGAGGCCACATATGCTCCTTATCTTCATGACTAAGCAAGTAGGAACATGTGGTGGTGGTTTAAACAGCTGAAAACAGGCTGTTTAAACATTGTATCTGGTCAGGATAACCCCTGCGCATCGTAGGGCAAAAGTCCCTGCGCATCGTAGGGGTTAAGTTTGGCAGAAAGTCAGTTTTGGTCCCTGAACTGTATTTAGGCCATTTTTGACACGTTTAAGGCCCGTTAACCACATTTCAAAGCTCTAAAATGAAGTTAAAGTATAGGGAACTTAAAACATGCTCAAAAATATCTCGGATGTCGGTTCGTTTGGCCGTACGAACGCGATGTTCGGTTAATTACGACGGAATGCGCATAAGCGCGAAAAACGATCCAAATGACGCGACGAATGGATTTTTCTTATGGCGAACACTAAAATATAATATAGTCATGCTCACATAAATTTTTGGATGTCCGGAAGTATTCAGAACGTAAGTTATGCGTGAAAATGCAAACTTGTGCACTTTTTGACACTTTTAGTCCCTGAATGACACAAAAGTTTATTTTAGCATACCGAACACCTCAAAGCCTATTTCTAAGCTATGTGAAGGATATTTATGGTATGTTTAACTTATGGTCATGCTCCGGAATGTCTGTTACAGTTCAAATTGGCATACTTTCGCAGTTTGTCAACTTTAGTCCCTGTAAGCGATTAAACTTTGATTTCACCACACCAAACCTTCCAAAACTTATATCTAAGTTATGTATAGGTTATTTGAGGTATGTTAAGCCTATTTCACTATTCCGGAGTGTTCGTTGGATTAAACTGGTTATATCTACACATCAGAGCGCGTATAACCCTCCAGAAAGCGATTTAAAGCTTGAAATTGAACAAGAATTGATATGTGTAAACGATACACATATTTTTACAAATCCCAAGTATGAAATACTATATTTCATTGGTTTGGCATTTGTCTGATGGTTGGAGTGACACAGGTGTTACAGTCTCCCCTACTTTAGGAAATTTCGTCCCGAAATTAATTCGTAGGAGTCTAACTGTGGCTTTGTGTCAAATAACCACCAGAGATATGAAAGGCATAATCCTGTTATTTCTCTTTAACGGACATTCTTCAAATGAACGGAGTTATTTTCAACAGGCATTCTTTAGAAACAAAAATGAACGGAATAGCCATTTTACATCTTCGGAAACAAAGATGAACCGAATGAGTCATTTTACATCTTCAGAAACAAAAATGAACCGAATGAGTCATTTTACATCTTCAGAAACAAAAATGAACCGAATGAGTCATTTTACATCTTCAGAAACAAAAATGAACGGAATAGTCATTTTACATCTTCAGAAACAAAAATGAACCGAATGAGTCATCTTACATCTTCAGAAACAAAAATGAACGGAATAGTCATTTTACATCTTCAGAAACAAAAATGAACCGAATGAGTCATTTTACATCTTCAGAAACAAAAATGAACGGAATAGTCATTTTACATCTTCAGAAACAAAAATGAACCGAATGAGTCATTTTACATCTTCAGAAACAAAAATGAACGGAATAGTCATTTTACATCTTCAGAAACAAAAATGAACCGAATGAGTCATTTTACATCTTCAGAAACAAAAATGAACGGAATACATGACAAAATTCGCTGTGGTCTCTGTGCACTGAATTTCCATAATTATGTACGCGTCCATAATTACGTAATTCCTTGCACAGTCCGCACAGTGCATTTCATGATGTGTAGGGGAAGAAAATATTAAACCTGTGATGAGTGTGACTAGACTACCATAGGGTCCTTTTAAATCAGATCAACACATGATCTTTTTAATTAGACCTCCAAGGAGTCCTTTCAGCTATATCATCACATGATATTCCTAACCAGATTTTTGGATCAATCTGTTTACCTAGACCACTCAGGGGACTAAGTATGGAATGGTACAATATAATCCAAGGGACTTAACTACAACGTAGAAGTCCATTAAGGATTTAAGATAGTACCTTTGGATATCCTACTATGAATCCCTTATACAAAGATATGGAAGAGTCTCCGAGGATTTGGATAACAAGAATTTGAATCACATGAAAACATTAAAGAGAACACATAAGCACATAATCACATAGTTGTTTGACTTGTTTATTAATTTGTTATCTTTGGACGTGGATACTTAAAGCACACCAGGAATCCAATTCGTGGATTTCATTTGGCACTTTAATCATTTCAAGAATCCATCCATGAAAATAGGATGATCTACCAAAAATTCGATTTTCGTTTTCAGGAAAACGCAATATTCGAATTAAGGTACACAATAATTTAGGACATACGGAAATACCCTTGAGTACCCTATTAAGAATTTATAGTGGTACTTGGGGTATTCGTACAGAATTATAACTTGCACCTTGTACCTCATTTCTTTGCAAGAGACGGGTACTTAGGATCTTTGTGTAAAACGCAAGAGATTGTAAAATGGAAGAATTTTGGGGGTAGTTTGTTCTTCAAGGAATGTGGTTCCTTGATTGTCGGTATTGTAGGGGATATGTTGTTTATGCATACAACTACATAATATACATTGTAATGTAAATAAAAAGATTTATTTATTAACAATGATAACAACTGTTTCATGGACCTTGACAACAAAAGAAAATAATACATTAGACATGATTATTTCTAAAGAGTGTTGTCTTCTAGTCGATCAGATGCTCATCTCTGTGCTGGATTAGCATTAGAAAGCTTTGGGCAATTTCTTTGGAAATGTCCCATCTCACCACACTTGTTGCAAGAACCTGGTGGAAAGCGAGCTCGAGCAGGTTTGTTGTTAGCTTGATTCGGTGCAACTGCTGCAATGCAAACTTTTGCCACATGACCTTTAAGTCCACAAATTTGGCATTCGTGGCACTTCACATTAGCATGATGATGTATACCACATCGGTTGCACAAGGGTGAAGTTCCGTTGTATGGCTTCCTAGCACGGGGTTTAGTTGGTTGGTTGGGGGCGGCTTGATCATTGTGAGCGACCATGGCGAAGTTCTGAGAAGCCTTTTGCTTCTTTGACCACTCGAGGGATCCAGTCTGTTCATCCATGGTCTTTGATTCCTCGAGCGGTTTCTTGTCACCCTTTCGGAAAAGCTTACGTTTCCTGATCTGAGATTCAGTCAGGGTTGCAGATAGCTCAATGGCCTGCCTAACCGTAGTGGGGTTACTACCGGTAACAATGTCTTGAACCAAGTCAGGGAGACCATCAATGTATTTTTCGATCGCCTTATCCAAAGGTGTAACCATGGTAGGACACAACAGGCTCAGCTCCTCATATCGATCAGTGTATGCTCGATGTTCGCCACTGTCTTGCTTAAGATCGTCGAATTCTCTTTCCAATGCCCTGATCTCGTGACGAGGACAGAATTCCTTCATCATCAGTGCTCTAAGTTCTTCCCATGTCTGAGCCAGTGCCACATCGGCACCCCTATCTCTCACCACACCGTTCCACCACGTCAATGCTCGTTTCTCAAAGACACTAGATGCAAAATCTACCTTTCGCTCGTTTGGACATTGTACATGCCTGAAGGTGCTCTCTAGACTCTCGAACCATTGCAGAAGTGCTGTCGCTCCTTGAGACCCAGAAAACTTTGATGGCTTGGCCGAGTTGAACGTCTTGAAGCTGCAGGGAGCATTATTGTTGTTGATGGCTTGTATTATTTGAGCACAAAGATTTGGGAAGGCAGCAGCCATTTTCTGCGCGATGATTTCCGCCAGCTCGGCAGGCGCCATCTGATTTTCGCGTCGAGGAGGCATTCTAAAAAGAGGAAACATGAAAGGAAACGAGTGAAAGAATTAGACGAAAAGAATGAGATGAAACAAATCTGATGAAAGCAAGGGTAGTGGTCATTTGTTTGTTACTACAAAGCAACAAATGACCCTGGTGAAGAATCAAGTAAATAGGTCAAAAATAATGTATCACGAAGACATGCTCGCCTATAAGTGAACACTCATTCCAAGAATTCCCAGGTAAGCACAACTGGTCTCGCGTCTGATGAGATGTATACGAAGTGCTTGCCTAGACAGAAAACTCAGAATACAGGCATTCACCCTTCCAGTTTGCACGTGTTCACATTATTTAAAACCCAAAATCTTGACGAGATTTTGAAAATTTCAAAGGGGTTCAAAACCATATAACAGAGGGTTCAAAACCTTACAATAGAGGGTTCAAAACCTAGTAATCAATCATCCTAGAACAGATGATTAGTTTTCAAAGCGGTTTTGAAATTTATGTTCTTGTTGTGGTCGTCGCCTAAGGATAGGTGACGGTATTGTTTTATGACTAAACGCAAGTAAACTCGCGTTAGGGTCCTAGAAAGTTATAGACTAGGTCAAAGCATTACTAATAACCTAATTCCCTATAACCATTGGCTCTGATACCATCTTTTCTGTCACACCCCGACCACGTGGAACATACAAAACGTGGCGAAATCGTCGGGGAGTGTTGTAACAGAATTAATTGTTTCAAATCCATGGCAATTGAAGTTTCGTTTTATTGATTAAAAGTGTTACAATGTATTAATAAACAAAGAAATACAACATAATTAACTAGTCTTGCATCTTTTATTGTCACTAAAGCCCAAATCTGCCTATATGTATCTTGATCATCTTATGCAACAGTTCCTGAAAAACACATGTGAAAATATGGTACGTCAGCATAAAAATGCCGGTGAGATACATAGGTTTTGTGAAAATAGGTTTCATGACTTATGTTTGAGAAAATGTTTAGTCATGAACCTTGTTAATTGCTTTGTTTTTGTAAATCGTTTGAAAATCAATAAGTTCAAATGATATGTATAGATAAAAGAATAATGAATGGTTAGATGAATAACCATGTAGACTGAGTTTGTATAAGATAAGTTGTTTGTAAAATAATGTCTTGTGAAAAGTATGTTATTTGTATAAAATGTTCTATGTCTCAAACTGAAATGATTCAAATAACGTTACGACATGTAATACCATACAAACACTTATATATAGGAAGTACCAGCGGCGTATCCACCATGCTTGTATCATATTACACACGCATCGTTACTTAATCACTTAATCAAACCAAACCAAACAATGTAAAATGTTCATGTCAAGATGTAAATCATGTCAAATTGTCTATGTCAAATATCCATGTTAAATGTCTATGTCAAATATGTCATGTATGGCAAGTGAAAGGTCTCAACTAAACCATATGCACAAAACAAAGTATTGAAGTAAAACTTGGTTTAAATCAAAGTTATGTTTTATGTAGTAAATGCATGATCAATGTAAATCATGTAATATGCGTCCAAAATGTAAGTATATGATGAATAAGAAATGTACTAAGTATGCTACAACAAACATACATAGCATGTGAACTGAAATATCTGTACTAAGTATGCAACAACATACATACGTAGCATGCGACCTGTACTAAGTATGCAACAATAGACATACGTAGCATGTGATGTAATGTAAAACAATGTACTAAGTAATGCACACAATGGCACACCTAGTATGAAATGTAATGAAATCATGTACTATAATGTACTAATGAACATAGGAAGTATATGATTTGAAAACAGGAAAGCATGAAAGTAACAAGTAGGCACATGTGTTCCACCCCAAAACAGTTTGGAAAACAGTAAAAGAGGGGTCTATGTACTCACTTGAGATTGCTCAGTTGTCTAAAGATGACCACCAAGTAATGCTAGAGATCACGGAAATCAAACGGCACCTAAATAGGTAACTATGTTAATTAACCGGACCTAAATCGGAAGACTGGGTAGCATTAGGGTTTGTAAACCAAATGAGTGTAGGAACTCATATGATATGGTTTAACAAAGCCTACATGCTAAATGAAACTTAACCTAAGTCTTATCGACCCATTACGACCCGTTTAGGAAGCTTATGCTACTTTAACGCGTCGCGCGCGTGAAACGCGTTCGGACCGCCTAACTAGTCCTATGATAAGTATTATATGCCTAAACATGTTACATAATCAGTTATGTGACAAAGGTTTAGGTTACATATGCTTAATTACCAATTATACATGAAAAGGGTATTCTGGTAATTTACCTAAGGCATATAAACTACCTATCATACAACTACTTAAACGATGTGACCATAGGGTATAACCTCGGAAGGTTATTCCCTACCTACTATGGTCACCTAATGTATTTGGTCGGATCCTAATGATCGACCAAATGGGTCGAGTTCGAAGGTATAGGCGATTTATTAGATCGCCTACCCTACGACTCTAGACAACGTGGTAATCAGTGGGCATAGTCCCAAGGGACTACGACCAACGTGATTACACTCACGTTGCGAAGTTCAAACGAACTTCGCATTGACCATTACTGGTCAACGCTGAAAGTCAAACAAAGTTTGACTTTCTGACTCGAAAAGCAGTAAAATAAGGAAAAGAACGAAAGAATACTTACCCAGGGTCCCCGAATGCTAATCCCGACTCAAGAACTCAGGTATGAAACAATGGTTTCAACTTAGAGCTCTCAAATCAGAATTCTTGTGAGTTTTAAAGCAATGGGGGGTGGGGTATTTATAGTATTCGGTCCACCATTGAGATCGTTTCATGGAAAACGTGCCATGATCCGATCCGTACAAGTGTTGAAAGGTTATGGAGGCCACATATGCTCCTTATCTTCATGACTAAGCAAGTAGGAACATGTGGTGGTGGTTTAAACAGCTGAAAACAGGCTGTTTAAACATTGTATCTGGTCAGGATAACCCCTGCGCATCGTAGGGCAAAAGTCCCTGCGCATCGTAGGGGTTAAGTTTGGCAGAAAGTCAGTTTTGGTCCCTGAACTGTATTTAGGCCATTTTTGACACGTTTAAGGCCCGTTAACCACATTTCAAAGCTCTAAAATGAAGTTAAAGTATAGGGAACTTAAAACATGCTCAAAAATATCTCGGATGTCGGTTCGTTTGGCCGTACGAACGCGATGTTCGGTTAATTACGACGGAATGCGCATAAGCGCGAAAAACGATCCAAATGACGCGACGAATGGATTTTTCTTATGGCGAACATTAAAATATAATATAGTCATGCTCACATAAATTTTTGGATGTCCGGAAGTATTCAGAACGTAAGTTATGCGTGAAAATGCAAACTTGTGCACTTTTTGACACTTTTAGTCCCTGAATGACACAAAAGTTTATTTTAGCATACCGAACACCTCAAAGCCTATTTCTAAGCTATGTGAAGGATATTTATGGTATGTTTAACTTATGGTCATGCTCCGGAATGTCTGTTACAGTTCAAATTGGCATACTTTCGCAGTTTGTCAACTTTAGTCCCTGTAAGCGATTAAACTTTGATTTCACCACACCAAACCTTCCAAAACTTATATCTAAGTTATGTATAGGTTATTTGAGGTATGTTAAGCCTATTTCACTATTCCGGAGTGTTCGTTGGATTAAACTGGTTATATCTACACATCAGAGCGCGTATAACCCTCCAGAAAGCGATTTAAAGCTTGAAATTGAACAAGAATTGATATGTGTAAACGATACACATATTTTTACAAATCCCAAGTATGAAATACTATATTTCATTGGTTTGGCATTTGTCTGATGGTTGGAGTGACACAGGTGTTACACTTTGAACTTCGCAACGTGATTGTAATCACGATGGTTATAGTCCCTTGGGACTATGCCTACTGATTACCACGTTGTCTAGGGTCGTAAGGGTAAGCGATCTGATAAATCGCTTATACCTTCGAACCCGACCCAGTTTGGTCGATCATTAGGATCCGACCAAATACATTAGGTGACCATAGTATATAGGGAATAACCTTCCGAGGTTATACCTTATGGTCGCTTCGTTAAGTAGTTGTATGATAGGTAGTTTATATGCCTTAGGTAAATTACCAGAATACCCTTTTCATGTATAATTGGTAATTAAGCATATGTAACCTAAACTTTTGTCACATAACTGATTATGTAACATGTTTAGGCATATAACACTTGTCATAGGACTAGTTAGACGGTCCGAACGCGTTTCACGCGAACGACGCGTTAAAGTAGCATAAGCTACCTAAACGGGTCGTAATGGGTCGTAAGCACTTAGGTTAAGTTTCATTTAGTATGTAGGCTTTGTTAAACCATATGACACGAGTCTCTATACTCGTTTGGTTTACGAACCCTCATTCTATCAGATCTTCCGATTTAGGTCCGGTTTATTAACATAGTTACCTATATTAGGTGCCGTTTGATATCCGCGATCTCTAGCATTGTTTGGTTGTTACTCAAGGACTACTGAGCAATCTCAAGTGAGTACATAGACCCCTCTTTTACTGTTTTCCAAACATTTTGGGGTGGAACACATGTGCCTACTTGTTACTTTCGTGCTTTCCTGTTTTCACATCATATACCTGCTATGTTCGTTAGTACATTATAGTACATTGTTTTACATTTACATTTTATGCTATGTATGTCCATTGCGTGCATACTTAGTACATCGTTTTACATTGACATTTTATGCTATGTATGTCCATTGCGTGCATACTTAGTACATCGTTTTCATCACATGCTTACATTTTGTTATGACATTTGGGTTGTTTACAATGGAACAATACATTCATTAACATTAGCTACGCCGTTCGTTAGTAGGTAGTGGTACCATAGGAATTGACAACTCCCGTTCCGGACATCCTGGGTATGGGGATGAAAGGAATGACCGAATTCGATATACATAATTTAGATAAACCTTTAAGTTGTTTAAGGGTTTATCGCCGCAGTCTCAAGGCTTGGATGTATGCATTTTCACAACACCGCATAGATGTTCGTATCAGTATAGCATGCATTTCCACAAAACATAGCTTTGATTTAAACCAAGTTTTACTTCAATACTATGTTCTTGTGCTTATGGTTTAGTTGATACATTTCACTAGCCATACATATCATTTTGTTTACATATTACATGATTTACATTGATCATGCATTTCCACAAAACATAGCTTTGATTTAAACCAAGTTTTACTTCAATACTATGTTCTTGTGCATATGGTTTAGTTGATACATTTCACTAGCCATACATATCATTTTGTTTACATATTACATGATTTACATTGATCATGCATTTCCACAAAACATAGCTTTGATTTAAACCAAGTTTTACTTCAATACTATGTTCTTGTGCATATGGTTTAGTTGATACATTTCACTAGCCATACATATCATTTTGTTTACATATTACATGATTTACATTGATCATGCATTTCCACAAAACATAGCTTTGATTTAAACCAAGTTTTACTTCAATACTATGTTCTTGTGCATTTCATCTATGGTTTAGTTGATGCATTTTCACTAGCCATACATATCATTTTGGTTACACATTACATGATTTACATTTGACACATAAACATTATTGACATTGGTTAAACATTACATGATGTACATATTGACATAAACATTTTTGGCATATTATTCAATACGTTTGGCAATTGGTTTAAACATAGACATCTTACATTGTTGGTTTGGTTTGAGTAAGTGATTAAGTAACGAGGTGTGTGTAATATGATACAAGCATGGTGGATACGCCGCTGGTACTTCCTATATATAAGTGTTTGTATGGTATTACATATCGTAGCGTTATTTGAATCATTTCAGTTTATGACATATAACATTTTATATAAATAACATACTTTTCACAATACATTGTTTTACAAACAACTTAAATTATACAAACTCATTTTACCTGGTTATTCATTTAACCATGCATTATTCTCTTATTTATACGTATCATCTGAACTTATTGTTTTTCAAATGATTTACAAAGACAAAGCAAATTACAAGGTTCATGACTAAACATTTTCTTAAACAGAAGTCATGAATCTTATTTTCACAAAACCTATGTACTCGCCGGCATTTTTATGCTGACGTACCTAATTTCACATGTGTTTCAGGAAATGAAGCATAGGATTGATCAAGATACACTTAGGCGGACATGGGCCTTAGTGACAATAAAAGATGCAAGACTAGTTATTTATGTTATGTTTCTTTGATTATCAAGACATTGTAACTCTTTTATTCAATAAAACCGTATTTCAATTTCCATGTGTTATGAAACAATGATTCTGTTACAACACTCCCCGATGTTTCCGCCACATTTTGTTGTTTTACGTGGTCGGGGTGTGACAGAAAAGTTGGTATCAGAGCTCATGGTTATAGGGATTAGGTTATTAGTAATACTTTGACCTAGTCTATAACCTTCTTAGGACCCTAACGCGAGTTTACTTGCGTTTAGTCATAAAACAATACTGTCACCTATCCTTAGGCGACAACCACAACAAGAACATAAATTTCAAAACCGCTTTGAAAACTAATCATCTGTTCTAGGATGATTGATTACAAGGTTTTGAACCCTCTATTGTAAGGTTTTGAACTCTCTATCATATGGTTTTGAACCCCTTTGAATTTTCAAAATCTCGTCAAGGTTTTGGGTTTTAAATAATGTGAACACATGCAAACTGGAAGGGTGAATGCCTGTATTCTGGGTTTTCTGTCTAGGCAAGCACTTCATATACATCTCATCAGACGCGAGACCAGTTGTGCTTACCTGGGAATTCTTGGGATGAGTGTTCACTTATAGGCGAGCATGTCTTCGCGATACATTATTTTTGACCCATTTACTTGATTTGTCACCATCTCATTTGTTTGCCTTAGGTAACAAACAAATGATCGCAATTTTCATTCGTTACCATTCTGTATTGATTATCCAATAACCTTTCACTTGTTTCTTCCTATGTCTTTCATTTCCTTCTATAATGTCTATTCCTCTCAGCACTAGTCAAATGTCCGAGCGAACAGCCAAATTTGCCCAGCAAATAGGCGAAGTGATTCAGAAGACTGTGGATCTAGGCATTGCCATGGCTCGTCTCAACAATGAAGTCTCTCGTCTCAACAATGAAGCCACTCAAGATCCACCAAAGGAAGCAGAAGTCAAGCCAGCACCAAAATCAAGGAAGCGTAAGGCTTCAAGGAAACCCGCAGCGGTTACACCTAATCAAGCGGGACCTAGCCATGCGGCAAGGCCACCAGCTAGGAAGCCATACAATGGAACTTCACCCTTGTGCAACAAATGTAACCTTTATCATCATGCTATGGTGAAGTGCCGCGAATGCCAAATTTGTGGACGTAAAGGTCATACAGCAAAAGTTTGTGTTGCAGCAGTACCAAATCAAACAGGACCCATCCGGGTGGCAACACAACCTGCTAAGAAGCAATACAAGGGAACTGCACCAATATGCAACAAATGTAATGCACACCACTTAGCTCACCTACAGTGTCGTTTGTGTGCATCATGTGGGCGAATTGGCCACCTAGCAAGTGCTTGTCGATTTACCCCAAACCAAAGTGGTCCAGACCAACCACAAGCCAACTTTGCTCAAGCTCGTTTCTCATCAGGGTCTTGCTACAACTGTGGCGAGATGGGACATTTCCTAAGGGATTGCCCAAAGCTTGCTAATGCAAATCCAACCCACGAATGAGCAATTGGCTGATTTGAAGATGTTGCTGTCTTATGCTTTTGTTCTTTCGTTTTCTAGTAATGTGAAACAATATGTCTCGTTCATAAATAAAAGTTGTTGTTCGCAATTCTGATATACAAGTATAGTTACATGTGTGTATGGAATTTCCCTATAATACCTACATTAAGGAACTATGTTCCTTACAATTTACTCTTGTGATTTCTCTCTTTCAAGTGATCGCTCATAATTTCCTCGAAAGTTCTAAGTACTCGTTTCATTCTAAGAAACGAAGTACATGAAATAAAGTGAAATTATGAGTAATCGTGCTTTTTGCACATCAGTACCTTTGAATCCTTGGTTGGATAACTAAGGATATTTTCAAATCTCATACCCATTACGTTTTGATTTTTCAACATATACAGTACAAGTATTTCAAAAACAATCTTCATGATCTCAAAACATTTCATATAGTTTGAAAACAATTTTTTTAAATGCATTGTCTATGTTATTACAAAAACATTGGCCATGTTATCAAAACCAACCTTCATAATTTCAAAAATGTTTCATATAGTCTGAAGACAATATTAACACAGTATATTTTCTTATCAAGTGCATGATTTCAAAAGCATCATTCATGTTTTCCAAAAACCTTATACATAATTTCAAAAATTCATCTCGCATGATTTTAAAACATTTTTATAAATATATTTACCTAGTACACCTACTTTATGATTTCAAAAGTATTATATATAATGTTTCAAAAACGTTAAACACATTTTTCTTAAAAGAACCTTATGCATAGTTTTCAAAAATATTTTCCTCATACATTGACTTAACCTTCAAATTCTGCTTCATATGTCGCCTTGACATATCAAGCATCTCAACTTCATAAACATTTTACTTCATGTTTTGACATAAGCACGTCCAGTGCAAGGTTTCAAAACATCTTCAACTTCTAAAATTCATATGGGATCTTTTTATCTTCACACTTAGATTCTTGTGGATGATTAACATTCAAATCAGAATCCTTAATTGGATTCCTTTTGTACCTAAATTCGAACATTTCGGTTCCTTACAATCGAAATCGAATTATTCTTTTATAGTTAGATTCTTGATAATGTTTAAAGTACCAAATGAAATCCAAGGAATGGATTCCTAGTGTGCTTTAAATACATGTGCTCTGTTAGCAGAACAAACTTCTAGTTAAACAAATTTTGTGATTATATGACTATGTGTTTATTCATCTTACGTTTTCCTTTATGCATTTTGTGTTTTTTATACTCTGGATATTCGTTATCCAGATCCTCGCAGGATCTTTCATATCTTCATATGAGGGATTTCGTAGTAGGATATTCAGAAAGGTACTACCTTAAATCCTTAATGGGCTTCTATGTAATAGTTAAGACCCTTGGATTATACAGTACCACTCCATGATTCATAAGAGACCCTTTTAGTGGTCTAGTCAAAAGGATTGATACACAATTTGGTGAAAGAACGACATCTAGTGATGTAGATGAACAGACTCCTTGATAGTCCATTTAGATCATTTATTGATTTAATTAAAAGGACTCTATGGTGGTCTAGTCACACTCATCACAGGATTGTTCATTTGGTTTTCCCTACACATTATAAAATAGACTGTGTGAACTATGCAAGGAATTGTCTAATTATGGACGCGTACATAATTATGAGATTCAGTGCACGGTAACCACAGTAAGATTTATTATGTGTAAGAACCGATAGTGACAACAATAACAAAATGAGAACGATGTAATGGAGGTACGGTGGACGCACCAATGGCGCTTCATATACTTGTATATAAGTATCCCTCTTACATTGCAAGCATAATGTTATTAAGGTTACTAGAAGTTCAGAACCCTAACCAATGTTGTTTGATCTTTTCAACTTCATGTTTTAAACTCTCACAAGTTTCCTCTAAATAAATTTCGGGACGAAATTTCCTAAAGTAGGGGAGACTGTAACACCTGTGTCTCCACGGCCATCAAAAAAATTCCGAACCAATGAAATATTATATTTCATACTTGGGATTTGTAAAAATATGTGTATCATTTGCACATATCAATTCTTGTTCGATTCCAAACTCTAAATCGCTTTCTGGAAGGTTGTACGCGCACCGATGAGTAGATATAACCAGTTCAATGCAACGAACACTCCGGAATAGTGAAATAGTCTTAACATACCTTAAATAACCTTTACATAACTTAGAAATAAGTTTTGAAGGCTTTGGTATGGCAAAAACAAATTAATTCGCTTACAGGGACTAAACTTGACAAACTGCGAAAGTATGCCAATTTGAACTGTAACGAACATTCCGGAACATGACCATAAGTTAAACACACCTTAAATATCTTTATATAGCTTAGAAATAGGCTTTGAGGGGTTCGGTGTGCTAAAATAAACTTTTGGCTCATTCAGGGACTAAAAGTGTCAAAAAGTGCACAAGTTTGCATTTACGCGCATAACTTACGTTCTGAATACATCCGGACATCCAAAAATGTATGTAAGCACTAAAATATTTTAGTTTAGTGTTCGGCATAAGAAAAATCCATTCGTCGCGTCATTTGGATGGTTTTTCGCGCTTGTGCGCATTCCGTCGTAATTAAGCGAACATCGCGTTCGTACGACCAAACGAACTGACATCAGACATATTTTTGAACATGTTTCATGTCCACAATGTTTAGGCATCATTTTAGGGCCTTAAAGTTGGCTTTACGGGCCTTAGAAGTGTCGGAAATGGCCTTAAACACGTGCAGGGGCTGAAACTGTCATTTTTGAAAGTTATATGCTGATCAGAAGGGCCATGCGGCCCGCATTAGATTTGTCTGATCCTGAAGCGGGCCGCCTCAGCCTCCCTGATCAGATCAGATCGAACAGTCAGCATGTTCCAGCTGTTTTAACCACAACCACAAGCTCACAACTTGCCTATTCAGCTGATATGGACCATTTTTAACCACCACAACTTTGCAACACATGTACGGGTAGGATTCGAGCACGGATTCCATGAAACGATCTTAACGGTGGACCGAATACTATAAATACCCATCCACCCCCATTGCTAAACTCACTAGAATTCTGATTTGAGGAGCTCTAAGTTGAAACCATTGTTTCATACCTGAGCTACTTGGATCGAGATTAGCATTCGGGGACCCTTCGTAAGTATTCTTTCGTTCTTTTCTTTATTTTATTGCTTTTCGAGTCAGAAAGTCAAACTTTGTTTGACTTTCAGCGTTGACCAGCTTATGGTCAATGCGAAGTTCGTTTGAACTTCGCAACGTGATTGTAATCACGATGGTTATAGTCCCTTGGGACTATGCCTACTGATTACCACGTTGTCTAGGGTCGTAAGGGTAAGCGATCTGATAAATCGCTTATACCTTCGAACCCGACCCAGTTTGGTCGATCATTAGGATCCGACCAAATACATTAGGTGACCATAGTATATAGGGAATAACCTTCAGAGGTTATACCTTATGGTCGCTTCGTTAAGTAGTTGTATGATAGGTAGTTTATATGCCTTAGGTAAATTACCAGAAAACCCTTTTCATGTATAATTGGTAATTAAGCATATGTAACCTAAACTTTTGTCACATAACTAATTATGTAACATGTTTAGGCATATAACACTTGTCATAGGACTAGTTAGACGGTCCGAACGCGTTTCACGCGAACGACGCGTTAAAGTAGCATAAGCTACCTAAACGGGTCGTAATGGGTCGTAAGCACTTAGGTTAAGTTTCATTTAGTATGTAGGCTTTGTTAAACCATATGACACGAGTCTCTATACTCGTTTGGTTTACGAACCCTCATTCTATCAGATCTTCCGATTTAGGTCCGGTTTATTAACATAGTTACCTATATTAGGTGCCGTTTGATATCCGCGATCTCTAGCATTGTTTGGTTGTTACTCAAGGACTACTGAGCAATCTCAAGTGAGTACATAGACCCCTCTTTTACTGTTTTCCAAACATTTTGGGGTGGAACACATGTGCCTACTTGTTACTTTCGTGCTTTCCTGTTTTCACATCATATACCTGCTATGTTCGTTAGTACATTATAGTACATTGTTTTACATTTACATTTTATGCTATGTATGTCCATTGCGTGCATACTTAGTACATCGTTTTACATTGACATTTTATGCTATGTATGTCCATTGCGTGCATACTTAGTACATCGTTTTCATCACATGCTTACATTTTGTTATGACATTTGGGTTGTTTACAATGGAACAATACATTCATTAACATTAGCTACGCCGTTCGTTAGTAGGTAGTGGTACCATAGGAATTGACAACTCCCGTTCCGGACATCCTGGGTATGGGGATGAAAGGAATGACCGAATTCGATATACATAATTTAGATAAACCTTTAAGTTGTTTAAGGGTTTATCGCCGCAGTCTCAAGGCTTGGATGTATGCATTTTCACAACACCGCATAGATGTTCGTATCAGTATAGCATGCATTTCCACAAAACATAGCTTTGATTTAAACCAAGTTTTACTTCAATACTATGTTCTTGTGCTTATGGTTTAGTTGATACATTTCACTAGCCATACATATCATTTTGTTTACATATTACATGATTTACATTGATCATGCATTTCCACAAAACATAGCTTTGATTTAAACCAAGTTTTACTTCAATACTATGTTCTTGTGCATATGGTTTAGTTGATACATTTCACTAGCCATACATATCATTTTGTTTACATATTACATGATTTACATTGATCATGCATTTCCACAAAACATAGCTTTGATTTAAACCAAGTTTTACTTCAATACTATGTTCTTGTGCATATGGTTTAGTTGATACATTTCACTAGCCATACATATCATTTTGTTTACATATTACGTGATTTACATTGATCATGCATTTCCACAAAACATAGCTTTGATTTAAACCAAGTTTTACTTCAATACTATGTTCTTGTGCATTTCATCTATGGTTTAGTTGATGCATTTTCACTAGCCATACATATCATTTTTTTTTTTTTTTTTTGGGGTAAAGGGTTACCCCGGTGATTCTATATATTCACAACCAAGAAAGCACAAGAAGTGTAGAAAGCCTACACTAGTTCAATCATAGGACATGCCCCATGAAAGGACAACCAGGAAAAACAAAACAAAAAACAACCACCAAACTGACTACCACTAGACTACAAATCTAGACTCAAAAGTACGAAAATTAACAAGGACAATCAGCCGCCATCATCAAGCAATTCTGTACCAGCAATATCCCAATCCCCTAGAAACCTTCGAACATTTTCACACTTTTCAGCTTCGCTCCCATCAGTTTGTACCGCACTTGTTGGATAATAATTTCACTTAAAGTTTCCGGAGGCCTCAACTGGTTCTTGAATAATCTAGCATTCCGCTCCTGCCAAATCAAATAAGCACTAGCCGCTACTAAAAGTTTAGCAACGTAAACAGTGGCCGATTTCGAATTTGACCGATCACATAACCACTTAACAATATCGTCCCACTTAGGCCGCACCGAATCCATGCCCGCTTTCTCCCTAACCATAAGCCATACTTGCGTCGAGAACTTGCATTTGAAAAACAGGTGACTATGAGAGTCATGGTTCTCATAGCATAACAAACAACACATCATATTCATATTTTTCCTACGCGAAAAATCCCAGCTCAATATCTTATCTTGAGTAAGCAGCTTCCTTCGCATGATAAGCCACAATAAAAAAGCATGTCGCGGAATACACTGACCGAACCACACAATACGACACCAATCAACCTCAGCTTCATGATGCCGTACTGAATCCCAAGCTCTAGACGAAGAAAAATCATGTTTGTGATCCCCTTGACGCCACAATAGTTTATCAGACTTATTCGGATCCAATGACACTCTATCAATCTGAATAAGAACCGGGTACGTATCCCGCCAAGCAACCGGCCACCTCCAAGAATTGTCAGAATAAATATCAGACACCTTTGAATCCATGTTAAACCCCGCACTAGCAATGACTCTAGGAGAAAGAATCTGATCCAGCGGTCCTAGATCACTCCATGTATCAAACCATGCTGAAGTAGCCGAACCGTTTCCAATATCTGACCAAATGAATTTCCTCATAATCGGCCGAAGCTAAAGAAGCTTTCTCCAAGACCAACAACAAGTAGAAGGAACTTTACAAGCCCAAAAACTTTTACCTTTCAACCTGTAAGAGTGAATCCACTCAACCCACAAAGATTGACGCCTCGAAAGAATACTCCAGATATGGGCTGTCATAAGAGCCATATTAACATCTCCAATCCGACGAATATCTAAGCCACCCTCAAGCTTAGGAACACACACCGCTTTCCATGAAACTTTGGCCCGACCCTTCTGAAACGCACTGTCATGAGACCATAGAAAATTCCGCATCAATGCCTCCAAATTAAGAATCACCCGGTTCGGCAAAATAAACACAGAAGACCAATAAATATGCATAGAGGATAACACAGAAATAATAAGTTGCAGCCTGCCTGCAAAAGAAAGTAACTTATTCCTCCAATGCAATATGCGTTTCTCTAGCTTTTCCACCATAACATAACAATCTTTATAAAGCAGCCGCGAAGAAATAAGAGGCACACCCAAATATCTCACTGGCAACGAACCCTCCTTAAAGGGCATAAAATTCAGAATAGCATTTTTCACATAAGAAGGCACATTCGAGAAAAAAACTGTACTTTTCTGAACACTAGGCAACAAACCCGACATTTTAGTAAAGGAGTCAAGCGACTTCATAATACACCTGGCTGAAGCAATCTCACCCTTTGAGAAAATAAACAAATCATCCGCGAAACATAGGTTGATAATCTGTTGACGCTCACACTTATTATGAAATTTAAAAGAATTATCAATCCTAACCGTATGTTGTAAGATAGCCGTAAGAACTTCCATGACAAGAGTAAACAAATACGGAGAGACCGGATCACCTTGTCTTAAACCCCTGTTACCCTTAAAGAACCCATGAATCTCGCCATTAACGCACACCGAATACGTGGTAGTGGAAACACACAACATAATCCAATGAACCATCTTAGGATGAAAGCCGAAGCCAAACAAAATACCCTTCAGAAACTTCCAATCGACCGTGTCATACGCCTTCTGAATATCAACTTTAAACGCACATTTAGGGGGGCCAATATTACGATGATAGTTGTGCATCAACTCTTGCGTTAACAAAATATTATCAGAAATCTTTCTACCTGGCACAAACGCTGATTGGTTGACACTAACGATATCATTCAATCCCACTTTAATTCTTTCAGCTACAATCTTGCTAATGCATTTATACAAAACGTTGCAACAAGCAATCGGACGGTAGTCCGTAACCACAGACGGGGAAGAGGACTTAGGGAGAAGAACTATAAGCGTATGGTTCAATTCCCGAAGAAGCTTCCCTGTAGCAAAGAAATCAATAACAGCATCCGACACTTCACTTCCAACAATAGGCCAGGCACCTTTAAAGAAACCAGCGGTAAAACCGTCAGGACCTGGAGCTTTGTCTGACCCAATAGAGAACATCGCCTTTTTAACCTCATCAGCTGACACCGGACGAACCATGTGATTCGCTACGTCTAAATCCAACTTTTTCATAAATAAATCTGGAGATGGAGTGATCGAAGTATCGCCCGGGCAACCCAAAAAATTCTCGTAATGGTTAACAAACGCTAACTGAACCAGATCATCCTCAAACACCTTCCCACTAGTATCCTGAATAACATCAATACGACTATAGTGAACTTTGTTCTTAAGAGACGAGTGGAAAAAAGCCGAATTCATATCCCCAACCGCTAACCAATCGACCTTGGACTTCTGCTTCAAGAAACGCTCTTCATCTAATAATGCTTCCTGATAATCACGACGAATAATAGTTTCCTCCTCCCGAATAGACACACTAGACGGATCTTTATCAATATCATGCTGAATCCCATCAAGTTTATCACGTAAATCTTGAACTTTTTTGTGCAAATTACCTTGCTGAAAAAGTAACACACGAAGAGGAGACTTAAGCAACCGAAGTTTTTTAACGACAGAGAACTGATACACACCTCTAATATTGGAATCCCAAATTCGTTTCACAATGACTAAAAACTCCGGCTTATGAACAAGAAAATTAGCAAACTTGAAAGACTTGTGTTTAACTTTACCAACTACCGGAATTTTGAGAATACTCGGACTGTGATCCGATAACCGAGCTGGACAAAAGACCGCCACCGCATTCGGCAATTGGGATATGAACTGAGAATTCCCCATGACTCTATCAATTTTTTTCATCAAACCAATCCCTTTCTTTGGCTTCTGACTCCACGTAAAGTGAATACCCGAACGATTCAAATCCAGCATCTCTATATCATTGACACAAATTTGAAACTCTCTCATGCTAGCTGATTTACATTTGACACATAAACATTATTGACATTGGTTAAACATTACATGATGTACATATTGACATAAACATTTTTGGCATATTATTCAATACGTTTGGCAATTGGTTTAAACATAGACATCTTACATTGTTGGTTTGGTTTGGTTTGAGAAAGTGATTAAGTAACGAGGCGTGTGTAATATGATACAAGCATGGTGGATACGCCGCTGGTACTTCCTATATATAAGTGTTTGTATGGTATTACATATCGTAGCGTTATTTGAATCATTTCAGTTTATGACATATAACATTTTATATAAATAACATACTTTTCACAATACTTTGTTTTACAAACAACTTAAATTATACAAACTCATTTTACCTGGTTATTCATTTAACCATGCATTATTCTCTTATTTATACGTATCATCTGAACTTATTGTTTTTCAAATGATTTACAAAGACAAAGCAAATTACAAGGTTCATGACTAAACATTTTCTTAAACAGAAGTCATGAATCTTATTTTCACAAAACCTATGTACTCGCCGACATTTTTATGCTAACGTACCTATTTTCACATGTGTTTCAGGAAATGAAGCATAGGATTGATCAAGATACACTTAGGCGGACATGGGCCTTAGTGACAATAAAAGATGCAAGACTAGTTATTTATGTTATGTTTCTTTGATTATCAAGACATTGTAACTCTTTTATTCAATAAAACCGTATTTCAATTTCCATGTGTTATGAAACAATGATTCTGTTACAACACTCCCCGATGTTTCCGCCACGTTTTGTTGTTTTACGTGGTCGGGGTGTGACACTCTGCACCACTCGGATACTTTATGATAGATGACAACTTCCTCCTCACAGAGTATATCTGCGCGATATCTAGCTACCCAACTTACACAACTACTGCACCGAAACCACCAAGGATAGCAGAAGGAAGGTCGACGTCGAACGCTTGTCCCACAGGGTCGTGTTTACATCCCAGCAAACATACGAGGCTTCAATTGTCTTGCCGTCAGCCGATTCCACAATAGGTCTCGTTTCGAGATACTTCAAGGTTATACAGAATAGAGATGAAGCGATTAGCTACTCATACTAGCTACCATGTTGCTGTCATGCCTGGCGTCACTCACACCAATCCTATACGCCCTTCCACAAGCACCACTACCAGTGCTGTTATGGTCACGTGGGTTCCCAATACTGTCATCGTTCCCTTGGTTGTTGACATTTTGACTTAATAACAGTCGATCATTGCCGAAGTCACCTTTGTTTCCATACTGTAGGCCTTGGTTACAAATACCTTGATGTTGCCATGACTGTTGCTTCTAATGTCGTTGCTCGAAACGAAGTCCTGCGGCCTTTCACCATTAGGGTCCATCCTTTCATATTTCGTGTCACGTTCTAAGGCACTACTCCTGGTGCGGGCAGTTACACATTCCACCTTATAGTCAATCCTCATCGATTGCGTCCCGATTGATTCGTAAGTGTTGACTCCTATAAGTCGCTTACTAGGGTTAAGGATTCGATTGAAGCCAATTTGCTGGTGTTCGTTGCTAGAAACCAAGGTTGTTCTAATGCTGAAGTCGGTGAGATACTACGATCATCCTCTTGCCCCTCGATCTTGTAAGTTGGTCGAGTAATACACAGTGCGTTGTTAGGAGGGGGGTTGCAGAAACGATCACACTTACGGAATCTAAGGCGTCAATACACAGAGTTCTAACCAATGAAAAGGAGTGAAAAGGTATCGACCAATCATTCGACGCTGCAACATCCAACTCAGGGACGTTCGTACAAGCACCTAACATTCTACACAGTTCGCTAGACGTTCGGATGGGTGTTCAGGTAATACTCGATAGCATCGAGATTCGTAAGGATTCAGAGAGGAGTGAAAGATCACGTTCAAGTAAGAGACAATCACTGCTATGACTTTTATAGAGTGTTGTGTTTCACATCGATCAGGTAACGGGAGGGAACCCCTTTTTCACTTGTTAAGCCTCACTGGGACTCGCATGCACCCCACACTATTATCATGTGTGCACCCACAATAATATTGTGATTTGCATGCTTATCTCAGCTCCTCCTAACTCATATCAAATGATTCCTCAAACTCGAGTAGCAAACAAAGAGCATCACGAAACGTGAGTCATGAATGTTTAGGGAAATACCACCCCATCAGTCACATAACACATGCAAGTAATACATGAATTCATACTGTTGTGCTAAACGGGCAATCACATGCAATATCATAGGTAAGTGTTCACTAGTTATGCAATACAATGAGTATACGAGAGACGAACCTTGCAATCTGGAGCTGAGTGTCATGGTTGTATTCACGTATTCATAACTGTTCGGTTATAGTCCGGTTTTACAAAAACATTTTAAAACCAAGTTCACTATAACCAGTGGCTCTGATACTAAACTGTCACACCCCCAAAATACCACATGCGAAAACACCGCGGGACGTGTGACGTACCAGGATCCAAGCCACCAATCACATTGAACTATAGCATATATTTAAATAAAAACTTTCATTTATTATCATAAAGTGTTACAAAACATTAAACGTAATTCATTGTATACAGCGGAAGCATAAATCATTTGCTAAGCGTTTCATAAACCACATATACAAACCGTTAGACTTGTCTTGCGATTCCAAGTATTTCAACCCATGACCACTCCAACATCCCAGACAGCAAGTTCCACATGATATAACCTATAGACCTGCAAGCATGCAGACAAGTGTGTCGGACGACGCTGGTGAGTTCGAAGTTTTGTTAACGTGTTTAGATACCAGTTACCAGATTAAAACGTTTCACAGATTTGATGTTGTTAACCACACGCTTACCGCCGATGGCTCCAGATTATTTGCCCTAAACCCCATTGCCTCTATCAAAGCAATGGTCAAGATGGGGGTCATTAGTTCACTCCCGACCTCCTCGGTGCGGTGTGAGGGTGCCAAACCTAAGTAGCGCTACTAACTAATACCCTGTTGCCCTACAAGCAACAATCGGTAGGAGGGACTTGAATGATAGATACAGACGTGTATTAACCAACAACCCAGGTTTAACATTCCAGTCAAACCCATTACCCAACATTCCCTTCCCGGAACGTTTACCAGATGTCCCAACCCGGGACGCATGCTTGGAAAAAGAGCAGTGAACTCACCTTAGATTTGCTCGGTAAGGTTAGTTACTTGATTAACAGTTGATCAAACACATCTTACCAAAGTTTACCAACACAATCAGTTCTATACTCACGTTGCACCACATATGTTGTTATACATTACACATGTCACGTTCATGAAATATTCACATCCCTCAAGCAAGTTATAACAGTTAACCACGTTACACATCATCCATGTTAACACAGTTTATTGTACCACACACAAGCTTACTTCGTATATCCAAGTCCCAATGTAAATTCTCTAATATATATGTGTGACCCAAAACTAATGAAATGGTCCAAGATAATATGTGGCCCAGAGAAGTACTCGGCCTAGAGGAGTACTTGGCCCAATTCTGAATGTGCAGCCCAATACCTATCGTTTTACCCGGCCCGAACCATTACCCCGTACTTCAACAGGCCGATCCAATAACCCCAAGCCCAGTCGGTTTGGCTTTAGGTAAATGTGTGTGATTCTTTAACTAAATGGCCCAAGTAACAATCTAATGCACACAAGGGTGTGGGCTTAGCTGGTGACCCGGAGTCACGTAGCCCAACTGTATTCGTGTTGGCTGAACAGCCCAACAAGCCCCACGGCCCAACAACTTGAATATTGCATCTTATGAGTTGTCACCGTTTGCATATTCTAAGAAATTTCCTAGTTCCTCATGACTCTAATTCACTGCCTAACACATATTGCACATAATATGAATTTTTCATGCATTCAATTCATTATCAAATTATGCTAAACTATGTTACATATGACCCATTTAATCAGCTTTATTATATATATTACATATCCCACTGTTGCATCGCATCTTCATCCTTAATGTTAGGATCGAACGTGTAACACATAATCCCTAACATCTTTTCTAACATTTAAACTAGGTTCATTCATGTTTCTCATAACATGCAATCCCTAAACCTTAATCATGCAAGAATCATAGTTTCACGTTTCACATATTTATAAAACATAGATCAAGATTTCACATAAACCTAATCACTAATTAAGAATTAACATAACAGTAAATCTACTAACCAATGGCTTGCTCAAGTAGAATGATGTCTTCGATGACGGGAAGGGTCCTACTGTCGTCGCAATACAAGGGGGAGGAAAGGAGAGTTTAGGGTTTTGCCGAATATGACCGTACGTATTGTTATGCTGTTGTAAGGTAAATATATCGTTGGGTCTCACTTGGGCCGAAAGTGTTAGTGCATATGTCTGTTGACTTCGTCTTATGTCTTGTATCAAGTCATGTAACTAGAATAGATAGATCAGGACACATTGTACGAGAGAATCGGGAAACAGGCCTGAACCAGCCACCTCACACGAGGTGACCAAGTTCATGAGGTCTGGCCAGTTCGTGAGGTCTGGCAAGTTCGTGGGGTCTGGCTAGAAAGTATGAAATGGTTCGTAGGGTCTGGCATTCCTATAAATCGGTGGTCTTGGATCTTCATTTGTAACTTTGTGATTCCGGAGACGAAGTGCTGCCAAAGTGTCGAACGATCTGTAAACACTATCAAATCAATACAATCGACAGTTAAAGTGATTCTAAGTGTGAATCTAGCCTATATAACATCAATACGTCTGATTCCGCCTTTCGTATTGATCGAGAGCTCTTCTGAATGACTCGTCTGATCGAATCCCCGATCCTACAAGTGGTATCAGAGCTCAGGAAGAAGAGTTCTTACCATTTCAGCTTGTTTTCACGGATAAAAACTGATTTCTTCTCATTTCTACTCATCTTTCTACACTTTCTTATCAAATTTACCGAGATTCCACAGTTAAACTGACCTGATTTTGACAAATAACACGTAAAACTGAGTTTTAATCAATCCGTGAACAAATCAGAACCAAATTCAACCTAAAACCTGATAAAAATTGACAAAATCATGAACTTTTGGACTTAGAATTCTCAAACGAGGTGGATATTCATTCAAATCGTTTGAATTTTGAATCAAACCGCGTGAAAAAAACATTCAGATCGTGTGAATATACCTCAGATCGTTCGAAAAACGTCCAGGTCGTTTGGAAATCATCTCAGATCGTACGAGTTGAGTCCAGTTCATTTGGAAATCATCTCAGATTGTACGAGTTGAGTCCAGGTCGTTTGAAGTTTGAAACATGTCGCACGGTTTGAAATCAAGTAAAGTCGCACGGTTTGAAATTATCTAATTCACAGATCATATTTGCATGTGAATAAAAGTGACGGCTGCATGTGATCTGTTCAATCTACTCAGCTCAAAGAGTTTAGTAATTGCATGTGATTTGTCAGTAACCATGTGATTTTAAAAGGGAGGTCCAATTATGTCACACCCTGGCTTTGCGGAAGCATGGGTTTATTTGGTGTGACTTCTTAATACCATAGCTTAATCACAACAAAGCTATATGAAAATAAAACATGCAGATAATCCATTGATTTAAGTTTGAAAAATAAAATACCACAACATTGTCTTAATGCGTTGACACATACAACGGAAATTACAACCTAATAACATGAAAACATTGTTTGAAATTCACAACCACAAACTTAAAATAGACGTAGTTTAAGAACTGTGACTCGTCCAGGTAAAAGCCACAACCCCTAAACTCGGATGATCCCATAACTCTACGCAGCGTGAAAACGTAGCATACCGTACCAGATCCTTAGTTCCCTGAAATACATGTAAGTTGAAAAATCAACATAAAGTTGAGCGAGTTCATGTGAAAGTGAGTATGTAAAACCTTTAAAGTACGTCCCAATGTAAAAAGGTTTAAGTACGTCCCGAAGTAAAAATGTCCTGTAGCAATAAGGAAAAAGAGATCACCATTGGGTTGCAAAGCCAATGATATGTGTGAAGTGATGCAGGAAGACTCAACCCTAGCGGATTTGTGCGTCGGGTACTTAGTCACCACCTGGTCCATTAAGCGGGCTCAGGAGTGGGGCTCGCTACACCCAAATAGATCTATCACTAATGTCCCTCGGTCCTACACGAGGATTAATGGCCTCAAGTTGCGCCTACTCACTCACATGATCTGTACGTCCTAACCCTCCTTAAGCTAACCATACCATGTAAAAAGTATTCGTAATCATAGTAACATGTATGTCACCCCCGCAGTTTAAAAACTGAAAACAGTTAAGAGAAAAGGGGGACATGAACTCACCAAAGTGCGTCTCTAACTAAGAAATCTCCTGGTCAACCTGCTGTGCGACGACCTACACGTACTAACTTCTATTAGACGGACGGCCGTGCCTTAGCTTAAGGTTTAATGTCTTTGTGAAATAGTTAGGCAACTATTTCTTAATTACACTTCGTAATTATTTTGTAAATATATTCCTTCCCAAGGATGGGGGTTTTAATACATGTGCGTTCGTATAACTTCGAAATATATTATTAAGTCTCACTTAATAAAATATATTTTATTTCATTTGTCTAAAATACTTTACTTCCAAAATATAAATATTTTTCCCAAAAATATTATATTTTATTACATACCATTTTCCAAAATAATACTTTGTCAAAATACACACTTATGTGTATTTTCTGAAAATACGTAAGTTACGTTGTAAGGTTCGGGAGGTATAAATAATACCGGTGTAACTTAAATATTTATTGTGAAGGCGTTCGCTTTATTTTGGAGCCGTTAATATTTAGTAATATTATTTTTACCCTAAAAATAATATTTACGTAGTTCACAAAATAATCATAAAAATTACACAAGTGTTACTATGAAAAATATATATTCTAAATATATATTTAACAAGTTTAATTTACGAAAATCCCACCTCCGACACTTGAGGATTTTGTAATAAAAATTCATGGCGAAGTTTGTGTCACACCCCGACCACGTGGAACATACAAAACGTGGCGGAAACATCGGGGAGTGTTGTAACAGAATTAATGTTTCACAACCATGGAAATTTAAGTTTCGTTTTATTGATTAAAAGTGTTACAATGTCTTAACAAACAAGGAAATACAACATAATTAACTAGTCTTGCATCTTTTATTGTCACTAAAGCCCAAGTCTGTCTATGTGTATCTTGATCATCTTATGCAACAGTTCCTGAAAACACATGTGAAAATAGGTACGTCAGCATAAAAATGCCTGTGAGATACATAGGTTTTGTGAAAATAAGATTCATGACTTATGTTTGAGAAAATGTTTAGTCATGAACCTTGTAATTTGCTTTGTCTTTGTAAATCATTGAAAAACAATAAGTTCAGATGATACGTATAAATAAGAGAATAATGCATGGTTAAATGAATAACCAAGTAAAATGAGTTTGTAAAAGATAAGTTGTTTTGTAAAACAATGTCTTGTGAAAAATAGGTTATTTGTATAAAATGTTCTATGTCTCAAACTGAAATGATTCAAATAGCGCTACGACATGTAATACCATACAAACACTTATATATAGGAAGTACCAGCGGCGTATCCACCATGCTTGTATCATATTACACACGCATCTTTACTTAATCACTTAATCAAACCAAACCAAACAATGTAAAATGTTCATGTCAAGATGTAAATCATGTCAAAATGTCTATGTCAAATATCCATGTCAAATGTCTATGTCAAATATCCATGTCAAATGTCTATGTCAAATATCCATGTCAAATGTCTATGTCAAAATGTCATGTATGGCAAGTGAAATGTCTCAACTAAACCATATGCACAAAAACAAAGTATTGAAGTAAAACTTGGTTTAAATCAAAGTTATGTTTTGTGGGAAATGCATGATCAAATGTCAATCATGTTAAAATGTCTATGCCAAAATGTCTATGCCAAATGTCTATGTCAAATGTCTATGTAGAAGTGTCAAAAATCATGTACTATAATGTACTAACGAACATAGCAGGTATATGATGTGAAAACAATAAAGCATGAAAGTAACAAGTAGGCACATGTGTTTCACCCCAAAACAGTTTGGAAAACAGTAAAAGAGGGGTCTATGTACTCACTTGAGATTGCTCAGTCGTATAAAGATAATCACCAAGCAACGCTAGAGATCTCGGAATCAAACGGCACCTAGTATAGGTAACTATGTTAATAACCGGACCTATCTCGGAAGACTGGGTAGCATTAGGGTTTGTAAACCAAATGAGTGTTGGAACTCACGTGATATGGTTTAACAAAGCCTACATGCTAAATGAAACTTAACCTAAGTCTTATTGACCCATTATGATCCGTTTAGGTAGCTTTTGCTACTTTAACGCATCGTGCGCGTGAAACGCGTTCGGACCGCCTAACTAGTCCTATGACAAGTATTATATGCCTAAACATGTTACAAAATCAGTTACGTGACCAAAGTTTAGGTTACATATGCTTAATTACCAATTATACATGAAAAGGGTATTCTGGTAATTTACCTAAGGCATATAAACTACCTATCATACAACTACTTAAACGATGTGACCATAGGGTATAACCTCGGAAGGTTATTCCCTACCTACTATGGTCACCTAATGTGTTTGGTCAGATCCTAATGATCGACCAAATGGGTCGGGTTCGAGGTATAAGCGATTTATTAGATCGCTTACCCTACGACCCTAGACAACGTGGTAATCAGTAGGCATAGTCCCAAGGGACTATGACCATCGTGATCACAATCACGTTGCGAAGTTCAATCGAACTTCGCATTGACCATTACTGGTCAACGCTGAAAGTCAAACAAAGTTTGACTTTCTGACTCGAAAAGCAGTAAAAATAAGGAAAAGAACGAAAGAATACTTACGAAGGGTCCCCGAATGCTAATCTAGATCAATATAGTTCAGGTATGAAACAAGGTTTCAACTTAGAACACAACTAATCAGATTCTAGTGCCTTAAAACAATGAAAGGCATGGGGTATATATAGTTTTCGGTGAACCGTTGAGATCGTTTCATGGAAAACGTGCCTTAATCCCATCCGTACATGTGTTGAAATGTCATGGTGTTTAGGTGTTTAAATTCCATCCACACATGTGTTGAAATGTCATGGTGTTTAGGTGTTTAAATTCCATCCACACATGTGTTGAAATGTCATGGTGTTTAGGTGTTTAAATTCCATCCACACATGTGTTGAAATGTCATGGTGTTTAGGTGTTTAAATTCCATCCACACATGTGTTGAAATGCCATGGTGTTTAGGTGTTTAAATTCCATCCACACATGTGTTGAAATGTCATGGTGTTTAGGTGTTTAAATTCCATCCATACATGTGTTGACTAAGCATTGTTAGAATGTGTGGTTGTGAATTAAACAACGGCTAATACATCGAATCTGGTCCCGAAAGTGCAGAACTGATCCAAATGACGCGACGCATGGATTTTTCTTAAGGCGAACAATAAAATATAATGTAGTCATGCTTACATAAATTTTTGGATGTCCGGATGTATTCAGAACGTAAGATATGCGTAAAAATGCAAATTTGTGCACTTTTTGACACTTTTAGTCCCTGAATGACCCAAAAGTTTATTTTAGCACACCGAACACCTCAAAGCCTATTTCTAAGCTATGTAAAGGATATTTATGGTATGTTTAACTTATGGTCATGTTCCGGAATGTCTGTTACAGTTCAAATTGGCATACTTTCGCAGTTTGTCAACTTTAGTCCCTGTAAGGGATTTAACTTTGATTTCACCACACCAAACCTTCCAAAACTTATATCTAAGTTATGTATAGGTTATTTAAGGTATGTTAAGCCTATTTCACTATTCTGGAGTGTTCGTTGCATTAAACTGGTTATATTTACGCATCAGTGCGCGTATAACCTTCCAGAAAGCGATTTAGAGCTTGAAATCGAACAAGAATTGATATGTGCAAATGATACACATATTTTTACAAATCCCAAGTATGAAATATAATATTTCATTGGTTCGTTATTTGTTTGATGGCCGTGGAGGCACAGGTGTTACAGTCTCCCCTACTTTAGGAAATTTCGTCCCGAAATTTAATTTTAGGAGAAACTTGTGGAGACGACGGTGATGTTTTCGCTTTGAATGAACCCCTTGAACCCTAAGTAGGACTCTGGGCTATGTTAGGATTCTTAGCGAAAATGTCAACCATCAAAGTGAAGTCATTGTAGTAACAAAACATGGAGTTTTGAACTACGGACAGAAGAATGTTTCTTATGAAGACTCATCATAGGAAATTGTGTGTGTGATTGAGATCAGAATTTGGTAGTGTGAGAATAAATGACATTGGTCGAAGTCCAAGACTTCTCCCGTATCATTACTCTTGCCACTGTTGGTCTTAACACATGACAAAACTTTCTGTGGTTTCTGTGCACTGAATTCCATAATTATGTAGGCCTCCATAATTACGTAGTTCCTTGCACAGTCCGCACAGTTCATTTCATAATGCGTATGGGGAAAAAATCAAACGAATAATCCTGTGGTGAATTAACTTGACTGCAATAGAGTCACTTTAACTAGGTCACCAAAGGATTGGATTAACAAACAATCTCTTGATTTAGACCACCCGAGGGCCTATTTAACTACATAAACACATGATATATTTAACTAGATTGTCGAACCAATCTATTTAACTTAGATCGACGTAGGATCTCTTTAACTAAACTACCTACGGGGAAAATTTAACTACATCGACGTAGGATGTATTTAACTAGATTGTCGGACCAATCTATTTAATTTAGATCGACGTAGGATCTCTTTAACTCAGCTACCTAAGAGAAACATTTAACTACACCGACGTAGGATGTATTTAACTTTAGATCGACGTAGGATCTCTTTAACTCAACTATCTAAGAGAAACATTTAACTACACCGACGTAGGATGTATTTAACTTTAGATCGACGTAGGATCTCTTTAACTCAACTATCTAAGAGAAACATTTAACTACACCGACGTAGGATGTATTTAACTTTAGATCGACGTAGGATCTCTTTAACTCAACTATCTAAGAGAAACATTTAACTACACCGACGTAGGATGTATTTAACTTTAGATCGACGTAGGATCTCTTTAACTTTAGATCGACGTAGGATCTCTTTAACTCAAAAACATTTAACTACACCGACGTAGGATGTATTTAACTTTAGATCGACGTAGGATCTCTTTAATTCAAAAACATTTAACTACACCGACGTAGGATGTATTTAACTTTTCAACACATGTTTCCCTTAAACTTTGGAATAGTACTTTATAATCCAAGGGACTCAACTACAACGTGGAAGTCCATTAAGGATTTAAGATAGTACCTTTTTGAATATCCTACTACGAATCCTTCATATGAAGATAAGAAAGATTCTACGAGGATTTGGATAGCGAATATCCAGAGTATACAAAAACACAAAACACATAAGAAAACACATAAGCACATAATCTCTTAGTTGTTTAACTTGGTTATTAATTTGTTATCTTTGGACGCGGATACTTAAAGCACACCAGGAATCCAATTCGTGGATTTCATTTGGCACTTTAATCATTAACCAGAATCTAACTATGAAGATAGAAAGATCTTCCAAAAATTCGATTTCGTTTTCAAGAAAACGCAATATTCGAATTAAGGAACACAAAAATTTGAAGATACGGAAATACCCTTAGGTACCCTATTAAGAATTTATAATGGTACGTTGGGTATTCATACAGAGCTGTAACTTGCGCCTTGTACTTCGTTTCTTTGGAAGAAACGGGTACTTTGGATTTCCGTGAAAAACGCAAGAGATAATAAAATGGAAGAAATTACGAGGTAGTCTGTTCTTTAAGGAATACGGTTCCTTGATTGTCGATATTGTAGGGAATACGTTGTTTATACATGCCATCATATTTGTACATTTCAATGCAAAATAAAAAGGATTTATTTATAAACAACAACAACTGTTTCTTGAACCTTGACAACAAAAGAAAATAATACATAAGGCTTGATTATTTCCAAACAACATTGTCTTCTAGTTGGTCCGATGCTCATCCCTGCGCTGGATTCGCATTTGCAATCTTTGGGCAATTTCTTCGGAAATGGCTCATCTCGCCACAGTTGAAGCAAGGACCTCGTGGAAGACGAGCTTGAGCAGTATTGACCCGAGATTGGTTTGGACCAGCTTGGTTCGGGGTAAAACGACAAGCATTTGCCAGGTGACCGAGTCGCCCACATGATGCACACAAACGACACTGTAGGTGAGCTAAGTGGTGTGCATTACATTTGTCGCATATCGGTGCAGTACCGGCATAAGTTTTCCTTGCAGGAGGTTGAGTTGATTGGTTGCGGGTGTTTTGGTTGGGTTGAGCAGCAATTGCAAAATTCTGCGAAGCCTTACGCTTCTTCTCCTTGGACACCTCAGCATGTTCTTCTTTTGATTCCACTTGAGCAGTCTTGTCGGATGGTCTTGGGTCGCCTTTTCGAAAGAGCTTTTTCTTTCTGATGTGGGATTCAGTTAGGGTGGCAGACAGTTCAATGGCTTGTCTGACAGTAGTAGGGTTACTGCCAGTAACAATATCCTGAACTAGGTCAGGAAGACCATCAGTATATTTCTCGATCGCCTTATCCACAGGAGTAACCATAGCAGGACACAACAGGCTCAATTCTTCAAAACAGTCAGTATAGGCTCGATGTTCACCACTGTCTTGCTTCAAATCATCAAACTCCTTTTCTAAAGCTCGCAATTCATGACGAGGACAGAACTCCCTCATCATAAGAGCTCTAAGCTCGGCCCAAGTCTGTGCTAGTGCAACCTCAGCACCACGGTCTCTCATAATCCCGTTCCACCACGTAAGAGCCCTCTTCTGAAACACGCTCGAAGAAAACTCGACCTTGCGATTTTCAGGACACTGAACGTGACGGAACGTATTCTCAATGCTCTCGAACCATTGAAGAAGCCCAGTTGCTCCCTCAGAACCACTAAACTTGAGCGGTTTAGCCGAGTTGAAACTCTTGAAGTTGCATGGAGCATTGTTGTTGTTGATGGCTTGCATCATTTGAGCATAAAGATTTGGGAAAGCAGCAGCCATTTGCTGCGCGATGATTTCCGCCAGCTCGGCAGGCGCCATCTGATTATCGCGTCGAGGAGGCATTCTAAAAGAGGAACATGAAAGGAAACGAGTGAGAGAGTTAGACGAAAAGAATGAGATGAAACAAATCTGATGAAAGCAAGGATAGTGGTTATTTGTTTGCATTACAAAGCAAACAAACTACACACAGTGACTAATCAAAGTAAATGGGTCAAAAATAATGTATCACGAAGACATGCTCGCCTATAAGTGAACACTCATCCCAAGAATTCCCAGGTAAGCACAACTGGTCTCGCGTCTGATGAGATGTATACGAAGTGCTTGCCTAGACAGAAAACCCAGAATACAGGCATTCACCCTTCCAGTTTGCACGTGTTCACATTATTTAAAACCCAAAACCTTGACGAGATTTTGAAAATTCAAAGGGGTTCAAAACCATATAACAGAGGGTTCAAAACCTTACAATAGAGGGTTCAAAACCTTGTAATAAATCATCCTAGAACAGATGATTAGTTTTCAAAGCGGTTTTGAAATTTATGTTCTTGTTGTGGTCGTCACCTAAGGATAGGTGACGGTATTGTTTTATGACTAAACGCAAGTAAACTCGCGTTAGGGTCCTAAGAAGGTTATAGACTAGGTCAAAGCATTACTAATAACCTAATTCCCTATAACCATTGGCTCTGATACCATCTTTTCTGTCACACCCCGACCACGTGGAACATACAAAACGTGGCGGAAACATCGGGGAGTGTTGTAACAGAATTAATGTTTCACAACCATGGAAATTTAAGTTTCGTTTTATTGATTAAAAGTGTTACAATGTCTTAACAAACAAGGAAATACAACATAATTAACTAGTCTTGCATCTTTTATTGTCACTAAAGCCCAAGTCTGTCTATGTGTATCTTGATCATCTTATGCAACAGTTCCTGAAAACACATGTGAAAATAGGTACGTCAGCATAAAAATGCCTGTGAGATACATAGGTTTTGTGAAAATAAGATTCATGACTTATGTTTGAGAAAATGTTTAGTCATGAACCTTGTAATTTGCTTTGTCTTTGTAAATCATTGAAAAACAATAAGTTCAGATGATACGTATAAATAAGAGAATAATGCATGGTTAAATGAATAACCAAGTAAAATGAGTTTGTAAAAGATAAGTTGTTTTGTAAAACAATGTCTTGTGAAAAATAGGTTATTTGTATAAAATGTTCTATGTCTCAAACTGAAATGATTCAAATAGCGCTACGACATGTAATACCATACAAACACTTATATATAGGAAGTACCAGCGGCGTATCCACCATGCTTGTATCATATTACACACGCATCGTTACTTAATCACTTAATCAAACCAAACCAAACAATGTAAAATGTTCATGTCAAGATGTAAATCATGTCAAAATGTCTATGTCAAATATCCATGTCAAATGTCTATGTCAAATATCCATGTCAAATGTCTATGTCAAATGTCTATGTCAAATATCCATGTCAAATGTCTATGTCAAAATGTCATGTATGGCAAGTGAAATGTCTCAACTAAACCATATGCACAAAAACAAAGTATTGAAGTAAAACTTGGTTTAAATCAAAGTTATGTTTTGTGGGAAATGCATGATCAAATGTCAATCATGTTAAAATGTCTATGCCGAAATGTCTATGCCAAATGTCTATGTCAAATGTCTATGTAGAAGTGTCAAAAATCATGTACTATAATGTACTAACGAACATAGCAGGTATATGATGTGAAAACAATAAAGCATGAAAGTAACAAGTAGGCACATGTGTTTCACCCCAAAACAGTTTGGAAAACAGTAAAAGAGGGGTCTATGTACTCACTTGAGATTGCTCAGTCGTATAAAGATAATCACCAAGCAACGCTAGAGATCTCGGAATCAAACGGCACCTAGTATAGGTAACTATGTTAATAACCGGACCTATCTCGGAAGACTGGGTAGCATTAGGGTTTGTAAACCAAATGAGTGTTGGAACTCACGTGATATGGTTTAACAAAGCCTACATGCTAAATGAAACTTAACCTAAGTCTTATTGACCCATTATGATCCGTTTAGGTAGCTTTTGCTACTTTAACGCATCGTGCGCGTGAAACGCGTTCGGACCGCCTAACTAGTCCTATGACAAGTATTATATGCCTAAACATGTTACAAAATCAGTTACGTGACCAAAGTTTAGGTTACATATGCTTAATTACCAATTATACATGAAAAGGGTATTCTGGTAATTTACCTAAGGCATATAAACTACCTATCATACAACTACTTAAACGATGTGACCATAGGGTATAACCTCGGAAGGTTATTCCCTACCTACTATGGTCACCTAATGTGTTTGGTCAGATCCTAATGATCGACCAAATGGGTCGGGTTCGAGGTATAAGCGATTTATTAGATCGCTTACCCTACGACCCTAGACAACGTGGTAATCAGTAGGCATAGTCCCAAGGGACTATGACCATCGTGATCACAATCACGTTGCGAAGTTCAATCGAACTTCGCATTGACCATTACTGGTCAACGCTGAAAGTCAAACAAAGTTTGACTTTCTGACTCGAAAAGCAGTAAAAATAAGGAAAAGAACGAAAGAATACTTACGAAGGGTCCCCGAATGCTAATCTAGATCAATATAGTTCAGGTATGAAACAAGGTTTCAACTTAGAACACAACTAATCAGATTCTAGTGCCTTAAAACAATGAAAGGCATGGGGTATATATAGTTTTCGGTGAACCGTTGAGATCGTTTCATGGAAAACGTGCCTTAATCCCATCCGTACATGTGTTGAAATGTCATGGTGTTTAGGTGTTTAAATTCCATCCACACATGTGTTGAAATGTCATGGTGTTTAGGTGTTTAAATTCCATCCACACATGTGTTGAAATGTCATGGTGTTTAGGTGTTTAAATTCCATCCACACATGTGTTGAAATGTCATGGTGTTTAGGTGTTTAAATTCCATCCACACATGTGTTGAAATGCCATGGTGTTTAGGTGTTTAAATTCCATCCACACATGTGTTGAAATGTCATGGTGTTTAGGTGTTTAAATTCCATCCATACATGTGTTGACTAAGCATTGTTAGAATGTGTGGTTGTGAATTAAACAACGGCTAATACATCGAATCTGGTCCCGAAAGTGCAGAACTGATCCAAATGACGCGACACATGGATTTTTCTTAAGGCGAACAATAAAATATAATGTAGTCATGCTTACATAAATTTTTGGATGTCCGGATGTATTCAGAACGTAAGATATGCGTAAAAATGCAAACTTGTGCACTTTTTGACACTTTTAGTCCCTGAATGACCCAAAAGTTTATTTTAGCACACCGAACACCTCAAAGCCTATTTCTAAGCTATGTAAAGGATATTTATGGTATGTTTAACTTATGGTCATGTTCCGGAATGTCTGTTACAGTTCAAATTGGCATATTTTCGCAGTTTGTCAACTTTAGTCCCTGTAAGGGATTTAACTTTGATTTCACCACACCAAACCTTCCAAAACTTATATCTAAGTTATGTATAGGTTATTTAAGGTATGTTAAGCCTATTTCACTATTCTGGAGTGTTCGTTGCATTAAACTGGTTATATTTACGCATCAGTGCGCGTATAACCTTCCAGAAAGCGATTTAGAGCTTGAAATCGAACAAGAATTGATATGTGCAAATGATACACATATTTTTACAAATCCCAAGTATGAAATATAATATTTCATTGGTTCGGTATTTGTTTGATGGCCGTGGAGGCACAGGTGTTACAGTTTGTTTGGAAAAACAAGTCGAAAATATATTCCTAACACTTGTCGTAAAAATATTTTCCAAGTGTTATATTTCTGGAAAAATTTCGCCAGAGTTTCCTCTGTAACTGGAGGTGGCCACGCTTTCAAGCGTATCATTTTCTTTTATAAACTCAACCAACAATGTTCCCAACATCAACAATCAATATTTCAACACTAAACTAGTCAAAAATATACGTAAGTCGCAAACACATGAACTTGTGGGTTATGTAAAACCGTGTAGTAATCTTCCAATATTCTTAGTAGATCTTTCTATCTTTGTAAATAAACTCGGTTTCTCGAAAATCTTATTTTTTAAAGAAAATACATTTTCACAACTTCTAGTCAAAATTGCAAAATCATTTCTTTGTTAAAACCTTTCGTTACACAAGTGTCTACACCCTTGTGTGTTCCCAAAATCACCTTTAGTTTATGAAAGATCCGGCTTCTAAAACATGATTTCATTTTACACTTGGTTCTACTAGTTTAGAACTCCATTTTACAAGAAAAATTTCTTTTTACACAAGTTCATGTTAATAAGTAGTAGTGTTCTTCACCTAACCACTTTCACACATAAACATACACTAGGTCATGTTCCATGAACACGACTTAGCCGGGTTAGGTGACGATCCGAACTACTACTAGCATAAAACAACACAAAATAATCGTAACAAAACTAGTTTCAAAAGTTTTACACTAACATTTATTCATTAACCACCATGTTTATTATTTTTAGTAGACTTTTAGTTTGTGATCTTTAGTGTTTAAAATTTTCACCCGACAAATTTCTTATTAACCACTTTAGATATGAACAATAGGGTGTTTAGAGTCACTTACTACTAGCTCGAGGCTAGGGAAGAAACTAGATGAAAAACGGGTGGTTAATAGTGTTGTGGTGAGGTCCTTGGCAAACCGTAAGCACCAAGCTTCCTTATACTTGATCCTTCACACTAGTATATATGTAAAATTGCTAGAACAAAATGGAAAAATGGATGGGATGGTGCTATGACTCTCGGCCGAAGACAAGGCAAGAAGAAAGAAAGAAAAGCAAATGTTGAGTGGTGATTTGTGAAGTAAGTGGGGGGAACCTTGAGTAAATTTATAATTCATACATTCTAATTATCCAAGGTACAATATGTAGTCTAGATATAAAACATGCATGAATAAAATAATTAAAAGCTTGTGGTGGTGGTTCCCTAGGGGAAAACCGACGGTTGGGGGGGGGGGGGGGGGTTGGGGTTTGCAATTGGATTTTAACCAAAGTTGAAATATTAGTTGGTTTCATTAAGTAAATAAATTAGTTACTAAAGTAATGTGAATTTTAAAGGGTGTTAGGGTATTCGGGGACCCTAACTGGCTCAGAAAAAGAAAAACAATGTCGATGTCAATATTTTTATGCTCCGGGTATAGTCCGGTTGTTCGGTTGGATATCAATCCGTTAATGTGCTACATAAGCATTTAAAGTGCCGTTAATATTATTTTTAGTGACCCATTAATTCGCCAACACTTTGGAAAGTGTCTAGAACTATTTTGCCAACTTTTTGCACTTTACTAGTTTAGATAAATGCTGAATTTTTTTATTTAAAGTGCTGAATTTTGTACTGAAAGTACGTTTTAGGCACATCCGCTCACTATAAATATCACCTAGTGACGCAGTGCTACAATCCTCATCTCCCTACACTCCCTACTAGTGTAGTAATCTATTCCCGGCTCATACTGGCCTTAGAGACAGTAACTGTCTGATGCTGGCTATGTCAGCATGTTTACTGGGTATCTCGTATAGTGTGCTCCCTGTGCTTTTGTGCATCAAGGTTGTCACTGAGGTTTGTGTGTAAATAATAGAGTGACAGTATAAGATGTGATGCAAGAGTATGTATGTATCAGAAATCAGTAAGCAATTTAATCACAGTTGTAAGCAAGCACAGTAATTAAGCAGTAATTAAATATTAATTAATTCGTACGGATACCTGGTTTGGTGAGGGTTGTCACATTCTCCCCCCCGTTAAAGAAATTACGTCCCGAAATTTAAGTTATGCTTCTAGATGCAGGGTTCTTAGGAAATAAATGGGGGTATTTCTCTTTCATACGATCCTCACGTTCCCACGTGAATTCAGGCCCATGTCTTGCATTCCAACAAACTTTGACGAGTTTGACACTGCTCCTGCGAGTTTTGTTAACTTTCCAATTCGTGACCTCAACAGGTTCTTTAGTGAAGTGGAGCGTGTCGTCGATATGAACTTCGTCAGCGGGAATGATCACTGTTTCTTGTGTTGGACTTTTTTCTCAAATTGGATACATGGAATGTATCGTGAACACCATTGAGTTCAGCAGGTATGTGACAACCCGCACTAAACCAGGTATCCGTACAACTTAATTAATGATTAATTATTACTTGATTACTGTGCTTGATTGAACTAGCTGATGAACTGCTACCTGCATACTGATACATGCACTCACTTGCATCATACTTTATTTGCTGTCACTACATTATTTACATGTGGAACCCTAGTGACAAACATGATGCACAAAAAGCACAGTAGCACTAAACGGATACACAGTGAACATGCTGATATAACCAGCATCAGGCAAATACTGCCTCTAAGGCCTGTTAAGAGCCTCACATATTTTGACTACACTGGTAGTGAGTGTAGGGATATAAGGGTTGTGTTACCGCGTCTCTAGGAATAAGATACACTGTTTCGGATGTGCCAAGAACGTACTTTAAGTACCAAACACAGCACTTTAACAATTTAACCGGCTTCTAGCTGACTAGTAAAGTGCCAGAAATGAGAAAATAACACTAGACACTTTCTAAAGTGTCGGGAAAACAAATGGTGTCACTAAAATGTAATAACGACACTTTAAAGTCTTTTGTAACACTTTAACGGATTACTATCCAACCGAACAACCGGACTTTACCCGGGACATGAAAATATTAGTATTTTCACTTTTATTTTTTTGCTGAGCCAGTTAGGGTCCCTGATTACCCTAACACCCGTCATAACACGTTGCACGTAACTAACGGAGTTTAACACTTAACCTAACTTATTTAACATAACTAAACTCCTAACTATCTAATTAAAATCGGACCAAGGACCCCCCCCCCCCAAACCGAGCGGTTACCTAGGGGGCACCAATTTGTACTTGTGATCTTGCCAAATCTCAAATGCCTAGTATCTTCACTACACAATGACCAATGGGTAATGCACCTTGAACTTGCCTATATATAACACTTGATTACTAGAGATCATTATCACTTAACATCACAAACAAATCACTTCTCTCTTGCTCTCTCCCACTCTCGGCCGAACATCACCCTCACCACCATCACAATTTTCGGTTCTTGTCTCATCATTCCAAGATCATACATACGTCAAAGGTCGCATATAAGGAGCTTTGGTGCACTCGGATCACGAAGGACCTCCACCGTTAGCTTTTATCCACCTCGTTTTTGTCGAGATTCTTCCCTAGCCCCGAGCTAGAGGTATATCACGTAAAACTCATATTTAAGCTTGTTTAAAGTGGTTAAAAGGAATTTTATCGGTGAAATATCGTTAACATGCGTTTTGGAACTTTAAAGTCTACTAAAATCACAAAAATGGAGGTTAATAGCATATAACTTGTGTAAAAGTCGTAGGACTTGGAATTTGTGTTTATCTAGACCCGATCTATGATGTGGTAGCTCGGATCTCCGTTTAACCCGACTTTGTAAGATCACGTATCTTCACATAAGCTTGTTTTTGGTTACCACAAGGGTTAAAAGGCGAAACTCTACCACACAAGATACATGAACTTGTGAGAAAATATTTTACTTGTGTAAAAGTGATTTAACCGGTAAAATGATGTTTAAAACTAGCGGATCTACGTATCCGCAAGTGGTATTTTTGAAAGACCACACTTTAAAGAAATCATGTTTTTCTAAAGATGGATCTTACACTAATAAATATGATTTTATAAACCACAAGTGTGTAGACACTTGTGAAATGAAAAGATCCGACAAATAACTATTTTTGGGAAAAATGACTAGAAGTTGTAAAGACGGATTTCGTTAGTCACAAGGTTTTTACAAGATTAAAGCTACTTTACATAAAGATCTAAATATGTAAAGTGGATTTACATTATAGATGCGGAAAAACTACAAGTTCATGCGATTATGCAAATTTACATACTTGTCGACTAGTTTGATGTGTCGGAAATTGTTTGATTGAATAAAGAAGTTGTTGATTGATTTGTTTAAAAGAAAATGATACGCTTGAAAGCGTGGCCACCTCCAGTTACAGAGGAAACTCTGGCGAAATTTTCCTAAAAACCTAACACTTAAACTTTTTACACAACAAGTGTTAGAACTATTTTGAACATACTTTCGAAACATAAATTTCGCCAACACTATATTTTACTAAATATTCGGAGGTGGGATTTTCACAAAGAATAACGTGATAAGTATATTTGTCACAACACTGTTTATGATTATTTTGTGAAAATACATAAATATTATTTTAGAGCAAAAATAATATTTACAAGCGTTAATGATTCCAAAACTTTGCGAACGCTTACACAAACATATAAGTTACACCGGTAATTACATTACCACACGATTGATAAAACGTAACTTACGCACATGTATTGTATCCCCCATCCTTGGGAAGAAGTATAACTACCAAGTGTATACGGAACATAAACACGAAATAGTTGTCTAACTATTTCCCAAAGACATAAACTATAAAGCTAAGGCACGGCCGTCCGTCTAATAGAATTAGCACTTGTAGGTCGTTGCACAGCTTACTGTATTGGAGACACTTGGTAGAGACGCGCATTCACTGTGAGTTCATGTCCCCCTTTTCTCTAACTGTTTTCAGTTTACTTAACTGCGGGGGTGAAATACATGTTACTTTGTTTACAAGTACTTTATACACGGTATGATTTACGTAAGGAGGTTTAGATCATGTGAATGGGTAGTTAGAACACCGAGGGACTCGAGCGGTAGATCTATTTGGGTGTAGCGAGCCCAGCTCTAGGCTAAACGGACCTCTCTGAGGCTAACCAAAACGGACCTGGAGTGACTTGGTTGCCCAACGCAAAAATCAGCTAGGGTTGTGTCTTCCTACTTGCATTTCACGACATGCTAATGGCCTTGCAAACCATTGGTGATCACAAGTCCTCTTACACTGCTACATACCAGGAAACTTTTATACTTACAAGTGTTTTACTTACCCACTTGCACATGAACTCGCTCAACATTATTGTTGATTTTTCAACTCACATGTATTTCAGGAAATTAAACGGATCTGGCACGGTATGGAACGTTTTCCGCTGCACTTGTCATGGAGTCATCAGGGTTTAGGGGATGTGTCTCTTTCCTGGACAAGACACAGTCCTTAAACCACGTTTATGTTATGTTATAAGTTGTAATGTTGTTAAACAAGGTTATGGTTGCATGTTAAAAAAAAACAATGGTACTGTATTTTGTTTTCAAAACTTAATGGATGACTTGCATGGTTTTTAAATTCATATAGCTTGTTACGATTAAGCTATGGTATTAAGAAGTCACACCAAAACTAACCACGCTTCCGCAAAGCCAGGGTGTGACAGCTTGGTATCAGAGCTCTGATCATAGCGAACTAGGATTCTGTCTCGAGTCTAGACTATGATCACTAGGGCTCTCACGAAAACATTTTTCTGCATACCACTTAAGTCCAGATCCACACTTTTTACAAACAAATGTTGAGCACATTTTATTAATTATAAGTTCAGCTTGGAGGGCTGAGGATCGATCTGGAGGATCGAGATGGTCAAGGTAGTTGAGCACGTTGGTTTGTTATAGGATCGATCTGGAGGATCGAGGCTTGGTCTAGGTGACCAAGATAGTGGGCTAGCAAGGCTAGGAAGAAAAGGTTCAGCCTGGAGGGCTAAGGATCGATCTGGAGGATCGAGGTTTGGTTTAAGTAAAGGATAGAGCAGTCTGGTAGACTGGATGGTATTGGCTAGTAAGACTAGGAGGATTATGTGATTACTTGATTTATGATTGACTATTTGTGCATGTTTGTGTATATGTTACAGACACATGGATTCTGCAGACACTGGTGGTTCAGGCACCACAGGCCCGAGGCCTATCGTTTCAGACGACATTGAGTCATCGGAGCACGAGGTTTATACGTCAGACTTCACCAGCACGGATGACGATGACTTTCAGCCATTCGCCTTACCCGACGGCGTTGATGAGCTCCCAGTTGATCTTCCAGCAGGGGATCTACCCTTGGCACTGATCCCTGCTCCCATACCGCTGGCTGCATACCCAGCTTATGATTTACCCATCGACGACGAGGAGGACGACGTCGATATGTTTGAGGAGGAGCCTTTGGAGGATGCTCAGGGCGAGGCCCTACCTGCTGTTGCTCCCTTACTGATCGCAGATGCTCCGGCTGCGGAGTCACCTGCTCATTCCCCAGTCGCGGACTCCTTTGAGTCTGTGGCTTCTGTACCCACACATG